>OX637347.1:10807894-12231578 GCA_951799405.1 Agapetus fuscipes | reverse complement strand
CTAAGCGCCTGAGTTACAGGCAACCTGCTGAACGCTACTCTGTAAAATATTTTAATAATTTGGAAATCTTTGCTTTTCCAAAAACCTTGAAAAAAATATTTGTTGTAAACAACGGCGTTCCATCTTTGACAACTACGTTTTATAATGCTTCCCACCTACTTTGATTTTTTTATCGATATCATATCAGCTATCAGCTATGTTTTATTAATTTAAATTTTCTGCATAAATTGTTTATGAGTAAAAACTGCTTAATTATAACAGCAACGGTAAAAAGTGATGCTATTCTAACTAAGCAGTTTTTTTAAAGATTTTTTTTCTTCCTAAAGGTCCTTTTTTTTAAGGCTGGAGAAAGTCTCACCAATAGGTGCTGGGATTTGACTTTTTGAAAACTTTAAGAAAGAAAACTGTATTTCTCAGACCTTACACTTAGGAACAAATTTAAGCCGATGGAGCTGCAAACTGAAATTTTGTAAACAAAAATTTGGAAATTTAACACACACGTGCTTAAAACTTTAAATGCCAAATAAAAATCAGAGATTACAAAAACACGGAAACTTGTCATGAAAAATAAAACATATTTTACGTGAAATTAATTTAAATACATTTCGCTCAGGCGTTTTTTTTTACCTGTAACTTTTTATAATACAAATGTTCATGTAGTTTTTGTTCGCGATAGGGGAAACTGCGGGTCGGGGGGACAAAAGCTTATCGTGCCGCACGTAACACTGCTAGTTAGCTATTGTACCTCTAGCGTGCTATGGTATACAACTATACCTTGAACTCAACTATTAAGTTTAACAAAAAATACATTCAATCAAAAACAGCGCTTTTACAGAGCGTTTTAGTTTTCATACATTTTTTGTAAGCGCTATGGCTTAGTTTCAACGTAGAGTTTTATATTTGTGGTACTGGATGCTTTACATATGTGAAGCCACCTTACTCAAGGCAATGCTCTATTTTCATGAATTATATTATTCTTATCGATTCAGCAACGCGATTAGAGAATAATATATTTTAGCAAACATGTGTTTTGAAATTTCAATTATGAAATGTGATTAAACAGATTATTTAATGAGGCAACTAATCAACACAACAAAACACGTGAATAATGCGTGTATGTTTGTGTTGATAAGTTAAGTTGTTTTTTGTATGCTTCATAAGAGTTGGACTAAAAAATTGAACGATTTTTTTTTTTTATCATCGATTAGGTACACCCAATTTAATGAACAATGCTTTCAAATAAAAATAATTTTACTTCCATAGTAATCAATGTCTTTTAAACATTGAAAACATGGCAATGAACACGGCACAAATAAAAAAAAATAGCTTACAGCACGCGGACGGTTTGTAAGGGTAAAAGCAAGTTGATATTTTGCAATTCATCGCTATGGATCCTAGTCATCCTGTGACGTCAGTCTGTGACGTTTGTCCGTCGAGGAAAATTATAATTTCGAATTTTGTGTTGTGTACATTATCCCACAAAGTGTTTAATTTTTTGTAAATTAAATACAGAGATCTACTAAAGTATTAAAATATCGTGACAAACTTGTTGTGAGTATTATTGAACATATAAATGTTTCAAAATTGCCAAGGTGATAAAAAACTTATTGAAATAAAATGATACATTTATTATATTTTGTATTGTTTGTGTATTAACACTGTGAAAATTCATATTGTTTAATAGTATAATTTTTAGGATTAATTCAAATCAAACACGGTTTATTTTCACTTATATAATTATTCACGTATACCTACATTTTTTGTTTGCATCAAAAGCAATAAATCTGATTTACCATTTAAAAAAAGTCCACATAAAGCGTTGTGACTATCAATAACGCTGATTAGATTTCCAGCAATGGGCATTTCAGTGCACAAGGTAAATAATAAATTTAATGGCTTGCATAGAAAACTAAGAGAGAAGAAACTGCGTCTTTCTTCCTTTTTGTTGTTGAATGGATCTCCGACCCCACTTTTCCAATCAAAGAAGTTTCCCAACGACCCCCGTCCTCCCCTGCGAGAGGGATCAATTTATGTTCGGTACGTATTTAGGATCGGCTTCACCCATTGTGCCTGCTAATATAAAAGTTTTTCTTTCTCTTATCCCGCCGATAGCGCTGGAATCCATCTTTGCCGGGAACTTTGCGTTTTAAAAAAAAAAAGTCAAACGGATTAACAGCGATGGAAAAGTATTAATCTGACTTCATTAAGACATCTGCGACTTGCGGAATCTTTTATAAGCCGAACTGGGATCAATTTTTTGTTTTCAAAGTAATTCGTCTTTTTTGTCTGCTGGGAGAAGACGTCTGTGGCTACGCACTCAAACCAATAAAATGGCTTCTTTTTACAAAACATTTCCATTAGTTCTTGGAAAAGACGGCTTTTTTTTGTTCATGAAAATCCTAGGTCTTTCTAAAGTTCTACAATGTAGCATGTTAAACAAACTGAGTCTCTTATTTTCAGGAAAATTGAACCACAAGACTAAAAAGATATTCTCTGAATGAAAAAATAATGATTACGTTTCAAAATGGAAATACCACAAAAACAGTGATATTTTAGATATTTTGACAGAGAAAAAAATGATGTAGAGGCAATGCAAAAATATTGTTCTCAAACTCGAATCAGATTACACTGGTAGAGATCTCACTTTTCGTGTTTCATTACTAAATATATTGTGGAGTGAATTTACATATTTTAACAGTTAAAGGAAGAAACCTTACACAACACAGCGCCAAAAACATGTGTGTGGTACAAACGACGTAAACAATCTACACAATTTATTTCGAAAGGATTAACACATTTTCTAAAAAAATTAAGACTTAAGTAGTTTATAGGAATCTTCCATAAATTCAGTTGTAAATAATAGGTTCCTTAATCTTCTCATATACCTAAATAATGTTACACCAACAGGGTTTTTTTTTCTTTGATTTTAAGGTATACTTTTCCGTAATATTTTAATACCTAAAACTGCTTTAAAGATCTAAATAACTTTATCTCAGGTAAAATTGTTTATTGATAAGATCTGTCAATCACGCGCCGTAAGTAATGAGGAAACATCAAAGCTCAGACTTAATGTATAAAACTCTTCGAGTAAACTCGACAGTATCCAAAACTGTGTGAAAACTAAATCACTCACTGAAAGCTCTGCTTTGGGTTTCGTACATTTTTGGATGAACGATATGGTTTTGATTAAAAATTAGATTGTATACTTGGGGTGCAAGTATTAGGGGGACAGAAGGCTTCAAGGGTGGATCCTACGACTGGTTTAATCTCGCTGATGGCCTGCACCCCAACATCCCTCATCTGCTAAGCAAGGCCCTTTATTGATAAGCCCAAACACCCTTGGAATCAGCTCTCAAACAGGTGAGGGTGAAAAATGTTCTTCATTCTATAATTAATCACAATATTTAAAAATTATAGCAGAACAAATCAATGCTACTCATGTGCCCAAAAAGTGTAACAAATATTTTCATATTATTTTGACAGGGATCATTTTATGGAGAAAAGCATTGCATTTATTTAAGAATCAGGTTTTCTTCAAGAAAATAACAAAAAAAAAATTTTTACTACACAATAAAATTAAAAAAAAACTTTTTACTTTTTGAATCACAAGTAGTAGCTTCAAAAATTTACATCATTTAAGAAATTATGTAGCACAGAGTCACTTTAACAAAATAAATTCGTCAGAAAAATGCGATCAACCAACTTGGGTTATTCTATCCAGAAAAATTAACAGTGATTTTAGGAATTATTATGTACTGATTACTAAAACCAAATGACAACTGTTGATTCTTGGTCAAATCTATCGTCAACCCCTTCAGCGCTGGCAATTTTATTGTATACGTCTAACTACACTTTGTTAAACACTTATCAAGCAAGTGAAAAACAAGGACCTGTCAATACAACCTCAATCAGACAAAAATCGAAATTAAGTGTGATTTCTCCCTTTCAAATGAAAAATTTGGTCAGCTAATATAATCATATTTCTTGTACAAATTCCGTCATTTTACTACCCACTTCCGAGAAATATTTAACCAATGTCCTCACCAGAATTATGCAATCAAATTTGATGTGCCTAACAAATATTGATTGGAGGTCGGAGCAACAGGCCCTTAGTTTTATTTTAAGTGTGTACCTACATAGCAACATAAAATATCTGAAAATAATGAAATTCAAAACAATACCCTTTGTTATTGTGCTGTGATGCAAATTTACGTCTTTAAAAAATGCAGAGCTCTTCTCTGCTGCGTAGACTTTTCAGCTTTGATGTTTTTGATGTAAGCAGAATAATTATGCGTTTATTGAATGCATTATGTTTGGTAACGTAACCCTGCAGACTTGGGAAGATCGTAATGAAGGTTTGTGTAGGCGACAAATGTCAGATAATTATTGACGAGAAAGTCACCCCTTATGTAATTTAGTAAAAATATCTAGTCTTTCACAGGGGCTTAATTATATTTTTGTTTATTATGTTTTTGCTGTAACAAAAAATTAATGCATAAAATATGTCAAAAATTTAGTAAAAACTAAAAACAAAATTTGACTAGCAGATTTTCAAATTACTACACGTAACAGCCGTATTGAATCTTTTTTTTTTTAAGAAATCCTGTGCGGGAGACTCCCTAGATTCTAAAGAATCTAGGGGTCTATGAAACTTGTTGTAGTGCCGCAGAGGTGTACGAACTTGGTCGTCGCTACAAAGCGCCAATACTCAAGCAAGACCCAGTTTCTGTAAGGCTGGATGGACCTTTGGTGACCGGTCATTGGTAAAGGTGTATGAATTTTTCAAACCAGCGAAGAGCAAATTTTGTATCTAGGATTTTATTTAAAAAATACAAAAAGAGATTATTGTATAGAAATACAGGCAATCAAAGATTTTTTTCACATTCAAAAAATCTTTGATTCCATACAACTCGAATAAGTTCTAAGCCTCATGTATGAACCGGAAATATACAAGCAGGTTTGAGTTTCAGCATGTCACTTATTCCAAGAATCTGAAGTTCTCACTTTCATTTACAAGTTTTTTTTTATTGTAATTTAATTGGAAAATTGATGTAAAAAACCGCATACTAATAAACAATACTATTTCTGTTAGCAATTTTAGTATTATATGTACCTACATGGTACATAATTGCGTACAGCATTTTTTTTGTATACGCGTATTTATGATGTAACAAGTTCCTAGATTTGCTTCTTTTGTTTTCATAAAAGTCCTATAAGATTGTTGTTTTGCTCAAAGCAGTTCAATTTATTGACGTTCATATCAGCAAACAAAAAATATTATCAACGCGTTGCATACAAAAGCATACAATTTAACACAGTGGTATTTTATATTAAACCGATGCATTTACAAGTTTATCTAGTAGAAACTTTAAAAATGTCACTGCAGCCATAAAAACTATCCGAAATTTATGAAAATTTCCCCTTTTATGTTTTTGAAAATATGTTATCTGCGACCAGCGCATCATGCAAGCCTAATTGAACCCTCTCGGGGTCCCCTCTCTTCATACATCATCTCATTCCTTCTTATTGGATAAGTTTCTGCGCCATATGGCCGCGCCGCTTATCTGTCCCGTGTGGAAGATTCCTAAGGCCTGGTTGAGACGGGCCGATCTCTTTAGTACTGGGTAGGGAGTTATCAGTGGCCAAAAGTGATCAAGCTTACACTTCAGGCGAGGAACATACCTTAAACCTGTAATCAGGGCAAACATCCCTGGCAAGCACATGAATGAACATATAAAGCATAATATGACAAAAAGGAATTTCACTAGATTGAAATTAATTATTAAATTGTAGATTTACGCATTGTGTTAATGAGTAATTTTAAAGGCTAAGAACAAAAATATATTTATTGAAAATTGTATTTCCCTCTACCCAGTGTACGCGTTTTCATATTGTTGGTATTTGCAGTTGAAGAAAATACAGAAAAAATAATCAAATAATGGTAAATGATTTTTTATTAATGAAAATTAATCTGCAATACTATCGAATGTACCTGTAATTAAACAAGAAACATTTGAGGAGTCTACATATTGCATGTTGTAATATAAATTGAATTTGATTATATTTATAATACACGAAATTATAATCGTAGATTCAATATACTGGTTTTGATTTTCTGGAGAGAAATAATATTAAATTATTGCATTCATAAATCATAATAAAGTATGTTTCCCTGCGCGTCGTATTTTAAGAGACGAAATTTCAGTTTTTGCTCACTGGTTGTTACGTACTCACGCGAGAAATAGAAAAAATCCTATTCAGTTTGGTAAGTGACGACGAGTGCGTGCGCACAGCCTTAATCTCAAGCATTTTAACTCAACCCGTGTGAACGCTCTTTTAGGCACTGTGGACTACGGAGCCACAAGAAAGAAGGACCACTCGTTTTGAAAGTTGGAGATAAATTTCTGTGGAGAAAGATAAAGGAAGGGTTTGGTCAGAGAGAAAGAATCGAAGCTGATTCTCAACCAACGCTTTTGTCCTGAATTAAAAAAATTGTGCTTTATTTGGCAAGAGCTGTTTAAGAGGAAACTCCCATCAAGAGCTCCTTTCTTGTTATGTCTAATGTCTAATAAATATTTATTGGAACACATCCATGTTTTTTAATTTTAATCAATCGGAAGAAACCTGTCAAACTACCGGTTAATTTTCACGTCAAGTCGATGTGGAGACATGTTGATTTTTTTATTTATTTAAATGACTATTAGTCTTGATGGTTAAGTCTTTATATTTAATTGAGAATAATAATCTTCAATAAAAGTTGCAAAGATATATTAACATTTAGAATTCATCAAAAATGCATGCCTATAAACAGACACGTGTAAGTTTCACGCTTACAAATGCAGAATGTGTACTTACAAATTAAAACCAAACCTCAAATGATAATAAGCATTGCAATTTTTAGTGACTTTCCCTTGAAACAGGGGTGATATTGGCAAAGTGTCCCGTTTCTGACATTATGGGTGGTCAGCTTTAAACCAACCAAAACTCAAGGAATCAAGAAGTCGCTTACAAATTAAAATATAATTTGATCATTTTTAAATCTCTTGCAAAAAAAAACAGTCGAAGTTTTTTAACACAGATGCTGAATATATTCACAATTGATATTTATAGAAACGATTGTGAAATGTGTTTTTTTTTTTTTTTTATGAAGACTCCGCACAACTTTGAGAACATCTTTCATTAGAGTGTGAAATATTTGTAAGTACTCCTAAGCCATCACCGAGCGCAAAGATTTATAGAAGTTTCCCAAAAGTAAATGGTATTTCATAAAGAGCAGAAAGAAAGATATGTTTGGTGTCATACAGGAGTTACACTAGGGGAGGATCACACACCATTAAGTAAGATTGACAAGGGAAGAAATGCACCTAGCACCCAATACTCAATATCAACTTAGTACCTGTGTAAACGGAAATTTTTACTTATGGTTATTTTTCTAGATAGAGGAAGAAAAAAAATCCAACGCAGGTTTAAGCAAATATTACTCACCTTCTAGTGTCTGAAATCGATTTAATTCACTCTAATAATTAAGCTCAAAGTTCATTCTTGTTCACCGCACATCAAGAGTGTCTCTTCGACGCCTAAGAAACCTTGAAATTGAAATACTTTCTCCAATAAAACTTCGTATAAAATCCAATTTCGTATATTTTCTTGTAAACACTCTTGATAAACCTAGAGATCCGTTGACGGACTAGTGTCACTTATGTCATAAAGCGAGTGGCCTGCTTAAAGCGACTGGTATGGTGACGTTGCAAGGCAAGACTATAAAAGGTGGCCAAAAAGGATACTTCATTAGCGGCCTAGAATGTCTAAACGTGGAGTGGGAAGATCCCAACTGAGTTAGCTGGACGACATCAAGGGAACTGCAGGCAGAGAATGGCTAAGCACAGCAGCGAATTGACAGAAATGGAGAGGATCGCATGAGGCCTACGCCCAGGAGTGGACTGAGAAAGGCTGAGGAAGAAGAAGAAACACTCTTGTATTTTTTTGGCATTTAGTGCCGCTTGTCTCCAAAATTAGTGTGCTAATTTATATATCTAAATCGTTTGTTGTTACCTTTTTTGATTTTGGTTCATAATTTTTGCTGTGTATTTTCCTCGAAATGCAACCCTTTCGTATCCCTTTTTTATTCCCTACAACAGGATATTTGTTCTTGGGTTTTTATTGTTCTGTATCTTATGCTCTCCTTTCACGACCCTTTTGTGTACAGAACTTAAAGCGTTTATGATCTGGGGGTGAGTTAAACAATTAAAGGTATCATATTCGGCAGGTAAAGGGAAACATGTGAACCTTAAGAGCAATATACAAACTTAGAGACAATACGCAAAGTCATAACTTGTAACTCACATAAAGGGTTCTAAACTTAGCCATTCGAATTCCACCACAAATTTGTAATTGCGTTATTTATAAATATCAACATTTGATTTTGTAGGGTTTGTATATTCACACAGTGTTTTTTTTTTTTTTTTCTAAAACGTAGTTTTACTTTCACAATAATATTTTCTACCACAAGCACTTTCGACCTTCAATACTCAGGATAATGACCTGAATATTGAAGGTCGAAAGTGCTTGAGGTAGAAAATATTATTGTGAAAATAAAACTACGTTGTAGAAAAAATCATTTTATTTTAAATCAACATTTGATTTGACGACCAGTCCTTAGTCTAGTGGTTAACAATTCTGACACGAAATGGAAAGTTGGGGGTTTGAATCTCGGTTGTCAGCCACTTGACCCTCAACCATAACACTAACCCTAAACAAAAAAGGTTTATGAATTGTATTTATTTTCAAGAATCTAGAAACAAAAATAAATTATTCGTGATGATTGCAACAAACGTTTTGTTGTTTAGTTCGGTGAATTAAATTTGAGTAAATTTCGAGTACATTTTAAAGATAATCGTTACAAACTTGAGCGTCGCATATTATTCGTGCAAATTTACAGACACTAGCCCCAGTGAGCGAAATACGTCTCAGCTAGAAACTTGGCGGGTAAGTTGAGAAGTAGTTTGTATGTAAACATCGGATAGCTGACGCGGCTTGTGACTCTGCCTCATGGACTTACACGAAACCGAAGTTACACAGGATCCCCCACACATCTTCAGCTGTAACATGAGCTACGTCTGTGTAAACTGTTCAGGTAAATGCGGCAGATTAATTACTGTATAATCCAGAGAATATCCAGTACCTACATGTTTTCTTCTTCCTCTTGTTATAGATTTAGGATCTGTTTATAGTGGAACTCCCTCCTGTGATGCAGAAGACCAGCTGTTCTTCCATCTTTTGGGAGGGCTGGCTTTCGGTATCTCCTGTCCAACGACTCGGTCTATCCTTCCTTTGTTCATGTGGTCTATATGGCCCCTCCAGAACCGTCTCCTCTTGCTGCTCCATCTGACGATGTCTTCAGTGAATATCCAGAGTCTTAATAAAAGGAGAGCTTGTATGAAGAAGGATATGACTATGGATGAAATGAAAGAATTATGTAAGGGTATAAAAAAATGGCGGTTGATCTGCAATGTTGGCGGATAAGACTAGGGATTTTTTTTTAATAAGATTTTTGTATTTCTTTGGTGTTTATATGAATTATTTGTTGATTGTAAAAATGTTATTTTGTTGTGTATTATGTCGCTTACCTTATAGGTTGATATGCGGCTGATCCCCCCTGCTGTAGAATTGATTAACTTTGCAAATTTCACCCCTATTTCACGGAGGGTCGGCAAAAGTTCAGCATTTGTAAGTGCGAACTTACACGTGTCTGCTTGTGGGCATGCATTTAATGTGAGTTTTGAATCTTACTATATTTTTGCAACTTTGATTATAAATTATAGTGTAAAAGCAAAGCATTCATAATTTGTCTTGAGAAGTCGGAAGACTTGCAGCAGGTCTCACCTTTTATCTTGTGTAACCTTCCCCTCGCGGGCAAGCTGTTTTATGTCCTTACGATTGCACGCAGTTTCTCGTTTTATCATGTTCACTCCATTACACTTTATTATCATATTTCCTTGACAGAGCTGGCAACGTGAGATTATTTTAACGGAAACTGCCAAGAAAAAACCATGTACAGTTTAACTGTCTGTATGTTTTTTCCTTGAGAAACTTTTTTTTCTAATGAGTGTAACGCAACAACCAGTGTCTTAAAACAAAGACAACGCAACGCAACACAAGCCACAGCACTGCGCATCCAACGGCCCTACAACTTTATCAGGACATCAACTGCCACATCACCAACACCTCTGCGGCACTACAACAAGTGCCATTGACCCCTAGAGTCTATTAAATCCGCACATGATTCCTTAAAAAAATAAACTGAATGCAATCTACAATCACATTTTTGCTGGAAGAAGTATGAGATTTCATCATTTTTATTTATTGATGGTTCGGGCATATGGAGAGAATGAGTGATAAAAGATTGACGAAGAAAGTATATGTTGCTAGAATAGATGGATTTCGTGGTAGAGGAAGACCGAGAAAAGTATGGAAGGATCAAATCTCTGAAATTGCGAATGAATGGGATATCCAGAGTCATAATAAAAGGAGGACTTGTATGAAAAAGGTTATGACTCTGGATGAAATGAAAGAAGTATGCAAGGACAGAAAGAAGTGGCGGCTAATCTGCAATGTTGATTTGTAATGTTGGTTTATTAATTTGCTACATTTTTTGCACAGGAAATTTTAGATTTTTTTGTATAGATTTCTTTTTAAGGTTTTGTTCTTTTTTATATTTAAATGTAATTTATTATTCATATTCCTTGACTTATAGGTTAGTATGAGGCTGACAACCCATACTGTAAAAAATGGTTCACTTTTCCGATGTCACCCCTGGTTTAGGGAAGGTCGGCAAAAGTTGTGGGGCTTATGTTCATTTGAGGTTTCGATTTTATTTGTAAGTAATAAATTACATTTAAATATAAAAAAGAACAAAACCTTACAAAGAAATCTATACAAAAAAATCTAAAATTTCCTTTGCAAAAAATGTAGCAAATGAATACACCAACATTAGAAATCAACATTGCAGATTAGCCGCCACTTCTTCCTGTCCTTGCATACTTCTTTCATTTCATCCAGAGTCATAACCTTTTTCATACAAGTCCTCCTTTTATTATGACTCTGGATATCCCATTCATTCGCTATTTCAGAGATTTGATCCTTCCATACTTTTCTCGGTCTTCCTCTACCACGACATCCATCTATTATAGCAACATATACTTTCTTCGTCAATCTTTCATCACTCATTCTCTCCAAATGCCCGAACCATCTTAACATACTTCTTTTAATCTTCACTTTCACACTTTCCCTTACACCACATTCTTCTCTTACAAAATCATTTCTCACCCTGTCACTTCGTTTTTTCCCAATCATTCAGGAATGAAGGAGGAATACTGGAAAGGACTAACTACAACTCGCAGAAATGAAAGTCGATGTTTTTCCAACACGCCATAATTATAAACGGTAAAAGTTACACCCACCTGTAACACAGCCTTCTAGCTGGGAGGTCGGTATATAAAAAGAAAGAACTTACATACAAAATGACAGAAGACACAAAAACGTCTTCTTTTTATTTGCCTTTTGATGGCTTTTAGAGCTAGGTATATTCTTTCTAGTTGGACAAGCTATCAGGCTAAATTCATACCAACCACGTATAGTATAAAAATATATCAATCATTTAGAACTCAAACGCATTTTTTAGTGAAAGGGTTGTAAAAATCATCTAATAAACCAATAATATGTACAGTATCATAGTTAAATATCTATACAAAGTTGTTTAAATTTCTTGTTTCTCGTAAATGTTTCATTTTCCCCCCATCCCTTGGAATTTCATATATTAACAAATACTTCCTATGTCAGGGTACGTTCTCTTGCAATAAAGTTAGGTCCAGCCGAGGGGAGGGAGCATCTCTTATTAATGACGATCATTTACGGATCCAGCAATCTTTTTCTTCGGACTTCTGCACAACCAATACTGAGAGGCTGGAGCTAGATACAAGTACATGCAACTCGCTACATCTTATGTACGTTATGTATGGACCGAGTGCAGCGTGATGGCAATGGCGTAGCTAGAGTATTGACTACAAACATATGTTTTGGATGCTTCACTTTGCCAATGTCACCCCTGTTTCAGGGAAGGTCGGCAAAACTTGCAGGACTTATGTTCATTGAGATTCAGTGTTTATATAAGTCCACGTGCGGCACGTTTAAGCGCAAACTTATACGTGTCTGCTTGTGGGAATGCACTTTATATGAATCTCAAATGGAATATATCTTTGCAAGTAAGATTATTATTAAAGGTTATATTAAAATTTATTCTGAGAAGCCATGATGCAATAAAATATAAATTTGGTACCCGTTACAATGTCCAAAATTTTGGTTTTAGGTGTTGAGGAAATTGGTTTTATTTTTTAGTTGCTGAAACAAACATGTTATGAAGTTAAAATGTTGGTGAGAAGGTATTTTTTTACAAAACTTTGAGCTGAAGAAAAGTTAAATATGATTGTTTAATTTAAAGGCAACTTTGTTTAATGTAGGTTATGATATCTTAAAAATAGACAAAAAAAATTTGAACCACATTAAATATATTTTTAATGGTTTGTGTATTAAGACTGTGAAAATTCATATTGATTTAATTATGTACGATAATTATAACTGTACACTTAAAATTTATTTATCGGATAATATACGAACCGTTATAAGACAACTTACATTATTATGGACGTTTCGTTAGCTACGTAGCTAATTTTGATTTAATTATCTTAAGCATAACAGAACTTTGAAAATTCTTATACAACATTTTTATTTTCACAATTAAACTTGATTTATTATTTTGCATTATTATTTATTTTTTATTCCAAAAAATGTCTAACTCCCGTTATCATAATTTTAAATCTTTAATGGATTATTATTCTTTCCCGAGATGATCAACATGATCCAAAAAGTAGGTAATTATTAATCAAAATAAAATTAACATAATTATATTTTTTGTTGCGTTTTTGCAAGAAAATAAAACAGTATTTATAAAAGTTTTCAAAGTTTTGTAAATTTTAAAAATAAGTCAAAGCAGTTTTGAGACTAAAAGAAAATAAAATTTGATGCACGAACAGTGTAGTACTGAAAAAATATGTTTTTACGTCACTGCCTTCAAGAAAACCCGAAAACCGTAGGGGCGGAAAACTTTGTCGATTCGGAATCTGATTTTGAACATAACTGGAGGGGTTCGGTTTACTGCCTTGCAAAGGGGATGAGGCTGGCCACCAATGGGGAATGGGAGGTGGGGGAGATGAAGAAGAAAAAGAAGAGGGTCGGGCACACTCTCGTAAAGAAAAAAACTGTAGTAAAAAATAGCACCAGCTGCCAAAGTCGTATCGAGAGAGGATTTCAATGAAAATCCAGGAAATATGAATACATCCCGTGACAGCTTTATGAGAAGGCCGTTGAAAACTTTTGGAGAAAGAGGTTCTACATAGACCCTGCTGGTACAAAGGAAAATCATTAAGTTTACCCGATTTTTATGTTTTTTTCATTACTCCTCGCTGACAGATCTATTGAGGCAAGTTTTTTATGAAATGAAATTGTAAAGATTTTTTTGTCAATCCTAAAAAACTTGTGTTTTATTGAAAACTTCCCCCAACACCTCAATTTACCTTTTTTTATTTCAAATAATAAGAAGTTTTTTTTGACACACTTAATTCCTTGACTTATAGGTTGGTATGAGGCTGACCACCCATACTGTAAAAAATGGTTCACTTTGCCAATGTCACCCCTGTTTCAGGGAATGTCGGCAAGAGTTGCAGGGCTTATGTTCATTTGAGGTTTGAATTTTATTTGTAAGTAGACAATCAGCATTTGTAAGCGCGAACTACACGTGTTTGTTTGTGGGCATACATCTGAGAGCTTTGAATGAATATATCCTTACAACTTAGATTATAGATTATAGACTAAAAGTATAATATGTTGTCTATCTAAACGTATGTTAGTATGTCTGGATACACAAGATCCAATTGATTTTGTTTTTATTTGTGTGATCACAGAATTTTAATGCAGTTTTGCTTACCAAGGCGCTGATTTGGTATTAAAATACATAAGAGACATTTTGAGTGCAACATAGCATTTTGGAACTTATGTGGATGAACATAAAGCTGAAAATTGTATGACATTGTAGAGTACAAAGCAACCACGTGACCTGGGCAGCCAATGACGTTAATTGGCGCGCAAACAAAGACCCACCCCATGCACGGTGGTCAAAGGAAAGGTAATTGTGCTAAGTCAGGCCCAAACGGACCATGGGTACAGATTTAAACTCTACCCTGATTTTTTCTTTTCACGATTTTTTCAATAGATTTATTTTTCAGTTTATTTAAAGCTATGTCTCGGACCGGTCCGTAGTCCGTTGTGGCAACACTTCGGACTCGTAAATGGAAGGTTGTGGATTCGGATCCCGGCGGAGCACACAAAAATACCATTAATATTTCGAATGTGCTCTTCGCTGGGTTGAAGAATTCATAAGCCTTTACCAATGACCGGTCACCAAGGGTCCATCCAGCCTTACAGCAACTGGGTCTTGCTTGAGTATTGGCGCTTTGTAGCGACGGCCAAGCTCGTACACCTCTGCGGCACTACAACAAGTGTCATAGACCCCTATAGTCTTCAGAATCTAGGGAGTCTCCCGCACAGGATTTTCTTAAAAAAAAAAAAAAAAAAAAAATGTCATAAATTATAACTATATGGTCTCGAACTGTCATGTTGTCTAAAATAATAAATAATAATTACTTTTTGCATTCCCATTTAAGATTCGTATCCAGTGCACGCTTACATGCAGACATGTGTAAATTCACGCTTACACATTTTGATTTATACATTAAAAATAACGTTAACCTCGAAAGAACATATTATTAAGCTTTTTAAGCCAGTCTTTGCCCATAAGCCTTCCCGTGAAGAAGAGGCAGCATTGGCAAAGTAACCAATTTTATTACAGCAAAGGAGATCAGATTTTTACCATCCCATTAGTCATGGAACTCATTCAAACCTAAAATGAACATAAGCTCAGCAACTTTTGCCAACCTTTCCTGCAACAGGGGTGACATTGACAAAGTGAAACATTTTTTACAGCATAGGTGGTCAGCCTCAAACCATTCTTTAAGCCATTTAAGGATTATATATCACTAAAACAATATGGTAATTATATTTTGCCAATTTTATAAAGCGCTGTTTAGTAGCATTATTTAAAGCTACAGTATTAACGAATAGCCGATCTTCAACAGTAGGATAGTCTCATATTTTTAATCGATTCTTAATTTCTATTTCTTAGCTAGTATGTATGATATTTAAGTGCGTTATAGTATGAATCGTTCGTGGTGTGAACCGGGTCTCGTCTGCCGTGAACACTCGTACTCCTCGTACCCCGGTCCGCGCGCCACGCCGTGAGTTCGCGTCACGCAGAGTTTGGATGCCATTACGTGTAATTGATTTATGCCGCACTTGGCTGCAAACTGGAGCGACACACCACTGCAACTATGACAGAAGCTGCACTCTACGTACCAGACGACTAGGGACATAGTCCACGCAGAGACGTGTTCAGAATCATACGTATAAACTTATCCAATCTAATCTACTTAATATTCAAACCTTTGAGAACTTGTTGGGCTATGGGTAGGTAAATAATCTGCTTATAAATTGACCTACATGAGACCGATGTATTAATAATAGAATGAGTGCTTACACATGCTGTTGAAAACGAAAAAATTTCAACACGAGTGTTGAAAAATATGCATAGTTGTAGAAAAGTCATGTAGGTAATAGTGATTTTGTATGGCAAGTTTCACTGGAGTAAAAATGTTCCAAATATCAATGCAATTTATTTTTAAGATAAGTATGATATGGAATGAACCTTGTAAAATAAACTTACGTTCAATGAATTTTATAAAACATAACAAGAGACCAACTTTGAGAATGAGGCAAACTTAAATAATTTCGAGCTAAGCCTTTTTTTACATAAGTAAATTACCGTATATTTTGTATTGTTTGTGTATTAACACTGTGAAAATTCATATTGTTTAATTAATGAAAAAAAACAGTGTTTTGTTTGAATTCATCCAAAAATTATAAAATTAAAGTAAATTAACGAGTTATCATCATACATGCTGACGATCTTTTGAAGCTTTTATAAGTTTGAAGATACATAAAGAATTCGTACCACTTGTTATTTCACAATAAAACAAAATTTAAGTTACATTAACGTAAGCATTCAACTTTTTGACTTGAAAAAAATATGATTTTAAATTGAAGTACTTTTTGGCTATAGCTTTGCCAACTTAGCTGTTGGTATTCTAAGCGCAGCTTTAGAAGTTGGCGGCGGTTATTGAATTTTACGCGAAGAATTCCGAAGTAAAATGGCAATTTATAAATCGATTCATGTAAAATGCATACGAGGTGCACTTTGTGGGAAAACTTAAAAACTTCATATTAAAATACCAATCTAAAGTTCAGAACTAGCGCGATATCAATCTAACGGGAAGAGATTTTTCCGTGAAACTGTAATATGCGTTATTTTTATAAATAGCCCATAATATGTTTTAATTATTTGAAACTTTTTTTTCGTCACTTTATATTTGTTAATCCCTCCCCTATTTAATGTTGCCCCTATTTTAATTTAAGTCGATAAGAGTTGAAGAGTTTTCGTTAATTCAAGGTTTTCTCTATTTTGTTAGCACACATTCGATTTGTTTTAACGCGAGCCATGCAACATGTTTTTAGGTTAAGTAGGAACCTTAAATGCTTAAACATATTTGCAACTTTGAATTTAAATTTTAAAAAATTGATTATTTTTCAATAAAAAATAAAAAAATAAAAGAAATTAAAAACTTTGTTTTATTCCACTTTTATTGTTTTTGAGTATGTTACAAACGTTTTCGGAATACCTTCCATCATCGGGTAACAACAATTACTAAAATCAAACTTAAAAATTAAGACATGGGTGTGGGATCTATTGGTGGTAAGGGAGGGGGTAGCAAGGTAGGTATGTGGCAGGGAGATGGTGAGTTTTGGGGCGGAGCTAATATTGTTAGGAGAGGAGACGTAATGGCGGGAAGTTGAATATTTAGCATATCACAGTGTTTCACAAAAATCTTTTCAAAATTTAAATTTTACTTGGTATTCATCATTTTTATGGCTGTAACTGTAACTGTAACTGTAACTCTGTCGCCATTCCGCTAGGGGTGGCAAGAGCCTCTGCAGAGTCGCCTCCATTTTTTCCTATTCTGACAAACCTCTTTCAATTCATTCATATCCATCACTTGGACCGGTCCGTAGTCCAGTGGTAACACTTCGGACTCGTAAATGGAAGGTGGTGGATTCGTATCCCGGTGGAGCACAAAAAAATATACCATTTATATTTCGAATGTGCTCTTCGCTGATTTGAAAAATTCATAAACCTTTACCAAAGACCGGTCATTGAATTGGCGCTTTCTACAGCCATGACCAAGCTTGCAGAGGGCTCTTGAGGTGTGATACACACAAAAACAGCGCTCACCAAATAAATCATCCTAATATTAAATATTTATCACCTTTTTCATGCATTTTCTTCTTTTACGCTCACTTTGTATATCCGATTCCTTCACAATCTCCTCAATCTGATCACTCCATACTTTTCTCGGTCGTCCCTTCCCTCTTTTTCCTTTCACACTTTATTTGTGTACATACTTTGTCAGTCTATCATCATTCATTCTTTCCACATGCCCAAACCATCTCATCACATTCTTTTGTACTTTAACTTTCACATCCTCTTTCAAATTACAATTTTTTTTTACCCATTCATTCCTAACTCTATCCCTCAAAGTTTTTCCTGTCATACTTCTCAAATGCTTCATTTCCACCGTACATACTTTACTCATTTCGCATATTCAGGAAACAGTTTAACTTGTTTTTGAAAAACATCTTGATGTACATACGATAAGACTTGATTTTAAAATTGCTGTGGTTTTGAGAACTTAAAAGAAAATTTAGTTCTACTATTTTTATACCTTTGCTTTGACATGTGTATTCGTAAATTAATTAATTTTTAATTCATTTTCAATTTTGTACACCTAAAAAGTTATTCCAAACTACCATTTTTTTGACTTTATAATTTCATTACTATTCCTAAATACATATTAAGATAAAATAAACTAAAGTCTAGTAATGCGTATGCACCCGTAGAAACCCTTCTCGAATTTAAACTAAACATTTGCGGACCCTCTCTTGTTTATTTGTCTGTGATGGGGCTGTGAATGCTTTAATCCCTGGTCATTTATTCCCAACAAAAATAACTGGAAGGGTTTCGCTTGCATCCAAATGAGGCAAACATCTTTAATTTGAATTTAATTCATTGTTTTATAGCGCTTTGGGGACACAATTTTAATGGGCTACAATTATTTTGTAGCTAGTTGCCATCTGCAGAGAAAATTAGCAGCGTGAGGGAGTGAGAAACTTAAATGGTTTTTAATACCGACATGAACTATTTTGAGCTTTAATTAAAATCACATCTGGTAGTTTGTATATGATTTTGAGTTTCAAGCATCTTCGGGACTTACTCGTTTTTCATTGCAGTACTTAGCTTGAACTTAGGTACTTATGGAAACTTATCCTTTTATCTCCTTTGACACACTTTTATACATACATTTTTTCTTTACAAAACTTACGCATTTTTTGGATGTCTGTTATTGTTTTTACTTGATGTTTTATCTCTGCATTCATCATTGTTTTCTGTTTCTGTACATGATAAATGGACAATAAGTTTTAATCGCGATGTTTTTTTATTGCTATAGGACAAGTGATAAAATCCTTTTAAGGCATAAAACTAGTCTAAAAAAGTAAAAAAAAAAGTGGTAGTTTTTACGATTAAAAATACCTGTTTTACCAACTCATAAAAATAGTCCTAAAACTGTAAATTATTTTGTGTCACATGACAATAAATGACGTCGTATTCAAGTGAATGAGACTCAGTTTGCCAACAAGTTAGTCAGAGTAATGAAGATTGGCAAATGTATCCAAACAATGCTTCAGTCAAAGTTTTCATTCGCCGTAATTCCGCAATTATTATTTGCAAAGTTTCAAGACGCGATACAAGAAAACGTAGCGGTAGATGTTCTTGAATGTTCGCGAGCAGAGCTCCAAGTATAAAATCTTCCTAATAAACTGAAGCATATTGTATCACCAAAAATAATAACAAACAAAACGTTCACTAGATTCGCTGTTTTATTTTGCAAGCATTTTTGGTAAAATATTGCGCCTGAGATTAAATGTTAGGTTTTAAACTTCAGAACAGCTATTGCCTTCGGGGGTGGGGGAGGCAAAAGTTGCAACAGGAACCCGGATTTGCGGCTGGCAATCCAAATAAACACGTTTATGGCAGGGGGCAAGCCAAATGGCGAATATTAAACAGTTTACATTGCTCGCAAATTAAAATCGTTTTGTATAAAATTCGGTTTTTGTTGTCTCTAATAACAAAGACAGTAAGAAAATACAACTCAAAGTTAACTAAAACAGATGCGAGATGCATAATATCTAAAGATTTTCTTTTTTTAAGTTAACAACATCATTTCTATTGAAATTTAAAAAAAAAAATCAATTATTATACTCGTCTTTACTCACTTTGCTTTCTAATGTTCACAAGCCTTCAGGGCTATCTGTCTTGGGCCACTTCCCTCAATGGTCCCCTTACTCCAAAGTCCGAAGACTTCGGCATCGGCCTCGACATTGTCTGCTTACCTACCGAATTTTGTAATGCTTAAGTGATCTAAAATCAGAAGGGGTCATCATCACCAAGGGGTCACCATCCAATACATTTCTGATTTTCCTGGAGTCCTTTTATCTTTAACTTGTTAAATATTTATGTAAAAAATTAAGGAGAATATTTTTTTTACAACAACAAAAAACAAATTCTTTCACAAATATTTATATTCCTGAAACCAGATGTTGTCTTATTTCATAGTACATTGAAAATGACACACTTTTTATATTTTCCTGAAAGCTTTCCACTAACCACAAAGCGGTGACAAAGTTGCATCAAGTATACTACCTTTTTCAGTATTTAAGCCCTTGTAATGCATGGAACACAACGGTGGAAATTCCTAGAAATGAGACATCTTGCTCGTTCTTCGCTAGACTGCATTACTCTTGAGAAGTGGAACCTTTCCGTACTTGAGGAGTGCACTGGTGTACGAGCCGAGACGCGCACAAATTCTGCGAAAATTTTGCCTGTTGGTTTACGTGGTAATACATTAAATTGAAACCTCAAGTTTCGACGCAATTTTGCAATTGATACACTTTAACCAAATCATTAAACAATGTTTTTGAAAACTGATAAAAAGTGTGTTACAAAATTGAATAAGATTGATAATTTGTAAGTTTAATAATCATCTCTTTTCTCAACAGAACAACACAAATCAAGCGAATAGTGTTAATGTCAAATGATTTTATTTTTCTATCAAGTTTTTGGATTAACTTGCTTAAGAACAAGGGCTTGCTTGCTGTAGATGTTATGGATGTTTTCCGGCGCGGAGGATAAAAAAGTTGAGTTTTAATTTAGTTAACACTATTTAAATTGAATGTTTTACTTACACGATTTTTCCAGATTATTGTCATACTCAGTACGTCTTGCCGCTACGACGACACGTAAAAACACACACAAACTACATATCTACCACAGACAATGAAAGGGAATTAATTCATCCCTAACAAGTAAATATTAAAAGCTTTACCCATCCCGCGCCAGATGTTTCTGTCCGAAATGTCTCCGTGGCAGCATTTTCAAAATTTATAACAATGTGTTCCTGTTTTTTTTTTGATGAACAGTTTGGTATTATTTGAAAAACGAATTTATTTTGAAAGCATTTAAAAAATGTTTTCAATTGAAAAAGAGTTATGTTAAGAATTTGACAACAAAAAAAAATACTACCGGTTTATTCGAATATTGAGTCCCCAATAAACATATTCACGAGGGGTTCCTCGTCCCCACCTTCTCAGCCAAGGAGGAATTCGCTTAATTAAAACTATAAAGACGCCCAACTAGGAAGGGAAAGTACCTCTAATGAAATTGTTCCTCTGAGAAATTCTGCGCTGGGCCAGTTATGATGCACCAAAAACCTGCAGAGACTCGCACTTTCTGCATGGAAAGTAGTCAGTATTCTAGCTTCGAGAGGGTAAACCAACTCGATACGCAGTTTATTAATCAAGCAAAATATGAAACCGAAAGTGTAATGTTAACTCAAAATTAAGTAACAAGCCGCCTTCAAAATTTTTCAAAAAAAAGCAACCAAGCTACACATATAGCGTAACTTCTGGCCGCGTTATCCCCGAAGGGATCGCACGTGGCGAGTTGAACCTATTTATTTTACAGGTAAGGGAACCGGCCTTACGCCAACCACTGCAGTTGTAGTGGGGGTTTCCCAGCTCCCGAGAGGGCTGGTACTCATTTGTTGTGAAGGCTGAGTAAACCTTGCCAGTATTTTATGCTGGGGTTTGAAATAAGCATCGAAACGGGAAATCATTTCTGACACCTTCGGCGGGATTCGAACCCGAGCTTCTATAATCTATAATCTAAGCTGCAAAGATATGTTAACATTTAAGGTTCATATTAAATGCATGCCCACAGACAGGCACTTGTAGGTTTGCGCGTACACATTCTGCATGCGTGCATACAAATAAACAAAACCTCACATAAACATACACCTTTAACTCCTGCCGCCTTTCCCTGAAACCGGGGTGGCATTGGCAAAAGTGAACCGATTTTTACAGCACGGGGGATCAGCTTCATACCAATCTATCAGTCAAGGAGCTTACGAGCATGGAATTCAAGCACTCTACCAACTGAGCCATCGACCGGAACCTTCGGGTATAAATTTATCTCTTACCGCATTAAGGGTCGGTGAAGTTTTTTATTTTTATAGGTAAGGAATTCGGCCTTGATGATACGTTCGAGTATGTTAGTCTTTACTCGTAAATAAATCTACTCTCTTTGTTTGCTTAGCCTTCATTCATGACAAAACTCATATAAACCGCAAGTGTTCAGTGAGTCTACTTTCACAGCTGCTTTGCCAGCATAAACCACACACACAGCTGAGCCACAATAACACTGAGGTCTCATAACTCACATGTGGCTGAGCAAGTGCTCGTTCTTCCCTCCAACGTCTCTCAAGTAATCCAGTTGCACTGTTCCTACAGCCACAAAGCGTCCTCTGAAGAAAACGTTCTGTTAATGTAACAAGGACACCCGCGGGAACCGTCCCGTACACGAGAAACTCCGGTTCAAACATAACAATTGAAAGTTTTTCAATTCTGGAATTGAATTTTCTTTGGCGGTTATCTTGTTTTCATGAGCTGCTGAAACCTCGCGCAGGTTTTGTTTAATGTTTTGTTCAACTCGGTTACAAGTTTTGTGTGTGCTCGAGTTTTCTTGCGAGCTAAAATTACATTTCACACGATTGGAAAACTTAAAGTTTTTATTTTGAAATAAACAAATATTCAAAGTTGTATTACGAAAGAAAAAAACACGGATTTTTTAAAACAGAATCAACAATAAAGGAAACAAAACTTTAAAAAAATATAACAAAATGACTACAAATGATATAATCTTATCTAAGTTGCAAAGATATGTAACATAGGGGATTCCTTTTATCTGCATTCTCACAACCAGCCACGTTTAAGTTCGCGCTTGCACTTACCGCATGTGAATCTACAACATAAAAACCCAAATCTCAAAATGAACATACACCCTGCTACTCTTGCTGACTTTCCCTGAAACAGGAGTGACATTAGCAAAGTGAATCATTTTCTACAGCCGCATACCAACCTTTAATTTAAAATGATGAATTTTCTTTATGTGTCTTTGAATGATGGTTTTTGAATAAACAAGTTTGTGAGGATAAATTAAATTCACCAACCTATTTTTGCGTGATTAGAAACAACCGTTTCTGTTTCATTTTAAACAATACCCCACTCGTGTAACCATCACTTTGTTTTCTAGGTTATAGCACCGATCAATAAATTGAAAAAAAAAACCATTTCTTAATTTTTTAACTTACCGTTGCAAAAAAGTAATAATTTAACATACAGAAGTAGGGTTTATTACTTAAACTAGAGACATAAATGTAAGAATTTTCCAACAACGGACTCTTTTCTCTGTGAATTATGACCATCTGCGCCAAAAAACGATCCGTACGAGCAGGTCCAAAACCATAATGAAGTGTCATTTAGCACAATCTGCCAGGGAACCTTTTGAAATCTCAATTTTACCCAAAAAAAAGTCTTTGATATGCAAAATTGTAAAAACTGCAAGATGGAGAAATATTTCAATATTCAGGTTTCACCAGAGACTGTTCTTTGTAGTTTTTGTCCTCGTTTTGAGCGGAAGATTAATGCCGGACTAGATGAAAAAATATTGTCTGGAAGTGGGAAGGGCAGAGAGGAGAGCGAGGAGCGGGGAGGGTTTTGGTTTAATCATGGAGGGGGGACAATAGTTGAAACTGTGGAGCCATTGCGATTTACATTCTGCTGCATTCAAAATGAGTCCTTTGTTACACATGAGTATGAATTTATTAACAAACTTTTCATATTTTACACAGCTTTTATTTTTTCTGCATACGGTATTCTAATTAGAAAAACATGTAGGTACTCATACACCTAATTTTGAATTGTAAAACCAAAATATATATTTATTTAACCTACACGCGTTTAGCATTCCCCGTATAAAGTGATTAAAATGTAATGAATAGTGTGGCTTAGGCATTATAAAACATGTAAATGTGTGTTTATGTACATACAATCTTTATTTTAGATGAAAACATAGATTCAGATTTAATGCAAGCCCACAAGTAAGACTCATGTAAGATGGATCTAACACATACTCCATGTGTACTTAAAAAATTATATTCCCTGAAACAGGGGTGGCATTGTAAAACGAAAGCCATCTTTGAACAGCATAAAAATTAAGCATAATTTTTTATCTATTCATGCAAATAATTTATTTTCTAAGACCTTTTAACCAGTATAAAGACCAGCCATAATACTATTTGTGAGTTACTGATTTCATGAATTTTGATTTAACTCGTACCTACATTTTATTCAGAGCATAAAAAATGACGTGGGTTATGCTTTAAGTATCAACATCAGTTCAAGTCTTTTTTCCGTACACATATCTAGATGAATTTGTTACAAATTAATTTTAAAACGTAATAGGCACAATTTCAATCAGTAGAAAATGTATGTTTAAGGCTTTGCAAGTAAGCATGAAACTGTACCTGAAAAAAAAACATGACATGATATGAAAGAAAGCTTACAAAACGCTCTTGCGTGTGTACAATGATGTTTGTTTTTTTATACATTTTTCCGTCAGATTCATTCGAAGGAAAATCAATTTGTCAGGGGCTAATACTGTTGTTGCTCATTCGGTTACGGCAGGCGCCCGAAATAGGGAGCAGATCCAATTTCTCATATGGAATTAGATTACTGTGACAGACTTTTCTGGCGTCAACCTGGCTTGATATGAAATGGTCGCGAGACGAAAACCTTCTTGGGAAGTGAGAGCAAGCTTAGGGTAAGAAAATCAAGCTACGGGGGAAAGCGGTGGGTGGGGGTGGGGAGCAAAGGTTAATTCGAGCGAAATAACCAGACGTAGCCGGTTTGTTCCAAGTTCGTCTTTTATGTGGAATTCTTAACCAATTTTTTTTTTATTTTTTTTCAAAAGTAAAACGTATTCTCACATGCATGAGCCGTTCTTTACATCCTTTACAAGTATAAAACATAAATTCTTCTTGATCACGAAAATAGAAGCTATAACAGCACCCCTAATGAGTGGTGTAGTTTTTATACTTTTTTTCATTGAAGTGATTTCGGGAAACTTACGCAATGTTTTATACTAAGGGCACTTATCTATATTTAAATGATTTTTTTAAAATATATCGCAACCAAGCCCGGATTAAGGGTGGTTCAAGCGGTGCGGCCGAACCAGGGCTCCCACGTCCTGGGGGTCCCCAAGACTTTTTTTTTTTTTAAGAAATCCTGTGCGGGAGACTCCCTAGATTCTAAAGACTCTAGGGGTCTATGACACTTGTTGTTGTGCCGCAGAGGTCTACGAGCTTGGTTGTCGCTACAAAGCGCCAATACTCAAACAAGACCCAGTTGCTGTAAGGCTGGATGGACCTTTGGTGACCGGTCATTGGTAAAGGTTTATGAATTTTTCAACCCAGCGAAGAGCACATTCAAAATATAAATGGTATATTTTTGTGCTCCGCCGGGATCCGAATCCACAACCTTCCATTTACGAGTCCGAAGTGTTGCCACTACGGGCTACGGACCGGTCCAAGACCGTTCTTTATAAATATACTTAAATAACTTACACTTTTATTTTACTCTTGTTTTTACTCGTTTTTATGGTTTTTACTGTTCTTTGACTTATAGGTTGGTATGCGGCTGACCACCCATGCTGAAAAATGGTTCACTTTTCCAATGTCACCCCTGTCTCAGGGAAGGATGGCAAGAGTTGCAGGGTGTATGTCCATTTGAGATTTGGTTTTTATGTTGTAGGTTCACATGAGGCATGTGCAAGCGCGAACTTGTACGTGTCTGGTTGTGAGAATGCATGTAATGTGAATCTCCAATGTAACATATCTTTGCAACTTAGATTAGATTAGATTAGATTAAATGGTAGGCGAGGGTCACACGGATTTATAAAAGCATTATTTCACAGTAAGACTAAGAAATCAATATTTTGTTCTAGTTATTTTTCTTTAAAAAAAAAATCGTTCAAAATCATATTCCTATAGTTGTTACTGCAGTGCGCCTGATGAAAGGAAGGTTCAACCTTTTTGCTAATTGAAAAAATAATTTACTGGGGAATTGCGTGGCCGCAAGCCATAGCAAAGCTTACGTGGTTCGTAACCATGTAGAACACTACCGCAAGTATAAAACTTTACGGTTAAATGTAACCAAATCGTTTGACCAAAAAAATATACAAGCCAAAACGCACACAACACGTGCTGGTAAAAACTTCATACATTTTTTTGGTAAACGGTATGGTTGAGTTTGAAAGTGAAGTTTTATACTTTAGCTACAAGCGTAGCCTGTAAAAGCCTTGATACATATTTCGTGTTGGAATTTCATATTCAACGAAAATAGAAAATTCAAGCTTTCTGAGTGAGTAATTATTAACGTCAAATTTTCTTCCATTTTTCATTCAAATAATCACTGTATTTGTATTTTCTATTATTGAAAAATAATATACCCGTTTGTTTATTTTCCTTTTTTTTTAGATTTTATGCTCAATTAGGGCTTTATAAAACGATTTTTTCTTTTGTTTGTTTTTTTAACAATGAAGAGGCTTTTCCAAATTTACTTTGTGTATTTATAATAATCCTTTGATTTTTATTTTTTTATTGAAAAATATAAAATTTGCAACATCATTTAAATTTGAACATGAAAATGAAGTTAATTACGTGGGTTTTTATCAGATTTTTTAAGCAGTTCATCTTCCTTGTTAATGTCATATTTCGGAGAATAAAAATGCCAAATGTAATCATTTGTAGATTTAAATACAAAAAACACTTTTAGTTACATTTTCCAATTATACACAACGCTTCCCTATAGTGCAATCTTTAACCGCGTTATCACATATGGCAAATGCAATGTATTTATTTTCACAGTTACTGAGCTAGCCTTGCCAACCTTGAAATGCTGGTATCCTAACTCCTGGTGTGTCAAAAGATTTCATTTATTTCAAAGTCCTAACAAATCTTGCAGTCGCTATATGTTTGGGTTGAAATCACAGATCACGGAATAAAGTTGAAATAAACACCTTGTATTTTTTAAAAACATTTTATATTTTCTATTTGATTTTAATGTTTATTCATATTATTATTTGTTTATTTCTAAAATCTAATTTCTTGTGTATGTTCGTTGACTTATAGGTTGGAATGCGGCTGAACACCCATGCTGTAGAAAATGGTTCACTTTGTCAATACCACCCCTGTTTCAGGAAGGTCAGCAGGAGTTGCAGGGTGTAGGCCCATTTGAGATGTCCATTGGTTTTTATGCTGTAGGTTAACATGCGGCATGCGCAAGCGCAAACTTGTACGTGTCTGCTTGTTAGAATGCATGTAGTTAATGTGAATCCTCAATGTTACATATCTTTGCACCTTAGATTAGATTGGACCAAAACGAAGAATCATTTCTGCACCCTTGGCATCGAATGAACATTGCCGTCTGCCATGAAACGCAAGTGAACCACAAAGTGACCTTTCGACTAGATTAGAAATGAGACAACTACCTTTGTCTTTCAATTATTACAGTTTATAAGTGTACATATTTTTAAAAAAATGCTCTGCTTTATTTATTACCAAATCAACTAACTTTTTAATTTCCATATCGTATGCTGTAAATCTAGTTAGCCGATCTTCCTCATCCTAACAAGCACCCTCGGACTTTGATTTCGCCCAGTTAAGTTAGGGATTTCTGGGACCGCAAACAAATTGTCCACTCGCCTCTGTTTGCCTTTTGGTCTCCTCACATAGCTTGCTTCACCGGCTGGACAATCAGAGATGAGGGAAAGCGAGAGGAAAAAACAACAGCGATAACGTTATTCTTTTAGTTGACGCAATTTCGTGATTTATTTTTATTGGTTTCTTGTTGGGGTTGTAACTCTCCGAATATTGTTTTTTATTTCAATACTTTTGCTATGCTGGCACAACAATCATAATATTAATAGAAAAAAAGAAACCCAAAAATCTGTAGGCTATTACGAAGTGAGATAAATAGATACACCTTCTTTTCATCATTTAATTTGACTTTTTTTCATACCGCAAATAGCACTACTCGTTACTTAATATTGTTTATGAGAAGCCTATTGGGTATATATCGTCTAGAATTTAAGCATGAAAACTTCTATTATTCTGAATAATGTATGTGTGAATACGAACAACAACAATAGTAGGTACCTACATTTTTTAATGTTTCAGGTTAACTATTCTATTCACACGATGATAAAGCCAATACCTATTGAACTAGCTGTAATAAAATGGATTGTTGACAAGTTGTATTTTTAGTCTTTGCGACGTTTCGCTTTACCGAACAGAAAGCATCCTCAAGCATATCAAAGCGACATGGCGGTGTATGCGTTCGCTTTCTGTTGCTAACTCAAAAAAAAAAAAAAATGTCATCTAAAACCGATCATGAATGTAAAAGTGAAATTTTAAAACATTAGCTCAAATAGATTATTACTACTCTTGGATACATTTATTTTCGCTCAGATAATTGTAGGGTACGCAGTATTTAAAAAATATATTCATCTGAAAAACAAAACATAGTATTAAGAATCGTTCCAAAGTGTTTTTTTTTCAGATTTTTGGTAGGTACATTTTATAGATATAGTACGTTAACATTCATCTTCACTAGTATTACGCTTAATTTCCAGAAATTCTCTTAGCCTAGTCCGCTAGTATTGTCAGGTATCAGGGCACCATAAGCCGTGAAGAGCTGTGTAGGCCACACAGACAGTACTAGTGCTACTAGCCGTAGTATGGGTGGGTGTTGAGCGGAGATTGCGTTGTCGCCGGCCCGAGGACAGATTGACGCATTGTCCCTTATCTGCTCTCCTAATACTGCCAGGCGCTGAACCGATGCATAATTACTTTCTCCATATTATTGACACAAAAAATAATTGTGAAAATATTATTTGAGAATCAATAAGTTCAATGTCGCCGGATATAGGAAAAAGCTTTGAGACAGTTGTTAATAACGAAAGCTATAATCAGCGTTTTAATAAAAATAAAAATTATGGTGTACTTTGTTCTCAATTTAAGATACTTTACTTTACTAAATCTCAAAGTCTATCTTCCGAAATATATTTTTTGTTATTATTAAGGTTGATCATTTAAGCTGTTGAAATAATTTGGATACACTGACATTCTCTGGATGGATTCTCAAGGATCTGGATTCTCAAGGACATTCTCAAGGATCTTATATTAACGTTTTCAAAGTTAAAGTTTAGTTTATTTTAAATAATCTAGTATAAGACGCCTGAATCCCGAAGACGCGTAAGATTCGATGACATATTTTAAATTCAGTACTGAATACAGGAACACCGAAAAGATTAGTTGTAGAAGGATTGTCTACATCTTCATCAATCTGTTAAAGAGAAGAGAAGATTATTTAATCAAGAAGCAATTATTGAGTTGAATGAATAAAAAAAATCCAGTCATTAATTTTGTCACCTTTATTTCTGAGCTACGTGGAGGAAGTGAAAGCGCTGTTGGTCACGGCCAACTCTCCACCTCTCACGTTTTATGGTTTCCTAATACTCGCTGGGAAATTAACGCGCTCAGACAATGTCCACGGAACAAAGGCGAGCTGCTCCGCTATTCATATTCCGCAGAGCAGCAGCTCGTAATACACGGGGAGACAGCTTTGTGCGTCTATTAGGATGCCGATCACATGACGGCGGCCTGCAGATAATCATGCTATAGAACACCGTGCTAATAACAATTATGATGAAATCGCTCCACTCCGCCATGTGTGGGATTAGTGATCCTGTTTTGGTAATAATTTAATAAATTGATTATTTTTCAATAAAAAATAAAAAAATAAAAGAAATTAAAAACTTTGTTTTATTCCACTTTTATTGTTTTTGAGTATGTTACAAATATTTTCGGAATAACTTCCATCTTCGGGTAACTAACAATTACTAAATTTAAACTTAAAAATTAAGACAGTGGAGTGAATCATTTTTTTTTAAATGAATTTCCACAGTGTTTCACAAAAATCTTTTCAAAAAATAATTTAATACCCAGATAGACCAAAAAATATTTAACTTTTTTTTTTAAAGTAAAATTGAAGTTCATATTTTAATCAATAATGTTGAAGCCTTAGATTGTGCAGTTTTTCTTCGTAAAGTTAATTTTCTACACCATTCAAGTTTTAGTTAAAGTTGTAAGAACATTAAAAGACATTTACAATGCTTTTTCCTGATTTTATCAAGACATTTTTTTGTGATTGACATCATGAATTTCATACATATTTATATTTGGAACTACAACTTTTAGGATTATAAAACCACACATTATATACATAAAATCTTACAATATTTTTTTTATCAAAGATGCTGTAGGCAGCTGACAATGTTGAGGCCAACGAAGCTCTGGGAGTAAGGACACTTTTGAGACCAAAAGCACAAGATATAAAGTCCTGACAGATTGTGGTGCAGTAGGCCCTGATCCTTCAAGGCTTGTGAGCTAAGGAAAAAAAATGTGAAACAACATGTTTTAAAAATATGTTTGTGTTTTTAGGGTTCTAATGTTTTTTTAAGTTAAAACATTGCTCTTCTTGATGAAAACTGCCAGACATTTATTTTACAGTAATTTATTTTGTTCACAATTTATTTTACAATTCACATGTATGGTTCACTTTCGCTGACTTGGCCTGTAACGACTACTAATACTTGGAGACTGCCTCACTTGCAGGTGATTTACGCCTTTTATAACTATGGCAATGAAACTTTCTAGACTTAATTTCGCCTGGAAACGTCTATGATATTCCAAAAGCTTCCAATACAATTATTACTTATATAATATTTCCTTACTCTAGCTACTTAATAATAAATCATCCAACAGCTAGAATCTATATGCACCTACCATATTTATTTTGTTTATATCTAAGTACTATTTATATAACAATATTATTCATGTGTATCATAGACATTTTTTTTTTAAATCTGAAATTTGTTAGGACACCAATAAAAGACAGTGCTTTAAACATTTTTCGTAATTTTACAGATATCTCTGCATAGCTTTTAGCGTGTTGGCGCGGTGTGTATATTTAGTACTGGCACTCGCACAACATTTCTAATAAATGAAATTATCGCATTATTGGCAATCAATCAAACTCCGGCGCTCGGGGAACAAACTTTCCAACAGATGTGCTTTAAATTTATGTACTGGAAAATTGTGTTCCAGTAATTGGCTGACTGATTTATCCCTTTCGCATGATGTGATTTAGTTATGGAAGAAATTTTATACAATGCTAACTACAGATTACATTGTCCAATCGTAAATTACGTCTGGTGAAATCATTGTATATTGATTTTAAAAAAAAGACTTTGAGCTAACAAGCGTTTTCGTAGAGCCTATTTTTCGGTGGAAACGATGCAAAATAAAATAAGTACAGTCAATCATGCAACAACTCATCCTGACTTATATCAGTAAGGGTTTCAATGGATTAGGTCCAAAATATGAAATCAAACTTACACATTTATGTAGACAAATGTGACATTAGCTTTGTGAACAGATTTCATAGCAACCGATAACAAAATGCTTGTTTGCCATTTTCTTGGCTAACCGTCCGTGAATCATCGAAAGTTTTGTCTTCGGAAAAGAGTATTTTGTGAAAGTTTTTTCAACTATTCTATGTGATCTTCTCCCTATCAGATTTTTTCATTACTTGGATAAAAACCAAAACCGTTTTTTATCATTTGTAACACCTTATTTTCAAATAATAATCAGCTAACCAAATCAAAGTTATAATAATTAAGATGATTTATTTGGTGAGCGCTGTTTTTGTGTTTATTGCCTCGGAGACCGTGCTTTTGCGGTGGCCGGCCCTGCGACCTGGAATCAACTGCCACCAGAAATCCCGAGGTCTAAGACGATTGAGGAGCTAAAGAGGAGAACGAAGACGCACTTTTTCGCCCAGTAAACTAACTACTAAGCGCCCTTGAAGTGACATTGAGTTACGAAACGGTGCTGATAAATAAACCATCATCATTACCTCAAGAACCCTCTGGTTATGTTTATTTTAACATGTTACAATAAAGGTACCTTATAAAAATTGTATTTCCTTATATGCCTTACGAATATATATTCATAATACATATCAAACTTTACCTAAACCATTCTTATCTCTTGGATCTTCCCCTCCGACGCAAAAATGAAGTATTGATTTTTGTCATGTCGCCAATCAATATCGTCCCCCATACACTTGCTAACCCAGATTCAAACCCTGTACCTCTCGGTTCGCAAGCCACCCCAGGCGCTGGCACCCCTGGGGTCACATCCATCATTACGGAGGGGTACGGGGTACATAGCAAACGTTTATAAAAAATATCGCTAAATTATCAAGGACGGAGAGCTAAAAAGTGCTGCGAGCGATGAAATCAATCAGAGAGAAAAAAATACAAAAAAACTCTATAAAATGTTTTTAAGAATTTTTTTTTTGTTATAGTACTCGTATGATGAAGCAACGATCAATTTATTGGGTTATGGGCTTAGGGTGATATTTTAATTATTTATAGGCCAGTTTGATGGTATATTATACTTAAAAACTTAAGAAGTAATAATAAAAAAACTGTGAAATGATGAGAAAAGTATCATCCAGAAACTGCATTTAAAATAATAAATGCATAATTTTTAAAAAAATTGTGAAGTGAAGAAAAAATGCAGTCAAATCAATCATTTTTTCAGTTATTGTTGTAAATTTTACATTTGAGCTAAATTTCTTTAGAAGCAGTAATTTTGAGATTTTTTAAATGTAAGCATAACAGTTTATAGTTATCAAGCTAAGTGACTGCAAAGACCGTCGCATCGTTTTGATCAACCGCCTTGATAATGATTTCTGCTCGTGAAGACTTAATGGCGGCAGAGAGACAAGCTACAAGTAAAACATGGTCTAGCCCAAAAGATTTAACAAACAATTGGTCATCAGTAACTTTGAGGTTTTTATTTCATAAACTATGTTAAACCTTGAGGTGTGCTACACACAAAAATGACGCTTTTTTTTTAAATAAATCATTCTAATATATAGATAACAAAAATTAAACTTTCAGTGTACACTGCAAATGTGTTTTTTTAAATCACTTTATTTTAAGCGAACGTATCGTATAAAATGCGAAAAACGGTATTGTACTCTACGTCACTGGCACAAAGACTGATTGGTTACACGGAGTACTGATCGTATTTTTTCATATTTATTTTTAGGGGACACTTTTCAAACATTATATAATATTATGTACCTACACTGGTATTGTACCATGAGGATACCTCACACACTCCTACATAGAAACTGTGACGCGCTCGCGCTGCTGTGATGGATGGGATTTTATAAATAAACTGTTTTTAATTAGTTTACAAAGAGATTAACAACATTACCTATAAAGTACGTCCACGTCATGTTTATGTAACAGCTTTCTAAATCTGATCACTTCTACTCGAACAAACTTTGAAGTAAAATACATTTATTTTGTGATCTAATATCTTAATAGTATCACAAATTCTAAATTTGGTTATGATAGTATTTTTTCCGCTTATATTCCATTTACATTTTTTGGTTTTATGCATTAAGCACACGAACATTCAAAACATTCCAAAAATTCCAAAAATTCCCATTGATTGTATAAAAAAATATCTATATGAAAACTAAGTCAATCACTAGGGATGCTTGTATTTCCCATACTTTTTTACTTGCGTTTTCTACTCGGGTTTCTAATCTTATCTAATCTAATCTAAGCTGCAAAGATATATATCATTTAAGATTTATATTTAATGCATTCCCACAAGCAGATATGTATAATTTCGCGCTAACACATGTCGCATGTGGACCTACAATATAAAAACCCAATCTCAAATGAACATAAGCCTTGCAACTCTTGCCGTCCTTCCCTGAAACAGGGGTGACATTGGCAAAGTGAACCAATTTTTGTTTACAGTATGGGTGGTCAGCCGCATAACAACCTATAAGTCAAGGAACATACATGACAAATTACATTTTTGTAAATCTTTAAGTTTTAAGATCAACAATGCGTTTTTTTATTCACATCGAATTATATAAATGGCAGTGATTTTATAGTATCTCTTCAGTAACTCTTGTTTTATTACCTTATCCATATTTTCTATGAATAATAAAATGGTGTTAGGTTGTAAATTTAAAATTTTTATTTTATTTTTTCACTTGAAAATCAGAAAAATATATGAAACCAAAAAAGCGTGTCCATATATACTCATCGATGAAATCGTAAATTGCCCCCTATAATTTTATACGACGTTTTTGTCATAACTTTCGAGATTATTTTTACAACTACAATTTTTTTCACACCAAAACAAAAAAATTCAGTACAACCGAAATATTTTCAAACTCTACCAAACAAATCCTCAAATACCGAGCTCAAAAAACCCTTCATCCAGCTGATATCCAGGATATTTGATTATCCTCAATCAGCCTGCAGGTCCAGCCTCCATCGGCTGCTTTGACCGGAAGTCGGACAGACCGGATCTCTTTGTCCATAATTTAGGCAGCTTCCGGCAAACCGGTGGGTCTCTCTGATGGCTGATAACAGGCGCGTCACTCGCCGGATATGCGCCGCGATTTCCCGCCATATTTCAAACGTTATCTTATTAATTAATGGCTGCATTCGGTAGGTGTTTTCAAAAATAACAACAATGTGGCTATATTCCAACTCGCTATTTTTGTCTAAGGACTGTTCACCCCCGGGAAGAATTCCAAAGAAGGTCGGAAAAAGTTGCAGAGCTTATGTTCATTTGATGTTTAAATTTGAATTTGTAAGCACACATTATTCATTTGTAAGCGCGAACTTACACGTGTTTGTTTTTGGGCATGCATTTGATATAAGTTTTGAATTTGTTTGTATTGCAAACTTAGATTATAGATTGTTTATATATAAAGACGGATTTATATAAAGACAGATATATAAAGACGGAAACCCTAAAAAGTTATAATTTCACACACACGATGTTTTTCAATTTCAAGTTAGCTTATCGTTCAGGGACTGAGCAAAACTGGAGAAAAATATTTTGCAAAAACGTAATATTCAGTTTCCGTTAGATTATCAAAATTTTATTGACACATTTCTATGATTTGTTTTTGTTCTCTTGAGAACATCAAATAATTTGTTAATTTTTGTTTTATTTTTCGTAAAATAAAAGGCCGATATCATCACAAAAATTATTTATACATTTTTGTTGCGAGTCACATTCCCACTTAGTGAACTCTAATACAGTTACAGAATGTTCTTTTAACATTTTTAACTGAGTTTGCGTGATAAATGCGAAATCTCTTTTGAATCAAGTTGACGCGTTATCATTCTTACCCCATTAAGCATGATTACTTACTGAAGGTAAAAAACTACTCAAGTGAAAACAAAGTGCTCGAGTTGTTATGCTAAATTAAGATGGATTGTATTAGATATTGCGAACTATAAATACAATGTGATAAGTAGAGACTTTTTAATGTTGGACCTGTAATGGGTTTCAATTTTCATCTATTTAATTTTCGAGCTAATAAATTTAGAAGTCAACTTTATTTACAACCACAAATAACTTGTTATACATATATGCTGATATCGAAATATGATTCTTATTTTTTCAAAAAACTCATCAGGCTGTCTCATAAAAATAATAATAAACATCCCAAGATATTTTTTCTAACAATGTTCTTTTTCATCACACTCTAAGAGCCCTCTGCAAGCATGATCGACAGGAAAGAAAGCGCTTATTTTCTTAGGATTCCATGTTTATGAATATATTTTTTTAGGCAAAAACGTAAAATCCATGAAATAAATTAATTATTAGGTAAATTAAAACTGTGGGCTTCTTTTACAAATAATGTATTATTTTAAATGAATTATTTTACAAATATACAAAAAGAAACTTAACTCCAACAAGGAAATGACCAACTTTTGTAGTACAATTACAAAAAACTCTTATCACTCTAATTACTTCACTTGAGTTAATTTCGCAAAGCTACTCAGTCATCCCATAATGCAATTGTAACAACCTTTCATCACGCACCAGCTGCCGTTGTACAATTTTATTGAAGATTTCAGCAAAGTAAAGTGAAGCAACCCCTTCCGCGATATCTCGCAAGCCGAACCGGTCCCCACACGCCAGCAGTCAGAAACGATGATGTTCCACATGCCCCGGAATGATTTATGTTTCACTTGATGAGGCCCTGTGTTCAGGGGATGATAAATTATTGTGTGGATGGAGCGTGCCGCAAGGGCAGGTGGGACTAAATCCCAAATGGGGGCAGAAACACCTCCTTGCACAATGACAAGATTTGGCCAATCACCTCTGTGATACGTTATGTTCACTTTCACCTTGTAACATGTCACTAAGTGTTTCGCATTATTTTGATTGTCTTAATGGCACGATGCTGCAGTTATTATAGGGGTGCTTTTGTAAAGGTAGGTAAGTTTTACGCGTTGAAAGCTTGAAACAAAATGAAATAAATATTAAGACATTGAAGTATGTCGTGACTTACACAGGCTTTGATAAATTTGTTTTTTTTTTCGATTATTATTGGGTTTGTCTGTGAATTTTATGATATGTTTCTTTCGGTGCAAACATGTAAACAGTGGTTTTGCGAAGGTATACCTTAAGGCATTCATTCTGAAGATTTATATTTTTCAGTCGCATGTATAAAACTCATTCATAGATGCGGTGTTTCATTCATACGCTGGCATATTGCCATTTTTCTATTGTCTATTTCACCACCACTAGAAAGCGTTTTCAGAAAACAATACACCAGATTAATTTTCTGATTTGTATTGTATGCTCCTCGACAGCGCATTTAAGATAAAAATAGACCTTTATGGCTTCATAACGCTGGACGTTCTCTAAATAAACATGTTTTCCGAGAGCGGATTTCCTTCCACGACATTAAGCTCCAGGTGAGCCTTCATTTTATTCTGGCGTAGAAGCACTTCTAGAATGGCGTAGAAGCGCAAGTATGGGAGTATGGGGGTCTACGCCATCCCATATTCTCGCTATTCGATGTAAAAGTGTACAAATAATGTTGTACTACGCAAACAATTTAAGAACACAGGTAAAACAAGCTTTAATTTAATAGACCCTCCTTTATAAAACTAACTACAAATTACCTTTATAAAACACTGGAAAATAACATGTAGTTTTTTTTCCAGTACCTATCAAATTGCTAAAATTACGAAAAATCAACTAAAAAAACATCTTTATATGTCATTATCCCCATCATTGGCGCTTCAAACCGGTGTGGGTTTTGACCTCTTCGAGAATAAGCCTCCTTTTTTTCCTATATAACCTCTCGCCATCGATAGGCCATTTTTAATTTCAATTGTTTGTGCAGTGATAAACATTACTTTTAATTAAAAGAATATTAAATCCATCGTATTTTTAATAAGCTATTTATTATCGCAAACTTCAATGAAATTACAGACAACGTTATTCAAATCATATTAATGATGATGATGTTATTACTGGCCGAAAATGGTTGTTTGTAATTTATTAATTAAATTTTAAGCCAACGAAACGGTGAAAAATATTTAAAACTTTCGTGTAGGTACTGAAAATATTTTTTGAAAAAATCTACTAGCCTTCACATTTGAAAGCATTTATACTCAAAGCATTTTTCAAATTAAAAATCCATACATAAATATTTAAGAATAATTCTTACATTTTATATCAACATAAATCTGAAGTTGTAATATCATCCAAGCGATAAACGTTCTGCGTATGAGGACAGAGGAATATATTGAGAAATATGGATCGTTAGAGCATTAATACTGCATGGATTTTATTCATAATGCAATATGGGAAAACAACACAATTCTGTATCGGCTATAAGTGTTCATTTATGTCAATTTGTATTTATTTATGAGACGTTCGCTGACATTCGAAGTTATCGATGTGAAAAATTCGTAGAAATATCCACTACTTGGTTATATAAAGTATATTATCTTCATTCTCAAAGCAATATTAAATACTGGTACTGAAAAATATTGAAGTTCAATAAAATGTTCCTGAGTATGGACAACTTTAAATGCATAAAATATAATTTCAATACTTTTTTTTTAATTTGCTCTTCCACAAAGAGAAAGCGCTCCATACTACATACTTCCAAAAAATGAAAACCAGGTAATGTAAGATACATATTGCATTAACATATTGTATTCAATAAATTCAATCTAATTCCCTTCCTAATGTAGCCTTAGTACGTAGAGCCTGTTGCACCAACCTCTAATCAATATTTGATTGACACCTCAAATTTGATGTCTTAATTCTGGTTAAGACCTCGGTTAAATATTTCTCGGAACTGGGTAAAATATTATGAATTTTACTGTACTATTATAAAGGAAGATTATGTACTTACATAAGCTGATTTACGTACATGCAAAATAAAATTGATTTGATGGGAGAAATCTCACTTAATTTTGAATTTTGTCTGATTGGAGTTTGGTGCAACAGGCCTTTAGTGGAACTAGTTATTTTAGACAAAATAGATTATAAATGAGTAACAAAACTAACAGACATGCTCTTTTTTATAAAAATTAATCCATTTGAATTAAAAATGAAAATTACACTTCTATGGATGTATTGCAGCCCTAGAGAGTAAAAACTGTTTTTTTAAGCCAAAAACATTTTTCTTCTCTTCCGGTAGCGATTGATAAACATCCGTGAGAGTTCATTTTCTCCACTGAGCTGGCTTAAACCAGCCATGGCAACAAAACGTCCCGGCAGTCAACTATCGAGAGGCGACATCAAATTGAATTCGGTCCGAGAGCCGCTGTTCGGTGCACGTGCCTCCATCATCAGATAAATAGTCAGCCATTGTATGGAACAAACCAATTGATCTGCCAGAACGTTCTGGAACGTGGACAAGATTTTTCAGTTTTTTTTTTCTTTGAACTTTCAGCAAAATAAAATACGTCATTATCAGCGTTACATGAGCCGGAAAATTTAAAACCTCTCGAAGCGAATTTGTATGGAATAGTGCGCCTTCGGGTTGTTTATTTTATTTCCTCTTTAAATCACTACGTTTTGTGTCTTGGTCGTTTTACAAATCGATAACAACAAAACGATTCGCAAGAAGAATAGTTTTTAGAAACTATACCTTCACTACAGTACTCAGATGTATAGTAGAAAAAAGTGCCTTTTTTGATCAAATACAAAAGAAAAAAGACAGAATTTCGAAAATAAAACAAACTAAGAAGGAAGTAGGTACCAATTTTGAAATAGTACTTGTATCACATTAATAGATAATTTCTCATATTTTGCATTCGAAACGTATTGATGAAAATAGCGCTACTAAAAACAAAATGCTACTAAGATACAAATATTGTATTTTTTTCCACGTTTTCCCCCTAGGAGTCGCATTTGGCAAGCGGAGCTTATTTATTTTTACATATAAGGGGGCTGGCCTTATGCCAACAACTTTAATTGGGAAAAAATGATCTCTTATATTTATAAAACGCAACGCAACTAAGCAATATAGTGTAACTTGTGTGGCGAGTTGAACCTATTTATTTGTATAGGTAAGAGGGCCGGCCTTACGCTTACCACTTCAGTTGAATTGAGGATTTCCAAGCTCCCAAAAGGGCTGGTACTTATTTCTTGGGAAGGCTGAGTAAACCTTGCCGGTATTTTATTTTTAGTTTGAAATAAAGACCGAAATGGGAAACCATTTCTGACACCCTCGCCTCGGTGGGATTCGAACCCTAAGCTCTTGGCATGGAATGGCATGGAACTCTACCAACTAAGCTATCGACTGGACCATATAAATGATAATATTTCACAACCTCAGCTGCACTCATTACGCAACCCTTAAGCTGCATGTAGGAAACATAATCTTTCAACATTAATTAATATTTCAGCCTAAACACGCGCATTCCTTCACACTTTAGCGTTTACCCGTAGCACCCTCGAGTTTAATATAAAACAGTGCCAGCCCAAACAATCTACGTCCTCAGTTTATAGGTGGGGGCATAAGCACTGCTCTCACCTGCACCCTATGCTCAAATATTACTGCTGCTGAGGATAGGGACAACCCAAATAAGGTTATCTTTATCTTTAAATAAACTGCCGAAGTTGTTAACGAACTTATATATTATATTTTGTGTATTAGGGCGATCGGTTTCGGAAATGAATCTCACACTATCAGGTAAAATAAGTTTTTATAAAATTTTACTTTATAGAAACGAAAAGTTACTAAGTTGATGCCTCATCAACCAACATCAATTAATTTTACATTGAAGCTTTCACGGCCGGTTCTTGTTAACACAACAATTACTTTATTCGGGCTATGTAGCCATGGTATGGTTGATTCTTTCCGGACAGTTTCCCCCATTGCTCCGATAAGAAGATCACAGCGACTAGCCAACCGCTGATAATGCCCATCGGAGCAATGGGCGAAACTGTCAGGAAAGAATCAACCAGACCACGGCTACATAGCCCGAATAAAGTGATTGTTGTGTCAACATCAATTCACTTTTTTAATTAAATGAGTTCTTTAAAGTATTAAGATGAATAAAATTTTAATTATTTTTTTCCATTTACATTATGTGAAAAAGGTACTTGCTGTAAATTATGTTAAGAATTTTTTTTACTTTCGGTTGCATGGTTTTGAAATCTTTCATTTCAAGAACAAATGATCTACGCAGCAATAAACTATGTTGATTATTTATGCGAAAAATAATTCAATTATTTCAATTGAAAGTGTTTTAATTGTTTTATTTACGAAAAAACTATTTGTACAAATATTGCTTCAGTCCTGTACGATAAATAGAAAAATCACAAAAAGTTTTCTGAAATGTTCTTGATGAAACTTTTGTTTATTTTGGAAATTCAATTTCATTGTCTAATCTTATCTCAGTTGCAAAGATATGTTACTTCACGCAACGCAACGCAACTAAGCTACACATATAGTGTAACTTCTTGCCGCGTTATCCCCGAAGGGGTCGCATGTGGCGAGTTGAACTTATTTATTTTTACAGGTAAGGAGGCCGGCCTTACGTCAACCACTTCAGTTGAAGTGGGGGTTTCCCAGCTCCCGAGGGGGCTGGTACTTCACATTATATGCATTCTCACAAGACACGTACAAGTTCGCACTTGCACATGCCGCATGTGAACCTACAACATAAAAATCAAATCTCAAGTGGACATACACCCTGCAACACATGCCGTCTTTCCCTGAAACAGGGGTGATATTGGCAAAGTGAACAATTTTTACAGCATGGGTGGTCAGCCGCATACCAACCTACAAGTCAAGGAACATTCACGACATACATTTTTTCAAATCAATAAATAATAACACGCATGGACATCAAAACTAAAACAGAAAACAGATTCCATTGTAAACTGAAAATTACAGATTTTGCCAAATTGATTTACGAACACATGTGTACTTTTTTTCATATCACCCTGTTCATAGAATGCAGCCTGCAGTGCAACCCTAAGAAATGCCTTTCTTGTAATAAGGAACCCTCCGCGGGACCATTCCCTCTCATACCCCTACCTCCTTCTCCAGTTCAGAGGCTCAGGCGGTAATCCTAGAGTCATCAGGACCCCAACGATAAAATTTTACGTCCAAACTTTACAAAACAGTTTCACAAACAATATACAGAAACCTAAAAGCACACTATAAGCGCTGTCTTAGTTTCCATACGTATATGGCTAAACGCCATGGTTGAGTTTACACGTTAAGTCTTCTGGTGCAGTGGAAAAGACCAACACCCCTTGAGACGCTGCACGCATACAAACGGGCGCTTTAAGATGTTACGACTTTTACTTTGTGAGGGAGAAAGTCAAACCGGTGCCAATTTTTTTTTTTTTGCTAAAATGTGCATCCCAGACTAAGAACCTTTTATTTTTCTAAATAACCTGCCGTAGCAAAGGATTTTTTTTTTGTTATTTGTGTGGAAAATTCGTACAGTTTTGTTTATGATTTATTTTCATGATTTGAGCTTTAAATGGAAATAAAAAAACAATTGTAGGTACTAAAGTACATTTTCCCAATTTCTTAATAAGGTTTAAATGTTCATAGAGAAAAGCTGTTTAATGTTCATTCTTCGGGATATTATGTACATAGAATTGAGCTAAAAACCTCAATTAGACTGTCCTAGTTAAAGTTTTCTGTTTTTCGTATTTTGTATTGTAAATTAAATCATATTTTAATATTTAGTTTACAATTTTTTTGAAGGAATTCAAAGAAAACACTGTTTATTTTCACTCAAATATATTTAAAAAGATTAAAATCTTTAAATAAATTACAAACGCGTTTTCGACCTAGTAGGTCATCATCAGGGGTCATCATATTTTAATACAGTAGGTCATCAGTAGGTCATCATATTTTAATACATTAAACATAATATTTTTTTATAAATTCTTAAAAAAATTTTGGATCTCATTTACATCCAACTAACCTTCAATTTATTTTTACATATGGTCGACTATTGCATATCACATGAGTGTAAATTCAATCTAAAACCACCCTTATGTCCTGGTGGATAGGGTCGCACCTGCGTCCCCATCGACTGTTGCATCTGCACCCTTATGGAATGTCCCGTCTAGACAGGGTAGAATGTTACGACGTGCTCTTGCGTTTATGAAACTTTACTATGTGATATTAGCGCTGTATGACAAACTTAATGATGATTATGACGAAGAAAATTAACACGTTTTTACTGCACGCACTTATATGAAGACTAATTTTTGTGCAAAGAGATTAATCTTTTAAGCATACACAATAAAATACTGCCTATTAAAACATAATATGTCTAAACTTGCAGATTGTAGGACAGCTATAATATTTCATATTTTATTAGAATAAAATATTTTATAGAACGTACACACTTATCACAAATGTATAAGTATGCAAGGAATTTATGAAGCAAGACTGTGTTTTTATTTTAGTCGTATTTAGGATATTTTTGTCAATTTCAGAACAAGATTTCAAAAGAACATTCATTATTATACAAATCTATTTGTTCCGGCATTTTATGAAATAACTTTTAATTCATAATACAAAATAAAATGTCATTTTTTATTGCATTTTCTTATTTTTTTTTAATGAATATTTCCAAAATTTGAAAGAAAACTTTTACTTTAATTAATACACATATTAATGAATTCCATTCCTTGACAGCTACTTTTTAAAATACTCTACGAATCAAATATAAAATTGAATAATGTTGTACTTTTTATGTAAATATTTAACCAACGACTGAGGACTTTGCTACCGAAATTAACCTTACATCGTAAGTTGACTATCAGGTTTAGATCAAGTGAAGCTTTATCGGTAATAACTTGTAGCAGCGAGTCATAACTTAAAGTGTCATGCCTCTACGCTGAGATACGCCCGGTTGAACAGAGTGCTACGATTATTAAATGAAGGCTACGTCATAAAGTAAAAGATACAATGTTGCGCAACTGAGATTAAATTTGATAAAACTTACATTTTTACATATCTTTTTGATAGGTATTTTTTGCACATAATTGACTCTTACGTAACAAAACTATAATGAAGTAAGCTATTCAAACTCGAGAGGAACGGAAGTTAACTTTTACTTGGATTTAAAATGGTTTTCTTTCATATGATCTCATATCAAGAAGTCAAGACATTTATAAAAATATAGGATATAAAAAATACTATCAAAAACGCAAATAAATATTAACGTCCAAACGAAACACTTTTACAAAATAAAAACAGAAAATATGAATGATTAGACGTAAATTTTGATATGATTTTCGTGTCACTATAGTATGGATATAACTGATTGATTGTACGGATAACTTTAGTTTCCTTTACGTCTCTATTGGTTTTGCATTCAATCAGTAAAACAAAGCGACGATATTATTACATTAGGTTACACGTAAACGTATTAGGCGCGTTGATTGTACTGGCGAGGCGGTGTGTGGACAGAGCTCGGGTACATTTATGTATGGACAATATCAGTACAAGCCTTGCACTAAACTGAACTAATGTTTGATCCCTCTCACAGTACACTGTAGGCTACAGCTTACTTTAGCAATTTACTGTGTAGACTAGGGATAGATTCACAATGTACTAAATATGACGCGATGCGATAAGGTATTCCTATGAAGGTTTTAAAAAGTCTATGTCAAATAATATCTAACATATAGAAGCGTAGGGCAGTGAAGATACCCAAGTCAATAATAATAATTGACTGAAATTAAAAGTTCTAAGTAGGGGTTCAATATTTCTGAAAAATAAAGGCTTTAAAGCGCTGGCGGACATTGGTGAAGCAGGCCAGAATCATCCAGTCAATCGATCGACATGTTGTGAATTTACTACAGAAAAAATAGAAAGATTTTTAATCAGAAAAAAAATATCCTTCTTAATTTACATGCACACGAAAGTTCAAGCAGATTTTCATTGACATTTTCGCTGGAAAAGAATAAACAGAACCTTAAAGAAAAAATGGTAAACTCAGAGGGTACATAATGAAAAATAGATATTAAAACATTGGAAACAAACAAAAAGTCAACAAACTCAACATTTCGTAGATATACTCTGAATTATTATAGGTAATGTTTTTTAAGAGTTTTAATATTTGAACAGTTTTTTTAAACTTCCTTTTAAGGTATTGGCTATAAAACGACCACTGCGGTAATGCAAGCCTAGAAGCTTTTAGCGGCCACTGTGGAATGAGCTTACAGCTTTGGTGTATGCGCGCAGTTATCATTATCAGAGCGACAGAGCTTTCAGTAATTGAAGCCATGCGAGCCTCCGACCACTGTGCCGAGGCTCTGCTATACTCTGTGATATCACATACGCAGACATGGGCTTACTGAAATAACCAAATTGTGGATATCAGGCTATTAGTGCATGAAAACAATGTTCTCTCATACCTACACACTCAGGTATGATATAGACATACGTATGAGCATGTTCATACAAAGTTAAATATTTGAACTCCACTTTTAAACAATTAATGTTTGTTTCACTCATATAGGCTTCGTCTTAATTTTATTAAGAAAAAAATGACGTCCTTTCGGTCTTACCTTTGTTTGGATTTTACATTATTAGAGCTAAAATTTACCGCAAAATCTATTGTTTTAAAAACAATCAAAATTTAAAATAAAGCTATTTTTTGTTTAACGTAGTTTATTTTCACAATAATATTTAATATCTCGAGTACTTTCGACCTTCAATATTCAGGCCATTATCAAGAGTGATGTATAAAAAATTTAAAATTATTAAGAACAAACCATAGATCAAAATTATATAAATTCAAATAAATAGGTAGGTATAGGTACAATAAATATGAACTTAATTAAAATTAAATACAACAGTCAAAAATTAAAAGAAAGAAAACATAAAATAATATATAATAATTACAATAAATTAATTCAAACATCCGAGGGTCAAAAAATAAATAAAATAAAATAAAATATTTAAAGCACAAATAAAATTATTGAGTCAACACAAAAAGACAAATAACAATAATAACAACAAAATGACAAAGAATAAAACCAAAATTAAGGGGATTGGGTTATGGCGGATTGCGGAGAGGAGCAATGAGCAGGGGGGAAGCTAGAGGGATTTGAATATTTACAATAGGGCCATTCTGCTTACATTTATGAATTTCAATTGTTTCTAGGGCATTTAGTTGCCTGTATTTACATTCCTGTATTGACGATGTAAGGGTTCTGCACTCGGAATGTAAATACAGGCAACTAAATGCCCTAGAAACAATTGAAATTCATAAATGTAAGCAGAATGGCCCTATTGTAAATATTCAAATCCCTCTAGCTTCCCCCCTGCTCATTGCTCCTCTCCGCAATCCGCCATAACCCAATCCCCTTAATTTTGGTTTTATTCTTTGTCATTTTGTTGTTATTATTGTTATTTGTCTTTTTGTGTTGACTCAATAATTTTATATTTTGTGCTTTAAATATTTTATTTTATTTTATTTATTTTTTGACCCTCGGATGTTTGAATTAATTTATTGTAATTATTATATATTATTTTATGTTTTCTTTCTTTTAATTTTTGACTGTTGTATTTAATTTTAATTAAGTTCATATTTATTGTACCTATACCTACCTATTTATTTGAATTTATATAATTTTGATCTATGGTTTGTTCTTAATAATTTTAAATTTTTTATACATCACTCTTGATAATGGCCTGAATATTGAAGGTCGAAAGTACTCGAGATATTAAATATTATTGTGAAAATAAACTACGTTAAACAAAAAATAGCTTTATTTTAAAAAAATGAATTTTCACTGTGTGAATACACAAACCCTACAAAATCTCAAAATTTAAAGTTTATTCCTCGCACTTGGTTTGAGTTTTTTTTACAAAATTGTTATTTTTCTTTGATTTATAAGTTGGAATGAGGCTGACCACCCATATTGTTAAAAAAATATTCCCTTTTCCTATTTTACCCCTATTTCAGGTAAGGTCGGCAAGAGTTGCTGTGCTTATGTTCATTTGTGATTAGGTTTTTATACTCGTATTATAAGTCCACATGCGGCATGACGTGTTTATCGCGAACTTATACGTGTCTGCTTGTGAGAATGTATTTAATATTAATCATAAATGTTATATATTATTTTTTATTTGTTATATATTATAAGAAAAGAATGTGGTGCAAAAGAAAGTGTGAAAGTGAAGATTAAAAGAAGTTTGTTAAGATGGTTTGGGCATATGGAGAGAATGAATGAGGAAAGACTGACGAAGAAAGTATATGTTGGTAGAATAGATGGATGTCGTGGTAGAGGAAGACCGAGAAAGGTATGGATGGACCAAATATCCGAAATTGCGAATGAATGGAATATCCAGAGTCATAATAAAGGAAGAGCTTGTATGAAGAAGGTTATGACTCTGGAGGAAATGAAAGAAGTATGCAAGGATAGAAAGAAATGGCGGTTGATCTGTGATGTTGGCGGCTAGGGTTTGTTAAAGTGAATTTGGTTTTATGATTTAGTTTTTTATGTCCATGTATATATTGTTATTTTTATTCTTTGATTTAAAAAAATGTAATTTGTCATGTATGTTCCTTGACTTATAGGTTGTTATGCGGCTGACCACCCATAATATAAAAATTGGTTCACTTTGCCAATGTCACCCCTGTTTCAGGGAAGGACGGCAAGAGTTGCAAGGCTTATGTTCATTTGAGATTGGGTTTTTATATTGTAGGTCCACATGCGGCATGTGTTAGCGCGAAATTATACATATCTGCTTGTGGGAATGCATTTAGTATAAATCTTAAATGATATATATCTTTGCAGCTTAGATTAGATTAGATTAGATTATTATTAAATTATTTAAAAAAAAAAAAAAAAATATATCTTTGCAACTTCGATTTTAGATTATTGTTTTTTTATTAAATGCTCCTTTTATTTTATTTTATTCAACGAACACCTTCATAACTTACACATAATGTTTTGACAGCTTCTTTCACAATAAATTCAAAATCTAGACAACGGGTACCGATCTTCAACAAAACAAGAAAGAATATTTTGAATTTGTTACCTTGTGTTTCAAATTTCTTTGACAAGGTGCTTTCTACTACAAGTATACGAGTGCCAGTATCACACAACTTAAGAGAGCGTAACTCTTGAAGTGTTGTTTTTACACTCTTTTGTTTGCCCTTCTAGTGTGTCGTTTCTTTGAGGCCCTTACTGTTCAGCATTCCGAAGACTCGAGAGTTATTCTTCTTCTTTACATGCAAGAAGAACTACTGGCCCAGCTTTTGTTGCCTGACAAACAAAGTAACGCGAGTGCACCTGCACTAAGACGTATTTTTAGAAGTAAGATGCCATTACGTATCTTGACTCTTCAGCTATTTGTTGCAATGTTGCAAAGATGGTTCACCGTAGTGCTCCTTAAAAAGGTTTCACTAAAAATACGAAGTATTGTGCCTTTACTTTTGTAAAATTAAACAGCCGAATTACTTTAATTTGTAACTTATTGTTTGTATTTATGTTTCTTAAATTAAATTGACATTTTTATTTTTCAATCTTGACTTTTAGCTTGATAAGAAGCCAACAACTATTTATATAATGATTGGTTCACATTGCCAGCGTCACCCTTGTTTTAGGGAATGATGGAAAAAAGTGCAGGATTTATGTTCATTTAAGTTGTGGTTTATGTTATAAGTACGCAAGCAGCATAAACTATTAACACGTGTCTTCGTGGAAGCAGCACAAGACAGAGAGTCCTGGAGGACTGTGGTGCGGGAGGCCTTGGGCCTTTAAGGGTTATGAGCCGAAGAAAGTAAAGTAACTTCTTCTCGTGGAAGTGTTTTTAATGAAGTCGCTCCAAGGGCGCTGAAATCTTAAATGAATCTTCAACATCTACATGTCCTTGGAACTTTTATTATAGATTACACTACAAAAAACTCAGATAGATCAGATATTTGACACTTTCTAGCCGTCTAGTATAAGAAAAAAGATAATACATTTACTGTATAGTACGCGCAACACATCTTGGCTGTCGTCGCATGCCAAGCCTCTTCTCTGTTGTTCCGGCTGAAACATTTGCCAGACTTTTGAGTACTTTTTACATTGTACTCCTGAGAAGGAGTGTGGGCATGCATGTACGCCCGCGTAGAGGGGCGCGTGTGCAGCGACACTTGAACTTTTTCCCCGCCATTGTTTCGCCAAGTTTTGTTTGTCGTTGTCTACGGAATATTGCTCTCGTGAAAGTGTGACAAACTTGAAAATGTAAGAAATATATTTCACAAGTGCGATGCATCTCTGTGACTGTAAAAACTGTATTTTAACTCTTTTACACTAAAAGATAAGGATTTCACAGACATTAAAGAATAATCCAGTAATTTTGGCTTATTTCACTCTCATGGTGCATCCATGTAAAACAGTTTTCTAATCCTTTTTCTCTCTATAATTGGGGAAGTTTTTTTTTTTTCGTATTTTTTCCCTCATTTAATGCTGGATCGTATTACCTGTTTGATCTTGTAATGATGCCGTCCAGCAGATCTTTCACATTTTTGGTGACTTTTCGGTTAACCTTTTATTTTTGTGTTTTCTGTCTTCATAAATGTTGCAAGTCTCATACATATATCTCTCCGTTATTGGCTCTAAAAAAACTCTAACACTCGTAAATATATTTTCACGTATATTAAATATGAAAATGTGTTTTAAATACCTAATTTCATTTAGATCATTTATTCACAATCATTTAATCCATGTTTTATCCCCAGGTCATTCGTTTTTGGTATGGAAATTTTGTTTTGACAAAGATTGAGCCATGATTTTTTGTCTCAAATTAAACACCGATAGATTTCAATTTCAAATAAATATATTCCTCAATCAAATATATTCTTCAAAAATCATGGCTCAACCATTGTTATGACCAAATTTTTCATACCAAAAACGAATGACCTGCGGATTATATAATACATGAAAAACATAATGTTGAAATGTAAAATGCAGTAAATTGGCATAAGAAAGTTTTTCTGCGTGCATTTGTATACTTCAGGTACACCCTTCCCGGGTTCTACTCCTGAAATATGACGGTTTCCTGTTTGGAGTAGCATCCACATACCTGCACCAGTTGGCGCTAATAGCTGCTTTCATAACTCGACACCAGTACCAGTCTCTAGATCTGATAACCTCTTATCTATGCATCTAACAGACTCTAAAGAATGAAGAGTCTACCGTGATTATTTGCATAATGGGTGAAGTAGGCAATTTGTAGCACGGAAATAACTTAGGGAACTTTGAGTGTTAAGACACAAAGTTCCTTGACTTATAGGTTGGTATGCGGCTGACCACCCATACTGTAAAAAATGGTTCACTTTGCCAATGTCGCCCCTGTTTCAGGGAAGACGGCAAGAGTTGCAGGGCTTATGTTCATTTGAGATTGGGTTTTTATATTGTAGGTCCACATGCGACATGTGTTTTATATGCGCGTTTAGCATGCGCGAAATTATACATGTCTGTTTGTGGGAATGCATTTAATATAAATTTTAAATGTTATATATATTTGCAGAATTTTTCAGAATTTAAAAGGCGTGGAGTTAAAGAATTTTCATACGATTTCAAATATTTTGTCGTTATCTTGCATAGCTTGTAAAAACTTGGATGTATCTTTCGTTTTAACATTTTATGTGACGCTTAAATTATGCAACAGAGAAGCGCCGGAATGATTTTAAATAAATTAAATTTATATTTTTTTAAGTTATGCTTATAATTAACTGATGGATAAAATATTCTGTTTTTTTTATCCGAATATACATCTACACATTTAATCTGTATGGACGGAACACATTGGTTTTTAAATAATCGTTTTCTTTTTTAGCTAATTCAAGAAAGATATATAACATTTGATATTTATATTAAATGCATTCTTATGAGCAGACACGTGTAAGTTCGCGCTTACATATGCCACTTGTGGACCTTCAATATAAAAAATCTCAAATTAAAATAAGCACTGCAACTCATACCGACCTTCCCTGAAATAGGGGTGACATTGGCAAAGTGAACCGCCAATCGTTAAAAAAAATCTTTTTATAAAAATTATCCATTTTATTTTAATATACCTACTTCTTTTTATTTTACAAAGAGAAATTCCCTGTAAGTGAGTATAAATAATTTACAGAGAAATAATAATAGACTGCAAAGGTTTCCATAAATAGTAGGTCATCCCGTTTCACTGGATGGTGCTAGGTGAGGCATATTATGATAAAATAGAAAGAAACGTCTTTTAGCCACGCGATTTCCAAGCTCCAACCTCCCTCGGGAGTAAGATGGGTGATAATGCCTCATCTTTATCCCGAGCATCGAAGCTCTCCGAGTTTCCTTCCAGAAAATGGCGCGTGGAAGTGCGGACCAGTAATCTACTTACGGGGGAGAGCAAAGGTGGGAGTGGGAATATAACCAAAGCTGAACTACACTCAACTACTTTTCTATTTTCAATCTACATACTGCAATGACATTCCAGAAATGTTTTGAGAATGTGGAAGAAAAACTTCTAGGAAAAAGAGTTCAAAATCCTCGTAGAGAAAAAGGTTTCGCACATTGTTAAGAACGGTTAAAGTGTTAACAGAAACCATGTCAGACTACCGATTTTCATACTTGTATAACATTTAGAACTTTTCTTTAGCTGTTTGATTTTGAAACCGGTCACTCACTTTTAGTATGGAATATTTTTATTCAAATTTTTTCAAAATCTTCACAAAAAATTGCACTCACTTAATAAGCAAAAGCAGTTTTCGTCAATACAAAACCAAAATATGATTCTTTATTTACACATCAACGCAACTAAGCTACACATATAGTGTAATTTCTTGCCCCCAAGGGATCGCATGTGGATTCGAGACATATTTATTTTTACGGGTAAAGGTCCGCCCCTACACCAACCACCTTCAGTTGAAGTGTGAGTTTCCCAGCTTCCGGGGGGGCTGAATCTCATTTCTTGTAAAGACTGAGTACACCTTGCCTGTATTTTTTTGGGCTTGAAATAGACACCAAAACGGGAAATAATTTCTGACACCCTCGGCGGAGATAGAATCCTCGCTCTCGACATGGAATGCAAGCATTATACCAACTCAGCGGACTTTTCACGAGCTGAGTCGTTGCTACAAAGCGACAATTCTTAAGCAAGACCCAGGTGCTGTTAGGCTGGATGGACCTTTTGATGACTGGTCTTTGGTAAAAGTTTATGAACAAATTTTAAAATATAAATGGTACATTTTTAGTGCTCAGCCGGGATTTGAACCCACAATCTTCGATTTACGAGTTATCACTGGACTACGGACCAGTCCCAATCCTCATCAATCGTAAATATTACATTCTAGGTAAAGGTATCTTTGTCATAGATGATATATTATATTCAATTACGCTTTTGTTGCATCCTAATCTATGTTGATTTATATCATCTTATCTATTGTTAGCTGCAGAAAATATATGGTTCCAAAATATCGACTTTTAGAGAGAAGAATGGTTTACTTACTTACTGGTATTTTGCATTGAAAACTCTGCTAATGTATCAGCATATAAACTGGATGGGATCGATCGTAATCCGATAGCGCTTTTATAAATAAATCATAGACTTAGAGCTCTCCTGGCCGTGCGGCAGAATGTATGAAAGGTCTGGACCCGTGCCTGGTGATAAAGCTTATGGAACCTACCGAATAATGCATGGAAACACCAGGTTATCCTGAAGCGGTTAAAAATACCACTGGGTAAGCATTTAGGGCAAAAAAATTAACCTGGAAAAATTATTTCTGCTTCTTGCAGTGTTATCAATATTTCTGTGGCAATTTAGAACTCAATCAAAAAGCGGAAACTTATTTTATGGTTTTAGCAATTAAGAATGAGGATGATTTTAAATCATATTAACCAGAAACCAACATCCGTGAAAAAATCTAAGAATTCTAGGAATATAACCTACAACGAGTAATATTTTTTATGGTTTGTGTATTAACACTGTGAAAATTCAGGTTTTTTAGTTTGTTATTCAATAAAACAACATTTTTTTAATTTCACAAATATAATATAATTATAAATTATTAAATTTGAAATTATACTGCTAACGTTTTCGACTATATCGAACTATATCGAAAACGTTAGTAGTATAATTTAAAATTTATAATTATATTATATTTGTGAAATTAAAAACAGTGTTTAAAAGTTAAAAAGTGTTGTTTTATTGAATAAAAAACTAAAATATAACGAATAATATTGTTGATATGTATTTCATAGTTAAAAAGAGGGTAGTTTTTTATTTTCTGGCTAAAACTATGCTTTTTAAATCATTTAATTGTGATTATAGTACTTCAAAGGACTTGTTCTGATTTTTTGAGTGTGTTATCTTAAAAAAATTACTACATTTTTTTATTAATTAAATTAGAAATTACTACAACAATTACGAAAAAGAAGAAGTTTTGCGACCACCTTTTGATCTGTACTCCGAGTGTCTTCCGAAAATCTTTTATGTTAACTCCCGTTGATTGCGTAAATCGAAAATGTATGAAATATACAACGGCACTACTTGTGCGTGATTTAGTTTTCATTGTTTTTTCAATAAACGCCATCGAGAGAAGTAAACGCCATGTTGTATACTCGAGGTAGTGGTACGTATGTTACCTGCTCGAGTATTTCCTTGGATAAAGTAAGCCGGTACGTGATCGATGATCGGATTACAATAATTACCGCAGGATACGACCGTTAAAATTATATGGAGATAAAATTAAGCAGATTTACGGCAAAAGATTAGTCATGATTCATATAAATTACCGAAAATATTATCCCCAACGACGTATCTGCCGAGTATTTATAAATCAAAAGCTTCTTATTGCCCTGAAAGAATGTGAAACGATCAGTATTACAATTTTATAGATAGTCTCAATTTTCACTGTTAAAATCAAAGTTTCAATGTTTCAATTTTACTTAGATTATAGATTATAGATGAACGTTATTATTATTAATAATAATAATAATAATCTAAGTTGCCACGTCAACATATTTGCCAAGTTAACATATTTTTGCAACTAAGATTATAAATATATTATTATAAAAGTTCAATCTACTATAATCTATAATCTAAGTTGCAAGGATATATTCATTCAAAGCCTTCAGATGTATGCCCACAAACAAACACGTGTGGTTTGCGCTTACAAATGCTGATTGCGTACTTACAAATAAAATCCAAACCTCAAATGAACATAAGCCCTGCAACTCTTGCCGACATTCCCTGAAACAGGGGTGACATTGGCAAAGTGAACCATTTTTTACAGTATGGGTGGTCAGCCTCATACCAACCTATAAGTCAAGGAATCCCCAAAAATAGAAATTAAGCATAAAATAAAGCACAATAATTTAATTTTTAGTTATGTTCAAACTTTGCTGCATGTGCTTTTAAAACCTCAATATAAAATATTTCAAAATAAATTGGAACAAGGTTATCCTTAAAAATCAAAAGACAATCTCAATATAAGAAGAACGCACACTCCTCATATGCTCCGAATAGATCACACGATTCATCATCAGGGTGATCCTTTAGTGCGCGTGGTCCAAGGCCAACCACGCACAATCGTGTGATCGATTCGAAACATCGGCTCGAAAACAAGTACAGTCAAGGAATTACTAAAATTGAAGATATATATAACACAAAGGACTTAAAGTCACAAATATTTTTAACAGTTAATTATATAAAGAGACTGTGTATTCATTTATTGATTTTATTTTGTTGAGTAGGTTAGTTTCGCAATTCCCCCGCGTATTCACACTTATCACCGCCAAAACTAACTTCCCTTTTGTACAATGGCCTCCATTATGTGTCTATCTGCTCCCCCTGCCCTTGTCTAGTTCTTCCTCCACTCCCTCTGCCCCACTGACACACACAATGCTCATTATTATACAATATTTATTTACCAAGAGCATCTCTGAAGGGCGAACACCCCCCATGTAAAAATAAATAGTAATGTATTGTTTCGTTTTCTGCACTTGTATGAAGCAAAGCTTTGGCGAACCTTAAATGTGTTTGGCAAAATTAAGAAGAAAATAGCTCTGGGCAATTATCTTATTTACACATGAATAATTTTCTTTAAACAGTTAAACAACGATGGAAATTTTTTTTTTTTGTTTTCTGAGACAACGATTAAGAAATGATCAACTGTTGTTTCAATAAATGTTAATATTTTTGGTTTTACTCATGATCACTCTTGTATTAAAAGTAATGCACTTATATGGGACTGACCCCCCATACTGTAAAAAAAGGTTCACTTTGCCAATGTCAGCCCTGTTTCAGGGAAGGTCGGCAAGAGTTGCTGGGCTTATGTCCATTTGATACTGTGTTTTTATATTTTAATTCCACATGCGGCCATTAAGCGCGAACTTATACGAGTCTGATTGTGGGAATGCATTTAATATGAATCTCAAATGTAATGTATCTTTGCAGTTAAATTATAGAATATTATAGGCGTACAAACTTAAAATTTGTTTGTATTTTAGAAAAGCACAACAACCAATGATATTAAATAATGTTCCATTCTCTTGATGCCTTTAACTCGGAGGAGACAAAATTAAACGAATAAAAAAGATCTTCACATAAACAATCATATTATTAAGTAGAAGTAGAACTACGAATCGAATATTTCAATGTTGCTTGTGTTGCAAGGGCTCAAATACATAATATCACAGTCTCCTGTTGCATTCGATCTGCATTACACAGATCGCTTCCCAGGAACACCTTCTGTTGCGAACTTACTCATGATTACAAGCCAGATCATTGTATGCAGTTCTACATAGGATTACAAAGGGAATGTGTTATTCAAAGCCAGTACTACCAGTGAATGTCATAACTAAACTTGTCTGTCTGAATAAGAAACAATCTTTGAGTTTAGGTTTCCTGGTTTATTAAGTTTTATTAAGATTGCATTTTATTGTGTTTTTTTAACTTATAGATTGGTATGAGGCTGATCAACCATATTGTAGAAAATGGTTCACTTTTACTTCACTCTGTATGCCAATGTCTAAGCAGAACTATGAGTACAGTATACTCGAATGTATGTAGCTAAAATTCAAATATCATACATACCTACATCTTTTCAACCAAAAATAGAGACAGAAGAAATATTATACTGTTATGATATGATTTGGGGTTATTTTTATAAAATTGCGATTTCAATTTATTTCACAAGATTAATTTTCCACGATATAGGTTGCAATGAACTAATAACTCTTCACTCTCTGTTTACAGGTCTTTGCGTCACACTGATCAAAGTGGCTCTCATCTCCTCGCAGAATATTTGCTCGTATTTATATGTGCGGCAGAGACGAGACTTGCATGTTCGAGAACTAGGTAGATACTTTCACTAGAATCGTTCGACACTATGCCAGAGACATCACACACACCAATCAGCGTGCCTAGGCTCACGTCCACACGAACTCATACGTTTGTAACAATACCATCCTTCGAGGTCGTTTTGTATTTTTCATCAACACAAAAGGTTTATTAAAACAATTATAAAAATAATGATTTAGTTTTCTAGGCCATCTGTGTTCTACAGAGTATGGATTAATAAGTAAAAAGAATTGAGTTAGTGACAAAAGAGGAATGGCTCATTTCACTTCTAGCAAATTATATTCATCCCCGCGTTTTTACACTTGCGTGGCAGAAATTTGCATAAAATTGATATAACTAATGAAGTTTTTCATTGTCAGCTCACACAATGGACGGACTTGGGGGAATTCCTACTGCAGCACCCTTTGTTTGATTATAAATTCTATATTCACAAAGCTCTAAGCCTAAATCTTTTTTAAAGTGATATTTTTTTACTTCGTCGAACAAACGATGTTTTAATACGATTGACTATTTTATTGTAAAATGACATAAAACTGAAATATGTTTAGTCATTATTGCTTGATTTATAAATAGTTTATATGACATTCAGTGTATGTTACTGTTACTGTATCCTGCCGCCGTTCCACTAGGGGTGGCCGGTACCTCCGCAGATGCGCCTCCACTTTTTTCTGTCCTTACAAACCACTTTCATTTCCTCAATATTCATCACCTTTTTCATACATACTCTTCTCTTATTTTCACTCTGCAGGTTCCATCCTTTCGCAATCTCACCTATTTGGTCTGTAGTTATGTAGTTACAAAAAAACTTTTGCATCGAATCGAGTTTTTTCTTATCTCTATTTAAAAAACCCTTTTGTACCCTTGTAACCTAGATTGTAGATTACCCACTTAAATTAATATTATAAGCCTTAAGTTTTTTTTTAAATTAACCTGATTTTTTAAAGGCCGTTTTTAACAAATTCTTAAAAAATCATTATAAACCATAAAATTTGTGTTGAACTGAAGACTTCAATATAAGTTTTTATAATGACATATTATGGATACAAATAAAAAAGGGTACAAAAAAATACACAAATAAAAATATGTATAAATTTTTAATTACATACATTTTTCTCATTTTAGAAAACGAAATCCTACATTGCATCATTTTGTTCCATTTGATTCTCGTCCTACTAGTAACCAATCCCAAAAAAAAAACATGAAGGTTTTGCTAGTCAATAATTTTTTAGACAGAAACGTTGTTTATCCCAGTTTGAACCTTGTAGCTCTACGTCACTTGGCGTTTTAAAAGGGTGCAAAAGTTTTAACTCTCGGGGTATTTTCGTCGCGAGTTTCTTGTGTATTTTGACGCGTTGAAAAATGCACCCACTCCGCTCTTACAGTTTGTACGAGAAGTGATTGAAATAATTGTGATTCCAGAAAAAGCGGCCGAGTGACGTATACACGGTAAGGCACTCAGTGCGGACAAGCCTGCAGACGAAACAAACGTCTCACAAGACTCTCACAGAATTCAGAAAAGTTAGAATTTCTTTCCCTGTTAACATTTCACCCAAAAATAAAACTGTTTGTTTACAGAATACATCAACAAGTTGTTTTAACTGTTTTTTTACATACTGTAGTTAAATTCATGTTGTTTTCAAGCTACATAATATAGCTTTTACACAAAATACGCTGTTTAGTCCAATATATGTTGTTTCCGAAGTAACATTTGTACATTTTTAAAAACAATAAAGTTTATAATAAACATATATCACGATCAACCAAGAGATCGTCTAATGCTGTAAGCATTGGCCTCATCGTAATCGGAAGGTACAGGGTTCAATCCACAGTGAAGAACAAAACAAAAACACAAAAAGTTGTATTCAAGATTCGCTGCGTTGAATAAATTCATTTGCCTGGACCAAAAACCGACTCCCTAAGTTCCACCATCTCAACTTGCTTTACATAGAATAAGTGGGATTTGCACAAAACAGCGCAATATAATAAATGAACATTAAAATATTTTAATTTAACATTGTGATAATGTAAGTTAATTTGTCTCTCATAAAATTTTAAATTATATTTTCATAGAATAATATCTAGGTGCGGTCGATAGTTCAATTGGTAGAGTACTTGCAATCCATGCCGTGAACTTGGGTTCGTATCCCACCAAGGGTGTCAGAAATGATTCCCTGTTTCGGTGTTTATTTCAAAGCTTAAAATGAAAATCCCGGCAAGGTTCACTCAGCCATCACAAGAAATGAGTATCAGCTGTCTCGGGAGCTGGAAAATCCTCACTTCAACTGGTTGACGTAAGGCCGAACCCCTTACCTGTACAAATAAATAGGTTCACTCACTACATGCGACCCTTTCGAGGAGAACGCGGCAAGATAGTCGGTGCTATGGCTGATCTTTCTAGCGTGTTTGGAAAAGAATAACGTTGGTTCAATGCCCGCCTGGGTCATTTGACCATAACTTTGACCCTGGTTCAACAGATGTTATTGGGCAATTATAAATTAATAAAAATAAAAATAATGAATTATTAATTGATGATATTACTACCTGTTTCTGGCCAGGCAGAATAGGTTGGTAAATTGCATTCCTCTTCACAAACCTATTAAAAAAAAAAAATGTTGCACTAACTGTGTAATGGTGCGTTGCGTTGCGTTGCGTATTGGTAGGTTTGTATTTATTGTGTGTGTTCAAAGTCTAACTACAAGAAATCCTTTCTATAAAAGAAAAAGATGAACTCTGACTGTGAATCATGACGTTGTAATATGGGTGAGTCCAACTTGTGAGACAGCTGCTGCCTCGAAGCGCCAAACAATTTGAACTCTCAACTTTAAGCATAAATTCGCTTTGACTTACTTTATGATGTATGATTCTTTTATTTGATTTTTAAACAAATCCTTACATTTGAGTTTGGTGTCGCCTTGCTCTGGACTTTGACAAACTGATGCTATAAGTCTACTCAGCTCAGGCGTGCTTTCTTCTCAGTACTTATTACTGAAAGTATACACTTTACCTTAAATCTTTTACCAAAAATTCTTGTCAACTGAAACGCTCACTAAAGGTGCCGTTTTAATTTTCGTACATTTTTTGTTAACGCTATGATGAGTTTAAGCATAATGTGTCATACTTTAGTAGCAGAACTTCAGTGTAACAATGTTTTATAGTATACTAATCTTTGTACGAGTGGTCCTAAGTTCCCACGTTGAGAACAAAAGTTCTAGAAGTGAATCACTTATTCAAAATGCAGGAAAATGAAAATTTGGAAGCTGATGTGCAAAATGGAGTTTTTAAAGCATCTATTTTCCTAAACTATGGAAATATGTACCTATATATGTAGGTATACACTTTGGTTGTATTCAGAAGTCATGCTCTTTGACGTATAGGTTGGTATGAGGCTGACCAACACCGTCTCCTTCATCTTATCATTCAGGGTAAGATTGAGGGGAGAAGATCTCAGGGACGCCGAAGGACATCGTGGCTGAAGAACCTGCGACAGTGGTTCGACAGAAGCACCAAGTCCCTATTTCGAGCCGCAGCATCAAAAATCAAAATAGCTATGATGATCGCCGATCTTCGTTAGAAGTGGCACAAGAAGAAGAAGAAGAAGAGGCTGACCAACGATACTCTTAAAAAATGGTTAATTTTTCCAATATCACTCCTGTTTCAGGGAAGGTCGGCACGAGTTCCAGTGCTTATGTTTATTGAGATTTGGATTTTGTTATTGTAGATCCACATGCGGCGTGTGTAAGCGCGAACTTGTGTCTAATTATGGAGATGCATCAAATGTGAATTTAAAATGTAACATATTTTTGCAACTAAGATTATAAATAGATTATTATAACAGTTCAATCTATAATCTAAGTTGCAAGGATATATTCATTCAAAGCTCTCAGATGTATGCCCACAAACAAACACGTGTAGTTCGCGCTTATAAATGCTGATTGTGTACTTACAAATAAAATCCAAGCCTCAAATGAACATAAGCCCTGCAACTCTTGCCGACATTCCCTGAAACAGGGGTGACATTGGCAAAGTGAACCATTTTTTACAGTATGGGTGGTCAGCCTCATACCAACCTATAAGTCAAGGAATACGAGTAATAAATAACATTTAAGTATAAAAAAAGATCAATCTAAGAAATACACTTTATACATGCAATATGACCACTTATATTAGTAAAATATATCACTTATTTATTTTTTAGATTATAGTGAAAAAATACAAGGGTTTTTGGTGGCAAGGAAAATACTTAGCAATTTAATTTTATCTTATTTTCAGGATAAAATAGTAAGTAATTGCATATTCGTAGCAGGTTGTCCGGCAGAGGTCGCAGCCTCCGGAGTCCGCCGCCTGGTCATCGTTTTTTTATTTGCACTTTTTATCCCTCCATAACAGTGACCCTTCTACCATATTGATACAACTGGACATTTGTGTGAAACATTCCGCTGTAACTCAACCATAGAGTTTTCCTAAACATTAATGAAAACTGAAGCAGTGCCTCTGGTAAGAGTTTAAGTTGCCATTCATTTTTGGTAAAACACTCTTGTTGAGTTTGAACGCGATGCAGTATACTTGGGGTGCTGGACATTTGTATGGGATAGAAATAAAACCCTGATGTTGCGTTTCTATTGGAAAGAATGAGACGTAATTTTATGGTGTCTGGTACATGCCATGTTTAAATAGCTTTTATCCGTTTTATTGCACAATATTGTTACGAAAATTCATTTAAATATTTGTGTTAAAAAATTAACCAAGTTAAAAAAAACAACGTGTATGAATAGAACACGTCTGTCTTTCTTCAATTTGTCGTAATAAATTGAAAACTTTTCACCATGTTTTTTTACCTAGTTTTAAGACGAGTTCATCAAAAAATATGTTTAATTTCAAAACATTGTAAATTTCCGAAGGTACCTACTTAATATTTTTTGTCTCTTAAAAATATGTACACATAAGAAATAAACATAGGAAGCTATTGTAAATAAAAAAATTTGTACCAAAATTAGATTGCTATCACAAGAATATAAATCGAATTGTTTTATTCAGGACCATTTTGTGATAGATGATAAGTGAATATAATTTTAGTTTTTATGTTTTTCATTAGGTGTCCTTAGAATTGGGTTCGGTTCTGACAGAATAAACGGTAAACCTAATGCTTCCGGATAAAAAAAAAACTTTTCCGGTCACCTCGACATAAAATAGCCGTAATCATAGCCGGCAGGAGCAACCTTACACCGGTCAATATGAATCAATGGGACCGTACATTAGCCGATCACCGGACACCGGCTTATTCCGGCCGATTTGCCGTAATGACCCCACCCAGATAACAAGTTACGGCTTTCTTCCTTCCCTGAACGAGACACGATCACGTTCTGCGAGCGATCATGTGAGGACGAAATGTTTCATGTCGTGTCCGAAGAACTTTCCCGAATAATGTTCTGCAGACTTTGTTTTTCGACCTATGGGTCACCCTCATATTTCTATTTTGGCTATATGGGTGGTATAGAATCAAATGCGGCAATCTGAGATTTTTCTGAAATTTAGATAAATATACGAAAACCCAGGATATGATTTTCTCACCAATTATATTCATTTATCTTATTATCTAAGAAATCCTAGGTTTCCGGCTTTGAATCTGTACGACTTAATTCATTCGGTTCGCTACATTTGATCATGGGCTATTTTAAGAAGGTTTCAAGATATATCTAAAAACTTTGTTTATGTTTAATTCTTTTTAAATGCTTAGCATTTATTATTTATTATATTTTGAATCAAATCAAAACACTGTTTTGTATTTTCACAAAAACGTTTAAACGTTTGTAAAATTAAATAATAAATAATTATAATCGTGAAAATACAAAACAGTGTTTTGATTTGAATCTTTCAATTAAATAAATAAAATATTATTTATTATTTATTTTCTTTCGCTATTTTTTGTTTTTAACTAAGGGCATTTATAATTAATCCATAGTTAAGATTAACTTTACAACTCCTTTAATTACGTTTTTTTTAATGTTCAACAGCAGCAATCAATAATTTATTTAAAAATAATGTAAATACATGAAGAATCTACGTTTTTAAGTATTTCACTTTTTTTCAGAAAATCATATATTAAGGACTTTGATTCTATTCGACTCAGTTGAAGTGGGAGTTTCCTAGCTCCCGAGGGGGCTGCTATTAATTAATTTTTAAGACTGAGTAAGCCTTGCTGGTAATTTATTTTGTGCTTCAAATAAACACCAAAACAGTAAATCATTTCTGGCATCATCGATGGGATTCAAACCTGAACTCTCAGCACGGAATGCAAGCACTGCACTAACTGACTTATCTACCTGTCTATTATTTCATTATTTTTCCATACTACTCTTCTACTATCCATTATTTTAAAGTAACACGGAAAAATGGATGTGGAAGTAAACAATTAATGGAGAAAAAATTGCAAAACTTGTAATTCTGTTAGGTTGAAAAATATTTGAAAAGCTAAGAAGAGAAATTATTTAAAAATGGCTCGAATAAAAAGTTGTGCGTATGAAAAAATGTATTCCTATGATTTATTCCTGGCCTCAGCGCTTGTAAAAGCTCTTGATATTCAATAAATCCTCACAACCAGCAGTAAATTAGTCATAAAAAGCTTTGCCAGACAAGTGTCCGAGTCTCCTGGCATTTGCCTTTGTACGGACTGCGAAGGTACATCCGTACAGTGAAGCAGTAATCCTTCAATAGGGTTGCTTAAGGTATAAAGTATTCATTATTTGTAGTTATATTTAGAACTGAATACTGATATACAGATGATGATGATGAGTTGTTGATTTACTTATAGCGCCATTTCGTGATGTAGTCACTCCAAGGGCGCTTGTGCATGTCATGCCAGAAATTTGTTGTCTTCAGTGCATTTCGTAACTTTCCATGGTGCTCTAGCTCTTTCACATGATGGGGCAAGCGGTTCCAGGCCAGAGGACCAGCAACTGCAAATTCACACTCTCCAAACACTGTGTTTACTCTTCTGATCGGCTCTTCAATACGTGACTTGGCTCCGGTTTCTGCCGAGCGTAGTGTGAGGCTTTTTTTGCCGAGGGAGACAGGATTGATTAAATCAGCGAGGTATTTTCTTTGATTGATTTGTTTTGACTTATAGGCTGTTATGAGGCTAACCACCACTTTACAAAAATGGCTTTGCCAATATCACCCCTGTTTGAGGGAAGGTCGGCAAGAGTTTCGGGGTTTATGTTCATTTTAGGTTTGGATTTTAAATTGTAAGTACACATTCAGCATTTGTAAGCGCGAACTACACGTGTTTGTTTGTGGGCATGAATTTTATATGAGCTTTTAAAATTAATCTATCTTTGCAACTTAGATTATCAATTAAAGATAAAGTCTACCAATATGAATATCTGAATATTAAGTGAGAATTTCATAAAAAGATACATACTACACATCGTAAAAATTTACACTTCGTATTGTTTCAAACTTTTCACACATGTGCATATAAAACCATAGCTTTTATCTTACATGAAAACTTTAAGCTATACAACTTCGTCTTTATCAAAACTATTACTTTGAAAGAATAAAAAGAAATGTTTTTATTTTATTTCATTGACTTTAAATAGATATTAAAAATGTTAACAAACAAGTAAAAAACATGTATTTTTGTAGAATTTAGTTTGAGCATTTTATTTGTATTTGATATAATTTTCTATTCATCAATGTTTTCATACTTAAAAAAAATGTGCATCCAAAACCTTATTACTTTACACATAAATGCAACTTATAAAAATGGTTTTCAGTGTTTTCCTTAAAAGCCTTCACGAACTGCATGTTTGTTTTTTGTTAACAAAATGTAAAGAGTATGAAATGAAGTTCCTGCGCTATTTTGTCATCCCTTTTTCCGATAGCCCTGCTCCCGTTATGAGCAGTTTCATTAGGGGCCAGTATAAGCCGATTACAGGCGACCTCTCCTCCATACTAATACCCCTAGTATAAAACTTTACGCTTCAATCCAACCACAGCCCTTACCAAAAAATGTATGGAAAAAAACATCGCTTAAAACTAGCGTTTTTGTTTTGATAGAATTTTGTTTAACGCCATGGTTGAGTTTAGAAATAAAGTTGTACACTTTGGTACAGCTACCTGCATTGGAGCTCTCAGCTTCATACAAAACCAGCGCTCCGTGTCTAGGAATTATAAAATAATTCCTCTCCAACTTACTTAGACTTATTATTTATTACCAGTACTCACTTAATTAAATTTCTACGTATAGCAGTTGAGTTTTCATAATTTTTCCATTTGTCTTTTGGTATTTTTTTTTTGCTTATATGATGATGATGATGATTATGAGTTGATGATACCTTTATAGCGCCGTTTCGTGATGTAGTCACTCCAAGGGCTCTGGCGCAAACGATGCCAGAAATTTGCTTGTCTTCAGTGCATTCCGGAACTTTCCATGGTCCTCTAGCTCTCTCACATGATGTGGCAGGTGGTTCCAGGCCAGAGGGCCAGCAACTGCCAATGCACTTGTGCACAATATGACTTCTAATCCTCCATTACAATATTGTATTTACTGACTTTAAAAAATACGAAATCTTCGTTGAGTAGTACTATTGTAATCCATAAATAATACTATATTATGGTATGACAAATTTGAAAAGCATTCGAATCAATTTCTATGCCTATAGCAAGAGATGGAAGACTGTCATTTGGATCTCATTTATAGGAAAGGATCTTTTATGCATATTTTTAAATAGCATCAGGAACATTTTATACTCATTTTCTCCTTACATTTTTAAAACACAGCCAATAATATTTAGTTTAAAAGCATCGCAATGATTTTTTTTTCTTTTACTTCGTTTATTTTTTAATCTGTAGAAAAATTATGTCTTCACCTTGTAAAAAACATAATTCAGAAAATAAACAACTTACCTTTTCAATATAATATTTTGTATCCCAAAAACAGAAATATTGGGGCTGTAAATCAGTATTATATATTTTCAAACTTGTTCAAACATTGTTTGTTTATGCACCTTCTCTCGGCCTATTCATTGCTTGTAACATTCTACCCACACTTCTAAGAGCCCTTTTGATACGGCAAGGGTATCTACCGCTAAGTGTCGTTCCTGAATAAGCCCATTCTGAATGCCCTCCTCAGTATAAGTCACCTTTCGTAGCTTCACGGGTCATTTGTCAATGCGAGTTTTCTATGGCGTAGATTTAAAACATCCCTCCCAGTCATTTTTCATTTAAAGGCCTACTCGAGGTCCCCAGTAATGGCGCGGTCAGTGATATTATGCCTCCAGAACCGACACTTCCTAAATCTTATAAGACTATAATATATTATGCAAATATTGATTGATTTTTCCTACGTTGCATTGTACAACATTGTATGTATAATGCCTATATTAGTTTTCCTTAAACCTACTATTTTGATTTGGATCTCATTTACTTAAAAGAAACGATGTTTTATCCATATTTTAACTACAATTTTGTATTGAATACAAGTCAACGAAATATCTTCTCTTACCTTAAATCTAAGTATGTTTTTTTTGTTTTTTAGTAAAAAAAACTTAATTGATAAACTTATTCTGGGGGCGGTATCGAATTTGGATAAATTTTGTTGTTAACTGCAAGTAAAAGCCTATTTATTCCACGTCTACGTATAAGTGAAAGTAAGTGCAAATTGTAAACAAATGTGTACTAATAAAAAAAAGTGTGTACAAATGTGTACTAATTAAAAGGTACAAGCTATTTTTATATCGGTATTCGAAGCCTTATATTGCCTGTAAATTTGTTAGCTTTTCTACTTTCAAAGTGAGGGACTCCATAGTGTTAATATTTAATTATCACTAATGGACGAAAACAAAAAAATGCAAACATCCATAGTCAAGTTCTAAGCTCTCACTGCGCTTAAGTTGCTAAAATTTCTCATAATCCTGAATATTATGTTTTGAATAATTCATCTGTTAATGCACTTTTTACTTTACCAGGTATTTCAATGCTTTGGACGGTAAAAAACTTTCCTTTTAGCTCGGATAAGGTTTTTAAATGAATGAATAACTATACTAGTAACTTAAAAAAATTAATGTCGTTTGAACGATCCATTCTTCTTTTTCTTCTTACACAGCCATCTCACTGATGGACATAGGCCTCCCCCATATCTCTCAATCCATCTCTGTCTTGTGCTTTCTGAATCCAGTCACCAGCAAGCCTTTTCATATCATAAGTCCATCTCGTGGAAGGTTTCTATTTGTTTCTTCTTCCCTAGGTCTCCACTTTACCAATCTCTTTATCCATCTCTGGTCGATGGTTCTAGCAACATGTCAAAGAACATTTTAGCAAAGAACCATTTTAGCATTGCTACTCTTTCTACGACATCGGCTACTCCCGACCTTATCCGTAGATCTGTGTTCCTTATCCTGTCGGAGAGTCTTTACAATCGATAAAACGATCCATTCTAATCTGTAAATGAACTACATGTTTTAATAATTGTTTAAACTTAATGCACATTCAGCGAATGTACTATTGGTGCCAGGAAAATTTGGATTTAATGATGGACAAAACGGAGTACAGGACAACGCAGGACAATGAGAAGACCCAGATTCAGATGGCTGAACGGAGTGGTGGAAGGCTGCCGTAGGAGTATGAGAATAGAAGAGGAAGTCGTTGGAAAAAAAACGTTGTGCAGTTGGTCAAGCAGAGCAAGACCTGCCTGATGATGATAATTGAAAGCAGAAGGATTATTTATTGTTCGTAAAAAAAGAGTATGCAGCAGTGGCAAAGGGTGCCATACAAGCCGATTCCCATCGGTTTCCCGTTTAAAATGAGGCAAAAATGATAATAAAGTAGACTGCATGGTTTCAATGCGGGAAAAATACGTATTGTTAAATGTATTTTATTACTTTGTGCTTATATTTTTCAACTACTTTGTTAAATAATTTTAAAAGGAAAGCCAATTGGAACCGGCTTGTATGGCACCCTTCGCCACTGGATACGCAGATACATGTGATTTTAAACAAGCCTGCTTGTGTGCATACATTGCATATACATATTAAAAATAGCTTGGCAACTAAGATTACAGGTTTAATTTTTTTTAATTAATTTCAATTAACGAACAGTGTTTTTTTTCTTTATACTGTCATGAAACCACTTTTTTTCATAACCCACTTAAAGCAACAGCAACAAAAAACATTTCAAGCAAAGAACCTTACATTTTAAACATTTACAAAGAACATTTCCTTTAAATGAACATTTACCTATTTTTTAATTGGAACCTTAAAAAAACAAAAACAATTACAAGGGTAGGTACACACCCGTCTAATGTTTTCCCAGTTAGCGAAAAACATTAAAACCTTCGCAAACAAAGCCTCCTATCGCCACCAAACAGCTGCAGGCAATAAGGAATGAGCTTAAACGAAAATTAGCTCGCGAATTTCCCAAACTTCTGCGAAAACACAAAAATGAAAGCACAAAGAAAACATAATGCTGACGTTACATTTTTAATTAAAATATGTAGCTCGTACGGAAGGCCAACATTAAACCTGCTGGGATTATCTTTGACTTTGTATATCAAAACGTCTTATCAAAGACATGATGCTGAGAACATTTCTTAATAATTAATTCTTTTTGCAGAGCTGAAATGTTTTTTGAAACAATTATTTTGAAGCTTGTTTTATTTTCTAACATTCATTATTTCTAAGGCTTAGAATTATGAACCCAAGCATACTGGATTTAATAAGTTAATACAAACAAGAACGCCATCAAAATATTATATGACTTCACAATATATTACACTTCACAATACATATACATATCTGTATGAGTTATTGAAACCCAAAAGTGGCCATCTAGGACTTTTTTACAAGTGAGATACTTATATAAAAACATTTAAATGTCGTTCTCTGTGTTTCCATGCAACTGCAGGGAACTGGATATGGAGAGACCATTTTAAAGAGGTCTCAAGACTCACCTCTTCGTCCAATCATACGGACAAGCGCCTTTGTAGTGACACACTGTCATAAAAGGCGCTATACAATGTTTGTCTTATCTATCTATCTAACTGTATATTTCATTATCGAAAAAGTCTTAGTTTGCCGCTTTTTGTTCTATTCGATTCATATCTCTACAGATATTCGCTTCAAGACTGAACAGAAAAGTTCATCTGGCCTGAGTCTAGATTATCTATCTGAATCTGTAATTTTGCATGAATAAGGAAAGGTTGACTTTTAGGCTTGCATGTACATATTTTTGCAGTATCTGTGGACACAAAATGACACTACTGCAATGTTTTTTTTAAAAAACAATGAGTGTCGTTTTAACTTCGTAAACAAAATATATTATTTGAGTCACTAATACTACGCTTTAATGATTGCTCTTACAGCTCTTAAAACTTTATTTCCTTGAGTGTATTTCTTTACAGCAAGAATTTTTGTGTGAACTCTGTATTTACCAGATTATATTTTTTGATTAAATGATACACAATGTAAACTTGATGCCTGGGCTCGAAGTCTCATCACCACGGTAATTTTGACCTACCGAATATCGGTAATATTTGTATGAAAACTAATCAGCTGTTCACTTGCAGCCATATTGAATTGACAGGTCTTCATAAAAATATTACCGATGTTGGGTAGGTAAGAATTACCGTAGTGATGAGACCTACGATCCTGGAAAAAGCGGTTACGGATTTTCATAGACATAAGTGTGAGATTAGTGGAGAAAATTATTGGAGACGATTGAACATCGCTAGCAGCGCTAAAAAAGTAAGTCAATGCTCATTCTGGGCTGGAAGTCTAATCACTACGGTAAATCTTACCTACCGGGCATCGATATGTTAAGGTTAACATTCCTAATCGTTAGGTAGGATCTACCGTGGTAATGAGACTTCCAGCCCTGGTTTTTCGTGCCAATGATAATCTATATAATATAATAATAATAATGATAATGATGGTAAAATAACAAATCGTAGTCGCCGTGTCTCTATACACACATAGTCGTGTGTACATCCGCACACGCCACCATATAGTTACATGGAAGCCTTAAACAGCGTTAGTCCTCGGACCAAACTTCACATACAATTTAACTCTCGCAAGATGGCAGATAGCGGTGCAGGAAGCATTAGCAGGCGGGCGAACTCATCGAGTAATGACATAGAGGAGCAGAAACTAACTTCCTGCATTGATACATACTATCTACCTCTTTTGTCTCAGTCCTTGTAACGAGATGAATTTGTTTGTTTGGTGGAATGGAACATTAGATTTGAATTTGAATAAAAAAATGAAAACAGAAGAATGCAGAAGGACAGAAGAAGCTTCCCTGGTGAGAGAGCCACAAGCTGGTGTAAATTAGGATAATAAATATTATTGTGTTGTGGTTATAAATAATTGTGAAACGAATAAAAGTAAACATTTAATGTGGTTGTTATATTAATAATTGTGTCGATCATCTGTCAGTGGAAAAACCCCTCACATTTTGGCGCCCAAATAATTCATAAATGAAGGTATGAAACATAAATTAAACAAAGTAAATCATATGAAAGTAAAGTTTCTAAAAAAATTGATGGACTGATAAATTTATCAATGAAAAATAAATTTGAAATAAATTTGAATATTCGGAAAGATGTGATACATGCTTAAAAAAAAAAAAAGTTATTTTAATGAATTGATTTATTAACTGGTGAATGTAATTATATATTGTTATTTGATTATTTTGAATTATTTGAATTACCTAAGTATTTTAAAAAAAAGTTGTGTTTTTAAAAAAAAAAAAAAACAAATATTTGTTTATAATATTGAATATGAGATTTGTGTTAAAAATATATATATATTAATTTTGAGTATGAAAATAATTGGTATTGTTAAAAAAAAAAAAAAAAAAATTGGGAATATTTTTTTTTTATGAGAGGACGGAGGTGTATTGTAACGAGATGAATTTGTTTGTTTGGTGAAATGGAACATTATATTTGAATTTGAATAAAAAAAGGAAAACAAAAGAATGCAGAAGGACAAAAAAAGCTTCCCTGGTGAGAGAGCCACAAGCTGGTGTAAATTAGGATATATCCTGATGGCTCCGCCAGGATGCGAATCCTGGCAGAGCACAAAAATATACCAATTATATTTCCAAATATTCTCTTCACTGGGTTGAAAAATTCATAAACCTTTACCAAAGACCGGTCACTAAAAGTTCCATCCAACCTTACAACAACTGGGTCTTGCTTGAGAATTGGCGCTTTCTACAGCAAATACCAAGCTCGCAGAGGGCTCTTGAGGTGTGATACACACAAAAATAGCGCTCACCAATTAAAGCATTCTTATATTATTATTATTTTTAAAACATGTTTTAACGTGTCAAATTTTATGTTTTTTTTTTTTTTTAATTTTGAGTTTTGACACCCAATTACAACACATGCCATAATGCCTTAAAGTAATGCTTTTTTTCTTTCAAATTCGACAATTTTATCGATCACAAGATTTATACCGCATGTTTCTATGTTTGGGCTGCTCCGGGCATAGTACACACGCGGCAATGCCACCTTTCTAGAAACACTTTTTGCCCTAGTTTTTTTGTACACATGGAAATGCAACTGCAAAGATATTTGTTCTCTTTCTTACTAATGACCATTTTCGTAAGTACGTTAAAACAGATGTGTATAAATATATATTGCTTATTTTCGTTAAAATAATTTCTAGTCCACAGATATCATAAGTCAGTAGGAGAACTCCAATTGCGCGGCTGGAGTCAACTTAGCCGGGTGATTCAATTCCAGGGAGAAAATGTACCGATAACAATAATGATTTATCTCAAATGCACCTAAAACAACAATTTGTGTTAATAATGTTATTTTGATTATGGTGCTACCTTTGTTGAAGTGAGCTATTGAATATGTAATGTGAAAAAAATATACACGGAATGGTTACTGTGAAGTTAACGCACTTATCGAATAGTTGCAGAGATTCATTAAAATTTAAGGTATGTACTACATAAATTCATGCCCACAGCATGTTACACAAAAATAGTGAATTTGTGATCACAATAAAAAACCCGAAACTCAGAAAAGTGTAAGTCTGTTATTCTTGCCTCCTTTACAACAACGCGGGTGACATTGGTAAAGTGAACCTACGAGTACAGAAAGGATAGTTAACGTCATATCAGCCTATTACAAAAAGGAGTAAAATACATTTACACAGTACAAAAAAGTAGTTCAAGTTTTTTGTAATTAACAAATATGTATCTGTTTGGTAGCAGGTAGTTAAGTATAATTGTAGCTTTGTTTTTAAGAAATAATGTTACCGTTTTTCAAAATATTTATGGAAAATAAACAAACACATCTTCCATGACTGGATTAACAATATTCTATTAAATTATACGGTTTTCAATTAAGTCAAATAATTTCATCGTCTTAAATGAAAATCAGTTATGAAGGCAAAGACACCCGTAGTATCTCACAAATATTTAATATCAGAATATTACGGTCTGCCTAAATTAATTTTATATGAAACCGTAAGTTGGCAATAAAACTAGTCGCAGCCTGCGAACTGCGTAGCTAAACGTGACGTCATATTTCAAGAGCCATTATCATAATTACCTGAAATTTCTACCCTTATAATATTACATCACATACAGGCTTTGTTTTCTTTGTGGAATTTCCGAGAGGAAAAATATAAATTCCTGTAACGCAAATATATTGGGGAAAATTTTCATACATTTTTTTTTCAATTCGGATGAAAACTGTCAGGAAAAGATTATCCACCCGGAGGGCTTGTAGGTTTTTGAAAGCAATACAAATAATTTATTTTTTAACTTTGGACAATGATTTCAATTTTATTTACATTTTTTTTTAATAACAATACAGCGTTTAAAGAAAATAGAAAGAAAGAAACAGAGAAAATTTTCAAAAAAAAAATTGTTGGATAAAAATATTTCCTGTTTGTTTTTTACCGTTTCTTGAGATCTAATCTGAGGTAAATTGCAATGAAAACAAATTTTATCAATTGAGTTTTTATCTTAAAAGAAATAAATATTAGGAAATTTCCATGTAAAGTAATAATGATTAAACTCTAAATAAACTGAATATAAATAATAAATAAACTTTAAAGTACCTACAGTAAATCGAAAAAAAAACCATTGTATGGATCTAGTCGTACCAAACTAGACCTCTAAGGGTGCGGTGGGTTATTTCAGTGAATCAGAAATAGGCTTCCGATTTCAGTGAACCATTTTCTAGGAGAAAAATTACCTCTCAATCTCGTCTCGCTTCACGGTCTCTAGGACTGTTCTACACCCCAAAAGCTGTATTTCACTTTCCTTAATACTAGATATACCTGTCTCGTCTTGAACAAAAAAATAAAGATCGCGTTACTCTTAAAAAAATGCTTGATGTTTTAACAAATACTTATAAGATTTGTGTTCCGATTCGATAATAATTTTAAAATGACGAACAATATAAGTTGATAAATGTGATTTACTTTAACTTAAAATATAACCTATCCATAAAATTTCAGGTACCAAATCTCGTGCAAAAACTATTTTATCACGGTTAACCGATCACTTACTGGTATTGAAACATTCTTTCTACTTTTGTTTTGATTATATAAATATATTTTAACTAGCAGGTACAAACATATTGTAATTTTTAATGTACATGTTAAAAATTATGTGCATTTTGATTACATAAAAAAACTGAAATTCTGGATGAAAATTTAAATTATTTGAAAAAAAAATCGGCGAATTTCTTTCTTACCTTTCATTTCACGGCATGGTTCACAGCAAGCCTTTGGCGTTAAGTCGGCCTCCCTTTCGATCGCATTATTCATCCCACCCACTCCAGTCGTGCGGTTCCTCAGTCAGTTGGTCTGCCAGTACTACAGAGAGAGAGAGTGGTTTCAGCCATCCACTAGGAGCGATCAATGCCTCAAGCGATGTAAATTATTGCCAAAACTTACATCTCGTGAATTAACTAACTTAAAGAGCTATATTATATAAACTACACATGAGATAATTAAATTTTGATTCAAAACATATTAAATGATATTATCTTTTAACCATAAGTGATGATTGGAGCCCCATTATGATGAACAGTAATAGTGAAGAAGCAGCAAGCACATCACAGGTAATGGAGAAAACTGAAAAATGAAGTATGTCTCCACAAAAATCCCAACCCTCAGTAATTGAGAAAAATACAAAGAAAAAATACGACAAATTTGAAGGTGGTAATTTGAGGGTAAAATACCAAAGGATCATATAAGGCTCTTTTGCAGAGATGATAACAATAATTACAGGTACAGATAGATATATGACGTTTAAAACAAGCTTTACAATTTCGAAAAAAAAAACATACTATCAGATAATCTACACTTATATCAGATGTGCATGATTGTAAAATGGACAATTTTAAACATCGGAAACTTTTTTTTCAGAAATCATGTGCAGGGGCTCCTCAATTCTTGAAAGTCTTGGGGGTCTATATTACCCTGGAAGAGTGCCGCCGAGGTGTTGCTTGAATTGTTGCTTCTGTCGTGAGGCACCGCGAGGAAGTGGCGATTGATGTTGGTTTTAAATAAAACCGGATTAAATTGGGAAGGGAACACAGATAGTGGTAGGTACGATCATTTCATAAAAGAATGAGTCATGAAAACGCCACGTTCTCATAGTTTTGAGATCGACTGCAAAGGGATGAATGAGAGTCGTACTACGAGTATTTTTTACAAGCAAACAGTTTTCCTAAAAAATGCGGGAAGTACATAAGACACATCTGCTATTTTTTACTGTCTGTATAGGTTCTTTCAGAATATAGATTATTCAAATATTAATAATTAAAATTATTGTCATACGTTGTGTGACAATCATGATGATAATATAATGATTGTAAGTGTATTTAATTATTCCTTAGCTGAGGGCAGTTCCAGCCCTTGTATTGGTCTACAGCTCCACCCCTTTCATGTTGACCTCTCCCCCTTTCTCCTCCTTTCATCAGTCTTCTCACACCTCCAAGACCTGGACACTTCATGGCTACAACAAAACACTCCATCATTGTAAGATTTTAGCTGTGAAGAACCGTTTTTGATTCCAGTTTTGTCATGTTCATAGTTCACTTAAAAACTGACTCATGCAATTCATTTTACCTATTTTCAAAGCGATTTCACCTTACTTCAATGCTGTCAAAGTATCCATTACAAAATTTCCAAAAACTTTTCTTGTAGAAAAATAATATTTTGAAAACAACACGTACTCGGGCAGTATTAATAACAGGAACTATTTTTTTATCAAAAATATAGTTTAGGATAAAATATAGTTTAGGAAAGGTAGTTTTTTCCCCCAATCAATTAAAAAAAGTGTTATAAAACACTGTAACTGTAACTCTGTCGCCATTCCGCTAGTGGTGGCCAGAGCTGCCTCCATTTCAAAGGTACCAAAGTAATTATGTAACTCGTCATTATTTTTTTTTTGTTTTATGTTATAAAATTGTACAGTTAAAAAGTCTTTAAAAAAACTGAATATAGAATTGGTGCAAATAAAGAAATGTACAGAAAATAATAATTTTCTCTTTACGTTATCACTCAATCAAACTTCCACAATTGTTTAGCATTTTTAATTAAGTGCGAAGAATACTATTTCTTGTATGTTAAAATACATTTTTTTATTTATTTCTCAGTGTTTTTCAATGGTTCATCTTAACCCTTAGGTCAGCGTGTTGCCTCCCTATACAGTTATATCCCGTCGCTCCGGGTGATTGGATCCCAACCCTTGTTTCTTTATCTCAATCGGACAGATGAACGATCTCTCTTACCGCGGATTGCGATTGTCCCAGCTCAAGGGCCCTCTCGAACAGTCTATAAGGACGGAACAGTCTATAAGGATGGCATAGTCTACAACGGTGACGTCACCGAGATATTAATGGTCTTGGGACAGATCAAGTGGTGAGACAAGACGGGCGAGTGATTAAAATTTGTATAAGAAATGTTTTCACGGCTGACAGAATCGACAAAGACAAATTTCAAACCAAAAACGGGATTATCTCGTATCTTTTTGTTTTATTTGTATCTTCAATTTTTCGATTAAGGAACAGCTTAAGACAAACAGGTTCAATGGAAAAATAAGAAGAATAATACGATTTAAGGTAAAAAAAAAACTGCTTAAAATGTTGTGTGTATAATTGTCTGCTCTCTTAATTTGTTTTACCTAAGCAACGCAACGTAACTAAGCTGCACATATAGTGTAACTTCTTGCCTGCAATATTCTCGAAAGGGTTGCATGTGGCGATTCGGGACCTCTTTATTTTTACGGGTAAGGTATTTAGTTTTACCTACTCGTTGAAATAAAAAAAAAACGGTAGAGTGGATACGTGAATCTTATGGGTAAATTGATTTTTAAAAATAAGAAAAAATGCAACACAGAAAGTGTCAATTTTTGTGTTCATAACCAAACAGATGAGGTTCGATTCCTGCCAAGAGGGGACAAATCATTTTGTTTTTTGTTTTGGCGCTTATTTTAAACGCAAAATCAAATCCATCAAGGTTTGTTCAGCCGTCACAACTCACAAGAAGTGAACACCTATCTCTTTGGGAGCAAATAAATCCCCGCTTCAAGGCCTTAAATAGGTTTCACTGAATATTGCACATTTAAGCCTTTATAACAATATAAAGATAGATAACCAGGTAAAAAGCTGTCATTTGTATGTAGCTTAGTATGCTTTGCGTTGCGTTACTAAGCTTTTTTTATGAGAAAAATTCATTCATTTTCCTTTGATGAAAGGTTCGTTCTATAGTACGTATTTATATTGGTACGTATCAAATAGCTATATGCGTTTATCGTTTAATAAAGTAAAGGGTTTGATGTTTTCCTATGAACAAATAGCGCTTTACATGTCGGTAAACAAGAACACATTTTATTGGTGCTTTAAATTTATTGGCTGGCCACAATATACACACACACAACCAACATCAAAAGGGTGAACCGGGCTGTATTAAAATTGATTACGGAATAAAGTCAGCTAATATCAATTAAAACTCCAATAAACAGAACGTAAACCCAATCAAAATACGTCGAACGAGTTGCCGATGCCTCCTTAGTGCAAACAAACAAGGGGGCTTGTAGGGATAATAAATATTTACGTAAACATGGTACAGTTACATTTATTATTGGCACAATGATTTCAAAGTATAAAATGAAGAAGTTGATATAAAACTCATCACTTGTCTTGGATCTGTTCTACATATATTTTGCCAATATTTGAAAAGCGAAAATAGTGGAAATATTTAATTTTTTTAGTGTTTTCTTTCTTAGAAAAATGGTGCATTTATCTGAGAAACCCGTGTTAGCTTTATGCGAAATATTTAGTTTTACCTTTAAGGTATCGAAATTATAGATTGCCGCCATTGGTTTTATATGATTCATATATGAGTCTACCATATGGTTAAACATGAATCGAAGAACTGATAAACCTTTTTTGTCCCCTGATTAATCTAAGCTTTTTCAAATTGTCAATGTAGCATTCAAAATATATTTATTTCTATCCTGAAATTGTCAAAATGTCGTTAAAAGTTTTCTAATATCACTCAATACTCAAAGTATTCCTTCTGCTTTCTAAGCGGATGTTTTTACAAATTTTATCAAAATTTGTCTAAGTTAAGGGCCCTGTCCCGTTTGAACAAAATCAAAATTTAAAGTTTTTCGAATCTCGAACAGACAAACGTTGCTACGCATAAAACGACAAAATTCTCTAGTCCAGTATTTGTACACACTTAAAAAGATGATACAAACGTCAAATGTGTTTGGGGGCACCTTCCAATAGCATATACAGTTGTCGTTGAATCTTTACACACGATGTCCCATTTATTTTTAAACGTCGATCAAGCTAAAACACACTAACTGTTTATACTCTGTCTCTCTTTCACCCACGCGATACATAGGCGAAGGCTCTGCGCTCCTCACACAACGACGCAAAAAGTGCAGTATGGTATAACATTTTATAGATGTCATGTCGACGGGTAATAAATACATCGTAGCGGAAAAATGAAAACAATTTTCAAGACCTATGTTTTTACTTTTTTCTTTATAAACTGTTTTTATGGCTATGTCCAGAGTGCATCAATATAAATATATTTTATTTATATCGATGTCAGAGTGCAAATTACGACTAAAAAGAGGGAGAATTCTGACTCTTTTCACAGTTGAATCACATTCATCTTCACCAAAAACCTCATTAAAATATTCTTTCCATCTCTTTTTTAGAGAGATTTCCATCTCGTTTAATGAGAGTCATCCACTTTGCCTCAGCACGACAAATGTCAATCATGGGCACAATTTTTCCACACAAAGAAATCCACAAGGGAATGTGGAAGTCTCACGATGGTACGCAACGCAAAAAACGCAACTAAGCTACACATATAGTGTAACTTCTTGCCGCGTTATCCCCGAAGGGTTCGCATGTGGCGAGTTGAACCTATTTATTTTTACAGGTAAGGGGGCCGGCCTTACGCCAACCACTTCAGTTGAAGTGGGGATTTCCCGTTCCCGAGAGAGCTGGTACTCATTTTTTGTGAAGGCTGAGTAAACCTTGCCGGTATTTTTATTTTGGGGTTTGAAATAAACCCCGAAACGGGAAATCATTTCTGACACCCTCGCGCTCGGTAGGATTCGAACCCGAGCTCACGGCATGGAATGCAAGCACTCTACCAACTGAGCTATCGACCGGACTCATGGTAGAACAGTGAATCAAATTGACCACCTTCTCGTTGAAAGGACACATCTAAGAATGATTCATGATGTTCGGAGCTATCGGGGGGCAGACTGTGACACAGATCACTTCCTGTCTGTGGCAATTTTCAAAGAAAAAATACTGAGTCATCTATAATAATCTATAATCTAAGTTGCAAGGATATATTCATTTAAAGCTCTCAGATGTATGCCCACAAACCAACAAGTGTAGTTCGCGCTTACAAATGCTGAATGTGTACTTCCAAATAAAATCCAAACCTCAAATGAACATAAGCCCCACAACTTTTGCCGACATTCCCTGAAACAGGGGTGACATTGGCAAAGTGAACCATTTTTTACAGTATGGGTGGTCAGCCTCATACCAACCTATAAGTCAAGGACCTACTAGGTTGAAAACGCGTTAGTAATTTGTTTAAAGATTTTAATCTTTTTAAATAAATTTTATAGTGAAAATAAACAGTGTTTGGTTTGAATTAATCCAAAAATTATAAAATTAAAAAAGTAAATAATTATTGGCAAGTACCTGTTTATGGTTCAATTCCTAATCAATCTCAATTTTAGGTTTTTGGGACAATTGGGACAATTGGGATTTGTGGCTTCCTTTTTGTTTCCTAAATATGTTTTAAATAATAAAATGTCATGTTAAAGTAAAAGCAATATACAGGAGACCTATGTCTAGCAGTTAATTGTAAGAGATTTACAAAAAATAATTAAAACATATTGCATTTGAATAATACGATATGTAATATTGACATTACGCACTTTTAAAGTTACTTGACTCACTGTGATAAGCGGGAGATCTCCGACAGACAGTGTAAAAATACGAAATATAGCTTTTATACAAAGTTATAATTGATTTACCTTTTTAATTTATATATATTTTGTACATAAACACCTTCTAAAACATTGCTGTGGTTTTGTTTTACTTTTTCATATCGGAATTTTGATTTTAAGACATTTTTTTTCCCGCAGAAATGACAAGCGTGCTCTCCCTTCAACGCTTCATCTCCGAATGAATCAGTTCGAGAATATTTGGCTCTTATATTTGGGGCAATTCAACTCATTTTCAAAAATCTTAATAAAATACAGAAAATGATTTTAATTAAAAATTGATACAGAAACTGACAGATTATTATGTGGACTTTGATATTTACAGTAAAAAAAAACAGAAAACAAAACAAAAACGCTAGTTTTTGAGCACTCAAAATTGATATTTTCGGCACATTTTTGGGGTTCCTAAAAGTGTTCATATTAGTATCAATTTACAAAAAAACAAAAAAATCGTCAATTAGCATTGTTAACAACAATATTTTCTAAAATATTGTAGAACATTTAAAATACAAAAAATTGACGTATGTACTTGTTAATGAGGGTTAAAAAATGCCTATTTTGTAGAAATGCGTAATTGACTACCCGTATTTAATTTTTAGTATTTTAAATTGAGTTTATTTTTTCATTCTAATACAAAATAATTAAAGTTGATACTTGCTATTTTCCATTTCTACACATCAAAATTTATTATTGTCCTTACTAATGTACATAAATAAACCTCGAAAACACTCAAAAACGCCGAATTTCTACAACTGTTCGAAAATATTGAGACAGCGTCGTTAAGTAAAAGTCTAAACTAAGTTTGTATCAGGTTCACACTAACAGACTGCACTGTGTTGGTATTGGCAAATTGTTGGCAAATGTGTCGGTATTCCCGCCCTATGTTTTAATTGTCAATTTATCCGCTGATGGCGCAAGCGCTCGCGTAGTAAGCGCTCTACCCTCCACCGGATATAGACTTAACTCACCGGTAATAAGGCGCGAAGCACCAGGAAAAGATAATTGTTTTACGCCTTCGTTAAGCGCGAATTGATAAACAAAATCGTGTGCGACGATATTCGCACAAGGGACTGTGGAAACCATTGACTTTTGATATCTGTGGACCAGAAATTATTTTAATGAAAAAATACATTATATATATCTGTGTCAACTTACTTACGAAAATGATCCTTAGTTAGAAAGAGCCCAATGATCTTCACTGTGTTATTAAGTGGTTTACAAAAAAAACTTGGATGAAACAAAGAAATATTTCCAGATTGTTGGCAGCATTGATATTCATTCCTGCGCGAATGTTGTGCGCACGCGTTATAAATCTTTTGATCGGTAATTTTGACAATTTTTAAACATAAATGCATCATTTTAAGACACTATGGCATGTGTAATTATTGGATCGAAAAACATTATGGAAAAAGCAAGAAAATACAGGATTTCACATGTAAGCACATGTTTTTTAATTATTTAAAAATTCAAATGGATAAAACATACTTTTAATTCACTTATTTATTTATTTTTTTGTGCTCGAACATTTTCGCCTAATCAGGCAACTTCTGGAGCAGAATGGTTACAAATATATTTATAAAAATAATTTTCAAAACAATTTTTTTTAAAACTAAAACAAAAATTCATAGACAAAATTTAACAGAAATATAAGATTCAAAATGTAAATAAGTGAATTAAAACTATGTTTTATCCATTTGAATTTTTAAATAATTAAAAATGGACTACTTTCGTAAATCGATTAACACTAAAAAACATGTTTTTTTATTTATTTTTTTGACAGGACTGGGGACAACTGTGCCCCGAGGTATGTATCAATGCCGTAAGCTAGTTTCTATTCCTCTATATTATAACTCAGTGGTGGAAACGCACCTTTGCGTTATGGTGTGTGTGCTTGTGAGAGAAAATTTAATCGGTATGTAATCAAAAATAATAATTCGGATCTTCCAAATCGATTACGAGCTTAATTGCTGTACAGGTTTTGATTTTGAAGCGCGTTTTTAACGCGTAAATGTATATAAGGAAGATATTTTACCGAATTGAGGAAAATATGTGAATAACAAGCAGACTATATAATATTAATGCCAAAATAAATAAAAAGTAAAAAATTTATTCAACAAGTTTATTACTTCCTTGACTTGTAGGTTGGTATGAGGCTGACTGGCTGGCATTTTTACAAAAGTCCTGAAAACTACGGTCAGGGTACGAGGCTGACCACCCGTGCTGTAAAAATCGGTTCACTTTTGCCAATGCCACCCCGGTTCAGGGAACGGCGGCAGGAGTTGCAAGGTTTATGTCCATGTGAGGTTTTCTTTATTTGTATGCACACATGCAGAATGTGTAGGCGCGAACCTACATGTGCCTGTCTGTGGGCATGCATTTCATATGAGCCTTAAATGCTTACATATCCTTGCAGCTTAGATTATAGATTATTATTATCTTCTTAAAAATAGAGACCAAAACTATTTTTTACCTACTCATTGCACTTACACGAATTTCTAAATATTTTCTTCGATAAACTATAAAATACACATTGAGGGATTTTAAATCTAATAAATAATTTATCTCAATCTAGTACATGAATTTCTGATACCTTCCGAAGCGTCGCCAACTTTTCACTATAATATAATAGACTATTAAAAACAGGAACACAGACGTAATTGGCAATACAAATTTTAGGCTAAGTGAATGGGATACTACGCTCCGTTTAATGATATGAAAACTGTGTGCAGAATCTATCGCTGGGAGTAATTGCTTTGGGAGGCGAGCACTGGATGGAAAATTAAAAGAGAATTACAAAACAGGCGTGCTGGGGTTACATGGAGTATAGAACTTCATACAAACTCATAAAGGACAAGGAGATCAAAAGGATAAAAATATGTGTACTTCATTTACATTATAAAATTGAATAAAGGAAAATTCAAACAATTCTTTTCGTGATTTTTAGAAACAATCTGAAATATTATAAAATTTACCCACGGTTATGAAGCTAAACGGATGAAAAAACAAATATTGAAAAGCTTAGACTAAGAGAAGAGGATGAAGTTAAGAAAGATTGCAAACTGAAAACGGCTATAAATGAAAATTGGGAGTCGAACGCTAAAATGTACGGAAGCAAAGTCTTGAATTGGCCAGCTACGTCATCGGAGAAGCAGAATATGAAGAATTAAAAATCTATGTACAATCTATTTTACGTGTTTCACCGTTTTTTATTGTTGAAATTTTCTTAATTAAACCTCTGCATCTTTTTCAAGAAAAAGATAATCTTATTTTTTTTGCGTTTGATTGAATAAATGTTCATCTTAGCAATTGACAAAAAATATCCCTAGCATCTCTCAGTCCCAAATTTATTCTGAGGGCCTTCATAAATTCTCAAAATTCAACCCTCTTTCATAAACATCCCCTATTCCCACCCCCCTCCTGAATCTTCTTCCCTCCCTGCCTACCCTACCACTGACTCTCTAATTGATTCACTCATTTCCAGATTTGATATTAGCCGCTCCAACAACTCAGTGCGTTTAATTAAACAGGTATTAGCACCGCTCAAGGCCGCAACTTATTTACGGCTAGAGGTCTGAAAGTCTTACGGTGCTATTCAGGGTCCGATACTAAAGGATATTCTCTTTCTTTTAAACGATTAGCCGATAATTTTGAATATACCTCAATTTATTGACTTCTAGCGCCAGATATACGAATTTTTTTGCATCGTGAAATGCAATCTAATGTCAAAAACTACCTGTACAAAAACTGAAAAAGTCCGCCCACTTTTTCTACCTTTCTTTGAATTTTGATCACTTTGTTTTTTAACTCAGTTAGCCTCCGAGGATGAACGGATAAAGTCATATAGCGCGTTGATAATGTGACTCAAAAAATGCATAAACAAAACGATGTGTTATATGAAATAAATCTTTTTCATTAATATCAAAAAACATATATTAAGTAATAAGTACACATAAATAATAATTGTTGTGTATATAATTTTTGTTTGAAAAACATATGATTGTTTAGGTTAACAACAGAAGCCTTGACAAGACGACACAATATCTTAATTTTGGAACTATTTTTTTCTTTTGATGTTAATTTTTAGTTGAAATCATTTCACTGAAATTTTAAAGCATTATTTTAAAACAAACCAAGCATTAGGTTTTCAACTTTTTTGTTGATTTACCCGTGTGGTTTATTTTCTTTTCATTACATTTTGATTAAATTTAGAAACAAAACAACAACGTGGGGTTACTCAGTAACATAATTAATTAATCTAACATAAAGCAACGTTATTTGTTATCTCTTTCAATGAAATTTTAAGCTAAACTGGAGCAAGTTTGAGGATATTAAATTTTAGTTTACGATTGACTATGAATGGCAGTGTTACAAATGTAATATTATGGAAGCTTAATTGTTTCAGTAGGATAAACTTTAGGTTGACCAAATGAAATTCAAATTCGTTTTGGGCTTACAAACAGTTCAAAGTCGTAAATTTTATCAATCCAAATTTAATTTTATATCTCTGGAATAATGTAAGTTTCAAAGTCCTTGAAAAAATATTCTTCTAAATATTCACCTACTCAAAAATCAACTTAGAAATGAAATGCTTTTTGCACTCAAAATCAATCCATTCATTTTCGATTATGCTAAAAATACGTATATTTTCTAAAAATTACATTATTATTTCCTACTTTTTCCAATCCCATTATAAACTCTTTCATTTTTTCCTCGCACAATATTCTTCTGAATCCCTTGTTTCATAATAAATGAAGTGCATTATTTAAGCCCTCCCTTCTCATTTCAATCCTCATTCAGTTGAAATTGTTCTGCACGCTATTACGGTCCTTTTTGCTTAGGTGTAATGTAGTTTTTAAATCAATATTTGCTTGAATAACCCACAAAGTAAACAACACTAAGAACGGTGAACCGTTTTACTTTGCCGCATACTACTATTAACTGTGTTGAATATTGTATGAAGTTTTATGCAATGGACCAAACAAGCATATTATATATTTTAAAATCAATAAATTGAAATGAAAATTAGAACAACTCTTTTAAATTGTAGCAAATATAAATTATTTATGTTTCGATGGTCGTTATAAAAATAAGACGTATGTATCGATTTTGAAACTGTTCTTTATCTAGGATCGTCTACAGAATTTGTGCCAAAGATGGATTGCTGAATTCAGGTCACAAACTAAAAAAAAAACGGAGTTTTCAATCCAAGATCACAAACTAAACAAACAAGAGGCCAAGATTATTGGTAGTCTTAGCAACTGGAAAAGAATGACTTAGGCAGGTTCTATAACGCAGAAGTAGGTGGTTAGATAATAGATAAGGTAGGATAGGACTAACCAATACGAGTGTAGAAGATTCTTGATCATAATGATTTGGTACTCATGGATAAAAAGTAACTTTGTTATTACGGTTGAAAATTAAGGAATGAATTGGAATTCAGAATAATTACAAAGTTAATAAAAAAAATCTACCAAAAATGTATTTTTTAATGGCAGAGAATAAAAATGCTCTTATTATTTTAAAAATAACAATTTCAAAAATTAAAAAAAAAACGCAAAAAAGCTAAAAAAACAAAATGAATTAAAAAACAATTTTACGGCTGAAAATATTCAAAGAAAATTTTCATAACGAGAAATATAAGGCCAAGATTTTTTTCTAAAGTGTTGTTAAAAATAAATTTCTGAGAAAATCTAAGCTTACAAAAATATCCACTCAGTTTGTGATATAACTTTTGAGGCTGTTATTTTAAATATAAGAATTCTCTAATTGAACTAAAAATACACTTTTAATTTAAAAAGAGTTTAAAAGTATATCATCTAAGATTTTTTTTATTATTGAATACGTTTTCTAGCTTATTTTAACTTTTTTATTCTTTCATATAGTTTTTTTGATCCTAATGTTCATCTAATTTTTTTTTTTTTTTTAATTCTCAATAAAATTTATTAATCTTCATACGTTTTCTAAAGCCTTGTCATTGGCATCTAGCATTTTTAAAGTTGCATTTCTGTCGTACAGGGTTCATCCTCTTTCTAGTACCGGCGGTTGATAAGGGTGGATTGAAGTGCGCGGTGCGGTCGGCCGAACACGCGGCACAAAATGGAAACTGCCCCCTACACTAAATCCCATTGCAATTATTTCACTACAAAAAGCTCTTTTTAATGATTTATGTTTTTTTTGGGCTCATTAAAAATACTTTAAAAATATGATGGTCCCTAAAGGATATGTATACGATCAATAGAAAAAGTAAAAAATATATAATTACGGTATTGATTTTCACAAGAGATTACAACCACTCAAATTTTGTCAATAATTGTATAAAATAATGTTTGTCTTTTATTTTGATTCTACTCCTTTTAAAAATTTCTTAACAAAATGTAACATGTCAAAGGCCCAGTAATTTCAACGTTGGTATATGTGACTTTACACTGATAAAATAAACTACCCACAGTGCCAATGTTCAAAATACCGGGCCTTAGTATTTGATTACTTTAAAAAACATCATTCGTGTAAAATAAACCAAAGTTGTTCGTACTCCAATTAGTTTTATCCTCTATTTTTTTACTGAGAAATATATTTTCATAGCGTGACCAAAAATGTATTTAAAACATTAGACACTTTACTCTTTGTTGCAATGTGGTTCTGTAATTATTTGTTTCACTTCACAATAGTGGATTGCAAAATCAATGCTTAATACAACCCCTATGTTCGTACGATTTGATTTACGAGCTCCAGCACTGCAGGACCGTCCTGACACACTTACATGCAGGATCAGCTCATTTTTTGTATTGTTATTCGTAAACCGACAACGCGTGCAGAAAACATTAAGATTACAATGCGCAATTTATTTTTGATTTATTCGTGACTGGATCAAATCGTATTGTTCCGTAAAAGATAGGAGAGTCAACAGAGTAACATAATAACAAGTTGAACGTCAAATTCATGTACTCGTATCGAATGAGTGAAATAAATGGATCGCTTTTTTAGGATGTGCTCGGGCAGACATAACATTGAATACTGAGTCAATTTTCTTTTTCTCGTTGTTTTTCACATAATAATCCATTCAAATGACAAAAAAGTTGCTGTAGTGTGAAGAACATTAAAAATGTCCATATTAGTTAGGTTAAATTAGGCTGATGTATTTGTTGAGCGCTGTTTTTGTGTGTATCACACCTCAAGATCCCTCTGCGAGCTTAGTCCTCGTTGTAGAAAGCGCCAATTCTCAAGCAAGTCCCAGTTGCTGTAAGGCTGGATGGATCTTTTGATGGCCGGTCTTTGGTAAAGGTGTATGAATTTTTCAACCCATCAAAGAGCCAATTTGAAAATATAAATGAAACCCACAGTCTTCCATTTACGAGTTCAAGGTGTTACTACTGGACTACGGACCGGTCCAATTTATGTAGGTTCCATTTTTTAAAGATTCTTTATCAGTTTTCTTGAATACCTAGTTTAAATAAGCAAAAGATTTAAAGTTTTCATACAGTATTGCAAAGAAGGTAGAATATAAAATGTACGAGAATTTGTGTGCTCTAAATTAGAAAAATATGCATAAGTTTGCATCTACAAGAAACGTGAATTAAAACTTGTTGAATATTTTATTTTTTCTTTCATGTAGGTTTGGCGTTTGACATTTTCTTCATAAGAAACACCCCCTCAATTTCTTTGATTACCCACTACTCCCTCCATTGACAAGAGCATCTCAAACAACAAACACAGAAATTTCTCAATTTTTCTGCGCTCCAAAAACAACGACTAGTATCTCAAGTGTATTTCAATACCCCAAGCATAATAATTTACTAAATAACACAACCAAAGCGTTTACCCAAAAGTGTATGAAGACTTAAGCATCACTTCTAGAGAGCATTTAAGTTTCCGTTCATTCTTAGTAAACGCCAGGTATGCGTTTAAACTTTAAGTTGAATACTTGGGGTACAGTAATTGGCTTCCATGGGTAGTCCCAGCTTGCAGTTCAATTCCAATGAAGAGGATGTATTTTGCTGCTGGTTGATTCAGAGAGCCGGAATGTAAAAAAAGAGAAAACAAAGTGAGGGAGGTTTTTGAATTAAAAAAAAAATACGAAAACGGTTCACAATCAATTGATGTTTTATTTCCTTGCAATCTTATTTGAAGTCGAGTGTTTTGCGTTATAATTGCTTTGGACAGATAATAATGATCCACAAGTCATGACTTATTCATAACCTGTACTAAAATTTTGAGATTTTTATTTTTCCTACCTGTACTCGTACATAATTTAATCAATTTCTTAGTGCGTAGAATGCATTCATTTCATGCTAGAATGCTAGGGTTTGATCACAACCAAGAATGTGAGAAACGATTTCATTTTTCGTGTATATTTTAAGCCCCACATAAACAGTATTATTCGATGTATATAGCAAACTGCTAAGAAGAAGCTAGACCAAAATTGAGGAGAACATAAATTTAAAATTTTTTTTTTTTATTTAATTGAAGATTCAATCAAAACACTGTTTTGTATTTTCACGATTAAAATCAATTTATTATTTAATTTACAAACGTTTTCGATAAAATATCATCGTGTTTTGATTGAATCTTCAATTAAATAAATAAAATAATTTTGAATATGAATTTTCACAGTGTTAATACACAAACAATTCAAAATATGATATATTTTTAAGGTCATCGTTACACATTTAAGGTCAAAAGGTCGAGATCTTGCTGCAAAAAATTCTCTCAGATGTGTGTCTACCTCCTTTTTAATGCGTAATCTAAGTTACAAATATAAATATTCATTTTTCTCTTAAATTTAATTCATGCTCACATGCAGTCACATGTAGGCTCGCACTTATACATTCTGAATGTGTACAATAATAATATGCCAAACCTCACATGAACACACACCTTTCAACTCCTGCCGCTTTTTCTTAAAACTGGAGTGACATTGGCAGATATGAAGCCAGTTTTTACAGCATGAGGGATCAGCCTCATACAAACCTGAGGGAGTTTGTTTAAATAAATTTAAATATGTACCAAAATATAAAGTTCTCTTCTTTTGCTCATTGATTTTATCAGATTTTTCTTCTTTTGGTCAGCGGTCTTACTGTAAATGTCAGATTTCATTTGTTTAAACATTTTTTGCTTTCATTTATCCATATCCAGCGACGGCTCTCCTCGCCAGGCACGGAGCCAGTCTTGAGGGGATGCGGCACGTGCTTTGGGCGCAAAATCAACACGAGGGGCCGCGGGCAGCACAATACTCGAAGGGATGCCAGAATAAAAAGTTAACACTTGAGACCCCCCCTCGAGGGAAGGGTTTTGTTAAAAATCAAATGAAAATTTTGTGCCATAAATCTAACAGGGTTATTTTTCTCACATATATGTTTGTATAATAAGTCATTTAATTGAAGCTGTTTTTTTTTTTTTTTGCAAGGAAACCGTAACCTTTTTTAAGTATTTAACCATGCTTAAAAAAATGTTATTTTCTTTTACTTTTTTTCAAGTTTTGTCGATTTTATTTTACTCCATTCAATTCATATAGTTTTTACTGTGCATTGTATATTTGGATCCTTTGGAATTTTATTTATTAATAAATTTCATTTTTAAGCCCCTAAATCTAAATATAGGTTGCAAAGATGTGTATCATTTTAGATTCATATTAAATGCATTCCCACAAGCAGACATGCATAATTTCGCGCTTAATGGCCGCATGTGAAATTAAAATATAAAAACCCAATCTCAAATGAACGTAAGCCCTGCAACTCTTGCCGACCTTCCCTGAAACAGGGGTGACATTGGCAAAGTGAACCATTTTTTACAGTATGGGTGGTCAGTCGCATACCCTGATATTGGTAATTGCAATAGTTGTGGATGAATTCTTATGATTTTATCAACCACAAGAAAAATAGTCTGCATAGTTTTATCCATCGCTTGAACTAGTGTGTATTCTTTCAATCGTTAAAATGTCAAATCACAACAACTGAATTACGTTTTCATTTTTATGCATGCATTTCTTCACCACTTTTCACATTTTTAGGTAAAATTTTCATTGCATTTTCTCAAGAATACAGTTCAATTTCAAAGATTAATGGTCTGCCACGTTCCACAAAACAGTTCGAGAGCGTGACCAAGGTTTCACAAAGGTGGCGGAGGGACACGAGTCAAACGCAGTGGTGGCACTGGAGAAGCTATCGCAGTGGCGGATCAAATTTATGCATAGACCTGGGAAGGGAATCATAAATAAAAAATCAAATACATGGACACCGTCGGGGAATACTTTGAAGTCGTAGAGCCGTAGATGCAAGCGTAGACCACAAAGCCTACGTGATTTTTTCAACAAAGATTCTCAGTAACATCTCACGTATGATCTGCTATATGGTGTGTGTTGCTGCAATTTTATGAGTATTAAATAAGAAGACTCTCGTTTTCAAATGTAATTTTATTGAACATTTTTGAAACTCTTAGTGGCGATCAAACCCGAGTCTTCTGGATTTTATTGCAATCACTCTATTAATAGAGCTCCTACATTTAACATACAGATTTTTTGAGATAAAAAGAAAAACCACTTTGTATTCGATTACTGTGAGTATTTCATTTAATTAATACCACAACCGGTTTCGCAAACATCCGTTCGCATCATCAGGTGGATAAATTAACTAATAAAATCCACCTGATGATGCGAACGGATGTTTGCGAAACCGGTTGTGGTATTAATTAAATAAAATACTCACAGTAATCGAATACAAAGTGGTTTTTCTTTTTATCTCTTAAGATGAACGATTACAAAGTTAATGCCTCTACAATCAATAAAATACAGATTTTTTTTTCGAATGAACAACATTGAAACTAAGGCATTATTTTTGCTTCACATTTTTTTCACCGATGCCAAAGGGGCAGACTTTTCTTAAATATTTTGATAATGCTTATCATATCTAGTCATCTTTGGGTTCTTAAAGTAACATGTTTTGTATAAAATTTTGAGACGAAATAAAACCAAGTAATCAAGTAAAAAACTATTTTATTTTATTGTTTTGAATGTGATTTTGATAAAGCCTGAAAAAGGTATTATTTTATCAAATAATAACAGATACATTGGTATCGAAATAACTAATTGATAAATATCTACTCCCTGATACCTGTAAACTAAGGGGAAAAACGATTGTCCAAGCGGGGATCGAAGTAGAATTTTTTTACTTTTCAAACATACACTAGGTCATAACTCCAGAAAACTCCTTTTATTCGTTATCTCGACAGAATTCCCGGCATTCCTTCCAGTTGCATTTGCATGTATATTTGATGCACTTGTTATAGCACTTGATGAAGCTGGGACAGTTGCGCCGAAGGGACGTTGGGTTTTTGAGGCAATACGTGTCACGGGAACCTTGGAGCCATGGCTCAATGCCTACGATCGCTGCGGATGTGAAATCCAGCTGAAAAAAAAAAGTTTTAGTATTTTATTGAAGATCACTTGTTTCTGTCAAATCACTAGGAAGCGTTTTTTTTCCAACAAGAATTAAAGTTTTATAATTCGGCAATGGGGTCAACAAAATTAACATAAATCCACTCTAAATTGAGGAACATAAAGTGTTTGTGATTATTGGCCATAAATTATAACAAAAAATCTCTTATTTGTGGAAAAAATTGAAATGTAAAATTGGCCGTGAGTGCTACACAGTTTTTCAAGATCTATTATTTCGGGAATCACATTGTACACGCAGCCTTCGTCCAAATTCGACAACTAAAATTGACATTTGTGGATGGATGGGAGGTTTTTAAAAAGACAATAATTACGATAATTTTTTTAAAGAAACATTTTTGAAACATAACCTCAACTTTTTTTGAATAATTTGGAACAAGAACAAAATTAATGGAAAGAAGAAATAAAAAATCAAAATTGTATACCTACCTACCTACCTGTAATACCTACCTGATGAACATGGCAGAAGACGTGAAATGGACAATTTACACTTTTATATGGACAATCTATATTCTGTTTTAATTTTATGTTTTATAGCTGTATTTTTTATTTGTATTTTTAAACTCACTTTAGTTCTTAACATTTTGTTTTGTAGCAATGGCCACCAACAATAATTTTAAATCTGTACATTGTGGAAATGCCACCACTAATTTTCATAGAAAGAATGAATGGGTTTTCGGGACATGGAATGTAAGGAAGATGAATGATTGCAAGGAGAAAGAAATTATGAATGTAATGAAAGAGAAACGAATAAAAGTAATGGGTGTGACAGAAACAAAAATGAAAGGGAATGGTGAGAAAGTATTAGCGAATGGTGAATTGTATATTTGGTCAGGTGTGGAAGATGGGAATGAAAGGCAGGGTGTAGGTGTGATTGTGAGTGAGTGTGTGAAGGGATGCATAGCGGGTTACCGAAGAATTTCTCCCAGGATTTTGGTTGTTAAATTCAAAATTAACAGTTTGAAACTTTTCTTGGTGACCTGTTATGCTCCTGTTGATTCAGAGTGTATGGAGGTGAGAATGAGTTTTTGGAATGAGCTGAATGCGGTTGTGCATGAAAGGAAGAAGAATGAAAACATTGTAATTTTAGGTGATATGAATGGATGGATAGGTGCGCAGAGGGATGAATGTTTGAAAATTATTGGTCCTGGTGGGAGAGGTGTAGTCAATGATAATGGGCGACATCTGATTGCTTTGTGTGCGGAGCACAGTCTTTTTGCATCGAATACTTGGTTTCGGCATAAGGATGTGCATCTGTACACGAGGCAGATTGTGGGAAGTCGCACAATCATTGACTACATCTGTGTGGATGAAAGATTGAGAGGAGCCGTAAGAGATAGCCGTGTCTACCGCGGGCCTGAAATAGGCAGTGATCACTATCTCTTATGTGCTAAAATAATGCTTGGTGAAGTAAGAAAGAAGAAACTCAAGAAGCAAGTAAGAATGACTAGAATAAAAGTAGAAAGGCTGAATGAAGAAAATGTGAAAGAGAAGTATGTATCAGAGCTCCACAAAATTTTAAGTGTAAATGAACTTGAGAAGAATGTGTGTGGAAAAGATATTGAAAGCATGTGGAAAGATCTGAAGGAAGGAATGATTGAATGTGCTAAAAAAGTTTGTGGGGTAACGAAAGGTGGAAAATTGAAAGGAGATGCCTGGTGGAATGATAGAGTGAAAGAAGCTGTGAAAGTTAAGAAAAAGTGTTATGAAAATTGGCTGAATGATAGAAATGACAGAAAGCTAGAAGACGAATATAAGATAGCTAAGAGAATGGCGAAGACTATAATTTATGAAAGTAAGATGAATGAACAAAGAAAGATTGATGAAAGGATTAACAAAAGTTTCACCGACAGTAAGAAGGAATTTTGGAGGTGGATCAATGCGGATAGAAATAAATCTTCTGCATTGACCACTCCGGGAGTCAAAAGTGCTGCCGGTGAGATGGTATGGGAGAATGAAGAAGTATGCAAGAGATGGAAAAACTATTTTCAAGAAATTTTTGGCCAGGGTGAAAGAAGAATTTATGAACAGACAGATGAAGAGAATGAATTGAAGATTTTGAAAGAAGAAATGAAAGTGTCTATTTCACGTCTGAAGAATGGGAAGTCTGCTGGGTTTGATGGTATAAATGGTGAAATGTTGAAAGCAGGAGGTGAATGTGTGATAGATTGGATGCACGAATTATGTAAGCTTTGTGTGAATGCAGGAGTAGTACCGATGGATTGGAGGAAGGCAGTCATTGTTCCCATTTACAAAGGTAAAGGGGACAAAAAAGACTGTCAGAACTTCAGACCAATCAGTCTACTCAGTATACCAGGAAAAGTCTTCTGTAAGGTGATTATAAAAAATGTGATTCTGACTACTAGCAAAAGGGTTTCCGATATACAGTCCGGCTTTATGGCCGGTAGAGGCTGTGTTGATCAGATTTTCACTCTACGACAACTTGTTGAAAAACAATTGTCGGTGAGGGGGAAACTGTTCACGGCCTTTGTGGATCTGGAAAAGGCTTTTGACTCAGTGGACAGAGGTATGTTGTGGGATGTTTTGAAAGCATACGGAGTGAATGGAGCTCTACTCAATGCGGTGCATGCGAACTATGAGAATAGTATGGCCTGCATTCGTATTGATGGTGAGTATAGTGAATGGTTTGAAGTTTTTAAGGGTGTAAGGCAAGGATGTGTGATGAGCCCATGGCTATTTAACATAGTCATGGACAAGTGTGTTCGAGATGCTAGACTTGATGATTGTGGATTAATGATAGGAGAGAGCAAAGTAAGCGTTCTACTGTATGCGGATGATGCAGTCCTTGTATCTGATTCAGCAGTGGAATTGCAAATGATGCTCTCTAGATTGAACGAAGCTTTGAAAGGTAATAATTTGAATTTGAATGCTAGAAAGACGAAAGTTTTGATTTTTGAAAGAGATGATGAAAATATGAATTATGAATTTAAAATTAATGGAATGAATGTTGATGTTGTAAATGAGTTTGTATATTTGGGAAGTAAGTTTGAAAAAGATGGAAGAATGGCCGGTGAATTTGAAAGAAGAATAATGAAAGGCAGGTGTGTACTGGGTGCGACCGCTTGCATCGCCAGGAACCAAAATCTCTCAAAAAATGTTAGATTGGCGGTGCACGGTGGTATACTAGTGCCAACCTTGATGTATGGAAGTGAAGCCTGGACGGTGAGTGAAAGGGAAATTAGTAAAGTCCATACAGTAGAAATGGACTATCTAAGAAGTATGATTGGGAAAAAACGAAGTGACAGGGTGAGGAATGATTTTGTAAGAGAAGAATGTGGTGTAAGGGAAAGTGTGAAAGTGAAGATTAAAAGAAGTATGTTAAGATGGTTCGGGCACTTGGAGAGAATGAGTGATGAAAGATTGACGAAGAAAGTATATGTTGCTAGAATAGATGGATGTCGTGGTAGAGGAAGACCGAGAAAAGTATGGAAGGATCAAATCTCTGAAATAGCGAATGAATGGGATATCCAGAGTCATAATAAAAGGAGGACTTGTATGAAAAAGGTTATGACTCTGGATGAAATGAAAGAAGTATGCAAGGACAGGAAGAAGTGGCGGCTAATCTGCAATGTTGATTTCTAATGTTGGTGTATTCATTTGCTACATTTTTTGCATAGGAAATTTTTGACTTTTTTTGTGTAGATTTCTTTGTAAGGTTTTGTTCTTTTTTATATTTAAATGTAATTTATTATTCATATTCCTTGACTTATAGGTTGGTATGAGGCTGACCACCCATACTGTAAAAAATGGTTCACTTTGCCAATGTCAACCCTGTTTCAGGGAAGGTCGGCAAAAGTTGTGGGGCTTATGTTCATTTGAGGTTTGGATTTTATTTGTAAGTACACATTCAGCATTTGTAAGCGCGAACTACACTTGTTGGTTTGTGGGCATACATCTGAGAGCTTTAAATGAATATATCCTTGCAACTTAGATTATAGATTATAGATTATAGATTATTCCAATTACAATTAATCCATTACAATTAATTCATTACAATAAATTATTAAATTGTGAAAAGAACTTGTTCATTCCAGAAATAATCAATTTTATTTTCGGTATCTGTCCTGACTTTTGTTCTTAAAGAAGAGGGTTCATTTAGAAAATAAATGAAAGCAAAAAAATCTTTCATACGTTAAAACATGAAACTTTATATGATTTGAGTATCTGCTACAGAAATTGGTTTGTTCAGAAATGTTTTTAAAAATCTTAATAGTAGGTAAGTTTCAACGTACGAATAAAATGCATCCGAGAAAAAAGAACAAAAATTTACAGACAATCATTGTTAAATTAAAATTTTATATTGTACTGAATCACAACTATCATCTGTTTTGGCTTTTATAGCGTTACACTATTTGAAATTTTAAACAACAAACGTGATGTATTAGTAAAAAAAACCTGTTTAAATACTTAATTAAATAACAGATACATTTGATCAAATAAAAAAAATTGACGTTCGTAGCATAACAAAATATTAAATTTACTTACAGCATTTTTTACGACAGACACGATGTCCAAAAATCAAACATTTCAAATTTAGTCAAAGGATCTTTCTCGTTCACTATTATGTAAGGTCTCCTGACAAAGTTGAGCGAGACGTTAGAACTATTTTGTATTAAAAAAACATTTGAATAATGTTATTAAGCTCGTTAAATCAATAGTAGAAAGGAGAAAACTTTACGCATTTTAAATGTGGTACTAGAGATAGTCCTCCTAGAGAGTTCTATGGATAGTTAGACGTACTAACGATTGTATCGTTAGAAGTTTCCATTGGACTACTGGACTCAGTCTAGTGTCTACTCACGACGAATTCTTCTATGTTTTGGATAAATTGCCCTTCGCATTAAGAAAAACCTAGCATAATTGTATGTTATTGGTAGCCTAGAAGGGAAGGGAGATAGAGATAAATTTTCAAGACGATGTACCGATCAAGGGAGAAAAGCAGCGGCCACCATAGTGGTTGAAGCGTTGCGTGCAACGTAGTTAAGGAATAAATGAATTAAAAAGATAGTTTCCTCATAGGTAAGTAGACAAAAAAGAAGAAGGAATTAAAAAAAACAAATCATGCAACTTAAGATGTATTTTTTCTTTGAGTGATGAAACATCAGACGTGCACTCAACACAAAAGCATTTCACGAACAAAAAGCATTTCCGTTGGTGTTCGTAAAGAGAGCGACAGTTTTATATGTCGTCAGTTCATTATGTCAGCATCGCTTTGTATGCGACTTGAGTGGTTGAAAGTCAGGAAATAAAAGTATGAAAGCAAGGATCGCGTTACAAGTGGTCAACGAAGGGGGAGAAGACAAAAGGTATTTTATCACGTCGATTAAGAAAGGCCATTATGTTTATCTATGTTACAAAATATTGTCGAAATAATTTCGTATACCCAAGTATGTGTACATCCAAACTTGTCACCAGTAAATCCAATCAGTTGAGGATTGCTCTTTTTTCAATAAATTATTTTTTATGAATATTAATGTACGTGATAACATCATCTTATGAACTATTTGATAAGCCGTAACAAAATAAAATATAAAATAAAAATCGGCAATGTTTGTTTGAACAGCGCTGTTTTCATAAGAATCCATTACTCTTATCATTACGTCAAAATGCATTCTCACATAAATATTTTGTGTAAGCTGCGCGAAGGAACCAACTGAATGACGTATCTTACAGAAATTTTGAACAGACCTTTATCCTGGAGTGAATAAAAATGGGATGTGAAGGAAAAAAAAGTTCTGTTATGTTTCATGGTAGACAAAAAATATAAAATTACAAGAGCTTGGTAATTTTGGATCAATTAGTTTAAAACTTAAGCCGTCTTTTATTTATTCTCATGTATACTTAACATAACTACTCCTACGTGTATGATGACGTCACGCTGACACTAATTTTCTTTCACAAAAGTTGTCAGCCTATGTTTGTCCCCAACGCATATGATCCGGGAGTCGAAAAGACTTTTTTAAATTCAATGGACGTGAACTTGATTCTTGGTGGCGTGTTTTATATTGTAAATATATTTAATATTTTACTTAAGAATTGTTTTAAAAATTATTTGTTTGCCTTATACTATCTGTACCCTTAGTACGAGTTGCAAAACTTGAGTAGGTAATGTAAAGTATACGGCAATTATTAAAGAGTGATTTCCCTCAAAATCTGCCATTTTTTTTTGTTTGAACTTGATTTTCTTCATCACAGTAACTCTTTTGCCAAGGCCATAAAGTGTAAGAAACCAAAACGGCAGATTTTGGGAGAAATCACTCTTTAATATTTTCCGTAAACTTTACTTTCCTCAAGTTTTGCAACTCGTACTTAAAGGGTACTGCTCCCAAATAAAATATGTAGGTATATGTAAAAAATATATGTGTCAAGATAATAATAAATATAAATTCTATCCAATCCACTCCATAGCTGGTTGTTTGAAAATAATTGGATGTCACGTGATTTATATAATTTTTGAACGAGGTTTATTCAGCTTGTAGACAAATTCATACTTGTAATGTTTTAAATAAATAAATATTTTATTTTCTAAATTAATCGATAAGAGTGATATTTTGTATGGTTTGGTGGTTTACACAGTAACAATCTAATTTTTAAAATGAATAAAAAAAACGTAGACATACCTTTAGACAAGTATAATTCATTCAAATACTGTTAAATTATTTTTTTAAAATTTTATACGTTTTCGTGTTTAACATGTACGTAAAAGTTTATAAGTTTTCGTATTAGAAGGCATCTTCTAGAGTAAATACATGAAAATTGGACCTAACAACAGCAAGAAACGGAACAATTAACAATAACAAATCTAATCAAACGTATGTTGAAGACAAGAGTAAACAAGAGTACCAGAAATTATTTGAAGAAAAAAACTGCTCAAATATGTACAAAAGACTATGTATTTATAAGCATCGACTTTTCAAACGTCATTAAAACCATTTACAGAATTGCATGGTTTCTACATATTTAAAAAAAATACGTTTTTGCTCATCCATAAAATATGGTTTCTCTCATGCTTCCCCCATAGGATGTCCCCAACATGGAGTGACACCTCCCATGTTATGCTCTCGACTAGAAAGCCATCAAATGCAAATGTATGAGGATTAAATTATTCACCACCGCAGCGAAAGCAAAAGCTTTAGAAAACGTCCCTCATCCCTCTAAAAACGATCAGGCTGAGTCACGGGGATGACTGTCATATGGAGTACACGAGACTCTAATTAAGGTGACAAAAGGTCATTAGCTGCCCTCAGAAATCGTGATGACCGTACGTTTGATTGTTGGTAAATCAGCTGATTCTTTTGAAACACACCAGGGACGCATCGTTTCAAAAATTGTACCTTATCAATCAATAATTTTTAAAAGATTGAAGTTACGAGAAACATAAATACTTTTTTTTTTAATAAGACCGGTCCGTAGATTAGTGGTTAACACTTCTGACTCGTAAATGGAATGTTGTGGGGTCGAATCCCGGGGAAGCACAAAAAATATACCATTTATATTTTCAAACTTGCTCTTCGCTGGGTTGAACAATTCATTAACCTTTACCAAAGACCGGTCATCAAAAGGTATATCCAGCCTTACAGCAACTGGGTCTTGATTGAGTATTGGCGCTTTGTAGCGACGATCAAGCTCGTAAACACCTCTGCGGCACTACAACAAGTGTCATAGACCCCTAGAGTCTTTGAAATCTAGGGAGTCTCCCGCGCAGGATTTCTTAAAAAAAAATAGGACTTAAGATGTTATTTTAAATGGAAAAAATAATAAGATTTAATAATCTTCTTTTTTATGTGAATTCAGAATACAAATACTCTTTGAACTAACATTTTGTTTAAATACATAACACGTGTTTTAAGTGCTTTCAGAACTAATTTAAGAACAACATACAATCCAGTGTTTGATCATTTAATATATTATTTTTCCAATATCGGCTTTATTTTTTGGTACAATTAATTTTATACAACAAAATACCAAATGAAGATAATTACAAACTGTTTTTTTTCCGAAAAACTGGCCACATTACAACATTTTTTTGAGTTTTAAGGGGAATTCATGATATGTAATAGGCTCATAATTTTTTGTTCAAATGCTCATTTAATTGCATAAGGTTATGTGAGTATAGGTTATGTGGGGCTATGTGACAAGTCAAGGTAAATAAATTTACAAGTTTGTAATCATGTATTTATATATTTTTTAAATGCAAGCAATATTCAATACTCGTAAATATTAAAAATATTTTTGCTATTTCACCACAGACTGTGAATAAAATAGACGTTGGATGCTTTACCTCCCTGAGTTCTCCAATCTCCACCCTTGAGAAGCACTGAGGACGTCAAGAGACGCTGGAATGAATTCACAAAACCATCCCCTGAAAAGAACCCCGCTCGCATCCGTCCCTTAATTGATCAGGAAATGTACTGATATGAAAATTAATTGGAAATATGTTTGAGTGTTTATGAATGTAAACAAAATTGCAAATAAAATAAGTATATTAAAAAAAACTAGTTAGTGAATGTTCTGTTATATTTTCAAACTGAAATAAAAAAAATCGTAGACATTCAAGAGAAACATTAACCCACATTTTTTTGTAGCCTGATTGAAAAAAATTCTAAACCTGAATTTCCTTTGTTATTTCCTAATTATTATTTTCTGGTTCTAGTTTGCAAAACCATTAATTTTTTTAATTAAAATTTGCTATCACGCCTGCAGAATAACACGTCCGTTGCTTGCATTATGACGCGTGTCTACTTTTTTCCATGGTCCTTTTGCCTCTCGCACCTCCTCTACACCTTCTTTGAATAGACTGTACGAATGTATTTCTTACGTTTTTGAGAATGTATTAATGAGTAAATCTGAAACCATCAATGCAGGATTAAGATTTTGGATTGTGACTAAATAATCTTTCTTCAATATATTTAACATTATAAGTTGTCATTCGCAGTAAAGGTGAATATTTTTTTGAAGTACCATTATTGTAACAATATACGAGTAATTTATTTAAAGATAAAATACCTAGAATACAGGTATTATGAGCTGAACGTCCTGAAATTATTTTTCATTGAAAATCCCATACAAAAATTACTCGATGAAATATTCCAGTGCAGATATTTAATTTAGCTGCGTTTTGAAGTGCTGGATCAATTTAGCTCGAGGCTTCTGAAATACGATTTTCAATAATTTTATTGATTTTACAGTTTGAGATTTCTATTCAGTGATTTTTTTCTGCTATAATATTCATTATCTACATGTGTACGTGCGTCGAGCAAGGACATATAAACAAAAAATATATTTCATTGAATTCTATTCAATTTTAGAGAACTTTCAAAACTCCTAATAAAACACTGTTTTATTTTCACAATTTTATTTATTTACTTTTAATTAATAATAATAAACGTTTTCGACCATGTCGATCATCTACAGGTAAGAATAAAAATACATGCTGCGTGTTTGCTTACAAATGAAGAACCTACACCTAAAATGATGATAAATCCTGTAACTCTTACTTACTTAGGCCTTCCTTGAAACAGGGGTAACAATGACAAAAGTGAACCAATTACTTCAAATGGATGTTCAACGTCTTACTGCCTTGTAGTTAAAAAAAATATTATCGAACATATTTAACGTATGGAATCCTTATTTGAAAAATCAAAACATCATACTAAATTCTAGTTTCATTATTCTGAAATAGTTTTAGCATAATAGAAACACTTTCTTTCAGAACAACAGTCCTTTTCCTAACCATTTTACATTGCATGCAATTGCGATAAAACGAGGAAATGGCGTTTCCTAATCGAATCAAATAAGATGTTTTCCCGTTAGACTTGGGGGCGGAAGTAGGGGCGGAAGCGGGAGAAGGCCTCTCTCTCTTCCAGGGGTGGAAAACAACCTCCTTCCTGTTAGCGATGCTCATCTGTCTTGCGAATGAGCCTTCGGGGTAATTTCATGGTCCAGAGCCCGAGGGTGGGTTCTTCCTACCCCGGTGTCCTTCTTTCTCGCTGCCAACCAGCCAGCTCGCTTGATGGATGGGTCACATTCTCCACAACCTCCGAGTTTGTTTACTAAAAACTTGAATTTATTCGCTGGTTTATGCAAACTAACGGCATTAAGACAGATGTCACTATTTTTGTAGGCAGTACCTACCACTTCAGACGATCAATATTTTTGTAAATGTCTCTTTTTACCATATGAATATTGAAAAGATGTCGGTGTAATGGCCGAGATGTTGAGTAGACGATCTTTCTAGCGTATTAGAATAACGCTGGTTTGATCCTGAAAAATCCTGCATTTCAAATGATAAGACAACAAAATGATATTTGCAAATAATAAATCCACTAAATTAATACGATTTTTTTATTCATCCCTCGCAATTTTAGTCCACACATTAAAAAATAGTTGATTTATTCCAAGATATTGTTAGACTTGATGGTAAAGCTATTGATAATTTAATTAAAAGGCAGAATAGTGCAACCATGTTATTTTTTTATTATTTTCACGTTATCAAAGTAAATTTTACGTGGACTGTACTGTATTTTGTAAGAACATATTATATCAAAAGAAATCTGTTTTTAAAAAAATGAACTTTTACAAATAATCGTATGCTTTTGGTTTTTATTGCCAGCTTGTAAACGCATAAACTTCACTATTTTATCGTCTTTTTTCTCCCAGCATCACTCTCGCAGCTTTGCTGTAACTCTGTACATCTTATTTTACACTTCATCGGTGATGAATGGCCCAGTAACCGTCCGCCACTCTTTCTTGGCCTTTTCGATTATGGCAGGCCGCCCAGTTTACAACTATACGTTCAAACTCAACTGATGCGTTCATCAAAAATACATCAAAACACAAACAATACCTCTTGTGAGCATTTCAGTTTCTAGACATTTGTGGTGAAACACTGTGCTCAAGTTTCAAAGTGAAGTTTATACTTGGGGTACAGGAGTGATGGTGGCTTGTGCAGAAAAATGGACGTCTTGTGAACGCAGCGTGAGCTCTAAAATCAAACATGACGCGACATAAAATGTTTATGATATTCAATACACGTGTCAGAAAAAAAATTGTGTATAAATTCTCCCTGTAAAATGTAAGTATTCTTAGCATGAAAACTTCCTGAATTGTAATTGTGATTCCAACTATAAAACATTACAAAACCCTAATCATCCCGTAAAATATAAAAAAAATGTACAAAACCTTAAACCCTCCATGTTATATTTTTAAATTAACAAAAAAAAAATTGTTGGAAAGTATACTGAGCCTTCATAGAGATTGAGAATCTACCACAATTCAAAAAGAGGAAAAATAATGGCAGTAAAAGAAAAAGAGTTGACTTTGTTTTATCTGACGCTAGTCATTCATTATGACATATCTTGAACAATAGAATAAGAAATAAATCATACTGAAGTGTGTAACTATGGTTATAATTATAACGTACATAGCTACTTGACTGATAGGTTGGTATGAGGCTTACCCTCCGAGCTGTAAAAATAGGTTCACTTTTGCCGATGCTACCCCGTTTTCAGGGAAAAGCGGCAGGAGTTGCAAGGGTTATTTTCATGTGAGGTTTTGTTAATTTGTATGAACACATGCAGAATTTGTAGGCGTGAACCTATATGTGCCTGTCTGTGGGTAGGTATGCATTTAATATGAGCCTTAAATGTTATCATATCTTTGCAGCTTAGATTATAGATAGCACTTCTTTGCTTTTGATTTATAGAAAGCTACAAGCTACATTTTTCTCCAAATAATGCATAGTTACTTTTTTTTCTCCGTTCGTATGCATATAAATATTAGGTTTTGATAAAATGAGAAGTCGTGTAATGAAAATTAAAAACCCATTCGTGCACAGAATTAAGAAAAAAGGCTGTGCTGTAGTTTTCATAGATCATCACACACCAGTCATGTTCAGATATAAACAATGGTTCGTTTACATTAGATTGAGTTGCACTTATTTTTTGCAGTACAACCCTTCATGATTTAATTAAGTTTTTCTTTCTATGTATCAAAATAATAAATATCGAAAATGTTTTTTTCCTGGAGAGAGCTTTGTATCATAGGTCATGCTTAAAATACTTGTAGACTTAAAATGAAGATGTTTAATTGAAATCCATCTTTTCTGTGAAATTTGAAGAATAATGTTGTTTTTTTTTGCATTTACTCAATACACGTGGCTGTAAAAAATAAAAATAAATACTTATATCTTTCAAGTGCAATATACGTCACAAAAAAGTTTCTAAGCTCTACATTTTTATCATGCAACTCATAACATTAGTGATGTGTTTTTGCAAAAAAAAACCTTCGTAAATTTGTTTACACCAGCATCGAAAGGAGCAACAGGAAATTATTTCTTTATGTTTCTCAATCATGAAAGAAATGAGGAAATCCATAGTAAGCAGACATTTAACTTTTTAACTATCCATATGAAAAAAGCGTAGAATTTTATTCATCCAGAAGCACTCTGAATATGAACATGGTGTTGGTACTTGATTTCTATTCCACTCTCCCATAAAAGAAAACCACGTTCGTATGCCATCCCATCCATACATACCCCCCCGTCTCTTATACAGAGAGAGATAGAGATATTCCAATGATTCGCCCGACTGACCGGACACTGGATTTGTTGTATTTTTTTCTGGTAATTTGCCTGGAGCACCGCCATCCAGTACTCCAAGTACAAAACTCAACTTTAGCGTTTTCTTTACTTAATTAATAAAAAAAAACGCTCACTGCAAGCGCTGTTTTAGTTTTCATGCAGTTTATGGTTGAGTTTTGAACGTAAACTAAGGTTGCAGTACCAACATGGAGTCCACAGCGGATGCTGGACTTCCGTTCAGATTGCAATTATCCTGAATGACGCCTGGACGACTGATGAACTCGGAAAAATAACTAAATCACCTTTTGCTTTACGGGGAGACTGAGCGTCAATGAGGCAAGACAGTTTAAAAAAGTAAAAAATCTTATACTGTAGATTATTCTGTATTTTTTATGGTTTGTGCACTTACACTGTGAAAATTCATTGTTTGTTCGTTCTTAATAATACTTTACAAAACAATGTAATATTTTTTATTTAAAGTTTTATTAAGAAGGAATTTGCATGCATTGTCTTTTATCACAAGATTTGTTTACTCATTCCGAATTTACACAAGAATTAAGAATTTTGAATACCAAAAAAATGCTAAATTGCGTTCGCATGTTTCCATGTTAACCAAAACATGCACCACTGCAAACAAATAATTAATAGTTTGTAAAAAAAAAAAAGACAATTAAAATAGTATTGATAAACTGTAAGAACCTACGACATTAATCACAGCTTATTCTATCATTCATCATTGAGAAATTGTGTGGTAAATATCGAGGAAAAAATAACGTTGAAAATATATATACTTAAATGTATACAGGCAGCAGCGTATAGGAAGCAGCTCTGCAGAGGCTCTGGCCACCCCTAGCGGAATGGCGACAGAGTTAAAGTTACAGTTACAGTATACAATATACATTTTTTCAAGAGAGCAACTTCTCGAGAAATAAATCAACTTGTGAAACAAAACTTTATTGAATTTTTACATTATTATTTTTAAAACAAATCTTAACTATATCAATACACAGCCGCTTAAACTTTTACTTGACTGGAGATTGCAAAGAAAAACGAAAAGGATATTTTTGAAAAACAACGATCCCTACTGCTGTTACACAGTAGTAAGAAGTTGATCTTTGTTGCATTTGCATTTAAATACTGAAAAAGAGTAATCGAAACACAAACCATCCACCCCACCCTATCAGGATAAAATCTCCTTTTGAAGGCACATGGTATTCATGAATAATCATTCATATTAATTACTCTGTGCAGTGCGACAGGCAACAAAGATTACAGATGCACTAAGCCTGCAGTAAAAAATGAGTGAATTTTTGTGACAAATGTTCCCGCAGCCTCCCCTCTCGGCAGGTGTTCGATTTGCCAACCAATTAATCCCTGGCACCTGCGGAAAAATCAGCCATTACGAGTACAACATAAACGCTGGTAGAGTGCAAGTACATTATGTACAGCCTTATGTACTAACGGAGGGTATGCTCTGCGTCCAATAAGGGGTGAAATGTACCACTCCAAATTAATGAACATTCAGTTTTACGATTGTGAGCCTGTATTGCTTGTGTGAAAGCTGCTTATAATGCAATATATGGAATTGTTTATTTTGTAACTTAACTTATGTAGTACATACCTCATTTTAATATAATAATAATAACATTTTACTATGGTTCTAATTACTAATTATGGTTCACTTTGCCAATGTCACCCCTGTTTCAGGGAAGGTCGGCAAGAGTTGCAAGGCTTATGTTCATTTGAGATTGTTTTTTTTTTATATTGTAGGTTCTCATGCGGCATGTGTGAGCGCGACGTTATGCGTATCTGCTAGTGGGAATGCATTTAATATGAATCTCAAATGATACATATCTTTGACTCTTAGATTTAGATTTAGACATCATTTTTAGTTAACATTATTATTCGTCAGTTTATATGTAATTGTACCTCTAGCGCTTATATTTTTGTTAGGGTATTAAGGATTTCAAAAGAGTAAATTGTTTAAAAAAAACGTAACGTTAGTTTCAGGGACATCGACAACATTCCAAGCATTTACAGACAGGCATACGGATTTTTTCCGGTTCCTTGATCAGATATTAAATAAGTTATTTAAAAAATCTGTACTAGTAGCTTATAAAAGCGTTCTCAAGCTTACAACAATCTCGTCACTGAAATCCTCATTATTTCATAACTGAAAATCTAGACCTGATTTTTTTGTGATTGTGGTTAAGTGATAAAGTTGTCTTTATGTCTATTTTCCTGTATTGAGGTTTCGCCACTGATCCTTATGATGAAAAAACTCAACTTTGAAGAAAAAAATGCAACACGCTCGACTACAAGTACTTATGTACCTTGTTTTTCCTTATTTCTTTATCTTTCACATCGCACAACCTTCAAACACGTGTACCGACGTCATCAGCAGTAAAAATATAAGGACAAAAAAACCGATGTTGTATTTCCTTTATTTTTTTCCTTAATTTATTCATTGAGGAAAAATATAAATCTGTTAAACAAAATCTGTACATCTTGGTCTTTGAGTATTCTCCGTTTTTATTCCTCTGACATTGAATTATTTGTCTCACCTTGTTGGGGGCCCCAGACAACGTCAAGTGAACAGAGCAAGGCAGGCTGAGCCGTAATGGCGACCAAATGGAGGCACTAAATTCACACAAGGACACGCCATATTTTTTAACTTATTGAGTTAAGCAAGGGCGGTAAGATGTTTCTGTTATGTCTTTAAGACACTCCCTCCTACAAAGCTACGACTTACCCACTCCCTTCCATCCAACACCCAACCCCCCCAACCTCCCCCATAAATATCTATAAACACGTAGGCATAATATAAGCACGAAGCAAAAATGTAATTTAAAAATTCTGAAATTTCGTAAATATCATTTTGTTGTTTTTTCTACTAAAAAACCTAATACTGAAGAAGCAAATTTATTTAATCAACAGACGATTATTTGAAATAAAAGCTGTTCTACATTTTTTTTTTATTTATCATCTCCGTACACATATATTATGAATTATCTAAAAAAATAATTTTACATTTGTAGGTACTTACAATTATAAAAACTTCACAGATATTTTTTTTTTTTGGATATTGGACGAACCGTTATAAGTCAAACTGTTATTCCATCAATTGAAATCAGTACATTCAGTTTTGTACAATATTATCTTTAAATGGCAGAAGATCCAATTTTTGTGAAGCAATAACAAAGATGAATATTGTTTTTTGATCCACCTTCTTTCTAACCAATCTTCACTGAAGACTTACAAGAAGAAATCCAAAAAATTAATACAAACATTAAAACAGATTTACTGGCGGAACAAACGTAAAACTAAAACATAGAATTAGAAAAAAAGGAAGTGCTATAAATATCGGTGTCGTATCTATATAAATTTCTGTCTTTTCTCTCACCCTCTCTCACACCATCTTGTCTTTGTTCCCCTAAATGCCCAGACACTGTCGCATTTGTCGCAAAACTTGGCAATATGGCAGCACTTGGCCTAATCGCAGAAATATCGCGCTAAAGATCTCAGATAGCCACAAAACTTTCACCACTAACGTCTAGCGTTTGTTTCATATTACGAGTTCTCAGAAATTCTTTGATGCCGCAAACAACGCAATTCTTATTTCTTAGGAATTCTACACGCCCTACCATAGATATCATTTTACTGCAACTTTACTGCCATACTTATCGCTGTTCTTCGCGAAACTACAATAAAGTAAACAGTTTTGGTTTCATAGCAATAATTGTGTGAGCATAGTTTCTTTCTGTGCTCGCCCTAGATCTCAATTTTAAACACATAAGTTTCTATTTTTACTTGAAAATAATTTGGTGTTTACAAGGTACATTAAAATAAAATGATTTATTTAAAATAATATTACAAGAGATAGAATCTCCTTGCAATTTTTATATATACATTTAAAAAGTTTTCAAAAATTTAGAACATCTATGTGGCTTGTTTTCATGATGTACATAATAAAGCTCTTGCATTATTTCTAGGGCAAGGTACTTTGGTATGTAATTCGAGCAGATTAAAATCAATCAAAATCATTTACATTAGATTTGTAATGAATTAACGTTTAGAAAAATTCAAATTTACTGAATTATTTTGAGATAGAATATTTATGCAAATTAAACAATAGAACCTCAACCGCGATTCCCATCTCATTCAACGAGCAGCCGCACAAATTTAAGTCTATCTAAGGACTGTGAACATAATAGCGTAAGTGCAACCCAGGCAGCCGCTAGCAACGTACAAAATGAAATATCAACTTACAGGGTTTCACAATTAGAGAGATTATTGTCCGCGTAGCTGACAGGCACTCCGGGCTGCAGTCCCCGGGGAGGAGAACAAGGGAGGAAGACGAATATAGCTCACCTCTGTGGAGATAATGTATCTGTACACACATAACTAACAGTCCCTGCTTGGATACTTCTGTATTTAAATCCACTTTTAGTAAAAAAAAAATCTTAGTCAATCGCATTTAGAATAAGGTGGGTTTAAACAACTTTATTCTTCGTTGCGATAGATTCACACCGTATTAGACCAGTGGTCTTGTAGAGATCATTCACGGAGAAGTTTTCTGGACATAAAATATAGTCGATTGTCTATAATTTGCTAAACTAGACACAAGCAAAGTCACTGATTCGAAAATCTTTAGGAATGAATCGTCCAACATTGGATTAAGCCTGTTTAGATATAACTGACGACTGTTTTAAAATTGACTTTTTTTATTTTAAGTGGGTGATTTCTTCATTATTTTCAAACATTTAAAAAATGTTATAATTCTTTATTTACTCATTAAAAAGTGAAAAAATACGTTGACATAAAATCATAGTATTTTAACGTATTTCTTAATCATTATATAATGAATTCATTTAAACTTAAAGTGAAATGCCTTCAACTCGTATCTTGAGTGATATTCTTAAAAATACTCTTCAGTCTTTAAGATGTTATTCCATCAAATATTTCTCACAAAATAAACTGATTCTCACTTACTTTATAAAAGCGAGTATTTACAATGCATATCTCTGCTGTGAAATCTTCATCGTTGCCTAATTCCCAAACGGCATCACTACGCCTTGTAACCAACTCACTCTAAGACTATCTCGTCTCATTGTCGTAGCACTTGGAATGAATATTGCGTAGAACGAGGCATTTAGCGTTACTGTCTACGGCGCTGCGAGATCCGTAGCGGGCCGTCACTTGGGAGGGGTAATGCGAGACGACAAATGCCAACCCGCAAGCTACGACCGGGGAGTCTGTACTCGAAGCGCTAAACTTTACTTTCAAACTCAAGAAAACGTTATCCTAAAATATTTAGAAACTAAAGCAGCGCCCCTAGAAATCGTTCAAGTTTCTATAAAAAATCATAAGGCCCCATGGTTGAATTTAAACGTAAAGTTTTATTACTTGTTGTACTGGAACTTGCTACGACTGCGGAGGCTAGAGACTGCCACGACTTGATGCTCTCCGACCGAAAATGTCTACAACGTATCATTACGCATTAAAGAATATCTTAAATGAGATTTACACTCTCACTCACTGTAAGTGAGAATGAAGAACCAGCCGTTCTTCGTGAGCTTTTGGTAAAATAAAATAAAAATTACATGTTTGTATTTTCTAAGTTAAAGTAAACTCGTTAAATGGACTCTTATTTTTAACTCTTCAATAATTTTGGTGACCATAAGAACAAAACCCTAAATAATATACCTTAAATGTGCACTCAGCCATGGCATTTAAAAAATAATAATAAAAAGTAAGATTCTAATCTAATCTAATCTAATCTTAGCTGCAAAGATATATATCATTTAAGATTTATACTAAATGCATTCCCACAAGCAGATATGTATAATTTCGCGCTAACACATGCCGCATGTGGACCTACAATATAAAAACCCAATCTCAAATGAACATAAGCTTTGCAACTCTTGCCGTCCTTCCCTGAAACAGGGGTGACATTGGCAAAGTGAACCAATTTTTATATTATGGGTGGTCAGCCGCATAACAACCTATAAGTCAAGGAACATACATGACAAATTACATTTTTTTTAAATCAAAGAATAAAAATAACAATATATACATGGACATAAAAAACTAAATCATAAAACCAATTTCACTTTAACAAACCCTAGCCGCCAACATCACAGATCAACCGCCATTTCTTTCTATCCTTGCATACTTCTTTCATTTCCTCCAGAGTCATAACCTTCTTCATACAAGATTCACTTTGCCAATTTCACCCCTGTTTCAGGGAAGTTCGGCAGGAGTTGTGGGTGTATGTTAATTTGAGATTTGATTTTTATGTTGTAGATTCACATGCGGCATGCTCAAGCGCGAACTTGTTAGTGTCTGATTGTGAGAATGCATGTAATGTAAATCCCCAATGTTACATATCTTTGCAACTTAGATTAGATTAGATTAGATGAGAAAACATAACCTGTTGTGAGCGTTTAAATGTCCATATTATTTCCGTGGTTAAAGGCGGCTAAACATTTTAGTTGAAACTTAAATTGCATGTTATTTACAACAAATTGAACCATAACTTATCCTTTGCTCTTCGATTTTATTTACGCGGAGTTTGCTATAGGCGGTGGATGAGCCATGAATTTGCTAGATTTGAATTACAAATAGATTACAGCAACTACCTTGTTACAGTTATTGAGGCACAGCAGTCCTGTAAAAATAATTCAATCTGAAGAAAAAATAAAACATCCCAACGAGTACTACACAGAACAATATGATATTCTAGTATCAAGCTAAAAAAAACTATAAAATCTATTTACTATCAGGATCGTTAACCGTATCTAATTTCCACATAAACTAAATATTATTTTAAGCCACTGTACCAAATGGCCGGTTCATCTTTCATTTGGTGCAATTAACGTCTAGAGATAGTGACTATACATCTCCTCACTGAAAAATAGGTAGTTGTTTTAGTTGAGCTGTTGTGCAGAGTATGAGACTACCAGATCTTATTTTACTCAGAATAGGAATCTCACAACTAAAAAACCTCATGAGATTACTAAGATCATAACCACGCATACTGTAAAAAATGGTTCACTTTTCCAATGTCACCCCTGTTTCAGGAAAGTTCGGCCAGAGTTGCAGGTGCAGGTGCAGTTGCAGTTGCAATATGTTCATTTGAGATTAGGTTTTAATATTGTAAATCCACATGCGGCATTTGTAAGCGTGAACGTGGCTTCTTGTGGGAATGCATTTAATATGAATTTCGAATGTAATAAATCTTTGTAACTTATTTTATAGATTCAAGATGTTTATTTGCTCTTAGTTCAAAAGATTTGTTGTTACTCACAAAATATTTTCATAATTATATTATGAACACTAAAAGACCCAGAGATTTCTACGATTCAAAACTTCGAGAATTGGTTGCAGAAAATTAAAAAAAGGTTTTTGAGTATATATAGAAACTATAAAACAACAAAAAATCTGAAGATGATGAAGACTAAATAAAGGAATCAAAATAGATTCTTCTGAATCAGTTATTCTTCTTCAAGAAGGGTTTGTGAAGGCAAATTATAACTTACGGTTAATGCAAATAAGTGTTGTCTTACAAAAGTTACACTTTAATTTAGGGTACATCTTAAGCTAGAAAGTCCATGCCCCTTGCATAGGGGACAATTAGAGCATGCCTTATATTTTATTTTATGCTAGGAGCATGCATTTGGTGGCGCTACGGCCAAAGGCATTTGCATTACAAAAGTAGGACGGCACAATGCAGGAAGTCAGATAGCGGGGGTAATGTTTATGCAATCACACATGCATGTGAACTGGTTGTGGAGCGAAGAGTGGGAGGGTGCAGGGTAAAATAAGGAAGGTGAACGAGAGTTTAGAAGCATAAAAGATTTGGAGGCAACTTTAGTACGAGAAACTTTTAATATCTCCATTTAAAAAAATCTACCCTTAAGTAGTTTTAAATGTACATTTTTTATCTGACTTTATAAATCTTCTAAATTTAACCTTTTATATTTTTCTTAGATGCCTATGAAAACATTATAGACATAGATAATTTATTTTCAGGAGCTGCTTCCTTTGTATATTAAAGCTGAAGTCGGAGATTCCGTACGTTCCGCCAATGTCTGCGATTGGCTTCTTCAAGTGATGATGATGTGATGTTGATGTAACTGTTTTATCAACCCAGTAGCCAATTGCAGACATAGGCGAAACGTCCAAAAGCGCCATCTCCACCTCCTATAGATCACGTCAACGGATCCCAACAAGAAACTCTTGTAAAAATTATAGTTGTTATTGAAAATACAACATACATCACCTACGAGCTCAAAACTACTCAAATGGGATTCCAAATCTAGCAATAATGCTATGTAATATTGTTTCATTGTATGTAACGTATACTTATGTACGTAATATCAAAGGTTAGTTTTGTTTGTTCAGTTCTGGGAACCGAGACATTAGCAAGCAAACGTAACAATTTAAAGCTCATACAAACCGACTGGCAAGATTCAAATATTCCTTATTTTTCTGCAGCTTCAAGTGTTTTAGAAACCTTATTTTCCTGAAAAAAAACATTTCAGTACGCAGCTCTATTTCAAAGTTCTGATGGATTTCACCATAATAAAGTAATGAATGGTTTTTTGGGGCATGCTGAAATTAATTAGAAAGAATAATTTGAAATTGGACGGAGTGAATATAAAAGTAGCAAAGTGAAATTGAAATCAACTAGCTGGGTTTCTTCAAAACATAGTCAACCAATATTTTTGTTGTTGTATTTAGTTGCTTAAGGTTTTAGTCACCGGAACCTGTAACTCAGCCCCACCGAAGGAAAATTGAAATTGGAAATCATTTTCAAACTCCATTAATTTTGCGATCAGCCATCTAGCATCTGCTGGTTTTTTTTATGTTGTAGGTTCACATGAGGCATGTGCAAACGCGAACTTGTACGTGTCTGATTGTGAGAATGCATGTAATGTGAATCTCCAATGTTACATATCTTTCCAACTTAGATTCGATTAGATTAGAAATAAGAGAAAACATCTAATCTAATCTAGCCAAGTTGCAAAGACATGTTACATTGGAGATTCACATAACATGCATTTTCACAATCAGACACGTACAAGTTCGCGCTTGCACATGCCGCATGTGAACCTACAACACAAAAAAAAATCTCAAATGGACATACACCCTGCAACTCTTGCCGTCCTTCCCTGAGACAGGGGTGACATTGGCAAAGTGAACCATTTTTTTACAGTATGGGTGGTCAGCCGCATACCAACTTATCAGTCAAGGAACATAGACGACAAATTACATTTTTTAAATTAATAAATAATAATATCTATGGACATGAAAACTAAAGCAGAAAACAAATTCCAATATCATAAACCCTAGCCGCCAACATTACAGATCAACCGTCATTTCTTTCTGTCCTTACATACTTCTTTGATCTTAAAACATGATCTTATGTTATTGTCATTTTGAGGAATATGCATTTTCAGTCGTAACCTGACATATGCACATTACCTGCCTTCGGTTTAAAAACGTGAATTAAATTCCTGAAATACCAATGATTTCAAATAAATTGACTCCCGTGAAATATTTCATTTTTAAGTAAGATTAATCGTCCGCTGGATATCTGTTACCTGCCGATAGGTCCAGCATCCCTAACACAGCCCCGCGTTTAGGTAGACGCACCCTCGGCTGACCACCAACCGGACCAGCTGATAAATCCCGCGTCCGCTAAATGACCGGATTCGGTGGCCATATTTCACGGTCGATAAGAGATTCGTATAAACACCGAGAGCCGCATTCTAAACTCAATTATAAGGAATAATTTTAGAAGCTGAAAACATTAGTACAAAATCAATAGAACAATACAAAGTTGCTTAAGCACACATAAGTCTAGTGGCTTACACTTCTGACTCGTAAATGGAAGGTTGTGGGTTCGAGTCCCGGTGGAGTACAAAAACTATACCATTTATATTTTCAAAAATGCTCTTCTTCTTCTTCTTGTGCCACTTCTAACGAAGATCGGCGATCATCATAGCTATTTTGATTTTTGATGCTGCGGCTCGAAATAGGGACTTGGTGCTTCTGCCGAACCACTGTCGCAGGTTCTTCAGCCACGATGTCCTTCGGCGTCCCTGAGATCTTCTCCCCTCAATCTTACCCTGAATGATAAGATGAAGGATACGGTACTTCTCATCTCTCATAATGTGACCGACTTACATTAGCTTTCTCTGCTTAATGGTAGGCAGGAGCTCCTTTGTAGTGCGCATTCGTTGAAGGACTTCTTCATTGGTGACTCGATCACGCCAAGAGATCCGAAGCATTTTTCGGTATAGACACATCTCGAATGCTTCAATACGTCTCTCCAGTGCCTGCGTGAGAGTCCATCCCTCCATACCATACAGAGCGATTGGAAAAACGTAGCACCTCACTATGCGCTTCCGGAGTTCAAGGCTTAAATTTCGGCACAACCGTAATTTGCTCATTTTAGCGAAGACATTTCGGGCTTGCTCAAGTCTGCTTCTGACTTCTTGACACATGTCCCACTTTTCGTTGACCACACATCCCAGGTACCGGTAACTAGTGCATCTTTCAATGCTTTCGCCATCTAGTTCTACATGTACGGAGGCGTTTGTGTTTTTGCTGATAACCATAAAAAATGCTCTTCGCTAGGTAAAAAAAATCATATATCTTTATCATAGACCGGTCACTTAACGTCCATCTAGCCTTACAGCAACTGAGTCTTGATTGAGGATTGGCGCATTCTATAGCGGCGACTAAGCTCGCAAAGGGCTCTTGTGTTATTCATACCAAACAGCACTCACCAAATAAATTATCCTCATATTATTATTATAACAAATTCATCAATATATCATCACATCATCATCACGCCAAAGAAGGCGAACGCAGACATGTGCGAAACGTCCAGAAACTCCAGCTCCCATAGACCACGGCAACAGATCCCGGGAAGCAACTCCACAGTGTCAACCACCGACCGTGAGCGCCTTAAACTCTAATATGAAATTAATATTTGTTTTCAACTTACTAAAACATTTTGAGGTATTCAAAACAAAAAAATCGGCTCTATTTTCCACTGAGATTGTACATGACGCGAAGCATACATTTTAGTTCATACTTCATACGGTGCACAAGGCATTACATTATGTACCGACAGAAGCATTATCGACATGCAAACAAGCGTCGCTTTATTTACTTTTTGCTTGAAAGGCGATAAAAAAATTTCACTTTATGTAAACTGACAGCAGCATGCCCGCACTATGGATATTACATCGTTCTATTTAGATTGCTTAAAAAAACAAAGTTGATGTAGGGGGGTTTATACCTCATAAATTAACACTTGACTGCATATCAAAGCTGATTCAAAACAAAGGTGATACTATCACTTTTAATCTACTGGTAAGAAACATAAGGTACATAAGTGTTATTAAAGATTTTAATTTCTGATTACGGTCGTTAGACGTTTTAAAGAATGAAAAAAAACGGATTTTACTGACCGTGCAAAAGAGAAGAACGATTTTCAATCAGTTCGTGGTTCCTCCTTATAGAGGACACACGTCTCCTGAAGACGTCGGATATGACTCCGACGAAACGTAGAGAAAATCGTTCTTCTCTTTTGCACGGTCAGTAAAATCCGTTTTTTTTCATTCTTTAAAATACATAAGTGTTAATCTATTTTTAAATTTCTTCCAGGCTATCACAGACTTAACTGATAGATCTGTCGTATAAAAAACTCTCATCAAAATAATACAAAAATCTTATTTATCTATGATTTTTTGACGTTATTGGCCCTGATGTTCAACATAAAAAATCTCGTCGGGCAAACGTCACGCGTCTATGTAACTAGAGCTCTAATCAATTATAACTTAATTTCGGGTAAGCATCACGACTGAAAAACCTGCGACAATGGTCCAACAAAAGCACCAATTCCCCGTTTCGAGCTGTGGCATCCAAGGTCAAATTAATAGCCATGATGATCTCCGATTATTGATAGAAGTGACATCAACAGAAAAGTAATAATAAAATATTGTATCTTATAAATTTAGCTTCGCTTCATTTCAATTTTTCGGTCCATGTCAAATGTGCGGAGGAACTCATTATGGTTTAGTGTACTGGTAAATCTGTCCAGAAAGACACCAGACCTGTTTTTTACTGAAGCAATTAGCTTTCTGTGGGCCAATAAAACAAGAGGAATATTCTACTAGTTCTTATATTTGCACAAGTTTTACATCACTTTACGTCACTCTCTACATAGAACCGTTTAATTTTCTTGATCAAAAACAGTTTGTAGAGACTGTGATTTAAATAATTCACAAGGTACAATTGCGTTAGTTATCTGACCTATTCTATGTACCTTATCCTTAAATTAAACTTTATATAATAACAGACATGTTGAGGAAATAAACAGCTAGTGAAGCGTTTGCAGTTTAATAATAGGTCTGTTATATTTCTTTGGTGTATAAATGGAGAAAGGGTGGGAACAGAAGGGTGGGGGGAGGAGCAAAGGGCGAGACTCATAAAATATTTAATGTTTGAGGTCGCGACAGTTCAACCAGTAAGTGACTATCCAAGAATGAAAACCGAAATTCACACAGAATTTTTTTTAAAGATACAACATTAGTCAATGTGCTGTGGGTCCTTCTAACGCATACCCTTCTAGCATGCGTGGAATTTAATTCACTCTAGAAATCAGGTACATTTTTTGACACCCATTCTGGTATGTCATTATTTTGCCAAGATGTTAAAAAAAAACCGAATGACAAAACGCACGCAGTGACTTAATGATTTAAATTGTTTTTTTTTTTAAATAAATTTGTGAAGAGGAATGCAATTCACCAACCTATTTTGCCTGGCCAGTTGTCTTCATGCGAAAGCAAAAGCTTTTGTGCATGCAACGACATCTGAACCAGGTCAATGTTATGGTCAAAGGGGCCAGCCGTGGCTCGAACCAACGTTATCTGAACCAAATACGCTAGCTGAACAAGCGTCTTGACCGCCGTGGCCATAGCACCGACTGCCATAGTACCGACCGTTAAATATATAGCTCAGTTGTGGAACGCTTATGTTTACAATCAAACAGCCAGGGTTGGAATCCGACAACGATATCAGACATGATTTTCCGTTTGGGGCTGTCCATAATATGTTACGTCATTCGCATTTAGGGGGGGGGGGGTCTGGTCTGCGGATGATGGTAAATGATGTACGAGTACCAGAAGTGACGTCGTTCTTGTAAATACCAATTTTTACAAAACATACGAAATAGTATGCAAGTAATATAACATTATTAATTATTAAGCTCATCCATTATTACAGCAAGAGGGGGGGGGGGGGGGGTCATTAGATAATGACTATATGATTTTTTTTTTATTTAATTTATTTATTCACAATCATACACCAACAGGCACAACATAAAAATAGCACATTAGACAAATTAACAAAAGAAGAAATCATGTTGCACCCCATTACCGGTGTAAGCGTAATACAATGTGATAAAAATGTGTTAACAATGTGATACGGAAACTCATTCCTCTTGAGAGCTTCGCGGTTGTTCAATGAAAAGTTTAGTGAACTGGATATTTTTTACCAATCGACCAATACTTTGAAAAAGTTAACGACGGCCATACTTTGCCCTTAATTCTTGATTAATGATGTAAAATAATAATAATAATAATAATAATTGTAATTGTAATAATAATAGAAACGTGTTCATGAAATATAATGAATTTTGACTAGAATTTCAGTGTGTAGGTATTAGTGAGTGGGAAAAATTAAAATTATAATTGAAAATATTGGCATGTTCAAGTGAATGTAAGGCTGATTTGATATATGTAATTCTGTTTTTATCTTTTATTGTTTGGTGTCATTACGGTTATCATGATTATTTTAATAGGTTTTTATATTTTATATTTTGTGTTTGAAAAAAAAAAGGGAAAAATATCTTACTATCATTAGTATTTATATTTATATTCTTTTTTTTTTTTATTTTAATACTTATATTTAATGTCAACATTGTATGAAAAAATATCTTATTGTCATTAGTATTTATATTTATATTCTTTTTTTATATTATTTTTATTTTTAATACTTATATTTAATGTCAACATTGTAATTGGGAAGGTACAACATCAATTGTATATATTTTTATTATTGTTTTATATATTTTAATGTATTTTCCTGTTTTGTTGAATAAACTATTTAAAAAAAAAAAAAAATAAATAAAAAAAGCACACAAAAATATCAAAATAATTTCACTTACATACTAAGGATAAAAACATTTTTTTTTAAAACGGAATACAACATTCAAAAATTCAAACAACAATAATAAAATAATATAAATAGAAGTAGTAGGGAAGAAAGGAAGGGGAAGGGGAAGGGATACTCACTGCTCTGTAACTGTAACTGTAACTGTAACTGTAACTGTAACTGTAACTGTAACTGTAACTGTAACTCTGTCGCCATTCCGCTAGGGGTGGCCAGAGCCTCTGCAGAGTTGCCTCCATTTTTTCCTATCCTTACATACCTCTTTCAATTCATTCATATCCATCACCTTTTTCATGCATTTTCTTCTTTTACGCTCACTTTGTATATCCCATTCTTTCACAATCTCCTCAATCTGATCACTCCATACTTTTCTCGGTCGTCCCTTCCCTCTTTTTCCTTTCACACTTTCTTTGTATACATACTTTGTCAGACTATCATCGTTCATTCTTTCCACATGCCCAAACCATCTCATCACATTCTTTTGTACCTTAACTTTCACATCCTCTTTCAAATTACATTCTTTTTTTACCCATTCATTCCTAACTCTATCCCTCAGAGTTTTTCCTGTCATGCTTCTCAAATGCTTCATTTCCACCGTACATACTTTACTCATTTCGCTATCATTCACTGTCCATGCTTCACTTCCATACATCAAAGTCGGTAACAATATGCCATTGTGTACCGCCATTCTCAGATCCATCGTCAATCGCTTGTTCTTTGCTATTCTTCCTATTGCACCGACCACTTGCTTGCCCTTACACATCCTATTCTCAAGTTCTCTTGTCATCTTTCCATTCTTCTCAAACATACTTCCCAAGTATCTAAATTCATCCACAATTTCAACTTTCGTACCATTCAACATGAGCGTGCATTCTTCATTTTCATCCATTCTGTCAAAAGTATAGCTAAAATTGATCTTTTAAATAAATTAGAACTACCGTGAAACAGATCGACATCTTTAAATTTATTGTTATAATTTTTAGTCATTCTTAGCAGAGGATTTCGCAAACCTGCATTGGTAACGTAACGCTTAATGTGAAAGGGCCAAAATGATCGTCTAACTGTTGGGACCGCGAAGTCTATCAATTTCAGTAATAGGGGTGTGTCTAGTGCAGACATACAAATTCTGCGTAGAATACAGGCATCTGCAAGTTCACGCCTCGACGAGAGGTCTATTAAGTCATTGAAACGGGATGTTCTGAATCTGTGATTTCCAATTCGTATTAGTTTATGTTGGATTTTTTCCAATGCAACGTTATATTTGTCATATAAGGGATTCCATACTGGGGAGCAATACTCGGCCCGAGAGCGTACAAGTGAGACATACAAGGTCATAAGAGATGTGGGATCTCTGATGATGATTGTAGGGGGGGGGGGGGGGTCGAAAATCGACCAAAATCGATGACGTAATTTATGGACGGCCCCTTTCGGTGATTTCTTTTACCAGAAAGCATAGTACTGGCAAGTTTTACTAAGCCATTATAAAATAAAAAATTGCTCCTTCAGCTACACGGTTTCAAGTTAATTGAAAGACGTAATGCTGCCCACTTTACCTGTTATAATAAATATGTAGACTCCACTCTCCAAACTAGTAAATGTTAATTTCATGAGCTATCAAAAATATGTAAGAAAATACCTAAAAAATACAAAAAATATTTGTAAGGCAATTATCTATTATGCTTATATCAATTTATGGATCCTCGGGTTTTCCAATTAAGCCGTTTGAATATTTCATATATTATGTGGACGGACGTATTGTACCCATTCTAGCAATTCCAGTGTTGGGGATAACCTTTAGTGTACGCCATACTGTAAAGGTATTAGCATTTGTCTTTGTGGAAAAATAATCATGGCTTCCTGTCTGGGAGTACAAAACTACCTGATATATTATGCTCGCAGTACAATACAGAGGAATATTGAGGGAAATGTCAGTTTTGAGGGAAAATTACAGCGCTGGCGTGCATTCGCTCTGATTACAGCCTGTCATTTACTTTCTTTGTAGAGAATATTCTTGGATACTTTTGTATTTTTCCATATACAAGTTGTTAATTCATACGTTAGGTAACTGCTGCTTAAGAATGGGCAGTAAAGAATGATTATCCCATATTCTTGCATCATAAATTTGCATATTTAAATGTGTTTTATTAAAAACTAGGTATAAGACTTAAGACGTAAGCTATTTTTAATAAGGTCGCTTTAAAAAATACCTAGATGTGAGCTTTTCCCAAGTTGTCGCGAGCTAAATAGCGATGGCGTCTGTTCAATGACTCAGTTAGTGGAATACTTGCATTATTTGCCGGAAGCTAGGGTCAAATACCCGCCGAGTGTATTAGAAATGATAACCCGTTTTGATGATTATCCCAAGCCCAAATTAAAAATACCGGTAAGACTTTTTCAAGTGAAGTAGTAAGAGTAAGGTTGGCTCCTTACCTGTTTAAATAAAAAGGTTCCACATTCCATAGGAAACAACGCGTTAAAAAGTCGAAATAAAATGTGCAGGTTAGTTAAATCCCGTTGCTTTATGAAAAGTGAATGACTGCGTTAAGAAACAAATCACAAGTTATTAAAACAAATTTTTTGTACATTCGTCCTGAACTTTTATATGTTTTAGATTTTTTTTACAACGAGTATTTACTTGTAACTAAGCATGTTAAAAATATTCTTTTACTTAGCTATGTCATACTGAAAAAAAAATACCTACACGTTTAAATTCGACTTACACAAAGGATTTGCATCATTAAAACTCTCCCTTCATCACAAAACCAAAAACAAAAAGAGATAGGAGCACATATCCATGTCAGAACTTCAAAAAAGAGATTATCTCTCAGGCAAGACCCAATCAACCTGCTGTGCAAGCCTATTTAGAATTTCCTCATGACATCGCTTTCTTCTGAATCCAAAATATTACGTTTCAGCTCAACGTTACCAAAAAATGTACTCAAACTAAAAAGCTCACTACAAACGCTGCTTTAGTTTCTTCACATTTTTTGGTAAAACTCGGTGGTTGAGTTTTATACTTGGGGTAGGGAAGAGGCTGGTGATCAATATTGGCGTCGCATCCTCCCTTAGAAGGAGGATCCACCCCCTTGAGTCCCTCCTCGTCATAAAAATGTAAATACACGCACACAGACTCAACTTTAAAGGAGCCAACCAGAAAACAAAGCTGGCATAAACCGCTTGTACTGAGGATTTTCAATTCCCATTGGGGTTTCTTGGTATTTTAGGATTTTTAATCGTATTTAAGTAATATGTAAACTTGATCAATTACTTGAATAAAAAATATTGTAAATAATCTCAGTTTTGACTTTACGAGGATTATTCTTATATAAAGTTTATTCACTCATTCAAATGAGAAAAAAGTTTTTCAACATTCTACCTACCAGTTCATTTTTTATTTTTTTTCAGGTTTCTTACAACATTGAACCATTATTTAGCTTGTTTATATGAATACTTAGATCTAAATTTAAGAAGTTTAATGATGAAACTTTTTATTGAAGATGTTTATCATAAGAAATATGTAGATAGTGTTATTTACATTCCTTTTTTCAGATCAGAAGCCTTGAAGGCACAGGGCCTCCCGCCCCATAATCCTCCAGAACTCTATGTTTTGTGCTGCTTCCCTTCATAGACCCCTTACTTACAAATTCGGCGTCGGCTTCGACGTTGTTTGCCCACCGTATCTTGGGCTGGAAGTCTCATCACCATGGTAATTCTAACCTACCGAATATCAGCAACATTTGTATGAAGACCTTTTAATCCAAGATGGCCGCAAGTGAACAGCTGATTAGTCTTCATACAAATATTTCCAATATTCGGTAGGTAAGAATCACCCTTGGTGAAAAGACTTCCAACCCGGCCAATGCGATGTCTGTGACCATATTATATTACCTTCATCTTCGTTTTTTTTATTATTTGTTAAAAGTCTAACGTAGCTTTTGTTAAAGAATATTTTTATTTAAAATGTTCAACCATTTTTCACATCCCTCGTTATCAGCATACAGGATTTCGAAACCCTTCCTCCTTATGCCACTTGAGATCTCAATGTTTTTAAAGTCGCTCGTTCTGAATACAAATGTGAAGAAATTCACTTGAGGAGCTGACATGGGCGGGAGATTTCCCCGTATGTCAAGTACCCCCTGAACATACCTCCCTTGTTAAGAAAATAAGACTTGTGCTGTTTTCAATGCAAAGACTCTCTCATGAAATAATTGAATTAAACAAATAGTACGTTGAATTAAAATCGGTACAAAATTTACGTAGTAAGTTTGTCCTTTTTTTGCTCTAACATATTTTCATAATTTATAAACAAAAACATCACAAAGGCATTAGGAAATGTGTTGTTTTTTTAGCATACCTTAGCTCAAACAAGTTTCATAATATTATGAGTAAGCAAAATATATAATAATTGTGGAAAAATATTTTGGAGGCAGATTTTATTTATTTACATTATTTGTTTATTTTCCTGTTCCAGGGAAGGTCAGCAAAAGTTGCAGGGATTATTTGAGGTTTGGATTTTAATTTGTAAGAACACAAGCAGTATTTGTAAGCGCGAACTTACACGTGTCTGTTTTGTGGGCATGCATTTGATAATATGACCTTTGAATGTTAATATATCTGTGCAACTTAGATTATAGAATATAAATACAGAAGAAACCTTTATAAAATAACAATACAATATTACTTTTTGAAAACCGACCAGAACCCATTGTTTGAAATTTTAAATGTAAATTAATACAATGTTCAGCTCTTAAAAGAAGAAACTTTGCATTCACTAGCGGCGTTCTCACTACTCCTCTATCCGTTTTCCATTTTTATACACCAACTTGTATATTTAGTTCAACTGAGTTTCGGCTAATTAAACAATCTCTATTCATACTCAACTCTTTCGCCAGTAAAAACTCATTTGCATATTTTTTCTCGCCGACATTAAAAGCGTCTAAGCGAAGAAGACACTGGGAAAAAATGATCACAGCTTCTAAAGGCGGTCCGAGACAGAAGCAAGTTTTTGCGCAATACGCTGTCAGCTTTTCAAAATGAAGATTTGTACAATATTATTGAAAATTCGATGTAGACTTATCAATGCCGATTAAAAGAAAACATTGAAAGTTAAAGAGAACACGTGTAATGATCTAAAATTCATTTTGGAATGAGAAAAAAACAGAAAAAATATTCTTCATTTTTTTTTCTTCCTTTTTTCTTCCTTTTTTCCTCTTTTTATAACTTTTCTTCTCGTGCTTTCTCTTTTTCTCGTGCCATTTTTATTGTAGATCAGCAATCACCATGATTTTTCATTGTGAATGTTTTCGTTATAAAGAATTATTTTCTATAGAACGATGGAAGACAGATTCTTTTAACACGATTTCCTTCGTATTTTTTGTTTTTCCCTTCCCCTTTTTCTCTCTTTCTTCTCTTTAACTTTCCTTCAATCTTTCAATTTTTTTTATAAAACTGCTCATAAAAATAACATTGTTACAGATGTAGCCAAACAAAATAAAAGATTTTCAACAAGATACTAAATTTCAAATAAAAAAAATATCATATGAAAATGTAAAATACAATTTATAGTAATCGTAGTCATTTTGTATACCTGTTTTTTATTAAGATTAAATCAAATACTTAATGAGTAGGCATTCTATACACCTTTCGTTTTTTTTTCTTATCTTTAACAACACATCACATCAAGGTCTAGTCTCACTATTCTCAGCCCTCGTGATTTATCTGCTACGCGTAAGTGGATAGTTAACTTTGCTCATTTGTCCGTAGCCGAGATGCAATATATTCCCATAATTTGTTTACTCATCCTACTGGCCTGTAATACTCGGTAAAGGCCTTCTTACATAGCTGAAGGAGCAGTAATAACACTGTACCGTGTCACTTAAAACAAGATTCATTTTTACGGCATTCCCTACTAACGATCCTAAGGCGTCTACATCTCCCAGGAATTTTGGGATTACGCATTGCGTACTTGGGTATCTCAAATACTTGTATTAGTTATAAAAACAGAGTGTCTTTATTTTTAGTGAAACATAAATAATGTGTTCATGTCGTGTTGCGTCGGTGTTATGGCCGAGGGGTAGAGGCGAATGTTCGACTAGCGTATTTGGAACCGGATAACGATGGTTCGAATCTTGCGTCTAGCCCACTTGACCATAACTTAGACCCTGGTACAACAGATGCCGTTGCATGCACACAAGTTTCTGCTTTCGCATGAAGACAACTGGCCAGGAAATATGGTTGGTGGATTGCATTTCTTTCCACAAATCTATTTAAAAAAATGTATACAATAAGCTAAGAACCTACGTTACAAATATTATTTTTATTTATTTGAAGAATATGTTAAATTGCAATCTTGCAAAGTCCAATCCAAGGTGCTTAATAGTTCCGTTTCGGTGTATAAAAATATACAGTTTTTTTTTAAATACCACAATTTATAAAATTGTATGGTTTGAGAATACGAATTTAAAGAGTTTGTCTGCATTAGATTATCGTTCGATGTTGATTCCTAAATGAAGATAAGTTTTCTTGAATAACCCTGAATTTACATACCTTTTTCACCAAATTTGTACGAGTACGGAGAGTCATTTGTGCATGGTATAAAGTATGTTTAGACCTTTTAAAGAAATGTACGCAATTCAATTTCAATGGATCGCATTAGAAAAGATATGCTAAAAAGCGTGTAAGAAAGGCCCGCACACAATGCGAGCAATAAATATCTCCTCAACTGCTTCACAGCGGGCTAATTTATATCGACCGATATTGTAGAATCGAAATATGTGAGGGCGGATCCAAATTTAGTGTTATCGGTTCCACAGAATCAAACTGCCAATTAATTGTGGATCGCCCGCTTTAAACTCCATCGATTCGTCTTTATTTTTGTCTGGCGCTTTAGCCGGGATGTGTGCTGGTGGAGATTTACTGGCGACCGAGTTCCATGGATCCAGAAAATGAGGAGCACAAAAAATTCTAAGGAATATAAATTACCTCGGCGGCTTGATTACTCCTTTTGTACTCTGGAATTGGGAGCATGAAAAAAGGTTAGGTGCTTAGTTCCTTTGGTGATGTAAAATTTATGTACTTTCAGTGTTTTACGTGAATTTTTCAGACGTACTAAATGTTTATCCTCATTACTCTTGGTTATCGTTTCACTATTTATGATTTTTAAATCATGCCTTTTGATTTTAATTGCAACTGTTTTTTTTTCATCACCGACACATTATTAGAATAATGTTGTACAAAAGTACTTATTAATTTGAAACAAAAAAAACTCCTGACATCATTTCGTAGTTTAAAAAAATATATTAAAATAACATATTCATAAATTTATTATATTTGTAATAATGAAAAATCAGAGGAATAAGCTTCTCTCCTTCTTAACAGCATTTAGTAGTTTGATATTTTCGCAGATTTTTTTTAGCTGGAACTTAATCTGCTTTTTCTTCCTATATTAGATCGAACATCTGTCATTGTGGAACTCCCTTATGTGAAACAGAAGTTCAGTTTCTTTTCCATGTCTTGGTGGTCAGCGTGATGGACGCTGGCTGTCTGTTATTTCATGTGCGACATTTCGAGCTAAATTTCATGCTTCAATTCAATAATTTATTTTTCTACTCCCATTTGGTAATTTACTAATTACAAAACGGCTAACGCAATCACAATGCCATACATTTCTACACCCGTTGCATAATGTTACATTATGCAACCGGTAACCGTGTTAAAATGAACATGTGCGCATGCGCATTGTCAGAATTGGAACCATTTTTTAATTTCAAATGTCAACCTTGTATGGGGGTATGAAGACCTGTCAATCCAAGATGGCCGCAAGCGATCAGCTGATTAGGCTTCATACAATATTAGTGATATTCGGTAGGTAGGAATTACCGTGGTGATGAGACTTTCAGCCCTGTTCAGATGAAAATAAATAAGTATATTTTATGTGTAGAGTCAAATAAAAATTGTTAATAGTGCTAAAATTTATCGAATTTATTTATCGGATTGCTCCAAATAAAGCTTTCCTTTTTTCAATGGAAAATAAAAGGCTTGAAAGGAAAACAATACAAAAAATTTCACCGCAAAAAATAAACAAACTCAAAAAGTTACTTGGTTAATAGGTGAGTATGAGGTTGATCACCTATGCTGTACAAATTTGGTTCACCTGCCAATACAACTGCAGGGCATATGTTTATTTGAGTTTTGGGTTTGAATGTTTAAGCTTATATGCAGGATGTAAAAGCGCGACCTTATACATATGTGTCGGCTTGTGGGCATGAATTCAATATGAAACCTAAATCTGTGCCTCCTGTGAAAAGTGATACAACTCGAGTTATACCCTTTTTGAGATTTTTATATAGAAATAATCAGAAAAAAATTAGCGATTTTTTGGTCTTACTCACATTCTTCTATCTGCTATAGTTTAGGAAATATAACTGGCAGGATTTAGGCAAAAAAACGTGAAAAGTGATATAAGTCAAGTTGTATCCCTTTTAGTAATTGATCCACACATTGTTTTTTACAAATCTATCGTGAATATTGATACATCTCGACTTATATCACTTTACACCAATTTTTGACTGGAATTTTAGCCAAGTTATACGATTCAGGTAAATTATGAAAATACTACTATTTTAAGTACAACAATTGTGTCTTTGGGGTAGTATTTTTATAATTAGTTTGAGCAACATTCTGCCTGGACCATTATCTTAGGAGTTATTAAATTTAAAAAATATTAAGCTTTTTGTGTATGACTTTACTCAAAGACATCTTATAGGTGCAATATAATATAACTCGACTTGTATCATTTATCACGTAATAAATGATACAAGTACAGGCAAAAAAAAGGTACAACTGACAGAGTTTAATAAATTATTTGTAAACTATAATAGTAAACATAAAAATTAGAATGCACAGTGAAAGTGAATGTTTTTATCTACAAAATAAGGTACTTATGTGTAACCTAGCCCACTTAGTTCATGAATTAGAATTTTTTAAATCTTGTTTTTGCTCTCCTGTAAAATGATGATTTTTGAGTTGTATCACTTTTCACAGGAGGCACAGAAATATAATTTATTTTTACAACTTAGGTTAGATTAGATAATCGAAGGGAATGATAAATCACACGTTTTGACAAAGGTAAGGTTTTAATTACTTCAAATGGACGAGTACATTATAATGACTATTATTCACTATTTTGTTAATTCTCTCATGGTCGTAGAAAAAGTATTGTATGCCACTGCACGTAATTAGTCTTTGTAACACTCGTGCTTTCTATTGTGCCTTTCGGCTGCGCCTCATGGCACAAACTAGCACTCGTGTTAAAAAGACTATCATTACTTGGCAGTGGCATAAATAACTATTATGAGTTAAGCAATATGCTTGTTCTTTTTTAAGTTTTTTTTTACTGTCCTCTTTAGCATTATCACAAATTGGCAAAGACATTTAAACAAAAATAGCAGGGTCACTTTATAAATGTGTTCTAATCATTCAAAGCGATTTATATGAGCACCAGCTAAACCGCAAAAAGTCCCGATTACATGGTCGGGTGATCACATACGCCCCGGCGTTGTATGGAGCTGGGACAATCCTCTGATAATTACAAAGATAGCGGGCGATAATGACTCAGGAGGGCATGCCGCACGCCTCAAACCTCACGCCGCACGCTTCACATCGTGTGCGGTTTATCTAAGAAGAGAAACGCGACAAAGACACGTGTTTGGGCGTAATACTACAGAAGGATTACCGACCAATATAACAAGGTACCGTTTTATATCGTGCAATAGTCCGGTAGAATAAATATGTAATCTTTTATTCTGAGGGGATAGTCGGGGATTAGGCTGCTGAACATTTTAATGAGATGTGTAATGTGCTCGATTTTTTTTTGAAGTTAAATCTAGTGCATGTGTAGACAAAATGCATATTTAATTAAACGAAATAATGATAGCGTTGTAACAGTGCATTGTATGATCAAAGAAACTAATTTAACAAAAAATAACAAGCTTAGCGTTTTATTTGTGCATAGTATGTAAATTATTTATACAGATTCTACTGAATCATGCAATCCATGGATAAGCACAAAATTAAAATAAACACAAGCTCTGATTTTCAATAACATTTGAATCTACAGATTATAAGATTTCTTCATTTGGGCCCAATTCTGGCCCACTGGCTTTTTATAATTAAGTATAATCAAGGAGTCTTTTTTAACAAAAAATTTAAATACTCTAAGAAGAATTGATAACAATTTAAAAGGGATGATTTCTTCTTCAGCCTGTATTGATCGTCCACTCCTGGACGTAGGCCTCCTCTCGCATTTTCCATTCATTTCTATCCTGGGCGATCCGCATCCAGGCACTTCCCGCACTTCTCCGAACATCTTCGCGCCAACGCAACTGTCGGCGCCCAGCTCCACGCTTTGCCGTCCTTGGGCATCAGCACAGCAGCCGCCTTGTCCACTTTTCATTTGGATCGCGAGCAACATGCCCGCCCATTGCCACTTGAGGGTTGCGGCCATCTTGATGACATCGAAACCTTTGTCCTGACTCTTATGTCCTCATTTCTGAGTCTGTCCCGCAAACTGACACCCAACATGGCTCTCTCCATTGCTCTCTGTGTGACTCTTAGCTTGTGGGCACTTTTTTGTGACATTGTGACTGTCTCAATACCATAAGTGAACACTGGCAGGACACAGGCATTGAATACTTTCCTTTTTAAGTTGATGGGTATTTTTGGATTTTTCAAAATGTGACCAAGATTTTTGAATGCTGATGAAAAGGGATGATTTACATAAGACGAATGCAAATTTAAAATAGTTGAAATAATTTGGGAATTAAAAACAGTGCTATACTTCAACATTCTTGGGCAACAAACTACAAAACAATTTCCTCCGGAATCTTGTCTATTTCATCAGAAACGTATAAGATTTTAATTAAAAATACAAAACAAACACGTCGCTTTTTACATCAGTCATTTCAACAGCAATCATCATAACAAAGCAACAGCAATCAAAAAAAGTCATCGCTAATTTTTAACTGCAAATTGTCCAAAAAACGACCAAATCTCTACTTTTGCCAGCTCCACCCCACGCGCTGGTCACGTTCCTCGCTTTGTAAATGGGATCAATTTCCTCCGTGCCCGCCGCGGGGGACCGATAGCGACCCGCCCAGATTTATTGCACTTTCCCGCCCTTAGCCTGGCGATTTTTTAAAGGCATACGGCCTAATCCGCGCACAACGGCCTTGTTTACTTTTTTACCGCTCTCCCCCTTTTCAGGGTTTTGGCGCAGCCGCATAAATAAATGCACCTCATTATGAAACCAAAGGTATTGCCGCGGTAAAAATTTGAACATTTTTTATGAGACATGATGTTTACAAAAAATCTGTGATTACCTTTTTTTATTGTTGCAAATTATGCTTATTTTATCATTTGTAAAGTAACAATCGAATACAAGTGTTAATCAAATTTAAATGTTAAACTCAAAAAAAGAATGTATAAATTTCAGTTCAAAAAATCAAAATTCATGTCAGAAGCAAGTATGAATTTGATAGTTTTTTCTTTAAATTCATTTTTTTTATTATTTCTACTGGCTCTTTATTACAATCGTCTTTTGACCACTCATACTGTAAAAAATGTTTCACTTGCCAATGTCACCCCTGTGTCAGGAACGGTCGGCAAAAGTTGTAGGGTTTATGTTTATTTAAGGTTTTGAATTTCTTTGTAAGTACACATTCAGCATTTGTTAGCGCGAACTACACATTTTTGTTTGTTGGCATGCATTTGATATGAGCTTTAAATGTAAATATATCTTTGCAACTTACATTATATATTAAAGTTATCCTCTGTGCACAACGCCTCTATCATACTTCATTGTTTTCACTTTGAACTCTCGTAAGTCATTTTAACCTCTAGTATCAACACGATGTACATGCTTATTTCTAATTATATTTGTTTCCAAATAAACAGGTACCTAACTAGTAATTGACTAGAAACTATTCAAAGATTTTTATTTGATTGAGTGCACGCTTTTCATAAAATCTCTCATTCTCTTCGTTTTCATTCACTGAATGAAACTTGAACACCAATAAATCCACTCCATGTATTCCTTTCATTACTTCTCTGTTTATTACTTCACCAATTAAGCTTTTATTTATTTAAACAATTTTTAATTAAAAAGAAACATCAAAATTGGCATTATTTATTTCATCGATATCTTCATTCAATAGATGGATGTAATTTTTTGAAGAAAAACTTTGAAAGCTTGCAGTCAGATATTTATCCACTAATTAGAGTATAAAACGTTCCATTCAATACTCAAACATTGCGTTACTAAAAACTTAAATTCCTTCAGAGGGCAATGCATAATTATCCATGATTTTTTTTTCTACTTCCAGCATCAAGGTGATGGTTCAGTCCTTATGCAATATTTTGTACTCGGGGTACTAGGTCTTGTTTTGATTTTTCTTACATTCTCTAAAAATGTAACATTGTCAAATAAATCATCCTTTCACCTAAAAATTGCAACGCGTTGTTATTGTTGTCATTTGAATCAATATTTTTTATTTTACTATTAATAAAAATTCGTTCCGTTTTAAAAATGGCACACTTTGTATTCATTGAAAGACAAAAAAAATAATTGGGTCAATGCGGAACAATTTTTAAAATTCATTATTTTTTTATGTTGTTGAATAAAATGCAAATGTCGACAAACAGCAGCCGGTAGAGCGTTGCGTACAAAAATCATTTTGTTTTTATGACAATTAATATGTTTTGTTTTTCGCAGCAGTACGAGCGTAATGTAGGCTTTGAATATGTAAGCAACCCTTACTGAACAATTAAAAATGAATTTACATGTTTAATTAATATTTTGATGTGTTATTCCATTACTAACAAACAACGGTAAATTAATCGAGATTTAAAAATATATTTTGTTTTCAAAAATATTTTACATTAATACTGTGGAAAAATAATCACAAGAAATATTCCAATTTGAACAACATTTATTTTGTAAATTACAAACAGACAGGTCGTAGTTAGGTGGATATTGGATAATGCACAGGATTCATTCGTAATCGGAAGGTAGTGTGGTCGATTTCTAGCTATTTTTTTTTTATTTTCTTCACTATTTTACAAAAAAATGTATTTCTTATCATAATCAAAGGCTAAATATTCAGGTTCATCCAGACTTACAGAAACTAACTATTGCAAGAAAAAGTTAAATGATTTTTACAAGCATTTATGTCAACGACGTTACCGTGTTGAAAGCACCGGTTCCCATAGATCACCGAAGTTAAACAACATTGGGCGCGGACAGTACTTGGATGGGTTACCGCTCAGGTACACCGCGTGTCGTTGGCATTTTGGACCGGTCCGTAGTCCGTAGTGGCAACACTTCGGACTCGTAAATGGAAGGTTGTGGATTCGGATCCCGGCGGAGCACAAAAATATACCATTATATTTCGAAGGTGCTCTTCGCTGAGTTGAAAAATTCATAAACCTTTACCAAAGACCGGTCACTGAAAGGTCCATCCAACCTTACAACAACTGGGTCTTGCTTGAGAATTGGCGTTTTCTACAGCGACGACCAAGCTCGCAGAGGGCTTTTGAGGTGTGATACATACAAAAACAGCGCTCACCAAATAAATCATCCTAATATTATTATTAATTGTCTTCTTTAATATAATACTAAAGGAAACGATAACAATATGTACTTTTTTCAACAAACAATCAAAACGTTTTTACAACACTTGAATTGAGGCTCATTCAGAAAAAATACATTTTAAACTACAAAGTTATTTCAACACTCAGCAATAAGGCTGTTAATGAGGACTATTTAAATGCACTTCTCCTTGGGCAGATCTAACTTTTATTTAGTCGTCCATTCCTAGTGCACAGTTTTACTAAATCCAGCAGTACCCTTAGTACGAGTTGCAAAACTTGAGAAAAGTAAAGTTTACGGAAAATATTAAAGAGTAATTTCTCCCAAAATCTGCCGTTTTTGTTTCTTACACTTTATGGTCTTAGCAAAAGAGTTACAGTGATGAAGAAAATCAAGTTCAAACAAACAAAAACGGCAAATTTTGGGGGAAATCACTCTTTAATAATTGCCGTAAACTTTACATTACTCAAGTTTTGCAACTCGTACTCAGGGTACTGCTGGATTTAGTAAAACTGTGCACTAGGAATGGACTGTGCCGGTGTTTAAAAAACCTCTCGACGCGCAATGAAAGTCCTCCAATTAGAATAAATATCATTTACGTTTAATTAGCTCCGCTGGGAGAGACAAAATTTGCATATTGGAATACTCACAGAACCATCTCGCGATATTATACCAGATAAGTGCTATTTGACCGGGCGCAAAATATACATACATTTTGTCTAACCGTAATGCTGAAAATGGTTAAAGGTATTTTTCCATTATTTTTTTTGGGAAATAACAAAGCATTTGTGTTTATACTATTCTACTATTTGGCTTTGATTTTGCTATGATAGGAGAAAAGGGAAGAACTTGTTACTTATATTTTAATCATAACAATAATAAAACGATTTTCTTCCTACTGATATGTTCACGCGGTGTGTGCAGCACGCTACTAGCCATATTTATAGGCAAATAAATTTATAAATCTGTATGAATTCAAAAATGTTTTTTTTTATATTCATTTCAATTCAATAACTTAAATAAGAGATATTGATATAATTTACTTATAGGTTGGTATGAGGCTGAGCACCCATAGTGTAAAAAATTTACACTTTGCCAATGTCACCCCTGTGTCAAGGAAGGTCGGCAAAAGTTGTAGGGCTTATGTTCATTTGAGGTTTGGATTTTATTTGAAAGTACACATTCAGCATTTGTAAGCGCGAACTACACGTGTTTGTTTGTGGGCATGCATTTGAGAGCTTTAAATGAATATATCCTTGCAACTTAGATTATAGATTAAAGATACCTTTACGATAAAGAGCATCAAAAAGACATTGGAATTAATATTATGATAATAACTATTTTGTAAAAAAAATCTGAAATGAAACTGCTTTGTTTTTTAATCTCGTGATTTCATCCAGGTCTCAGTCCTTCACAAAATGTCTAACATTGTTAAATTTTCCCAAGTCAAGACACAGAAACTAAAAACTCAGGTCGTGATTTTGTTTTGTTGTTTAAAATTTGTTGTTTACATTTTGAAAGTTTAATAATACCCAACTTCATATTGGCGTTATTTGCGGCGTTCAATACGCGACCGGGATGTCTCTTGTCAAATTATAGCAGTTGAAAGTTGTGTCCTGCGCCGGCTGTAGCTTAACTCACAAAGTGATGTATTCTGAACCAACCAAAATTGATATCACTTTTACATTTCTACGTAGATTATTTGTAAAAATAATATAAAATTAGAAATCCGATCTTTTAAGATACTAGCATCAAAAGCATAACCTGATTGCTACAATAAGCCATTTTTTTTAATGATTACAACAATGGTGATGGTTAGTCCAGTCGATAGCTTAGGTGGTAGAGTGCTTGCATTCCATGCCGAAAGCTCGGGTTCGAATCCCACCGAGGGTGTCAGAAATGATTTCCCATTTCGGTGTTTAATTCAAACCCCAAAATAAAATACCGGCAAGGTTTACTCAGCCTTCACAAGAAATGAGTACCAGCACTCTCGGGAGCTGGGAAACCTCCACTTCAACTGAAGTGGTTGGCGTAAGGCCGGCCCCCTTACCTGTAAAAATAAATAGGTTCAACTCGCCACATGCGACCCCTTCGGGGATAACGCGGCAAGAAGTTACACTATATGTGTAGCTTAGTTGCGTAGTTGCGTTTTTTTTGCGTGATATTTAACTGCCTTTTGGGAAGAACAGAAATAGCCCTTCACCCGTAGTAGGTATAATTACTGCGTAAATTCCCTACCGTACTTATAGAAAAAAAAAAAGAAAACTAAATCACTCACTAGGAATGCTTTTATGTATTTAACATTTTTCTCCATATTCGATGTTTTATGAAGTTAAAATATGGTCTCAAACTAGTGCTTAGAGCTGTGACCGAGTAGAAAAAATTCATACTAACTCATGGCGATGTTTAAAGTTATCGCGGATATCGATAGCTTCAGGAATAATTTAAATGATCTGGAGTAAATTTTCGATCACAAGACTCGTTTTGTATACACTTTTAATAAGACCGATTCCCTACTTTTTTAGGTGTTCGTTTCTTTAGAATCAAAATAACGTAGCAAAATATACAAATACATTGTCGATTCAAATTTTTATTATTGATCCAGACGAGATTGAGATTTTATCATATTCTTACATTTATAGCATTATTTATGCTATGCATTTCTTGTTTCGCCATAATCTCCTGTACAATAAGTAAAACAAGCTTAACTTTTCCATCAGCTATCCATCAGGCGGTGGAGCGTAGCTTGGCGTAGCGGCGTAGAGGCGTAGAGCTTCCCTCTCTCGCGGAGCTTTTTATTATTCACCTGGGACCACACTAAGTAGACGTGGCTGATAGCAGATGCCGCTGCGCCATACAAATTACACTCTTTCAGTTTTGATTTCTTAAATAACAACAGAGAATAATGTGCTTGAATCATGGAAAAATACATAGGGCATAAAACAGTTTCAACATCCCGTAATAAAATCTTTTGTTTTAAAATACCATTTTTGTTGTATTTTTTTACACATTTTTTAATACCATTTAAATGTCAATAATTGATTAAAACAAACAAACTTTCTGAAAGAAAAAAACTCTTTTATGAATCAAATGCCTTATGAAAATTGTTATTTGATTTTAAAATTATGTTATTAATTACAACGCTCATAATATTTTCTTCTTGTCCTTTTTTTCTTACTTAAGATTGTGTAGAATGTGATTCTTAAGGCAATTTCATTGAGAAGTCATCTTTGAATCAAATGGTAGATAAGCGAATCACCGTTTCAACGGTCCGTAGCTCAGTGGTAACACTGCGGACTCTGAATGGGAAGGTTGTGGGTGCGATCCCAGCGGAGCACAAAAAAAACATTTATATTTTCAAATTTGCTCTTCGCTGGGTTGAAAAATTCATAAACTTTTACCAATGACCGGTCACGAAAGGTCCATCCAGCCTTACAGCAACTGGGTCTTGTTTGAGTATTAGCGCTTTGTAGCGACGACTAAGCTCGTACACCTCTGCGGCACTAGAACAAGTGCCATAGACCCCTAGAGTCTCTAGAATCTAGGGAGTCTCCCAAACAGGATTTCTTAAAAAAAAAAAAAAAACACTGTAGCGACATGTAAAGCAAATACAAAAAACATACACGTGATTGCCACTTATTTAAATTTTTGTTTGTGAATAGCTAAGCAATCCAGGTCTTTACATTTTAGAAGTTTGTAAGAAATATCACTGAATTATTGCAAATAAACCTTTTTTACTTCCACATAACAGTATGTACAATATGACTGCCAAAAAGAAATAAGAGTAGGTACATTATAATCTCATGACTAATACTAAATTCAAGCACTTTCTCTATTTTCTTCTTTCGCAGGCTTCCTATGGGACGACCCAGCGGACGCGAAACCTTCTGACAGCCCTTTACTCACATCGCAGCCTTCAGAAAAACTTTTCCCTTCATCCAACCTCCCTCGTATCATCTGATGTCTTAAAAATTTGTCGGTAGCTTTCTTTGCGTCCCAAGAGCTTTCATTTTAGACGCTAGCACTTTACGATTTCCGCCTACGCACTGAATTTTTAATATTTATGAAGGCAGCTTTGTATTTTTAGATGAGTAAATATAACCTGCTAAAAATTTGTAGGCTGTTAATATATGTTAGTATCTTGTAGTTTGATTTTTTGTTGCTGTTAAAGTCGTAATGATTTTTTGTTTTTAAATTCATTTACAATCATAAATAGCATCAGCTGTTTTTCTTTCAACTAAAACTGTATTTTAAAATTCTATGTTCACTTAACTGATAGCTTGTAAGTAATCAAGAAAACTAGAAATAAGCTTAAAAATACATCTATTTCCAATTTTTAATTAGATAATTTGTATTTGTTTTTTTACAATTTAATTTATTTTATATTTACCAGAAGTGTTTTCAATCTAAGTATAATAATCTGTAATCTAAGTTTCAGAGATATATTAACATGTAAGACTCTTAAATGCATGCCCACAAACAAACACGTGTAGTTCGCGCTTACAAATGCTAAATGTGTACTTACAAATAAAATCCAAACCTCAAATGAACATAAGCCCTACAACTTTTGCCGACCTTCCCTGACACAGGGGTGACATTGGCAAAGTGAACCATTTCTTACAGCATGGGTGGTCAGCCACATACCAATCTATAAATCAAGGAATCACATTCTGGAAAGGAAAAAATAGAAGCACAACATCATCATCATCATTTTCACGATTAAACTTTCAAACTGTTATGAATCTTGGGAAATAAAGCAAATTTAATAAATCTTCTTTCAAAGGACGTAAATAAAATTGAAAAGTGTACTTCTCAAATAATTCTCAAAAAACTCAAAAATACATTTAACTGAATATTAAGTTCTAATACTACACAAAGTTAACTAATTGGATCTCAGTTAAGAATACATTAATCAATAAGGTCCTTATTCGCTTGCAGTGAGGCTGACGACTTTAATTACGTATTTAATATCCCCATAAATCGTATTCCAGCGAGCTGAACATTAATTTCCCGCTGCATCTTGAACTTTAGTGCCATAAAGTCTTAAGTGCAGCACATGATGCAATGAATATTATAAGATTTTTGTGTTAAATACGAGAAAGTTAACGTCTGTGACAGAAATCAATGCATAAGTTTTAAAATCTCTTAAAATCCAAAGGTTATTTTTCAAAAAACTGACAACCGAATTTGAGTTGTAGTTATAGTTAAAATGACTCATAATTATTTTTCTTTATTATAAAGGGTTATTGTAACATACAAATATTTTTTGGGAGGCTTTGGTAAAATTATTCAATATTTTTTACAAGTCAAATACATAGCAAAGTTATAAACAATGAGGTCTGCATGTGAATTACCATAGACAGTTTTGTGACGTCACCCGGCTGGGTTCCTAGGGAAAATGCATCCAAAGATTCTGCAATTTTTTTTTTTCATAAAAATTCCATACTACGGCTAAGTAGTCGAAACCAGGGATTTGAAAAAATGTGCAACCATGGGATACCATTATTGTATCATTTTAATCATCAACTTTGCTTATTTTGATATCAGTAGTGTCTTTTTTTCCGCGGTCTACCACCGTTCGAGAACCTTTGAAGTAAGCTGTTATTTTCAATGCATGTTTCAATAACCATAATTTTTTTTAATTTCTAAGCTAGCTGCATCTATAATCTAATCTATAATCTAAGTTGCAAGGATATATTCATTCAAAGCTCTCAGATGTATGCCCACAAACAAACACGTGTAGTTCGCGCTTACAAATGCTGATTGTGTACTTACAAATAAAATCCAAACCTCAAATGAACATAAGCCCTGCAACTCTTGCCGACATTCCCTGAAACAGGGGTGACATTGACAAAGTGAACCATTTTTTACAGTATGGGTGGTCAGCCTCATACCAACCTATAAGTCAAGGCATACGAGTAATAAATAACATTTAAGTATAAGAAAACAACAAAACCTTAAAAATAAATCTATACAAAAAAAGTAAAAAATGTCTTATGCAAAAAATGTAGCAAGCCAATAAACCAACATTAAAAACCAGCATTGCAGATTAGCCGCCACTTCTTCCTGTCCTTGCATACTTCTTTCATTTCATCCAGAGTCATAACTTTTTTCATACAAGCTCTCCTTTTATTATGACTCTGGATATCCCATTCACTCGCTATTTCGAAAATTTGGTCCATCCATACCTTTCTCGGTCTTCCTCTTCCACGACATCCATCAATTCTTGCAGCATATACTTTCTTCGTCATTCTTTCCTCATTCATTCTCTCCAAATGTCCAAACCATTTAAGTATACTTCTTTTAATCTTTACTTTCACACTTACACCGCATTCCTCTCTAACAAAATCATTCCTCACCCTATCACTCCGTTTTTTTCCAATCATACTTCTTAAGTAATCCATTTCTACCGTATGGACTTTACTAATCTCACTTTCACTCACCGTCCAGGCTTCACTTCCATACATCAGAGTGGGCACTAGTATACCACCGTGCACCGACAGTCGAACATTTTTTGAAAGATTCTGGTTTTTGGCGATGCTAGCGGTAGCACCCAGTACGCACCTGCCTTTCATTATTCTTCTTTCAAATTCACCGGTCATTCTTCCATCTTTTTCAAACTTACTTCCCAGGTATACAAACTCATTTACGACATCAACATTCATTCCATTAATTTTAAATTCATATTTTCATCATCTCTTTCAAAAATCAATACTTTCGTCTTACTTGCATTCAACTTCAAATGGTTACCTAACAAAACTTCATTCAATCTAGAGAGCATTGATTGCAATTCTACTGCAGAATCAGATACAAGAACTGCATCATCTGCATACAGTAGAACACTCACTTTGCTCTCTCCTATCATCAATCCACAATCATTAAGTCTAGCATCCCTGACACTGTAACTGTAACTGTAACTCTGTCGCCATTCCGCTAGGGGTGGCCAGAGCCTCTGCAGAGTTGCCTCCATTTTTTCCTATCCTTATATACCTCCTTCAATTCATTCATATCCATCACCTTTTTCATGCATTTTCTTCTTTTACGCTCACTTTGTATATCCCATTCTTTCACAATCTCCTCAATCTGATCACTCCATACTTTTCTCGGTCGTCCCTTCCCTCTTTTTCCTTTCACACTTTCTTTGTATACATACTTTGTCAGTCTATCATCATTCATTCTTTCCACATGTCCAAACCATCTCATCACTTGTCCATAACTATGTTAAATAGCCATGGACTCATCACACATCCTTGCCTCACACCCTTATACACTTCAAACCACTCACTATACTCACCATTAATACGGACACATGCCTTACTATTTTCATAGTTTGCATGCACCGCACCTAGGAGAGCCCCATTCACTCCGTATGCTTTCAAAACATCCCATAACATACCTCTGTCCACTGAGTCAAAAGCCTTTTCCAGATCTACAAAGGCCGTGAACAGCTTCCGCCTCACCGACAATTGTTTTTCAACAAGTTGTCGTAGAGTAAAAATCTGATCAACACAGCCTCTACCGGCCATAAAGCCGGACTGTATATCGGAAATCCTTTCACTAGTAGTCAGAATCACATTTTTTATAATCACCTTACAGAAGACTTTTCCTGGTATACTGAGTAGACTGCTTGGTCTGAAGTTCTGACAGTCTTTTTTGTCCCCTTTACCTTTGTAAATGGGAACAATGACTGCCTTCCTCCAATCCATCGGTACTACTCCTGCATTCACACAAAGTTTACATAATTCGTACATCCAATCTATCACACATTCACCTCCTGCTTTCAACATTTCACCATTTATACCATCAAACCCAGCAGACTTCCCATTCTTCAGAAGTGAAATAGACACTTTCATTTCTTCTTTCAAAATATTCAATTCATTCTCTTCATCTATCTGTTCATAAATTCTTCTTTCACCCTGACCAAAAATTTCTTGAAAATAGTTCTTGCATCTCTTGCATACTTCTTCATTCTCCCATACCATCTCACCATCTCTGCATCATAACAAAAATAAGTTGATCCGTTTTGCGAATGTTATAAGGTACATCAGCGATTTTTCCAACATGTAAAAATAAATTCTCAACCTCCAACTAAATACCTACAAACAAAAACATCTCGCTTTTCTTCCGGAAAACATCACGCCGAGTTGTTCAGTACTTATACGATATTTGAAAGCGCTCCCCTCTCGCGTAGAGTCTAAAGTTTTCACTAACAAGAGTAAACGAACCGTCAGAGCACCGCAGACCGGAATCTCAAGCCAGATCGTGCGTAACTTACAACTAACTCTATTTCCTCATACAACACACAAAACTTACAAACTGCGCCTATATTAGTGGCATACAAAAGCTCAATTTAACAATCCACAATTTACTTGTGTATTATTGAAAACACAATCGTAAGGAAACAACATTCTTTGACAGGTTTATTGAATTTTATGATGATGCTACACCCTTATTGGAATTCTTTTGTTTGTATTACACCACAGATAAGGAAATGTGGTATTTTGTCCACATTTTTACTTAATTACTGCCTTGTTCTAAGCCTATCAAACTCTAATTTGAAAGATTTAGTTGAATTCATTTTATGCATTGATTTATGAAATTTTCAAAGCGCTTCTATTGTGTTTTTTATCGTTTTTTTTATTGTATATTTTTTTATCGTCATGTCAAAGACGTTTTCGTTTCATCAGTTAGTAATTTTCGTGTCTTCATCAATCACAAACGCTTTCTGCCTACTCCTTATGAAACCTGTACTCTGTATAAAGACTCGTGTATCAGAATGGCTCATTTTCTGGGTTCGCTGACATGTGGGTTTATTTATTGTGATTGATGTCTGCACCTGACCACCTTAATTGATAGTAAATAAAATAGAGTCAACAAATTTGGAGCTAAAACGGTTTGAGGTAAGTAGTGTCTTGTCTTATTTTTTTCATTATGGGTACAAAATGATTGAGGGTTTCCCAAAATGCCTGTAGAAGATAAAAGCATCATGAAGTGGGCAATTGTGGGGCTAAGATGGTAATGCGATCATCACAAAAATAAATTAGTTTTAGACATAAAAATGAATGCTGTTTTTGCGTAGATCCCAATTTAAAAGTCCTCTAAAAGCTTTGACGTTTTAGTGGGGCATAAATTTTTCAGCGCAAAATACAGTGAAACTCAAATCAAAATGGTAACCTTCCGATATAAAGCCTAGTACTGTGCTAACTTCTAGGCTACAAATCGGTTTTAAAATATGGTAACGAAATAAATTAAATTGTACTCATTGTATTGTAAAAAAAAGTATTTAATATAAATACAACAACGTACACACTGAAATTCCGTACCTGCTACAGTAGGATATTATAAAGGCATTATTATATGAAAAAGGATTAATATTTGGAAGTACATAAACACCGTTTTGTGAAGTTACGAGCAGCTTATATTCCGAAAATAAAGCTTAGTCTGAGGGCGCCGGAAAGCTTAAACGTAACTCTTCTCCTTCATCCCCAAAGTCATAATGGATTACGCCATAAATCCTGAACTCCAGGCAGATGAACAACGCTGATGGATCCTCAGGAGTGAAGATTGAGTTACTGAAAATCTGGACTCTCTCGAGAAATCAGTCTCAATTTCAGATGCTTGGCAAAAATACTGAACTCAAATTTTCAGACAAAAATTATTAAGGACTTGTTAAAATTAATTAATATAAATTAGTTTTTAAATAAGTAAACAACTTGTTGCTTCGGTTGAATTGCATTTCATCACTTGAGATGAATTTATGTGCACAAAAATAATTTGTCACAACTCAGTATAAAAAAAAATCATTTGATTCATTTTGAGCTTCAATAAAACTTTAACTTGATAAATTAGACGCATCTGTAAATTGGTAATGATCCTTTTTTCACACATTATCAAGTTTAAAATACACTCTTTGTATGAACTCAGGAACGGATTCATTTTATGGTATTGTTATGATTTTACTGGGTTTTTTTAAAATTAAACTGCGATTTATTTAATAACGGTTTTTAATGTACTTCTCTAGCTCTATCGACTTCGCGTCACAATATTTCAAGCGATTCTGGCTCTCCGCAAAATTCTTGCTCGTATATATAGGTATGAATGAGACGATTCTTGCGTATTCTAGATTCTTCTAAAGTGGACACGCACACCCAGCGTGCTTAGGCTCACGTACCAACACTCCCATAATTAATCATACCAGAGCAGTTTACCACTATCCATTTCATCATTTTACAAGTGATGTTTGACACTACCCCGGTTACGCACAACAGCAAACTAGGTGCCTAGGTACATGTACACACAAACTCATAGGTCGTAACAGTATAATCATTTAAAAAAATATTATTGCCCTTTCTATTTGAAATATGACAATGAATTTCAATACTATGATTATTTCAATTCATTCCTCAGGTATATTTTCTTTAAACAGAAAGCAATACATATTTTTTTCAAGAGGTAAGTAATAAGATTTTTGCAAACAATTTTTCATCTCATTAAAAGTAAAGCCTCGCGCAAGACGGAAACAATGTTAGGCGAGACAAAAACCATCTTCGTCCCAGTTTTCCGTTCCGTCGTCGACTTAAAAATTCATAAATGGGGTCATCGTGAATCACCGCGGCCGCCATTAAAGGGGGGACAAGTGGGAGCCTCTTAAGTAATTAAGCCTTTATGGCTCGTAAAAATATTTCACGCCGCGCTCGGGATGAAACCCAAAAATAGAAGAGCACTTTGTAGCACGTGACAGAGGACATAGATTTTCACCGTTTTCGAAAAATTTCCACATTTTTTAATTGTCAAGTATTTTTGGAAGGTTTTTTTTTATTGAAGGTACAAAAAGCACAAAAATAGACCATTTATATTTTCAAATATGCTCTTCCCTGTGGGAAAAATTCATATAGGTACCTTTACCAAAGACCGGTCACTGAAGGTCTATCAAGCCTTATAACAACTGGATCTTGCTTGAGAATTGGTGCTTTTCACAGCGACGATCAAGCTTGCAGAAGGCTCTTGAGGTGTGATTCACACAAAAACAGCGCTCACCAAATAAATTATACTAATATTATACCTTTTTTAACTGGTTTGTTGGCACTTGAAGATTGATCATGTTTTCAATACCTCCATTTCAATTTTGAAAAAATGCTTAAGTTATATGTTATACAATGATGAAAAAAAATTAAAAACAAAAAACTAGGAACAAGAATCGCAAAAATAAATCTGCGAAATTTAATAAAATTAATGCAAGATGTTAAATAAATGTTGAAAAGGCTTATTTTGTCGGGGCATTAAAAAAATACTTGTGTTTTCTACACAGCTTTGAAGACGTATAAACTGACAAAAAATACTTTGCTTGATTAAAAATATCTCTTTTGAGTAGAAAATAAATTCACAAAGCCAACTTTTAAGATGCAAACATTTCTTTTCCAGCTGAATGACAAAAAATATAAAAATATCTGAATAAGATCAAAGCAAACTGGCCTTAAAAGACACCAATTGCTTCAGCTCTCTTTTGTTCGTAATAAGCATAATAGGTACTGTCTTCATTTTGAGATTAAAAACAAAACTCATACTTTATCTATATCCTTTAAATTATCGTACTTTATTTATACATCTCAAAATTATGTTTCATTGTAAATTGTAAGCTACGTAAGTGCATTTGTTAAATCCAATAAATCAAGCTAACAGCCTTTTAATATTGTCGAAAGTATATATCATACATGAATTGCATTTCCACTAAGCTGGCAGACAGTTTACGAGTATAACTGTAACTTACTCGGAAGCCTTAAAGGCTACGCGGCCAGCAATGGTCTACGTAGCCACGGTTGAAGCTACGGGCGTAGGTCGTAGAGCCATCCTGAAATAACGCTGGTCCCTATGTGCTAAGCAAAGGAAAGCTATGTATGTATCCACATATAAGAGGGCTACTTTAGAAAGATTAAAGAATTTGAAATTTAGTCAATATTACTGTTACGAAATTAGGGTTCAATTGTCTTCAAATTAAAAATACACAGGTCTTCTTCAATAGTTATTTATTTTACACAGTTTTATACTCTTCAGAGCAGTATGATCCAGAACTAAAGTCGCCAGACGGTTCCAGAGTAATTATTACTTCTCGATGTTTCACGTACTACCTAGACACAACCAAAATCCTACCTACCAATATAATACAGAATTCCTATAATTATAACAAGTACCTACTTAGCCTAGAGAATTCTACACTTATACACAATTATCGATCCTACCTACCTATACCTATGAGGACTCTTATAACTATAACTACCCATACTTATTTCAATATTTATATTTACATAACATTACCTTTTGCAAATTGTTCGTCTACAAATATCAGTTTTATTTTCACAATAGTTTTATCTACCTGAAAGGCTCTTGTTTTAAATTATTAGGAAATTTAAGTTATATTTGATTTTTGTCCTAATAAGGCCTCTTCTGTTTATTATGCGAAAACTTTTGAGCAAAAAATAAATAAAAGTTAATTAAAACTTTGTATTTCCAATTGGAAATTAAAAATAAAATACAATGGACTTTCACTGTATTAACAGAGATACCCTTAAAAATATAATTTGATTTTTGTTTTTTTTTTCAGTTTTATTCATAATTTTGTAACAATTTCATCATTTATGATTTTCGTCATTTGTTTTGTCTACTTAATTTACGCATTTAATTTTCCAGGTCAATTGCAATGTGATTTTGTAATATTTGTTGTACAAATTACGTAACCCTCAGTTGTTCCTTTAATACAAAATAATAAGGTATGGATCAAACCACGAAATAGTTGACTTACCCAACTTTAATTATTTCAAAATTTCCAATTAACGACAGTACAATGTTTCGTATGAAACTTCACCAACAAAGCAAACAGCTATGTGATATGCTTGTAAGCAAGTAAATTAGCAAAATTCCTGTTAAAACTATCACGGTACAAAGTAATAGATGTTGTGTGTAATCTATGAGAGATTTTGTTTCAGGATGCAATTTTCGATAGAATCAACGGCAAACTAATAAAGTTCATGAAACACTATCCAGAGAACTGTACACCAAGTTTAAAATTGTACGCTTAATCTAAGCCAAAGCGACCAAAAATGTATAAAAACTAAAACAGAGCCTCTTACAATCGTTTATTTTTTCATACATTCTTTGGAAAACGCTGCAGTTGAGTTAAAACGTGATCTATACTTTGTGGCACTGCACACAAAATATAGTTTTCCTACAAACAGCATAAGCGCTAGATTCCGTTTGGATTACCTGGGTGTTTTGTTTGAAATCTTTTTCAGGTGCTATGGAAGCAGTTCACGTAGTCTGTGTAATTAGGTTCCAGCTCTTTCTCTGCTCTTGAATATCGCTTCTAATTATTACAGGTGTGCATATCTCAGTTCAAAGCTGCAAAGAACTTCATGGAATTAGAATAGAAGGCATGAAGGTGGATGGCAGTATACTCTGTTCATGTACGAGTAGATACCTATGCGATTTTAAGTCTTAAAGAGAGAGAAAAACTGTCAACGCATCGCATGATTTGTTTAATAACTAAGGCCCTGTTGCACCAAACTCCAATGAGACAAAAATCTAATTTAAGGTGATTTCTCTCATTAAATATAAAATTGGTTGCATTTACATCATATTTTCTGATCATATTATTACCCACTTCCGAGAAATATTTAACCGAGACCCTTACCAGAATTAAGCAATTAAATTTGATGTGTCAATTTAATATTCATTGGAGGTTGGTACAACAAGTTCTAAGAATAATGATTGCGTTCTATAACAGGAGGGCTATGATTCGATCCCCAGTAAGATCTCAGTAATTATGTTCCATTTGGGTTTTTTTTAAACCCATAATAAAAATACGGGCAACTTTTACTAATCTTTCCCAAAAACAAAGAACCTGCTCGTTTGAGAGTACAAAAACGGCAACTGTAAGTTAATGGTTGGTGTAAGGCGGTGATAAAAATAGGTTTCACCACAAGTCACATGCGACACCCTCAGGGACATCGTGGTAAGAAGTTGGTCTTTATTTGCAGCTTAGTTTCGAAACAATAAGATTTGTTTAAATTTGTATCAGACGCATAATATTTTTACTTCATCATAAGCTTAAGTCCTTATTCCGACCCGCTCGCAGAACCGAGTACACATTTCCTCTCCTGATTCCCTCCCAGATACGGACTCCACTGCGGTCCAGACCGCACGTCTCGCGTTAATAATCCCTCCTAGCACTGCATATTTACGTGCTCGCTATCGGCAGAAAATGATATCGTAGCTTAGAGAAACTTTGCCAGTTCGGAATGGACCAAGTACATTAACCATTGCGTTCTCAGATAAACGATAACTGAATACATTTCGATGAATATTTTTTATTACCATAAAAATCATCCTATTTTATTAAAAAAAACTAAAAACTCACACAAACATATTTCGAGTAATTGAAAAACAAGATTAAATTCACAATTAAATATTTATTCTTCAAGGAAAAGCGCTTTTGCCTACGACAACATCCTCATGAGCAATGATAATTATTATATTTTTCGTGTACCAACCGAAAGATATGAACATTTCTTGAAGGAAGGCTGTCATGAGATTTAAAATAAATGTTTTTGTAATGAAAATTTCAATTGGGAGCTTATTTAAGAGCAAGCAACAAAGTTTTTCTTTTATTTTCCCTTATTAACTGAAATTTGAAAACAGAAGAAGGAAGACATAAAAAATCTTAAAAATTTAAATGTAGCTGATGTATGATATTCCCGTTTTCAAAATGAAAATCCTTGACCTAATATTTAAAAAAAATGAGTATACCTGCAAATAAGAAGTAAACAAGTAATACAATGAATTAAAATGAAAATATTGTGTAACACAAAAAACATGTTTTCAGCATGAATACGCTTTTGTGTAAAATTAGCTGAAATTCCCAAATCACCAAAATACATTCATTGTTGGTGTTTAGGGCTGGCGCAGCATGTACCAAATATTTCTTAGTATTTTTTAAGATACTGTTAATACTTTTAGGTTTATGTATTCTTACAGATATTAATGTGCCTACGTACTATCTATAATCTATAATCTAAGTTGCAAGGATATATTCATTCAAACCTCTCAGATGTATGCCCACAAACCAACACGTGTAGTTCGCGCTTACAAATGCTGAATGCGTACATACAAATAAAATCCAAACCTCAAATGAGCATAAGCCCCACAACTTTTGACGACCTTCCCTGAAACAGGGGTGTCATTGGCAAAGTGAACTAAATAAAATGATTAAATGACTCCGCAAGGACAAAGAAAACGCAATTCGTAACTGAGAGTCTATAAAATGTCTAGCTTAGTCTAGTCTTTAAAATGAACAAAACTCAAAAAGGAATTATAACAAATTTGTCTTTTGTTTATTTATCACTTTCACAAAGTTAGTGCCGAAAATGAAAAGATCAAAATAATGACTCCAGCTAGACGTTAGGTTCCTATATGAGCTAACAATGCACACGCATAGACACTGCATCTCGCTCTTTTCCAATGAAAATGAGAGAGAAGAAACAACAGTCTCCGCGCAGTTAGCATGTTGTAAGCTTCTCTGGGCCGCGATGTTCAGTTTAACCTCTCGGACAATGTTTGCTGATAGCGTACTTATTCAAGCAATGAAAAAAAAAATATATTTTAACGAAATTATTTGTAGTATTTCATCTTAAAGATTTGTAATATAATAAGAAGTACATTTCTCCAAAAAGCTCAATTTTGCTCAATATGTCACTTATGTATTCAGTTTTACCTTTAAGATGACGATAGCGTAATAGAAGAAAATGCATGAAAAAGGTGATGGATATGAATGAATTGAAAGAGGTATGTCAGGATAGTAAAAAATGGAGGCAACTGTGCAGAACTCTGGACACCCCTAGCGGAAAGGCGACAGAGTTACAAAAAAAAAATCCAAAGTATCGCTACGTGTTCGCTTCTCTTCATGATTGTACCTCGCAGTCGACACGCATATTGGAGACGCTGTTCCCTAACGCAGCGCTGTCATGGAACGCAACTAATGAAAATTCTGGAAAATTCTTCCTCACAAATGTGGGTCACAGGGGATGCCCGGCCATTTCGTAAATTAATGCGAGCGTGTATGTTTATTTTGTTACATAAAAAGAGCGGTTGATGAGCTCCATATAAATTCATGCTGCACGAGTCACAAGACAATGACTCTAAACATTCTTGTTGTTTTAACCATTCAATTATTGTTCCCATTTTCTTTCGAAATTTCCCTTCTTAATTATGTTTATTTTTACCGGGGCTCAAATTTGGACGTTTTTCATATACCTACTTACAAAAGAAAATCTACGCCTTAAAAAAACGTGATGCGCTCTGAAACGCGTGGTATTTTTTTTTCTAGAACAGAGGTCTAATCTTAATCTAAATCTAAGCTGCAAAGATATGTATCATTTGAGATTCATATTAAATGCATTCTCACAAGCAGACATGCATAATTTCGCGCTTACACATGCCGCATGTGGACCTACAAAAGAAAAACCCAATCTCAAATGAACAGAAGCCCTGCAACTCTTGCCGACCTTTCCTGAAGCAGGGGTGACATTGGCAAAGTGAACCATTTTTTACAGAATGGGTGGTCAGCCGCATACCAACCTATCAGTCAAGGGTGGTTATGGCAAAATCAACTATTTTTTTTACGAGAAAAAATATGTGGTCCAATAATTCATTTATTGCACTAGTTGAGCGGTATTTCAACTACCACTTTTTATGAAATGTGTTGTAGAAATAAAAGGGTTTATTTAAAAAAAAATGTGAAGAAGAATAGAATTCACTAACCTATTTTGTGGGGCCAGGAGTATATATTAACATTAACAATTCATTATTTAATTCTTTAATGCATTATTAATTACAACTATCCAATGACATATTTTGAACCAAGATTGAAGTTATTGTCGATGCATTATAAGACACGGTGCAGGCGGGGTTTGAACTAGCGCTATTTCAAATGAAAAATTATTAATTAAATTAAAGCCCCTTTGATGTTCAAAAAGTTTGACGCGTGAAAGTTGAAGAATCACACGCTTGGACGGCGTTTGCGAATCCAAAAAGAATTCCTTAGATAGTGTGTAATTTGAAGAGCATTTTCTTTGAGCACAATGGGGCCGCGTGCGTTTGAGCCTTGCCAATCCCGGCCCGGGGCAAAGTGGACAAAGAAGGGATAACTGAAAGGGCACATCAGACCTTTGCCCTTATTTTGACCCTCACTTATTTTTTTGGAAAATATATTCTTACCAAAAAAGACTGTTGACGAGTTTAAACAAATAAACATCGCTAACTGTTAGCTTGGCCTTTTTTGTATGATTATGAAGTAAGTAACGGAATAATGTAATTTCAGTTAAAGACTAAGGGCCGATCTTATAAACATCCGTTTGTTAAATGTCAAATCTAATAAACCGAAACATGGTACAAATTTCGTTTTTCTTTATTATAACAATTCGTTCGTAAATTTTCGGTTTAATTTTACCGGCGGATCTAACTGACAGCCGACCCCCGGTTTCCAGGTAGATACCGGTCGGTTTGTTAAGGTTTGAGGTTAGGTCAGCTGTCAAAGCATTATTTTTTTGCGGTGAGTTTAGCGTGCCAGTGGACTTCTACGCTCTACCCTGTTGAAGATAATTTCTTTCGACAGTGATAGAGAATTCATTAAAATAGGGCTGTATCACTCGTTTTCGTGTTTGTCATACGCAACTTTAGGTTATGTTTCTTCTCTGACAGCAAACGGATGACATATGTTCATGAATGCACGCAAAAAATCATCTAAAATACGAGTGCATTATTGAGAACTAACGGACGGTTAAAAAAGCTTTATAAGACGACCATCGGTAAGATCAGTCCGTTAACGTCCATCCGTTAGTAAAATGAGGATTTACTTACGGATGTTTAGTCCAACGTTTATAAGAACGGCCCTAAGCAGTACAACTTTTAGTAAAATAACATGATATTATCAAAATATTATAGACTTTTTAAAGTTTGTGTATTCACACAGTGAAAATTCATTTTGATAAATAATTATAAAAAATTATAAAAAACACAGAGTTTTATTTTCACAAATTGAGTTTTTATTTCCACCTCAAGTACTTTCGACTTATTCACGTCATTATCAAGAGGATCCTCTTGATAATGACGTGAATAAGTCGAAAGTACTTGAGGTGGAAATAAAAACTCAATGTGTGAAAATAAAACTCTGTGTTTTTTATAATTTTTTATAATTATTTAACAAAATATTATAGTTAAAAAAAAATCAGAATAGTGGTAGACTTTGTAACTTGATTTTAGTTGAAAAAAAAAGGATTAATGTAATGACATATCTTAAATAAAAAATACGTTAATTAATCTGTTACATAGCCATATCATGTAGATGTTGCTTATTTTACAATGTATCAAAAAAAACATCCACATTCTGAGTAAACGTATGTAAATTGCTTTTAATACACTCGGCAACAAATTGACTGTTCAAATCAGAATTTAAATCATTTTTCACGTCACACTTATACTAAGTACTATGTTCCATAGCAACTTATAACGAAATATTTGCTTCTTAGTAACCTGGCCGCGTTACCTCATACTTTTGTTTATGTCAACACATGTTATTGAAAACTATCGTAGAGTTAAAAAAAATTACGAGCGCGCTAGTTTTTATTGCGAGTTTATAGCAAGTTGTTTAGTTTGCGTGTCTGATGGAACGGCCAGAAAAACAGATCACTGGGAAGCGCTTTGTTTGCCGTCAGATTATCTGGGACAAAGGCAGAGATAACAACGGAAATAAAAATAAAGTTATTTTATTTTGTTATGACTGATTTACGACGTAAGAATATTCTTAATATTACATATCTAGGAAATCTTGCGGTATCTCTTCATATGATTCATAATTAATTTGGGATTGTTTTTTACCGATTTTGTGCGACAGACTTCCCAAATTTCAGAGAAACTAAAAGTCTTCAAAACTTGTTGGAATGCCGTAGAAGTAAATATGAGGTGGGGGCTTAAGTCTTGATCCTCTGTAGGTAAGGCCGGACCCCTTACCTGTAAAAATAAATATATTCCACTCGCCACATGCGAGACCCTTCGGGGATAGCGCGGCAAGAAGTTGCACTATATGTGTAGCTTAGTGGCGTTTGCGTCTCTGTAGCTAGGACGCTTAGTACTGTAGTTTTTCTTGTGCGAATGGAAGGAAGTCTAATCTAATCTATCTAATCTAAGCTGCAAGGATATATTATACCATTTGAGATTTATATCAAATGCATTCCCACAAGCAGACATGTATAATTTGCGTTAACACATGCCGCATGTGGACCTACATTATAAGAACCCATCTCAAATGAACATAAGCCCTGCAACTCTTGCCGTCCTTCCCTGAGACAGGGGTGACATTGGCAAAGTGAACCATTTTTTCACAGTATGGCTAATGTGGCGATGAAAATATGAATACCAGTAACTCGTTCGAATCCAAATCCAAAAAAAAAAAATGAATATAAGTATTGGGCATTTCTTCCAAAAAAGGGCTCATTAGCCACTTAAGTTATTTTTTTTGCAGCGCAACCAGATACTCATATTATATCGCAAACCTTCGATTAAGAAATTAAAGGGTTGCGACAGAATTTAAATATTGTAATATTTTTAGGTTCGAAAAGTCTATAAATTAAAACACACAGGTCTTCTTTCAGTATCTTTATTTACACTTAATTAATTTACAAATTTACATTTATTTTTAACTCTTTTGGTAACACAAATTTATTTTTCAGAGTTTAGTATCGCTTACACTCTTCAAATCAAAGCCAACTATCGCACTGGCTCAGTACACTCAATTCTCCGCCTTATATACTTCACAGACAGTACTTTCCAGTGACTAATTTTTCCAGCACATTCCCGCATATTCTACCAAGTTCGAGACTACAAAAGGATCATTTAGTTTTTAGATTTCTTAGGTCTATTGCTACCTACGGTGTACACCTATATTAACCTTCTTTCGACATAATGCTAAAATAACTATTCCCATTCTTAATATTCCCATCTCCTTAAGATTTGAAAAATCTCACAAGCTTAATTGCCTATGAAACTATTTTAAGTGAAACAATGCAACGAAAATTCCAATTTTGTTTCATCCATAGACTAAAAGTTCTAATGAAGCGAACGAAATATTTGAGATTTTTGAGCTCATCAAAGTATACGAAGTGTTCATCAGTGAAGTATGAAATATTCAAAACATGCAAAAAGGTCACCCCTTGTGTAAAAATGCATCCTAGAAGTTTCACCCCTAGCTGGTAAATTAATTAAACCAAAAATATTTAACCCTTTGCACAGTCTTATTCAGTTTATTTTTGATGAATAAAATAACAAAAATAATATTGTATTCCAAAAAACCCTTCGAAAAATTCAGTCGGAAAAAACTTTAAAAAAAAATTTCATCGTCGGACAAACGTCACAGGTTTCTGTGACTAGGGGTTTATTTCTTACTCTTGTAAGAAAAACAAATGTATATTTTTTTCTAGAAACTTGACCATATTTATAGGTTACTTTTCTCCTTTGCTTTATTAAAACCTGCAATGTCAAAGTTTAACTATAATTTAAAATAATATTCTGATCATTGGTCTTTATTTTATTATATGAATGATTTTATTGTGTATCTATTGTAATTCAGAAAAAAAATATGTATTCACATGTTCCCTCTTTTCTTCTTATTATTCCAAATTTTCCAGCATTTCTTCTGTCTCTTCACATTTCTGCTCTTGCAGTCAGACATCTCAAGAGTTACTCCCTTCCATGGTAATTCTGCACCCTAATCCTAAATCCTTATCTTTAAACTCAACCATAGCGTTTTCCAAAACTGTATGGAAACTAAAACAGCTCCTCTGGCAAATGTTTAAATTTGGAAACATTTTTGTAAAAACGCAGTGGTTCAGTTTGCATCTAACCCTTAGGGGGTCACGCACCGTGGCTGAAGAGTGGCGACCCCAACGCGCAAGAATAATCATCCCCTCTACCAATTAAATTACCTGCCATGCAAAGTAACCGACCACTTCAGTTTGTCCTCCCTATTTCGATTTTCTGCATTCAAATTTATTTTAAAGAAAACAATGAATTCAAACGCTATGTATACATGCTTATTTGCATTTTTAAATTGGTGCTACGAAAATCTTTTAATTTTACCGCAAGTATAAAATATTGCTTTAGCTCCCCTCGATCGTGTAAAGACAGATAGATATGTATGAGAACTTCATCACTCAATAGTTGCTCCTTTTTGGAAACAGAAAAAAAGTCAAATGAAAAGACGTGTAATAGAAAATACTAGTGCTGTTGACTTTTTCTTACAGTTATATACAGCAAGAATACAACAAGTATAAAATATTGCGTAGGCTCTACTCGGTCGTGTAAATATAGAAATATATGAAAAATTTATCACTCACTAGGTGCTACCTTTTGAAATAAAATAAAATATTTAAAAAATAGTTAAATAAAGCGAGTTATAAAAGAAACTAGAACTGTTGAATCTTTCATATATTTTTATAGTATGTACGCAATCAAGAGAAGCTTAAGTAACGTTAAATGCTCGGGGTACTTATTTGTAAGATATTTATGGCCATTTTTGTTTTATTCATCAGGTAAATATACATTTTTTTTTTTTGCTTTATACAAGTGTTTGTTGTTGTACATCATCTTTGAATTTATTTATTAGGAGCACTAAAAATTTCTCTACAAAAAAATATAATTAACAAAAAGTTGAATTTGTATACTTTATTATTTTATATACAAAGTTTGCTACGTTTTTTGCCTCGCTTACAAATGTAAAGCTTTGCAGAGTACTAATATTTCAAATTGAATTAAATAAATTGGTCGAACTTCAAAATAAAAGGTTTTTTTGTTTAATCTATTTTTTTTTACCAAATTCAAATCTTTCCTTTTTACATTTCAAACAACAACAATAATATATTAGCTCTCCGAATTTTTCAACTCGCCGTGTATTTTTAATGAAATAAAATCAGAGGTTTGCTTTTGTGTGCTGACGTCATAAATAAACAGGGGTCTGATTACTTTGTGTTCCACTCTTATTAAAAAAAAACACATACACATATGCAAGACTCGCAGGAAACGAACGTTACATCTGGAATATACTGAAACCTCAACAATCGAAATTTATTCATTCATAAATTGAACAATATAAGAACAAAAACCACCCTAAAAAATATTATATAAGTACAGATTTATCATTTCACATATTTTTTTGTAACAGTGCAAGTTTTTTGTCTTATTAAGTAGCTGTGCTGTCTTTTCATCAAGAAATTGGCGTTTTAAACAATGAAATAGATTAATAATTTGTAACAAATTATGTGAACAAATTTAAGCCTACTTCAAAAGTTTTTTTTTTTTCTTTAGAACAGGATTTAGATAAAATATAGATGTGTTATAATAAATATTCGCAGACTTCACTTGATAAAGAAGGCTTATCATTTTTCGAATGCACTGCCGATTGAATATTGTTTGTCTTTATAAATTGAATTAGATTTTTTTAATAATAAAAAAAACAGCTTTGTTTTCGATTACGTGAGTATTTATTTTTATATACCACAACCGGTTTCGCAAACATCCGCTTGCATCGTCAGGTGGATCACGTAATCGAAAACAAAACTGTTTTTCTTTTATCATTAATGATGAACGATTACAAAGTTAATGCCTCTACAATCAATAAAATATATTTTTTTAGTTTGTATAAAATAGAACACAAAAGCAAAGATACAATGTTGTGTTCGATTACCGCCGTAAAAGTTTCATAATTTGTACAAAAGATTCCACAATCACAGCGTGCGATTCGTGAGGTTATTTCGTGCAAAATTATTTACACATACACCCACATTTTGCAGTAGAATGTTCTCACTACCCTCACAGCACACAAGTATGATTTAATTAATTCCTTTCCAAAAAAAAAACAACGAAATGTTTATGGAACAACCGCACATGTAAAACGAAATGCGAATCTTGAAACGGACTCTGTTTTATGTACTAGGTAAAAAAAAGCATGAACAGGAAATTCATTAGCTTAATACAACACAATGTGTTTTATTTTTAACTTTTCAAATTGTTTTGGTGAAACATTGTGGAATTCCATTTTAAATATTTGATTCAAAAAATATTAATAAATAATTTTTAGAACACTTTTAGCCCCGCTCCCTCCCACATAAATTGCATGTCTTGTTATTAGTTTTAAGTTTAGTATATAAGAAACTGAAGATGGAGAATGATCTCCGAAAACGTTTTTTCATAAAATAAATACTCATAGTGGATTAAAACAAAGTTCTTTCATTGAAGTGTTCTAAAAATTATTTATTAATATTTTTTTAATCAAATATTTTTATTTTTATTTACTAATTTAATTAAAATTTTCAAATGCATTCCTTTATTTTATTTCTATCCGTGTGTTTATTTGCTTAAAAGTGGTCGGTAATCGAACTCACAATTTCCCGATTACCAGTCCGTAGCGCTCAACACTAGACTATAGACCGGTCAACGGTATTTTTTAGTCATATGTATATTTCCCTTCCCATAAACAAACATTTTCGTTAGGTTATATAAAAATGTGGATGTCCGTAGCAAAAAATATGTACCCAGGTATGTAGAAAAAATGGAAATCATTATAAATATCAATGATATCTTTAGTAATTCAAGGCATCTTTGTTTTTCATTTTACTTATTGTAGTCTGATTTCTAATTTTATCGGCCATATTTTTTAAATTTATTTTTAAAATTTTAATAAATATCTTCAATGTAATATAATATACACAGCAAAATAATATACGCAAGCAAACAATATAACATTAGTTGAATACTCCGGAAACGTTTTTCAGGAGATTGCGATACCCATTGTAACTGGTATTTTTGAACAAAAACATTATTGTATGGAAGTTTGTAATTAAACCGTATGTCATGATTATTTTTTCATACATTTTCAGGGAATTAATAATGTGCGTTGCGCGCATTAGATAAACACACATACGTTCCATAGAGTTCGCATTTACTATTGTTGTAAAAGCAATAAGTGAATCTGAAACGGCCATAACGGTTTAATTAAAAGCCGTTAGTAGGAGCTGTAGTTGTAAAATATCAACAACCTTTTATTTATGCACTATGTTATGAAATAAAATACCACTTTAGTTTGAAACAAAGTTCCATTTATTTGTAAAAGCAAATAAAAACATTTTAAATTTATCTTTTGTTTTAAAATGTAGCTTACAAATTCATATTACATTGATCTCCATATTACTCGTACATTCAGTAACAATATGTTACCGACAATGTAAGAACTGTGAGGGTTTTTCTTTTGATAGTATTCAATTAGGATGTTTGTAATATGTGAGGATATTCACTGCTAACTTTTCGTTCGTTCAAAATCCGCTTCAAGACTCAAGCCGTGCTCAGAAGAATTATCTCACACTATTTGTGGCTCTGCTACAAATCACTTAATAATATCACTTATAAAACAGATAAGGAATCAAACATTTAAACACACTTTATTATTATTCCACAATCACAATGTATATATAATAAACTACAGCAATATTAATTATGACCAAATTCACATGCTTGTGGCTCTAACGCCAGGCAAGCTTCTTCTCTCTGTCTTTCTGCATTCTTTTGTTTTCCTTTTTCCATTCAAATTCAAATCTCATGTTCCATTCCACCAAACAAACAAATTCATCTCGTTACAGAACACAAGCTACCAATATGAAATAAAGCGACGATGAAGATCTGTATTTATGTGCTTTAAAAAAAATGTCTGAAATAAATTGGAAGAAAAAATCATTATGTACGTTGTACAGTCAGCGAATAATATTTGAGCAATTTAAAAATATTTATAGCTTTTTATTAAGTAAATAAATATTTTTCTTTTAGGCTCCAGCCCATATTTTTAATTAGTTTTCTTTTAAATAGAGAATCAGAATTTCTTTTTATAACAGACGTGCTTATTTACGTAGATCCAGCAGCATCTATATTTTATTTATTTCTAAAAGGTGATCGATTATAAAAACTATTAAATAATCTATACTGCACTTCCATACTTTTTAAATTAACGTTTAACCATACATGTATGTACAACTGAGTCCACTTACTTGTAACAGCATTTCAACTTTACCTCTGTCCAGTCTTACATATGTACCCGGCTTGCTCTAGCATCAGACTTCAGTACCCTGCGGATAAATCTTTACGTTGAAACTCTTCCATAGCGTTTAACAAAACAATATCAAAACTAAGACGCTACTAAAGGCACTGTTTTAGTTTCAAATGATTTTGTGGGAAACGTTTTGTTTAAGTTTGGACGTGTAGTTTATTATACTTGGAGAACAGACTCTGTACAATTAGTCTGAGCGTGTTTATCTCCGGCTAATTGAAACTGTTCCTCCCCTCTCCATGTCTCCTCGTGCTCGTCCCACCACTGCAGCTCTAGACGATGTCCCGTAGTTCACAGTCTGGTCTGTTTGCTCCACAGGGAAACCTCTTCTATTTCAAAGGCATGAAATATCTTATTAATGCATGCTGTGAAAATTATTGTCAAGTAAGAAAAAAAATGCTAGTGTTCAACCATGGCATGCTCAGAAGGTACTGGATTTAAACCACAAAATAGATAAGAAATTATGAGTATTATCATTTATTGTGATACTAATATCTTTACCAGGCAGAAATGCTTCTTGTTTACCATCAAGCAGCGTGAGTTCTTTAAAATTTAAAAGATATCAAACCTTTAGTGAAGACTTAATTCGGCAATACAGCAGACAAACGTATGCTTCTAATGCCTTAAAACTTCCATAAAAATGAAATATATACCTCTACGTTGCAATGAAAAAAATAGTTAATTTTTTATTCAAAGTTTCTGCTTAGGGCAGTTATCACATAACATAAGTTTATTTAATGGTGTACAACTTTTATGGCATAAAAGAACGTTTAACGTGAAATGAAAAGAAAGTTATTTATACTATGGGTATAAAATGTTAGCAGCGTTATAAAAATGGTTAGTTTGTTTACCCACCAAATAAAAAAAGTGTTGTTACACAAGAAACCTCGCATTATAAATCCCTCTTCTGGCCCTGTCCCGTTTGAACAAAATCAAAATTTAAAGTTTTTCGAATCTCGAACAGACAAACGTTGCTACGCATAAAACGACAAAATTCTCTAGTCCAGTATTTGTACACACTTAAAAAGATGATACAAACGTCAAATGTGTTTGGGGGCACCTTCCAATAGCATATACAGTTGTCGTTGAATCTTTACACACGATGTCCCATTTATTTTTAAACGTCGATCAAGCTAAAACACACTAACTGTTTATACTCTGTCTCTCTTTCACCCACGCGATACATAGGCGAAGGCTCTGCGCTCCTCACACAACGACGCAAAAAGTGCAGTATGGTATAACATTTTATAGATGTCATGTCGACGGGTAATAAATACATCGTAGCGGAAAAATGAAAACAATTTTCAAGACCTATGTTTTTACTTTTTTCTTTATAAACTGTTTTTATGGCTATGTCCAGAGTGCATCAATATAAATATATTTTATTTATATCGATGTCAGAGTGCAAATTACGACTAAAAAGAGGGAGAATTCTGACTCTTTTCACAGTTGAATCACATTCATCTTCACCAAAAACCTCATTAAAATATTCTTTCCATCTCTTTTTTAGAGAGATTTCCATCTCGTTTAATGAGAGTCATCCACTTTGCCTCAGCACGACAAATGTCAATCATGGGCACAATTTTTCCACACAAAGAAATCCACAAGGGAATGTGGAAGTCTCACGATGGTACGCAACGCAAAAAACGCAACTAAGCTACACATATAGTGTAACTTCTTGCCGCGTTATCCCCGAAGGGTTCGCATGTGGCGAGTTGAACCTATTTATTTTTACAGGTAAGGGGGCCGGCCTTACGCCAACCACTTCAGTTGAAGTGGGGATTTCCCGTTCCCGAGAGAGCTGGTACTCATTTTTTGTGAAGGCTGAGTAAACCTTGCCGGTATTTTTATTTTGGGGTTTGAAATAAACCCCGAAACGGGAAATCATTTCTGACACCCTCGCGCTCGGTAGGATTCGAACCCGAGCTCACGGCATGGAATGCAAGCACTCTACCAACTGAGCTATCGACCGGACTCATGGTAGAACAGTGAATCAAATTGACCACCTTCTCGTTGAAAGGACACATCTAAGAATGATTCATGATGTTCGGAGCTATCGGGGGGCAGACTGTGACACAGATCACTTCCTGTCTGTGGCAATTTTCAAAGAAAAAATACTGAGTCATCTATAATAATCTATAATCTAAGTTGCAAGGATATATTCATTTAAAGCTCTCAGATGTATGCCCACAAACCAACAAGTGTAGTTCGCGCTTACAAATGCTGAATGTGTACTTCCAAATAAAATCCAAACCTCAAATGAACATAAGCCCCACAACTTTTGCCGACCTTCCCTGAAACAGGGGTGACATTGGCAAAGTGAACCATTTTTTACAGTATGGGTGGTCAGCCTCATACCAACCTATAAGTCAAGGACCTACTAGGTTGAAAACGCGTTAGTAATTTGTTTAAAGATTTTAATCTTTTTAAATAAATTTTATAGTGAAAATAAACAGTGTTTGGTTTGAATTAATCCAAAAATTATAAAATTAAAAAAGTAAATAATTATTGGCAAGTACCTGTTTATGGTTCAATTCCTAATCAATCTCAATTTTAGGTTTTTGGGACAATTGGGACAATTGGGATTTGTGGCTTCCTTTTTGTTTCCTAAATATGTTTTAAATAATAAAATGTCATGTTAAAGTAAAAGCAATATACAGGAGACCTATGTCTAGCAGTTAATTGTAAGAGATTTACAAAAAATAATTAAAACATATTGCATTTGAATAATACGATATGTAATATTGACATTACGCACTTTTAAAGTTACTTGACTCACTGTGATAAGCGGGAGATCTCCGACAGACAGTGTAAAAATACGAAATATAGCTTTTATACAAAGTTATAATTGATTTACCTTTTTAATTTATATATATTTTGTACATAAACACCTTCTAAAACATTGCTGTGGTTTTGTTTTACTTTTTCATATCGGAATTTTGATTTTAAGACATTTTTTTTCCCGCAGAAATGACAAGCGTGCTCTCCCTTCAACGCTTCATCTCCGAATGAATCAGTTCGAGAATATTTGGCTCTTATATTTGGGGCAATTCAACTCATTTTCAAAAATCTTAATAAAATACAGAAAATGATTTTAATTAAAAATTGATACAGAAACTGACAGATTATTATGTGGACTTTGATATTTACAGTAAAAAAAAACAGAAAACAAAACAAAAACGCTAGTTTTTGAGCATTCAAAATTGATATTTTCGGCACATTTTTGGGGTTCCTAAAAGTGTTCATATTAGTATCAATTTACAAAAAAACAAAAAAATCGTCAATTAGCATTGTTAACAACAATATTTTCTAAAATATTGTAGAACATTTAAAATACAAAAAATTGACGTATGTACTTGTTAATGAGGGTTAAAAAATGCCTATTTTGTAGAAATGCGTAATTGACTACCCGTATTTAATTTTTAGTATTTTAAATTGAGTTTATTTTTTCATTCTAATACAAAATAATTAAAGTTGATACTTGCTATTTTCCATTTCTACACATCAAAATTTATTATTGTCCTTACTAATGTACATAAATAAACCTCGAAAACACTCAAAAACGCCGAATTTCTACAACTGTTCGAAAATATTGAGACAGCGTCGTTAAAGGCAGCTCTTGACTAAGCATTGAGAAGTTGCAACTCGCCAACTTTTTATTAGACTACAGAATGCGTTTGCATTTTTAAAGATTCTTATGAAAGATTTTACCATTAAAGTGTTCCGTTGAAATGTGCGCAAGAAAACTTAGCAACATACCTACGTTTTCTAAAGTAATGATTAATTATAAAGCCAGGAAATGAAAAAAAATTAACTGTGCCACTTATTATTGAAAAAATTATAATTAACTTCACATTTTCCCTACCAACAGAGTTTGAGTTATATATTAGCATTATTCTAAAAGTTTTTCTTTGCCATTTTATTATATAACTTATTATACTTGTATGCATTGTACATATCATATACATTGAATGATTTTTCCCACTCATTTAAGAAATCGATAACTCTGGCTTGTTGTTTATACAGATTTTACACAAAAACTCATAATTTTGAACATAAATTTGTGTAGCTTAAAATATGTATTGAGAACTGACCAATCTAAATCATTAGGTCATTCAACACAAGCTCAAGTAGTTATTTTTTAAGGAATAAAAATACAGCAGAAATTTTAAAATTGCGCTCAGGTAATGCAAAAAATACAGTACCACGCTTGGAGAGATTCACTTGTTTCCGGCGCAGACTAGCAGCAGGAGTAACACAACCACGTTTATATTTATTTCATCTCGGAATCCCTCTCCTTTATCTTCTTTCACAGTTGCTGTACGTAAGCATTACGTGAGGAATCTGTTGGCTCCTGCGCTGATTCACACCCCAAGTATTGAATTTTGGTCACGACCCACGATCCTGCAACGCCAAGTACCAACAGCCATTTGTGGTTCTTTCAATTTTCCAACAACCAAATTTAAAAAGAGTATTTTTGTTGGTAACAACAACTTCTTTTGGTAATAGCATACATTGATATGACTTATTTTTATTTACAGGTACACCGACTTTAAATCTACACATTATGAAACCGTGCATAAAACAAAAACAAAAAATGTAGAATGTCAAAAGAGAACCATAAATTTGTTGCATTTTTAAAATTCATCAAATGAAATAAACGACAAAAAATCCTCTAACCTATATTATGTTGGTTGACTGTAAGACGGTTATCTTTTTATTTTATTATTATTATTATTATTATTTTTTTAAGAAATCCTGTGCGGGAGACTCCCTAGATTCTAAAGACTCTAGGGGTCTATGACACTTGTTGTAGTGCCGCAGAGGTGTACGAGCTTGGTCGTCGCTACAAAGCGCCAATAATCAAGCAAGACCCAGTTGCTGTAAGGCTGGATGGACCTTTGGTGACCGGTCATTGGTAAAGGTTTATGAATTTTTCAACCCAGCGAAGAGCACATTCGAAATATAAATGGTATAGTTTTGTGCTCCGCCGGGATCCGAATCCACAACCCTCCATTTACGAGTCCGAAGTGTTGCCACTACGGACGACGGACCGGTCCAAGATGCCAACGACACTCGGTGTACCTGAGCGGTTACCCATCCAAGCACTGACCACGCCCAATGTTGCTTAACTTCGGTGATCTATGGGAACCGGTGCTTTCAACATGGCTAACGTCGTTGACAAATATATAAATATATTATAAGGTCTGTTTAGCATAAAACAACGAAAACAAATTATTTCGTAATTTTGATGGATGCTTTTGAATACAAAAGCGCATGAGTTAACTCGCTACAACTTACAGTCACTGCAGCACTACTAACCTGTACAATAAAATCCATCTTGCACAAGTTACCGCAGTGAAACCCAACTTACAACAAGCATTCATCCTTGCTCTACAAGCGTCTGCCGGCTTCTCCTTAACTTGTGATGTTTAACGATAATGACTCCCTCTGTTTATTGCATTCTTGTCTGTCTACGTTTGTGATTAGAACAATTAAAATTGTTTCCAAGTGCAGTTAGTGTAAGAGGCTTGTGTTGCCTTACGAAGTGAGATGTTTTATACGTGTCTCATGGCTAGACTACACCTTTCCCTGATTTATGGATTGGGGGATGAAGATTTACCGAATGATTGAAAGGATTTAAACGTTCTCATTATGATACTTTAAACTAAATCTAAATCTAAATCTAAGCTGCAAAGATATGTATCAATTGAGATTCATATTAAATGCATTCCCACAAGCAGACATGCATAATTTCGCGCTTACACATGCCGCATGTGGACCTACAATATAAAAAACCCAATCTCAAATGAACATAAGCCCTGCAACTCTTGCCGACCTTCCCTGAAGCAGGGGTGACATTGGCAAAGTGAACATTAACAAATTTAAATAAATAAAAATACCACAGTAATGTCTTGGCACTCAAGTATTTTTTTATAAAGTTTAAAGAATACACCAAGATTTTTAACAGTACTTGTAAACAAAAATCTGTTGCTGTATGAAATGTATAATTACACATTATCAACTTGGTTGTAAAAATATAGCTTATATTCTTATCGTACGATTCATAATACGAAAAACATTTTTTTTGTGAATTACAGATTGAGTAATCTAAATCAAGGAAAAGTAAAATTAGAAGAATATGGCTTTAAACTTTAGAGTAAAAAAAAATGAGAAATTCTTCTAACTCATCTTCAAAAAAAAACATAAGCAAAATAAAGTGCACTTCATTGCTTATTGCAATTTTCCTTTCAACAAGCTGATTATCCTATTGAAGTCCCGCTGCCATAATAAACCCCGATATGCAGCAATAATTCCGCTCACCGTAGCACCTCTACGCCTCGGAACTAGAGAGGTTTTGTTTTGATTAAATTAATTAAGAAGCGTAGCACCGCCAGCGCACGTACAGATCTACATTATTGAGTGCCCTTGAGCGGAAAGCGAACTAATCCAGAGCTCTTTATTAAAGCACAGGACGCTACGACCCTCTACGGATGCTTCGACGGAACAATATTGCGGATAGAACGTGTCCAATGGAAGCCAGTTATTATTTCTAGAGGAATGCAATATAAAATGAACTGTATTAGATGTTTTTAGGAGGTGAGTTATATAAATAAATACTATGTTATTGAATGAGTTATTCGTATTCTATTCTGTATTTTGTGTTCATTATGTGTGTAAATATAAAGTTAATTTTCGCTTTAAGTACTCATCATGTAACTTAAGGCACACGTTTATTATCTAAGGGAATAACATAATTATAGTCTGGATAATATTATTTTGAGTTGAATTATCTATGTTATAAAAAACTTATTTTTTTTACAAAACTCAAATACCTTTTCATTCCCTTGTTTTTCAATATCATCTTTATTTCTTGTTTTGTAACTTGATTGATAAAACTGGAGATCAGATTCAAAAGACAGGGTTTGTGTTTGAAAATTTAACCAAAAAATAGCCGTTCAATTAAAAACAATAAAAAAACATATTCTAAAAAAGAAAAAAAATACATTTTCAAATTTCCTTTTAAATTCAAGCGAGAAAATTTTTCGGCGCGAATTATTTATTAACTGTAAAATTTTATTTCCCCAAAAAGCAGATAAAGTAAAGGTCCAATACTTACAGCGGTACCCGAAACTCCGTATATTTACGAACATTGTCCATACAATTCACCTGCTGTGAGGGGTGAGCCAAAATTTTACAATTTCCAAGCATACTTCGGTTTACTGAATGTTTTGCTATTTCCAACCTTTCAAAACGTAAATTAATTCAATATTTTTTCCATTAAAGTAAACATATCAATGCGTTAAAAATGAGTTTTTTTTTTCTTAAAAATACTTTTTTTTAAAATTCTACGAATTTTTCTTTGATTTTACGTAATTTTTGATTGATGGAAATACAATAATATTTTTAAAAAAACATTAAAAAATGGTTATTTCTCTGAAGAAATTATTTATTTACTTTTTTAAGAAAAGCCTCGCAGGGCAACAAAAAATAAGATTGGTATTCTAGATTAGACCTTTATTTGATTGATATACTTTATAAATGAATAAAACAGCATTAAGGGTTAATATCTTTGCCAATAATCTCAATTTGGGAAAATAAGAATACATTTAGTCGCAGCCCTGCTACCGGTCCGTGTTTACAGAGGCGTTAAAAACCCAGAACATTTATTTGTTCCGCTTGAGCTGACCCGTGCGACACTTCTGGTTCTCCTCCAAGGACGTATTATTATTACAGGTTCCGTGGTTTACGGCCTTCGGCAAAAGGGACAACGATTTTCCAGTAAAAAAATGTCTGTATAATAAATACACGTAAATGCGTTCGTATATCTGGTATTGGATACGTAGATGCTTTTTTTGTGGCATTGAAAGACTTGTTTATTAATGTATTTTAAACTTCTTGCGGAGGTATGTACAATTTACATGTGTTTAATAAGGCTATTGTTGACTCTTAACCTTTCAGTTTACTGCATTTGTCAATATTTTGAAATGTTTTTTTTTATTCAGAAAATGCAAGATAATTTAAAATGTTTTCAAAAATATAATTTGCGGGACCAATCTTTGAAATCCAATAAACATATATGAACTGTTTTTTTTCAGTTCATAGAAAACCGAATCCATTTTAATATTTTTAATAGTCACTTACGCAACGCAACACAACTAAAAAAACGCAACTAAGCTACACATATAGTGTAACTTCTTGCCGCGTTATCCCCGAAGGGGTCGCATGTGGCGAGTTGAACCTATTTATTTTTAAAGGTAAGGGGGCTGGCCTTACGCCAACCCTTCAGTTGAAGTGGAGTTTTCCCAGCTCCCGAGCGTGCTGGTACTCATTTCTTGTGAAGGCTGAGTAAACCTTGCCGGTATTTTATTTTGGGGTTTGAAATAAACACCGAAACGGGAAATTATTTCTAACACCCTCGGTGGGATTCGAACCCCAGCTTTCGGCATGGAATGCAAGCACTCTACCACCTAAGCTATTTCATGTCCGGTCACTTACAATTTTTCAAAACGATTCCTAATGCTTACACTATATATTACATTTTTTTTCTTGGTTGAAAGGGGAGACGACGCTTCCAGTTATCTTCTTTAAGCGACACTCTTTAAATTTAAACATTAGAATCCAACCGATAAAAAGTGCAGTAGCATTTAAGTGTAAGTGTGCCGTAAGATAAAGCTACAAATTCTAAGTGCCCCAATGAGTCATGTAAATTACAAGGGAAGAAAAAATAAAACTATCGCAGGGGGTTAAATAGAGCACCCTTTGAGATGCCCAATCGCAGTGTGGGAGATAAGGAAAAGCTCTTTTTGGTTTGAATTACGACTTAGTCTGTCGGGAACGGCTTATATCGGGACGATATAATATCGTTTATGTGAAAGTTGAGTTTTACGAGATGAGGGTCCGGGAGGAGAATAACTCAGACCTCTGAGCTCAGGTCCAAAGTGTTGAGTGGTAACGGCTTGAACCTAATTTCGTGAAACATTACCGTTGAGTTTTAGGTGTGTTTCTCATGGCAAGGAGGAATACTCGTATTTTATGAGAATAAATTGAAAAAAAAATACTGTTCTTATCTACTACTAAAGACATCTTACAAAATTTTGCGATAGCGATGTGGCAATAAATCACTTCTCTTCTTTAAACATTTAATTTGATATTGTAGACTGAAAACATAAACATTGTATTTTTTGGTAGGTTGCATTATAAAAGGGAAGGTATTAAATTTTCTCAGAGGATCTTTATAACAATCCTGCCGTAAGATTATAAATTACTGAAGTTGAGAGTGCCTTCTGTGTTTTCGAATAGTAACACTAACGAATGAAACCAAAAAGAGTTGGAAAGAAATCTTGTTATAATTTGACTTGGGGTTCTTTTAATTAAATTACGATTAAAACTTATTTAATATTATTATTTTCCACAATAAAAGGGAACAATGTACTATTCACTCATCACTCTCTGCTTACAAGTGTTCGCGTAACAATGATCAAAGCGACTCTGTCTCTCCGCAGAATTTTCGCTCGTATTTATATGTGCCACGGAGACGATTCTTGCATGTTCGAGAATATGGTAGATACTTTCATAATGGTTGATATTAGAGCATTATTCCACACTATACATGTGACGTCACACACACCGATCGCGGGACTAGGCTCATGTCCACACGAACCTATACATTCGTAACAATATTAAAGTTTTAACTTGTATGGCTAATTTGTTACTCCCATTACTGAAAGTAAGTGAGATGGTATGGGAGAATGATGAAGTATGTAAGAGATGGAAAGAATATTTTGAAGGGATTTTTGGTCGGGGCGAAAGAAATTTGTTTAGAAAAATGACAGAAGAGAATGAATTTAGGATTTTGAAAGAAGAAATAAAAGTATCTATTGAATGTTTGAAGAATGGAAAGTCTGCTGGGTTTGATGGAATAAATGGTGAAATGTTGAAAGCAGGAGGTGAATGCGTGATAGATTGGATGTACGAATTATGTAAGCTTTGTGTGAATGCAGGAGTAGTACCGATGGATTGGAGGAAGGCAGTCATTGTTCCCATTTACAAAGGTAAAGGGGACAAAAAAGACTGTCAGAACTTCAGACCAATCAGTCTACTCAGTATACCAGGAAAAGTCTTCTGTAAGGTGATTATAAAAAATGTGATTCTGACTACTAGTGAAAGGGTTTCCGATATACAGTCCGGCTTTATGGCCGGTAGAGGCTGTGTTGATCAGATTTTTACTCTACGACAACTTGTTGAAAAACAATTGTCGGTGAGGCGGAAGCTGTTCACGGCCTTTGTAGATCTGGAAAAGGCTTTTGACTCAGTAGACAGAGGTATGTTATGGGATGTTTTGAAAGCATACGGAGTGAATGGGGCTCTCCTAGGTGCGGTGCATGCCAACTATGAAAATAGTAAGGCATGTGTTCGTATTGATGGTGAGTATAGCGAGTGGTTTGAAGTTTATAAGGGTGTGAGGCAAGGATGTGTGATGAGTCCATGGCTATTTAACATAGTCATGGACAAGTGTGTCAGAGATGCTAGACTTAATGATTGTGGATTGATGATAGGAGAGAGCAAAGTGAGTGTTCTACTGTATGCAGATGATGCAGTTCTTGTATCTGATTCAGCAGTAGAATTGCAAACAATGCTCTCTAGATTGAATGAAGCTTTGTTAGGTAACCATCTGAAGTTGAATGCAAGTAAGACGAAAGTATTGATTTTTGAAAGAGATGATGAAAGTATGAATTATGAATTTAAAATTAATGGAATGAATGTTGATGTCGTAAATGAGTTTGTATACCTGGGAAGTAAGTTTGAAAAAGATGGAAGAATGACCGGTGAATTTGAAAGAAGAGTAATGAAGGGCAGGTGTGTACTGGGTGCCACAGCTTGTATCGCCAAAAATCAAAACATATCAAAAAATGCTCGATTGGCGGTACGCAGTGGCATACTTTTACCCACCTTGATGTATGGAAGCGAGGCCTGGACGGTGAATGAAAGTGAAATTAGTAAAGTCCATACTGTTGAAATGGACTTTCTAAGAAGTATGATTGGGAAAAAACGGAGTGACAGGGTGAGGAATGATTTTGTAAGAGAAGAATGTGGTGCAAGAGAAAGTGTGAAAGTGAAGATTAAAAGAAGTTTGTTAAGATGGTTTGGGCATATGGAGAGAATGAATGAGGAAAGACTGACGAAGAAAGTATATGTTGGTAGAATAGATGGATGTCGTGGTAGAGGAAGACCGAGAAAGGTATGGATGGACCAAATATCCGAAATTGCGAATGAATGGAATATCCAGAGTCATAATAAAAGAAGAGCTTGTATGAAGAAGGTTATGACTCTGGAGGAAATGAAAGAAGTATGTAAGGACAGAAAGAAATGGCGGTTGATCTGTAATGTTGGCGAATAGGGTTTATTAAATTGGAATTTGTTTTTGTTTGTAAATGGATATTTTGTATTTGAATATTATTATTTAATGATGTATAAAATGTAATTTGTCGTGTGTGTGTGTTCCTTGACTTATAGGTTGGTATGCGGCTGACCACCCATGCTGTAAAAATGGTTCACTTTGCCAATGTCACCCCTGTCTCAGGGAAGGACGGCAAGAGTTGCAGGGTGTATGTCCATTTGAGATTTGATTTTTATGTTGTAGGTTCACATGAGGCATGTGCAAGCGCGAACTTGTACGTGTCTGGTTGTGAGAATGCATGTAATGTGAATCTTCAATGTAACATATCCTTGCAACTTAGATTAGATTAGATTAGATAAAATCGAAGTAAATGTGCTCACGTTTATTTTTCTAATCAAAAAAGTTAAATTAAGCGTAGGTTTGGTGGAGCGGAGCGTTTAATTTCAGCGAACTACGTGTATTAGCGGTTAGTTTTAGTTATCGCCTTGTACGAGTAATTACTGTCGTACGTTTAACTAGCGAGGCACACAAAACAACCATTTATCAAAATATAAACTGGCTTGTAATTTATTTATGTAAATTTATGGTAATGGCGCCATCAAATATTGCATTATCCGGGCTTGAGTCATCCGGCGGTACTGCGGCCGCTAGAAGAAACTCTTATGAGGGGATGTGAGGAAAAAACAGACTGGCAATAATCACTGAAGAACAGCGGAGTCATGTTTAAAGACTCTGCAATATCTCGTAAATATCTTTGGAATCTCAGAAAGTAATAAATATAGAAGGCTTCTAGGAATTTTCTGGAGAGACCACAACACAAATGAGGAGGTTTTCCAAAGAATCGAAGGAGAAAGGCACCTGCTTAGGACTTTGTCCAAAAGGCGTGCAAGATGGATCGGCCATGTAAAACGACAAGAAGGTCTCTTGCATGCCATAATAGAGGGGATGACCGAGGGGACCAACTCTAGGGGACGTCCACGCCAAGAGTACCTGGAGGGCCTGTTGGTGGACGTGCGCTGCTCATCATATGCAGACCTTAAAAGAGCCACACAAGACAGGGAGAAATGGAGGAGAAGAGTGAAAAAAATTGCTGCAAGCATATCCAAAGATTGAAACTGGAGAAGAAGACTCTGTGGAGTCTCAGAAAGATACAACCCATATAAAAAATCCCCTATATTTTTGAATTTCTAAGAATAAGACCCTTCAAAGGATCAAAAAAATTTCCGAAATGACAAACAATCTATCGATAACCTATTTTATGTTTAGCGGGAGTTGTTTATTTGCACCAAACATTTTAGAATAGAACATGTCAATAAAAATGTTCAGGTTGAAACTTTTATTAAGAATCGAATTTTAATTTGAAATTGTTATTAAAAACCAACTTAGTTATGTCTGTATTTTAGGATTCATCCCTCCGATCGATATCTCAGTTGGTAGAGTGCTTATATTCCATGTCGTGAGCCCGGGTGCGAACCCCACCAAGGGTGTCAAAAATGATTTCCCGTTTCAATGTTTATTTCAAATCCCAAAATAAAATGCCGGCATGGCTTACTCACGCTTCACAAGAAATGAGTACCAGCCCCCTCGGGACCTGGGAAACGCGAACTTCAACTCAAGTGGTTGGCGCAAGGCCGGCCCCCTTACCTGTAAAAATAAATAGGTTCCATCGATGTGAAACCCTTCATGGATAACGCGGCAAGAATTTGCACTGGATGTGTAGCTTAGTAAATCACTCTCAGCCAGTCTACTGCAGTTAGTATCAGCGCTGTGCCGCACAAGAAGGCCGGGCGGCATGTGCGGCGGTAAGCGGTTTGTTTATCTCCTTAGCCGGCACGTGCTCGCTATCCTAATATCATAATGGCCGAGGAATAAACAAATCGTGGTCCGCGGGAGATGCCCTCCGCAGATAGTATGAACCAAGCCACATACAAGCGCGCGTGTAAGCTGAACCAAGACTAGCCGTGGACCAGGCTAACGACCAAACACTACTAATAGTATGAGCATAGAAAGTGCTTAATCATTACATGCGATTTCTGTACCCAATTATAAATGTTTTTCGTTTTCAAAAGCAACTAATATTTATTTATGTATGTACCAAGAAAAGCATGTAACTGCTTTCACCCTTGTATCCATTTTAGAGTATTTTATACTTTTTTGACAGCTCGGTAAAAAGACAAACATTTTTTATGGGAAAACGTTTATTTATTGTTAATTGACTGTGTTACTTGTCTTGTCTTATGTATATCCTGCCGCCATTCCTCTAGAGGTGGCCGGTACCTCCACACAAGTGCCTCCATTTGACTCTGTCCTTGTATACTTCATTCATCTCATCTAGTTTCATCACTCTTTTCATACACGCTCTTTTCTTGTTTCCACTCTGTAGATTCCATTCATTCGCAATCTCACTTATCTGATTAATCCATTATTTTCTAATTCATCCTCTTTCACGCTTACCTATTACATTCCCTTTCTACACTTCATCATTCATTCATCCTTTCAATATGTCCAAACCATCGCATCACACTCTTTGAACTTTCTTTTTCACGCTTTCTTTTACTCCGCATTCATTCAGAACCCATTCGTTTCTCACTCTATCTTTCAGTGTTTTTCCTGTCATACTTCTTAAATGAGCCATTTCTACGGTGCATACCCTATTTACTTCTCTTTCATTCCCCGTCCACGACTCGTTTCCATACATCAGGGTCGGCAACAATATACAACTGTGAACCGCCATGTTCATTTCATGGGTTACAATGTTATTTATTGTGTATGTTCCTTAACTTATATGTAGGTTGCTATGCGGCTGAACACCCATATGCTGTACAAAATGGTTCACTTTGTCAATGTCACCACTGTTTTAGGGAAGGTCGACAAAAGTTGCAGGGTGTCTGTTCATTTCAGATTTGGGTTTTAATGTTGTAGTTTCACATGCGGCAAGTACAAGCGCGAACTTATACGTGTCTGTTTATGAAAATGCATAAAATGCAATCCCCATTACATATCTTTGCAATTTAGATAAGATTAAACTGAAAAAATAACTTACATCTAATTGTGAAAAAAGAGAAAAAATTAATTTGTAATTATGTAGTACAGCAAGTCTATTTTTCTTTTTCCGTAGTAGGTAGATATGTAAATATATATTTTTTTAATAGATTTGTTGAAAGGAATACAATCCACCAACCTATTTTGCCTGGCCAGTTGTCTTCATGCGAAAGCAGAAGCTTGTGTTCATGCAACGGCATCTGTTGAACCAGGGTCAGAGTTATGGTCGCGAGATCCGAACCAACGTTATCCGGTTCCGAATAACCGACTTGACCCCGCGGCCATAACACCGACTATAACTTGTACAATTTTTGTTTCCGTTGACACAGTTTTTCTGTTTACTACAAATCAATCCGTGAAAGAAAAATTTCGCTCATTGTTACGTCTTTGCTTAATTAATTACTTTTCCTCGCCTTCTGTAACTTTTAAGCAATATTATCACGCAACCTTTCTCTTCGTTTGCCCTGCAAGAATAATACAGTCCACTAAGCCGTCTTGTAAGTCCCTACAATCCGTACCCCAAGTATTATAACACTACGTTTAAACGCAACCATAACATTTTACCAAGAATGTGTAAAATATAAAAAGCGCTGCTTGAGTAATAATACATTGTTAAGTCATATAGTTGAGTTTTTACTTTGAGTTTAATACTAGAGTAAGTGAGGGTTCCTGAGAACGGTTGGACCTTATTTGAAATTGATTCCATGTTTCATGGGAAACACAAAACCTTTTAATGGGTTAAACGTATAAGACAATTTAAGTATCGGGCTAAGACGGGTACGACCCTTCCAGTCGCACTTACCTCCTTTCACCAGACACTTAATTCATTATTTACTAGCGAGGAGATTACACGCAGTATATCGAATCACTATTACGTAGGTACTGAATAATTATAAATTCAAATATTTTGCATTACATCACTGTTGAAGATAAAAGATAAATTTATAAAAAATATATAATATATTGCATAGGATATAAACACGTATGTATGTTTTAGTTTTTTTTTAAATTGTGATGTGAAAAAATGCAAAATTTTATAGTCAGCCCTTGAATTACAACACCTTACGGTTCCTTAAAACTTAAAGAGGTTTTCAAGGTAAAAGAAATATCACAACAGTCTAATAATACGGTAAATCTGATTGGATCCAATTTTTCTTACCGTTGAGCTACGAAGTATCAAAACAAAGCTTCTTTTTTAAGATCAATTCTAATCATTTAACATCTGTATCAGTGTAAAATGATAGCACAAATCTACCTTTATGTTATAAATTAATATTGTTGATACTAGTTTCAATATTCCTTACATAATGGGCCAGAGTATTAAGTCTTAATAGGATTCATGAATGAGGCTGTTAAAGCTCTGTTTACTAACACGCTATTTTTTTTTTGCTTTATTTATTTTCGAAATAAACTCCACTTCCTCAATTTCAAATAAACAGAAACCGGCTTTGAATCACAGATGCTCATTTTTATTGCGAAGAAAAGTTTCATTCAACTTTTAATGACAAGCTGCACTAAGACCGCCCGCGGACTTTTTTTGAGGCAAAAGTAAATAAATTCATGTGCCAAAGTTTTCAGACAAATCGCATAATAATTTAACGAGCAGCCATGTTGGCGGCACCTGTAGATGTATGGCGGACAAAAATAGTTGGGAAGCCATTAACTTATATTCCAAACAAAACAGTCCCGTTTATTATTAAACTAAATGAAGCTGCAAGCAGTCATGAATTATTACTATAATGACTTTCGTACTTGCAAAAAACAGTAAACGTTTGAAATCAAATCAATTAAACTACATAAATATTAAACAAATATCACTGTCTTTGAAAAGATCTGTTATTTAACCTTTTCGTTTATCTAAGGACTAAAGATTGTAAAACAACAATCAAAAATTAATTCTTTGTATATTATCATTCAACAAAAACATTTTTGTTCAAATTCACGTCAAACTACAATTTACTTTTAATTCTACATGTCTTACAAATTAATTTTTCAAATTATTCAACAAATTGACCAAAAATGGATTTTAGTAGATTTACGATGGTCATAGATGATTGTTACTTTTTTTGGATTTTTTTTGTACATTTGTAAAAACAAGTTTTCAAAACTTACGTGTATACTCGTTCAATGAACTTACTTTTGAACTTGGTCTGAATATATTGTTTTGATTTGGTAGAATCCAACTAAAAGCATATTTTTCCAATCGGAACGCGGAAAAAAGTCAAATGGGTTCATTGAACATATTGTATGGTGGAGAGGTTATTGTCTGGATGATGTACGAGCGGAATATCAAAGAGAAAATCTTGTATTGATAGCCGTAAAGTGGCTGTTATCTGAAATAACAAATATTGCAGCGCGGTGAAAGCTATTCCGTAGATTACAAATCCGAATGCGCCCATAAATTCATAACAAAACTATTCCGCTTTGAATGGAAACGGCGGAATGAATATTGGAGCATATTGGGGTGAACCGAATAGGGTTTTTTTGTTCATTCAGAATGCTTATTAACTGAGGTATGGAGAAGAATCATGCATGCATTCTATACTGAAATAATCATTATTTTCTCGTTGTAACAATTTAAAATAGTTAAAAGTATTTGTTCAATACTTATTTTCTATGTTAGCTTAAAAATTAAAAATTGCTTTTATTTTAGTTAAAATTTATTTTAGCAAAAAAAAGTTATCAAGTACACTTTACAACACCGCAAAAAAATGTAATCATTCAATGAAGCAAGGAATGTTACAAAGGGATCTCTTAATTTAGAAAACTTGTTTTAACCTCCCGGTCGACAGCTCAGTTGATAGAGTGCTTACATTCCATGCCGTGAGCTCAAGTTCGAATCCCACCGAGGGTGTCAGAAATGATTTTCCGTTTCGGTGTTTATTTCAAACTCCAAAATAAAATACCGTCAAGGTTTATTCAGTCTTCACAAGAAATGAGTACCAGCCCCCTCGGGAGCTAAGAAACCCCCACTTCAACTCAAATGATTGGCATAAGGCCACCCCCCTTACCTGTAAAAATATATAGGTTACACTTGCCACATTTCTATTGGGGAATAACGCGGCAAGAAGTTACACTATAAGTGAAGCTTATTGGCGTTTTTCCTGTTGAAACTGATTATTTTTATGTAAACAAAGCTCTTTTTTAAGATTAACAAATAAAAGAAAGTTTGTTGACAAAATATAAGGGAAAAACAAGCTTTATAAGATTGACAAAATGGCACAAAAAATCGCACGCATAAAAAAGTAGGTACTTTTTAATTTTGTCACCACAAAGAGCACTTCCTTCCATTCAGTGGCCCGTCTTTGTATTGAGCCGTCTCCCTTTGCCACTAAAGCAGTTCCCTCACTATGGCCGTGAATGCATTATTAATTAGCCGTAATTACTCCTCATCAGGAAATAGTCTGTGAGCCGAGGGAGAGAGGGGTGGAGGAAGTCAGGGTGGGAGCGGAAGGATCACTGGACATTAGCTATTGAGAGTAAGGGTAGAGTAGATTCATAAATCACAGTTTTTCTTAACTTGTAATAGAACAAATACGTTAAGGCTAGACTAAGATACCGAATTTTTAGATTTTCATTCATCAAAATCTTTGTAATGTACATCAAAAATGTTACAAAAGCGATTAATGTGATTAAAAATCTTTTCTCATAAAAACATATGTAAGTGATTAGATCAATGGGTAACCGTACAACTCTGACTAAGAAGCAAGCAACGTAGAACTTTTGTATTAGCAAAGGCCACCAGTCAAGAATACACTACGCCATGATGACGTATCAAGTCCGATCAATTTATTCATTCCTTACATCAAATATGGGTTTTATATACTTCCAATGGTTCATTTATTATAGAGAAAATGACCAGCACTTTTGATACAAGAATGTGCAATTTTATCTGCGGTTTCATGTAAATGCAAAATTTCAATGCCGTATTTTCGTTGCACCGTAGAGTAAATCAGTAATTAAAATTCAGGGCCCCATCCGCTCCGTGACTCTTTACAACCCTCTTCTAGGGTCCGGTCTTGATTGTGAGACCCTTGAAGGGCCGCTTTCTTTATTACTGTCGGATACCACAAGCTCGACAGAAAAGGGGACCTGTTCAGAGCTCACCTATGTATCCTGGTTCTATGGAAATATTATAATGGTGAGTATGTACGTAGTATTGTAAATCTATGGGCACATCTACAACACATCTCTACTACAGTGCATGCATTAATAATTGATTATATTTTATTGTACAACATTTAAAATCAAACTGATCTCATTTGAGAAACTTCGTAAGACTTTTTTCTAAATAACCAACACTTATTTCCAAAAAGTCAAGGCACTGATCATAGGGGCAATGTTGTTTTTTTTCTTCAATTTAAAAAATGGAAACATCCATAAAGCGGAGATAAAATGCATCTTCTCGTTCGTACAAACGGTACAAAGCCGTTAAATTGTGGAAGAAATGTTGTGACGCCGATTTCTGTGGTCATTTGAAGTGGTCAAACAAGGTTTGAGATAATAAAGTAAGGATCATGACGTCTCGAGTTACTCTCATCATGAAATTGATAACATTAGTTACAATTTTTGAAAAGTTTTAGCGGAAACATTGTAGAACTCCATTTTAATTATTAAAAAATGATAACAAACTTTGTTTAGTTCTACTTTATTGTTACTTTAATTTACTTTAATTATGTATTTATATAATAATGTTGTGACGCCGATTTCTGTGGTCATTTGAAGTGGTCAAACAAGGTTTGAGATAATAAAGTAAGGATCATGACGTCTCGAGTTACTCTCATCATGAAATTGAAAACATTAGTTACAATTTTTGAAAAGTTTTAGCGGAAACATTGTAGAACTCCATTTTAATTATTAAAAAATGATAACAAACTTTGTTTAGTTCTATTTAATTATTACTTTAATTTACTTTAACTAATTTAACATTAGTTACGTTACTAAGCTGCATCATACCGCGTTGTCACGTTAATTAAGCGTATGGAACTTAATTATTTTTACAAGTAAGAGAGCTTGACTGGTTGTCCTAGCTACCGAGGTGAATGGCTGGAAGGCTGAGTGGGTCATACCGGTATTTAATTTTGTTTTAGAAAAACAGCGAAACAGGAACTGATTTTTGACACTATCGATCGAGATCAAAGCTCTTGGCAGGGAATTCAAACATTCTACCAACTAAGCTATCAGCCACTTATGGTTATAATAATTGGAAAACCACCAGGTTTGCATAACACAAAACTGCGATGTATTTTTTAAATTAAAACTGAGCTGATCTTAATATAGACCTACAAGCCAATGTTTTTTTTTAATATTACGAATATTTACGGAGAGTCACGTTGTATAGTATCAGCTACAACCACAAATGGATAAGTTTATGCTTATGTAGATTCTGTCACAGGTTCATACTGCAATAAAATAATATTGTTATCTCAACCCTTGAGCGTTCGTGCGAGAATAAGGGTGTTTTTGATTACTTTATTCAATTTGTACAAATTTGTTGCCGTGTCAACGTGTAAGTTTGGAATGTTTTACATACGATACGATACCCGCAAAAACATGGAGCGTTCCCTCAAGGGGCAAGGCAAACGGCAAAACATTTCCCCCATCGCGTATGCAAATAATGAAAAATAAATAAACATTTAAAACAGAACTGTAGCGGGAAGTTGTGCCTAATATAAAGTAAAGATAACACACCGTGAATAATATTATTGAGGACTTTAAATTGTACATAAACCTAAGTTTCAAACTCATCTCTGCTTTTGTGAGTAATTTCTTAGGATTATATTTTAGCGATTGAGTATTACTGATTTGGTTCAAAACTACAGCATCAGAATTCCTTGACTTATAGGTCGGTATGAGGCTGACCACCCCTACTGTAAAAAAAATGGTTCACTTTGCCAATGTCACCCCTGTGTCAGGGAAGGTTGACAAAAGTTGCAGAGTTTATGTTCATTTGAGGTTTCAATTTTAATTGTAAGTACACGTGTTTGTGCATTTGGGCATGCATTTGATATGAGCTTTAAATGTCAATATATCTTTGCAACTTAGATTCTAGAATAATGGACTCTTTAGAATAAAGTTAAGTACAAAAGAATGTGATGAGATGGTTTGGGCATGTGGAAAGAATGAATGATTATAGACTGACAAAGTTTATATACCTACAAAGAAAGTGTGAAAGCAAAAAGAGGGAAGAGACGACCGAGAAAAGTATGGAGTGATCAGATTGAGGAGATTGTGAAAGAATGGGATATACAAAGTGACCGTAAAAGAAGAAAATGCATGAAAAAGGTGATGGCTATGAATGAATTGAAAGAGGTATGTCAGGATAGGAAAAAAATGAGACTACTCTGCAGAGGCTCTGGTCACCCCTAGCGGAATGGCGACAGAGTTACAGTACAGTTACAGTTACATTTACTATTCGGCAAAACTTCACATGGCTGTTAAACTAGTGTATAACGCGAATATATCAAACTATCAGTTAACTAGGTCCCAAAGAACCAAGGAAATCACAATATTATTGTCAAAAGAGTTTGTGTTTACACCATTGTTCAACTCTGTAGCTGTTTTGGAATCAGGGAAAAATATATAGGTACATTTGCTATAAATCAATTAGATTTGTTATTTTAATTAATGAAAACGATGGTTTCCTTTTTTAAACAAGCAGGGCTTTTCTGTGTTGCAAATAAATAACTTACACGAGTGAAAATTAAAGTAAAATTATTCAACCCATTTTGAATAATCCTAAAATTATTAAGTCACATAAGACCATAGCCGACAATCCAGATTTTTTTCGAAAATGAGAAAAAATCGTAAATAGGGACTGCATAACATTATCTGTGATTCTATTTATTTATCTGACTTTTGGAAGAACATCCTAGATTGCCGTGTTTGATTTTATGTAACTCATATCTCAGCTGACAAATAATTTATACAAGTAGGTAAACAGCGTATAAGCAAATAAGCAGAAATCAGAATCATAAATATGCTACAGTTCACATCTCCAGGTGAAACGAAATATTATTCAAGCCAGTGGCCTGAGAAATTCAAAATTAAACTAAAGCCCGTTGATCTGTTAAATGTCATTTGTTAATTAGGGTTTAATCAGATGAACAAGTCGTGATAAGCGATGTATGATTGGGTCTCTGAATATACTGGCACGTTACTAATATGCGTAGACTTGTAGGTAGAGATTGGCTTGGGGAGGCTTTCACGCAAATGCTCGCTCTCTTCCCTTTACAGCCTCATACAACCTTCCACAGGTCATAACTAGTGGCTAAAATTATTTGAAAATACATATTTCAAAATTCAGCATTGAGTATCTTCTGATATGTTTCTTTTGATAGAAATATATTGACAAATTGTATGCTTCAAATTTAGTTCTGAAATTTTTCATAGCATTTTAAATTTATTTTCACGAAATAAAATCAATTCAAGAAAACTGACATTATTTTTCAACAATCATTTTGAAAGAAAATAATAAAATGTAAGAAAATACTCATTTAAACAACATTTATTCTTATTTGACGGTTATCAACAAGTGAAGCTGCCATAAAAAAATAAGAACTAGTTTTTCCGCTTTCTTACATCAAGATTTAGAAAACCTGAATGTTTGACATCATATTTTTAAATCAAATGTTATTTTTTGTGTGTATAATAGCACTATTGCATGTAATTATTCTACATAGTTAATTTATTTTTAATTTTATTTACTAGCATAAAAGAGCTATCATTACTGGCTAAAGAAGAGTAAGTACTCATTGAATATAATGGTATTTCCAGCATAAGGTAGACTTTCCATTGTACATAATGTTATGCTGTACACTTTACGGCACATATTGAAATAATACTGGGACGGGGTAGGAAGACTTAACCTTTGGAGGGCCTCCCATACAATACCGGCAGCTTCTCAACCATAGTACTTATAATTACACACAATGCAAATCAATAAGGCGGCGCGACTATAATTATCGGCAATGGCTCCAATACTCTGTGTTCTGTAATTAATACTCGTATAACACATAACGGGCTAATGGCGCCTAAGAAATTGCCGGTATTGGGTACCCAAGTCTCAGGAATTGGAGTCCTGAACGGAAAAGACTTAGAATGGTTCAATTATAATTCACATCGCATTTGAATTGCTCAATTATCTTTAAAGCTTTATTATTTTGTCAAAAATATCAAGACAAAAATTTCAAGCAACTACACATTATGATTAGTTCAGCGTTTGATTACAACCTATTTTTTTAAGAAGTGTTTTACTAATCGAAATTGAAGCAACCATTTTTAAAGTCGGAACGTTTTTTTAAATGAATGTTAAATAAAATGTTTTTGCGGTGGGCTAACGTAACACGTCTGCATAAATAGAATTCTCAGGCACAAAAAACAAATGGTAGTTTAGCATTTTGCCTAGGATCCTGGCACTACATGTTTTTTTTTTTGACGTTTTGAAATATGCAGCCTTCATTGGAAGGTTCCATTAATTTTTTTTAGGGTATCATGTTGAATTGTAGAATAAAAGGTTTCTAGACTTGTCAGTTACGACAAGTTTAAGCAATCTAATTTTGTCTAACCTTTTTGTTGATACATTACCCGTCAGGCAGCAATGTCATGATTTTATTCTTGATTTTAAACCTCTTATTTTTAGAATTTTTGTAAGACGTTATAAAATACTTCCTGGACTTCATTATTACACAGATTTTTAACTGATCTCAGGTCTTTGAAATGTTGAGTGTCATGTGAGGTGTACACCGTACTGAGACCGATAACTGCCGCCCCATCCCTTAAATCTTGCACCAAATTAATCCGGAATGGCTGGAGGTGGGCACGACTTATAATGGATTAGGTTGGACCGGGTCTGGAACCCTCGAGCCCCCTGCTACCCTTACCGAGGGTACATGTTATATCTCAGCGCCCTTAGGATACAAGGCGTCCTTAGTAAGGGAAACGATGAGGAGTTTCATTTTACAAGCCATCTTACCTAGCTTACAAAATTTAATATCAGATCGTTTAAAGACTATTATTTTTCAGTTCAGTTGCATTTTTAAGACTGCCTTTGCATAGTTTATAACCATTGAAAGGTCTCTCATTTTTTACGTTTTTTTTAAACGTTTTTAAATTAAATTATGATGATTCCATTACCAAACGTATTTTCTATTCTTATCCCAGACTTTGGAAATTTAAATAGTATCTTATCTTTGTCATGACAAGGTACCATTTCTCAAGGTTTTGTTAATTTTGCAGAATAATTGTGACATCATTACAAAAGAAAACAGCCTCACACCCGTTCGGTGTATACGCTTCCACGTCACATGGTCGAACAGTTAGGGGTAAATTAAAAAAAGATTTTGGATTATAAGGTCCCTAGTCAAATAGACCTGTGACGTTTGTCCGCCGAGATAAAAATCTAATAACAAATTTTGTACCAAGTCCAAATGCTGGTATTATTTTTTTTAATATCTCGTAAAAGTATTCAACCTCGTTTATGAGGATGGCTTCAAAATGTTTCATTCACATTTTTACTCTGATCTTACTTGAAAATGACCTATTGGCCGAATGACATAAAACGCTCACTAAACGGATAACGTATTTCTGAAATTATAAATTATTTAATTCTACCACCATGTATCCAAGTTATACATTCAAAGGTTCTTCTAAATCCACAAAAACCCTCTGTCGTTCTGCAAGTTTCCGTGAGCACATTTTACGTGTAAGTAAATGACGTCGCTTTGCAGGGGGTTGCAAAGGTGTTATTTGTGTGACACCCTGTGACTCCCCCGACGACATACATACAAGTGTACAAAATCAACATATTGGTTGGCTTATTTGCATGTACTATCTCAATTGCATAAAACATTGACTTTCATTTTTCCAAACAGAATTTTTTTATTAACAGGCTTCGATTCAAATAATGAAATGTTTATCTTATTATTAAGCTCATCATAATTTGCACTGGACAGATTATATCGCTAGAATGACAACAAAAGATGACTGAATGTAATCGTCCTGTGGTGACCCAGGCTGTTCATGAAAAGACAAGTAAGTCTGCATCAAAATAGCTAAATGTTTTTCAGAAAACTAAGAGGAGGAGATGGTTGGAGAGAAATTTGGAAAAGGTAACAAGAGGTACGTTTAAAGGTCAGAATACGTAGTTAACACACACGTTAGAGACAAACGAAGAAAAAAAAGGTAATAAAGACCTGAGCGTAGACGGCAGTTGAGGCAGGACACTGTCGTTATATTATAATAATTTATGATTAGAGCCTACAAACTGATATAATTCATGGAAATTATTTTGTTTTTCCTCTACAGAATACTTTTTCAGCTTTCACAAATATAATTACATATATTTTTTATGGTTTGTGTATTAACACTGTGCAAATTCATGTTTTTTAGTTTGTTATTCGATAAAAAAAACACTTTTTAACTTTTAAACACTGTTTTTAATTTCACAAATATAATATAATTATAAATTATTAAATTGTATATTATTATACTACTAACGTTTTCGACTATTCAGTCATCCACTTCGACCATTCAGTCATTGATGACTGAATAGTCGAAAACGTTAGTAGTATAATTTAAAATTTAATAATTTATAATTATATTATATTTGTGAAATTAAAAACAGTGTTTAAAAGTTAAAAAGTGTTGTTTTATTGAATAACAAACTAAAATATAATTACATATAGTTAAAAATTAGGATGATTTATTTAGTGATTGTTTTTGAGCGCTGTCTTTGTGTGAATTACACTTCAAGATACCTTTGCGAGCTTAGTCGTCTTTATAGAAAGCGTCAATTCTCTAGCACGACCCAGTTACTCTAAGGCTGGATGGATCTTTGGGGACCGGTTTTTGGTAAAGAAATATAAATGGTATATTTTGTGCTCCGCGATGATTGGAACTCGCCACCTTCCATTTACGAGTCCGAAGCGCTAACCACTAGACTACGGGCCTGTATGCCGTAAAGGTATATAAGTATTTTTTCCACTTAATCATTTTAAAAAATAAAATGGATATTTTAAAAATCTGCAGGTATTTTAATTAATTAAAATGCGCCACGTTAAATTGCATCAATATTTTAAAACGTAAAATTCGCATGTTTCGATTTTTAATTTTCCATTCCACTGGATGATTTCCCTCCATACACATACAATCAAAATAAGCAGTGGCGGCCGCTGCGCTCATTAATCCACATTACTGAGAGTGCATCCACAAGCAGGGGCGATCATCGCGTGCAGGAATACCGGTAAATCAAAATAACCACGATAAATGTAATATTATTTTGGCGAAATTTAAATTCTTTAATATTTTTTAGTGTTGATCTGTTAACACAGTGAAAGTCCATTTTTATAAATATTTAAAAATATAAATGGTAAAACATTGTTTTAATTCACTTTATTTTATTTGTTTATGCTCGAATATTTTCGCCTAATGAGGCATTCTGCTCTTGAAGATGCCTCATTAGGCGAAAATATTCGAGCATAAACAAATAAAATAAAGTGAATTAAAACAATGTTTTACCATTTATATTTTTAAATATTTATTTAAATTCTTTCATCGATGATAAAACAACAAAAACGCACTTAAGATCTATGTTGAATGCTCACTTACAAGCAAAAAAATAACATTTTTTCTTAGGGTCTGCTGGACAAAACTCTAAGTCTAAGTCTAAAAAGCAAAAATTAAGTGTGATTTCTCTCATCAAATCAAAAATTTGGTTGCATATACCTAAACATCTTTCCTGTTCAAATTCCATCATAATATTACCCTCTTCCGAGAAATATTTAACCGAAGTCCTTACCAGAATTAAAGCAAATCAAATTTGACGTGTCAAATTAATATTTATTAGAAGTTGGTGCAACAGGCCCTTAGCATTTATTTTTACAAATGTATAATAATATCAAATTAAAAACTGTCGAACTATGCACAACAAAATTAAATATTTAAATAGGTTTTTCTTGTGTTTTTATACATAAAATGCAGTCAAAACAAGTTTGGAGTTGACAAAGCAGTCAAAAAAATATGCCTTAGATGTTTTACAGAATTTATGAAAAAATCGATATTGATGTAATATTTTTTTAACAACATTAAAATATTTAAATATAAACAATTCAAACCTGAAGATGACCTACTAGGTCGAAAACGTTTGTAATTTGTTTTAAAGATTTTAATCTTTTTTAAATAAATTTTATTGTGAAAAATAACAGTGTTTTGTTTTGAATTCATTCAAAAAAAATTATAAATTAAATAAACAATTCAGTTATCCACAAAACTTTCAGGCATTCAGATCATTTTTAGCTGTTTTACCGGTTTTCAAAAATATCCCGGTGTATCAAGCCCTGCAGTGCTAACCAGGGGCGGTTCTAGTGTGTAGCCGGCGACACCTCCATACCGAATATTTTATCTGTGGCACGCACTGCGGAGCCGGTATTGTTTGAGAGGCTTTTCAGTCCCACCCTCAGCCTGCTGACAGAAGATACAGCCGGACCGCTTGGGGATTATTTCATTTTTGTCATTAATATTGTTGGTAACGGGGCGCTGAGGGATTTTAATTTTTTGTATCAGTCGTGTGATGAAAGTACTAGATGCATCACAACATAAAACGTCCCTACCGTAAAAAATCCCCATCCATGTACATATATTCAAGTAGACATGCTTTGAAAAACGAATGTTTCACATGAAACTTGTAATGTTTTTCTTTTTCATTTCGACGTATTTTAATACAATTTATTACATACTATTAGGAATGTGGCTATGTGTATGTGTGTTTTTACTTTTGTGAGTGGTTGTCTCTAGAAGTAGGTGTTTAAATAATAATTATACTTATATTTGTTCGATGGTGTGAACATTTGCTCGAATCTTCTAAATATAATGATGCAGTTCCCGATGTTTCGAGAACCATCATTATGTCATACTATATTACTCGTATTAAAAAGGGCTAAAGCTGTTTGTAGCGCTGACTTGTATCAGAGCTGTCGAGCTGAATAGTTTAAAAACCACTATGTAATCGGTGTTATAGCCGCGGGGATCAAGACAGGTTATTTGGAACCGGATAACGCTGGTTCGAATCCCGCGACGATAACTTCGACCCTGGTTCAACAGATGCCGTTGCATGCACACAAGCTTCTGCTTTCGCATGAAGACAACTGGCCAGGTAAAATAGGTTGGTGGATTGCATTCCTTTCCACAAATCTATTTTTTTTTTTAAAAAAAAAAAATCGAACCAAATGTGAACGGAATCTTTAAATAAATTGCGTAAAGTAAAGTAATCGATGTCTTTATTAAATCGAACTCGTAAATCGTAACAATACATTTTTTTGAAGCGCAAGAATCTCGTCGGATCTTATTGACGATAACTTTGACCCTGGTTCAACAGATGTAATTGGGTAATGGGTACTGATAATGCATTAAAAATGTATAATTTAGATACTCGTATAAATTACTGATGATGTAAATACAATTTTCTGGCCAGGCAAAAATAGTTTGGTACCTATATTGCATTGAAGCATAGACAAAATAAAATTAAGCGTATGTTCTTGCTATAAATTTTATCAGAATAAGACAAATTCTCAACATCCAGATTTCTCCTGCAACTCGAACGTTTAATAATTCAATATAAATTCAAATGAAAATCTTTAAGAGACAGAAGTTTTCCAGTTCACTAATCCTGAGATATACGCTGGTGGTACTAATACGAAGAACTCAGTATCCAAGAACTATGCGATATCAGTTACCTAAAAATGTTTGGGAACTAAAACTATCACTAGAAGCATTGTCCCAGTTTCTACTTATTTTTTTGTAAGCACGGTGGTAAAGCTTGAACGTAAAGTTTTATACTCAAGGTACAGACCAACATGTAGGTGAAACGTTGAATAAATTATGCCGGTCTCGTATTGGGCGGATACGTTAGACGGTGGTCGGTTACTCTCTCCCAGATCTCCAGCTTCCTTCTGCGATCCTGATTATCCGAGACGGCCATTATCTTAATGGACTCTGAAAGGGGAAGAAGTCAAAAGAAAGTATTTACTGGCTACGTTATCAGGGCAATTGTTTTTCTTACCGTTGGCAGCTGCGGAGATAACGCGTCTGGCCATTTCCCCAAGACGTATTTTTTAAACAACTTAACTTGTAATTAAATGGACACGTATTAACTTATTTTTTCTCCTTTTATCCCTTTTAAAAAGTAACTTCATCCAAAAAAGATCAGATAAACCTGTTTAATTAAGATTGGTGTTGCGATGTTAAATATATTTTCGTATTGCTATAAGTAAGAATTAAAAAAAAAAACAAGATACCGTTATAAGTTTTTAGCTGACTTGTATTTACACAGATGTTTTTTTTCACTCCCCTACAATCAATAGTTAACACCAAACTAAACGTAGATAATGTCAAATATTTGTAAAAATAATTGAATCTTGAAGCAGATATTTTGAAACGTATCCGCTCAAAAATATTTGTGTAGTTATTTTTTGTATGAATACATGAATTACCTCGATTTTTTTTGATCAGTCAATTTTATAGAAAAATTAAACATCGATTACCACAAACAAGATCAACGCAAATCGTATTAAATTTGTATATAATTTCATTGCAAACCTATCATCAATTTAAAATGTGATTACTAATTACTCGCCAGCACTGGCACAGATCTATTAATTAGTTTTCATACATTTTCGAGGAGAACGCGTCAGCTTTTACGCCAAAATCGCATAGAATGGTCATAAATCAGTACCTACCCCAAGTATACAGCTTTAAATTTACACTCAACCACAGCGTTTACCAAAAATTATATGAAAAAAAAAAGGTTTTCTATCGAGCGTATTAGTTTCCATTTATTTGCTGATAAAACCCTTATACTTTATGCTTTGCATTTAGGGTACAATGTGAAACTACGCAATGGGTGTGACAACTAAAAATACAATATTACAACTGAATCGAGAACAATTCCATTACGAGATATATTCTGGATACAGCGCGAGATACATTTGGGATATAACTCATACGGAAGGACAATTTGCGAGCAATTAATTACAATCAGATATTTCCGTAAATTGCTGCGATTGTGGATAGAGCGAAATATTTAAATGCTTCTCTTACAGCGCTGAACAGTCGCTTTGAACAAAATTGACGATAAATTTCCCGTATAAAGTATAATATATTTTAAAAACTTTTATTATAATATCCGCAGTAAAATCATGATATGTATGTAAATCATTGTAACATCGATCTAAATAAAGATCGATGCATTGTAATGATACGAATATGAGTATAATGAAAATAAAAATATTTTCCCGGATATCGGCGAGAGTTGCAGGTCTTATGTTCATTTGAGATTGGGTTTTATTATTAAAGGAACACATGCGGCATGTTTTAGCGTGTTTTATACGTGTCTGTTTGTGGTAATGCAATAAATATGAATCTACAATGAAATTTATCTTAGAAACTTAGGTTATAGATTATTTATTATAGTCATCATAATCGAAGTCGTTACTAAGCTACATATATAGCGTAACTTCTTGCCGCGTTCTCCCCAAAGTGCGAAGCATTTGCCTGTTTATTTTACAGGTTGGGGGCCGGCCTTACGCCAACCAATTCAGTTGAATTGGCATAAATCTCACAAATTTAATTCAATTAATTTTAATTTAGCACTCTAACAGTTAATGTTAGAACATAAAACTACAAAAAAAAGTTGATAGTAAGGACATAATACTACTTTATCCTTCGTAAACCTTCCTATATATATTTAGTCACATCTGACAGCATCATACACGGTCAGTTGAATCCGTCTCATTGTAGCCCGGGCTCATTACTTGATGGCACCATGACACAGCCTGCCCCCTCCCCCTGTCCACCCTCCCACCACCCCTTTTGGCGAAGGCTCTGATTTATCACCTGGCAATTTGCGAATGATATTATTACGCTTAATCAACCCCGTGAAATAGTGCGCAGGCGCGCGGGACCGTATTAAATCAATCCGTTAATTAATAAAGCGAAACGCGGATTCTGGATATTTCATATTGAGCCGAATCAATGAGCTGATTTTGCCTTTTAGCTACCCGGCGGGTATGATCGGATATCTAGATTTCGGGCTACTAAAGTCGTAGGCTACGCTTAGATGCTTCCAACCTTTGAATGATATTTAAACTGACCTGCCCAAGCAATTTCGACATATCCACCGATCAAATCGATAGATAGCAAGGTAATTTGTACGGAGAACATTATTTGAATCTTATCTGCTTATCACGGTTACGTTTTTTAACTTGCTAACTACCGATATGATTGGTAGATACGTCGAGACTTCTCCCCCTGGCCTACTTTAATGCCTTTTCTAAAAACGAGGTCCGCATATTTATCGTAGACAAAATTAGTGGTGAAATCATACGGCTGGGTTACTTAGGTTAAGGCAAACTGAGATTTTATTATTAGTTGCTAGCTTCATAGACATATTTTTCCGGCAGAATACTTATAAAATATATTTAAAAACATTCATCGAGAATGTAAAAGCTTAGACTTAAATTAGAGACTTACACAAAATAAGCAAAATAATAAGGAACTGTTTGGTGGTTCATACAGAGAAAGCCCATTGTATTTATTGTAAAAAATAACACAGTTTGAATTCACTTACAATTTTATTTTTATTTTTTGGCTCAAATATACTTAACTTTTTCTTATAAGAATCTTTTTGTGTCAGATAAGTGATCTTATGAATAAAAGTGTTGTAACTTTTACCTTCAAGGCTTCGTAGTTTTAGGTGGCTATGGCAAAATCCATTTGATTGTGGTTCCACTGCGGCTCTCTAGAACTAGTTTTAATTAAATCAGTGACCTACGCCAACCTAGAGCATTATTGAAACTTGGCGGTCCATATTGCGTCATCCTGTCTGGTAAAATTTATAATCTACCAGTAAAATTCATTCAACACCACGGTAATACAAAGGCAAAACTGTAAAATATCCAATATTCATATTTTTTCTCAGCCTTTCTCAGTCTACTTCTGGACGTGTTCCTCCTCCAATCCTCTCCATTCCTGTATATCGGCTGCTGTGTTCAGCCATCTTCTGCCTGCAGTTCTCTTGATGTCGTCCAGCCACCTCAGTTGGGGTCTCCCCGCTTGGACATCCTGGTTGGCAACTGGACGATCCTTTTTGGCTACCTGTCATGGCCCTGCCTTGCGACGTGACCAGCCCAGCGCCACTTGAAGCAGGCCACTCGCTGTATGACATCAGTGACACCAGTGCGTCTACGGGTCTCCTAGTTTGGAACCCTGTATCTAAGGCCGATTCCCAGCTTCCTCCTTTCAATGGCTCTTTGGCAAGTTCTCAGCCTGTTGGCGCTATACTGAGTGAGAATTTTTGTTTCCAAGCCATAGGTGGATATTAGAAGCAAGCATGACTCAAAGACCTTGCGTTTCAGGTTAACAGGCTAATATCTGATATTAGAAAATAATAATTATTTAAAAAATTAAATGGATAAAAAGATAGTTTAAATTCACTTATTTGTTTGAAATTTGATTTGACTGAATGAAAAAAAAAATTGATTTGACTGAATGAAACAAGAGTGGAGGTCGTGAAAGAATTTGATTATCTGGGAAGCAAGTTTGAGTCGAATGGGAAATTGACGAAAGAATTGGAAAAGCGTGCTAGTAGAGGAAGAAGTGTAATGGGAACGATTGGAAGAATTGCAAGAAATAGGAAACTTACGAAGAATATGAGATTGGCGGTCCACAATGGCATATTGGTTCCGACATTGATGTATGGAAGTGAGGCGTGGACAGTTAATGAATGTGAGCTGAGTAAAGTATGTACGGTTGAAATGGCTTACCTGAGAGCAATGGCTGGAAAAACACTGAATGATAGAGTACGTTATGATTGGGTGATGAACGAGTGTGGTATAAAAGAGAATATGAGAATGAAAGTACAAAAAAGTACGATGAGATGGTTCGGACATCTCGAAAGAATGGATGATGAACGACTAACGAAGAAAGTGTACAAAGGAAATGTCAGAGGAAAGCGCGGAAGGGGAAGGCCGAGGAAAGAATAGTTAGACCAAATAGGGGAGATTGCGAAAGAATGGAACCTGCAGAGTGAAAATAAGAGAAGAGTATGTATGAAAAAGGTGATGAATATTGAGGAAATGAAAGTGGTTTGTAAGGACAGAAAAAAGTGGAGGCGCATCTGCGGAGGTACCGGCCACCCCTAGTGGAACGGCGGCAGGATACAGTAACAGTAACAGTGTTTTATTTTTTATGCTCAACCATTTTCGCCTAATGAGGCATCTTCAGGAGCAGAATGGTTACAAATATTTGTATGAAATAATTTTCAAAACATTTTTTTGCAAAACAAAAACAAAAACTCATAGACAAAATTAAACAGAAATACAAGATTCAAAATGTAATAATTAAATAAAAATTAAAATTAAATGTGTTAGTTTAATAATAATAACAAAATAAAAAACAAGTTACGGAAAAATTGGAGAAACACAAGGAATATGCACATTCACCATGTCTTCATTTCTATTTTTACAGATTTCTAACGCCTTAGAAAAAGAAATAAATAAGTGAATCAAAACTCTGTTTTTATCCATTTAAATTTTTTAATAATTAAAAATGGACTTTCACTCTGTAAATACTTAAAAATTATAAAATATTTTGGTTCCACTCCTAAACAGTTCAAAATAAAACTATAAGGATTATTTATTGGGTGAGTGTTGCTTATGTTTGAATCACATCTTTGAATTTTTCAACTAGCGAAGCGTGAGATTATTTTAGTTTATGTTTGTGCTTCACTAAGAATCGAACCCTCGACCTTCCGATTTCGACTCCGTACTTTTAAGAACTAGACAAGAGACTATTCAATTGAAATTAATCATCTTTTCAGGAGGCATGTAGTCCGGACGATAGCTCAGGTGGTAGAGTGCTTGCATTCCATGCCGAAAGCTCGGGTTCGAATCCCACCGAGGGTGTCAGAAATGATTTCCCGTTTCGGTGTTTATTTCAAACCCCAAAATAAAATACCGGCAAGGATTACTCAGCCTTCCCAAGAAATGAGTATCAGCACTCTCGGGAGCTGGGAAAACCTCCACTTCAACTGAAGTGGTTGGCGTAAGGCCGGCCCCCTTACCTGTAAAAATAAATAGGTTCAACTCGCCACATGCGACCCCTTCGGGCATAACGCGGCAAGTAGTTACACTATATGTGTAGCTTAGTTGCGTTTTTTTTATGTACAATATTTTCGCTATAATTCCTTTGAAGTTTAATGCAGATCATATCATAAAATTGAATATCACATTAAAAAAAAAAAATTTGCCCTTGTAGGAAAACAATGATTAATAAAATTATATTTTAAAAGAAACTCGTAGTATTCAATAATGCTACAAAAAATTTATGAAATAAGTAGTTAAATATTAAAGTTTTTTACATGGAGGCATATTTAAAGATAAGTAGTTGTAATATTTTCCCGGAAATAGCCGAGACGCAAACCGCGGTCGCTTGCGGTGTGAGAGCTGCCATCTACCGGCGGGCAAAGAAGTGATTTATTCGCCTGCATTCTATGCAACCAGGCAAACGTCCGAGACACATGGCCTGGGTGAAAATATTATATTATATTTTATTGTGTTTTGTTCAGAGAATGGTCAGAAAATGTAATTTAGCTTTAGCATTACAATGATGGAGAATGTGTTTTTTCTATATATTTTACTTTAGCGCGATTCTTATCTCCAAATAGGAAGATATACCTACTTGAATGAAAAAATATGTGATTGGGTTTGATTATTTGAGAACCTTGAAGCTTGATATATTATGTAGCTTATCACAAGATTTCCTAAAGTTGTGTGAAAAACAAAATCCAGACTCCAACTCCTGACTTCTAGACTGATATGAGGCTGACCACTCACACTATACAACTAGTTCATTTATGCCAATATAATCCCTGGTTTGAATGTTTTCTGTTAATTTGAGGCTCAGTTTATTTTAACAAGCACACAAGCAGCATGTGCAAGCTTGAACTTATGTAAAAAATTTGTGGCCGTACATTAAATATGAATTCTTAATGTTCGTGTACATACATATTGTAAAAAAGATTAATTAATCTCAAATATTTAAGAATTACATCTCTAAAAGCTATTATTTTTGTAGAATTTTTATATTATTCTTTGAAAGAAGAAAATTAAGATTTTTGTTCATGAATATTTAAGTTAACATTTAATATGCCAAACGTAAATGTACATTTATATTTTTACATTAACAGAGATCCCATGTTGAGCCTCACAAGCCGGCACCGAGTGAAGCGTTGGAACGATCTCCCGAAAAACACAAGTCAGAAATGAAAAATTCAACACGTCCTATTTTTTATCATTCTGTATTCATGAAATGTCAAACGTTTGTCATTCGGCTCTTATTTATACCGCCTCCTCCGACTTGCTACGACGGGGACGAGCGTAGCAAGCAAAAATCACGTCTCTCCTCTACGCCAGAAAGCTCTACGGTTATACATAGCAACGGCTTATATGTAAGAAGTATATAAACCTTTGTACTTACAGTTGGTTTGATGAATAACGACCGCGTCACTTTTATGACATTTACAATATGTTTTTTTTCTAGCAGTAGAAAAAGTTTTATCGTATTGTTTGAAGTTTTTAACATAGTTTTTTTAAACCTCGTACGTACTTTCTATACGAACATATGTATAACATGGAAAACATCGATATGGATTTAAATTATTGCAAATTAATACAACTGCTCGATTTGTATGTGATAAAAAAAAATACTTTCTAATATTCCAAGAATATTGTAAATACTAGCCTCGTATTTTTCCTCATATGAAGTCATATTTTGAATGTCATGGCATATAATGTTATAAGAAATAAAATAACAATATATAACAATTTATTTCCACTCGTTTAACTATAACAGTAAGGACACTCACCTCGGGCTTGCCCTAGCAGATTTGAAAATTGAATAAACCATAATATATTTGACACTTTTCCCGTACAATGCGTGAAAAAATCAAAGCCATTTGGGTCCGACAATAGAATAAAGTACTGAGCCATCAGCGCCCGCCGGATGGTGCACCCTCCAACCCCTGCCAATATTATTTCCAAGGGGTTCAAATGACCTTCTTTATGCCATCTCAATGGATATCACCTGCGTCGCAATGGAAGGGCTGGCTGGCCATAAGATTTCCTCTCAAAAAAAGGGAAAAAACATAAGCCTGTGCCGCGATAAGCCCGGAAGACCGAGCGACTACGTGCGTGGAAAACCGATGCATAAGATTCAAGGCTCGCCGGAACGCAAAAAAACCTTTGATCAGAGCGTTCGAATGGCGTACACATGATTTGTTATAGAATACAAGCCGCGTGCAGGAAACCCTTTCGTCGGTCGTTAATAATTTATTGAAAGAATGCGCAATGAAATATTTATGCGAAGTACAAAAATCATGATAAGTATCTTGTTTAGCAAAAAATGCTTAAGATGAAAAAGATATCCTTACAAAACACAATTTCGTTTTTATGAGTTATTAAAAAATATTCCTTTCAAACCATTTCTTCTGCGTACTAGAATACGAAGAGTTAAATTTAATTAAGATTTTTTCAAAATCCTGCGTACAACAAAAATTTAAATCCAATCATATTTGTACTAATATTTGTTATAGTATTATTACTAAACATCTATGCAATTCAATTTTCAGATATTAGAAGAACCGTTATGGAAGAACTTATATCATCCTCAACATTTTGTTGGCGACGTAGCCAACGTCTTCAGGAGACAACCAATCGATGATCTATGATTATTTATAAATGTGTCAAACGACCGTAATTCCAGCTTACAGTTATTCATTTATGGTGATGTTTGTTTTTCTTCTTAATTTCATGAATAATTCTTGACATGTTTTTTTGTGAATCTTGAATTATTTTTCAGGTTAAACCGTAAAATGTATTTGTGGTAAAATATCGCGTTACTTTTCTTAAGACCTCTACTTACGGTTTTATTGGGATTTACACGTAATCTGAATGCACGTCACTTTAACCGTAACGTACGAGAATACGAGCAATAAATAAAAAATGCATTTTTATACGCCATAACTACGAGTTTTGAGTAACAAAAATTCATCGTCCCTTTATCGAGGGTGAAAACAACATGTTGGTAGAAACGACGAACAGAAATAACCAAAGCCGGGATGTACCGGGATTGCTTTTAGATTCATTCCTAACATCGAAAAAATCTAAAAGACTAAGCACTGTTTTTCATTGATATCGTGTTATTTTTAGTAACATCAATCCCTTGAACTATAGATTGGTATGAGGCTGACCATCCATGTTGTAAAAAAATGGATCACTTGCCAATATTCCATTATGTTACAATGAAGGATTCCATGAAGATCGGCAAAAGTTTCAAGGCTTATGACCATTTGAAGGTTGGTTTTTGAATTTTTATACACATGCAGCATTTGTTAGCAAGAACTTACACGTGTTTGTTTGTGGGCATGCATTTAATATGAACTTTAAACATTAATATATCTTTGCAACTTAGATAAGATCAATATGACGACTTACGAAATATCTTCGATATATATTATCCCTCAATAAACATAGAACAGATGATCCTATTCAGTTTTTTTTCTTTAGACATGAATTACTTTTGAGTGACTAATACCTTAAAAAACCAATAAAAAAATAAGTATCATTTACCAAATTCTCGTTGCAATATAAACAAACTTCATTGTATAATAATAAATAAATAAATTTAAGCGTAGTCTTATCGCAGTTATACATTTTTTATGCATAAATGACATAAAAAATAATTTGAATAATTTCATCCATTTTTTGTTTATTTTTAGATTCTCGATAAATCAAATTGTACCTACTTTTCTTTCAACACAATAAATATTTTAAGGTTAGAGTGTTTTAATATTATACGTCGAAACCGATTTTCAGATATTTAATTGATGTCAGCCCATCCCTAGTCGTTGAGCTCGCAAACACATCCCGTTTGCAATGTAAGGAGACAGTAGGGATGTGTAGACTGTACAACATGCCGGTATACGGAGCTGTGACTGGTGAGCGTTACAGGGAAACAGAACTGAATGCGATTTAACACGTCCCGGAAAAGTGAGAGATATGAACGTCCTTCATGACAATGTATGTGTGGAGGAAAACGAAGGGAGATCGGTTGGCGGGTTCTCAAAGGTTTCAGAAAAAAATGTACAAAATATTACCTAGTGAAAAACCCAACGAAACTACACATATAGTGTAACTTCTTGCCTGCGCTATCCCCAAACAAGTCGCATGTGGTGGTACAGAACCTATTTATTTTAACGGGTAAGGGGCCGAGCCTCACACCAACTACTTTCAGTTGAAGTGGGGTTGTGAAGGCTGAGTATACCATGGGATCGAACCCTTCCTCTCGGCAAGGAATGCAATTATTCTACCAACTATGAGCTATCGACCGGACCTTTTACGAACTTGGTCGTTGCTACAAAGCGTCAATTCTCAAGCAAGACCCAGCAGAAGGACCTTTTAATCACTGGTCTTTGGTAAAGGTTTATGAAATTTTCAACCCAGCGAAGAGCAAATTTGAAAATATAATTGGTATATTTTTTGTGCTCCGCCGGAATTTGAGCTCATAACCTTCCATTTGCGAGTCCGAAGTGTTACCACTGGACTACGGAGCGGTCTAGTGAGTTTCATTATTAAGTGAACAAAGTTTATCTGTAATCTTAGTAGCAAACATATCCTTACATTTAAGAGTATTTATTGCACGCCCACAAGTGTGCTCTTTGTAAAGCTTATGCATACTCCCCAACAGAATTGAGCAACGCAACTAATCTGACCGCGTTGTTCCTGTATGTGTAAATCATGTAGAAAATATTTATTTTTACAGGTGAGGAAGCCGCCTCACACCGAAATTTCCCTTAAAGTGGAGGATTTCCGCTCCAAAAGGGGGCTGGTTCTCATTTATTGTAAAGGCTAAGTGAGCTTTGCCGGTAATTTATTATATACATGAAGTGAACATCGCAATGGGAAATTAAAGGGATCAAATGTAAGTGACGGACCGAAAGCATTTAACCAACAGATCTTTTGACTGGTCTCATTTTCTAAAGAAAAACCAAGCCTCTAATAAATAAAAACACTTGCAATTCTTGTCGCCTTTTTTAAAACAGGTTTATTTCAAGTTCATACACAATTTTCTTACTAAGAAAAGTGAAAACTAAAAAAAAATGTATAATATTTTATGTTAAAGATCAATGTTTGAGAAGTGCATGGTAGGCGCGGACTTGCACTCCTTCCCCCCGCCCTACCAGTCCCCCTCACACCCTCACTCTCTCCCCTGTCGCAAACTTAAGTATCCAGCAATAAATATGTCTGCTGCGAAAACATGTGGATAAGAGAGTGGAGAGTGGATATCCAGGAACGTGCAGACCACTTTCACTCAAATTGAAGAGAAATATAGCAACGACATGAGCATGACTGCAGCAGCACTTTTCTTATTTTCAAGGTAAGTATTCTTTCAGATTACACTTTTATTATTCTTTGCAGAATTAGTGAAGCTTTGAAAAGATGGCTTTGAATTTTGGAAAGATTTTTGTGAAACGCTGTGAATAAAAAATAATAACACAGTTTGATGATGGTTTTATGACAAATAATAATTGTAGGTACACCTTTTTTAATTAAGTAAGTACCTAAATAGAAAAATATTTAATTTTAGTTGCAATGATATATTACATTTAAGATTTATATTAAATGCAATGCACGTGAACCTACAATATCGAACATTATCTCAAATGAACATAAGCTCTGCAACTCTTGCCGACATTGGTGACATTGGCAAAGTGAACCATTTTCTTACAGTATGGGTGGTCAGCCTCATACCTACCAAAAAGTCAAGAAAACACGCTTTTCATAAAAACAGTTGCATCAATGTTCTTTTCAAATTTGTGATTTGCAAGGCAAAGGCTGCAAAACATAAGATAAGAAGAAAACAGAAGTGCAACTTTGGTTATTTTAAGGCCGGGTATTTTCAACGTTAGTATAGCAACTTTATACTGAATGAAAACGACGCAATTATGTCAATGGTGTGGGTAGTTTTTTTAATCAATTTAAAGTCACATATGCTAACGTTGAAAATACTGAACCTAAGCATTGTGATAATCTACTTGAACTGACATATTTTTAAAATATAACAAAATTCCGAGTGGCATTGAAAGCGATATTTCAATTTTTCCCAAAGGATTTTGAAATATTAGAAATTGCAAAACGCCGGAAAATTTTCCGTTACTTTCTCGTTATGTTGTATAAAGTATATTCGATGTAACAAAACAGTAATTTGGCACCGCATTGGAGGGCTTTCCAAAGTAATTTCAGTATCCGCTGTGATATCTGTTTCAGCGGAAGCTAAATATTTCAGATATTTTAAAGCTTTCAGCATTTCCAGATATTTTGTTAAACAAACCAATCGGAAGAAAACAATTTTATCGTTTTCTGCTTTCTGCGGAAATTCTGCGATACAATAATTGAAAGCGAAAATTTCGTAACTCTTCTAAGTCCGGTCGATAGCTCAGGTGGTAGAGTGCTTGCATTCCATGCCGAAAGCTCGGGTTCGAATCCCACCGAGGGTGTCAGAAATGATTTCCTGTTTCGGTGTTTATTTCAAACCCCAAAATAAAATACCGGCAAGGTTTACTCAGCCTTCACAAGAAATGAGTACCAGCACTCTCGGGAGCTGGGAAACCTCCACTTCAACTGAAGTGGTTGGCGTAAGGCCGGCCCCCTTACCTGTAAAAATAAATAGGCTCAACTCGCCACATGCGACCCCTTCGGGGATAACGCGGCAAGAAGTTACACTGTATGTGTAGCTTAGTTGCGTTTTTTTTTTTTTTTGCGTTGCGTTCTTGTTTATTGTTATTAGGTTTCACATTTGTACTGGCTTTTGTAAAATATTACATAAATATCCAATGGAATGCTTCTTATGTAAAGCTTGCTTCACCAACATTTTTTAAATCATCTAAGAAGTATAATATTAATATTATGATATTTTATACGAAGTAATACTGCACAAATATGCACTACGCTGCATATGGCTTGCATTAAAATATATTACTTTTATTTTTGCTCAATTCAGACTGTAAACAAAAGCATTGTTTATTTTAAAATATATAATATTTAAATTTAGCATTTCAGTTCAGTAAACCATACATTTATTAGCTTCAATTTACTGAATATGTTTATTTTGAAACAACTGAGTGACTTGTATACCATAAATCATTATGTGAGTTAAAATGACATCTTCAAAATATCACACTGGACAAAAGAAATTATATTTCAAAATTGATTTAAGATTTATAAACATGGTCTAGCGAAAGCTTTCTTTAAAATTATTTATAATCTAAGTTGCAAAGATATATTAACATTTAAAACTCATATGAAATGCATTCTCACCGACACGTATAACTTCGCGCTTCCAAAGCTGAATGTGTACTTACAAATTAAAACCTCAAATGAACATAAACTCTGCAACTTTTTCTGACATTGGAAATTTTTATAAATAATTAATTTGGAATTTTAAAATATATTCGTGAATTTATTAAACATTTACGTAATCTCTTGCTCTGAAATCTCTCAAAGCTGTAATTTTATGTCGCAGACATCCAGACATTTCCCTCAAATACATCCGTAGCTAGTTTGTATGTACATACAGCTAATTGACAGACGCAATTAGTTCCGTAGCCTTCTACGTCGCGTCGTAGGCTTCTACGCGGCGTAGAGGTTACGCCATAAGAAAGCTAGCGGCGCTTGTAATCGACAGATCAGCATGTTTTAACGGGCCGCCTTAATGTCGTCTACAGATGTCGCAGTCTGCTAATCCCAACTAGCAGACAGGCCTTAAGACTGAGGGCGGAAGAGAAAATAAATCAAATCCGTACTGCGTAAAATACGATTACGTATTACACGAAAAGAGAGAAACAAAATTGACAGTAAAACCACAAAAAGCTGATTCACAAAAAAATCATTGTACAAAGTTTATAAGTATACATTATTTAAATATACATCGATATGATCATTATTTCATAATCCTACTCGGATGTTTTCTCGGACCTCTGTCAGTACAATGTTTGTGTTTCAATTAAACAATAAAATTTTAATATTATTTTATTTATTTAATTGAAGATTCAAATCAAAACACTGTTTTGTATTTTCACGATTAAAATCAATTTATTACTTAATTTACAAACGTTTTCGATAAAATATCATCGTCAGGTACCTATACCAATTCAAAAAACAATTCAAAATATAATAAAATTTTAATTAAGGGTTTTTTGTTAACACAGTGAAAGTCCATTGTATTTTTTTTATAAATTTAATGTTAAAACCAAATTTTAATTCACTTCTAATATTTTTTTTTGCTTGGACGTTTTTGTCTAATAAGGCAATAGAAAATTAACGAATATGGTCCCGAAGATGCCTGTTAAGATGCAATTTAAAACAAAAACTTATTTTTTACTCATAATTAAATGAAATAATAAACTGCAATGAAATGAATCTATCCCGCTAAAGTATTTTTTGTCGTCATTGTTACTTTTATGATACTATTTTTAATATCACAAATGCACAATCTTTCCAACTGGGAGTCACTGTAGCATATGATTTATCACCATTCCCCAAAACTAAGACATTCAAATTTCACCCCTTGGTACAATCCCGTCCAAAGTTTTTCCGAAAACAGCCGTCGATGCAAAATCATATTATTAAAACGTCTCGGACGTCCGATGCTTTATCGCTTACTGTGTTTTTTTCAAATTTAATAAAAAACTTTTTCTCTGACTACGCACAAATCATTTCTATCCGGCAACCCCTTTTTTCTCTTTTATCATTTTGATATTAATATTTCCCTGAAATATCTTTTTGGTAATTGAATTACATTATTGGATTTTGGTATCCTAGCTACCGTCTTTTATTGAAAAAATCATAAAAGAGTAAAAAAAACTTTAAAATAAATTACTAATTTCTTTGTTTCAGGATGTAAAGAAACTAACCATTGTATCAACTTGACTAACATTCTGACACGAAAACCATAGCATTTTGTAAATTAATAAATCCTGTGAATCATTCTAAACAACCAAGCAGAAGAAAACTCCTGAATAGTAGAACACATCACAAGAAGTCTTAATAAAAATTGACTAGATTGAAGCAACACCCTAAAATATCCAAGTACAGACTATAAAGCAGTTTATCAAGTAAGAAATTAGGACAGTGTTTCAACAAAAAAGAGAAGCAAGGTGAACTCTTTATAAAGCGAAATAGATATTGAAAAAATAATTAAGTAATTACAATAATAACAACTAAACAGTTAAAATTTATTAATCAGGTATTAGACGAACCGTTATAAGAGAACTTACATTATTCTAGACGTTTCGTAAGCATTGTAGCTAACGTCTTCAGGAGACACCCTCTCTGTACAATGACTGAGGTGAACTAGAGTTTGGCGCTAGCGAAACGTCAAGAATAATGTAAGCTCTCTTATTACGGTTCGTCTAATATCCGATTATTAAATTTTAATTATGTAGTTATTATTATTGTAAATATGTAAAACGACCATAATTCCAACCTAAACCTAAGAATTAAGTATGCTATATCATTGCGATGATCAACAATGTTCGTAAATAAATACGAGATATAAAAGGCAATTTTTTTTTTTTTTAATAAAATAGATTTGTGAAAAGAAGTGCAATCCACCAATCTATTTTGCCTGACCAGTTGTCTTCATGTGAAAGCAGAAGATTGTGTGCATGCAACGGCATCTGTCGAACCAGGGTTGAAGCTATCGTCGCGGGATTCGAACCAACGTTATCCGGTTCCAAATAACCTGACTTGATCCCCGCGGCCATAACACCGACTATTGTTTTACAGAAATTCCGCTTTGCAATTCTTGAAGTGCTACAAGAAATTTGAAGCCAAACATTAGATAAATCCCCGGTACGTGGCTCGGTCTGCTCCTCGCCTAGAGTTTTGCATGCGCTAGACACGTTCCAGCTTTGGTATCGGCAGCACGCGCCTGCTTTAGCACCCGACAGAAAAACCCAGTGCAGCCAATAACAGCAGAGCCACCCTGAGCACCTGGGGCGGGTGTTCAGAACTCAAGAATTGCGAATAATTCTTTTGAAAAAAAAAAAATTCTGGATGTATCAATCAACAGTGAAAATACTTTTAGATTTATAAATAAAAACGCCGCTTTTTTACTACGAGATTAAAAAAACGCTCACTTCTCGCTGTTTAAACTGTCTTACCTGTCGCTTACTTATTACTGCTCACGTTTTTTTGTCGTGGAGAGTAATGTTTTCGTTGCCATTTACGCTCACTGGAGGTTCTATTAGAGCAACGTTTCTAGCTTTTTAGTATTTTTTTTTACAATTGAGGTACCTCTTCGGGTAAACTTGTTTTAATGTAACTTTGAGCGATAGAAGTTTGACGCAACAATAGACTCAAAAACAAGTCGACATTTTTTTTTTACGTGATATGACTCAAACTTAAATAAGCAAGTTCTACGAAGTCGTTTTTAGGTCATGAGTAGGTTTCTTATTAAAAATAAAACACAAAATACACTTTTTTAACATCGTGTTAAACAGGAATATTTTGTGCTAGCTAGGAATAGGACTCAGTATTATCTAGGAATATAAGAACAAAAATGCCTCCGAAAACATTCCGCTCTAGGTTTTACATGCACGAAAATTTTACATCCGACTCACATACTCGAGAACACATCTCGGAAAACTGTCTAGAACAAGAAGTTAGTTTGCGTTTTTATTTTAATTCATTCAACATTTAACCTGACTATAATTTTAAGTCTTAGTTTTAGCAGACAAAATCATTGTGATGCATTTTTAGTTCTTGTTGTTTGTGACCAACACCAATGGTTAATTAAAATACTTTTTTAACTTTGTTACAATTCACTTGAGTTTTATTTTTTAAAAAACACAACCAGTTTCGGGAGAAGCAGTACCTCCCATCTTCAGGTGTAAATATCAACTAACATAAAATACAAAATTACCAAATTAAGCAAGGATTTAATTTGTAGTACTGGTGGGGGTAAGTGGGGGGCGGGGCTTAATTGGAAACAAAGAAAGTAATGGCGAAGTGTTGGGAAAGAGGATATTATTTAAGAGGTTATTTTCAGAATTAATATTTTTTTGGATTTCTAGATTTTCAAAATTGTTCATTATTTTACCTTTGTAGGGGATGGGATGAAGGAGTTTTAATGTGTGAGTGTGAAAGGAATGGTTTGATTCAATGATGTGGTTGGCGAACTCAGAGTGACTGTTGCTCGTTAGGCAACGGCGGTGTTCTTGTATTCTAATTTTTAGATTTCTTGCGGTTTGTCCAATATATTTGAGTTCGCAATCACCACAGGAAATCTCATATATGCCACTTTTCATCATCCAGTCAATTTTATCTTTTGAGTTAAAGAGGATGTTTTTTAAATTATTGTTTGTGTAGAACGCGGGTTTAATGTAACTGGGCAGTAATTTAGAAATTTTGATAGATAATGGACCTGTGTAGAGAATTTTTTTCCAATACGTTTTATCTGTGGTATTATTATCAAGTGCAGAGTAAAGATACTTTTTAACAAGAATTTGATATTTTTTATTATTTAGCAGTTTATCTATCAATTTGTGTTCATATCCATTATTACAAGCTATTTGTTTAATGGTTGACAATTCTTGAGAGTAATCATTATTATTAAGTGGGATTTTTACGAGTCTATTTAGCATACTGTGAAAACTAGCTAATTTATGTGCGGTGGGGTGGGAGGAATGAAACGGTATTACAGTGTCTGTGTGGGTAGGTTTACGATATATGTTGAAATCTAGTTTATTATTTGTGATTTTAATGGAGATGTCTAAAAAGTTTAAGTTATTATTAACGTTTTTTTCCAGTGTGAATTTAATTTTGTGATGTAGAGTGTTAATGTGGGAAAGGAGAGATTCTAGTTGCCTATCAGTACCATTAAAAATACAAAATATATCATCTACGTAACGATACCATTTAAATATTTTTTGTACAAGGGGATGGTTTGAATTTAATAAATCAGTTTCCAGTTTACTTAAGAACATATCAGCTAATAATGGGGAGATGGGTGAACCCATGGGTAAACCTTCTCTTTGTTCGTAAAATTTATCATTAAATTGGAAATAGTTTTGTGTTGTACATACATTGAACATTCTCATCATTTCATCAACAATAGCATCACTTAAATCCGATTCGTATAATAAGTCATTAAAAATATTTTTTGCATCTGGTATAGGTACATTTGTAAATAGATTAACAACATCGAAGGAAACAAGTTTTGAGTTATTGGGTACAAATAGATTTTTTACGGAGTTGATAAGTTCTAAACTGTTTTTTATTGTGTGAGTCGGGTTATAAATTTTTGAAGAGTTTATTAGAAAATTAAGATGTTTACAAATTTTGTAGTTGGGGGCACTAACGTATGACACTACAGGTCTTATCGGGGTATTTTGTTTGTGTAATTTGGGAAGTCCATATAACCTGGGGGCTTGTGGATTCATTAGTGTCAGGGAATTACCACCATTTACGTTAATGGTGGGGCAGTTTTTAATCACTTGTTTCACTTTTTCTTGGAAATTTGAAGTAGGATTTTTGTGTAACACTACGAAAATGTTGTCCTTTAAAAAATCTTCCACTTTGTTAATATAATCCAATGTATTTAAGATGACAGTGCTGTTTCCCTTGTCGGATCTTGTGAGTGTGAGTTTCTTCTCTTTCAGGGCTTGGCGAATGTTGTGAGCTGTTCTCATTTCCCTATTGGTAGATGTTTTCCCTCCCATTCTTGATTTCTTGATTTCGTCCGCGCACTTGTATTTCACTGCTATAGATTCTTTTGTTACTGCCGCGTCAATGTCTACTGCCAATTGCATAATAGGTTTTTCACTGTTGTCACATATGTTATATTTAAGTCCGTGGTTGAGTAGCTTGGTTTCTTCTGTAGTAAATGTATGCTGTGATAGGTTAACTACTCGTTCGTTAAACTAATGTTTTGTAACTGTAGGTGTTATTTTATTAGGTTTTGTATAAGCTTGTTTTTTCGACAGTAATATGTTAAGTTTTTTGTCTAGTAACGCTTTCTTTTTAAAACCTTCCAAACTGGCAATATGTCTTACTTTATCATCCAGTATTTCCCACTCAACACGGTGTAGTACATGCACTAACTCGCAATGAAGTACTTTCAGTAGAGATTTGATGTTATCACGGGTCCTGTATAATGATTTAATTTCTTCATTAATCCATAATGTTTGGGCACTTTTCAACACTTTTGATGCTGTTTTATTTTTATTGTTAATTTTAACCGATATATAATTAGGAATAATATCATTTTTAATACAAGATTTATTGAAGTATAGGTTTAGAGTAGTAATTTTGTATTTAACGTGTAGTTTTTTGTACATTTCTGCCTTTTTTGCCGTACTAGCCAATATTATATTATTTAGATTTTGGGCAGTAACTTTGTGAAAGCACATTTTAATTAATTAAAATACTTTTTTAACTTTGTTACAATTCACTTGAGTTTTATTTTTTAAAAAACACAACCAGTTTCGGGAGAAGCAGTACCTCCCATCTTCAGGTGTAAATATCAACTAACATAAAATACAAAATTACCAAATTAAGCAAGGATTTAATTTGTAGTACTGGTGGGGGTAAGTGGGGGGCGGGGCTTAATTGGAAACAAAGAAAGTAATGGCGAAGTGTTGGGAAAGAGGATATTATTTAAGAGGTTATTTTCAGAATTAATATTTTTTTGGATTTCTAGATTTTCAAAATTGTTCATTATTTTACCTTTGTAGGGGATGGGATGAAGGAGTTTTAATGTGTGAGTGTGAAAGGAATGGTTTGATTCAATGATGTGGTTGGCGAACTCAGAGTGACTGTTGCTCGTTAGGCAACGGCGGTGTTCTTGTATTCTAATTTTTAGATTTCTTGCGGTTTGTCCAATATATTTGAGTTCGATTTTTCTTGATCGATGATCTTGAGTTTTATTTTTTTAAAAAAAAAATAAAACTCAAGTGAATTGTAACAAAGTTAAAAAAGTATTTTAATTAATTAAAATGTGCTTTCACAAAGTTACTGCCCAAAATCTAAATAATATAACACCAATGGTGTTTAAGAGAAGGAATACAGTTGAAGAGTTGGTTAAGTCACAAAAAATACCACAATCAAACTTAAACTTCGTTAAAAGTGTTGGTACGCTTTGGATTACAAAAAACGTGTAGATTTCCCTCGAAAATAATAGTTTTGAGATTGATACCGATCGGATAACTTACACATTTTTATTTGTACGTTTCAAACATTTTAGAAGAAGTTTTGTAGAAGACAATAATTATTATCACAATAAAAATTGACATTTGATTAGAAAAATAAAATTGCGAACCACTTATTTAATAACATAATATGTGAACCTTACAAGCTATTTGGTAAGATATTGTTACAAAAAACTATTTTCAAACACAAAATGTCAGTCAATGGAACTTCCGTGAAATAGCTTTTCTCATTTTGTAACAGGGTAAAGGAGGTGATCCTATTTCTAAGACGTATGGGACCTCAGCAAGTTAAAAGGTTTCAATCTGAGATTGTATAATATGCGCTATAGGCTGGCTGGAGAGGCCATTTCCAGAGTAACGTCTCACATTCACTCTCCGAACGACATCGGCAGTCAGATTGACGGCAGATTTGAATGTCGTTCTAGGCAAGACGTCTTAATAAAAGGACAACCTTAGAGAAGTCGCAAGGGATTGTAAAGGAAAAGGTATTGTATCGAATGAAATCTAAATGTATTGGTTTCATGCAGGAAAATCTAAAAAGAGAGAAAAACTTAAATTGGGATGAAAATAATAATAAAATTGCCCACAATTTCGCTCTGAAGAGCTGACGAGAAACTTTCATCATTGGTCATAAAAACATGAAATAGAAAACAAAGATTTACTATGGATAACATGGATATCCGCAATTTGATTGTATGGGTACCTAAACTCTAGTAGTTACTTTAAAATTTCCATTAATGCTTTGTACTTTCAAGTATTTAGATGGAACTTTGTACACACATATCTTACAATATTGGTACTTCTAAAAGAAACCCGTATTCTTTTTCTCCCGGAATTTTCCAAAACTCGAAGGTAAACTTCATAGCAACTGCAATACTTTATCACCATTATTTATTATTTTTTCTTGTGATATTTAAGCTAATAATTTGATTACAAATGACAAATGCTCAAGATGGACGGTTTGATAATTCTATCTATAATCTATAATCTAAGTTGCAAGGATATATTCATTCAAAGCTCTCAGATGTATGCCCACAAACAAACACGAGTAGTTCGCGCTTACAAATGCTGATTGTGTACTTACAAATAAAATCCAAACCTCAAATGAACATAAGCCCTGCAACTCTTGCCGACATTCCCTGAATAATTCTAATAAATATAAACAACTTCTCTGTCTATTTAATAATGCAATGTTAAGTGAAAAATTGGCACGTGTTATTCTTGCTGTTCTGTCAATCTCAGCCATTCAGTTGTATGTCCCTCCCCCAAGGAAACGTTCGAGTATTTCATTATGGGCCCACGAGGGCGTCTCCTCGCGAGCATTCAGATCATTATTTTGCTGTTTTCGCTTCCAGAGCTGTTACGCGAAATCTGCCGCGGAAAAAAAGAGGCGTTATGGCACGTGACGAGGGGCCGAGAAAACATCAAACCTTCATACAGTCAATCCACGAGACTCGGTACTAATCCCACGCACCTATAGGCTAAAATTCGGTACCCAAATCATAAATAGAAGTGTAGTATTTAAAAACACACTTTGTATTAAAATTATAATGTGAAGCAAACTGTTACTGTATCCTGCTGCCTTTCTACTAGGGGTAGCCGGTTCCCCCGCAGATGCATCTCCGCTTTTTTTCTGTCATTGCATACCTCTTTCATCTCTTCAACATTCATCACTTTCTTCATACATACTCTCCTCTTATTCTCACTCTGCAGATTCCATTCTTTCGCAATCTCACCTATTTGGTCTATCCATTCCTTCCTCGGTCTTCCTTTTTCACGCTTTCCTTTGACATTTCCTCTGTACACTTTCTTCGTTAGTCGTTCATACTCCATTCTTTCAAGATGTCCGAACCATCTCATTGTGTTTTTTAGTACTTTCATTCTTAAATTCTTATACCGCAAAAAAAAAACGTTAAAAGTTTACACATGAAGTACAGTTTCTTACAGCCGTTGTACCTGAATAATCCTTGCCGCCCTTCATTTCTGTTACACTTGGTCGTGATCAAATTCTTGCCTTCTGACATTCTTAAAACTGCGGTATCACCGAAATGTTAGTGTAAATAAAATGTAGGTTTTTGTTGTAGAAAAAAAACAAATTGAATAGGAACTAAAATATAAAACAATGGTAAGGTAATTAAATTTTTTTTTAAGATACCCAATGAATCTTTTCTCGATTATATTTAACAAAACAAGACTCAATTCTGAAGTCTTACAAAGGCTTTTTTTATGTATTGTTACCAATACACTACGAAAACCAAAACATTCGATTGATGAAGCAAATGTTTTCCAAGGCACCACTGTAAATCCAAATCATAATATAGGGCACACGCCCAAACCACTAGTATGCATAAACCTGAGTATGGGGGCGGAAGGGGTCGCACAGAAGCTATTTTTCAGTTCGCATTTTCAGTCCCCAAGAAGAAGGGGTATTTTTTACAGCTTTCACTTCGCGAAGTAAGAATTTTGGTTGAGATGTTAAATTTAAAAGCTGACATTTCTGATAAGAAAGAAACGATGATTGTGTGTATTTATGAATACTGAGGTCTTTCCTTTCATTTATAAATGCATCAATATTTAAAGTAAATATAAATGAACGCAATGTTGAATATTTAATAAATTTTGCACAGCATCCTTTCTTATTACTTGTTTTTTTATTTAAATACGTGTAACAAGAATAATAATGTATTCGTAAAATTTATTTATGAAAATGATGTCTTACTGAAGATTGACAAAGGCTACAGTTTTATTTTTTCCTTTACAGGTAGCTGTTGTTTTTTACACGGAACATGTGTGTTTATAAAACTCTTAAATCCAAACTTTAACCATACCAATATTGTTTGTGTTACAACATTATGCAAAATCTAGTAATAATTTTTCGCAACAAGTTTCAGCTCGCGGCAGTCAATTTCCAGACCTCAAAAAGCCACGATATTTTTTCAAATGACTAAACAGAGCACAAGTCTGCCAAAACAAAAACAAACTCAAGTCGAGCTTATCGCAGCACCCACCAACAGCTTTGAAACCATTTGGTTCAAACACCACTCGAGCAAGTGTGTATTTACATATCAGGAGCATAGACCGGCGAAGAAGATATCAGGTGTATTTATCTTCTACCTTTGTTTACTTTTAGTCTTCCAATTTGGAGTAAGCTCGGCTGCATGCAACTTTGCTCTTACACTAACTTTCTCTAACATTCTGTACTCCTGCTACGTCTGGAGAATATTAGTTTAGCATACACAGCTGATCTCGGAGAGAGAATTCAATGGATGAGTCAAACCAACTCACTTCTAAATAACTTTAACAATCTGCATGAGTACTTGAAACAACTAGCAATATTTCGATTCAATGCTTTGGCATTCAAACAAACATCTACATTACTTGTTATTCAACCTAAAGGAACCTTGATGGGGGGGCATTTGATAGCGCTAAAAGCCCTCAATAACTTTCTCGATATTCAAGATTAGTGAGATGAAAGATTTGAGGGGTGAAAATATTGACTGTATTATGTATGTTTAAGTTTCACAAATTCGTTTTTAATTCAATTAATCACATTGTTACTTTATTGCAATCCCAAAGAGACAAAAATAATGTATTGTTTAATATTGCAGTTTTATTTGTAAAATTAAAAGTACAGCAGCAGTATTTGCAGCTGGTATGTAGAGTTATTTGTTTGACGGGTAAGTGAAGAAGAAGGAAATAAAAAATAAATCATTAGACTAACAGATTGGACTGAGTGTACAATTAATTATACCTCTTTCAAATGCCATTGATACAATATATATTTTTGGAACGAGCACATTAATAAAAAATCACAATTAATAAAAAGGTTGCAACCACGATCACCAGATGGCCTTAGAGTTAAAATCAACTACACTAAATGTATAATACATTTTTTTATCAAAACGTTTATACATTTTTAAACCTTAAATTCATTTTTATATGAGAAAATATTCTGAAAATTTATATCCTTCAAGTAATAACATTATTCCTGGAAACAAAATACGTTTATTAATTTTTTCAAGAGGTTTCTTTTTAATATTTTTCATTTATCAGTAAATTAGGTAATAACGAGGAAATTCTTGAAAAGTCTCAAAGGATTTTAATATAAGAAAATCTGAGAAATGTTATAATTTTCTTTCAAAACTCAACCGAAACCTACGCAAACAAATTTAGACATTTCGTTTCAAAATATTATAATATTGTATTCTAACTAGTGGCATTTAAAACGCAACTAAAACGCAACTAAGCTACACATATAGTGTAACTTCTTGCCGCGTTATCCCCGAAGGGGTCGCATGTGGCGAGTTGAACCTATTTATTTTTACAGGTAAGGGGGCCGGCCTTACGCCAACCACTTCAGTGAAGTGGGGGGTTTCCCAGCTCCCGAGGGGGCTGGTACTCATTTCTTGTGAAGGCTGAGTAAGCCTTGCCGGTATTTTATTTTGGGGTTTGAAATAAACACCGAAACGGGAAATCATTTCTGACACCCTCGGTGGGATTCGAACCCGAGCTTTCGGCGTGGAATGCAAGCACTCTACCACCTGAGCTATCGACCGGACTATTTATTTATTTTATTGTTATTTATTTTACGTATGATGCACTTTACTTAAAACCTGTGTTGTTTTACTACGAGTTTTTAGGTTAAATGGAAACTGTGGATACAATCATAATTAAATTAGTATTACAACTATGTACTTTAAATTGTTTAATTATAATAATGAGAAAACATTGTCGGTGTTATGACCAAGGGGACCAAGCGGCCGATCTTTCTAGCGTATTTGGAATGAAATAATGTTGGTTCGATCTCTGCTTGGGTCACTTGACTGTAACTTTGACCCTGGTTCAACGGATGTTATTAGGTAAATATGAATTAATAATTCATTAATATAAACAATAATGAATTATTAATTGATGATATTAATACCTAATTATTTAATAATTCAAATGGGTAAAAACAAAGTTTTAATTCACTTATTTATTTGTTTTTTGTGCTCGAACATTTTCGCCTAATGAGGCATCTTCAGGAGTAACCATTCTGCTCCTGAAGATGCCTCATTAGGCGAAGGTGTTTGAAGGTGTTTGAGTACAAAAAATAAATACATTAGTGAATTGGAACTGTGTTTGAACCCATTTGAATTTTTAAATAATTAAAAATGGACTTTTACTGTGTTAATAGTTCAACACTAAAAAATATATTAATACCTGCTTCTGGCCAGGCAGAATAGGTTGGTGAATTGCATTCCTCTTCACAAATGTATTTTAAAAAAAAACATAGAAATATTTTTTCCAAAAGACGTTTCAAACTGACCGAAAGTAAATGTTTCAAGTTTATATGATCATTTTCTATTTTTCGTAGACATAATCCATCATATTATTTTTGTGTAGATTTCTTTTTAAGGTGTTGTTATTTTTTATATTTAAATGTAATTTATTATTCATATTCCTTGACTTATAGGTTGGTATGAGGCTGACCACCCATACTGTAAAAAATGGTTCACTTTGCCAGTGTCACCCCTGTTTCAGGGAAGGTCGGCAAAAGTTGTGGGGCTTATGTTCATTTGCGTTTTGAATTTTATTTGTAAGTACACAATCAGCATTTGTAAGCGCGAACTACACGTGTTTGTTTGTGGGCATACATCTGAGAGCTTTGAATGAATATATCCTTGCAACTTAGATTATAGATTTATTATAGATGCAAATATTTTCAAACGTCGAAAAAATTCATTAACTTGTGTCTTTGTTTCAAATATAGTAGGTACAATCCAAAATCTTTACATATTTAACACAATCAGAAATCAAATGTTCGATTAGTTTTGAAATGATCGAAAATGCATAATGTTTGTATTGTGTGTTGTTAACCAACTAATGTTAATTTTACTTTCAAAGAAATACCGATAGACACTTTTACTTTTCATAATCGTTTTTGATTCCTTGGCTTAAAGGTTGGTTTGAGGCTGACCACCCATACTGTAAAAAAACATCCTCTTTTCTAATGTCACCCCTGTTTCAGGGAAGTTCGGCAAAAGTTGCAGGGTGTATATTCATTTGAGGTTTGGATTTTAAATTGTAAGTACACATTCAGCGCGAACTTAAACGTGACCATTTAAGGGCATGCATCTGATAATTAGGTTTGAATGTTAAATATATTTGCAACTTAGATTAAGGATCATAAATTATAAAAATATCTGAAATATGAATGGTTCACACTTATGTTACAAACAACGACTTTTTGGCATCATTAAATTCAGCACAAGATCATCTTTCCATTGCCACAGCCGTGTTGTGTACAAGGCAAGTAATCCAACCTTTTGTTTGTCTTTCCCGTTGCATCATGTGGCCATAGACACACGAGCTGTGCACAAATAGCGGGTCCGCCATTATTATAATTTAATTTAGCTCGAGCCTTTCATAGTTTGCATGTGAGCCCGCCAACTCGCCTGGCAACCCCTCCAACCAACAACGTAATACAGCCTGAAATCGTAGAGCTAAGTCACATTCATGACGTTCATTAAATCAGATGGAATGTATGTATTTACAAAGCATTCTCATGACTCTGGATGAAATGAAAAAAGTATGCAAGGACCGAAAGAAGGGGGTTGATCTGTAATGCTGGGCTTTAAAAAAATAAAAATAAACACTTTTTTATGGCATATGTTTTGTTGGTTTTAATTTTTACTGTTTAATTGTTAAGTGTTTGTTTGTTTTATATACTTAAACGTAATTAATTGTTTGTATTCCTTTACTTACAGGTTGGTATGAGGCTGACCACCCATACTGTACAAAATGGTTCACTTTGCCAATGTCACCCTTGTTTCAGGGAAAGTCGGCAAGGGTTGCAGGGCTTATGTTCATTTGAGGTTTGGATTTTACCGGCTCAAGCAAGGCTAAGTTACTGGGTGACGTCAGCGAGCGGTCCCGACAGAGTGACCTATGACCCGGGAACGTAGCTCCAAATCTGTGAACAAAAACCAAAAGTTGACCTTTCGAAGAGATTTCTGTTTAATTTATAACCCGAAGTCTGCCATTTTTGTTTCTTTCACTTAATGAACTTTTATTTAAGACCATTTGGAGAGAATGAATGAGGAAAGACTGACGAAGAAAGTGTATGCTGCAAGAATTGATGGATGTCGTGGAAGAGGAAGACCGAGAAAGGTATGGATGGACCAAATTTTCGAAATAGCGAGTGAATGGGATATCCAGTCATAATAAAAGAAGAGCTTGTATGAAAAAGGTTATGACTCTGGATGAAATGAAAGAAGTATGCAAGGACAGGAAGGAGTGGCGGCTAATCTGCAATGCTGATTTTTAATGTTGGTTTGTTAGTTTTCTACATTTTTTGCATAAGAAATTTTTGCCTTTTTTTTATAGATTTATTTTTCAGGTTTTGTTGTTGTTTTTTTTTTTATACTTAAATGTTATTTATTACTCGTATTCCTTGACTTAAAAGTTGGTATGAGGCTGACCACCCATACTGTAAAAAATGGTACACTTTGCCGATGTCACCCCTGTTTCAGGGAATGTCGGCAAGAGTTGCAGGGATTATGTTAATTTGAGGTTTGGATTTTATTTGTAAGTACACAATCAGCATTTGTAAGCGCGAACTACACGTGTTTGTTTGTGGGCATACATCTGAGAGCTTTGAATGAATATATCCTTGCAACTTAGATTAAAGATGAAAAAAAAGATATAAAAAAAAATATCGAAGTTCAGAAAGTTTTACTTCTGAGACATTTACTGCGTGATGAAAATAACCGACTTCTGCATCATAGATTTCCAAATGCAACTAAACCTTTAGAATTCTACCTCGTATAGCCTCTAATTCCTGCAGCATACGCAGAACGCTCCCTTAGTGCGTACCATATACCTTATGGGGTAAGCGAAGGGCTAATGCAAAACGCATCCCCTATCTACCATTAAGACGAATACTCGCCCAACCAACACCTGACGAGTTTTACATAATAACGCTATGTAATATTTTTTTGCTCGTAAATGAACTAAAATATGAATAATGTGATACTTTACAATATTTTTCTTATGCATGGGAGTAAAAGTATGTTCATTTTGTTTTGTGATGTATTGTGCTTTCTGCTTTATGGTTATCACCAAATTTATCAATGTGGGTAATAGTATTCATTAAATCTTCGCTCACTGTCATTTACAACGTTAAAAAATAAGAGGAGTCTCGTTTATTAAAATTTCAAGCAAAATTAAGGTATGCACATGCATATGAAAATAAAATGGGTTTTAGATTCAGAAAAAAACTAACTTCAAACTTAAATTCATGATTTTTAATTAGAATAACTGCTGTTCAGTAGATTCTTTGTATGGAACAAAAATAAATGTATTTTACGAACTAACGATACAACCGTGTTTTAAAATGTTTCACCGGAGATATATCTGACATCGTCACTACACAGACCATTTTTTCTAAAATTTCAGTTAGAGCCTTGTTGGCGTACTTTTTCTGAGTTTATTAACCCATTCTTTTAAACATAACGGTTCGTCAAAATCAATATTTATAACTGCATTTTGAGAAAAAAATCTTTGTACCCTTTTATATACATTTTTTTATGAGTAAAAAATGTTCTCTGTTATAGTCTTCATTACACAGCCTTCACCCTGATCCAAGTATCCGTGACATAATACGGCACTCCGTTTTACTCTCCATAAATTGTGAATTTAATATTGCAGCCTCCTGGGCGGTGCATTTTTCTTGCAGGTACCGAGGCAGGCTCGCACTTTCATCCCCCAAATGAAAGTGCGTCGTGTACTCTAGGCTGCAATGCATTATGCATGGCAGCGACAGTATGGGCTCACGCCGGGAAGCGAGTGGAAAATGAGACTACCGGAAGGTTTCTCAAGTTTTCTATCAATAAAAATAAATATAAATCCGTGATTTAATTCACCCACGTATATCTTGTTAACAAAAACGGATATAAATCTAAATCTAAGCTGCAAGGATATGTCTCATTTGAGATTCATATTAAATGCATTGCCACAAGCAGACATGCATAATTTCGCGCTCACACATGCCGCATGTGGACCTACAATATAAAAACCCAATTCTCAAATGGACATAAGCCCTGCAACTCTTGCCGACCTTCCCTGAAACAGGGGTGACATTGGCAAAGTGAACCATTTTTTACAGTATGGGTGGTCCGCCTCATACCAACCTATAAGTCAAGGAATACAAGCAATTAATTACATTTGAGTATAAAAACAAACAAATAATCACTGAACAATTAAATAGTAAAAAAATTAAAAAGCCACTAAACATATTCTATACAAAAGTGATTTTGTTTTAAAGCCTCAGACTTAAACACCAGCATTACAGATCAACCGCCATTTCTTCCGGTCCTTGCATACTACTTTCATTTCATCCAAAGTCATAACCTTTTACTTACAAGCTCTCCTTTTATTATGATTCTGGATATCCCATTCATTCGCTATTTCGGAAATTTGGTCCATCCATACCTTTCTCGGTCTTCCTCTACCACGACATCCATATAAACAAGTGTAAATTAAATATTAATCAACCTACACATTTTTTTTAATTAATAAGTACCAAACGACGTGATGTCCTAGGGTCTCAGGTATTGTCAACAAATTCTGACAGGAATCAAATATATGTTGATCTATTTTAAACATTCTCTGGTTTAATAACCACTGCTTTGTGGTATGCCCCAATAAAGTGGTTGGCAAGAGGTCCTTACCTATAAAAATAAATAGGTTCCACCCGCCCCACTTTCCATAGAAAACGCGGCAAAAAGTACCCAACATGTGTAGCTAAATAGCAGCATTTGTGCGCTTGGCAATTTCACTGGCCAAAAAATGAGCATTGCCTTTTGACAATGAGAAGGTCAAGAATATTCCGTTTTCTGTTTTCATCTGAATATAAGTTTGATTCAAAAATTTCATATTATCCTACATTTGAAGTTCAATTTGGATCAACTAATTTTTGTAGCTTGCATTTTTCTGAGATTTTACGATAGTAATTTCTCGAATCTGCAAAAAAATATCATTGCGTTCAATTGATTTCCGTATTTTTTGTAATTTTCAGCAATCTCTTGTAAGCAAACTTCAATTTTTTATGTAGAAGAACGTAAGTTGGCGTTAGGTGATTCCTCAAAATGACCAAATAAATTAAATTTTCATTCCAAAGGCAGGTACACCCAGACTCAAGCGCGTCTTTGCAGTTCGATGATGTATTCATTTCACATTGCTCTTTCAATTTATACTCCTTGGCGACACTTTTGATCCATCCGCTGGCCACTTCGGAGCCTCTTGTAGATAAATTGAAAATGTTTACAACCTCTGGGCTTGAGGAAAGTACGTGTGAAGAGCGATGCTATGGGGAGAGATACGGGAAGGTGGAATAAGATGCCAGTTGGAAAAATTCCATACGCGAGTAACTCACGAGTCGTATCGAGATTTGTGAGACCAAAAATCTTGCACATAAAGAAAAACATTGAAATCAATTCAAAACTATCTTATATTGTATAAGTTGAAAAGATACGTAGCTGAGAGGGTGAAAATTACACATAAAAAAGTCTTAATCAGACCTTTGCATTTATGAACCAACCTCGAACAAAAATATCGATTCACGAACTTGAAAACTTTTCTAATATTGATAAATTAGAAACATTGTTGGATCGGGTGTTTACAATTTTATTTTTTACTCAGCGGGATAACATTAAAATTATTCAATATGGTCCTAAACACTCAATAAAATCATATGTAAGCTTTTTCAACCGAAAACAAAATAATACCAAGTCTTTGCTCTAGCAACCCAGCCATAAGATGTGACAGCTTTTTTATCCGTATTATTTCTAACGACAAAAATATATCCTCATAACCGAAACATTTTTATTCTACTTGTAACTTTCAAATTTCCAAACGAGTACTTTGGTGAAACACGGATTTGCTCATACAATAAAAATCAAATTTATTGAAGCATATTTGTAAAAAAATAATAATATCTATATCCACCCATCATTTTTATTCCCTGTAATTTTGTTTAGAAATAGGTAAGTGAATAAAGTAGTACAAATAATTATCTTTTCAAATTGTTTTGGTGATAACTTTTCAAATTGTTTTGGTGAAACATTGTGGAATTCCTAATTATCGTTCATTCAATATATGCAGTTTTAAGTGACCTACTAGAATCCATGTACTTGTGCACCACATTTTCTTATTACGCTGTACATGGAATCGATTAGATTAGCGTCCGTCATTGAAATGCGATAGAAAATGTCCTTGGGTATTTTGTATGCTGATACTGGAAGCGAAGGCTCTCGTCCGACCCAGTCCTCAATACAGGGGTCGACAGAATGGCATGCAAGATTTTATTGAAGTTCATAAAAAAAATATTTTTATTGTAAAAATACCTACAAGTGGCAAGGAAATGTTAAACATCTAATTCAATCGTAAACAAGGTATAATTATAAATAATTATAAAAAATTATAAAAAACACAGAGTTTTATTTTCACAAATTGAGTATTTATTTCAACCTCAAGTACTTTCGACTTATTCACGTCATTATCAAGAGGATACTAAATTACAAAAATGGACAAGACAAACACCATAGAGAAATGGTGTTTGTTTTCTCTATGGTGTTTGTCTTGTCAATTTTTATGTCTAAGGTATAATTAGTTTGTTTTTTCAAAAAAACCCTTTTCTTAAATTTACCCGTTTAAATAAACAAGGTACATAATCCTTCTTTTGAAAAAATTTAATCCTGATGTTACAAAAAGATTGTCAACTTGGTCAAATCATGTAATAAACCTTAAACTAATGCTTTCTTAAAGAGTAGGTTTTATTTTACATGTGAGTAATTTAGAATTCCACTTTTGCTTTGAATGTTGACCAAAATACGTATTTAAAAGAGTAATTGACTAAAATAATAAACTCTTCATATTATCTATATGATTGCAGAGAAATGTGACCGACGATGTTGACCAGTGGAGTAAGAAGAAAAGACGCTTCTGGCAAAACCACGTGCTAAAAATGGATGCAGACCAAATAGTAAATGGTGCTGCAAAGGAACTGCCAATTGATTAGCCCCCACCAGGCAGAGGGGAAGGAATAGTTGGTCTGCAGTGTCATAGGAGGGAATTTCCAAGACAACAAATCAATAGATCTAAAGAAAGATACACTTAAATAGAAGCACACATATTGGGTAATTTTTTGTATAAAAATATTGAGTAATGAAGCTAAGCAAAACTGTTTTAGAGAGAAATCGATAAAGTCGGAAGACCAAAGAACTTTCCATATTTTAGCGAATGTTAACAAGCCAAAATTTTCCAAGAAGAAGATACTGCAGTCCCTGAGACAATTTTTAATATACGACGAACTTTATTTTTTCGGGCTTATCGATCGTGTTCTATAATTTTAATTGTATCTCATAAGGTATGTGAACCAACACCAGTCATATAACACTCTTGTCGTAAAAGCCTTACGACCTGAGTGGGAATAAGAGAAGAGTATGAATAAAGAAAGTGATCAATGTTGAAGAGATGAAAGAGGTATGCAATGACAGAAAAAAGTCGAGGTACCGGCCGCCCATAGTGGAACGGTGGCAGGATACAGTAACAGTAACGTGTATTGATTTAATTTGTTATGCTCTACAGGTTTAAATATTTCCTTCTCGGAGTCCTTGATCTCTGTCTTGTCCATCGCAGTCTCACAATTTTGCACGAAGAGAAGAGTACAGGGTTATGCTGATCGTGCTCTGGCGACCAGTCCAACTCCTTTCTCCACTACACTCCCCCAAGCATAAAGCTGAGTTACAACTCAATCCTAGCGTTTTTCGAAAAATATATAGAAACTAAAACTGTGCCTGAAAGGAGCGATTCATTTTCCATACACTTTTTATTGAGTTAAGACGTAAAAATTTACACTTTGGGCTTAGTACTGCATCAGAGAGTAGTACCGCATTACCCAGCGATAGAACTTCCTGCAATTTTCAATACCCATTGAACAATTTACAATTTAAAGCTGCCTCTAACTGATTCCCTAATGCGGTGCCGCTGAAGCTTAGTGCATACTTACACACGTACATACATATTGAGTACTAGGGCCTGTCTAGATTCTGGAATTGCAAATATTTTACATGCAGTCCAAACCGATATTGAATTTCTAGAGAATGCCGTATTTCAATCAACTTTTGATTCGGGTTCATATTTTGAAGATATTTCATATGATTAGTATTTGCAAATAATTATTTATTTTGGCCGGGCCGGGCTGTCGGTTGTATAGTGTTTTGTGTTGGGTTGCTTTAATTTTGGGATACTCAATGAAAGTGGCGATTGAAATTGGTTTTAAATAGAACAGATTGGGGTAGGAACACAGACACATTTTTAAATCTCAAAATATCCACGTACGATAATCGTAAAAATTTTCAAAAAGTTACTTAAAATTCTATTAATGTCTATGAAGTACAAATTGAACTGAAAATCAAAGAATTTGATTTGAATTTGTTTCTTACCGGCAGTCTGGCATGATTCATTTTTATTTGTCAAAATACTGGATGAGTGTAATGCGTATCATTTTTAAGTACAAATTTTCTTTACCAAAAATAAAGGTTGAAACGATACTTTTTAAGATTTAATACATGAAACAAGAACTATTTATACAGCATCCAAAACTATTATTTTTTCTATGCCTGAACTAACAAATGACAAACAACGTTAAGGCTTAATCGATTCTCTGTCATTTTCAAAGACTTATAACACTTTCCTGTGTGGGTATTTTACATTGACATATCAGGTTCTTATAATTTTTCTCATATGCATATTTATCAACAGGTTTGCCTTGATTCTAATACTGGTTTTTTCCTCGTTCCCTCATACTATTCAGCTCTTTTACATTTATTCTTAAATGGAAAAATCAGAACAGAACATCGAAGCAGAACAGTAATGCTTTTTACTTACAAGATTTAAAGTTCACATATTTTCTCAAAATTTGCAAACTATTTGATAGCATTTACTTGAGCATTTATTATTTCTACAAATCTTGAATGCTTTCTTTTTCAGAACAGCATTTATTAAAATCCCTATCATTTCCTTATGAAATGAATTCAAGAATTTAAATAACCCATTCATCCTTCTATTCAGGCGTGTAAAATAATAATTAATTGAGCCCCTTCATTCTTCACAAACAGAATAGAAAGACATCCCCCTCGCAAAGCCTTCTGTGCCCAAGTATACAACTTTTCACTCAAACTCAACAACAGCGTTTTACAAAAAAAATTATGGAAGCTAAGACTGGCGCTTTTGTGATCGCTTTAATTTTCCCTTTATTTGAAGGAAACGCTATGGATGAATTTAAACGTGAAGTTGTATACTTGAGGAACTGATCAATAAACGTAATAAAGGCAATGTGCGCTTCTTATTAAATGGGTGTATAGAAAAGATAATAAAGGTTAATTTAAAAGTTCCCCGTTGAGCTAGGAAGGGAGGCTTATAGCTGGGAAGCTTCCCTTGCCTTCTATATAGGGGTGCAGGGAGTGAAAGGCTTTACTATACCTGAACAGCATCCGCAAACAAAACCTTTCGAGAAGTTTTTCCCCGTAAAAGGGATTCGCAGAGATTATTTTAAATAGTTTGAATTTTAATTTGATCCTGCTGAAATAGGATTATGCTGTAAACTTAGGGAAAAATTATGGGATGGATTTGAAAAAATGCACTTTTAGAAATTAAAGAAGACGTCTGATTTTTGAAAACCATGTGACATTGCCATTAATCAAAGATAAAATGTAAAGAAAATTTAGACAGATAACAATATGAAGATATTTCTTTCCGAAGTGTAGCGTCATAAAATATATTTTTTTCCCTTTGTATCCTTCTCTGCATGCAGTCATATTTTATTCATTATAATAATGATAAAAATAATAGCAGCATTATTTTTGTAGATAATTCTTTTCATTTAGTATCATATCTCATGTACAATATTATTTTAGTCTTACTGCAAATCCTCAGACCCCAGAGACCAGAGTTCATTAAAAGGAAGAAACCAATACGGCAAGTTGTCTGCAGCCTCATACCTCGCCCCTAGTGTGCGAGGACATAAGAGTATTATTCTGTACCATCATTACATTACATGCGAACAGCCCTCAAGTACTCGCTACAATGCTATAAGGAAATAAAGAGAAAAGTCGGATTGAGCTACCAAGGAAACAAAGGGGGTTGTCCATTCTACATAACCTCAAGATAAGTAAAATATTTTTGTTTTGTCTTTTACGTGTGAAAAAATGACAATATTTCTTGACTTTTTATCTAAATAAGTATTTTATGCTGAATATTTTGTTTAAAAAATAATTTTACTGTTGAAAAAACTTAGTTTACGAACCGATATATGTAGGCATTCAAGATGTGGATTTGGAGAAAAATGTCCAAGACATCTAATCTAATCTAATCTAATCTAAGCTGCAAAGATATATATCATTTAAGATTTATATTAAATGCATTCCCACAAGCAGACATGTATAATTTCGCGCTAACACATGCCGCATGTGGACCTGCAATATAAAAACCCAATCTCAAATGAACATAAGCCCTGCAACTCTTGCCGTCCTTCTCTGAAACAGGGGTGACATTGGCAAAGTGAACCTCATCGGTCGAAAAGAAGTCCAACGAAGAGGTGTTGGGGGACATAGAAGAGGAGAGAGAGCTTATAAATCACATTTTGAGAAGGAAAGCCAAGCTAATATAGAGCACTCGATTAGACATAGCACTTTTCTTAAAATCTTTGAAGGCGAAATCTTGGGAAGACGAACAAGAGGCCACCAAAAAAAATCATACTTTAAGGATGTGATTTTTGTTTATATAGTAGTGTATTGACGTGAAGAAGAGAAGAAGTATTGACGTGAAAAGATTATGTTTCGGTGAACGAATGGTTCATACACAAGTATCAGTGACAAGAATGGAGGTAATGCAATACCTCCCCTGTATAGGGGATGCAAGAGACCGTCTTGGGGGACAGTGGAAGATTTACCTATGTAGGTAAGGTGAGGAGGGAACTATGCAGTCTGATCTTTATTGAGTTTTATAAGTACGGAGTCAGTAATCTGATCAAGAATAAATAATTAGTTCACCATTTGATTCCATTTTTATTCCGAAAGTTTCTACGTCAAAAAATTATAAAGATTGCGATGAAAAATAATAGATGGCAGTTTTTGATGTTAATGTAATTTGTAATACTCGTAGCTCCACAATCATAAAAAATAAACTTTTACGACGTCTCGCTCCCGGTTTGCTAGGTTAAATTCAAATAAATATTTTATTATTGGTTGCTTAGAACGGTAGATTTTTTCATTAAAAATATATGTATATATTTAACAAAAATAAATATCTTCTAAATCTATATCGATGTCTAAATCTGACCAAGCTGAATGACGATACTGTTACGATTGTAAATAAATAAATTTACTCTCTACTGATTAATCAATGTTTAAAATAAAAATAAAAAATGTGTAAAGAGGAATGCAATTCACCAAACTATTTTTCCTGGTCAGAAACAGATATTAACATTAATTGTACATTGAAGCTTTCACGGCCGGTTTTTGTTGACACAACAATCACTTTTTTCGGGCTATGTAGCCGTGGTCTGGTTGATTCTTTCCGGACAGTTTCACCCATTGCTCCAATGGGTATTAATAATTCATGGTTTAATATCTTTAATGAATTATTAATTAATAACTACTCAACGACACTGTTGAACCAGGGTGGAAGTTATTAACGATAGGACTTGATGCAGGCGTGGTTCGAACGAGCGCTAGTGTCAATAACGCAAATTCGAGCGCCGGCCGACGCCTTGTACCTTGACTATCCCAGCGACTTTTAAAGAAAAAAGGGGAAAAAACTTAAATCAGCTTGCTTTTTCTCCCTGTAGGCGCATGGTTTCAATATTTTTTTCATTTTTAAGAAAAGCCTCATCATTACTGGTATGAATTCATGAAGCTTAAATTTTCAAAACACAGACTCTCTTATATAGAATATAGTACCTACCTTCTTTAAGTTTCATTTTTATTTTATTTTTGATTGCAAATCAAACAGGTGGGATTCTTTGTTTTTGTGATGTGTGAAGACACACATACTTTCGATTGTTATTATTACAGATGAATAAAATAAACAATCTGATTCCTTAATGCATTTTATCATAAATTTAATGGTTCAGATAGGAGAAACCCAATAATCATCTGTATATCACAAATCATTAAGAGCTTGAAATTCTGGTTTAGTTATTTATTTTATCATAACCGGTTGATGGCTTATTTGTTAGAGTAAAATACCTCCAAGGCTTACTGAGAACATAAACCTTCAATTCAACTGAAGGGGTTGGCGTCAACATCGTTACCTGTAAAAATAAATATTTTCCACTCGCCACCTGCGACCGCTTCGAGGAGAACGCGGCAAGAAGTTATACTATATGCGCAGCATAGTTATAAACACCAAGTCCCTGTTTCTAGCCGAAGTATCCAAGGTCAAAATTGCCATCATGATAACCGATCGTCCATAGAATTGGTAACAAAAGAAGCAACGTTTTTTTTAAGGTAAAATGTATTTTTTGGATAATCAAAATAATATTGTCATTATAAATGAATCACAATTATAATAAAAGTGGCCATCAAAATAAAAATATACCATAATTCAACATATTTTCCTACGCAGTTATGGAAAAACAGCTAGCGATTATTTTTCAATGTCAAATAGTGGCATACTTATGCTGGTAGGATATATAATATGGTTGCCATAATTAAACTGTTTCGTTTTTCCATTATAAATACACGTAAACTGTGTTGACCACTGTCATATACAAGGTTATGAATCACTTTACATGTAGGTACTCGTTCATAAAATGCAAAGATGTCATCTCGTACCTATAATTGCTTCACTCAATGAAATGTGTTTCCTTACTGGTCGGTACTTATAAGGTTGACCAAACGTGGAGTGAAAAATTGTTCACTTACGGTAGACTTTATGTCTAAATCTCATCTAAATCTAAGCTGCAAAGATATGTATCATTTGAGATTCATATTAAATGCATTCCCACAAGCAGACACGCATAATTTCGCGCTTACACATGCCGCATGTGGACCTACAATATAAAAAACCCAATCTCAAATGAACATAAGCCCTGCAACTCTTGCCGACCTTCCCTGAAGCAGGGGTGACATTGGCAAAGTGAACCATTTTTTACAGTATGGGTGGTCAGCCGCATACCAACCTATCAGTCAAGGAATGTGTTTTTTTGAGATTTGTATTTTTCACTAACTTACTGAAGAAGAATACAATTCACCAAAGTGTATTTTTTACCTGGCCAGAAACAGAGATATTCGATCAATAATTTAGTTGGACAAAACCAAAGATGGATAGCTATTTCTTTTTATCGAAAATGATATAGATAGGTAATCTGTAAGATAAATATATGGAAACAAACAAAACTTCATTCTGTGTCTTCGAATATTATCTCTTTTGTAAAAAATCATATTTTTGTTCTGGACGATTTAATTTATCAGTTTTATTTCATTATCAATAATTAATAAATGGCATTTGAAAACTGTCACAAACCAAGCGCAACGGGAGGAACCGGCGGTGTTTCATTTCAAATATCCGACAGTTAAAATACCACCATCTTGTCCGCTCGGCTACAGCGCAAGCATGCCTAAATAAAAAAAGTTATAATAAGTACAAACAATATTAATAATAATTTATTTAGCAAGACTGCACATCAACGTTTGATACATTTTTAAGGCTTCTAAATCATTTCACTCCTGTCATAAAAACGGTGTGAGTGTGCCCGATTATTCGCCCTTCCTGATTTATAATTTAAAACATATGTATGAATCGCTACCTTGCCGGTCTGTATTGTAGTGGTTAACGCTTCGAAAACGTATCTAAACGGAAGATGGTTAGTTCAATTCCTGGCTAAGCAAAAAAATATCAATAAGTTTTCAAATTCTGCTCTTCACTACAATCGTTTGGCTTTACCAAAGACCAGTTACCAAATACTCATCCAGTCTTACTGCAATTGGGTCTTGCTTAATAATCGGCGCTTTCTATAGCGACGACCAAGCTGGTCGAGGACTGTTTACACCAATCTATCCCTCATTAGAATAAGATTTACAGATTTTTTACATTATACCAAAATTAAATTAGATTACCTTCACTTAAATATTGTGTTGAGGCTGATCACACATAAAGTAAAAATTGATTAGGTATATTTGTTAGGTTTTGGTGATTCACACAATGAAAGTCTATTGTATTTATTTAAAAAAAATAACACTGTTTTAATTCACTAATAATTTTATTTTAATTTTTGTCACGAATATTTTCGTCTCAAAAATGCATCCTCAGAAGCAGTTTCTCGAAGAAAAATAAAATTGTAAGGTAATAAAAAATGCGTATTTTTTTAAATAAATTACAATTGATTCACTCTTGCCAACGCCCAAACTGTTTGAAAAAAGGCGGCAGAAGTTACAGATTTTTTGTTTATTTGAACGCCTTTTCTTATTTTATTTATTCACGAATGTGTGTGCGTAAACTAACACGTGTTTTATTGTAGTCGTGCATTAAATAATAATCTTAGATCAAATATACTTGCAATAAGAAAGTAGAACAAAAATATTGATTATATAACTTTCTCAAAAAAAGTATTAGAAAAAAAAATTGGAGTTGATTGGCATTTAATGGCAAAATTTAATATAATATGCAACCTAATTACGGACAAAAAACCTTTTTGTAATATAATAAAGGTGGAAAAAAAATTGCTGTCGTAATGGGTAACTGTGATAGTGGACTCTATAATAATATGTACCGCACTATCTTGCACAGTTCTTTGTGATGATTTCGTTTTCAGTTCATATCGCAACTCCGGTCAGTGCTAGGCGTTTGGTCAGGGCTTTATTTAAAAATCAATGCTTATCAATTATTAACTACGAGTATATAGTTATCTGAAAGGGAAAACCGGGTATCTACCTTCATTTTCATGTTTTTATTTTGTATAAATAAGAGTTAACATAATTATATAAATAAATACCTATATTTTTTAAAATTAAGTATTAAATAAAGTGTAGGAAAATATGTTTGTTGTTTAACACATTTTTAAAAACAGAGATCTGTAAAATGTTTGGTATTTTTTAAATAATTTAAAAAAAAAAGTGTGTGAAAAATTATTATAAGTAATTTAAAAATATACATCCTTACTTCGGGTAAAAAAAAAAGTCTCATTATCACAAATTATACTTTTTATATTTTGATCTTCATTTTCATATTTTTGACTTATAATTAATATTTGTCTTTATTTTTTGGTGTATTTTTTGGCAAACTGTGGACGCTAGAACCAACAAGTGTGTAAGTGTGAGACATGTGTAAGTTCACGCTTACACATGCTGCATATCGACGGTTAAAAGGCAGTGGGGCATAAGCGACATGTTGGTCAAAAATGAGTTATGAATGCTATCCTACTAGAAGTCTTCCGCTCTTTCTAATGCGCTTACTCCTATAGCTCTACGATGTACGGTTTTGGTTTAACCGACAAGACTTTGGCCTTTTTGTCCTAAAAGCGCTTGTCACATTAAATTTTTTTTTAAATATAGTAAAACCACATTAATAGGAATGTCAATAAACGCCTTAATTTTTTAATTAATTTTTCTGCAATCTCAAACTTTAAACTGGTCTCCTGAACAATTTTGTTTAAGTCGCTCATGCCCTACTGCCTTTTAACCGTCGATATGCACTTACAAAAAAAACACTCCTGCCGCCTTTCCCTGAAACCGGGGTGGCATTGGCAAGAGTGAAGCAATTTTTTACAGTATGGGGATCAGGCTCATACCAACCTATTAGCAAAGGAACTGGTGAAAGTAACTGGCGTTTTAAATAAATAAAGTTTTATAGTCAAAAGACTTATATTACACGTTTTATAGTACAGTATGTACTCAAAACAAATTACATTGCAAATTTTTCTACTCCGCGAATCTAATCTAATACTAGAAGAAGAGAGAAGGATTCCAATCCTTATAATGACATTAAGACATTGAATACGTTGTGTAATGTCTGTAAAAAATGTATATTTGGATATAAGACGAATCGTTTCCATGGAACTTATTTTATTGCCGACGTTTTGTTAGTATCTTCTTATTTATTCTTGATCTCCTTTCAACAAGGGTGTCTCTTGAAGACGTTAGCTACGATACCAACGAAGCATCGAGAACAAAGTAAGTTCTGAAGCTAAGATTTGACTGTAATCCTAACCAAAAATTAAAGTTAACGTGTCAAAATATTCATTAAAAAAATGTACATTTACATAGCAGCTTTTACGCCTCAAATGATTAATATAAGTACAAAAATATTGAATTAAAATAGAATTAGTAAATGTAGTGAAAATAAAACAGTCTTTAATTAGAATTGTTTTGGTTCTTTAAAATTTAGCATGACACCAAAAAAATATGCTTTTATCAACATTGTTAAGCAAAATTAATATAAAAACCTGACCTGTACGATAAACGAATTAAAATAAACAAACTAGATTGCTGAAATAATTATGAAATTTAAATTTAAAAAAGAAAAAATATTACACAACGATGTTTTTGTTTTATTTTTAATATCAGCACACATTTATGTACAATGTTTTTATCATTATACATTTTAATAATTATTTAATACAATTCATTTTAAAAAACATGACAACTTAACCACTCAGTATTAACGTAATAATAAAGATAAATTACAAAAAAACAGTGTTCTTTAAATCTAAAATATAATTTTTTTTTTCTAAAACGTAGTTTTATTTTCACAATAATATTTTATACCTCGAGCACTTTCGACCTTCAATACTCATGTCATTACTAAGGGTGCTCGAGGTATAAAATATTATTATGAAAATGAAACTACGTTTTAGAAAAAAATAATTTTATTTTAATAAAATGAATTTTCACTGTGTGAATACACAAACCCTACAAATTCTTTAAATCTATTGAAAACTAATAAATTACAGTGTCGTTAAATAGATTTAAAATATAAAAGTACAGCGTTTTTTAGGATTCCCAGTTTTTTTCTTTTGTAACGCAATTCATAGGTTACAATCGTGTTTTTTTTCTAGAAGTCAACATGTTGGCTTGGTTTATAGTCGGTCTAGTTTCCCTTATCGTTTTCACTCTGAGATATAACAAGAGGGCCCGTGAAATTGCTGACAAATATCCTGGACCAGCTTATCTCCCATTCATAGGAAATGGTCACCAGCTGGCAAGAGGTGGAGCAGACGGTAAGTTGTGATTCCTCAACAAATATTTTATTGATTCGAATCATCTAAAGCAGGGATGATCTAAAATCTTACCAGTAAAAATAATCAGTAACCATCGATCAACATAAAAAGGAGATAGAGCATCATAGTAGTTTGGTGTGCCGAAACTTTTGTCTAAAAGAGATATTTATTTAATTAGGTTCCAGACAACCATCATGTTTTAATTATGCCTCTTTTAGCGTATGACGCTGATATCTCATGTCCCATTTCATCGTTGTGGACCTAAACGTGTTTATTGCACATTTGTTACTATAGAAAGAAACAGACGTACTCCATCTGTGTCTTTAATATTTAGTAATGTTCCTTGACTTATAGGTTGGTATGCGGCTGACCACCCATGCTGTATAAATGGTTCACCTTGCCAATGTCACCCCTGTTTCAGGGAAGGTCGGCAGGAGTTGCAGGGTGTATGTCCGTTTGAGATTTGGTCTTTATGTTGTAGGTTCACGTGCAGCATGTGCAAGCGCGAACTTGTATGTGTCTGCTTGTGAAAATGCATGTAATTTGAATTTCCATTGTAACATATCTTTGCAACTTAGATTAGATTAGTTTAAATCTCAGCTCAAGAACGAGTGCCATGTCTATGTCACAAACGCGGACTTGTCTGCTTGTGAGAATGCATGTAATGTGAATCCCCAATGTTACTTATCCAACTTAGATTAGATTAGATTAGAATGCCGATTACACACCAATGTTATCATTTTGGAATAAAACGGTAAAAACCACCTGATGGACTTGAGTGCATATTAAAACATTAATTTGTAATTTTAAGTTAGGTATTTGGAATTTTTAATGGGTGCTACGTGCAAAGATGAATCTATATTTTCTTTTCAATATTAGCTTTTCTTATTCCAAAAAAACGCGTGTTTTTTAATCAAATCTTTTGAAACCTTTGACTTAGTATTGTTTCGATACGATGTACTCGTACATATGTAGGTACTGTTGTATACAAAATTCGGCCTTGGATGATAAAAATATTTGTAATCACTAATTGGCTTATAAAAATGTTATCTATTCCAAGTAGCTAACTTTGTTGGAGATACACAAAAAAAAAAAATTAAGCATATCAATCAAAAAAATATTATACAGCTCTCAGATGTATGCCCACAAACAAACACGTGTAGTTTGCGCTTACAAATGCTGATTGTGTACTTACAAATAAAATCCAAACCTCAAATGAACATAAGCCCTGCAACTCTTGCCGACATTCCCTGAAACAGGGGTTACATTGGCAAAGTGAACCATTTTGTACAGTATGGGTGGTCAGCCTCATACCAACCTTTAAGTCAAGGAATGCGAGTAATAAATAACATTTAAGTAAAAAAAAAAAAAAAAAAAAAAGTAACAAATGTTTATTTAATTATTGTATCATAATTCTTAATAATGCTTGCATTCCATGCCGAGAACAAGGGTTCGATCCCAAGGTTTACTCAGACTTCAAAGAAATGAGAACCAGCCCCCCCCCCCCCCCCGGGAGCTGGGAAACTCCCACTTCAACTGAAAGTGGTTGGTATGAGGCCGTCTCCCTTACCCGTAAAAATAAATAGGTCCCGAATTGACACATGCGACCCCTTCGAGGATAACCCAGGCAAGAATTAACACTATATGTGTAGCTAAGTTGCGTTTTTTTTTACGTATAATTCGCACATCGGGAATTGAGATCACGTAAAGCGAACAAATATCAATCGAGCAATAAACAAAATAACCAATAATTTATTTTCACATGTTTGATAACTTTCATTCATAACTAATTCAATTCGTAAATCTTCCAGTGAAATCAAATAAATGTGCGTGAGTCATTACTTCGTTCATTTTTTTTTTTTTCATTTACTCATTCATAAATAAATTTTAGCCCCTTATTCAATAAAATCAACAAAACTGAATCAATGTGGATAAATTCTTTTGAAAGAAAAGAATCAGAAGTAAACAGTACCTACCTATGTTTTCAAAAAACCGTTATTTACAGGTTAACCTAGACCATGAAATTTTTTGTTGCGTGACCTTTAAATATTAGTTGCTATAGCCTTCAAAAATGTTCCATACATAACATGGATACATAAAAAATCAAATTCGCCGTAGGTAAACAAAATATTATAATTTATGTATCAGTATGTTAGAACCATTTTAACAATATTCAAGGCAAACATGGTTGTAATCTCATTAAATACTAGTAAAAAAATATCATTTTAAGTTGTATAGTGGCTGATTATATAATCGCCAAAAAATAATTAACAGGCCTAATATTTCATAGAACAATAACGTAAACATCTGCTAAAACTAATACAGAATAGACTTGCGACTGTAGGTACTATCTTCCAAATAATTTAAGGGAAAAAAATTGTTTACGAAGTTCGCACAATAAAAATGTTAAATAATGCGTCGTAAATTATAACGAGTTTATTTGTAAGCCATGGAGGTACTATTCTTCTGCTTCCTAGTAAAAATAAAGCTATGGAATATCGAATTTTTATATTTTGTATGGTTTGGGTTTTTTTTACCTGAAGATGATCGAGAGATCGAAAACGTTTGTATTGACTAATTAAAGTTTTTTTTTTTGGCATCTCACCCTGGAGAATGTAAGAGCCGTGGATTCATCTTTTAGTTGCAGAAAGGTGTAAGAATTAACTTTAAATATATTGGTGATAACTTTTGATTTTTATACAATTTTTAATAATAGATTTGAACAAAATGCTATTTATTTTGTAGGAATTAAATGCCAGAAGGTGTTCTGCGTTTACCGGAAATGTTTTTTTTTTTTATTTGAAGTATGTACATCTAAAAGTAAAATTTAAAATAGAGTGAAAATATAAAAGTGTTTCATTAGAAATTTTATAAAGTTTAATAGATTTATTGTTTAAACAATGTAATTACGGAAGATTGAAAAAAAAAGGAATGGAAACATAGAATGAAAGTAGCCATGGGCTACAACCTGATCTTAGAATTTAAAGTGTTGGGTTTATTTATCGTGTAGGCGCTGTCGGATCTCTTTGGCGAGCCCCGACAATGCTCTGAGTTACATTTTTGGTTCACCGGATCAAAAATAAATCGGAAAAATAAGTGATTTGACACAACAGCCTTTTGAGCTTTGGGAAGACAGGGAGCTTATAAACAAACATAAAATCGTTGTATTTCCACTCATGGGTAAAACAATTTCAAACAATGCTAGTTCGCAGAACAAAAATGCCAAAATTAATGCATTATAAAATCTGCCTTGTATCTTTGTGAACGTCCCGTTTATTTAATTAAGTAAGATAAAGATTTTTATTAATTTTAATAACCATGAGATTAGATAATAGTTTATACTATTATTTTATGTACTAATTAAAATCTTATCTTACATCTGTGATTTTTTTAAAACGATTTTCTTTAGGAGGTGATATTATAGAATTTACAAAAAAATTATATCCATTTTCAAACTTGCAAATATTTGAAAAATAATTTACATTTAAATGCACGCACATAAAAGCAACCACGTGTAAATGTGTTTACATGCGTCTTTACAAATATAGACCTAAAGTTCTGCAAGTCCCTATTGTCCCCTTTTATTGAAATAAAGGTGACAAGACAACTTGGTTTGGTACAAGCTTTTTTTTTCTAACAAAGTCAGTGGAGAAACTCAAATCACAATTTGTGAGAATCTATCCACTTGGGTGCAGGGAAACTTTCACTTTTATCTTAATTTTTTTGTTGGGTCTGTCCTCTAATATGTGAAAATAAATTGTTATGTTTATTAAGGCATCGTTAAAATCGATCACTTTCGTTATAGTTTTGACTTGCATTCAATGTTGTTATTATCATTCATTAAATTTATACCTTGAACCAGTAGAATATTATCGATCCCTGACTTTGTAACCTTAACATCAATATCTGATACTGCTATTAAACATAATCAGTCAATTACTGCCCCACTAACTTATATCAAAACTGCATAGCATTTCATCACATCTTACTGATATTACGTAATGAATACTAACACTGATACAATGCTTAGCGAGTGTCTGAGCCTATGATTGGTTGGTTAAGCCATTGGCGTATAATACAAGTCAATCTGATACTATTGTAACGCAAATACATGCTACTTCTATATATATAGCTATAATGGTTGCTGGTATGGTCGAGGGGATAAAACGTCGGCACTTGAATTTGCGTTATTGAAACAATCGCAAGTTCGAACCCCACCAGCGCCATGTCCTATCGACAGACAATAACTTTGACTCTGGTTCAACAGATGTCATTGAGTAATTATTTATTAATAGTTCATTGAAATAATAAAAAAATAATGATTGATTGATTAATATGTTAATACCTGACCAGGCACATAAAGTTGGTGAATGGCATTCCTCTTCACAAAGCTATTAAAAAAATATTTTTTGATATATTCATGTATTTGTTCATGTTTTAACCTAATCTAATCTAATCTAAGCTGCAAAGATATATATCATTTAAGTTTTATATTAAATGCATTCCCACAAGCAGATATGTATAATTTAGCGCTAACACATGCCGCATGTGGACCTACAATATAAAAACCCAATCTCAAATGAACATAAGCCTTGCAACTCTTGCCGTCCTTCCCTGAAACAGAGGTGACATTGGCAAAGTGAACCAATTTTTACATTATGGGTGGTCAGCCGCATAACAACCTATAAGTCAAGGAACAGCCTAAGAATAAATTAGCGAAAGTAAAAAAGCGAACCAAAATTCTCCCAGTGTGACTTCACTCTTACGAGATAAGTGTGGCAGAAGCTAGAAAATTTATCCGAAATGTTGGCATTACTGAACTTCATCTCTGCGCGAAAATTGTGCGCACGCGTTATATTTTTTTTGTTCGATAAATTCGTCAATTTTCAACCAAATTATCATAAGACATCGTGGTATGTTTAATTTTTGTTATCGACATACAATATTTAATTTAATTACCGGTGTCGAAACACAATATAGAGAAAACAAGAAAACACAGGATTTCACACTATGATTAGGTAATCTGTTGTGTTTGACAGGTCTGCATTTAACAGGTTTGACAGTTGCGTTTGATACTAAGCTTCAATGCCGTAAACTAATGTCGACTCCAATAACGCAAGCACTAATTATAATATGCTAAGAAATCCCTCATAGCATTGTGAGTTCTCTAAGTATTGTTTATGAATACGGGCGATGTTGTGATATTGACATTGAAAATAATGCACTATGCGTGATCTTAGGTAAGTGCTATAAATTACTATGACGTATACATGCGCGCAGGTATACTCCCATACTATCATACCTGTTACAAATTTACTTATTCCTAAAGTAAATTCATTCAACGTTTGAAAGGTCAGTTGCTATGAATCGTATACTATTAATTTAAATTTGTTTCGTCGTTTTTCTTGTAAAATTTTACATATTAACGGGTTTGATTCGGTGAATAATGTTGACAAAAATTTTGAAATATTGACTCTTTTCATACTTTCGTCTAGGTTTGGGTTTTTTGCTAAAAATGACAGGACTGTCAAAAAAGAGGTCATGGACTTTAAATTAAGTTCGAAAATTTAAAATAAACTCAACTCAAACGAAAAAGTCACAAATCAATTGAATCAATAAAGAATAAGTTAGCAGAGGTACTTTTTAGATACTCGGCAAGGTGATGACAATTTTTCTTTGTATGGAATAAATGCCGAGGTCATTGAACATTTTAAACATATTTATCAATAATGAATTCATCAAAAAATTACAAAATAAAACAATATTTATCAATAATAATTGTTAAACAATATTTTTTACATAGTAATTGCGAAATGATCTATATTCTGCGACAACATAATCATTTGAAATTCAAGTGTTTTTTTAAATTTATTATCATCATAAGCACGACCGCCTGCTTCTTGATCAACAGTTACCAGCGTTGTCTAAAATCCTCATAAAAAGAAATCCGTTCTTTTTTGTCTTTCTTTTTTGTCTATCTTTTGTGTCTTTCAAATTTCAGTTACTTCAATAAAAATGACAAATGTTATTATTACTCATACAATTAAAAGCAATTTTAATACTTTGCGAGGATTTTCCTCAACCTCCATACATTTATTTGTCTTCATTTCAAGGTTTTTTTTTTTTTTTGTGAAGAGGATTGCAATTCACCAACCTATTTTGCCTGGCCAGTTGTCTTCATGCGAAAGCAGAAGCTTGTGTACATACAACGACATCTGAAACAGGGTCAATGTTATGGTCAAAGGGGCCAGCCGTGGCTCGAACCAACGTTATCTGAACCAAATACGCTAGCTGAACAAGCGTCTTGACCGCCGTGGCCATAGCACCGACTAATTTCATATGTAAAAATAGAATTTGTAAAATACATAATGACGAAGGAATTAGAGAAGCGTGCCAGCAAAGGAAGATGCGTGATAGGAGCGTTTGGTAGAATAGCGAAGAATAAAAGGATACCAAAGAAAATGAAAATGGCGGTACACAATTGTATATTGTTGCCGACCCTGATGTATGGAAGCGAGTCATGGACGGTGAATGAAAGAGAAGTAAATAAGGTATGCACCGTAGAAATGGCTCATTTGAGAAGTATGACAGGAAAAACACTGAAAGATAGAGTGAGAAACGAATGGGTTCTGAATGAATGCGGAGTAAAAGAAAGCGTGAAAGTGAAAGTTCAAAGAAGTGTGATGCGATGGTTTGGACATATTGAAAGGATGAATGAAGGCCGACTGACAAAAAGAGTGTATAAAGGGAATGTAATAGGTAAGCGTGGAAGGGGAAGACCTAGAAAAGAATGGATTGATCAGATAAGTGAGATTGCGAATGAATGGAATTTACAGAGTGGAAACAAGAGAAGAGCATGCATGAAAAGAGTGATGAAATTAGATGAGATGAAAGAAGTATGCAGGGACAGAGTCAAGTGCAGGCACTTGTGTGGAGGTACTGGCCACCCCTAGAGGAATGGCGGCAGGATACAAGACAAGACATATTCTTTATTGTTATCCAATTATGGCGGTAAAATTAATTAACCTCTTCAATAACTACAATCTCCTACATTTTTTACTTAACTTTAATTACAAATTCACAATCATTATTTCTTCCAGAATTCCTCAAGACAGTAATAGGATATTGGAACACCTATGGGACAAGATTCCGAGTATTCATCGGACCTCAGCTTTTCTTCGCTTTATCAGATCCCGCTGATGTAGAGGTAACGATTTTTTTTCTTCTTACATTTCGTTGCAACCCAATTGCCATGCCTTGACCTCCTTCAACCACTGTCTCCAACTCCATATTATGTGCTCCGACTTCGCTGTCTCCTTTTAGCCACATTGGCGTAGAAGACAACAGCTCCCGGATGACGTCGCATACAACTCTGACAAAACGTTGATAACTGGAGCTTTTCGACACTACAGTTCGTAAATTTTACTTTCAATTTAATGTCAAAAATTCTTCCAACATAAAACATACAAAACGATTTGACCTATCTATAATCTATCTATAATCTAAGTTGCAAGGATATATTCATTCAAAGCTCTCAGATGTATGCCCACAAACAAACACGTGTAGTTCGCGCTTACAAATGCTGATTGTGTACTTACAAAAAAATTTGACCAATACTACAAAAACCGTAAGTTCAGTAACTTTCTTAGGCATCATTTGCACTTAAATGGATTTTTATTCATTAACCACAGGCATAAATAAAAAAACAATTTAAGCGATAGTGAAGCCTAAGGGAAGCGCCAGAAGGATTGGCGAATACTAAGGTTAGTTAAGATATACTTTAATTTTAATTTACCCAGGCCTTCAAAAATACAGTCCATTGATTCAACCCTTGCGATATGTAACCATTCCTTTAAAAAAAACTAAGCGGTTACCAATCAAATAGCTACATACATTATTTGTTAAAATAAAAATGCTTCTCTAAATAAATGTAGGTAATATTGCGTGAACTTGACAATTTCTTCATTGTTTTATCTTTAAAAACATCGTATGACGAAAGGATTTGATAGCTATGTAGGATAAATAAAGAATATGGGGAAATTTTGAATATGAAAAAGAAAAACAAAAGAGGAGAGACAAGAAAACGAGATCAGCTCGCCTGGCTTGCAGCCACATAATACGTAGTATTTTAGTATATTTGTCTATGGCCACAGGCTGGTGCATTTTGTTGTGTATAGTAAATTGTTGTGTCCTGTCGTTATTGCGAGGGGGAAACAAATAAAGCTAAATATTTAATGTATCTGTTATTCCTTGACTTATAGGTTGGTATGCGGCTGACCACCCATGCTGTAAAAATGGTTCACTTTGCCAATGTCACTCCTGTTTCAGGGAAGGACGGCAAGAGTTGCAGAGTTGTTGTCCATTTGAGATTTGGTTTTTATGTTGTATTTTTATGTTGGTTCACATGAGGCATGTGCAAGCGCGAACTTGTACGTGTCTGGTTGTGGGAATGCATATAATGTGAATCTCCAGTGTAACATATATTTGCAACTTAGATTAGATTAGATAAGATTAGATCTGTTGTATTAGGTGCATATTGTATTGTTCATCTGTCAGTCAGTAGTTTCACACGTAAGCATCGATGTAAATGATATTTTATTTAGATCGATGCACGTACATAAGTTTAACTGATTTTTCTTTGTTATCTGTGATGAAGAAATCTCCGAAGCGCGGCTTTGGCTTTGAAGTAGATTTTTTGAAAAAAACAGACACTTCGTTGAAGACATGAACACCATTGTTAATATCCTCACAATCTAAAAATGACTTTATCTTTTGTTTTTCAGGTTGTATTGAGTAGTAACAAATTAATTGAAAAATCTTCCGATTATGATTTTTTCTTTCCGTGGCTCGGAACTGGCCTGCTCACCAGCAAAGGTAACAATTTCTCGAAAAATTTCAGAACTGAAAAAAAAAAATATATATTTATGAATTATTTCCATCCACATTAAATGATAACGTTATTAGTATTTTTAATTGTATGGTATTTAAATATTTTCATACGACATAACATTTTCACATCACCTATTGAGTGGTAAAATATGTCATTTACCAGGGGCGTGCATCCCATACAGACATATGCGCCTAAAGATAGTAAAAATAAGTCAATAGATGGTATAAAACGCATTTAGGATTGATTTTGCGATTTTAAATTTAACAGCATAAATATTTTCTCCCATTCCTATAGTCACTCATTTGAAATTGACTGAAGTACGAGTATACTAACGATTGCTCCAATTAAAATTTAAATCTAGATTTTTAAATTTTAATATCAAGCTTAAATGTTTTGTTTACCATATATTGCCTACCTATGACGCGCACGTGCCTTTATGGGATGCACGCCCCTGGTTTTCTTAAATCCCAAGATACAAAGACCTGCTATGTTTTACCAGCGATAAAAGTATAATTTTGAAAACCGTTTCGTGTCGAAAAAAAAATGGTTTCATTTGATTTTGTGACCTTGATGTTTTCAGGAGAAAAATGGAGGAAGCACCGCAAAGTCATCACCCCAGCGTTCCACTTCAAGATCCTGGAACACTTCATCCAAGTTTTCGATAGCCAGAGCAACGTCCTCATTGATAAATTGAAGAGAAGCGCTGGAGGGAAACCCTTTGATGTTTATCCGTTCATCACCCTGTGCGCCTTAGACGTTATCTGCGGTAACAACAATTTAATAAATAAACAATACACTTAGGTACTGCTGCATAAAACAGGAATATTGTACTGTTGCCTAATCACTGTCTCAGGTTATTCAACCAGGTGTTCCTAACTTATCTTTCTCTCTTCTTTTCATTTTACTGATTATGTAGAAGATTATATTATGTCTGTTGACAAGCAATTAATCTTTTTTATGATAATGTGCTAGCCGTGATTACTGTTTTGGCAACGAAATTCAATTTATTTTTTGTTATTTCTAAAAAAAATATCAAAACCTGTTGTTTTCATTTTACTTACTTATTTCCATTTTTTGTGTACCTATACAATCTGTATTTACAAATATGTATGTAAAAAAATTCACACTATCTACGTAGTAACGTAAATATTGTACCACGTCAACAGGGTTTTTGAGTTCTACAATATAATTATATTTTTTTCTACCTACATTTTAATTTTATGAAAACTTTATATTTCTATGAATTTCAGAAGCTGCAATGGGAGTTCCGATAAACGCACAAAAAGATTCTGATTCTGCTTACGTGCATGCTGTGAAAGAGTAAGAAAGATTTATGTATACTTAAGAAAAACGTTTTTTATAATTTTCGATCTCACGATCTTTGTTTCCCACCAAAACTTCATATTCTCGGGGATCCTGAGATGAAGATGTCCAGCTATCTTTTTACTTTAGAAAAGACTTCCTGGTCCATATGACTTATTATTTATTAATCATCAGTTTAACTAGCTACGATTTGTGAGACTTTCGCGAGACTTTCGTGACTCTAAAATCGTGTCCTGGATTTTCTCCATCCCTTCTGTGTCATCTATTTCACAGATATTTTGTATGTTGTCATAACGAATGTCTCATTTAACTTAACAATAACAAAGATATCTTAAAAAATAATTATGTAGCCTGTTCAACAAATCTATTTTTCAGTATGTCAAGATTAGTAAACGAACGTATGAGAAATCCATTCAAAAGACTTGACGCCCTCTTTTACTTTTTCTCTGACTACAAACTGCAAGATGAACACTTGAAGATTCTCCATGGTGTGACGAATGGCATCATCCAAGAACGAAGAAAGATCCTGCAGAAAAACCAAGAAAGTCTGGCTACTTACACTGAGAATACGGAAACCTTTGGTAAATTGAAAGTGCTTTTAAAAATAAACTGTCCAAAAAATATGCATAAATAATAGGATAACCCATTTGGAGAGCGCTGTTCTTATGTAAATCACATCTCAAGAGCCCTCTGTGAGCTTGGTCGTCGCTTTAAAAAGCCCTCATGATCACCTGCGATAATGAGTGAATAATGGGATATCCAGAGTCATAATAAATGGAGAGCTTGTATGAAAAAGGTAATGAATCTGGATGAAATGAAAGAAGTAAATATGTAAGTACCGAAAAAAGTGGCGGCTGATCTGTAATGTAGGCGGCTAAGGACAAGAATCGATTTTAATTTTTATTGATGTTTTGTAGATTTTCTAGTGTTTGTTTGTATAATGAATGTAAATAATTGCTTGTATTCCTTGACTTATAGGTTGGTATGAGGCTGACCACCCATACTGTAAAAAATGGTTCACTTTGCCAATGTCACCCCTGTGTCAGGGAAGGTCGGCAAAAGTTGTAGGGCTTATGTTCATTTGAGGTATGGATTTTATTTGTAAGTACACATTCAGCATTTGTAAGCGCAAAATACACGTGTTTGTTTGTAGGCATGCATTTGAGAACTTTAAATGAATATATCCTTGCAACTTAGATTATAGATCACTCTTGACCCAACTGCTTTACGACCATGATTTTGGCAAACACAGGTATTGTTTTCTATCCAGTGAAGAGCACATTTAAAAGTTAAATTATTTATTGATCCAACGGGAATTGAAATAACTATGCCCCTTTCGAATACGAATCTAAAGCGTTAAACACTAGGCCAATAAATCAGATGGTAAGTTAGTATAGTTATTCACCAAAAACTAAAAACATTTTTTTTTTCTAGGTGAAAAAAAAAAGATGGCTTTCTTAGATTTGCTTCTTCTATCAACTGTGGATGGAAAACCGATGACTGATACTGATATCAGGGAAGAGGTTGACACATTCCTTTTCGAGGTATAAAAAAATTATTACAATTAAGTAATTCCATAAGGAAAGATACGTCGCTTTCTGATGTTGTTAAATTAAAACCATAATCTCAAATATTTCAGGGGCATGACACAACTACTTCAGCAATAAGCTTTGCTCTGCACGAACTTGCAAAAAATCAAGATGTCCAAGAAAAGTTGTACGAAGAACAAAAGGCGATATTCCATGACGACAAAACAAAACCATGCCTTTACACGTACGTACAAACTGCATTAAATAATAATAAAAAGGATCCGAAATAAGCCTTGAAGTCTTAAAAACATTTACATTAGAATGTTTTGAAAAGCATTTAATTTTATTTTTCTTGGACATTAAGAAACTCTTGAATAATAAATGATTAATGGAAAATTATTGATTGTTTTCAGAGACCTTCAGGAAATGAAATACATGGAACTGTTTGTCAAGGAAGCCTTGAGATTGTACCCATCTGTACCTTTTCTAGGCAGACGAGCTCATGAAGACACTCATATAAGTGAGTCGAACCATCTTTTTTTAACAGATTTTTGAAGGGGAATGCAATTCACCAACATATCGTACGCTTAATCATAAAGAGCAATAACTCAAAAAATAAGAATGTTGGGAAATCACGTTTGAAGTTCAGATAACCAGTACAACTTGTATGGGATGAAAAAGGCGACCGATGTTTTATCTCGGTCATATTCGCCCAAATTGAACGGCTGTCGCATTCTACCTATTCTTCTCGCATTGTTCTTGCGTTTTATTACAAAATCTCGATCTTCCCAATTTTTGAGTTGATGCTCTTTATTATTAAGCGTGCGATATTTTGCCTGGCCGGAAACAGGTATTTACATTATTAATTAATTATTCATCATAAATTATTTTAATGAATTATTTATTAGTAATTACTCAATGACATCTGTTGAATCAGGGTCGAAGTCATTGAAGCCTTAACCCTCGACCATACTAACGGCATAGTTTCACGTCATCAAGTCATTCATCAATGTGAAATCTCTGAAGATAAAGTAAACGCTTACCTAGGGCTTTAATCGGATTTAGTGGCGTATCAAAAATGTGATATTTTATTTTCAGTTTTATTTGTCATTTTTGAAACATATTTTTTTATATTTTGAATTGTTTGTGTAGTAACACTGTGAAAATTCATATTCCATAATATTTTATTTAATTGAAGGATTCAAATCAAAACACTGTTTTGTATTTTCACTATTTGAATTATTTATTATTTAATTTTACTAACGTTTTCGACAATATATCATCGTCAGGTATACAAAAAAAAAAGTCAATGGTACCATAGAGTTTTATAATCCAATTGTATGGTCATTCAATAAAATAAAATAATATCCCTTATAAAACATAGGAAATTATATAAGTATTTAATTAAATTAACAAAATTAAAATAACATTATAAACATCTTTGAATAAATAAGCAATTGTACTTACATGAATCCAAATTCAGAATTTCAAATACAAAATAACCTATCCATCTTTATACTTAATTAATTTTGATAAAATATATATTGTCAAAATTATTTATTTTACAAAATTATCACATTTTTTATTTTTCATCTTTGAAACTTGACATCTTTAACATTTATTCGTACTCACGAGAACAGTAATTTTCTTTTCATGATAAAAGAGGAAGATGATTTCTGCCATAGCATATCACGCCAGGCGGGTTCACCCTTTTCTTTTTTCTGCTTATTTTTGTGAGATGGATATAACTATTCGTATAAGAAAGGGCATGTAAAATTCTATAAGTTTTATATTTTTGTACTTTTTTGCTGACCGCGGGTCAAAAAATAAAGTTTTGTTTAATTCTTCAGTCAAGGGTCTATCTAGCCGCAAATCTTTTGGTCCGTGGTGTAGATTTATTGAAGTTGTAGTATAGAATGAGAATCAACCACTTTGGCACAAGGACAACTACCATTTCAAAAAAATAAATGTTAACTTACATTTGTTAAAAATGTCTCTCACACAATTTTTTTTCGTCGTCTTATATTTAGTAGCAAGAATTATTCTTCTTATCATTTCTTAAAATATTCACAATTTATTTCAGATGACATGCTTATCCCGAAGGACAGTTCCATCTTGATTTTGGTGTTCAACATGAACAGGAACCCCGCCATTTTCCCAGACCCTGAAAAGTGCATACCAGAAAGGTTCCTTCCTGATGAGTCCAGTAAAAGGCATCCATATGCCAATGTCTCATTCAGCGCAGGTTCTAGGAACTGCATAGGTAAATATATAATATTCGTAATTGTACTTTTGCCAGTGAAGGTGAATAATTAACCTTTACATTCAAACGGTTGGCGTAAGTCTGATCTCATTATTTGTAAAAATTATGAGTAGTTCAGAGGCATGCATCCCATACAGGCACATGCGTCTAATAGGTAGGCAATGTATGGTAAAAAAACATCAAATATAAATATTTGATTCAAACAATATTAATAAATAATTTTTAGAACACTTAAATGAAAAAACTTTGTTTTAATCCACTGTGAGTATTTTATTTTTGAAAAAACGTTTTCGGAGATCATTCTCCTTCTTCAGTTTCTTATGATCTCCGAAAACGTTTTTTCAAAAAATAAATACTCACAGTGGATTAAAACAAAGTTTTTTCATTTAAGTGTTCTAAAAATTATTTATTAATATTTTTTTAATCAAATATTTAAAATGGAATTCCACAATGTTTCACCAAAACAATTTGAAAAGTTATCAAATTTAAGTTCGATTGGAGCTATCGTTAGCGCATCAGTCAATTTCGAAAGAGTCATTTAAAAATAATGGGAGAAAATAATTATGATGCTTGATTTTCTGGTTCCGGGTTTTGACCGTGGTCCATGTTTTTGCTTGTCTTCTTCTTTTTTCTATTTATTCTTTCTTGAAGACTTTCTTGAAGACTTTCAGCTTACGTTTCGTCTCCTCTGTGGGCGACTTCTTCGGAGTTCTGCTCGCTACTGAGCGAGTACAGTAGCGAGCAGTAGCGAGCAGAACTCCGAAGAAGTCGCCCACAGAGGAGACGAAACGTAAGCTGAAAGTCTTCAAGAAAGTCTTCAAGAAAGTCTTCAAGAAAGAATAAAAAGAAAAAAGAAGAAGACAAGCAAAAACATGGACCACGGTCAAAACCCGGAACCAGAAAATCAAGCATCTAGATCCGGCCGTGAAAGCCTAAAAACATTTAAAATAATTATGTATTTGCAATTTATAATTATGTATTAAATGTATTTGCCCGGGCTATGACCTATCTGCACGCCTGGGCTGGAAGTCTCATCCCCACGGTAATTCTTGCCTACCGAATATCGGTAATATTTGTATAAAGAGCTGTCAATTCAAGATGGCCGCAAGTGAACAGCTGATTAGTACTTATACAAATCAATTTCTAAATTTGCAACTTAGATTGGCATGTTTCAGGATTTCAGTTGCCACAGGTTTGAATATTTTGTAGCTAAAACGCATAGCAATTATTACTAAATTCGCGTATTTTTTTCAGGTCAAAAATTCGCCACCTTGGAAATGAAGTCCACGATCTCCAAGATAATCAGGAACTATAAGATTCTTACTTACCACGAAGAGTTGAACCTGTCTGCTGACGTCATCATGAAATCAGCTAATGGCGTGAAGATACAAATTGTGGAAAGGCCCACATAAAATTCTGTGATTTTATTTTAAAATATTCATAAATAATATAATGAAATTTTTGTACTCAATTTTAATGTTAACTAATAGTAGAAAATATTTTTTAATTGAAAAGGGACATCTAGCGGCATTGTGTCAAACTTATTTATAAACAGGTGAACAGCAGTTATTGTTGTAATTTTATTCAATACCCTCTACTTATAACTACGTAGTTACTTTGTTAAATCATAGATGTCAGTAACCGGAAAAACTAACATATTTGTATATATTTTTATTATATTGTATCACCAGGCACCATAATCTGAATACTTTTTTTGTACCTAATATTATATTTTTACACAATATTGAATAAAATAATTGTTAAAAAAATATTTATCGTTGTTGTTTGGGGGGCTGAATAAAAATAGCATACACGTAATTTCAGTCGTAGGTACCTATAGAATCAAAGACGGTAATGTAGGATTTTTTCAGGAAATGAAATATGTAGTACGATATGCAATAAAACACCGATTGCATAGCATGTGTTTTTCAAATGTCGCGTTTACAAATGCTGCATGTCACATCCACATGTGTATTTACAAATCAAATCATATCGAAGACTTGCAATGACAAAATTTCGATATAGTGTATAAAACCTTGCGTAAACTCCCCTTGATTGCGTCAATGGAAGAACGCATTAAAACTATTTGACTCTCTAGAAGTGCCGTCGTATTTTTCATACATTTTTTTATAACGCAATCGCGGTGAGATATACACGTATGTTTTATACTCGAGGAAATTACAGATTTATACGATTGGCGCTCTTTTACAATTAAAAAATAATAAACAAACTATTTCCTCTTTAAGTGTTCAGTAATGTAATTGTCATTTATCAAATTTGTTGACAATTATTATAAATTTGAAATAACATACATATTGATGAGTTATTTTGATTAAATTAGGTTTCCAAGTTCACGCAATATTTGGTGCAGCAAAAAAAAACTAAAAGGTTAAAACCTTCATTACAGATTCAACATTTAATTGCTTCAATGATTGAAACATTTTAACATCAATATAATTTATGCACATAATACAGATAAGATCGATTTATTCTAATAATAACTAAATAATTTATTCATGCACAAATATTTTTACATCCTCATTGATGACTTTGAATCTGAAACGGATGGAAAACAAATACACATAAAAAAGTACGTACAAACATCTAAAGCGTTTAGGTTGTTATGGACAGCGCAGGACTGTAAAGCTTTGCTAGAGAGATAGCCAACGTCGCGGAGACCTGACACTGTCAGGCGGCTTGCATAAGAAGAGCATGAATACTGAATAGCCCTGTGGGATGTAAATATTATATAAGCGAGTCTATGAGAGGAAAAAATAAGTTTTTTTTGAGAATTTCCATTTTGAACAATATAATTACTCACAAGAAATAGATAAATAATCAAGTTTGTTAATCGAAAAAGGTACCTACTAAAAAGTACGTAATTTTAAATTTTTGCGTTGCTTTATTTTTAGAAAGCTGTAAAAAAACTGTTAACCCTGGTTAATTTATTGGATAGTTATATCTCCAGAATTTCAATTTTATTATCCTCTGTTCACAGACCAGGCTTGTCCAACATACCTACGGCCCGCGACGACATCTAGTTATTATTGTGCTATATTACTATGTTCTTCATCTGGCAGCGGTTTTTTTTCAAACTGGGGGGCGTGATTTTTTCCCGTGAAGATTAAAATTGCTTGCCTATCTGACCCCCCCCCCCCCCCCCCCGACAGAATTTTTATGGACAAAAGTACAACAAAAAATCCTAGCCCGCCACGATAACAAAAGTACTAAATCCTGCCCGCCACGATTTTGAGTTGGACACAGTTTGAGTAGACAGACGAAGCATTACATGTTCAATATGAACCTAAGGGATTTTATGCCATGTCAAATGGATGGATAACACTGCAGATGGCAAGTCTGGTCAGTTTTTCATTTTTTAAACTGTTGCTCTGCATCTGTTGTTCCTGACCCTGTGCTTGCCTCTAACACCAGGGCTGCTATTGAGCATTTTCATCAAAACGGAGAGAAAAATAATTTATTTGTCAAAAAAACATCACATTTAAATATTAAAGGAAATATTTTGTAATAAGCACCGTTGAGATTAATCTTATAGCTAGTGCCAAATATTAACAATAATCAAAAATTTAAATAAGCCACCTTGTGACTTGCAAGTTTCCACCTATCCAAGTTCATGTAAGATGAGTTATGAAATTGTTTGTTGAGGCAATGGGACAAATTATTTACATAAAAAATTCGTGTCCTACATGTCCATTCAAAAGGTAAAAATTAAAATAATCTAGCTATAAACAACGTTTACTTTTGTAAAGGTCCGTCCACAGATCACGGAATATTCATTGTTGTTATTAATTTGGTTTTAGCTATTGGTAGCTACGTTCTTACCTTTGTAAAACTGGACAAGTTTATTTATTACAGAAACAAATCAAAACTTTTATCTGTCAATGTTGGGCAACTGCTGATAAACAAAATACCTAAGGGATTTTTTTTATTACAGAAATTGTGGTCGATAGCCAAACAAAGATGAAGAGCCAAACATCTACAATCATTGCACTGTTTTTTTTCTTGAATCTTTCGACCATCTTGAAACCTTTCCACACCTTTCTCATCTAATATATAAAATTGAACGGATGTATATATGTGTATTCTATTTTGTAGGGTTTGTGTATTCACACAGTGGAAATTCATTTTAATTTAAAATAAAATATTTTTTTCAAAACGTAGTTTTATTTTCACAATAATTTTATCTACCTCAAGCACTTTCGACCTTCAAGATTCAGGTCATTATCAAGAGATATATGTATGTTTGTCCTGTATGGACTGCTAAGCTACTGAACAGATTGTAATGAAATTTACATAAGGTATTGTTTATATGCCCACTTAGTATTGTGTATAAAAAACTGGAGCAATAAAGGAAATGAGAGCAGAAATATGCTGTAACTATTTTAACCTCATGACCTGAATATTTTTAGGCGAAATGAAGTGTGCAAAGACACAACACAGTGGATATACTGTTTACCCCTAACAGAATGGCGGGATGATACAACAACAGAAACCAGACGAGCCACCGCAAGGGGTGGCAGGGTAACTACAATGGAAAGAAGTTGCCATAACCTAATGTGAATAATAATGAACTTATCATTGTCGTGCAGTATATCCACGTCAAGTCAAAGAACAAGTTAATATATAGTGCTGTGAGCATTGTAGATTGATGTGTGTCCATGTAATATTTACATACGAGATTTTCACAAAACACGAATACTGTCCGATCTGCTCATGGATTGTCAATGGACCACCGGATAGACAGTGCGGAAGCTTTCATAATTATATATTTATACACAATTCAGGAGCTTAGAAACTATGGGACGCATTGGGATAAGATCAATTAGATCATCAGGTTTAATAGACAGTCCCACGCTGTTGGAGGGTCTCAGGTTGCTTGTATAACATGAGATCCGGCACCTAATAAAAAAAACATAGACACACCAGAGAATGTGAACTCTATGTCACATTCTTAGCTTTAAATGAAAAAACTTATAGAAAGGTGATCATCTATCTAAATCTAAGCTAAGATTCATATTAAATGCATTCCCACAACGGTATTTACACGCATAATTTTGCGCTCACACATGCCACATGTCGACCAACAGTATTAAAAACCCAATATCAAATGAACATAAGCCCTGCAACTCTTGCCGACCTTCCCTGAAACAGGGGTGACATTGGCAAAGTGAACCATTTTTTACATTATGGGTGGTCAGCCTCATACCCACCTATAAGTCAAGGAATCTGATGCTTTAAATTCTTCAAATTCTAAAATGTGTTCCTCAAAGTAGTGGATCCGTAAATCCGTGCGAAATGCGAATCATCTTGACTTAATAAAAGTTTTTGTGAGGCTGACCACCTACACTGTACTAATGGTTCATTTTACCAATATCATCCCTATTTCAGGGATGCACTGCTTATGCTCATTTGAGATTATGTTTTTATGCTGTAAGCCCGCATGCGGCATGTGTAAGCGCAAACTTGCACGGGCCTGTTAGTGGGCATGCATTTAACATGAATCTTAAATATCTTGTATCTTAAATGTTTTATATCTTGTTAACTTAAATTATAGAGTTTAGATCTTGCTAGCGTTCATAATCCATTGTAATTATTCAGTTTTAAGGAAATACTTGGCGCCATTTAATCACATTACACATCAGCTGACAATAGAAATCTCTAGTAACAATTATTTAAAAAAATGTGTAGTAGTCTCCATAGAAATGGGACAAAACAAGTTTTTCAATAATAAAAGTACTCTCCAGGAAAATATCTGAATTTATTACATTAAAGTAATATTTCAAAAATATATATTTTTCAATGAAGTGCAGCCAGGCGAGATCCTCCCACCTGGACCGGATCTTGAGTGGCCTGTGTGGAGAACACTCAACAGGCTGAGAACGAGTGTTGGCAGAGCTCGCTGTAACATGAGGGCCTGGGGAATCCTTCATCAAGATGACACCACGCTCTGTGAATGCGGAGCCCAACAGTCAATGGATCATCTTCGGATCTGCCCGGCCTGCCCAACAAGCTGCTCACTGGCCGATCTAATGGAGAGTAATGGTGAAGCAGTGGATGTTGCCCGACACTGGGCAAGAGTAGTGTAGTGTCTGACACGAAGAAGAAGAAGAATGAATAAATTGCGTATGTAACCTTACAACTGTTTTAAATGTATTGGTATTTCAAGAAAACAGCTCATAAACAATCTGCGCAGGCTTAAATTTAAAGATAAATGTCTAACAAATTCTATATAACATTGGAGGATATTTTATTGATGATTTGCAATACATTTTTAACATTTCGCACGCTCATTGTATTGAATTGAATATTATAGGAATATTATAGATTCTTAACAAATATAAAATTAAGCCTCCCGTACTGTAGAGTTCCCCTCCTGATGAAAAGATGGAGTAGTGGACGAGTGGTCCATCTTGGGTATTCTGGAAATGGTGTTATGGTATGGTGGTACAGGCGAGCCAAAGGCCGTGCTCCTGCCTCCATAACATTTAAATGATGAGGTCTCCATAGTTCTCCAAATGGTGAGATCTTCCCTCTCAGAGAGATTGTTGAAGACCTTTCCTTGGTCCATGATGAAGGTGAAGGTAGATCAGAGATCTTGGAATCCTTGTGGATGCTGGTGCTGCTCGAACTGGAACTGGTAAATGTCCCTCGCTGCCTCCTCAGGTGATCGTCGTCGTTTTAGTTTTGGCCAATTGTGTGATCGTCTAGCTAAGGTTAGGACTCCTCGTCGCGTGGAAGATTATGAAACGGAACGTTGTGTAAATTTTTTGTTTTACCGTTTCAAAATCTACTTTAGTGGCAAACCCAAATTCGTTATCGTTTGGTGTGGAACATACGCATTTTCTAACTAAATTGTAAATTCAAAATTATAATTAAAAAGCTTACGAGATTTAAGTTACGTGTAATGCAAAATGACTATATGATATTAAAACCGATTTTAAAACAAGTGACTTTCATTTTTTAATGGGATTTTGTTTTCTGTGAAATTACTAGAAACCGCTCTGGTAAGGTCACGGCGTATAGAAAAAAACATGGCAGTCAACGTATTCAAAGGCGTATACAAAATGAGGAACAGGAAAAAGGGGGGACGCAAATCGCGAAAAGTTACTTGATGTGTTAATTTTGTTAGTCTTTTTATTTGACAGATTACATAAATGTACAAAATAACATTATAATAACAATATGAATAAATTACATTGTGCCTAAATGTATTACGTATAATATATTTATAATGATATGCAAAATCTACCTCCACCCACCCCATAATTACTTGAATTAAAATCCCACCTCTAAGTAGAAAATCTGCCTGCTAGCTCCAATGGAGAAGTCGGGGACTTGCGACCCCGAAGTGAGATTAACCGATCGGTTTACAAGCTTGACGCTCTCTCTCTTCTACCAAAGAATCGTCACAGGACTTTAGCACGCTAATTTTTGGAAAAAGGAAAGGAAGTCTTGTCACCAGCTTCGACTAAGTGTTACCCCACTGGGTCGGATATTTCAGCATTCCCGTTACCAAAACTTAACGCGCGCCTACTCCATACTCTATTCCAAGCTGCTTTTGTTAGGGAAGACAGCTTCTAATTTACCCCATCATTCCACCAAAATTCGCAATACCATGGCACCGTCTGATGCTCAGCAAGTCCGGCCAAGTAGACCCGAGACAGATGCCAAAATAAAGAAAACCTGGCAAAACAATAATTGTGGAAATATCTACTCCATAACCTGTTCCTGGTGCACCTCAATATCGGGAAAACCCGATATGGGTGGAAGACCCGAAGCACAGACTACGAAAGACCTTTCCACATCCCCATAAATAATGCCTTAACCAATCGAAATTCGAATGGTAGAAAAATAATTGTGCAAACCGCTTTACTCACGGACAGGAACACGCCACTGGTTTTAAGTTTGTATTAATGTCGCGACATTAGTTATTTTTAGTGCAATCAGCCTAATTATTTTCTCCCGGCAGCATCTCAGGTCCATCTTCAGCTCCATCTCCACACAAACACCCACAAATCAAATATTAAACAGCAATTTTCAGATTTTATCTAGAAGAGACGCGTCACTCCCGGGAAACAGATCGAAACTGAATTCAACCCAGCAATGGAGTTGTCAAAGGACAGCTCAAGGTTTTTTTTATGAGGGTACCTTTTTTTGTTCCAAGTTTTTAAGTACCATAGAAAGATATATTATACTTTGTACAGAATTACGGATGTATAAACGAATATAGATGGAGTCAGATCTTTACAGTACCTATATTAAGTGTTAAAAAAGGCACACATAAAAAACTAAATAAACGCAACATTATAAAAAAAATCTAGTATTTTTTTCAGTACAAGAGTAATATTATGTGAATGTGTGAGTAAAAAAAAGACTCTTGAAAATGACCTGAAACCTGACGTTCGAAAGTACTCGAGGCAAATAAAATTAATAATTGTGAAAATAAAACTACGTTGTTGAAAAAAAAAAAAAAATTGAATTTGTCTTGTCTTGTATCCTGCCGCCTTTCCTCTAGGGGTGGCCAGTACCTCCACACAAGTGCCTCCACTTGACTCTGTCCTTGCATACTTCTTTCATCTCATCTAATTTCATCACTCTTTTCATGCATGCTCTTCTCTTGTTTCCACTCTGTAGATTCCATTCATTCGCAATCTCATTTATCTGATCAATCCATTGTTTCCTAGGTCTTCCCCTTCCACGCTTACCTGTTACATTCCCTTTATACACTCTTTTTGTCAGTCGGTCTTCATTCATCCTTTCAATATGTCCAAACCATCGCATCACACTTCTTTGAACTTTCACTTTCACGCTTTCTTTTACTCCGCATTCATTTAGAACCCATTCGTTTCTCACTCTATCTTTCAGTGTTTTTCCTGTCATACTTCTCAGATGGGCCATTTCTACGGTGCATACCTTATTTACTTCTCTTTCATTCAACGTCCATGACTCGCTTCCATACATCAGGGTCGGCAACAAAATACAATTGTGTACCGCCATTTTCATTTTCTTTGGTATCCTTTTATTCTTCGCTATTCTACCAAACGCTCCTATCACGCATCTTCCTTTGCTGGCACGCTTCTCTAATTCTTTCGTCATCTTACCATTCGCCTCAAACTTACTTCCTAAATAGTCAAACTCATTCACTACTTCAACTTTTATTCCATTCAAATTAATTGTAAGTTCCTCACATACTTCATTCCTGTCAAAAACTAATACTTTTGTCTTATTCGCATTTACTTTCAAGCTATTCTTACAAAATGCATCATTTAGTTTGGTTAACATCGTTTGGAGTTCCTCCGCCGAGTCAGCTAAAACTATAGCATCATCAGCATAAAGAAGTACTCCAACTCTTGTTTCACCCACTTTCACTCCGCTCTCTGATATTCCAGCTTCTTTTATGCAACTGTCCATGATTATATTAAACAACCATGGACTCATCACGCAGCCTTGCCTCACTCCCTTATATACATCAAACCAGTCACTATATCTCCCATCCACTCTTACACATGCCGAACTATTTTCATAGATGGCACGTATCACATTCAGAAGATTGAATTAAAACTGAATTTTCATTGTGTGAATACACAAACCCTAAAGAGTTAAAAAAATAAAAAATATCATACACATAGAAGGTACTTATATGTATAAACAAGTTTGCTTTTCTAAACTTACGAGTACATGTATAAAGTTTATATGACGGATTAATCAACTTTTTGATTTTTGGGTCGGTCGATTGTTTTAAGTTGTTAGAATGCTTGCATTCTATGCCAGAGGTCTCAGGTTTTAATTTTTTAATGTAAGGGCCTGCCTTACGTAAGCCCCTTCACTCGAAGTGAGAGATTTTCCAGCTCACGGGGGAGTGTTTCTCATTTCTTGTGAAGGCTGAGTAGGCCTTGCCGGTATATATTTTTTTTGTATTTGAAATGAGCTCCAAAGCGGGAAATAATTCCTGATCCCTTTGGTGAGGATCAAACCCTACCTAACACTGTGGCATTGAAAGCAAGCGTTTTAACAAGACTTTTTTTTTTTCTTTTAAAAAAAATAGATTTATGAAGAGGAATACAATTCACCAACATATTGTGCCTGGCCAGAAACAGATATTTATATCAACAATTAATAATTCATAATTGTTTAATATATTAATGAATTATTGTTAATTATTAATTACCCAATAACATCTGTTGAACCAGGGTCAAAGTTATGGTCAAGTGACCCAAGCGGGGATCGAACCAACGTTATTATATTCCAATTGCGCTAGAAAGATCGGCCACTTGGCCCCCTCGGCCATAACACCGACTTTTGTGGAATAATATTCCTATTTGGTGATGAAAACTACCGGGTAAAAAGCTCAATGAAATATTTTGTCCTATCACGGTATATAAAGCTTACAAACTTCAGATTGAAGTATATACTGATTTTATTTGTTACAAAATCTGTGTCGTAGTTAATTATGTAGGTTTCATTCTAATTAAAATAAAAGGAGAGCCTGTATGAATAAGGTTATGAGTTATGACTCTGAAGGAAATGAAAGAAGTGTGTAAAGACAGAAAGAAATGGCGGTTGATCTGTGACGTAGGCGGTTAGGGTTTTTTAAATAAGAATTTATTTGCTAGTTTTTTTTATGTAAATCATATTATAATTTGTTGATTATAAAAATGTATTTTTTTGTGTGTGTTCCTTGACTTATAGGTTGGTATGTGGCTGACCACCCATACTGTAGAAAATGGTTCACTTTGCCAATGTCACCCCTGTTTTTAGGGAAGGTCGGCAAGAGTTGCAGGGTGTATGTCCATGTGAGATTGGGGTTTTTATATTGTAAGACCACATGCGGCATATTTAAGTGGAAACTTGTGCATTTCTGTTTGTGAAAGTGCATATAATGTGAATCTTTAATGTTACATATATTTTGCAACTTAGATTAGATTCTAAATCTTAAAATGCGTCTTTAAAACTTTTGGACATTAAACACAAGACTACGCTGATTTCTATGAGGAAAATATGATAAAAAATGCCAAAAACATTGTCAGAACTCTCGTAGCTACCACAAAATAAATTTACATGGCATCTCAATGGCAAGTTTGCTCATATTACCTAGAAGGTGTTTACAACAAAAGAAAAGGTCAAAAGTTTGTCCACTCGTCATAAATCTAAGGCAACGTGGCAGGAAGTGGGGATAGCGTACCCAAAACAGGAAAACTTGCATTATTTAATGCTCATGTTGTACGATTATATTATTTTTCATATAAAACCAATAGTTTATTACAAGGCACGCATTATCTGATTACTATTAGTTATTTGGATAAAACGACTACAACAGGAAAAAAATATTTTTCTAAAATTAAATATTCTTTAGCATTTGCCGATTAATTGTGTTCGCATTTTATTTTAAATAAATCAATACTTACGAAATTAATGGACTGGTAAACTTTTGAATCAAAAAACCAGATCCAGCGCACGTAAGACCATATTTCCTGTTACTCAGACAAAAGATTTTATCCCTTTATTTACCTATTTAGTTTGGGGTTTGGTTTATTTTGTAGGTAGGTACACATACAGCATGTGCAAGCGCGAGCTTACCCGTGTCAGGTTTAGGTAGTGTACAAATATAAGCCTTGAATGCTTGAATGTCAATATCTTTGCAACTCAGAGTATGTATAGCAGAGGCGGTTCCCCAATACAGTTCAACGGGACAGTGCACTGCCTAGATTTTGTAATAATTTTAACAAAATAATTGTATAAACTTTAAAATATAAAAGTATATTGTGTGGCAGAAGTTTTGAATGGTCGCTGAAGTTAAAAATCATAATTATATGGAGCGCCTGAGGTTTACGCTAGTACAAAGCCGCCGTACATGATACATAATATTATTGTTTAGTTATACTCCTCGTGCATTTGTCCCAGTGAACGGATTTCAATGAACAATTCCTTTACATTTTCTGAGATCAGTTAGGAACCGTGATATAGAGGGAGAGAGCTGATAAATTATAGGCCTTTTGTGCGAGCAACAAGGATAACTGCGTGCATTGCCGACATATAATAATTATTCGTGCGTGATATTCGAAAACAATGAAATCCTTGTAGGACATTGATTACAAATAATATAAGCCAGTAACTCGAATTTGGTTGACCTCCATTCCGTCATCAGTTGACGTTAAAATAAACAGCTGCTGGTTGTTTTTTCATCGAACGTGAAGATTTTTTCCATTATTTTCTAATTTATCGTGAAACAACTTACAATTTTGTTTTTTACTAATTTCCTGACGATAAATTTTAATAATAAAGTAAACGTGGACATTATAAAAAAATCATAGTTGAATAGTATTTGAAAAAGAACATTATTTGAAAGCATCGCAAGTGCGTGAAGATGGTGAAAAAGATAAAAGTTAAACAGCATGCACTTTCGCAAACTCAAGTTGAGCTTGTAATGCATTTCAATTTATTAGGCCGAACAGATCTTCGACAAATGCTTGATGTTAGTTATAGACAATCAAGTAAAAAGTTCAATGACGAAGTGCGTTCAAACATATTAATAATTACCTATATCTAGAATAATTGATTGTGTAAAATTTTGTGCTGATTTGGCTTTGATTGAGGCTTTCGCTCAAGCGAAGGAGCGACGGATGGATTTCCATTTCAAATATGTAACTGTAAGTACGAGCTTAAAATACGCTAATTTGTTATGCAATAAAACGGGTGTAGGTACTTACTCGTGTATACGTAAATAAAACAATATATTTTGGATGGTTGGTGCATTAACACTGAAAATTCATCTTTATTTAGTTATTAAAAAATCTGTTTTATTTTCACTTTTAATTATTATTTTTTTAAAGGACACAGACCTGATGATGACTACTGTGTAGTCGAAAACGTTTGTGTCCTTTAAAACAATAATAATAAAAAGTGAAAATAAAACTGAGTTTTTAATAACTAAATAAAACAATCTATATTTACGTATTTCTTGCAATTTCCATTCAAAGCAAAAAAAATACAAGAAAAAATGAACTTGCGGAAATTATGAACTGCCAACATTTTTATTGAGGAGCCGCCTCTGATGTATAGCTTTGTGGATTCACACAAGCAGACTCGTACAAGTTCGCGCTTGCGCATGCCGTATTTGAACCTACAACATCACTATATTCAATAATCTAAGTTGCAAGGATATATTCATTCAAAGCTCTCAGATGTATGCCCACAAACAAACACGTACAGTTCGCGCTTACAAATGCTGATTGTGTACTTACAAATAAAATCCAAACCTCAAATGAACATAAGCCCTGCAACTCTTGCCGACATTCCCTGAAACAGGGGTGACATTGGCAAAGTGAACCATTTTTTACAGTATGGGTGGTCAGCCTCATACCAACCTATAAGTCAAGGAATAAAAACATAAAAAACCCAAATCTCAAATGGGCATACACCCTGCAACTCCTGCCGACCTTCCCTGAAACCGGGGTGACATTGGCAAAGTTAACCATTTTCTACAGCATGGGTGGTCAGCCGCATATAGGGATTGCAATTGCTGGATCCCTCATCCAGCAATCCAGCTGGATCCAGCACATTTTTCGGCCTGCTGGATCCAGCGCTGCGGATCCGCAAGTTTAAAACTTTCCAAATAATGTCGCAAAGTCTGGCTTTCCAGCATTGGCGCTTTGCTAGATGCTCTTACAGCTCGGCGGGAGCGCTGTTGCCGCTCTATTATGATGACGAAGACACGGACACCACGGACAACAATGAAGGCTTAGAAGTAGTAATTGAACAATCACCAGCTGAACATGAAGTAATTCAGCGATACAGTGAACTTCTTAATAAAATGCAAAAAGTTGTTGAGACTTTTAAAAGATCACCTACCAAAGATGAGACGTAAAAGCAAAAATACATAAAGGAAGCAAAGGGCAAATAATTGAGTTTGATTCTTGACTGCTGCACTAGGTGGAACAGTTTGCCCAGCATGCTGGAAATTTTATGCTAAAAGTTTGCATCGATAAAGCATTCATAGACACCTCACAAACTCAATTCTCAGCGGACGAGTGGTCACTAATCAGTGAGTTGATCGCCAGGACGCCAGTCTTCAACCGGTTAAACTGGCCGTTGAAGTTCTCTGAAGAAGAGAGCCGAGTTTGATAACTGCTGACACAACCCTAAAATTTGTCTTAGACAAACTAAAAAGCCAGGACACAATCTTCAGTGCAGATCTTTATGAGGCACTCCACAACAGAATCGAAAAACGGCGTCTTACCGATGTCACAGGCTTGCAGAAAATTTATCTACAGAACCCAAAGAAGTATGACGAAGAAATTTCCCATTACCAAAAAAATATGCAATGCGTCAGGAGATGAAAATATGCTGAATCGTGTAAACACATATTTAGTGGAACCATCAACAGTGCAAGAGCAAAAATATATAATAGAAGTAGAAAACTATAGACAGGATAAACCGGATTCACTGAATTTGAATTGAAACAAGAGCTGGAGATTAAGCTAAAATGTGAAAAAGAAAACTTCATGAAAACGAAAGAAACGATAACTCAGAAGGATTATGATACTTAAAAAAGGAAATGAGTGTTTATGAAAGTCAGGGAGTAGGAAGTGAATACCTAACTTTAATTTACGATTATCAACGTTATATTACGATTATCAGAAACTAACCAACAAGCGTAGAGGCAGAAAGGGCCTTTCTGCAGCAGGATATAATATATGCAGTTCATTAAGAAGCCGGCTAGGAGACAACACCATTAATACCATTTGTTTCTTGAGATTTCCAGAAAAAAATATACATTTGTCTTAAGAAAAAATCAAGAAGAAAAGACTAATTTTTGTTATAACTTTTACTCTGTCTGTCTACTCTACCTCTAAAAAGTAAGATTTTATGTTAAAATTTTGATTATTGTGATTTGTTATTTTATTAAAACCCTTAATTTACACGTTTCTTAAATATTAAAAAAAAAACTGTTACATTTCTTCGAAAATCTATAAATTGCTGGATCCGCGCTGGATCCAGCTGGAATTGTGTTGGTCCAGCAAAAATCCAGCTGGATTGAAAATGCTGCTGGATTGCAATCCCTAGCCGCATACCAACCTATAAGTCAAGGAATCATTGTTTTAAAAATATAATATTAGAGGTACCTACCTGTAAAAATAAATGTACCAAAACATCATTCCATGTATGAAAACAGCCTGTTTAGAATTGGAAAAAACACATTAAATCAACCTGACTGATATAAAAAAGTATCTTAATGATGTATTAAGAAATGGGCGTTGAGTTTTTTTTAATTTACCTCAATTAAAAATATATATGCGGATGTAGTGATGTGAACATCAAAATAATAAAATTGAAAAAAAATGTTTTTATTTGTGCGATCATTAAAAATATGCATGCAGTTTTATAAATGTTAAAACCAGAACATTGAAAAAAAATCCATTATTTTAGCCAATCATTATGATTCAGATTTTAATAATTTATGTGTTTGTTATTGTTTGGCACAACATGAGAACGCACCTACATTTTTGTGTTAAAAAACAGAGAGCTTTTTGAAATATGTAGGTACGCACTCACACCATTAGGTATGATAGAGTGAAATATCTTCAAAATACTTTAATCCAGTTTTAGTACAAAACCTGGTGCATTATAAATATTCCATAGTATCAGATTTCATCAAGCCTGCACTCACATTCCAAAGCTAATGTTACCTGTTGCAATCAAATGCACCTATTAATTACTTAAATTAGGCTGATTTATTTGGTGAGCGCTGTTTTTGTGTGTATCACACCTCAAGAGCCCTCTGCGAGCTTGGTCGTCGCTGTAGAAAACGCCAATTCTCAAGCAAGACCCAGTTGTTGTAATGCTGGATGGACCTTTTGATGACCAGTCTTTAGTTGCTGTAAGGCTGGAGGAACCTTTGGTGACCGGTAAAGGCATATGAATTTTTCAACCCAGCAAAGAGCAAATTTGAAAATATAAATGGTTATTTTTTGTGCTCCGCCGGGATTCGAACCCACGACCTTCCAGTTACGAGTCCAAAGTGTTACCACCTAGACTATGGACCGGTCAGACCTATGTCACAATTATAAGGTATACATCATACGACCGGTCCGTATTCTAGTAGTAAAGCTTCAGACACGTAAATAGAAGGTAGTGGGTTCGAATCCCGGTGGAGAACCAAAAATAAACCTTTTAAATTTTCAAATACTATGTGCTTCGCTGGGTCGACAAATTCATTTGCCTTTACCTAAGACCGGTCACCAAACGTCCATCCAGCCTTACAGCAACTGGGTCTTGGCGCACAAAAATAGCGCTCACGAAATAAATAATCCTTTTATTATTGTATTAATGACCTATGTGTCCTTGACTTATAGATTTGTATGAGGCTGACCACCCATAGGTACTCTAAAAAAATATTCACTTTGCCAATGTCACCCCTGTGTCAGGGAAGGTCGGCAAAAGTTGTAGGGTTTATGTTTATTTGAGGTTTGAATTTTATTCGTATAAGGACACATTCAGCATTTGTAAGCGCGAACTACACGTGTTTGTTTGTGGGCATGCATTTGATATGAGCTTTAAATGTTAATATATCTTTGCAACTAAGATTAAAGATTAGATTATAAATGTGTATAAATAGTCTTATAGAACCAAAGGCAACAATCTAGGTTTGAAGTGAGATAAATAAAAGAAAACGCAAGAAAGGTTTTTTTTGTAGCTTATTTATCTGATTATCGAAAAATCGTAGATTGCCATCTTTGGTTCTATACGACTCAATTAACGTTATGGATGCGGATAACGGTATTCCTTAACTTATAGGTTGGTATGAGGCTGACCACCCATACTGTAAAAAATGGTTCACTTTGCCAGTGTCGACCCTGTTTCAGGGAAGGTCGGCAAAAGTTGTGGGGCTTATGTTCATTTGAGGTTTGAATTTTATTTTTAAGTACACAATCAGCATTTGTAAGCGCGAACTACACGTGTTTGTTTGTGGGCATACATCTGAGAGCTTTGAATGAATATATCCTTGCAACTTAGATTATAGATTATAGATAGATGCTTGGGAAGAATGAAGTATTTTGGTTACATCTTAAAAAATACAATTAAATCATATGTGTCAAAATACATATTTTAAATACGTATTTTCATTTATCCTTGATGTTCGCAAACGAGATAATGCCACAATTAAAAATAAAAAAGCGTGTTGGCCGTAAAAATAAATTCAATAAATCACACAATATGCGCCTAGATTATATCATTTGAAAATGTTGTTAATGCACGAATAATCTTCCTGTATAGGCCAAAATTATAAATAGAAAAAAAAGTGAGAGAATTTATTGCTTCGTAAAATTGGTGTAGCCATTCGAATAAGTCATGTCAGAAAAAACACGCAAATCGGATCATTTATAAAATTAAATACCTACTTCCCAATGTTTGGCACTGACCTCCAATATTTTTATTATTATTATTATTATAAATTTGTATTTGTTGACTTGAAATAATACCTTATTTTTGCACAGCAGGACTGAATAAATAAATGACTTTTAATCTTTCAGAATTCAACCCTTGAGTATTTTTTTCTTTCGGCAATTGTTTTATGAGCGTGCATAGAAAAGATTTTTTTTGTCAAAAATTTTCACTTTCTTCTTTCCAATCTTGCCATTAATCATCTGCATTTTAATTTTAATTAAAATGGATATGAGTTTTACAGATTCGACATTCTCTTCTTTATGTTTAATTTTGTAATTATTATTTTTTTTTTAAGCTACAACTACAACTTGAGAAAAAAATGAGAATTTGCTCTCTCGGGAGCAATGAAAGCCCAACTTAAAAACGTTATAAAATAAATCAATACTATGATGATTTATTTCATGGGCGCTGTTTTTGTGTGCATCACACCTCACGAGCCCTCTGTGATATTCATAATGACCTAGTTGCTGTACGGCTGGATGGACCTTTGGTGAACAGTATTTGGTAAAGGCAGAATTTTTTCAATCCAGCGAAGCGAAAACTTTTTTTTTTTTTTTTGCTCTTCTTGGAGTCGAACCAACTGCTTTCCATTTACGTGTCCAGAGCGTTAACCACTTTACCACAGGCCGGTCACAAGACAGAGTTTGGTGTATGGTTTGCCTCCTTACATGTGAAAATTCATAGGCTTTATTCACTAAATGCCACTTTTCGGGGACAACGAGACAAGAAGTACCTAGCTATTGTACATAGCTTAGTAGCATTTATATTTTTTTTTGTTTTTCAAAATTATCTTGTTTTTTCAAAATTCGTGAAAATATCAATTGCAGGGGGAAATAAATTATTTTTTAAGGAAATAAAATATTCATCCCACATAATGAGGAAAAAACGTTAATCCATCAATGAACGTCATAAAGAAATAATGATTAAAAGTTTAAACCAAATTCATTAAAAAATTCATATCCGTATGGGGGGAATGTCTCAGCAGAGGCCTGTTCACAATTTAAGAATGACTAATATTCTTTTCAAGGGATAAAAAAAATATTAATCGGTCGCAAACATCGGTAGGAAATCAGTTTTCTTACAACTTTTGATACGCGCGGATCAGTTTTTTTATTGTGCACTACAAAAATGTGCAAAAAATAGTATTTTTTTTTATTCTTTACCTGACACAAATTGTTTTGTGTGTAATATTACCTTATTATATTTGAACACGGACTGATTTCTTTAAAATTGAACTGCATTAAAATAGTCGACAAATAACAAATAAAGATTCGACATGATTCCCGGGTTTTGGTTGATTTTCATCATACTTCTTTTACTTCTCTTATTTCTGTACATACGAGATGAGAGATTGCGGAGGATTGGAGATAAGGTGCCCGGACCTGCATGCGTGCCATTCTTAGGAAATGCGCACAAATGCATAGGCGTTTCTCAAGAAGGTAAGAAAATTACCTATCTATAATCTAAGTTGCAAAGATATAGGTATTAACATTTTAAGCTCATATCAAATGCATGCCCACAAACAAACACGTGAGTTCGCCCTTACGAATGCTGGATGTGTGCATACAAATGAAATCCAAACCTCAAATGAACATAAACCTTACAACTTTTGTCGACCTTCCCTGACACAGGAGGGGCATTGGCAAAGTGAACCATTTTAAATATTTTGTAATATTTTACTGTATTCTTGGGGAAAAAATGTCTGAATATTTTGATATTGATGAACAAAAATGATCAATTTGGATACCGCGATTCGAGAACTTAATTTATTCTAGAAGTTTCATTGTTATCCTTTCCAATGTCCTCAGGAGACTCATTTGTTATGCGATGGGCAAGAAAAACCAATTCAAAATTGCTAGAGTTACGGTTTATTATTTATAAAAATATATACTTCAAAAATAAATGTTCAACATGTAAAACGACTGCACTTTCAGTTGCATTTGATTCTTGATTTTATTTTATGTACTTAAAGTTTTGAATATGCATTCAGGAGCTTAGTAACTAGGCGCAACGGGACCCTCATGATGTTCACTCATGAGGTCATAAATGGTTCAATAGACAGTCCTACCCTGTTGGAGGTTTTCAGGTTGTTTGTATCCAACTATTACAATCGGGGGCGACGTCATGATCTACTTCATATACCAATGAGCCGCACCGATGTCTAGGCATAGCATCCTTTTACGTGTAGTATCAAACTAATTAACGAGTGTCAAAAATTGGCATAATTCAATATAATTTAGCCACCTTGGTGAAGAGTTCCTCCCAGCTTGTTGATGGCTTTGAGGGTGCACTGTAATTAGGTTAACCTGTTATGCAAAAAAAATAAAAAATGTTTGCTTTGTTTATTCTTGAAGAAGTTTATTGAGAAAGATATGGAATAAAAGGAAAACCAAGAATGAAAAGGCTAGAAATCTTTGAAAATGTAGAGGTTTGAGAAATCTAGTGAAAATGTAAAAAAAGGGTGTCTTTGAAAAAGCTAAATATGAATGAATCAAAATAAGCATTCCTGGATGAAGTGATTGTGAGATAATTTTGTAAAGCTCAGCCACCCTTTTTTATAGCGAATAAGCAGAATCACTTTGCCAATGTCCCCCCTGTTTCAGGGAATGTCGGCAAGAGTTGTTCTTGTTATGTTCATTTGAGGTTTGGATTTTATTTGTAAGTGCACAATCAGTATTTGTAAGCGCGAACTACACGTTTTTGTTTGTGGGCATACATCTGAGAGCTTTGAATGAATATATCCTTGCAACTTAGATTATAGATTATAGATTGTTGACAGAGAAGACACATATCATATTTATAAATGAATCATTATTTTGTCCTCAGCAACATTGGTTTTCAAAAATTGATGGTGTTTTAATTTATTTATTTACTTGTGTTTAGCTAGATTTTATTTTTTAAATTAAAATAATTGAAAAAATCGGATCATTCTTTTCATGTGCGGTGATTTTTAGATAAAAACAATATTCATAAGAAATCATAAACTCAAAAAATGTTAGAAATTATATCTTTGGTCTCTTGGCAATAGTATACACTCCGTTGTCTAAGAAGTTGGCAGAGTGTACTTATACAAAGTAAAAATGAGTAATGTTTTTAAAATCTTTTTTTTCTATGCCAAGTTAAGGGTTAAAGAAATCACGTTATTGAATGCATTTTACTGTGTTCTGCAAATAAATTATTGTATTTTTTTTTTTAAATAAATTACCATTTTTATTCGTAAAACGCACGCACACTAAAATAACTCCTTCAACAGTTGGGAAACCATCACTTCAAGTGAAATGGTTTATGTAAGGTCGGCCTCCTTACCTGTGAAAAAAATCAACACGCCACAATGCCACATGCGATCCCTACGGGCCAACGTTTTTAGAATGCGAAGTTGCACATGTGCAGCTAAGTTACGATTTGTTAGATTTATTTGCCATTATGTCTTGGTTGGTATGCGGCTGACCACCCATACTGTAAAAAATGGTTGCAGCATGTGTAAGCGCGAAATTATGCATGTCTGTTTGTGGGAATGCATTTGATATGAATCTCAAATGATACATATCTTTGCAGCTTAGATTTAGATTTAGATTTAGATTATGTCAAAACACAGCTATAGTGAACGCAAGAGTTCTCTCGCGCTTGCTTGGGAGTAAATCTTAAATGTTAATAAATATTATATCGAAAAAATAATAGATAATAATAATATTAGGATGATTTATTTGGTCAGCGCTGTTTTTGTTTGAATCACACCTCAAGAGCCATCTGCAAGCGTCTCTTGAAGTGTGCTGGTCGTCGCTATGGGAAGCGCCAATTCTCAAAGACCTATTTACTGCATGGCTAAATGGACCTTCGGTGACCGGTCTTAGGTAAAGGTAGGTATATGAATTTTTCAACCTAGCGAAGAGCATATTTGAAAACCCTTCTTCCATTTACAGTCGGAAGCGTTACCACTAGACTACGGACCGGTCAATTATAATAAATCTAACCTGCAGATTATACCACTATAGATGTGTACATGCAATTATTTACAAATGACATCTTGTGATATTTAATTTATGAATACAAAATATCTGCATAATTTACTCATATTCTTGTACATACATGAAACATTGGCATTTTGAGTGAGAAACAGCTCTTTGTTTTTTATATATTTTTCTACGTCTCGTGTATTCGTTTCCAAAAATTTAATAAGTAACTATTATTTTTCTATGAAAATTTCGAAATTAAAAATATCGCGATTCTGTCCGAAATAAAAGTGCGGTAAGAATATATTAAGATTATGTTTTTGATTTCATAATGTATCAAGGCCAAATGCTTATAAATCTAAGCCAAATTTGTGGTTGACAGTTTCTCAGACACATTTCGAAACCAAAATATCCTAGTCCGTAGACGGATATCAATGACACATAAGACAAATAAAATAAAGGAGTTATTCTGTTGTCATTTGTAAAGAATAAAAACAATAATAATCTATAATCTAAGTTGCAAGTTCAAGGAATAACACATATTAAGTAATGCCACAGAAAGAAAATATTGTATCAGGTAGTAAACTTTCTTAACTTATATGTAGGTTGGTATGACGCTGACCACCCATACTGTAAAAAATGGTTCACTTTACCAATGTCACCTCTGTGTCACGGAAGGTCGGCAAAAGTTGTAGGGTTTATGTTCATTTGAGGTTTGGATTGTATTTGTAAGTACACATTCAGCATTTGTAAGCGCGAACTACACGTTTATGTACATTTGCAACATAGATTATAGATGATAGAAATTATAGTATAATAAATTTTCAATTTTCAACGTTAGCATATTATGTGAGTTTAAAATAATGAAAAAACTACCCACACAATTGACATACTCGTATCAAGTGCGTCCTTATCATTCAGTATAAAGCCGCTATGCTACGGTTGAAAATACCGATTCTAAGCAGTCTAAGGTAATGTGAACCAACGTATATTTTATCAAAGCGGAACTTACATAATCGAAAACGCAAGTTGGATCATTACTTCGATCATTAACCCGTCAGATGTCTTTTATAATTCTATAATTCTTTTATAATTTTATAATTTATACACTTCTTAAAGTCGACAGAAAGAAAATTGTAGATGGCATTTCTCTGTACATTTTCTTATAATAACAAAGCTTTAAGATTAATAGCAATTTAATTTTAATAGTGACCATGCCATGAATTCATAGACTTGGATAGTTTGGAGTTGACCACTCATATGCAACTAAGCTACACATATAGTGTAACTTCTTGCCGCGTTATCCCCGAAGGGGTCTCTAAAAATTAATTCAGTGTTGCCAATGTTAACGGCATGGCACTCAAGGACAATCGGTATTAGTCTCAAGGTTCGTGTTTCTTTGAATTTTGGGTCTTATTTTTTCAGTACACATGCAGCACGTGTAAGCGCGACATTACAAGCGTTGCTTGTTAGTGTGCAATGAAGTTGAATCTCATATTTAATTATAACTTAGCAGCTTAGATCTATAATCTAAGTTGCAAGGATATATGAACATTCAAAGCTCATATCAAATGCATGCCCACAAACAAACACGTGTAATGTTCGCGCTTACAAATGCTGAATGTGTACTTACAAATCAAAATCCAAACCTCAAATGAACATAAGCCCTGCAACTTTTGTCGACCTTTCCTGGAACAGGCGTGGCATTTGGCAAAGTGAACCTTTTTTTACAGAATGGTTGGTCAGCCTTATACCAACCTATAAGTCAAGGAACGGTAATAATCTATAAAAGTAATCTCAGTTGCAAAGATACATTACATTTAAGATTCATATTACATACATTTCCAAAAGCAGGCACGTATAAGTTCGCGCTTATAAATGCCGCATGTGAACCTACAAAATTAAAAAAAAAACATCTCAGATGAGCACGCGTCCTGCAACTCTTGCTGACCTTCCCTGAAACATGGGTGACATTGGCAAAGTGAATCATTTTTTACAGTATGGGTGTTCAGACTCATACCAACCGGTAAGTCAAGGAAGATGATAGTGGTAAGATGGCTATATGTGATATGTGACATTTTTTGCAATATTGAGTTATGGATACCGTTGGATTCGTCTCCGCGTGATCTATAAGATGGCAAAATGATATATGTGTAGAATTTATAGGATTTGAGAAAAAAAAAATTTAATACATCGGGTTTTTTATATTGTAGGTCCACATGCGGCATGTGTAAGCGCGAAATTATGCATGTCTGCTTGTGGGAATGTAGGTATTTAATATGAATCTCAAATGATACATATCTTTGCAGCTTAGATTTAGATTTAGATTTAGAGGTTTGGATTTTTCACAGCAAACCAAACTTTAAAATTGCTCTCCTGTAAAATTTACAAAATGTCACATATCATAAATAGCCATCTTACCACAGTATATAGATAATAAGCTCTGTCAGGTCTTATGAAACTAAAAAAATATTCGCTCCTTTTTTTCAATGTCGATGTTTGCCTTAAAACAATATAATGCCAAAAGTGTCAAAGCCATTTTGGCAATCAACTTTTCCAAATTCACGATAGAAAATTTACATGATTATTCCACGGCTGACCTTAGATTTAGCTGCCTTTGGAGCGTTTGTATTTGCACATACACACTTTGTTGGGTAAGCTTATCTGCATAATTTACATTTGATTGCTTATCTCAATTTACAAAACAAAAAAAAACATAAGCAGATTCGCATGTGAACAGAACTAGTTTGAATCTGTCATCCAAAGATCACACTAGCCGCAAATTTGCAGAAGTTATTTTTTTGCGAACTTTACCAAATTCAGGAATATGTTTATTACATCCGTGTTAGCCACAGTTCTGTCAGTTTTTATTGTGACTCTCCTGTATTATCGTGACAAAAAGTTAAGGATAGTTGGAAGCAGAACACCGGGGCCCGATTATGTACCATTTTTCGGAAATGCTTTTCAAGTGATAGGAACCAACGCAAATGGTAAATATGGTTCAATTTAAAATGCTATGTAAAAATATTCATTAGATTATATTTGTTATGGTTATTGCTCAAATATTTTCGGCTTAAAAGTAAAAGGCATAATATTCAGGAGTTCCTTGACTTAAAGGTTGGTATGCGGCTGACCACCCATGCTGTAAAAATGGTTAACTTTGCCAATGTCACCCCTGTTACAGGGAAGGACGGCAAGAGTTGCAGGGTGTTTGTCCATTTTAGATTTGGTTGTTATGCTTAGGTTCACATGATGCATGTGCAAGCGCGAAATTGTACGTGTCTGGTTGTGAGAATGCATGTAATGTGAATCTCCAATGTAACATATATTTGCAACTTAGATTAGATTAGATAAGATTAATAGGTGGAGAGAAATTTATTAGATTTATTGAAAACACTACTTTTGTTATTTGTTGTGTTAAAAATTGACGTAGCTGGATTAAAAATGTATTGTTACCTTGTTATAATAGGAGGGTTCTTGACTTCTAGGCTGGTATGAGGCTGACCACCCATACTGATAAAAATGAATTGCTTTGCCACTCCTGTTAAGGGAAAGTCAACAAAAGTACAGGGTGTATGTTCATTTGAGGCTACGATTTTATTTGTAAGTAGGTAGGGACACATGCAGCATTTGAAAACGCAAAATTATACGTGTCTCTTTTGGTAATGCATGCGGTATGAATTTTAAAGGTAATATATCTTTGAAATTTAGATTATTATTTAAGTTGCAAAGTTATACTTACATAATATAAGATTCAAAATTAATTGCATACTCACTTGTAATTTCGCGCTTGCACATACTGAATGAGTACTTAAAAAATGAGACCCATAATTCATATGAACATGAACACTACAATTAATGCAGACTTTCCCTGAATTTCGGTGTCATGTTTTCGATGTATGGTTTTGGTGTAACCGACAAGATTTTGGCCTTTTTTGTCCTAAAGGCGTTTGTGACATAAAATCGTACAACCACATTAATATGAATGCCAATAAATGCCTTTATTTTTATTTTTTATTTTAGAGCTGTTTTGATTTTTAAAAATATGATAAAACAATTATGCCATTTTTCTACAATTTCAAACTTTAAACTGATCTGAACAATTTAGTTTTTGTCGCTTATGTCATATTACCTTTTAACCGTCGTGTAATTCCTTTCAAAAATATTCGAAAAACTTAACTATCTATAATCTATAATCTAAGTTGCAAGGATATATTCATTCAAAGCTCTCAGATGTATGCCCACAAACAAACACGTGTAGTTCGCGCTTACAAATGCTGATTGTGTACTTACAAATAAAATCCAAACCTCAAATGACATAAGCCCTGCAACTCTTGCCGACATTCCCTGAAACAGGGGTGACATTGGAGAAGTGAACCATTTTTTACAGTATGGGTGGTCAGCCTCATACCAACCTATAAGTCAAGGAATACGAGTAATAAATAACATTTAAGTATAAGAAAACAACAAAACCTTAAAAATAAATCTATACTAAAAAATTAAAAAATGTCTTATGCAAAAAATGTAGCAAGCCAATAAACCAACATTAAAAATCAGCATTGCAGATTAGCCGCCACTTCTTCCTGTCCTTGCATACTTCTTTCATTTCATCCAGGGTCACAACTTTTTTCATACAAGCTCTCCTTTTATTATGACTCTGGATATCCCATTCACTCGCTATTTCGAAACTATGACATAACAATTAATAATGTATATATAATATGTCAACCTTATTACGCCTAATATTTTTGAAAAATGAACGTGAAGATCGGTAAGCAATATTATTTCTTGCAGTTTTATTACCTAAAACAGGTATTTTTAAAATCACAATAATATGCGCTATTGAAAATTTGCTTTCATCATAAAATTATCATAATGTGTTTGTTAATGTGTCAAGGAATTTTCTAAGAGCAAATCTGGACCAGCGATCACATAAATCAATAAACTGTTCATAGCACTGTTTTTTTAATTATAATCAATTCATACTGTTAACACAGTCACGCCAATGCTACATCTTCAGCCTTTATGTGGTAATAGGGGCATTGAAAATTTGAAGTTCATCATATTGATATAATGCAATATTTGCAGATCATCAATTGAAATAAAAGCAATAGATAAGAGTATCAGAAGAGCTTAAAGCGTCAGCGCGTCCTTGTCTTAATTTCAGTTTCCAGGCAACCGTCAGCGAGGACTGTCAAACTAAAATCGCTGTTTTCCCATATCTCTTCTTTCATTGCATTCCAATTTCGTTGACATAAGTTCCCTACAAAAGACGCCATCTGTATGTTTTTTATTGATTGATCATTCCTTGTTAATGCACTTTATTTATACATGTACATACTAACAATAAAATAAACAAAACCTCACAGGAACATAAACTTTACAACTCCTGCCGACTTTCTTAGAAATCGGGGTGCAAGAAAGTTGCTGTTAGGCTGGGTGGGCCTTTAGGAACCAGTCTTTGGGATAGGTTTATGGATTTTTCAACTCAACGAAAAGCATATTAAAATATAAATGGTATTTTTTGTGCTCCGCCGGGATTCGAACCACTAGACTACGGACCGGTCTGCGACTGGAATATATTTATTTTTACAGGTAAAAGGACCAACCTAACGCCAACCCCTTCAGTTAAATTGGGGGTTGCCCAACTCCCAAGGGAGCTGGTACTCATTTATTGTGAAGGCTAAGTAAGTAAACCTTGCTGGTATTTTTTTTGGGTTTAAGTAAGATGACATTTGAATAAAAATTAAAATGATGCAATGTTAGCATTGAAATTAAGTCTCATTGGAATCATTTTATAATGGACGTAGATTTTCCTCATTCTTGCCAAAACAAGAATAGATTCTTTAAAATGCTATAGTTCACCTGTTATGTGAGGCAAGAAGTGAAATAATTAAAGTATAAAAAATATTTTTCATATTCCATATAATACACAAATCAGGGATGTTATGGATATCCGTATCCGAACTGATACTATCGGATATCCGAAATAAATAAATAAAGTACGCATCCGTATCCGATATAAAAGAAATACTGTAATAGAAATTGAAAAATGTAAATGCTTTTTAAGTGAATATCTACATGAAAATCACTCATATGTCTCTACAGTACACTGTAGAGTGATTATCCAAATAATAACCTAGAAATTAAGATATACAGGGTTATTCACAACACATTTGATCCATAGCTGACACATGGATTATGTTTTTTTATTGTTCCGAAAATTCAAATTAGGTCGCAGTTGAGCCATAAATTTGCAGTGCGTGAATAACGCTGTTACAATTAATGTTCGTATAATTCCTTCAAAATCTAAAATTCGAAAACAAAACTGTCATAGACTGATTTAAATAAAATAAAAAAATAGGACGATTTATTTGGTGAGCGCTGTTTTTGTGTGTATCACACCTCAAGAGCCCTCTGCGAGCTTGGTCGTCGCTGTAGAAGCGCCAATTCTCAAGCAAGACCCAGTTGTTGTAAGGCTGGATGGACCTTTGATGACCGGTCTTTGGTAAAGGTTTATGAATTTTTCACCCAGCGAAGAGCAAATTGGAAAATATAAATGGTATATTTTTTGTGCTCCGCCGGGATTCGAACCCACAACCTTCCATTAACGAGTCCGAAATGTTACCACTGGACTACGGACCTGTCATTTCCGATTGATATTTCCACTGATATTTCCGAAATAATTGCATATTCGTATACGTATTCGAAACAAGAAATCATTTCTGGTGGATTGCAAGCACTCAGATACCAACTGAGCTTTCGACCGGACAATGTGAATGAATTTATATTATTTTACACATTCAACTTCTGAAAGTGCACAGCTTGAAAGTCCAGATGCCAAAATAAAATAATTGAAATGCATTATGAATATTTCATTATAAAATCTATAAAGATTTGGTATTGTAATATTATAATAAGTCGACAAATCTGCATTTCCATAGTAAATACTTTCATATTGTGAAGGAATTGGATATACAGAGTGAATGTAAGGAAGTAAATGTATGAAAATGGTGATAGATATGAATGTATTGAAAAAGGTATGCAAGGATAGGAAGTAATGGAGGCTTTTAAGAGGCTCTGGCTACTCCTAGTGGAATGGTGATAGAATAATAGTTACAATAATCAATAGGGTATTAAAATAAGTAAAAAATTCCATAACTTTAAAACATTTAATGAAGTGCAATAAATTTTGATATTTTGCTTTTCATCTGTGTTAAACATAATAAATTATTATTTATTAATACGCATATCATCGTTCATTAAGACTAATAATTCATTAACACACAAGGTCAAATATATTTTATCTGAATGTTTAAAAAACAATAGATACGAACAAACACAATTTGGCTTACCTTTGACCTGAAACTTTATTTCTTACAATACTATCAAAAAGAAATAAAAGTATTTTTTTAAATGAGAATAACAGTGCATAAAATAAATTGTTTAAAATTATAGTTGAGATGGTCCAGTCGAAAGAATGGACGATGAAAAGCAGATCAAGAGAGACTGAGAAAAAACGAAAACAAAAAAAAAAACGCAACTAAGATACACATATAGTGTAACTTCTTACCGCGTTATCCCCCAAGGGGTCGCATGTGGCGAGTTGAATCTATTTGAGAAACCATTTTTTTTGTAATATAAATGGAACTGTTGCATTATTATTTAGTAGGTATGTAGTAGGAAGCAATAATCATAGCCGCTTAGAGTATGAAGGACACTATAGTTCTCTTACACAGGACCCGAACTTTCTAGAGTATGTGTTAAAGGTCTGGGTAAGCCACATTGGCCTCAAGATTCTTGTATCGCGGTGGTATATGAGGCGATTTTTTTAGCCTAGAGCAAGAAAAATGACCAGCAGGAATTGTTAACTTATCGACAAGGCTAAAGCGAGTGGGATTTAGTCCTTTGTAATACAAATCTGTGCAGAAATCAGCGCAATTAAATATATTTTTTTGAACTGAAAAACCTTAGTCAGTGCCGATTGATTGATTGATCAGATTCGTGAAATTGTGAAAGAATTGAACAGTCCAAATGAAAGTAAAGGAAGAAAATGTTGTAAAAGGGTGACGATTATGAATCGATAGAGAGGATTCTGAGAAGCGGAGGCCGTTCTGCAGACGCTGTAGTGACCCTAGCGGAATGGCGAAACAGTTACACTTACAAAATGACGAGAAAGTTCTTCTAATATACATTTTCATGCCAATTATCAGAGAAATCCATTAGAAAGGTCTTCACGGTTAATCAACGAGAAGGTTAAATGATGTTTTTATTTCAAAATAATTACTACTTTAACCTTTCAATAGTGCTGAGAAAACATCACCTTTAGATTTTACACCCGTATTCACTAAGCATGCTATGAGAGCTCACAATTCTATACACAACAAAGCAACATTCTCAGTTGAATCTGCATTTGCAAATAAACACGTATGGTATCATCAAAACAAATAACGCTTCCGACATGTTCCTTGGCTTATAGGTTGGTATGCGGCTGACCACCCACACTGTGAAAAAATGGTTCACTTTGCTAATGTCACCCCTGTCTCAGGGAAGGACGGCAAGAGTTGCAGGGCTTATGTTCATTTGAGATGGGTTCTTACAATGTAGGTCCACATGTGGCATGTGTTAGCGCGAAATTATACATGTCTGATTGTGGGAATGCACTTAATATAAATCTTAAATGATATATATCCTTGCAGCTTAGATTAGATTAGATTAGATTAGACATAACAATTTACAAAATTAGTGTCCGCCTCAAAAAGAAGCATTGCTATCGTGAGATTTTACAAACGGTACATATATGAGGCTGTCCTCCCATACTGCGCAAAACAGTCGACCACTGTTAATGTCACCCCTGTTTCAGTCATAGGCAGCTAGAGTTGCAGGGTGTGTGTTCATTTGAGGTTTGTGTTTTATTTTGCCAGTGCACATGCAGCTTGACGTGTAAATGTAAACTTACATGTGTCTTGTTATGGGAGTGCATTCAATATGAATAATAAGTGATACTTGCAAATAATATTGTATGTTTGTAGAATTTAGTTAGACATGGACTTAAATAATACAGTTTAAACGGAATTTTTTTTTAAATTGCCATCAGACAAATAAAATTGAACTTTAAAATGCTTATCGGATATTATCATGTACAACTAATTCAAATACCATTGTCGTGATGATTTTATCGACATTATTACAACATTATTTTTTTTAGCGTAAAAACGAATCAGTGTTTCTTTTTATAACTTTATTTCATCATAATATTATTGCTCAATATTTGTGACCGCTCCAGTTGTATACCTAATGGCTTTGAAAAACGTTGAAAAAATGTTCGAGAATCATTTATGGTGTTATTATACACAGCAAACCATGGCTAGTCAAATCGCTGCCTTAGTTCTTGTTTACCGTATACGCCATTGAGAAAATTTTACATGAGCAATGTTTGCATGTGTACTGGACCAATGTGTCTTATGAAAACAAGAAATTTATTTAAAAAATGTTTAAAAGAACTCTCACATTATCGAGTTTTACGGTTTTTCTTAGCTGAGATTGTGTAGAATTTGATTCATTAGACAACTGCATGAAAAGTCATATTTGACAAGATTGGCGTATACGGTAAACAAGAACTGGGGGAGCGAAATGTGGACTCAGCATAAAAAATTAACGATAGTCCGTTGATTATCTTCGTATTTAATGTGTTGTGAACATCAGTGTTAGTGGGTGAGCCAGATCGCTACCTACTATCATCATAATTTTGATTTATACGTTGTCACTAGAACCAGGCGAGCTACCGACAAACGCTGTAAAGCATGTGTGTCATAGGTAGCTCGCCTACCTGTTGTATAATCAAGAAAACCTATTGTAATCGTTAGGTACCTAACCATTAAAATTTGTACAAAACTTGTAACATTAACGCAACATTAACGCTTGTAACATTAACGCAATGGGAATGCTCAAACCTACATAACGTACACACCATGAAGCAAAGTAAAATATTGAATATTTTTTCATATCGCAAAAAAGCCTTCCCGTGAAGTTCAAAGCAACAAAATGACAAAAAATAGTCAAGGTCAGAGGTGTGTTCATTAAACACCCTCTAGAAGGAAGTGGTTGGATGTTACTGAATCTTATACGACTAGCACACTTCGGATGGCACTCCTAATATTAAAGAGTTGTTTCTGGATTACAACTCGCTGCCTTATAGCTGTTATTGTTTGCCGTATACGCCATTGAGAAAATTTTACATTACTACATAAGCAATGTTTGCATGTGTACTAGACCAATGTGTCTTATGAAAACAAGAAATTTATTTAAAAGAACTCTCACATTATCGAGTTTTACGGTTTTTCTTAGCTCAGATTGTGTACAATTTGATTCATAAGACAACAAGAACTGGGGGAGCGAACTGGCGTGAGGAATTAAAATTAGAAAACATAGTGTTGTCCGGTTGATAGCTCAGTTGGTAGAGTGCTTGCATTCTACCCCGTGAGCTCGGGTTCGAATCCCACCGAGGAGGGTGTCAGAAATGATTTCCTATTTCGGTGTGTATTTCAAACCCCATAATATAAATACCGGCGAGGTTTACTCAGCCTTCACAAGAAATGAGTACCAGCCCCCTCGGGAGCTGGGAAATTCCCACTTCAACTGAAGTGGTTGGCGTAAGGCCGGCCCCCTTACCTGTAAAAATAAATAGGTTCAACTCGCCACATGCGACCCCTTCGGGGATAACGCGGCAAGAAGTTACACTATATGTGTAGCTTAGTTGCGTTTTTTTTTTTTTTTTTTTTTTAGTGTTACAAACGTATAAGTTCTTGGGGACATAAGCCTAAGCATGTAGCTTGCTGGTGTGCGTAACGTATCTGGAATAGTATCGAACAATCCTGATGTAAGTATCTCGAACACGCAAGAATCTTCTCTGCCGCACATATACTCGTATACACGAGTAAAGATTCTGTGTGTGGGGGGGCAGGAGGAGAGTATCTTTCAACATTGCGCCGCTAAGTCCTTAGAAGCTAGAGCGAGAAGAATGACAGTACTGTGACCAATATTGAGCAAAATAAATCTAGATAAATAAATAAATCGCAGTTTAATTAAAAAGAGCCCCAAGTAACATCATAACAATTGGATTCCTGAGAATCTGCTGCGGATGCACTGGTATGTTATATTTTTGTTGTTCGGTGGTTCAATCGAATATGCGTCATTAAAAATTAGTTGAAGAATTTCGAATGAGTAAAAATACAGGTGGTTTGGCATTCAACAAAGGACAGAAAACAAAAAACGAACGATTTGTTTATAATTACAATATGCAAAGTAATTTATGATAAATTCATAATACATATTCGTTATGAATCCGTCAAAACAAAATAAACATATACAGATCATTAATAATGAATATATTATACGACACAACTAGGAATATTCTTAAGAAGGACTCAGTCCGGTTGTAGTCTTGTGATTAACGCTACCAACTCGTAATCGGAAGGTACTGGGCTCGATTATGAAAATTTTAAAATAATATTTGGCGAGTTGAAATTATTTATCAAATACCGATGTCAAAGGTTCATCCATCCTCACGGCAACTGTGTTATACAAAATATGGCACTGACTAGCGACGACAAAGCATTTTAATGGCTCTTGACGTGTGATTAACATGAAAACATAGCTGACCAAATAAAGCATGAAATTTATACCAACGTATTTTTTATACAAACGTATTTTAATGTACGCATAATTTAAATTTCATTTTCACAGTCAGAGACCTTCTCTCTCATTTTTTGCACGCAACTTGTTCCATGATATTGTCATTTGTATTCAATCAATATTTGTTATCGCTGAGAATAAGGATGACTTTGAAATCAATGCATTTAATCACATCAACCTTTGTCATCACCCTATCTACATTTATAATTTGAAGACAAATAATAATATTGAATTTTACGATTTGATGATTATTTGTAATTCAGGATTTGAGAGAAAAACGAAAACTCTTTGGTCTTTACTTTTTGCAAATAACTAAAGTATCGTTGACTAGAATCTATACCTAATCTAAGCTGCATTAACACTCAAAGCTCATATCAAATGCATGCCCACAATCAAACATGTGTATGTTCGCGCTTACAAATGCTGAATGTGTACCTACTTACAAATTAAAATCCAAACCTCAAATGAACATAAACCCTTCAACTTTTGCCGACCTGCCCTGGAACAGGGGTGAGATTAGCAAAGTGAAACATTTTTTACAGTACGGGTGGTCAGCCTTATACCAACCTACAAGTCAAGGAATATGACGTTGAATTAAAAATATTTTCATACCTTTTTTTTAAATATTTCATAGATATTCATTAAACTCGACATCTACCAGCTCTTGTACCTATCTGTTATGTTCATTAAGCATATAAAAGTACACAAAGCGCCATGAAGGTTTTTTTTAAAACTTTTTTTATTTTTTCAGAATTATTTGAAATCATCACAGACATCGGCTTCGCCTTTGGAGAGCGATCCCGCGTCTTTATCGGAACACAGCTGATCTATTTCCTGTCCTCCCCGAAAGATGTAGAAGTAAGTAACTTAATACTTGATTTAGAGTTAAAACTTCAGTTATCTATGGTAAAAACAAAGCATTTTTTATCTTCTTCTTCGTCTAATTCCTTTTTGCTGACGGTTGTTTTTCAAACCCAAAATAAATACCAACAAGGTTTACTCAGCCTTTGTGGCATTTCCAACATGGCAGTATTGGCAGTGTCTTTGACTTTTACGATTGGGGTGAACAAACTCAAACTAACCGCAATGATCAAATAATTTTCATTCAACATTTCATTGATTATTACAGGTAATTATGAGTAATCCTGAATTCAACCAGAAAGCGTCTGAGTATGATTTTCTTCATCCATGGTTGGGGCAAGGCCTTCTCACGAGCTCAGGTATTTCTTCAACTTTAAATTTCACGATTATCAAAAAGGCTGTAAATCTCAAAGAAAAAATATAGAAAGATGTAAAACTTAATTTGCAAGGCATCTTAACAGGCGAAGCAATGGCGGTCTGATTTCTTACTATCGATACATAAAAGACAACAACACTAACTCAAAGGCCAGCGCCGTTTCGAGTAGGTAAACCAGAACCTCTGAGAAGATCAAAGCGCCTGGCTAGCCGTTGATAATGCCCATCGAAGCCTATGGGCGAAACTGTACGGAATAAAACCAACCAGACCACGTCTACACAGCCCGGAAAAAAAGTGATTATGTCAGTTATGGACATTGTAACATCACGAATTCACCATAGTAATAAGAACATCGTAACATAAAACAAAATCACATTGGATCAACACTTATATAAACAATCTTTGAAAATGGCGAGTCAATAGGTACCGTCGAAAGCGCTTGAGATATCAAAATTCAATTAAATTAGTGAAAGATAACTTTTTTTTGTTTACTTTTACTTTATTTTCTTAAATAATTTGTTACTCTGCAAATGAAATAGAAACTCATTTCATGTATTTAACCCTGCTTCAGTTCTCTCTTTCCAGGGATGAAAACCAATATTGATAATTATTTTCCTTACAGGAGAAACCTGGAGAAAACATCGCAAAATCATCACTCCAGCATTCCACTTTAAGATATTGGAAAACTTCATCGATGTCTTCAATACCCAGAGCAACATTCTGGTGGACAAGCTCAAGAAGTACGATGGTCTAGGAAACTTTGACGTTTACCCTCTGATGGCGCTGTATGCACTCGATGTTATTAGCGGTAAATAATATAAAATACTTCAAATCAGCTTCATTTTAATCTCATTCCTCAAACTGATTACAATACAGCCTTTTATTTTTGTTATCTCTATCTTATAGCTGTCTGTTGAGGTCGAACTATTTTCTAATCAAAGGTCTAAAATTAATCTAGTTTGAATATTAATTATTTATTTTTGTGAATACTAAGGCTTGGTAATTTCAAGGTAAGCTTATGTGACTTCAAACTGATGAATAAAACTACTCACACGAGTTAAGTTAGTGCGTCCGTATCACTCAGTATAAAGTCACCACGCTTACGTTAAAAATACTCTTTTTTTTTTTTAATTCTTATACCAGTTGTTAATTATTTGAATTAAAGTTCTTTTATTTTTCAGAAACTGCCATGGGAGTCTCCATCAACTCGCAAAACGCTAGCGAATCGGAGTACGTCCTTAGTGTTCAAGAGTGGGTATTGCAAACGACAAAATCAATATATTCTTACAAAGTTTAATTTTCATTGAACGATGAAAATTTTTAAATAAGAGAATAATTATATACTTTAGTAAATCGAGTCAGATAGTGAATTAGGATAGATGATAATTATATATTACCAGCATGTGTAAGCACGAACTTACACCTGTCTCCTTGTGGTCGAGCATTAGGTCCTTAGTAGGCCTTAAATATTATATCTTTGTAACTAAGATTATGGATTGTTATAGAGGGATTGCAAATAACTGAAATCTGCAGAGTGCGAAAAAGAGAAGAGCATGCATGAAGAAAAGGATGAATTTTCTTGGAGATGAAAGAAGTGTGAAAGGACATAACAAAGCAGAGACGAATCTGCAGGGTTACTGGATCCCCCTAGCGGAATAGTGATGTTAATATACAGTTAAACAATAACAATTATACAGATAACATTATTTTTTAGTCAAGCTCAAATAATGCGCAACCGAATGAAGAACCCATTCAAGAAGTTGGACTTCTTATTCCGAATGACTTCAGACTACAGAAGACAGAAAAAGAACCTGGTCGTCTTGCACGGACTCACCAACAGAATGATTCAAGAACGGAAAGCAGTGCTGCAGAACGCAAATGAAACCTTATCTTCCTATACAACCTTTGATGACACTTGCGGTAGGTGAACATGGTATAATTATATTGATTAAAAAAATGCAAATAAATTCGCATCACCTATGTAAGTAATAAATTCATTTTATTGCACTTATAGTTTTATCTTGGTACAATTAAATTGTACTAAGATAGAATTACTTACTAATTACTAGTGCATTAATTGTGAAATTATAATTGTACAAAGATAGAATTGGAGAAAACAGAGTTTAGTCAGCAGACAATTAAAATGGTTAAAGAGGTTACGGCCTGGATGTCATAGAAAAATATATTTAAGATAATAAATTATGTTGTCTCATTAAATCACCACAAAGTCCACTATTGATGATTCATAAAAAGGTATTTTGAATTTCATACATTCGGTTTACTGATCTTTCGGGCTTACATTCAGCCGTATTGGGACGGGATGTGAGCAGGACAGTGAACAAGGCAGAATGTAAACACGCTCCTCCCACTGTTCCTGCTTATGATACATGCGCTGCCAAATGAACCAGGTTTTGTCGATTTTTGGGGGACTTCATATGACCGGTGCAAGAACGATTGTTCTTTGCCGTCTTGCTGCCGTCCATGTTGCTCTACTCATTCTTACCGGCAATCGTGGGAGCATCGGCATTATCCTAATAGTATATCTATACAAATTCCTACATACATGAGGATTTTGTTATTTATTTACACATGAAAAAAAGAGCATCGTTTTTGTGTGAGTCACACCGTGGTCACACCTCAAGGGCCCGGCTATTCTTATCACAAAAGAGAAAAATTATAAAGGTGCGCTTAAAAATGCCTCCATCGGTCCCTTAATGTGGAAGACATGGTCCCCAAAATTAGTGCGTATTTGACGGCGAGGCTGCATCAACCTGACAGCACCGCTCTCCGCTGACTTCAGTTTCCGCCCCCTCACAATCACCTCAACGCAACGGAGGAAAACAAGTCTGCCAGGTATCTAATTTGCAAATATAAGTATAGGTACCATTGGCCAGGGGATTCATATTAAATGTATTTTCGCAAGCAAACACGTATAAGTTCGCGCTTGTACATGCCACATGTGAACATACAACATAACAACCCAAATCTCAAAGGAACATACTACACCCTGCAACTCTTGCCCACCTTCCCTAAAACAGGGGTGGCATTGGCAAAGTGAACCATTTTCTACTGCATGGGTGGTCAGCCACATACCAACCTATAAGGCAAGGAACATACACAACAAATTTCATTTTTTTGAATCGCACAGGGCTTTAAAAATACCATCAAACACAAAAACGGCGCTCGAAATGGCGGTTGATCTGTAATGTTGGCGGCTAGGGTTTTATTAAAGTGAAATTGGTTTTATGATTTAGTTTTTTTAGTGTCCATGTAGATATTATTATTTATTAATTTAAAAAAATGAAATTTGTCATGTATGTTCCTTGACTTATAGGTTGGTATGCGGCTGCCCACCCATACTGTAAAAAAAAATGGTTCACTTTGCCAATGTCACCCCTGTTTCAGGGAAGGACGGCAAGAGTTGCAGGGCTTATGTTCATTTGAGATTGGGTTTTTATATTGTAGGCCCACATGCGGCATGTGTTAGCGCGAAATTACACATGTCTGCTTGTGGGAACGCATTTAATATAAATCTTAAATGATATATATCTGTGCAGCTTAGATTAGATTAGATTAGATTAGAAACACACACGGTAGACCACCCTCTCAGGAAAACGAATTCAATGTAAAATAAAGCACTTTTAGATCCTCGATGGGCGATGGTGAATGCGATTTGTGAAATGTGAATATTTTCAGGTTTGAAAAGAAAGATGGCCTTTCTGGATTTGCTCCTTCTGTCAACCATTGATGGGCAGCCATTATCCGATATTGCAATTCGTGAAGAAGTCGACACATTTCTATTCGAAGTAAGCAGAAAGTTTTAATGTTTGAAATATTTTCCATTGAGAAAACATAATAATCTAGTTTTTTTTTCGTAGGGCCATGACACAACAACTTCGGCTCTGAGTTTTGCTCTGTTCCTTATTGGGGAAAATTCAGATGTTCAAGAAAAATTATACCAAGAGCAGCTGAACATATGTGGAGATAATAAAACTAAATCTTGCACTTACAGGTAAATAAATACCAATAAATATAAGTCATTAGAAGGGAACTAGTTGAGATTATAAAAATATCGCTGGAATGGGCGTCGGCACTTTAATTTGCGTTATTGAAACAATCGCAAGTTTGAACCCCATCGTGCCGTGTACCATCTTCAATAATTTTGCCCCTGGTTCAACAGATGTCCTTGGCCAATTTTTAATTAATAATTCATTTAAATATCATGCAAATGATAAATAATTATTAATTGATAATGTAATTCTGGCTAAACAAAAAAATGATGAATTTCTAGTTTATTGATGATGATGATGATGAGTTGATGATTTCTTTATAGCGCCGCCGTTTCGTGATGTAGTCACTCCAAGGGCGCTGGTGCAAACGATGCCAGAAATTTGCTTGTCTTCAGTGCATTCCGGAACTTTCCATGGTCCTCTAGCTCTCTCACATGATGTGGCAGGTGGTTCCAGGCCAGAGGGCCAGCAACTGCGAATGCACGTTCTCCAAACACTGTGTTAACTCTTCTTATAGGTTCTTCAATCCTTGATTTAGCTCCAGTCTCAGTTGAGCGCAGTGTTAGGCTTTTTTTGCCGAGGGTGACTGGTTTGATTAAATCAGCGAGATATTTGGGTGTTTTTCCAAATAAAGCTATTTGTTTATTGTGATACTTACTTGTTATTAAAAAAAAATGGTTACTGGCGATATCTCAATTATCGGAACTAATTTCAATATAATTATTTTAAATCCATAAATCAAGTTAGTAGGTAGATTGTTAAAAAATATCCTTGTGAATTTAGTCAACCTATGAATTATTATTATATTTTGAGATCTTCTTACGTTTTTATGTAAGTACCTACGTGTCTACACGCACATTCCATACTCAAATTGCAGTTCAATATATTATTTATTGACAGTTAGATATATGTAGGTAGGTACTTACGTATTTGACTTTTATAGTTGATAATAATTGTTTATTCTTTTAGTGACCTTCAAAATATGAAATATTTGGAATTAGCAATAAAAGAGACGCTGAGGCTTTACCCCTCAGTTCCATTGCTGGGCAGAAAAATTGTAAAAAACACATTCATCAGTAAGTATGCAACTTTTTAATTTGAGAAGGTTTTTTCAAATTAATGAATCATAAAAAGTAGACTCTATTCTCGAGTTTGTAAAGCTTTTTGAAGGTCCATTCAAAATAAAAAACTTTTGTATTGCAGCTCACTTACAAACAAATGTTTAACAAGCTTTTATAAAATATAAATAGATGTCGCATTTTTGTTGGTTACAGTTTAGCTGCCTTTACTATCAACAAAATAACACGAAGTGTTATTTCGACTAAAAAACTTTCAACTGAATTTACTAGATGTCTCTACTAAATTTTTGTGTATTGAATTATTTCCACAGATCATAGATATACCCTTTATTTCAGTTAGGTTGTATTGTTCATCACCTAATCCTGCTTTTTACATGTCTGTATTTTAATGATTTAGATGACTTAGAGATTCCAGAGGGGAGTTCGATAGCTGTCTCAGTATTCAATATGAACAGAAATCATAGGGTCTTCCCTTGTCCAGATCAATTCATCCCAGAAAGGTTTCTTCCAGAAGAATGCAGCAAGAGAAATCCATTCGCGACAATTTCGTTTAGCGCAGGACAAAGAAATTGCATAGGTATGTATTACTTTCTACTTCTTTAATTCAGCAGAAACCACCTAACATTTCTAAAAGTAAAACAGGAATATCGGGATTCATGTAAAACAAAGACTGCTAATACCTTCTCTTTTGAAATTAAATCTTGTAGTTTCATAGAAAAATGACATACAAGTAATACTTAAATATGGAACTATAAAAAAAATGTAACAATGCAAATAAAATAGCAAAAATATAAAAATGAAGTTTACAACTATTATACACAACAAATTTTGAATTTTTAGGTCAAAAATTTGCCATGATGGAAATGAAAGCTAATCTATCAATGCTCATCAGAAATTACAAAATGTTTTCTACGGGACACAAGTTAACTCTAGTCGCAGATCTAATATTGAAATCATCAACCGGAATACACATTAAAATACAATCCAGAGAATAGCTTATGAAACTGATTACATTGTACCATTCATGCTATAAATTAAAGTGATTTTAGTTTTAGAAATGGACTAGGTACTAACCACGTAGATAACAAAACTGTAACAATACATTGTCGAGTTGCTAGGGAAATAAGCAGACAATTATTTTATTATTGGTTGCTAAGAATTCTAGTCACCTAGACATGTGCCCTTTGCCCGTCGAGAAAAACTATATTTTCAAATTTGTGCAGTCTATTGAGATAAAAAATATTGACGTGTAATACTTGGTACATTAATTTTAGCCATAGGAATATTCAATGTGTACCTTTATTAATTATTATATTGTAATCTTATTAAACTTTGAGATTCATCATTGTGTACTACTTTTAAAAACATTATATTGTAAGCAAACACTTTTTACATACATTGATAATTGAAAAAGAAATTATGCATGATTATTTTTACACTATTTGTATAATTTTTATAATTTTGAAGCTATTTTTAATACCATATCACAATTTTTATTTAATCATAATAAATAAACAAAAAAGTGCAGCTACTACAAAAAGTGACCATTGAAAATTAAACTGCAATGGAAGCGACATTTTAGTTTTAAGTTATAAGCTAAGTCGATAGAATTTACAGCACACTGTGTACAGCCATAATTAACCCTTAACTACCTACCTCCTATTTTTGTAACATAGCCACCTACCACCCGTCTCAGAGACGTGTGTGTCAAACTACCCTCGCATGTATAATATTAATAATTCAAAGGTTATGGGAAATAAAAAAACATCTTAATTATGTAAGAAACTATGTATTAGAATAAGAAACACAAAATAAAAACGATTACGTTTTCCATAAACTGAATAACAAAAACCAAATCACTTTTGTTGCTACAAAAATACAGTCTTTGGATAATGAGATCCATAAAAAAAATACAAAAAGATAATGTTTATTTATTACTAATTTTAATTATTCAATAATCAATAAAGATAAGAAAATATTTATTTACTTTCTAGAACAACTCAATAAACAAAATTGCAGACCATAAACTTTAAAAATTTTCACGGCAATTAATGCACAGTTTATTGGAGCATTCGAGGCAAATGGGTATCTTACACTCGAAACAAATATATTGGGTTCTGCGTTTCTTTTTCGGGTCACAAGTAGAACATGTCTTGCGAACAGCTAACCTTTCTTCAGGATGGCTGCCACCTGGAACCTCTGCCGGAGCCGCCTCGTCTTTGTGATGGAGTATACGTCGAAGAGCGATTTTTATATGCCGTTGCATCTGAGAATTATTTTCACGGCGCTCCATATGTGGTCTTGTGAGCTGTTCGGCTAATTTCTTTAGAAATTTGAATCTGCTTTCAGTTTTTTGGGTTTGGCCTTTAGCAGATAAGCTGACAACGTAACAGTTTGAAGCTGAAATGTCTAGCAACCTGTAAAATACTGCCAACGGCCATCTACGAGTGCGACGGCCTGACGAGTAGTTGGCGCATCTCTGATCTAGTAAATCTACACCAATTTTGGTTTGATTATAATATAGTATTATCTCCGGTTTCTTTGTAGTATTGTCAACATTTGCAGTATGGTGCATACTTGAGACGGTAATCACTGCTTTGTTTAGTTTCGGCACATATGATGATATTGTAATATCTTTTGTAAATCCAAATACAGTAGTATCAACATTTCTGTTACGAGCGGGCAAAAATTCTGGGGGAATTTCTCTTTGGTTCTTTCGCAACGTACCAACAACTGTCAGCTGCTTCTGTTTCATTTGTTCCAATAGCTCTATAGAAGTGTACCAATTGTCAGTAGTAACATTTCGATTAGAACCTTCAATCGGAGGTATAAGGCGCAGAACTGCCTGAGTTGGTTTTTTCAGTCTTTGATACTCTGCAGACAAATTGAACCCATCGGAATCCTTTCCCAAATAAATGTAGGCATTGAGCAAGTAGCCCGATCTTGCATCTGTAAGGCACTGTATTTTTATGCCATATTTGGCTGTTTTTTTTGGCATATACATCTTGAAGCGGCATCTGCCACGAAATGCCAGTAACATTTCATCGATACATGCAGAACTTCCGATTGCATAAACAGCTTGACAACGGTTTATGAAGGAATCAAAGAGTTCAGAAATAGGAGCAGAAGGATCGTGCTCTCGACGTGCTAGTCTGGTCTCTGCGTCATCAAAACGAATGGTTTTGAGCAACACTTCGAATCGGTTTTTACTCAGAATACAACGGTATATTTCCCTTCCTGTACCGTCCATGCTATACCACGACGTATAGTGTTCGTGGTTTTCCTTGAATATTGCAGTATAGAAAAGGAATCCTATGAAAGCTTTCAATTCAATTAGATCCATATCTTGAACACAGGTTTGCTTTTGATAGTTTGGTCTAATCTCTCTTATTTTCTTATTAGTGTGCAAAACAATGTTTTCGAGCATTTTGTCAGTAAAGAACAACTTCCATATGTCCAGTGGAGAAGATGAAGAATTTATTTGATCTCAGTATTCGGGTTTGATACCTTCACGCTCCCTGACAATATTATGCTCTAATGTTCTTGTACGTGAAGATGAAGGAACAGATGCCCAACGGAAACGATTCTTTCCAAAATAGTTCTTCTTTCTACGCAATTCTGCCAGCAAAATGTCATCTTCCGATGAAAAGTCAGAGTCTGCAGTTACAGGATCAGTAAAATTTGAAGATGGTTCGCTATTACCTTTTTCCGATGACGCCAGATCTTCCTCACCATTAATTTCTGAATCCGATCCGCAATCTTCTTCTACTACTTCCTGTTCACCAATATTACTTTCTACTTCACTGCATTCATCGTTGTGCATATCATCTTTATCTGACAACTCATTTTCTAACAAATTCTCAATATCCTTGTCTCGTAAAGCCATATTTAACTGAAAAAGTAAAAAAAAAGAAGATTTAAGTTTAGTCACGCAACCACCTACCACCCGTCTCTGAGACACTCGGCGATAGTTTTTTACTCACCACAGGGAAGCGAGCGCACGTCCGGCGTGGACGAGCGTATGCGCGGCACTGAAGGACGCGGGGGGAAGGTACTCGAACACGCGGGATTGTAGAGTGTAAGGGCGTGAAAATATTTGTGATTTTAAAGTAGCTTCCGTCTGGTAGACGGGTGGTAGGTGGTTAAGGGTTAACAAGAATACCAATAAAAATTAAAATCTAATGTTTATATTTTATTTTTCAAACAAAACAGCTTACATATTAACTACATCCTTATTAAAAACTATATCATATTTATAATTTTAATTATATTTGATCAACAAGCTTAAATCTGTTGTGCTGAGGTTTTGGGATCACATTGAAGTATTTCTTATAGATAACTCTGTCCTGCTTGCCGGCGTAAATTCTCTTAATCCACGTGTGATCCCAGTTAGGATCTATCTTCTCGCATGTGACAACAACTTTCCCAGTCTCCATGGCAAATAATGTGCCGTTGCGACCGAAACCAACCTGGAAGCAGAATAAGGAGGAAAGTAAGTACCTATTACTGATCAAGGCCCGGGGCTGGAAGTCTCAGCACCACGGTAATTCTTACCTACCGAATATCGGTGACATTTGAATGAAGACCTGTCAATCCAAGATGGCCGCAAGTGAACAGGTGATTAGTCTTCATACAAATATTACTGATATTCGGTAGGTAAGAATTACCATGGTGATGAGACTTCCAGCCAAGCCTTACGCAGAAAGGATTCATCACAATAAAGTCTGTCTGAACTGGAAGATTGGTTGCATTAGGTGTTCATCAGAGAGAGCAACAGTAAAACTTTCATGTAATAGACTTTTGTGACAATAGTAGGTACGTAGTTTAATTGAGCCTGAACATTTTTTGTATTGATTTTCAAAATTTTAATCTTTCATGGCGGACAAAAGTCATATATCTATGCAACTCCCCAAAAATAACTCATTGACCAACTTGTCATTGTAACTCGCATGGGTTAAAAAAAAACGACATACAATTTTCAAAACTTCTCAGTTTTATTTTCACTGGGAATATTATCAATGGTATTATTAACTGGCAAATGGCAAATGATACTTTCAGATAAAGAAAAGCACACTCACAACCAAACAAAAGTCACTCGCAATTTGCGAGCTAGCGCCTAGCGAGTAGAATTTTGGAGGATTGCCTCTACTTGATTAGGGTTTTCAGGAAACAATAAAAAACTATTAGTTTGTACTGTAGCAATCCGGCCGTACAACGTCACAACTTTTTCACGTCTCTAAATGTGCAGACCTCAGAATTTTTGTTCTCAGTTTTAAATTAGGTCTGAGCATTTTGAAATTATGAACTTTTTTTCTGGGCGAGCAAACGTCAGTATTGGTTGCGACTGCTGCCCTTAGTAAGCAATAACAAAACACAGAATAAATATAAGCTTGCATCTTACAGTATAAGCATAAAGAGTAAAATGCAAGATTTAGTACTTTGTTTTCATAAAATAAACGGTTCATTAGAAGCCAAAGAATAATATGTTTGTCCTTTCCTGTGAAACTTACATTATTTCAACACATTATTGAATTGCAAATATGCAATACTGCAACATAATGATAAATACTACTCCAGTTCCAAATGGCCACGGCAACACTTCTCAGAAAAAAACCCTCAAATAATTAGAACGGTTTTAAATCGATACATTTTTGGATGAGAAGAAGGGATGGGTCGAAGTTCAGTTCACATTCGGTTTAACCGAATTTCGGCAACTTGAACTGAACTTCGCTATTCAGCCGAACTTCGGTATTCAGTTCAAAACCTGAACATTTGGTGTAAGAAAAAGAAAATACCTGCTTGCACCATGTTGACTATTATAATTGGATGTCATTGGATGTTATAACTGTAAAATAGTGAAAAGGCCTTCATGTACTCACTCATGGTTATTTATTTTAGTAGGAACAAGTGAACATCACTTTACAATTTGATAAAAAATAAATCTTCTTCTACTCCGTTTCATAGATATCAGATTGAAACAAAAATGCAATAATAAACTTTAGTTATATTCTTCTAACAAATACCAGTAACTAGAAACTATAATACGTAACTTAAAAAAGGATTATTTAAAAAAATAATAAAAAAAAAATTTAAAAAACTAAAATGAAAAAACAAAAATAAAAAAACATTGTTTTTGCAATAAAAAATACTCAAGTGGTAAAATACAATGTTTTTTAATTTTTTTTTTTAAAGTATTTTTTTATTATTTTATAAATTAATCCTTTTTTAAAATGGCATACTACAAGGTTTCACTAAATCAATTTGAAAACTTTTTTACTGAACCAAAGTTTGGCCAAATTTTTTATTTGAACCGAATGTTCGGCCAATGTTCGTATTCGATTCAAACCACATTCGGCCCATCTCTAATGACAAGTTTACATATTAGTACTGCTCGGATTGACACACAAAATGAGAAGAATTGAGAAATGAAAAAGACATGCTTGTGAATGTAATAATATTGATATACATACATTTAATCCGGGGTGGAATCGCAGGAACCTCTGTGTTGCAAGGATCGTGCCAGGTGTCACTTCATGCCCGTCTTGCTTCTTCCATCCACGATGCTTGGGTCTCACATTACCACCAACATTCTTAATCGCGCCAGTTGTCTTTTTGCTTGCAAATCGCACAAAATCTGAAATGAATAATCAAAAACGGTTCAATACACAGATAAGTCTGAAACAATTATGTTTTGGTTACTATTCTGAGCATTTCAACATTAGATTTAATTAATTTGATTCTTCCTTGACTTTTAGGTTGGTATGAGGCTGACCAGCCATACTATAAAAAGATGGTTTACTCTGCCAATGTCACCCCTGTTTCACGGAAGGTCGGTTACAGTTGCAGGGCTCTTGTTCATTTGAAATTGGGTTTTTATTTTGTAGGTCCACATGCGGCATGTGTTCGCGCAAACTAATATGTGTCTGCTTGTGGGAACGCATTTAATATGAATCTCAAATGCTATATATCTTTGTTACTTAAATTAAGATTATGATTTAGACATAATCTTGGTCAGCATACTTGCAATCAACCCGGCCAGGTGATGTAATTTATTGTTATTTGAATTTGTGTACAGACCATTGAAATGCATAATTCGTTTATCAACATACTACAAAAGCAGGATGCAGCATAGCTTCTCTATGTGACTAGTTAGAAGTCAGCCATTGAGGAGCTAGTGCGGAGTTTTAAAGAAAATCAAGGTATGATATACGCTGTAGCGCCACTAGAAGAAGAAAATAAAAGAAAACAATTATATCCTCAGTATAAACTTATCATTTGACTAAATTGTCGCTGGCATTTTTCCACACGGCAACATTCTAATCTAATCTAATTGCATAATATAAGTAACATTAGAAATTTACATTATATGCATTTTCACAAAACAGACATGTTTAAGTTCGCGCTTAAACATGCCGCATGTAGTCCTACAATATAAAAATCAGAATCTCAAATGAACATACACCCAGCAACTCCTGCTGACCTTTCCTGAAACAGGGGTGAACCATTTTCTACAGCACGGGTGGTCAGCCGCATAACATTCGAAATTTAAAATTTGAAAATGGAATGAGGATTAAAAATCCATTAAGTATGGCTTTTTGAAAACTAAGGAATAACACTGAATTGTATTGCGGAAGAGCTGTAGTGCGAGTGGGATGTTTGTGGCGGCTCAACTACCCTCCTGGAATGGGTTGCTGCGAACCCGAATGGCTGGGTTCAGAGACAGAATTGAATCCAGCGAAAACTCTCTGATCGTAGCAATCAGAGGCCTGAAATGGGAGTTGGGCATATGGCGTCATTGGGCAAGGAACTTGAAGCTTACGTAGCCTTTTTTCCCTGTTTAATATGTTCCTGATATTCTAATGTACAATGGCCATGTATTTCTCTTTTCTTTCACTGTTTAACTATATATTTTGTTTGCTCTTTTTTCTCATATATTTCATCACATATTTTCATGTTTCTACATTTTTGTAATTTTCTATGTACTTTTTCTATTGATTTATTATTTTTTTATGGCTGGTCATGTATTGCACCCTCCACATGACTAAGCTGGAATAAACACATATTATTATTATTATAAACAGGATTAAAATAAAAGATTATATTTTTAATTAACAAATGGTCGCAAATACCATAAAATATATTTATTTTCCTACACAAGAAAGTTACCACTGTAAATTAACACTGGTTTCATGCATTTTTTTGAGGTTATGTCAGCGAAATTTCCGAAACGAGAAAACAAGTATTAGGTGAGTAATAATTAATACGAAATTGTTAATAATTCCTGAGAAAATACTTACATAAACATATTGAAACACATTTATTTACCTTTAGATATCACTGGAACCGGAAGAATTGAATTTAAAGTTACAGAAATACGCGCCAGCGCCATTTCGCCTTGTCAAACAAACGTCAAATACGTTCATAGACAAAATTTAGGGATGTGGGAATTTGGGAAATTGAGATTCTGGGTTTCTGGGAATTTATGGTAAAAGAGCTATGAACACAAATGTTTGCCAAAACAAAACAAGACATTTTTTTCAAATAGACTTATTTTTAACTGATAATGATTAGGATTTTTTTCGAAAAGACAAACAAATTTTTGTAGGTATTAGTTATAAGAAACAAATTATTAGGTAGGTACTTAGACTTATGTGACGTAAGATAATTATCAGTTACCTACTGTTACTGTTACTGTATCCTGCCGCCGTTCCACTAGGGGTGGCCGGTACCTCCGCAGATGCGCCTCCACTTTTTTCTGTCCTTACAAACCACTTTCATTTCCTCAATATTCATCACCTTTTTCATACATACTCTTCTCTTATTTTCACTCTGCAGGTTCCATTCTTTCGCAATCTCACCTATTTGGTCTAACCATTCTTTCCTCGGCCTTCCCCTTCCACGCTTTCCTCTGACATTTCCTTTGTACACTTTCTTCGTTAGTCGTTCATCATCCATTCTTTCGAGATGTCCGAACCATCTCATCGTACTTTTTTGTACTTTCATTCTCATATTCTCTTTTATACCACACTCGTTCATCACCCAATCATTACGTACTCTATCATTCAGTGTTTTTCCAGCCATTGCTCTCAGGTAAGCCATTTCAACCGTACATACTTTACTCAGCTCACATTCATTAACTGTCCACGCCTCACTTCCATACATCAATGTCGGAACCAATATACCATTGTGGACCGCCAATCTCATATTCTTCGTAAGTTTCCTATTTCTTGCAATTCTTCCAATCGTTCCCATTACACTTCTTCCTCTACTAGCACGCTTTTCCAATTCTTTCGTCAATTTCCCATTCGACTCAAACTTGCTTCCCAGATAATCAAATTCTTTCACGACCTCCACTCTTGTTTCATTCAGTCTTATCTCAATTTCCTCGCATTCCTCAGTCCTGTCAAACACTAATACTTTCGTCTTACTGGCATTCACTTTTAAACCGTTCTTACTAAAAGCATCATTCATTTTGGTGAGTATCATCTGGAGCTCCTCCGCTGTATCAGCCAACACTACGGCATCGTCAGCATAGAGAAGAACTCCAACATTCGTCTCACCCACTTTCACACCATAATGAGAAATTTCTGCCTCTTTCATACAATTGTCCATGATTATGTTAAATAACCACGGACTCATTACACACCCCTGTCGTACTCATATTAATAAAATGCATGACTGGATTATTGAATAAGTGTTTTAGGCTTACACGGCCGGCTGATGATGCTGGAGTGATGTTTTCCGGGATCGGTTGCCGTGGTCTGTGATAGCTGGAGCTTCCGGACGTTTCGCCCATTTCTACGATGGGCTTCTTTAGCGGGAAGTATAATGATGAAGATGATCTTGATGAGAACTCCAGCTCCCACAGACCACGACAACCGATCCCGAAATTTGTCATTATTTTATTGTCATTTTACCACGATATGAAGTTATATAATAAATAAAATTATCAAAGTAAACTACGAAAAAAATATATTCTGAAAATAAAAAAATACCTATATCCGTAATAATCATAATTATTGAAAAAATATAGGAAGGTAAGTTTTTTTAAATTTAAAGTACCTAAGTACTTTTATAAGTTTATATACAATGCAATGAACATAATAAAGCCAGTATTATTAGACCTCGGATATATGGTAATTCATCAGCATGGTTAGCAATATCAGGAATTCTAGTTATGATAACTATCGCATTCTACGATGGATCCCCCAGGGCGGAGGGCGGTCACAAGTTATGCGAGGTGGATGCCAACCTTGGACCCACATACAATAACCATTACCTATCTACATACGTATTCAAATGTAGGGGCAGAGACGATCACTGCTACATCCATTGACTTATACATTGATACTAACCTACCTACATTGCTTTGAACACCTTGGGCGTTACTGAAGTCTAAAGGGGAAAACAAGGAATGTCAGCAAAAATAATAATAATATATTAATGGCATTTAGTGGCATCTGCATGTGTAGGATCTAAAGCTCTGCAAAATTTGTATTGCAACAACAGTCACTATCACAGTTTATGTTGGTATTTCCGGTTCTTTGTGGCAATGAGAAATAAAAACATTCAAATTTATAATTTTGACTTACTCAAAATGTTTTTTAACTGACATTCCTTGATCTTTCCATGTAGTCTTCAACTATGGACGCATTTACACCGTAATGATTTGTGCTTTGAGTACGGTGACAAGAAAGAAAAAATCTGGTACTTTTGCCGAACAACTGACTTTGGTTCTTTAGTGGGACGTTATCAGCTGTTGTTCTTTTTGAATAGCTTGAAATAAGTAAGCGAGCCCTCTGTCGTGTAGGAATCCGCACTCGATAAGACACGCCCCCAACCAATCACAGTGAGAGAAAGTCGCTGAGTAAGTGAAAGTACTTAAATAGATTGTCGATCGTGTTATGAGCAGTCTATGACGGTATGTCAAGCGAGCGCGTTGTTGTCTCGCTCGATTTCGTAAATTTAAAGTTCGCGGGTAAATGTTTTTTTTTCACCACGTTTTTTGAAATGTTGAAAAGTGAAATAAAATTAAAAAGTGTAAACAATAAATCAAATAAAATACAAAATATGAAGTTTACTAATTTACGTCACTTTATTTTTAAATAAAATAATTTTACTAAACATGATCAGAACAAAATTTGAATGAGTCCAACTAAGCAAACGACCGGACTTAATTTTGAAAAAAGTAGATTTTCGCCATTGATTCATTAACTATTTAAATATAACACGTTTGTGTTTAATAAGTGTTTCATTAAAAAACCAGTGAGCAGTGTATCGTTTCATTCTTCATTCAACTGAGCACCATCATGAGAAATTCTGCAAAAAATGCGATATTAATACTTTTTCCATTAAAATAACACCTCGAGCTATCAAATATTTTATGTCGTAAATCAAAGTGAAGGGAATTAAGTGTGCTTAAAAATATTTTCTATGGATTACTTGAAATAAAATAAAGTGCCATGTGAAAGCCAAGACAGGAGCAGCAGCCGGGAGCTTGCACTAACACATGTAAATTACCATTTATTAATACTCGCGTAAAAAAGGTACATGGTGTGTTCCAGGGGCGGTTTCAGAATAATGTAAGTCTTTTTTAATCTTTAAAATGTACAGTATTTTATTGTGTTGACATTTTTGTTTTTATTTTCTCTTAAGTTATGAAGGTTTTTTAAGGAATCCTGTGCGGTAGGCTTCCCACTTTTTAAAAAGCTTGGCGGTCTACAAATATCACCCAGGAAGGGTGCCGTGCCGCGAAGGTGTTGCTTGAATAGGGTAATTTCACTTTTTTATTTTATTTTATAAAATGGTAGGCTATATTTTTTTAATGCATATGCGTTTTTAAAAAAGTTATATGTGGCTTAGTTTTTAAATTATAGCTCTTTAAAATTCGCGTATTTTCCATTTCCGCTAAAACAGGTCATTTCTTTATTCGGGCGGATATGACGTCAGATCTTCGGAGTTTAGGTGTCAAATGGCCCAGGTAGTCAGTTTGACAGCGACGTTTGTCGTCAAAATGACGACAAACGTCCCTAGCCGTTTTCGCTGCATTTTTGGCGGGATTCTAATTCTCCGCATTTTATTTTTCAAAATTATCAATGATATCTTTATTTTTACTACTTAAAAAATATATGATTGTGATCCTTGAATGTACTCTACACAACCATATTATTTTAAACCGTTTTCCCTACCACTGCAATTACCCTTTGATGTTGATTTTGAATAAAAACGAATAAAATTGAGAAGGGAACACATATACTGGCAGATCATTCCATTAACGGGCAGTTTGGCAAAAGAATGAGTCATAAAAACGCCAAGTTCTTATAGTTTTGAGGTGTGTCCGTGTTTTATGAAAAATTATAAAGAAGGCTTTATATAGGCAGGCCTGGATTAAGAACGGTTTGAGCTGTGCGGCCAAACCAGGGCCCTTGGATCTTCGGGCCTCCCGAGACGTTTTAGACAAATATACTTTCAAGAATTTTCTGACATAAATTTGTTCGAGGGCCCAAGTTGTTAAAACATTCACGACCACGCCCACATAGACTATTTAGAAATTATATTTTTTAGTGTTAATCTATTTACACAGTGAAAGTCCATTTTTATTATTTAAAAATTCAAATGGATAAAACATAGTTTCAATTCAATTATTTATTTATTTTTTTGTACTTGAACATTTTCGCCTAATGAGGCATCTTCAGGAGCAGAATGGTTACAAATATTTTTACAATAATAATTTTCCAAACATTTTTTTTCAAAACAAAAACAAAAATAAATTAGTTATTAGAGGTATTTACTTTTACAAGTCGTCGGTAATCGTGTTGGTTCGCAAAAGTATACATTTTTTGGTTGGTGCAGAGAGGTGTTGATGGGAGGGGATAGAGGGTTGGGGCCCCCTGACTTTTCCCGCATCAGGGCCCCCAGTGGTCTTAATTTGGGCCTGGCTACTAACATTTTCTCTTTTATTTCATCTTTTCTCTCCAGTGATAAATACATGTTAGATGGATGGCAAAAACAAAATGATGGACGAGCCATTCATGCCCGACTACAGTGCAGAAAACACAAAAACTTTGAAGATATCGCAAACACGAGGGCAAGTTGCAGAGCTTAACGTTTCCTGTTCAACTTAAACCGCTGGCAGATCTTCAGAGGACTTAGACCATCTTTTGTAATATCCCTTAATCCCTGCATTAAGTAACCAGACTGTAAAATCGATTGCTTTAAGTAGAGTTGAAAGCTTAGTTCAAAGAATATCTGGAGTTTAAATATAACCTTAGTAGTACTATAATAAGGACAGGTCTGTAGTCGATCCACGTAAGTTTTACAAAAATATATTAAATGTATGCCGATTAGCAAACACGTACGTGTAGTACGTGTTTTAGTTTACACATGATGCATGTGTACTAATAAAATAAAACCCTAACGTCAAAGGAGCATAAACCCTGCAATTTGTGCTGACTTCCCTTTTAAACCAGGGATGATATTGATAGAAGTGAAACATCTTTTTCAACTGTGTCAGTGTTCAGCCTCATACCAACCTATAAGTCAAGGAAATATGATCTAAGTTGCACAAAAATACATTAAAGGTCATATCAAACGTATGCTAATAAGCAAACACGTGTAGTACGTGCTTACATTATGATGCATGTGTACTAACAAAATAAGACCCTAACGTCAAATGAGCATAAGCCCTGCAATTTGTGCTGACTTCCCTTGAACCAGGGGTATGGAGAGGAATGAACCATTTTTTTTACTGTGTGAGTGTTCAGCCTCAAGCCAACCAATAAGTCAAGGAACATTGTAAATAGTGTTATCCACAAACATATTTTGATCCATGGCTGACCCATGTATCATCGTACTTTTTGTATGGAAAATTCATTTTAGCGGCGGATGAGCCATGATTTTTATGTTTGCAACCGTATGAATTTTCTAGCAACATTATTTTCTCCAACTGATTAACTAGATGGTAATCAATTCATAAAGATAAAATATCCCTTATCTTTATAAAATTCAACGGCCTCCCCATACAAAATAGTTGTGCGTTAATGGCATTCAAACTGAAGAACTCCTAAACAGATGCACGTCATATTCACAACAAATATTGTTCAGGACTTGGGATGTGCTTCCTCATCATTAGTAGATTTTAAATTGTTGTTTTTTTAAATAAATAAACATGATCAATCACAACACCTTTTTATGTAAAACCTATGCGAGAAACAAAACTCATTTTGACATTCGAATTTCAAATAAATTGCCAACACTTCAACATAGGCTTCAAAGTTGCCATCGTTGCCATTGCCAAGTCGATTCTTTTTCGGTTGAATTCCGTTGAGTACCTACCTATATTCTTTGTTTATTTCAAAATTATACTTCAACCAGTTATAACATGTATTTTTTAGAAATAATGACGATCGATTCGGTCAACTTTTTATATGAAACCGTACTTATTGCGGCATTTAATTTTTTTAAAGTATTATTACAATATACAATCTAAGTTGCATAGACGCATTAACATTTATAATTCATATTCAATGCACTCCTCTTCGGAGACACGAGTGAGTTTGCGCTTACAAATGCTGCATGTGTATTTACAAATAAAAATTTCAGCCTCTCATGACCATAAGCCCTGCAACTTTTGCTGACCTTTTCAGAAACAGGGGACACATTTGTTAAGTGAACCCATTTATGCGATATGGGTGGTAAGCCTCATACTAACCCTTAAGTCAAGGAATTTGAGTTTGAAAAATCCTTAAACAACGGTAATCTTAATTTATAATCTAAAGTTGCAAAAAAAGTTATTTGATGATTCAAATTGAATGCACGCCCACAAACTGGCAAATGTCATTTCACGCTAGCATATAGTTGTGGCGCTTGATTTTTTTTAAATATTAGAATATATAATCTAAGTTGCACAGATACAATAACTTTTATAATTCATATTCAATGCATGCCCCCCTGGAGACACGAGTGGGTACGCGCTTATTAATGCTGCATGTGAACTTACAAATTAAAATTAAGGCCTCTAATGAACATAAGCCCTGCAACTTTTGCCAACCTTTTCAAAAACAGGGGGAACATTTGTCAAGTGAACCATTTTTTTCGATATGGGTATTCAAGCTCATACTTACCTATCCGTCAAGGATTTGAGTTTGAAAAATCCTTCAACAACGTTAAATTTAATTTATAATCTAAAGTTGCAAAAGCAGTTATTTGATGATTCAAATTGAATGCACGCCCACAAACTGGTAAATGTCATTTCACGCTAACATATAGTTGTGGCGCTTGATTTTTTTTAAATATTAGAATATATAATCTAAGTTGCACAGACACAATAACTTTTATAATTCATATTCAATGCATGCCCCCCTGGAGACACGAGTGGGTTCGCACTTATAAATGCTGCATGTGAACTTACAAATTAAAATTAAGGCCTCTAATGAACATAAGCCCTGCAACTTTTGCCAACCTTTTCAAAAACAGGGGAAACATTTGTCAAGTGAACCATTTTTTGCGATATGGGTATTCAGACTCATACTTACCTATAAGTCAAGGATTTGAGTTTGAAAAATCCTTCAACAACGTTTAATTTAATTTATAATCTAAAGTTGCAAAAAAAGTTATTTGATGATTCAAATTGAATGCACGCCCACAAACTGGCAAATGTCATTTCACGCTAACATATAGTTGTGGCACTTGATTTTTTTTAAATATTAGAATATATAATCTAAGTTGCACAGATACAATAACTTTTATAATTCATATTCAATGCATGCCCCCCTGAAGACATGAGTGGGTTCGCGCTTATAAATGCTGCATGTTAACTTACAAATTAAAATTAAGGCCTCTAATGAACATAAGCCCTGCAACTTTTGCCAACCTTTTCAAAAACAGGGGAAACATTTGTCAAGTGAACCATTTTTTGCGATATGGGTATTCAAGCTCATACTTACCTATCCGTCAAGGATTTGAGTTTAAAAAATCCTTCAACAATGTTAAATTTAATTTATAATCTAAAGTTGCAAAAAAAGTTATTTGATGATTCAAATTGAATGCACGCCCACAAACTGGCAAATGTCATTTCACGCTAACATTTAATTGTGGCACTTGATGTTTTTAATTTTAGAATATAAATCTAAGTTGCATACATACATTTTATAATTCATATTCAATGCATGCCCCCAAGCAGACATGAGTGACTTTGCGCTTACAAATGCTGCATGTGTAATTACAAATAAAAATTTCAGCCTCTCATAACCATAAGCCATGCAACTTTTGCCGACCTATTCAGAAACAGGGGGAACATTAGTTAAGTGAACCCATTTATGCGATATGGGTGGTAAGCCTCATACTAACCCTTAGGTCAAGGAGTTTGGGTTTGAAAAATCCTTAAACAACGGTTATCTTAATTTATAATCTTAAGTTGCAAAAAGAGTTTTGATGATTCAAATACAATGCACACCCACAAGCTGGCAAATGTTCTTTCACGTTAACATATAATTGTGGCACTTGATGTTTTTAATTTTAGAATATAAATCTAAGTTGCATACATACATTTTATAATTCATATTGAATGCATGCCCCCAAGCAGACATGAGTGAGTTTGCGCTTACAAACGCTGCATGTGTAATTACAAATAAAAATTTCAGCCTCTCTTGACCATAAGCCCTGCAATTTTGCCGACCTTTTCAGGAACAGAGAAACATTCGTTCAGTGAACATTTTTTTAGGTATGGGAGGTCAGCCTCATACCTCATGCTTCATACAAGATACTCAGAACATGAAAGAACTAAATAACCCTTTTACCGCAATTTTTTTTTCAAATTACTTCTTAAAGCATTTAATTACTATGAAGGAGGTGTGAGGAAAAATTATTGCAGAAGCCAGACACTGCCCGAAGGGCCTAGCAGACAACCGTGCGCAGCACGGTCAGTCTGCTAGTTAAGATATAATTTTACAATCTCTAAGACCATAATTATGTAGGGTACCCACCTGAAGATTGTAAATGCAATACATCTGAGCACAATATGAGTTAAAATGTTATGATACACCAAATGAAACAATGTGCAGCTTACCTAGCTTCGCTACGGGTATAGTGTAACTTCTTGCCGCGTTTTCATGTGGCTGGTGGACCATATTTTTTGTTACAGGTAGGGAGGCCGGCTTGCGACAATCGTTCCAATTCAAGTGGGAGTTTGCCGAAGGGCCTGGTACTCATTTCATGTTGGCAAAACCTTGCCTACTTTTTATTAAGATTTTAATAAAAACGAGGAAAACTTTGATTGAAAAATTAAACCCGATATTCATCTGTCCCACGGAGTCCCGTAATTTTGAGAAACTCATCAAGTTTCAAAGAAAAACAACAACTATTTATAGCTTTTCTGTTGGCCAACTTTTCGTCGAGAATTAAGGAAAAACTCTAAAATATGCAAATTCATTTTATTGTCCGGGAAAGTTTTATCCGGGGAGGAAATATTACCGAAAAAATGAAATAAAATAAAGGGACAGCGGCGAAGGGTGACAATTTTGTGATTTCTGTAAAAAAGTATTTAATCTCTACATTTTGACAGTATCATAATTCTCGACGTTTCGTTGGTGACGTGACCAACGTCTTCAGGAGGCACCCTCTCTGCACGACGACTGAGGATGAACTCAGTTATCCCCGTCGTCATGCAGACACGTAAAGATTTATGTGAGTTCTCCCATAACGGTTCGTCTTAAACGCAACTAAGCTACACATATAGTGTAACTTCTTGCCTGCGTTATCCCCGAAGGGGTCGCATGTGGCGCTTCGGGACCTATTTATTTTTACAGGTAAGGGGGCCGGCCTCACACCAACCACTTTCAGTTGAAGTGGGGGTTTCCCAGCTCCCGGGGGGGGCTGGTTCTCATTTCTTGTGAAGGCTGAGTGAACCTTTGAGATCGAACCCTTGCTCTCGGCATGGAATGCAAGCATTCTACCAATTGAGCTATCGACCTTTTTACGAGCTTGATCGTCGTCGCTACAAAGCGCCAATTCTCAAGCAAGACCCAGTTGCTGTAAGGCTGGATGGACCTTTGGTGACCGGTCATTGGTAAAGGTTTTATGAATTTTTCAACCCGGCGAAGAGCAAATTTGAAAATATAAATGGGATATTTTTTGTGCTCCGCCGGGAATCGAACCCACAACCTTCCCATTCAGAGTCCGCAATGTTACCACTGAGCTACGGACCGGTTCATACGTACTTGTATATCCAAAAATTACGCATCTGTGAAGTAATTGCAATTGTAAATATGTCTAACGACAGTAATTTTAGCTCTAATACTATATATGTATAATGTATATTCACACTTAGACATCTATCTTAACTTATACGTTGGTACGCGGCTGACCATCTAAGCTGTAGAAAATGGTTCACTTGTCCAATGTCACCCCTGTTTCAGGGAAGGTCAGTAAGAGTTGCAGGGTGTGTGTTGATTTGAGATTTGGGTTGTTATATTGCACATACAGTATGTGTAAGAGCGAACTTATACGTGTCTGCTTGTGAGAATGCATATAATGTGAATCCCCGATGTTACATAATCTTTGCAACTAAGATAAGATTAGATGAGATTAGATTAGGATATTGGAATACTATCTCAAAGTATGTATGTATTTAAGTATTTTTTTCAACATTATATTTGTGAACGTTTTTTTGTCCAATGTCAAAAGGTAAGGCTATGGAGATCATGTAACTAGAGGGGCTGGAAGTCTCATCACCACGGTAATTCTTACCTACCGAATATCGGTAATATTTGTATGAAGACTAATCAGCTCTTCATTTGCGGCCATCTTGGATTGACCGGTCTTTTAAAAAAAACGCAACTAAGCCACACATATAGTGTAACTTCTTGCCTGCGTTATCCCCGAAGGGGTCGCATGTGGCGATTCGGGACCTATTTATTTTACGGGTAAGGGAGCCGGCCTCACACCAACCACTTTCAGTTGAAGTAGGGGTTTCCCAGCTCCCGGGGGGGGGCTGGTTCTCATTTCTTGTGAAGGCTGAGTAAACCTTGAGATCGTACCCTTGCTCTCGGCATGGAATGCAAGCATTCTACCAATTGAGCTATCGACCTTTTTTACGAGCTTGGTCGTCCTCGCTACAAAGCGCCAATTATCAAGCAAGACCCAGTTGCTGTAAGGCTGGATGGACCTTTGGTGACCAGTCATTCGTCTTCTTCTTTTTGTGCCACTTCTAACGAAGATCGGCGATCATCATAGCTATTTTGATTTTAGATGCTACGGCTCGAAACAGGGACTTGGTGCTTCTGCCAAACCACTGTCGCAGGTTCTTCAGCCATGATGTCCTTCGGCGTCCCTGAGATCTCCTTCCCTCAATCTTACCCTGAATGATAAGACGAAGGAGACGGTACTTCTCATTTCTCATAATGTAACCGAAGTACATATATAAGCTTTCTCTGCTTAATGGTAGGCAGGAGCTCCTTTGTAGTGCGCATTCGTTGAAGGACTTCTTCATTGGTGACTCGATCACGCCAAGAGAGCGGTCATTGGTAAAGGTTTATGAATTTTTCATTCTCCTTCAAATTTTTCCTCAACGAGGTCTTCATACAAATATTACCGATATTCGGTAGGTAAGAATTACCGTGGTGATGAGACTTCCAGCCCTGCGCCACTGGAAGGGAATACCTTGGTCTTTGGGGATGGCTGTAAAAGTGTAAAGCGGTTCGGTTGTCAGCAGCAGACGGATTGTTATTGGCGGCAGCTCAACTTAATAAAGCGACCGCACCTGCACAAACTTTCATCTTTCGTTTCTTTCTCCGTTCTTTCTTCTCGCGTCTTTGGAGAGGCGGGCGCAGAAATGAAAAGAGTTCCGGCGCCCCCGAGGTTACACCATTCCCCGGGAAACTTTTATGAATAAGTTTCCAGAGCATACTGTTGTAAGTACCCAGTTACTTTTACACAGCTGCACCTTTGTAGGTACTTATATATTTAATAATGCTCAGGTACATTTTCAGATTTTCTTTCAATGTCATTTTTGAAGGAGTCCACTTAATATCAACAAAGTTTTGGACCTTTATTTTTATTTTTCCGATAATTTTCTTCCATTCTTAAAACAAATCTATTTATTCAATTTCAATGTACGAGTGAGTAGATGAAAAAGTATGTGGTTTATAAATTATATTGATATGTACCTAAGCAGTATCTACCCTTTTAAACAGATTTGAAATATAATAATATGACAATTTAAATGAACGAATAATATATTTTAACAGCCTTACCCGCAAACATTACAGATAAACCGCTTCTTTAGGAGTAATACGTACAATTTAAATTGTGGCTTCATTAAAATAGGTCACCTAATTCTTTCGTCTGATTCATATCTACTGTAAATACAAGATTGAATCCTAAAGGACACAAACGGTAATCTAGGATTGTACCTATCGCAAAAGGGAACATGTCGAAAGTATGAGGAAACTATTTCTCTTGTTTCCGTACGGGTATTTATATATTTATTGAATTGGGCAAAAACCTACATTACCGCTTTTGGTTCTGTACGATTTCTCAGATGTGCATTTCATTTTTCTCATTGTCGCCCGCTTACTTTGGCGGTTATTTTCAAGTTTCCAGGGTTGTCTGAAAGAGCACACGAGAGTCGGATATATCGGCGAGAGCGTATGTTTAATCTGAGATCCCCAAACTTTCCCCGGGCTAAAGTTTCCCAAATGCTGGAGTACCGCGGCACCCAGCTCCGGAATTATTTTATCAGATTGAAGTTTATTTTTATCATTTAATGGAAAAATCAGCACCGCCTCGCGAAACTTGTTTCTTTGCAAACAAATAAATTCTTGGCGAAAGAACGCTTTCTGCGCATTCGAGAGATTTACTGTGCACTTATTTATCCACTGAAAGTGGTACCCAGACCTACTCTCGCAGAAAATTATATTCGGATACGTTTATTTAAGCAAATGGAGATTACAAAATTTATACATTTTTCAATTTATTATTTTTTTTAATTCCAGAAAGAAATAATGAACGTGGGTTCTTATCTTTATATTGCTGTCACTGTATCCAGCCGCTATTTCACTAGGGGTAATCAGGGTCTTTGCACACGCGTCTCCACTTGTACTTGCACAATTCTTTCATCACCGACTGGCAAAAAAAGTGTATAAAGGGAATGTAATAGGCAAACGTGAAAGGGGAAGACCTAGGAAAGAATGGATTGATCAGATAAGTGAGATTGCGAATGAATGGAATTTACACAGAGTAAACAAGAGAAGAGCGTGCATGAAAAGAGTGATGAAACTAGATGATATGAAAGAAGTATGCAAGGACAGAGTCAAGTGGAGGCACTTGTGTTGAGGTACCGGCCACCCCTAGAGGAATGGCAGCAGGATACAAGACAAGACAAGACCCCGAATTCATAATTCTCTTCATGCATGCTTATTATTTTTTCTTCTCACTATGCAGATCCAGTCATTTGCATTTCGCGTATGTATTTAATGAATGTTTTCTCCTCGGTTTATCCCTTACATATTGATGCTTTTAAAATTCGATGTTATGACCGAAGGAGTCAAGTGGCTGATCTTTCTAGCGTATTTGGAAAAAAAGCCGACCTTCCCTGACACAGGGAAGATCGGCATTCGATGACATTGGTAAAATTCACCAATCTTACAGGATACGTCCTAGCCTAGTCAGCCACCTTCCAACCAGATGATTTTTATTTTTATTAAAAAAAAAAATTGATATTTTTCTTGTAGTATTTGTAGCCACTTACTTTACTATTTTTTTCATAAAACTGTTATCATTTGGACTCCTACGTAGTATCTAGATATCCATTCTGTTAAAATATACATATTATGTAGTTATGTAAGGTTCATGAAAGTGAAAATGATAGATGCGAAGAAAATTCAGTTTCATGCCTGGGGTGCAACAATTTGCTCCTAAAGCCTCACACGAAAATGAAGTGCTTAGGTCAGGATAAGCGTTATTGTTATTGTATTACGTTTTATTAATCTTTTATCACAATGGCGATGCACAAGTTGGCCTACTTCCAACAGGGCGCACAAAGGCTGGCTGGCTATACAATGTGGAGGAGAGAGCAGGGTATCGTTTTATTGTGATCTAACTGCTTTTGTCGAAGGAGATTAATGTGTAAAAATACGCGCCGCAATAATAATCCCAGACCTCAGACAAAGGGCGGGAGACCTGACCAGCTGTTTGCTGCTGTAATCCCTTCTGAGCGCCATAATAAATCACAACTTCTAGAAGGCAATGCTTTGAATTTTTTTCCGTAATTACTGCATTTATCATATTTTGTAACGATTAAGAAAAACAAAATATAGTGCTTTAGGTGTGTTACTTTTCAAAAATAAAAAATGACAGGTGAACTTGAAAGAAGAGTAATGAAGGGCAGGTGTGTACCTACTGGGTGCCACAGCTTGTATCGCCAAAAATCCAAACATATCTAAATATGCTCGATTGGCGGTACACAGTGGCATACTTTTACCCACCTTGATGTATGGAAGCGAAGCCTGGACAGTGAATGAAAGTGAAATAAGTAAAGTCCATACTGTTGAAATGGACTTTCTAAGAAGTATGATTGGGAAAAAACGGAGTGACAGGGTGAGGAATGATTTTGTAAGAGAAGAATGTGGTGCAAGAGAAAGTGTGAAAGTGAAGATTAAAAGAAGTTTGTTAAGATGGTTTGGGCATATGAAGAGAATGAATGAGGAAAGAATGACGAGGAAAGTATATGTCGATAGAATAAATGGATGTCGTGGTAGAGGAAGACCGAGAAAGGTATGGATGGACCAAATATCCGAAATTGCGAATGAATGGAATATCCAGAGTCATAAAAAAGAAGAGCTTGTATGAAGAAGGTTAAGACTCTGGAGGAAATAAAAGAAGTATGTAAGGATAGAAAGAAATGGCGGTTGATCTGTAATGTTGGCGGCTAGGGTTTATTAAAGTGAAAAAAAGTCAGGCCTTTCTATTTTTCTAGACTGGTTATCAAAGGTCATGAGGATTTCTTTAAAATTTATTTTAGTACCGTATTTTTTCAAACGATCATTTGCTTGCCCTCGGACATAATATGTCATCATAGTCGCCGCATGACCTCAGCTTGTCTCCTAATGTAATGCGAGTCATTATTCTCACGCATTTGTAGGTACCGCATACTGAGGCCTATACCCCGGAGGGACAAACGGCTTACGCGAAATGTAAATAAGCTGATAACGCCTACTTTACATCCCACCTCGACCACTACAAGGGAACCTTGATAAGGACAGCTTCCACATTAGACTGCTTTAATTAACGAACGTTTCTACTTACGAATAACATTGAATGAACCATTTTTAACGCTGCAAAATGTATTTGTGATTTGTATTGCCCTTATTTAAAATTATTAATGCAGATAAGACTAATCTAATCTAATTTAACCTAAGTTGCAAAGATATTTTACATTGGAGATTCACATTACATGCGTTTTCACAACCAGACACGTACAAGTTCGCGCTTAAACATGCCGCATGTGGTCCTACAATATAAAAACCCGAATCTCAAATTAACATACACCCTGCAACTCCAGCAATTTTGGCAAAGTGAACCATTTTTACAGCATGGGTGGTCAGCCGCATACCAACCTAATAAGTCAAGGAACATACACGGCAAATTACATTTTATAAATCAATAAATAATAATATCATCAAACTAAACAGAAAACAAATTCCAATTTAACAAACACTAGCCGCCAACATTACAGATTAACCGCCATTTCTTTCTGTCCTTGCACACTTCTTTCATTTCCTCCAGAGTCATAACCTTCTTCATACAGGCTCTCCTTTTATTATGACTCTGGATATTCCATTCGTTCGCAATTTCGAATATTTTACCTTTCTCGGTCTGCCTCTACCACGACATCCACAACGACATCCACGACACAGAGAACGCCGACAATTCCAGGGAACGCCGCAAGAACTGTTGTAAATATTTATAGTTTATTGTGGATTGACTTCTAATTAGTTTTCATTCATTATAATATTATTTTTGATGTGTGTATTTGCGAATAGATCATATTTTGTGTGATAATGGTTTCCTTTGTAGTGCTATTTCTAAATTTCAGATGAATAGCATTTCAAATACATAATTTGCAGGTTTTAAAAGAATGCAATTTCTTTAAAATGATTCTTTGATCCTTCATTGAACGAAGGCAAAAAATACTTTATAAAATTTATGCGATATTTAAAATTAAATGTATCCTTTATAAATGTATGTAAATTTCGGGGCCGGCTTCAGATATTTTATATTTGACTACCTTGTATTATTCGTGGCCCATTACTTCGTTACAAATTTGTGTGCAATGTCTTCAGCGCTTTATTACTCAGTGATTGGATGTTTTTATACTTTACTACAAAAACTACATTATGTAAATGTTGCATAAATAATTTATTTTATAATCATAAGCATATCAACATTATTTTCAACAAAAATAACGGTACATTGTTTTTGCTTAGTGAGCGTTTTGATAAGCGAACAGGATTTTAAAGTAGATTTCTTTCGTATTCTGAGGTCCTTCCAAAATTGTTTTGAGAGTTGGAGGTTCCAGCTTGTCCATAGTCCCCGTGACGTCATTCTGACAAAACTTTCGCCGAAAGTGGAACATTTTAGCGTTGCTCACTGTTTACCTACGGACCCGCAAACAACCGAAGTATTGTATCGCCCAGATAGACAAAACTATCGGAAATTTTGCAACTAAACTGTGAAAGTTTTAAAGTAAACGATGACAGTTGTAAAAAGTTTGCTCCAATACTTGCTCTGTTTGGATTGATTTTGTCAATATTTGCCTCGGATTCTAAGAAACACTAAACTTTTGAAGTAAACACACTGCTGTGGTTTTAATTATGAAGTTAAGTTTTTTCATTTCCCCATTGAAACTCTAACAACATTTATTCTACTCAGAGCTTTCTTTTACTTAGGGATTATGTTCATTTGAGGTTTGGATTTTATTTGTAAGTACACATTCAGCATTTGTAAGCGCGAACTACACGTGTTTGTTTGTGGGCATACATTTGAGAGCTTTAAATGAATATATCCTTGCAACTTAGATTATAAATTAATGTTTATAGAACATTACGATCGGAACAGTACGATACACAATTTTCATCTCATTTGGACAAACCAGTCAGGACAAAGACAAAGAAAGACTGGACAGCCAGTTATTATTTCAAAAAAATATTATGAAAGTAGTTTGAAAAGACGCTGAAGCGCTTCATACTCCTACTGTATTTAGGACAGCTATCACCGACGTATACATATCTTACTCGTACAATCTTGTAAAATAACAAAATACCTGATTATGGAGAATCCATTTTCTAATTTACTTTGGTTTAATATTACGCAGGCAAAAGATGTTTTGAATGTAGGTAATAAGTCAATTTTTACAGCAAATATTTGGTCCATACGAACACGGATGGAAATCAAAGGCTACCCATTTGTAACTCAAAGTAAACAGTTACGAAGGGACAGTATGATGCAATCACAATAACCAACTTACAAATAATGTTTTGCAATTTGTCCAAAATATGCCGCGTTTTTTCCCGCCACATCTTCTCACACGATTATTTTTTGTCCCCGTATAACTTTCCTCCCACTGCCCCCGCGAGTGTTCTTAAAGAAACTCCTATTTCCCGCCCAAAGAAAACCGAGATAAATTCAACGAATTTCGCGAATTTCTCAGTGTTTTATCACAACACATAATATCGCTACTTTCAGATAGTACTCGGCACTTTGGTAAGTGTACACGAGAGCCCATTGTGTGGAGTGCATTATATTTTACTGTTATTACACTTACAAGAAATATTATCTAATTTTATAAACTTTCTTGGTATTTTTAGGCTTCCTTTTTTATTTGTCCTGTGCTTTATTTGAGCTCTCTCGGAAAGTTTGAAGAAAAAAAAATCTAGTGAAAAAGGACTGTCCACATCGAGCCTAAGTAAAAAGTATACTTACTTCAAAATAATTGTATTGCACACTTTTCTTTTTTATGAAGCGTTGTAAAGATGAAGTAACAAAATTAATGCTTTCAACGTCATTAATGTGAGAAATAAATGTGCTACAAAATGTAATAATATATTGTAGACATGTGGAAAGAACAATGATAAAAGACTGACAAACTTTTTTTATCTATAACAATAAAGAAAATGTAAAAAAGAGGAAAATGAAGAATGAAAAAACAGCAGCTTAATTAAATTATTGCAATTATAAAAAAAAATGGAGATGAAAGAAATGTTTGCACAAGTTTATGGAAATGAATTAATTGAGAAAGCTATGCACGGATATGAAAAAAATCTAGGCAGTTCTTTAAAGGCTCTGGCTACCCTTTGCAGAATGGTGAGCTTAATTTACAATATGACGTAATCTTTTTGATCATTTTTTACGGGGGGGCAACTTACAGCTCATAATATTTTGACTTCAGTACCCTTAGTACGAGTTGCAAAACTTGAGGAAAGTAAAGTGTACGGAAAGTATTAAGGAGTGATTTTCCCTAAAATCTGCCGTTTTTGTTTCTTACACTTCATGGTCTTAGCTTACAGTGATGAAAAAAATCAAGTTCAAGCCAACAAAAACGGCAGATTTTGGGGAAAACCACTCTTTAAGTTTGGCAACTCGTACTCAGGGTACTGTTGCATATTCATTCTTAAATGATATTTACTTTGATTTCACGTTTTATCTAATGTCATTTAAGGGTGGGCAACATGTAGTTCTTTTTTTTTTACATCTTGCTTTTACATAAAAATAAAGAATTTTCTATTTCGTGTTTTTTCTTGAATGTCTTCTAAGCTCATAAAACAAGTTCAGTTTTACTAGCAGATGTTATGTAAAGAAACCATGTAATTTCAACAGACTTCATCAATAAACTTGGATGTCTAGCGCATTTCTTGGTGACGGGAATTGCATAAAAACCTGAATCGTATGCGGCCAAATGCATGCAATACGCTGGTCACAATAAAAGTGAGCCAAATCAACGTAACTCCGCTCTACCCCCCCATAAGCTGGAAGCAAAATAAGGTCAGGGAAGTAAAAACGTATCCGGGAACCTCTCACATCGTGCATCTTGATATTCATACATTTATATATTTGCATGTATGTATCTGAGTATTTTGTATTTATTTTTTGTTGTAGAAAATACATTTGTTTAATTTTATTTTTGTATGTTACATTTAGCATTTCAATAAGAAAATGTTGAAGAAATGTGCCTTGCAATTTGATTTTATTAAAACAATTTTCCAATTTTTTTTTAAATTACTTCAAGATTTTTTTTTGCAACTATGATAGAAATTTTGAATAATTTCAAATGTTTTATTTCTACTAAAGGACGGTTCAAGAAAATACCATTTCATATTCCATAAAATAATTAATTTCTTTCTTTTCAAATTAAAAAAAATATTTCATGTTTTTTTTCGACTTTGATTTGTAAATCAGATTTGGAATGAAAATATTGTTATTATACACACAATGAGTAAATTAAAAGCAATATTTTTGTAATAGATGCAATAATAGGTTATAGCATTCCTGAAAAATAAATGAACGAGGGACCTCTTGAATTTTTTTTGTTCCAAGTCTCTTATAAAGGCCAAAATTGTTTCGGTTTTCTAGTAACGTTTTGGATCGGTTTGATTTCAATAATCGAGGTTTCTGTGTGTGTTTTTAGCTGACCCCTTCACAGCAAATGGCTGAGCTAAGACCAAAGTGTTCCAGAACAAAAACAGAAATGCATACAATATGGGATACAGTCGGGTAGGGATTGTAAAGTTACAATTTTGCACATTGTTTCCTTAAGATTATTTGAAGCTATTATAAACTAATATATTAAATATAATAACAGCATAACACAACCTTTAAAACAATATGATATATTTGTCTCAAAGATTTATAAGAAAAAACAAATCATAAAGACGCTTAATTATATTCAGAAGTAGACATTTATTTTGATTCTTTAAATAATATTTAATTTTCATGAGTTTATATGCTTTATGACATACCAAAATAAATATAGTGTGTGGACATGCAGGCTTTTATTTTTTTCAAATTGTAACAATGCTGTTTTTGAACAACTTTTTCATTTTATCCGTGAAAAAAATAAATGTGAATTCTATTCATTTTCTTATTTAGAATTCAAATCTGTCGTAGTAACATTTGGCGTTTCGACGCTGCACCAGGCGTCATTTCTTTTCCTTAGAAATGCAAAGTAATCGTAAATAATAAAAATTCGAATCCGACTCAAGGATACTTAAGTAAGTTCTGTTGCAATTTTCCCACATAACATTACAGAAAAATATCAAACTTAATTTACATAATCTCTTCTAACATTTTTCAATGAAAGTATTATGTACTTTACTTATAATTTTTTATTGTTTTGGTTCTGAAAATACAACCAAAAATACAATCGAGAGAAATAATAAGAATAAAAAAATATTTTCTCAAAGAACAAGCCATTTAAAAAGAGTAATCCAATAAGAATAAACCAATTTTACTGTATTTATTGAATATTCCTTTGAAAAACGTAACTGTTTATGACAGCGGCAATATTTTGTTTACAAAAGTTAACCGGCATTTTGAAATCCCTTTGAAAAAGAGGGCCGGTTCCCTTGTTGTACGTATCAAAGTCAATTGTATTGCGATCAAAGCCAGGATCTGTATCGGTGTATACCTACATCAACGCTAAATGATAACCGGCCTATCGGTGGTCAATTATTGGGTGATTGCCTAAAATATTCCTGCCAGTAATATGGTCAGCGATACGCCGGGCTGATTGCCTAACCAATTATAGCCACGTTGGACTCCAGCTCAAAATGTTTAAATGGTACAGTTCTTAGCTGAGCCATCCAGTTGAACACGATACAAGTCAAAGCAGGCAGTGGGGTTTCCGCAATGAATAACTAAAACACGATAGGACTGTGCTATAAAGATTAGATTTCATGGTCAAATAAAATATGTAAATCAATTGTTACAATAATATGATGAAACTTGTAATCAGTATTTTTTTTGCAATTACTGAAAATCGTTGATGAAACGGCGTAGGATATCATTTTAGAAAGTCTCACAACGTATCTAAGATCATAGATCATTTGACCGGTCTGTAGTCTAGTGGTTAACTCTTCTGACTCGTAAATGGAAGGTTGTGCGTTCAAATCCCGGCGGGGCACAAAAAATGTACCATTTATATTTTCAAATATGTTCTTCGCTGGGTGAAATAATTTTCATTTTCAAGCCTTCTAAAGAACACTAGTAAGTCACAAGACGTATCGTTACATTTATTGACACTTAACTTGTCTTTAAATCATATAAAATACTTATTTACTCGCTTTCAAGATTTTTTTTTACTAGCATGCTATGAAATAAAAATGCAAGCCTATTAACGTGATATTTCTGAAAAAGGTGATTCAGAATCGGCGTACCTTTAAAGCATTCGCCAGCTGATCGAATGAAATAAGCACGCTGCAGGTGAACCATGACTTTAGGCTGCAACTGAAAACAGGAAGCGGGGAACCAGCGACCGCCAGTCTAACTGCCTACCAATCAATCTGAACCTGGTTATCATGTGGGCAGTTTAGGTCAAACAGTAAAGGCTATTATTTTTGGGGTGCAGATTAAAGTGCAGTGTAGCGAAACTTAAATCTATGTACACATTATTCATTAGCAATATGCTTTTCATACTTTTTTAAATTGTTATCGAAGTATTACTTAATTCCTTGTCTTATAGATTGGTAGGAGATTGAGCACTCATTCTGTAACAAATGGTTCACTTTTCCAATGTCACCCCTAGAAAATGAAAATGGCGGTACACAATTGTATTTTGTTGCCGACCCTGATGTATGGAAGTGAGTCATGGACGTTGAGTGAAAGAGAAGTAAATAAGGTATGCACCGTAGAAATGGCTCATTTAAGAAGTATGACAGGAAAAACACTGAAAGATAGAGTGAGAAACGAATGGGTTCTGAATGAATGCGGAGTAAAAGAAAGCGTGAAAGTGAAAGTTCAAAGAAGTGTGATGCGATGGTTTGGATATATTGAAAGGATGAATGAAGACCGACTGACAAAAAGAGTGTATAAAGGGAATGTAATAGGTAAGCGTGGTAGGGGAAGACCTAGGAAACAATGGATTGATCAGATAAATGAGATTGCGAATGAATGGAATTTACAGAGTGGAAACAAGAGAAGAGCAGGCATGAAAAGAGTGATGAAATTAGATGAGATGAAAGAAGTATGCAAGGACAGAGTCAAGTGGAGGCACTTGTGTGGAGGTACCGGCCACCCCTAGAGGAATGGCGGCAGGATACAAGACAAGACAAGACCCCTGTTTCAGGGAAGGTTGGAAAAAGTTGCAGGGTCATGTTCATTTGAGATTTGGTTTTAATTTGTATGTACACATTCAGCATTTAAAAGCGCGAACTACACGAGTCTGTTTGTGGGCATGCATTTGATATAAGTTTTAAATGTAAATATATATCTGCAACTAAGATTATAGGTACAAGATTTTGGAACGATGTGTTTATAAAACTGTTTGTTTTTAAGGGTTTTTTTTAATTAAGAAAAAAATATTACTTAAAATACGCACGTTCTAACAAAGTTATTTTCAAAATGGTAGGTGACTATCTAATGGATATTTATCAATTAAAAATAAGTTTTTTCAATGTTTTTTTTAAAATTCAAAATATGATGCATGGTTCATCGTTTTTTTACACAGAAAATCCATATTAGGTGGTGGTAGAGCAAAGCGTTTGCTGTTTGTGGATAACATCGCAAGTCTTTAAATCAAAGTCAATTTAATACTTGATTTTAAGGTTTCATTTTAAGATTTGAGTTATGATATCAAGCTAAATATGCTTTATATTTGTAGCGATTATTTTTTATTAAAAATATTCAGATGCTCCGAAATGAGAGATTCCTCCAGAAAGCATCTCGCCATAAGATCCCTCGGATGTTGGTATTAAAGAGTCGTCCGCTCGCTGCTGATCGAAATGTGATTGGATACTCCAGGAAAAGGCAAAAAACTTTTCTTCGGGAATACACATCTGCCAATCTCGATGTAGGGAAAATATTCGCTATAAGAGAGACCGTTACCGTGGACGTGAGTTTTGTGTTATTTTTATAAAACCTACCTACAAAAGTACTCGTATATCTGAAAAACGTTGAATAAAGCTTGCATGCAAACAACTCTCAAATTTTGAAAAGTTGTGTGTATATGTTTTTTTATTGCAGTCCGTAGTGGCAACACTTCGGACTCGTAAATGGAAGGTTGTAGATTCGGATCCCGGCGGAGCACAAAATATACCATTTATATTTCGAATGTGCTCTTCTCTGAGTTGAAAAATTCATAAACCTTTACCAATGACCGGTCACTGAAAGGTCCATCCAACTTTACAACAACTGGGTCTTGCTTGAGAATTGGCGCTTTCTACAGCGACGACCAAGCTCGCAGAGGGCTCTTGAGGTGCACACAAAAACAGCGCTCACCAAATAAATCATCCTAATATTATTATTATTACTAATTTTTTAAATATTTATTTCCTTCATTTATTTGATTTTAGAAATATTTTAATTATTTCACACATACATTTCAAACATATTTGTTATTTTTTAATCAGATCAAAATTGTACAAATAATTTTAAAATAAACCAGCTTTCATTTAACGATTTGAGTATAACATGCTCCAGCGCTTTCCATCTTTGTCCAGTCATTGTTGCCTCCGTACTCGAATTAGTGAAAATAAAACAAAGATGTTTCATGAAAGCTTACTTTAAATTCATATTTTAAGTTTGCGTTTACTAAAAGTCTTACCTATTTTTTATTTTTTTTATGAAACGAAAAACAACGGCATACATACTCGTAACTACATAGGTACATGGGATGAACATGTACAAAATTGAAGGCCAAATTATTGTTTTTCAATTTTAAGAATACGTAACTAATACAAAATTATGCAAGAACAACAACAAGAGTAAGAAGATAATCAACAAAACAATTTAACAAAATCCAACGCAGTGAAAAGCTACTATTTTAGTAAAAGCAAATAATAAATAAAATAAAAACTCAAAAGAAAAGAAAAACCAAAAATAAAAACATGAGTATTTGAAAGCAAAAGGAATGGGATTTTTTTTTTGACTACGTTGCCAAATCTCATATTCTCCGGTTTTTTATGCATTCAAAAATCTTTGTTAGGACCGAAATTTGATAACAAAGTTATCATTAATGTTCAGCACATCATTTTTACCATTAAATATTTTTTATCAATTTTCGATCCGATCAAACCAAAGAGTATTCAAAATGAAAAGTCCTACTCTCTTTTAAACTTAAACACCATCTATCATACTTAACAAAGTGAGTTATCGGAACGGGGGGTGAAAGAATAGTTTTACAATAAAAAATATTTTAAAAATCGCATACCGACAAATGGCAAAAGCCAAAACGGCACAAATTATGGGCCCCGCTCCAAGTCTTTGACGTGAAATTTATATCCTATTACTTCCACACCAGATCAGTAATGACATCAATGAGTCGCGGTTTTTATTTCTCCCGGCTCGTATTTCCTATAAAGTACTGAAGTACTTTACCACAAAGTATAAAACGTTATGTTTAAAATAAAACGTTGCGATTACCTAAAAAATATACGGCAGATGAAACACTGCCTCTAGTGAGTGTTTTGATTTTTGTATGTTTTGGTAAAATATAATTGTTGACTTTAATCGTAAAGTTTTATATTTGGGGTTTTGGAGTACCCATACCGTCTCCCGAGAGATTTGCCTCAGATGGTTTATCGTATATTATTTCGACAAAATTTGTTTGAGTTGAAAGTTCAAAAAGTAGACAGGATGCAAATGCAGATTTCAGATTTCGTCGTTGAAAACACCTGCCCTTAAGGCAGATGAAACGAAGTCTAAAAATGAAATACAATGGAAAGGGTTTTTATCCCAAGCGTGGACAACGTCGATTTTATTAATGTTAATAAATACCTACACAACATTTTGACTTTCGGTTTATTGAAAAATGTAGACATTGCAACCTTTTCCTTCGTAAAAAAGTCACTATATAATTAATTCATTGTTTTAAACAAAAAGTATGAAATAGACATCCTAACATGCTTAAAAACCAAGCCAAAGTGGTCCTTGAAATCGTAAAATATTAAACATCAACATGTAGGTACATACGTTTGTTCCATTAATTCCATTTGGACAGGTCCGTACTCTAGTGGTTAACACTTTTGACTCGTAAACGGAAGGTTGTGGGTTCAAATCCCTGCGGAACACAAAAATGTACCATTCATATTTTCAGATATGCTCTTCGCTGGGTGAAAAATTCATATACCTTTACCGGTCACTAAAGGTCCATCCAGCCTTATAGCAACTGGATCTTGCTCGAGAATTGGCGCTTTCTACGGTGACGACCAAGCAAGCGGAGGGCTCTGGTGTGATACACACATAAGCAGCGCTCATTAAATAAATCATCTTAAGGCGTGTTGTGTTATAAAACCAAATATGCCATTTTTGTTTCTTACACTTTATGATCTTAGCAAAATAGTTACAGTAATGAAAAAAATCAAACATGTTTATTAATTTTTTATCTTAATTATAAAGCTTGAACAAAATATATAACTTAAGAATTGCTACCAAAAAAAAATATTTAAAAAAACGCGTTTTTTTTTATAATTGTAGCTTTTTTTTCGTGTGTGCTGTATTTTGGATTTTTTTTTTGCTTTTTAATAACAGAACTATACATTGTTTAGGTTCCGTACTCAACATTTTTTTTATAATGTCAATAGTTTTTGAGTAAATATGGAAAAACTTTGTTCTTTGATTTTATTAAAATTTAATTCATTAAGTAGTTTCAGTTTTTCCATATTTACTCAAAAACTATTGACATTATAAACAAAATGTTGAGTACCAAACCTAAACAATGTATAGTTCTGTAATTAAAAAGCAAAAAAAAAATCCAAAATACAGCACACACGAAAGAAAAGCTAAAAATGTAAAAAAAACGCGTTTTTTTAAATATTTTTTTGTGGTGGCAATTCTTAAGTTATATATTTTGTTTAAGCTTTATAATTAGGATAAAAAATTAATAAACATGCTTGATTTTTTTCATTACTTTAACTATTTTGCTAAGACCATAAAGTTTAAGAAACAAAAACGGCAGATTTAGCTTTATAACACGCCTTAATATATTTATTATTATTATTAAGCATACCAGTCCTGTGTGATAAATTACGCTTGTATCTGGTTTATTTATTTCTAATATATACATTCAAGTATAAATTTGCACCACTGACATAATGTATTGTGTTATCATAACGGTGAAATACCTTCATTCTACATCCACCATGGCTCTTCACATTTCTGCACACCATAATCCCCTAGGGCCTAGACCCATACTCTGTACGGCCGCATCTCGTTGTGAACGAATTTCAGTCCAGCGGCCGATAATTATTTGAGTATTAGCAATATGGTGCAGGCTGTGTAAATAGGGTTACCATTTGTAGCTGGGGCATCGTTGGGAAACTGTTTTTTTTTTAAAGAAATCCTGTGTGGACACTTGTTGTAGTGCCGCAGAGGTGTTTACGAGCTTAGTCGTCGCCATAAACCGCTAATACTCAAGCAAGACCCAGTTGTTGTAAGGCTGGATGGACCTTTAGTGATCGGTCTTTGGTAAAATGGTTTATGATTAAATAGGTTTTATGATTTTTTGAACCCGGCGAAGATTCAAGCCCATAACCTTCCATTCACGAGTCCGAAGTGTTGCCACTGGACTACGACCGGTCAACTGTCGAAGTGTTGACATGAAGTATTTTTATACAATACAATTACTTCGATCTTGTTACTCCTCCCCAAAACACAAGCTATGCTTACTTTGGGGAGTATTTATTGTAATTAGATTTTTAAAATTTATTTTTATTGTAATACTTTGTACATATTGATAAAAACAATAAAGACCTTATGAATTAAAAATTAATGAATTGTTACGACTGAAGTAGTTTGCATCCCATACAGGCACATGCGCCTTATAGGTAGGTAATACATGGTAAAAAACACATTTAAGCTTGATATCGAGATTTTAAATTCAAAATTTATTTTTGATTGGAGCCATCGTTAGCATTTCAGCCAATTTCAAGTGAGTAATTTTGAATGAATGGGAGAAATATATTTGCCTAAACCCTTTGCATGCGCCTTTTAGTTAAAAAACACATTTTCAGCAAAACTTTTTTCCTTCTACGATTTTATAAATTCTATATATGACAGTCTGCTTGTAGTTAAACTGACCATATAACATCTGTTCTCCTGGCTGCAGTTGATTTCTTTCATCAGCCCACTGAGCAAACATCAGAAAGAAACAATATATCCACAGCGACTTGTGTGCTGTAATAAAAAAAACGAATGACAACATAATTACGAGTTAGACGAGATAGCACTTGGCATTTTTGTTTAGGATTTTCAGTTTCGTTAAGAAGGTAGATCCACCGTATAATCCCAAGTTGTGTTTTTTCAGTGTGTAAAATAAGTTCGTTAACAAAGTTGAAAGAGTAACGGTCTCGATGTACCGAGATGAATGGCGGCCCTATGTGCGAATGAAAACGTAATAACTAGCGTATTGTTCATGACTTAGTTACTGCAAACGGATGAAGATTCGGCTGCATGCTTCGCTCAAACAGTGGAAATTAAATTGTGGAAGCGGTTGCATGCATGTAATGTGAATCTCCAATGTAACATATATTTGCAACTTAGATTAGATTAGATTAGAAATTATACTACAGAAGCAAGTGAAACAATCAATACCCTTTTTATTAATTTACTTGCCGATGCTCACGTATGAAAAGACTAATGTTTGAACATTACCAATAAATGCATATAAAATGTGGAGGAACTACGAAGGTAATGTTTGATATTTAAAATGCTTGAAATAGTAATGATAACCTTATCTAATCTAATCTAAGTTGCAAAGATAATATGTGACATTAGAGATTAAAATTATATGCATTCTCACAAGCAGATATGTACAAGTTCGCGCTTGCACATGCCGCATGTGAACCTGTAACATAAAAACCAAAATAGCCCCTTGGGGTATTTACGATTTTAGCAAGGTGCAATTCCTATAATATGCTTTTTGAAGTCGTGCCTGGTGAGGAAAATTTGGGAAAGTAGCGAGGAATATGTAAAAGGTCAGTATATCCCGAAACCCTTAATATTGCATAAAGTTTAAGCTACGTTAGGAGAGAGTTTTTGAATACTATTTTTATGAAAAGTTGCGTTTTGTTTTTTCCATGTCAGCCATTCTGTTACAGAGAAAGGCGGAAATGATTGCGGAGGATTGCTTAGACTTTTGTACAATGACATAACGAAACATTTGTTTCTTAACGAACAAATTAATGGTAATTTTTTTGAAAATGTGTGTATTTTATTCACGTCAATTATTGAGTAAGCTCACGTAGAAAACATAAAATCTAAATTTCCAAACAGAATAAAAAAAATATTGATTTTACACTCACACGATAAAAAACTGTAAATTTGAAAAAAAACGGCAATATTTCCTGGTATTATTAAAAAATAATATTTTCTCTCTCAAATTCCTCGTGCAAAAATAGGTATATTCGCTGGGATTTTTTATGGAAATTATTTTGCATGAATGATCCGAAGGAAAATGATTTTATGGCTGTGTATAAAGGGAGGTGATAAAAGTGGAATTATTCCCTCCGCTGGAAATCCGGTCGATTTGCGACGCACTCTTGTAATATTTATATAATGTGTTATATCATCTGACAAACAATATACCAATTCACGCAAATACCGAAATTTTTCGCCAGCTTTTTCGGCTTTTTATTCTTAACACCAGCCGCATACTTTTGTTAACTTTGAATTTACATATTTTGTAATTGAATTTGTTTCGTGATATATCTTGGGATTATTATCTTTTTTTTTTTTATTACCATGTTTTAGGATGGCATAAACACATCTTTAATTTTATTCATATAATTGTTATCTTACATATTTCTTCCATTACATTTTGCAAAAAATAGTCGCACATTCTAGTTTTTACTGCTGTTTGGTTTTAATAAAAAAGATGCGATCAAAGGGAGACAGAATGCAGCATTCATTACCTTTGCTGTCTATCAGGGTCTTACTATTATTCAATTCAATTTAGTATATTTTATTGTATTATTTAGTGCTCGTATAATATAACACATCACATATAACAATAGATAATTATTCTTCATTTTAATGACGATATTCCATTAGGGGAGCAGTTTACTGTGGAGCATTCTCTACCGGGACCGGAGCAAGACAAATATTAGTTCTCCCAGTCTGAAGACGCTACGAGATGCAACCAAAGGAAGGATTGACGGATGTAGGTCTGGTACAGCACCCTAAGCTCAAAATCTAACATTTAAACTCAACCATTACGTAAACCAAAAATATAAAGAAACCGAAACAGCGCCTCAAAATGAAGTTTTACTTTACATATTTTTTAGGTTAACGCAATGATTGAGTTTAAATGTAAACATGGGGTACTGTACACAATGCTTTGTGATACAATGGAGCAAATCTGGCTGATGGATGAGGATGCAAGGATTAGGTATGCATGGAAGTCCCGTGTTTGTTCAATCAGTCATGCTTAGCAATAATTTCCACCTTGGTTCATCAAAGCTATGTGAAGGTTCGGGTTTTTATGTTGTACGTTCACGCGCGGCATGTACATTGTACAAGCGCGAACTAATACGTGTTTGCCTTTGAAAATGCATATAATGTGAACCCCCAATGTTACATATCTTTGCAACTTAGATTAAATTAGATTAGATCAGTCATCAGCTGGACTTGCGATCCCTTAGTAGCGTACAGCATGCAATGTCACACTCCAGGAGTGTTTCCAATTCAATTTACGTTTTCCGTCGCTCAGTTGGGACACTGCGACGTTCATCCTCCATGTCTGTAATTGAATTCGACAACTCTTCGCTTTTTGTTGCCGTCACTTTCCCAAGTATAAAACCTTACGTTTAAACTAACTGTACTGTAACTGTGAATGTAAATCTGTCGCCATTCCACTAGAGGCGGCCAGAGTCTTTGCAGAGCTGCCTCCATTTCTTCCTATCCTGAAATACCTCTTTCAATTCATTCATATTCATCACATTTTTCATACATTTTCTTCTTTTACGCTCACTTTCTGTATCCCATTCCTTCACAATATCTTCAATCTGATCACTCCATACTTTTCTCGGTCGTCCTTTACCTCTTTTTTCTTTCACACTTTCTCTGTATAAATGCTATGTCAGTCTATCATCATTCATTCTTTCCACATGTCCAAACCATCTCATCACATTCTTTTGTACCTTAACTTTCACATCCCCTTTAACTTGCATGCGTTCTTTATTTACCCATTCATTTCTACCTCTATCCTTCAGAGTTTTTCCTTTAATGCTTCTCAAATGCTTCATTTCCACCGTACATACTTTACTCATTTCACTATCATTCACTGTCCATGCTTCACTTTCATATATCAAAGTCGGTAACATTAAACTAAGCCATGGAGAAATGTGTAACGAAAGTAAAACGCCAACAAAAGGCGCTGTTTGAGTTAAAAAACATGTTTATTGGACGCTATGTTTAAGTTAAAACGTAAGTTAAATGCAGGAGGGAGTTTTCTTGTCTAACAGTCACTTGAGCGTATACTGCAAGTTGCAATTATGTCCAATTGGTCTGTTCTTTCTTCTCACGAAAGCCATATAAGAAAGAATCATACAAACCTAGTAGTATCAATTTATTAAATGAAAGCAATCAGATGCACAATAGGTCTGCCAGAATATTTTTATGCGTTTTCATAAATTCGTAAATTTTTGGAACAAAAATACACCTTATACTCTTATAATAAAATTGCGTGCGTACAAATGTAAATGATCTTTCTAAGCTTCCATTCATAGAAGGTGACTAGTAAAACACTTTTAATTATTTTTATTCCCAAAAAACGATTAGTTCGTCTTACACAAATTTTTATAAAGATATCTGGGAAAAAAATGTACAATCGGATTTTTAACATTTTACAGAGAAAAATATTTGTAATTTAACTTTTAAAACTATCAGTTGATGCTATTCTTAAAAAAGATTTAATAGAATGAAAACAAAATGGATCTAAATTTTGATAAGGTATACTTGTGAAAGTAAATCAATAGCATCATGGTTTTGAATCATGTATCATAAACCTAACGGAAATTTAACAATAATTGTTTTTTTTCCGTTGCTTTATTTTCCTTTCCCATAATTTGTGCAGCTTATTCAGGGTATTTTCACCGGAATTCAATTACGCCATCATTCAAACATATTAATTTCCGTAAACAATACAAGCCTAAAATTGAATTGGGAAAAAGTAGGGTTTATTTGTTTATTTAATTTAATTTTTCATTGAGCACCGAACGTAAAAAGGCAGCAACCCTTTCGGGGATTTCTTTTTGGCCGGCGGGGCTTAGGTTTAATCCTTCTGCGGTCTTTTTTTTTTGGGTCCAGTGAATGCGCACTCAAAACATTACGACGTATGGGGAAGTTTTACTGACAAACAGTAACATTTTATTTATATTTTTGTACTTTAGTGCAAAGATGCAAGGTTTGTTGAAAATGTTCTCTTAGTTTATGAGATAAAAATGTTTTCCATTTTGAGAATTCTTAAACCTTTTGGAAGGCAGATTTTTGTTTTACAATTATTACTATGCCCTACTAATATGACAATCGTGAAAAGTGTTTTTCATTTTAATTATATTTTTTAACACATTTATGTTTTTTTGTGATTTTTGAGAAGATGTGAAATGTATGAAAATTCACAGGCAATGCAAAGAATGTTGGTCGGTTTTCATCGTATGGACTTAACTTGTTTCTTTCCGCCTCTCAGTCGGTTAAGTAGAAAAACTTGCCAAAACTTTCACAGTCAAAACATTAAAAATTCTGTCGGATGTAAAACTTCTTGGAACTTTTGTACACTGAAGGAATTCTATCCGGTTTGAATCTATATTTTTTTCCGTAGGCAGATCGGAAGTCTAGTAGTGTGTGGGGATCTAGGAAAGCTGTCACACGGTTTGTCAGGCGACACAATATTACACCGTACATAAACCGTACAGAATTCTTGATGTGTGAGAAGGGTTTTTTATTTCTTCTAACTAATAGTGTAAAAATTACCTTTCTTTAATTTACAGTTCTAATAATCTTTTTGTTTCACATAGGCACCGATTTTATTTATTTTTTCTAGAAATTATTTCTCCATGGAATTAGATTTTCATTTCAAGCCCAATATTTAACTTGTTTTTACACTCTAGTATGAATATTTACACAGTGACGAAGGAAACACTAAACTTATCATTTTTTTAGTCTTAGTTTTTATCAAAATGAAACCATCTGCTTTAAATTAAGCATTACAATCATTAAACCATTCGTACTTAAATGGGATGTTTGGTTAGTTGATATTGAAAAATAAATACAGTTGATTTGTTTAAGAGTGAAAAGGGTAATGTGAATATTTATAATTTCCACGTAGGTTAATAAATGCTAATACCCTCAGATATTCAGTATTTTTTTCGTTTAATCAGTGGCTCTAGTGATGTGATATAATATGTATTATAGTCCCCCGAGCTGGATTCTCATTGGATTCTCGTGTTTCAAGGTGACATCACTATCGACCAACAAAAACAAGGATTGAGCGAAAAAAAAACTTTTATTTCGACCGAATTTTTCATTATCGTGAGGCTTTTTTGTGTGTAGGTGGCAAAGGGATAATTCCTTAAATCCTACTTTTTTCTTCAAGTATGAACAGTACGTTTGAGCTCAACCATCAGTTACAAATGTATGGAAACTGTATCATCGCCTCTGGTGAGCGTTTTAATTTCCGAAAAGTTTTGGTGAAATGCTGAGGTGGAACCTTAACTCACCGTTTACACTTAGGATACTGATATCCAAGGACGACGATGTATCAATTGTTTATATCCATGCAATGTTTTAAATTTTTTTTTATCCTATTTATTTCTTATTTATATTTTCCAACGTTTTTAACGATTTTTTTCTTATGGATAATTATTATCATTACCAGCAAGAGGATTCTATAAATAAATTTGATTCCCTGTTTCCCAAAGCGTTAAAGTTATCATCTTGAAAAACGTAATTAAAGATTTTGAGAATTCACTTTTCAGAATGGTCGTTTCATCATAGAAAAATATCTCTCCATTCCCAAAAACGCAGGTTATCCTAGAAAAATCACAACCTTTCTCTCATTTTACGAGGTTCTACGGCTTCTAAGTAAATGATGCTAGAACTTAAATTGTCTTTTATAAAGTAAATAATAAACATTGTGATGGTTTATTTTTTCTGCTCTGTTTTCACCTCAAGAGCCCTCTGTGAACTAGTTGCTAGAGAAAACGCCATTTGATCAAGATGCACCCAAATGCTGTAAGGCTGGATGGACCTTTGATGACCGGTCTTTGTTCAGGGCGCATACATATTTCAACACACCGTAGACTACACTTAAACATTAATTTAAATATTATGTGCTCCACCCACAACCTTTCTATTACGGGACCGTAGTTTTTACCAGTAGACATCTCTTACGTCACTAAATTAAAAATTTAATCTTCAAAATTGCATAGTTAGATTCCTAGACTTATAAGTTGGTATGTAGCTGACAATCTTTACTGTAAAAAAATGTTTCACTTTGCCAATGTTTCAGGAAAGGTCGCCAATAGTTGCAGAGGTTATGTTTTTTTGAGATTGGGTTTTTATATTGTTAGTCCATGCGTCATGTGTAAGCGCAAACTTATACGCGTCTGCTGATGGGATTGCTTTTAAGCTGAGCCTTAAATGTTAAATATCTTTGCAACTAAGACCATAGATTACAGGGTAATCTGTACCCTTAGTACGAGTTGCAAAACTTGAGTAATGTAAAGTTAACGGCAATTATTAAAGAGTGATTTCCCCCAAAATCTGCCGTTTTTGTTTGTTTTAACTTGACTTTCTTCATCACTGTGACTCTTTTGCTAAGACCACAAAGTGTAAGAAACCAAAACGGCAGATTTTGGGAGAAATCACGCTTTAATAATATATTCCGCAAACTTTACTTTTCTCAAGTTTTACAACTCGTACTAAGGGTACTGAGCTAAAAACCATTGAAAATCCATGAAACACCTCCGTGAAAAAAAGTAAAGAGTTGAAAGTGATGTAATCAATGTCTATTAGACTTTAATGGAACTTGTTCTTTTAGAAAAGTGAAACTGAAGTGTGTTAATGAGCTCAGTTTATCACTGATAGTATCAGAGAAGTGCCCTGAAAGTGTTAACCATTCTGTTCGTACAATTAACCCTTAACCGCGTATGTAGGTTTATTATGAGATTAATAACTGTTAGTGGAGGCCGTTGTTTGTGACGTCACGGTCCATAAATGTGAAATATGGCGCATTTACTTGTTTTTCTTTTTATTAGAGAGACCTCGCTACCAAGCCGCCATGCTCGGAACTAAGGACTTGGACGTTTTTTTTTTCTTTTGGCTTGTATAGGCATATTTTGTTATATATTTTCAATTAATTAAAGAGGAACAGAATCTATTTGAGGATTATTTTAACGAAACAACAAATAAAACGCCTTGAATTCATTGGAGTCGTTACCTATGTAGGTACGTATATTTGAAAAGAAAAAAACCGTTATATTATTCTAAATAGTTACGATTTACAATATGCTTTTAATGTAAAATAACGGTCGATATAATTTATAAATAATTAAAAAAAAAAATACAAACCTTTGTGTAGAGAAGAACAGATTTTATCGCAGTCGTATCCAAAGTCATAAGAAGACTTTCTTTTCTGTTACGCCAAAGTTGCTTGATTAGTTCAGTTCCTGCAACACTGAACACAAAAAACACAGTTTTTTTCTTTAACACGATTAGTTAATCTTTCTATTTCTTGATAAAAAGCTTTTAAAATGGTGTGATGAAAGTTTAATTTAATTTGTTCAAAAATATTATCGGATACAATGTTTTAGGCGAAAGAAGAAGTTTATTCGCTGTTCCCATCACAAAATGGAAGAAGCGATTAAATATGCGTCGAACATTCAAACAAAAGGGACATTACACCAATTTTCTTCCATTTAACAAAAGTTCAAATACAAAACTGAAGATTAAATTTAAAGGAAAATTTGACCAAAATACGAGTGTTTAACAGTTGTTCATAAAAAATAATAATTTGAATTGTTGCAAATTCTACACGATTTTATAATCTTCCCTTGGGCTAAAAGTTCTCCCGCAGAAACGTAGCACTTGCTTTGAGAAGAAGTGTTGCAAATAAATGGTTAAGTTTAGAGTTCTTTGCCTCAAGTATAAAACTTGAAAGTTCGGCTTTTGCGTTTCCCCAAAAAACAAAAAAACTTAAACGCTCATTGGAGGTGCTGTTTAGTTTAAAAATGTATTTTGTAAAACGATGTGGTTGAGTTTGAATGTTAAGTAAGATACTTGGTGTAGTTGTTACCTCGTGTAGCGGCGCCTCTACAGCATTCTGTGTCCATATCATATTTCCCGGTCGGAGCATTAGTTCTACGCTTAGGCGTAGAGCAAGCGAGAAATGTCGGAAAACAGAAAAAAAACATAGGACAGACAACAAGAGGATTTTATTTTCGACTGAAATTTTGCGTTAAGTATTGCATTTGTCATTTTTTTAATATTATTTATCTTTGGTTAGGTTCTTTTTCAATACTCGAAAATTAAAAAAAATAAAGCGAAGCATTGAAAAAAGAAATAGCAAATGAATGTCAATAAGACAGCTGTCGTAAAATATTTTTTTACGTGTTGCAAAATATATGCATGTATTAAATAGTTTCGTGTCCCCCCCCTTTTTTTAAGGCTTACAAACATAACACTTCTTACATGTTAATTTATGCCGCGATAAAGTTTTTTATTTTTAGATCAAAGTAATGTATGAATGTGTTGGATATTAATGAATTAAAAGAGGTGCGCAAGGATAGGATAAAATGGAGGCAAATCTAAAAAGAATCTGGCTATTCGTAGCGGAATGGTGACAAAGTTTTTACAAAGCAATAATTTTTAATCATCTGTTTTTGACCAGGAAAAAAGTTTGTACATTATGTTTGACAAATTTATTTTGAGAAAAGACTAAATATAAATGAACCTTTGAACCTTACAGTATCTTTAAACTAAAAAACGTTATTTTCAGTCACATTGAGTCACATTAATCTGCGGTCACACCTTTGGTAATTTTGGCAATTTTAGTCGCTACTACGACTAACGCAAATGAAAAAAAAAACAACGGACAATCTACATTATTTTTTAATTGCAGGTTTGAAATTCCATATCAATATTATTTAAAAGTCATAAACTGCAACAAAAAAATCATATGGGCAAGACTTTTTTTTTTAAACATTTCAAACAAATTTCATTATCTCAATTTCAACAGCATAAATTTATCACAAAACATTTGGATACACTACAGTACAATATTTTTTTGTAAAATAATTGAAAACTCTGCTATCAGTGTGTTATTTTTGTTTTTTTAAATGAAAAGTAATCAATGTAAAACACATATTGTTTTGACAAAAACGAGGATCAGATGAAAAAAATGTGTCATTGCAATGGTAAAAATATTGTAATATTTGAAAATGCATTGGATCAGAATTAAAGAAAAACTGAGTCTCAGAATATTTGTAGAACGATGATCATATAAAAAATAAAAGAAGAATCATTTGGTGGGGTTTTTTTTGTAAAGATCATTTCTTATGTAAGAGCGCTCTGCGAACTTGGTTGCCAACACAAAAAGCGCCAGTTTTTAAGCAAAACCCAGTTGTTGTAAGCCTTGTTGAGCCTAAGGTGTATATAACACCCCTTCTGCAGGAATTGCACTGGCTCAGGATCATTGAGAGAATTCAATACAAGCTCTGCACGCTCACCTACAAGACATTACATGGAATGGCGCCGCTTTACCTTGTGGACATGATTGGAAGGAAGGAGATTTCAACTCGCGGACGCACACTTAGGTCCCGAGACGCTAACGCGAGTCTGCTCCAGGTCCCCGGCAGATCCACAAGGACGTTGTTCGGTGACCGAGCTTTTTGTGTCGCAGCTCCGATGGCTTGGAATGCCCTCCCAGTGACCCTCAGAGAACAACACGTTGAGGAGCGGTTTAGAAAGCAATTAAAAACATTTCTGTTTGGACACTCCTACGAAGCGCCTTTGAAGTGACATCAGTTACGAAATGGCGCTATAAAAAAGTGTAGAACTATTCTATTCTATTTATTTAAGGTGACAGATGTTTGGTACCTTATTAAAACTAGTTGTACAATCAGCCAAAAATGACGAAAGTTGAATGTTATTTATTTTTCTCCGATGAGAAATTTAACCTTCAGATTGCAATTCTGACTCATTTTGTTATATTTAAAAATTTTACTTTGCATACTACGTTTTCCTCAATTTTTTTTCAAAAATAAAAAAGGGTTTTTAAGCAACTGGTTAACGATAATGATAATTATTATTAAATTAATATTTAATGATGAAAAAATAAACGTTGAAATCAGAAAACAAATGTTTATTGAACTTCAAAGCTTTTTGCTAAATATAACATAAACATCAACCATAAAAACGCATGCAGTTTATTGTTTCCATTATTAATATTTAATAATATTCAGTCAATCCAAACAACCCCGATTTGACCGGGAGGTTCACGCAGATACCATGCAACCTTTCATTTGAAAAAAAAGGGAAATTAATATCCAGAACAAATACGCGGCAAATCAAATGGAACATGACTGGTCGAAACCAACAATCAATGCAGTGAAACAGTTTATTGATGTCAAAATGGCAGGAAAAGTATTGATTGCTTTTTATCTTATTTGTTTTTGTGAACCTGGAAAAACAAAAAAGGTTTTTTACTCATAAAAAAATATGACAACGTCAGTATTCAATGTGATACATTTATTTTTTGACGTACACAGAAAAAAATGGACATGATCCAAAAATACCGTTTTTATTTTCTTTAGTTCATTTCGTTTCATTAGTATGCAAGGTTTTACTGTTCATTCATTAATAGGTTGGCATGAGGTTGACCAGTGTTTTGAAACAGTTGCATACTTTGCCACAGCTACGCCTGTTTCAGGGAACTTTGCAAGACTTTGGGAGATATGATGATTTAAGTTTTCGTTGTTTTTTTGTGAGTCATATAAGAGTATTATCACATTTATACTGGTTTACTTGTACTAAACTGTAAATCTTACTTAATGTTTACAATTTATCTTTGCAGTAATAATAGTATATTTAGCCATAAACAATCAAAGACGGTATGGAAACATTAGAAAGCATTTCCTCATCCTTCCCACATATTTATCACATTTAAAAAAAAATGCTAGATAACCATAAAATAAGGAATTCAATATACGAAAATTACACATCTAAATTATCGTACTTACAGAAAAATCGTACAACGGTAATGCCATCTCTTTTTATCTTATTTTTGTAATGGAATGCAAGTAAAGAACAACAATGTTACACATGTCTAAAAGGGTACATAAAAAGAGCGCACTTTTTATGTTAGAAAAAATCTAACTATTTTAAAAATTAAACAGCTCTTGCCATAAAACCATGAAAGTATTAGCATGGATGCGCTTCTGCTTGACAAAATGCGAAAAAAAGTATTGCAAGCTGTGGTGCATAATCCCGTACGGTTCGTCTGCCCCGCGTGGCTTATCTCCAATAATAACGATGCGGTCCACTTCCTGCAAAATGATACGGGATATTTTTAATCTGCGCGGAAAAATAAACTCCATTATTGATTCAATAAAGCGATATTGCCAAACAAAATATTGTGATTGGACTTTTTATACAATTTTTCGGATGAAGTATTCATCTCGATGGTATTTTATAATTTCTGAAAACAAATGTAAAAATCCGTTTTAATTATGATTTTTATCATATTTTAAATATATCGAATGGATTATAATTAAATAAAACATACCTATCTCCGGAAAATAAGAAATTCGCAAATAAAACATTGCGTATCCCGTTTTAACTAAAAGTTAAGTATGATGCTAACCTACAGTTCTGCGAGAAAAGGTTCATTTAAAAATTAAGACAATATATATCTGTTTTATACTTTTTATTTTTGGGTAGGTACCTAAAAAACTTTTTTGATAAATCATATAATATATTTCAAAAATTAAATGAACGATGTCTGTAGATTTCAAAGGAATAACGACATTTGTAATTATACCTTTTTTCTAAGTCTAACTTTCTTTATTGTCATTGTGATGTATGACACTTTTATTTTTACCCAAACACTTTATGAAGAATTGAAGCGTGACCTAAAAAGACAAGACAAAGTTGTCCTATTAGGGGTCGATCTTTGATCGTCCTTTTATACCTAATTACTACCCCGCCCTCCCTCATCCCTCATCCTCTCCTCTTCCCCCTCCCCTTCATCCTACCTAGACTAGACTGACCCCTCTACCCTTGCACTGGCAAACCTAATTTGAGCCACGATAATGATAATCGTTCAACTGCATGTAAAGCGTCCTGACTCAAAAAATAATAATATTAGGATGATTTATGTGGTGAGCGCTGTTTTTGTGTGAATCACACCTCAAGAGCCCTCTGCAAGCTTGGCCGTCGCTGTAGAAAGCGCCAATTCTCAAGCAAGAACTAGTTGCTGTAAGGCTGGATGGACCTTTGGTGACCGGACTTTGGTTAAGGTTTATGATTTTTTCACCCAGCGAAGAGCATAATATTTGAAAATATGAATGGTATATTTTTGGTGCTCCACGGGGATTCGAACTCACACCCTTCCATTTACAAGTCAGAAGTGTTAACCACTAGACTACGGACCAGTTAAAACTCAAATTGCAACAAATTGTCAAGCATTTGTCATTATATTTTATAAAATGACTTTGTATTAATAGCGACGTATTATTTTCAATTATTTCCAATGATAAAAACGGGTAGAAGTTTTTTGAAATGATATGCTTTTAATGAAGCTGTAGGAAACTTAGGGCTTGATTGTTTTGAGCTTAAAGTAAGATACATTGTACAAAAATTCAATATTTAAAAAAAATGACGCTCTAGCCTGAACACATAATCTTAGCGTCAATTTCAGAAACTCTTTTGGAAAGCAACTAGTATTTAAAAAATGTTCACAGGAAAATAATACCTCTGAATTTAAGTCAGATCTTTACTCATAAGAAGTTGTTTAATAAAGCTCAGTTTTTATTAAAATGATCCCATTTTGAGCTTTGTCACATGGCGAATGCGGGTGCCATGCTCCCTCTGACCTATCCTAAGTTGGGCTCTTGTGGAGATGCGACCCAATTACGTACGTATCTCCATAGAGACATTCGCTGCAAAGTTATCTGCACTTATTCTGGCGTAAGTGGAAGAGTTGAGATGTAATTGCATATGCAGGGACCTTAACATGGAGAGAAAGCGTCGCTGCTTGTGTGCTAGACGAGGGAGAGGACTTTTAATAAAGTTGTGCATTTGTACGTCAAGGCTACACAAGCCATTTATCTGTTTACTGTGGTGACTTTTATTTAGATAAAAACTACAGTTTTATAACTAAATCTTAATATAAGTTGCAAAGATATATCACATTTGAGATTCATATTAAATGCACTCCCACAAGCAGACACGCATAATTTCGCGCAAACACATGCCGCATGTGGACCTCTAATATAAAAAAACCCAATCTGAAATGAACAAAAGCCCTGCAACTCTTGCCGACCTTCCCTGAAACAGGGGTGACATTGGCAAAGTGAACGATTTTCTACAGCATGGGTGATCAGCCGCATACCAACCTATTAGTCAAGGAACGCGTTTTAAAAAAAGCATCATAAATTAACCAACAGGTTTGGACCATTATTTTTATGAAAAAACCTTTGGCTCAATTTTTTTAATCATCGTAAATCATCAGTTATCAGAAAAAAACGATAAGGGATATTTTTTAAGATCACATAAATATGAAGTACTTTTTGTCATTTTTATAAACATATTGATCGTAAGAGATGCGAAAAAAAACAGTTGCTTTAAAATAAACCACAACATTTTTAAGTGCATAATAAAAGTGAAAAAGTAGGTAGGTGTTTTTTTTAACAATTTTTGGCCAAAGACGTCAATTTCATGTAGACTGATTTTTGAACACGACTATTTTGTAAAAAAAAGCATTAAAAATTCTTGTTTTTTTTATTTGTATGGTACAAATAAAGCCCACACATCCTGATACGCAATATGGCGATTAGATAGGTATACTATTTTTTGCTGATATTTCATTAAAACACATTGCAGCATCCTGTAAAAAAACAAAAAAGGACTCAATGAAATTGGTAAACTGGGTTTGTTTTGCGAAAAACCCAACCTGGTCGGGTGGAGCGTTAAAAGATTAAAAGTATGCAAATAGCTTTTTAGCATCAAAAAATAAAGCGCCAACTTTTAACTCGGCTAAAAGTGATTGGAAAATGATAAAAGCCAGCGAGTCAATGGCAAAACAAATCAATTACTAAGCCAAGACTCAAAAACGGTCGGCGATATGAAACATCTGATGAAATTTACCCTGAAAACAGTATCGACTCCCCTTTGTAACCTTTTTGGTTTTTTAGTCTGCTGAGTTTTGAGGCTTTCATTATGCCATTAAAAATTTGATAAAATTTAAATGTTAGAGTAAATTCTTCACTTTATTGAAAGTAAAGGTCATTTACAAAAGATAGTAGTGAAGTAATAATTTTAATTCATCACGTATGTCCTATAAAAAAAATGCTTTTTCATTGAGATCTAAATCTAAATGTAAATCTTAGTTGCAAAGATATCATTTGAGATTCATATTAAATGCATTCCCAAAAGCAGACATGTATAAATTCACAATATTCCGCATGTGTTAGTTAAGTTGTTACAAAGGTTCCGCATGTGGACCTACAATATAAAAACCCAAACTCAAATGAAACATATGCCCTGCAACTCATGCCGACTTTCCCTGAAACAGGGGTGACATTCGCAAAGTAAACCATTTTTTACAGTATGGGTGGTCAGCCTTCTACCAACCTTTAAGTCAAGGAATAATAATACAAATAAATAAAATGTTTTTTTTATTATTTGACTAGAGAGTCTTCAGACCATTATGCTGGAATGTTTTATTGAATAACGTCTTTAATTTGAGATATACTTATTGGTTAACATCGCTGTTGATGGCTATGTCAGTGCAACAGCTATTCATGAAAGAAAGTAAGAAATAAAACATCAGCTAGGAAAATTTCAAATAGCACAGAAACAACAAATATTATTCTGCAGCAAAAAAAGGTTAAATGGAGATAATTATAATGGACATTTCCTTTTGTTATGTAACAGGTTGTTGCGAATGTGTAATTGTGTGTTTTTCTTGTCAATGTTTTTGTATGTAATAAAGTCTGTGAAGACTCTAGAAGTAAGGTACCTACATGGTTGTATTTGTTCGAGATTGTGAAGGTGCGTACTAGAATATTCTAAGTAGAATGTTCTAGGGAAATCTTACATGTGCCAGATCTCAATAATAATAATATTAAGATGATTTGGTGAGTGCTGTTTTTTGTGTGTATCACACCTCAACAGCCCTTCGAGAATCATTATATTCTCACCTTTGAATAGATACCTACCGAGATGCTCTGTAGCCACACTGGTATCTTAGCTGTCGAGTCATACAGTTAAAAAGCAACTCTCTATATGAACTCAACTTAACCTGTATCTGATATAAATTGTGCAAAATATTTGTTTATAAAATTGAACCCAGTAAAATCATTACAATTCAACTCCTTTTTTCCTGCAGTAATAAAATGTTTCCTTATTAAATGTATAAGACAGAGGAAGCACTAGTTTGATATAATGTCGGTCGTATAAACGGGGTCGTTATGTGTGAATTATTAAGCCTCACGCAATGTGACGAGATTTATTAGCGTTTAACATTCAGGGCGAAGAGAGACAAAGTGGGAGCGAGCCCTAACTCTTGGCTACTTACCAAACAACTGCCTTAAGTCTTGCTAACTACGAGTGTCATACATAATAAGCTGGAGATATATAGATAAGCTTATTTGTAAGCAATGTAACTATAAGAAATTTGACATGGCTTTTCCAGATGACACAAAAAAAACACTTACCTATTCAAAAATAAAAATAAAAGTATCTGAAAGTACGAGAACTGATTTAGAATAAATGTGTATGATAAATATTTTTTTTCAATATCCAAGAATCTTAATTATAAAACACTTTAACAAAGCACCAGTTGACGTTTCTAAGAACTGATCGTCTAAAGAGTGCTAACTGAAAGAGATCACACACTTTGAAAGAAAATCATAACAGACTTCGGATATGGTACATTTGCAGTGGCTGGCCCCAGTAAATACCTGGAACCGACTCCTGATAGACGTTCAACGTTCAAAGACTTTTAAAACTTTAAAAAGAAGATGAAGGCCCATAATTTGGTCTAGAAAAGTTAAAAGCTTGCAGCGCCTCACGACAGAAGCAAGAACTCAAGCAACACCTCTGCGGCACCCTTCCAGGGAGACATAGAGATCCCAAGACTTTCAAAAATTGGGGAGCCTCCCGCACAGGATTCCTTTAAAAAAAGTGTCCTTTGAATACAAAGATGCCACGAAACGGTTCTCAAAAAAATCATCTCTACAGGAGACTACTCAAAATGTAAATAAGACTGAAACAAGTCAATGGAATAGGAAAAAAGCGACTAATTACCAATCTTTTCTAAAAAAAATGATCCTTAGAAAATAATGAATGACAGCTTTAGCCACAAGTATTACAATTTCACTCTTTGAATGTTTACTGTTTTGTGTTTTGATTAAAACATCCACAGTATTATTTTGGTGGAATTTATTAACAGAAGCGGCATTCAAATCGGGATTAATCTAATAATTTTGATTCAAATAAACCCAATAAGGTCTACGGAAGCGTAGATTAGGGCAATCAATGCTGGACCGTTTCTCGCTTTGTCGTAGCGCTACGCTAGCCGCTACGCCGGCGTAGTATGTAAATAGTTCGGATGTTTGTTCCAACCATTGGTTTGTTTCGAACGAATGGCAAACAAAGTTTATGTGGCAAGTTACTGGCACTGAATTGTTTCATTGGAAATTCCTAAAACAAGGTAATTGCCTTATAGAATTTACGATAAACCTCAAATTTTGATTTCAGTGCGGTTTAAATTTATAACACGATAAATACTAGAGTCGTTCCCTTGGTGCTTGTTTTTCTTATGTCCATCAAAGATAATTTCAGATGAGTAATGTTTGTATGTGCACAGGACCAACGTGTCATGAAAACTGAAAAGCATTTCGACCATTCCACTGAAAGGTCTTTGAATCAAATAGTAGATAATCCAAACAAGCAATAAGGAGACGATATGTGTACAGATACAAGGAATATACATATTACAACACATAACATAGCAAAATGAAATTAAAAAAAAAATCATTTGACGGCTCAAATATGACTGAAATCTTGCAAAAAAATATATACCTATGCACACGAATTACTGATGACCGTAAAGATGTTATATAAAACTCTTGCCTTGTTCTGAAAACAAAAAAATAAATGAGCAATTTGATCACTAGTTTTTTTACCAAAAATATGCATCCGTTGTAATGTATTTGGTATTTTCTATAAATAATACGCATTATTTTATTCATTAATAAACGTTTTTTTTAATGAAAAAAAAAAGAAAATGGAGTACGTTAAGAAAAAAAACTCAGCAGCTGCACTTTGTTTCTGTTGACATCCCAAGGAGTCAGCTGGTTTTCTGATCATCCTTCTGGCAGTGAGTATCCTTGCTGCCTGAAGACGATATAAGTGGATTACTGTTCGCCTTGAAGTTGTGCAGCGGGGACAAAGTGAAAACTTTCATAAGTGAAGTTCCGTTTTCCCTTCAGAGCAGTAATTACTCGTTTGATGAAGTAAACTTTTGTTGTGTTTTTCTAGCGACAAATGCTTTCTTTACCGACGCTTAATAAATCCTTCTATCATATAGAGAAAAAAAGCTTTGAACATATTAATTTTATAACCTTCTTCAATTGTAATATTTTTTACTTCATGAGTGATAGTTTGACTCTCTTTACTTTACAGAAAGATAAATTTTTTCAACCCTTCTAGGCCTTAAAACTCTAGTCAAAGCCTTCTAGGTGAACAAGCAAGAAAAAAAATGTTTTATTAGTTATAGATATTAAAAATTCAATTTTTTTATCAAAGGCCTGTTTAATATGTTTTAAATTTTCTTCTTTTCAGCTTTATTCATTGTACAGCGAAAAATCCACACAAAATGCCATATCAAAAGAAATAAAGAACACAAGTCTCTTATTTACGTACCTACTTGATGTAAGTTTAGGATAAGTCTTAAATAAAATACTATAGACAGCGTGGGAGACGATTCTGATCGTGTTTTCCTTACTTTATGTACAAGGACAGACTGTTAAGCCGCCAGCAAACAATGGTATTGTTCTGTTTGTACTGAGCGTATCCTGTTGTATCTTTTATTGTCTCTGTATCTTTTCTTGTCGTGTTGTTTCTCTTTTTATGTTGTTGTATCTGTCAGCTTGTGTTTATAATTGATTTGTCTTTAAGTATTAATTGAAACTCTCTGTTAATCCGACTCAATTAAACTTCCAAGGCGAAAACAAAAACTTTAAGATTGTCGCGCCCCTGCGAGTCCGTCTCCCAGCCTAGATTAATGGACGCTATAAAATATTGTTGAGTGAAAACTTTTTCGTAAAATACTTTTGGACGTTAATTGCGATGTTTTCTCATGTTTATTTTTAGACTTCTTGATTTTTATTAGTGAACTAGCAGACCAAACCGCGCTCTCGCACGGTTGGCTGCTAGGCCCTACGGGCGGTTTTTAGTCTGGCTTCGTTATAATTTTTTGCCCATATGTTCTTTATTTCATTGAATGCTTTTAGATATAATTTAATAAATTTTGTGATGAAAAGGTAATTGAATTCTTTTCATGTTCCGAATATCTTTAATCCACGAAAGACGAATTTAAGTTAAATAGCCTGCCTACTCGTGCTGCGCACGATAACGGCATTTTAGTTTGAAGTCCGGCTTCACCAGCACACTTTACCCCTGCTCTGATTTTTAAAAGATCCATGAGAACTGACCAACAACAACAACAAAAAGTGGACAATTTTATGGTAGAATCCCAGGCCTGATTGTGCTACTTCCTATTGTTGTGCAGGTGCTGAAGTCTTTATCCTGCTTTTTATTTCTGCTCTTTATTTTTCTGGTGATGGTTTATAATGATGCTCGACCCGTTCATTATCATTTAAGTGTATAACTTGTCTTTTTTGCTCTTTTTCGTTTTGCTGGTAATAGTATCTTAAGCGTACCTGTGTTGCTTGCAATTGTCTTATAGTGGCATGAAACATGACTGCGTTTGCCATACGGCATTGTTTTGTTGGTAACGGTGCTTTTGTTTTTACATTGTTCAAGCTGCTACAATTGGCATGAAATGTCTTCAGACTGCTCGTGCTGCTCTGAATTACCTTTTGCCATCTTATAACTGCTTGTTATACTTTTCACGATATTGGTACCTGAAGATACCTTAAAATGCCTAAACTCACAATCTACAAAAAATCTAAGTATGAGAAAACGTTCGACCCATCGACAGAACTCTAAGAAAAAAATGACTTTTGAAAATTAAAAAAAATAAACTTTTTTTATTTTTATATATAAGACACTTTGTATGAAATTTTACTTTTTAAATATTTGTTCAAAGAAATTTGCCGTAGAAAAAAAGTTTCTTCCAACATTTATGGAGTTTACTAAAATGCATTTTAAATTCGAGTATGAGGCCTAGACATTCAAAATGGCCGCCTGCAGAGCAATGTATTTTTTTAGTTGGTATCGCGGGTATGCAAAATATACACTTGGCGAGATTGTCCTATTACATATCTTTACATTTTGTAAAATTAAAATTCTAAATGAAGTATCAAAATAGTTGATTTTTTTACTTATAAATTTGACTTTTTGGTAAAAATCAGGCTTTTCAAAATTTTTTTGGAAAAAAATTGTCATTCAAAAAAGATTTCTTTCAAAAAATGTTGACATAAACAAAACCAAATTGATCATTGAAAAAAAACCTTCAGACTTTTAAAATGAACGCCAGGAGAATGTTTAATATTGGAGAAACAAAAAAAAAACGTATGGCAGCTACTCTTAATCCTTCATGTATTTTTTGTTTTTTTTTTGAAAATATGTAAGTCTGTTTATGTTTAGGTGGCATGCTTAATTTCAATGTTCCAACTTAATGCATGCGCCCGTTGTGCCACCTGAAAGTTATTGTTTTTTATTCTTTTCTATGTAGGTATTTACAAATTTTGTTTGAAGAATTTACTTTTTGCGAAAAAGTTTCTTCCAAAAGTTGTTAAAATTACTGAGAAGCATGACTGTTTCGAATATCAAGCCTGTAAATTTAAAATGGCCGCCAGCGGCAAGATTTCAATTTTCAGTCTGTATCGCAGGTATGCGAAATATGCACGTGACGTCATTTGGACCCTGACAGTTGTTTAGCCACTGACACTTTATGGGGGCATGCAAAATTTCAGCATCGTGCTGCGAACGGTCTGGGCGCCTATAATGGTACAAATATACAAACACACAAACAAACAAACAAACAAACAAACAAACAAACAAACAAACACCAAAAATTCTGGAATGTAGCGTTAGTTTAGTTTATCAAGAGGAACACTTTTTAGAAAAACATTTTTGCAAATTCGAAAAAAACAGACGCAAATACCCCTTCCTTTTTTATATATAAGACTAGCAGACCAAACCGCGCTCTCGCACGGTTGGCTGCTAGGCCCTACGGGCAGTTTGTAGTCCGGCTTCGCCAGCACACTTTACCCCTGCTCTGATTTTTAAAAGATCCATGAGAACTGACCAACAACAACAACAAAAAGTGGACAGTTTTACGGTAGAATCCCAGGCCTGATCGTGCTATTTTCTATTGTTGTGCAGGTGCTGAAGTCTTTATCCTGCTTTTTATTTCTGCTCTTTATTTTTCTGGTGATGGTTTATAATGATGCTCGACACGATCATTATCAATTAAGTGTATAACTTGTCTTTTCTGCTCTTTTTCGTTTTGCTGGTAATAGTATCTTAAGCGTACCTGTGTTGCTTGCAATTGTCATATAGTGGCATGAAACATGACTGCGTTTGCCATACGGCATTGTTTTGTTGGTACTGGTGCTTTTGTTTTTAGATAGTTCCAGCTGCTCTTATTGTCATGAAATGCCTTCAAACTGCTCGTCCTGCTCTGAATTATCTTTTGACATCTTTAAACTGCTTGTGATACTTTTCACGATATTTTAGTGTCTGATACTGCTTGGTACCTGAAGATACCTTAAAATGCCTAAACTCACAATCTACAAAAAATCTAAGCATGGGAAAACGTTCAACCCATCGACAGAACTCTAAGAAAAAAATGACTTTCGAAAATTAAAAAAAAAAAAACTTTTTAACTTTTTTCATTTTTATATATAAGACACTTTGTATGAAATTTTACTTTTTAAATATTTGTTCAAAGAAATTTGCTGTAGAAAAAAAGTTTCTTCCAACATTTATGGGGTTTACTAAAATGCATTTTAAATTCGAGTATGAGGTCTATAAATTTAAAATGGCCGCCTGCAGAGCAATATATTTTTTTAGTTTGTATAGCGGGTATGCAAAATATACACTTCGCGTGATTGCCCTATTACATATCATTACATTTTGCTTAATTATAATTGTAAGTGTAGCATCAAAATAGTCGATTTTTTTACTTATAAATTTGACTTTTTTGTGAAAATCAGGTTTTTCAAAATTTTGTTCGAAAAACTTTGTCATTGAAAAATGTTTTCTTTCAAAAAATGTTGACTTTAGCAAGACAAACTTGATCATTGAGAATGAACTTCCAGACTTTTAAAATGAACGCCAGAAGAGTGTTAAATATTGACGAAACCAAAAAAAAATGTATGGCAGCTACTCTTAAAACTTCATGTATTTTCTTGTACTTTTGAAAATATTTAAATCTGTTTTTGATTGGGAGACTTGCCAAATTTCAATGTTCCAACATTATGCATGCGCCCGTTGTGCTACCTGAAAGTTATTATTTTTTATTTTTTTCTATGTAGGTATTTACAAATTTTGTTGGAAGAATTTACTTTTTGCGAAAAAGTTTCTTCCAAAAGTTGTTAAAATTACTAAGACACATTACTGTTTCGAATAGGAAGTCTTTAAATTCAAAATGGCCGCCAGCGGCATGATTTTAATGTTCAGTTTGTATCGCAGGTATGCGAAATATGCACGTGACGTCATCCGGACCCTGACAGTTGTTTAGCCACTAAGACTTTATGGGGGTGTGCAAAATTTCAGCATCGTGCTGCGAACGGTCTGGGCGCCTATAATGGTACAAATATACAAACAAACAAACAAACAAACAAACACCAAAAATTCTGGAACACAGCGTTAGTTCAGTTTGTCAATAGAAACACTTTGTAGAAAAACATTTTTGCAAATTCGAAAAAAACAGACGCAAATACCCTGTCCTTTTTTATATATAAGACTAGCAGACCAAACCGCGCTCTCGCACGGTTGGCTGCTAGGCCCTACGGGCAGTTTGAAGTCCGGCTTCGCCAGCACACTTTACCCCTGCTCTGATTTTTAAAAGATCCATGAGAACTGATGTTATGTTTGAATTGAAAGGTATCTCCAGGATACTTACATCCGGCTAGCTCTCATCAGCATCACTCTCAGGGCGTGGGGTTCTTTCTTTGGTATTGCTTACTTATATCTTGGGAAGGTTGTATAATTAAAAGATAAGTTTAACATGAACAAATAAGGGTTTATTACTGTACTAATATGGGGGGGGGAAAGGGGAAATAAGGGATTGGCCAGACCTACAGGTTGTCACTAGAACACTCCCTATTCCGTTGGCTGGAGTTCTAAACGGAAGGCCTGGGGCAGCGCCCCAGGCTAGCGGCGGTTCACAAGGTGGACGCCTCCACACGTGAGAGCCTCTGGGTGGGCGCTCCTATGCCTCTGGTCCACAAGGCGGGTGCCTTGCTGGCAGGAAATCCAAATAGATGGGGGGGAAGGGAGCTCCATCGTAGTGCCCCCTCCTGCACCGCTTGGTGCTTGGTCGCTAACGTCTGACTCACTTCACATCTCGCCGGGAACTAACGAACGACGGCCTGATTAGTTCATACGGTGCAGTTCGGCCGCTTCCGTGACCGTTCGGCTCCGTTCGGCTCACAAACATACACTGCACACTTCGGGATTGTTCTTTTAATGTTATTATAAAATAACATAACATTCCCCTTTCTCACAAAAATAAAGAAAGAAAAAAACCAGGAGCAACACAACAGTCTTCACACACAACACCAGGTCTTTGGCCATTAAGAAAATTGAAAATTTTATGGGAACACAAAAAGGAAAAGGGGATTTACAGGAACATCCTTCTATCCTATCAACACACCAGAAAGAAGGAAGAAGAAAACTGGTGGCTGTGAGAATTATCGATTTGATTTGGGAAATTTCAAGGTGGTTCCAATAACCGACAAGACGCGGATTAAAAGCGATCTTGTAACAAGGCCTTTTTTCTTCACCAAAACATGTCGAAAACTCTAAACAATAAATAATAATCACAGCAATCAAAACATATTTTACACTGGTACTTATATTAACCAAGTCATAACTCGTTACAGGAGTCGACTATTATATAACAATAAGTTCTGAGCTGAATACAAAAAAAATACATACAGAGACAACATCCAAAACTCGCTCAAAATATTTAATATGTTAGTGCGTAAAATCCACTACGAACTCACTCGAAAAAGAGTGGAACATTCCATATAAAACATCCTTAAGTGAATATGGAATACACAAACAAAATATAACAAAAACACCAGCTCTTTCGAGCCTCAAACACGTCTGTACTCACAGACATTTTCCTCCTTCGACAAAATGAACAAGGCTTTAAGTGTCATCTTATACACAAAAGTGCATATCAGATCCCAGATTTACGAAACGTAACATCTCAAGAAAATGCGCTCCCTTTTCCAACAAAAAGGCCAGCATTTCTTCCCCTTACATCAATTTCCACTCAAAGCAGTGATAATTTCATCCCTACATCAACATACCGTGGAAAATCCACACACGGACCTACGAAAGTAGAATCCCGGAAAACGGCTTCCCTTGCCCAAAGGACCACATTTTCCCACTCCTTCTCAATGGCGCCACTTCATTTTTTAGAAGAATAAAGAAACTTCATTATTCAATATTTTTCCAAAGGGTTAATTCGGAAAACCATTGAAATTTTACACAAAAAACTGTTGAAGATATTTACATACATAAAAACAAATGTAGTCAAGAAATCCTAATTCTAACTAAATTACCTATTTGTACACTATAAAACAAATTTCTCCGATGTTTTTTGAGAACCGATCAAGTTTACATTTCTCCAAGTGACCCGTATATCAGTCAAACATCGCACAAAAGTGATATGCTATTGGCTTGCAAGAAATAAAACCATCGTAAATATTAAACTAAAATGAATCCTAAGCTACTTTTTTACAAAAATTACAATCCTCTATCGTTTTTTGAAGGTTCTTGGAACGATTTCAATGTTCCCTGACAACGCACAAAAGTACCTACAGCTAATCTATAAAATTATTTACAATGGCAGCCAACAGAATAGCCATAGTTCGTAGTAAATTTCCGAAAGGAAATATTGTAAAATGTTTTTGAGAATAGCACATTAAAAAACCAAATGGGGGAAAAAACATCATGAATTACCAAACACTTAATCCTTACATTAAATAAAATACTTCTGAGAATCCTTTAATGTGGAAAAAAGTTTGTTTGCGAAAAAAGTGAAAGTTTATTTGCCTAGCAACAAATAATGCATCAATTTCAAGGTAGGTACTTATGTAAAATAAACAAAGCTAGATTTCTGTGAAAAAAAATTAACAAAATAATGATGCTTTCTCAAATGAATTCTCAAAAATGCATGTACATTTTATTGATATTAAAATTTCACAGAATTTTAAATCGTCAAAGCACATTTACGCAAATGTGGGGTTCTTTCTTTGGTATTGCTTACTTATATCTTGGGAAGGTTGTATAATTAAAAGATAAGTTTAACATGAACAAATAAGGGTTTATTACTGTACTAATATGGGGGGGGGAAAGGGGAAATAAGGGATTGGCCAGACCTACAGGTTGTCACTAGAACACTCCCTATTCCGTTGGCTGGAGTTCTAAACGGAAGGCCTGGGGCAGCGCCCCAGGCTAGCGGCGGTTCACAAGGTGGACGCCTCCACACGTGAGAGCCTCTGGGTGGGCGCTCCTATGCCTCTGGTCCACAAGGCGGGTGCCTTGCTGGCAGGAAATCCAAATAGATGGGGGGGAAGGGAGCTCCATCGTAGTGCCCCCTCCTGCACCGCTTGGTGCTTGGTCGCTAACGTCTGACTCACTTCACATCTCGCCGGGAACTAACGAACGACGGCCTGATTAGTTCATACGGTGCAGTTCGGCCGCTTCCGTGACCGTTCGGCTCCGTTCGGCTCACAAACATACACTGCACACTTCGGGATTGTTCTTTTAATGTTATTATAAAATAACATAACACTGACCAACAACAACAACAAAAAGTGGACAGTTTTACGGTAGAATCCCAGGCCTGATCGTGCTATTTTCTATTGTTGTGCAGGTGCTGAAGTCTTTATCCTGCTTTTTATTTCTGCTCTTTATTTTTCTGGTGATGGTTTATAATGATGCTCGACACGATCATTATCAATTAAGTGTATAACTTGTCTTTTCTGCTCTTTTTCGTTTTGCTGGTAATAGTATCTTAAGCGTACCTGTGTTGCTTGCAATTGTCTTATAGTGGCATGAAACATGACTGCGTTTGCTATACGGCATTGTTTTGTTGGTACTGGTGCTTTTGTTTTTAGATTGTTCCAGCTGCTTTTATTGTTATGAAATGCCTTCAAACTGCTCGTACTGCTCTCAATGATCTTTTGATGTATTAAAACTGCTTGTGATACTTTTCACGATATTTTAGTGTCTGATACTGCTTGGTACCTGAAGATACCTTTAAATGCCTAAACTCACAATTTACAAAAAATCTTAGTATGGGAAAACGTTCGTCCCATCAACAGAACTCTTAGAAAAATGACTTTTGAAAATTAAAAAAAAAATCTTGTTTACTTTTTTTATTTTTATATATAAGACACTTTGTATGAAATTTTACTTTTTAAATATTTGTTGAAAGAAATTTGCAGTAGAAAAAAAGTTTCTTCCAACATTTATGGGGTTTACTAAAATGCATTTTCAATTCGAGTATGAGGCCTAGACATTCAAAATGACCGCCTGCAGAACAATGTATTTTTTTAGTTGGTATCGCGGGTATGCAAAATATACACTTGGCGGGATTGTCTTATTACATATCATTACATTTCGCTAAATTATAATTGTTTGTGTAGCATCAAAACAGCTGATTTTTTTACTTATAAATTTGACTTTTTTGTGAAAATCAGGTTTTTCAAAATTTTGTTGGAAAAAAGTTGTCATTGAAAAAAGTTTTCTTTCAAAAAATGTTGACATAAGCAAAACCAAATTGATCATTGAGGAAAAACCTTCAGACTTGTAAAATGAACGCCAGGAGAATGTTAAATAATGAAGAAACCAAAAAAAAATGTATGGCAGCTACTCTTAATCCTTCATTTATTTCGTTGTTCTTTTAAAAATATTTAAGTCTGTTTATGTTTAGATAGCATGCCTAATTTCAATGTTCCAACTTTATGCATGCGCCCGTTGTGCCACCTGAAAGTTATTATTTTTTATTTTTTTCTATGTAGGTATTTACAAATTTAGTTTGAAGAATTTACTTTTTGCGAAAAAGTTTCTTCCAAAAGTTGTTAAAATTACTGAGAGGCATGATCGTTTCGAATATCAAGTCTGTAAATTCAAAATGGCCGCCAGCGGCAAGATTTCAATTTTCAGTCTGTATGGCAGGTATGCGAAATATGCACGTGACGTCATCCGGACTCTGACAGTTGTTTAGCCACTGACACTTTATGGGGGTATGCAAAATTTCAGCATCGTGCTGCGAACGGTCTGGGCGCCTATAATGGTACAAATATACAAACAAACAAACGGACAAACAAACAAACAAACACCAAAAATTCTGGATATGAGGCTTAGTCCAGTCCGTCAATAGAAACACTTGCTAGAAAAACATTTTTGCAAATTCGAAAAAAACAGACGCAAATACCCCTTCCTTTTTTATATATAAGATTGTACGAGATGGATCTTAGAGACAAAATGAAAACATTGGTTATTATATAAAATCCAAAAATTATATATTTTGTTGCCCACCTCACCACACAAAATGTAAGTAGGTTTAAGAAAAAAAAATGTATGACGAATGTTTTTCAAATTAAAAAAGTTTTTTATTATTTGCACTTATGACTGGTAGAGTCATAACAATTGAACGTTTTTTATAAGTTCACTTAGGCCCGGTATTATGAAGTATAGTAAAGTTAACTAAAATGCCATTTTAGTTCAATCATCATAATATTTTACTCACCAAATTTCGCCAGTAGATATTTAGTAACTTTAACTTACGATTTTAAAGATGGCGTCGCTTCACTGACAGCAGTTGTTCTTTTTTAATGTAAGGCTACATCAAAATTGTTGCAAACTGAACATTTTTTGTGTCATTTTCTAGCTTAATGAATGGTAATTTTTGGTTGTAGTTAGCTCGAACTTGAGTATTTTGAATAAAAGTTCAAGTAATAGTTAACTAAAATATTACTACACTTCAATATACCGGGGCATAGTGTGCTCACATATTTTTTCACGTAAAAAATATCTAAGATGTATTTGTTAAAACTTCTTCACTTTAACACTAAAAATGAAACTGAATGGGTTTTTGAAGTCACAATTATAAATGTGTTTTGTTAATAAATAATAACGTTCATTTTCTACTTCAGTAATTTTATAAGATACTAGCAGTACCCGGCGTGTTTCACTACGCCATTTGGGCATGTGGTATCAATTTTTTTCTACAGATAAAAGAGGAAACAACAGGATCAAAAAAAAAAGTGTGCTAATCGGAATCAAGCTTCACACAATTTATCTCTAGGTTAATCTTCACGTTTTCTAAAAAAAAAGGTCTAGGTACAACTGTTAAGCAGCAGAGCCAAGCATAGGGAAAATCGATTGCGGTGCTCCATTTATATTTAAGATAAAAAAATCGGCTATGTAACGTCACTCATCTAATCTATTCTAAGTTGCATGGATATAATTGTTACATTTAGAATTCACATTAAGTGCATGCCCACAAGCAGACACGTATAAGTTCACACTTGCACATTCTGCGTGTGAACCTACAACATAAAAACCCAAATCTCAAATGAACATACACCCTGCAACTCTTTGCTGACCTTCCCTGAAACAGGGGTGACATTGGCAGAGTGAACCATTTTCTATTTATAGTTGGTCAGATGCATATTGACCTATACAAGAAAAGAATATAAACAATAAATTAAATTTTATAATCATACAATTAAAGAACTAATCTATAAAATTCACTATACTCTTTGAGCAAAGTGAAGAAATAAATGTATTCCAAACAATCAGGAATATTTTTCAATGTAACCGCACTGTGAAACGTATGCAGTTGGGGAAAATGCTTCATACAATATGATGCACTAAGTGTTTTTTCAACTATCTCCATAAAAGTGTTTAATTTATGTTGAATTTTTGACTCCCTGTCCTGTCTTTATCCCGGCCAAGTGAATTCACATTTTTTCCCCACATTTAAAATGTGCTCTATCCATTATTTCAATAAGTGAAAGTTTTAGGTAGTGCACACGGAACATTTTCTATTGACAACAAAATTGTAAGTCGCACGGCCGGGTTAGGTAAAAGGCAAACATTTTGTTTATCTTGGTTGCTTTGGACCATTGTCACATAGAAGAAAGACGTTTAACCGCCGAGAAAAAAACGATCTTTAAATTTGTGGTGAGTATATAATTTTACAGAAATGCGTTTTTTGAAAAAACAACTATATTATGTATATTTTAATTTAAAGTATGTTTCAATAAAAGGTTTTAATAATAATAATATATTTCAATATGGTCTTCTAGTTGTGACCTACGAACTTTCGTTTATCGTATTTTTTATAAGTGCGGGATATAAAAGCTTTCTTACATTTCTAAAATTCAACGTGGAATACTTGAATAACATTTTTTAATTTGGAACTTTGTCTAGGCCAGGGGTCGGCAAACTTTTGAGTCGGAAGAGCCAAAAATTACAATTTACAAATTTCAAAGTTTTTCCTTGACTTATAGGTTGGTATGAGGCTGACCACCCATACTGTAAAAAATGGTTCACTTTGCCAATGTCGCCCCTGTTTCAGGGAAGGTCGGCAAGAGTTGCAGGGCTTATGTTCATTTAAGATTGGGTTTTTATATTGTAGTTCCACATGCGGTATGTGTGAGCGCGAAATTATGCGTGTCTGCTTATGGGAATGCATTTGATGTGAATCTCAAATGATACATATCTTATTTTGGATTTGGATTTGTAAAGAGCCACAAATGTTTTTTTGCCAACAATAAATAGCGTCGATGGGGCGGGGGGAGGGTGGGGGGTGAAAAGCGAGTACAAGTAGCGGAGAGATCGTTAATCGATTCAGAACGATTTAGTTTTTTTCGAGCAGAAGTATAATTCTGTGTTTTTTATATTTGCGTATGAAGCTATGAAATGAAGAAAGTATATGAAACGAAGAAAGTATATGTTGATAGAATAGATGGATGTCGTGGTAGAGGAAGACCGAGAAAGGTATGGATGGACCAAATATCCGAAATTGCGAATGAATGGAATATCCAGAGTCATAATAAAAGAAGAGCCTGTATGAAGAAAATTATTACTCTGGAGGAAATGAAAGAAGTATGTAAGGACAGAAAGAAATGGCGGTTGATCTGTAATGTTGGCGGCTAGGGTTTATTAAATTGGAATTTGTTTTTATTTGTAAATGGATATTTTGTATTTGGATATTATTATTTAGTGATGTATAAAATGTAATTTGTCGTGTGTGTGTTCCTTGACTTATAGGTTGGTATGCGGCTGACCACCCATGCTGTAAAAATGGTTCACTTTGCCAATGTCACCCCTGTCTCAGGGAAGGACGGCAAGAGTTGCAGGGTGTATGTCCATTTGAGATTTGGTTTTTATGTTGTAGGTTCACATGAGGCATGTGCAAGCGCAAACTTGTACGTGTCTGGTTGTGAGAATGCATGTAATGTGAATCTCCAATGTAACATATCTTTGCAACTTAGATTAGATTAGATTAGATTAGAAGCTAAAGAGCCGTAACTTCACACCCAAAGAGCCGCATGTGGCTGGTGAGCCGCAGGTTGCTTACCCCTAACCAAACCGATATCGATCCACCATATTTGTAAAAAGTCCGGTCTATAGCTTAGTTGGTAGAGTAACTGCATTCCATGCCGAGATCTCGAGTTAGAATCCCACTGAAGTTGTCAGAAATTATTTCTCGTTTCAGTGTTTATTTCTAACCCAAAATAAAATATCGGCAAGGCTTACTCAGCCTTCATAAGAAATGAGTGTCAAGCCACTCAGGAGCTGAATAACATCCATTTCAAGTTGGCGTAAAGTAAAAGTTACTGGGTTGTTCATTTTAGATTTGGATTTTAAATTATGAGTAGGTACACATGCAAATTTGTAAGCAAGAACTTACATGTGTCTACTTGTGAGCATGCATTTTATATGAATCTTTAATGTAAATGTATATTTGCAACTAAGATTATGTATTGTAGTTGAATATAATGGTCTTCTTCTATTGGGTGGTTTCAAAATTTACCGACCTCGTTGCTGAAATATCGAGAATTGAGAACCACTGTTTATTTGATCACCATCAAACTTCACAGGATTCGTTCTAAGAATATGTTACATGTTTCCTGAAAATTTCGTCAAAATCGGATGAGCGGTTTATGAGTCTATAGGGGACATACATACATACATACATACATACATACATACATACATACATACATACATACATACATACATACATACATACATACACACATCCTTCTTTATAGATATAGATTCATAAAGAAATATCAATGTGTGGTAACTTATTCAATCCGTTTATAATTTTCTTATGGAGAAAAATGACCAACGGATGCATACTACATATAAAGGTAAATTTACAACCATTTCTAATTGCGCAAAACTGTTATACTTTCTTAGTGTTAATTTATGATAGTTAAAGATCAAGAACTTTTTTACTTTATTTATTCAAGCACAAATAACTTGGTTACTGTGAACAAGAGATTAAAACCTCACTGCGGAAAAATGCATCCCGGTTCTAAATGAAGAAATATTTGTGCTGCGCAATCTAATTTAATTTTAAATTACTCATCTCCTCCCACGTCCTCTGCGCAATAAGGCGTTCGTTCGTGTTTTCAACAATAAAAAAGCTTCGTTAACGAGGTTTACCAGTAAATAAGACGGGGCACGAGTAGCGGGGACGAAACTAAATGAAATTCTCCCAAAACAATACGAGTTTAAATGAGTTTGATAGTTGTGCAAGAAGGTCAACACTACGGGGAGACATTAGACTGGTCTCTCCTAAAATATCAAACGGTCTTCCCGGAGATAAAAAAACGTCATCATTGTAGATAGAGTTTTGTAATTTACAAAAAAGTAACTGGTTCCGTAGTATTCTAATTTTTTGTACATCTGATAAACTTAATTTGTTTCTAGGTGGGTTTCGATTAGTTGAAACAATTGTGAATTTATCTGCGTTTAGATAAATAGTCCGTTTGCGTATCATGAATTAGACTCCAAAGATGCTCAAAGCATAGGACCTTTTTTTTCATTGCCATGAATTAGCTATTTCGTTAACACCTTTGTCCTATTGTGATCAAAGGCTTCGTCATGGTGCTTAACTTTTGTAAATATTACATCATAATTACTCGGAATTGCTCAATATATATATCTTCTTTTTAAGACTTTTCGTGTTCTACAAACAAATGTAAAAATCCGACTTAAAACAGAAATTTCTAAATACTCCTTTCTTCATCTTAATATTCTAGTTTTACAATAAGAATAGAGTTAATCTGCTTTTTTTCGTTTCTAATTTTTATTTTCAATGACATTTCAACGACAGATCGTTTCATTGTACTAAAGTTTAATTTGTAACGCGCACAAAGTATTGAAGAATTCTTTATTGATTTAGTACAATAAGTTGGCGAAATCTGAAAATTTTGGGCATCCGCGTTTTTACTTGGATTTATTGAAAACATTTGAAGTTTCCAGCGGTCCAGCTCCATACTTAGCAAGACAAAGTATTAGGCTTCTCGTTTGTTAGGCTGAGCTCATGTGGTGAGTTAAAGGCCAGGGGGAGAGGGGGGGGGGGGAGGGGAGATTGATGACAGGATATTAGGAAAAATAGGGGAAGGGGAGGCTAAGATCGATCAAGGAAAAAAGACGGAGGCTGCCTCTGTAATGCGTACAGACAAATTAAAGCCGCTTAGGGGCTAATTTTGTATTTTTGAAGTAAGTGATAAATATGGATTGAAGATAATGATATGATTGAATGGAAAAAAAATGGCATTGGACGTGCCAATTTTTAAATACACCTGTTTGGAAACAATTAGTGGTCTTTTGTGCTGACAAAATGATTTGTCAATTTGTGAAAGTGCACAAAAATAATACTAAAATCAGATAAGATCAGGAAAGTTCCGGAATGCACTGAAGACAAGCAAATTTCTGGCATCGTTTGCACCAGCGCCCTTGGAGTGACTACATCACGAAACGGCGCTATAAAGAAATCATCAACTCATCATCATCATCATCATCATCATCATCATCAAGATATTTACGTTTTCAAACGTTTCAAACTAAGTTGCACACATTATGTTACTTCTAGCCTTGTTTTCTGCTAAGGGGTCGCATGTGGGGAGCTAATTTAATTTACACACATTTTAGAAGGACTGGTCCTCATTTTTGTGAAGGCTGTGTGAACCTATGACTTTTGGTATTAAAATCAACACCTAAATGCAAAATTATTTTTTGACGCTCTTTGAGGGGATCGAACTTTAGCACTCTGCCTTTGAACGCTGAAATTCTACCAACTGAACTATCGCACAAACGCTTGAAAAAATGTGAAAAATTAATTAATAACGAAAATCGAAATCTAAGATGCAAAGATATGTATCATTGATATTAAATGCATTCCCACAAGCAGACACGCATAATTTCGCGCTAACACATGCCGCATGTGGAGGTCCACAATATAAAACACCCAATCTGAAATGAACATAAGCCCTGCAACTCTTGCCGACCTTCCCTGAAACAGGAGTGACATTGGCAAAGTGAACCATGTTTTTACAGTATGGGAGGTCAGCCTCATACCAACCTATAAGTTAAGGAACATACTTACATAACAAATTACATTTTTAAAGTCAATAAATAATAATAATATGTATGAACCTCAAAACTAGAACTGAAAACAAATTCTAATTTAAAAAACCAACATTACAGATCAACCGCCTTTTTTTGTCCTATGTAAGTCATTTAATAAATATATTTTTTCCTTATTTAAATATAATGTTAATATTTACCTAAACTTCTTTCGGTTTTTAGACTAAGTTTTTGGATTTTTTATCTGAATATTTAGTGCTGAATTCAAACGCAAATGGTATAAAGTGTGATTCTTGTATATAAGATATTCACCTAAATTAAAGCAAGAACAATACGGTTTTTTTTAAAAGCAAACTGTTTTAAATTAAATTACCAGATTTTATCTTACTTTAAACAAACCGTTTTTTGTGCTTCTTGCCTCTGTCTTGTTATTTATGTGTATCTCTACTTAATTCTGTTAATTTCGTATCTCAAACTTATCCCCCAGAGACTAAACAGCTTCTTGATGCATGACTAGCAAAAAAAAAACGTTTTCCGTTGTGAAATTATACTACAGAAGCAAGAAAAACAATCTATACCCCAGTATAAAACATTGCCTTAACATTTATAATGTATGAAAACTAAAACACCCTCAAGAGGCGATTTTGTGTATTTCATACATTTTTCTATTTACGTTACGGTTGAGTATCGAAGCAATGTTGTACACTAGTTGTTGTTGTTGTTGTTGTTGTTGGACCGGTCCGTAGTCCGTAGTGGCAACACTTCGGACTCGTAAATGGAAGGTTGTGGATTCGGATCCCGGCGGAGCACAAAAATATACCATTAATATTTCGAATGTGCTCTTCGCTGGGTTGAAAAATTCATAAACCTTTACCAATGACCGGTCACCAAAGGTCCATCCAGCCTTACAGCAACTGGGTCTTGCTTGAGTATTGGCGCTTTGTAGCGACGACCAAGCTCGTACACCTCTGCGGCACTACAACAAGTGTCATAGACCCCTAGAGTCTTTAGAATCTAGGGAGTCTCCCGCACAGGATTTCTTAAAAAAAAAAAAAGTTGTACCGAGCATTTTAAAACGATATATTTTATTTGAAGAGGTAAAAAAATACTGTTGAAGACGGTAAGGTAAAGAAAATTATTTTGAATAAGGCTGAAGTCGAGAAACGATGACTTTTGTAAGATGAATGGTAATCCCTTTGTTTGCAATGGGATTATTTACACTCCTGTTTGTAAATACTTAACGTAAAAAAGAGTAAACTTTTTGTTTGTGGAAAAGCAATTTATTGCCGACATAGTTCATGATTTTATATTTGTTTATTATTTACAAAGATTATCTTTCTGAGAATCGTTTTTATTTCTTGACATGTAAAAACATGAAAACTGTTCTTTTTAATTTATTATTTTCGAATGATTCCTTGACTTATAGGTTGGTATGCGGCTGACCACTCATGCTGTAGAAAATGGTTCACTTTGCCAATGTCATCCCTGTTTCAGGGAAGGTCAGCAAGAGTTGCAGGGTGTATGTTCATTTGGAATTTGGGTTTGTATATTGTAAGTCCACATGCGGCAAGTTTAAGCGCGAACTTATACGTGTCTGCTTGTGAAAATGCATTAAATGTTAATCCTCAATGTTACATATCTTTGCATCTTAGATAAGGTTAGATTAGATCATTTTCAATTACCTGTAAAAATCTGTTGGTTTCAATCCTTATATATGACTCGTTCGGAGTCAACGCGGTAAAAAGTTGCACTATATGTGCAGCTTATTTGCGTTGCCTTATACAACGTTTGGATTAGGCTACTACTTTTGCCACTTCGGGCAAGAATGGGTGGAGCAACGTAAACGGCTGCAAGATGGCAAAATAACAATCTCTCTTGCGTAGGTCCTTTTAATTTCACCAATCTAAGATTACTTGGCACTGCGTGTAGCATAAACAGGAGCAGTAGAAGAATCGTGTTTACATTCTGCCTTGCCCCTTATTTTGATCACTTCCCATCCAAACAGGGATGAGTCTTCTTCTTCTTCGTGTCAGCTTCACACCGTATTGGCCCAGTAACGAGCAATGTCTACAGCTCTTTGGTTTCCCGCAAAGAGATCATCCATGGAGCAGCTTGTCGGACAGGAGGGACAACACCGCAGGTGCTCCATTGTTTGCTGAGCTCCACACTCACATAGTGTAGAGTCCTCCCGTCCCAGAAATCCCCAGGTCAGCATGCTGGCCCGGGCTCTTCCAACATTGGTCCTCAATCTGTTTATGGATCTCAAAACAGGGATGAGTGTAAGCCCCACATTACACACAAAAATAAACTTTATTTTTGTGATTCAAACCTCAAGAGTCCTTTAAAACGGATAAGATTTTCTAAGGCATTTTTGTTATTGTGACATTTTTAACATTGTGGATATTCAGCCACATACAAACCCGTCATTTGAGAAACAACATCATGCACATTAATCTAAATAATAATTAGACGTCCATTAGTGTGATTAATGTTAATACTATAATTGTGTGACGTAATCAAACACGTCCCGCTTCTGACTACCTATCGAGATGCTGAAACAACAACCTCAAATTATCAACGTGGGCCGGTCATCTTCACTCAATGACTCGTCACTCATGACTCAGGTAACGAAGAGATGACGACACAATTAAACAAGATGACCTTTCAGGGAATATTGGAAAATTACCTTGACTTATAGGTTGGTATGAGGCTGACCACCCATACTGTACTTTGTCAATGTCACCCCTGTGTCAGGGAAGGTCGGCAAAAGTTGTAGGGTTTATGTTCATTTGAGGTTTGAATTTTATTTGTAAGTACACATTGCGCATTTGAAAGCGCGAACACACGTGTTTGTTTGTGGGCATGCATTTGATATGAGCTTTAAATGTTAATATATCTTTGCAACTTAGATCATAGACCGGTTCATTTTCCAGATGATATTTTTTCTTAAAGTTAGTAGCTTAAGTTTTTGTGTGGATGTAGCCTCAGATATAATTGAAGAAAATTTTGGTCCATAGAAATTATTTTATTATTGGGAAAAAATATCAGTGTCCCTAGTAATCTATCTTTACTCTAAGTTGCGAAGATAATATATCACATAAGTAATACATATTTAAATAGTCAGACACGTATTAGTTTGCGCTTACACATGCTGCATGTGGACCTCCAATATAAAAACCCAAATCTCAAATGAATATAAGCACTGCAACACTAGCCGAACTTCCGTGAAATAGGGTTAACATTGGCAAACTGAACCATTATTTTTATAGTTGAGTAGTCAGCCTCATACTAACCTATAAAACAAGGAAAAGTTTACCTAAATTTTGCAAATTGAACAAAATGTACGCAATGTTTTATACTCGGGGTACAATAGAATATTATAAGAGAAGAATATTCACGCCCACTATAATTTGAATGCTTTTTTAATGACAAAAAAAAAAAATTGCCACTTTATGGACGTGGTACATTTATATTGGGGGGGGGGGGGGGGGGGGGCAATGCCTTTCAGCGGCCAGGTTCCTAAATAAAAGACAAAAATATATTTATATTATTTATTACTTAAGACCGTAGTTCCACGTAAGTTTCCACGCATGTTTGCACGCCGAAAAAAAATCTAAATTCAATGCCCCATGACAGGATTTATCATTAGGAATTATTTAAAGTCTCATCATTACAAATATCGTCGACTTTTCAATTAAATTCAATGGAAGTCTCAAAGAAATAGTATCACGCGTTAAGTCTCATTTTATTTATTTATTTATTTAACATTTTACGGCATAGAATGCCTTTTACAGAAAAAAACACAAATACAAACAAGTAGAAAATCAATGGTTAAATACAAACAAGCAATGTGAGATTAAGTTAAGTACTGTTACGAATTTAGGGTTCAACAGTCTTTTAATTAAAAATACAGGTCTTCTTATACAGTTGTTTATTTTACACTTTCAATAATTTATTTGCACAAAGATATTCTCGACTATTCCGTTACACTTGGTTTTAGTTCAATGGTTTTGGTTCAATGTATATGGTTGTAAAGCTTGTAGAATACTGGCTTTGCAAGCAACTCACACCCTTCTTATACTCTTCAAAACAGTCCAATCTAGGTCTATATTCGCTAGACAGTTCCAGAAAGGCGTAGTAATCATTATTTCTCGATGCTTGTGTTATTCAATGAAGTATTTTTATTCAATGATTCCTACCCACACAATACAATACAGAATTCTTATAACTATAACAAATACCTACTTATTTTAAATATTTATATTTCATATTTACATAACAGTACATAGATAACAGCAAAAGAAATAAATTTATATACAACTTTTTACAAAGATACGTAGACGGTCATGTATACATAGATGGTCATACCACATTTGGTTGCATAAATCTAAGAGCCAATCCACCTTTAGGCATGCAATGTAGTAGATTGGACTTAAATATTGAAAGTTGGGAGGAATTGATACCGTAGTTAAGTACAAAGTGAGTGCAAAAGAAGAAAATGTATGTAAAATGTGATGGCTATGAATGAATTGAAAGAGGAATGCAGTGATAGGAAAAAATGGAGGCAGCTCTGAAGAGGCTCTGGCCACCTCTAGCGGAACGGCGACAGAGTTATAAGTAAATATTTTAAAGGAAGATAATTTTTAACAAAAACTATTTTATTTGGAATTTAAATGTTAAGTACACAACATTTTAAATACACTCACTTAATGATTTTGATGAAATTATGGTGCTTTATTAGTGGGAGTATTTTTTTCTCAAATGAAAATTCCTGGAAAAAGGGTCATTAAAAAAAATAATTAAACATTAACATCATTAAAAATTACACTTAACAAGTCAAACATTTTAATTTATTTATGCGGAAGCGAAACGAACAGCCAGCTAATGTCTACAATTATTCTATTATGGAAAATGTATTTCAGCGAAAATGAAACCATTTTCTGCAAGGGGCAAAACGCTTTTATACATTTAGGACTCAATGTTATCCTTTAGTACTGGCCTAAGTAAAATTTATTTAATTTTTACCAAAGCTCACTAGCACCCCAAGTATAAAATTTTACCGGTAGACTGAACCACAGCTTTACAAAAACGTATGAAAACAAAAGGCAGCGCATGTAATGAGCGTTTAAGTTTTCAGGCAATTTGGTTTAAGTTAGGGTTGAGTTAAGCATGAAGTTTTATACTTAAGATACAGGCCATTTGGAGAGCAATTTTCACGTAATACAGCAAGATGTATTTTCACTTTTTATCCTAAGAAACGTTACCATAAAGTTAATACAAGCAGTGTATTTTTTTTGGAAACATGCTTTTTAATAAAGAATATGTGTTTGATGAAAGTAATTTTTCCGTCCCACGAGAGGCTGGAAAAGATAACGGTAAATTTTAATGTTTATTAAAATGGCTTGGAGGAGAGAAAGATCAACCTAATACCGTGGTGATAAATGAGGTTGAAAATGTGAAAAGAGTATTTGAGGGAAAAAAATGAAAACCCTGTACAAGTTCAAAATGCGCTAAAGATATCTTTACAATTAAAAAGTTATTCATATTAGTAATAGTGGATTTTTTTTTTACAAAATATGATAAATGAACAAACGAAAAATGTCAATGCCGCGAGATTTATAATATCATGGCCACAGTTAAAAATGTAAGGGGCCACCTTCGATTCTAAACTACTCAATTTATCTTTGAGAATAATTTTTTGAGCGAAATATAGAGCTTTCAAAAAGAGCACAAATAAATCTTTTTAGAGTTTGTGTTTGTTCACAGTACAAAATCATTTTTATGAGATGTATTGTAAATAAGTATCGATTGTAAAATTCATATATATATATATATATATATACAAGATAGTCTTGAAATATTTGGTGGTAAAAAAATAAAATAATAAAGAACCTTATTCTCTACTGCAATAATTCGTCTTGTAAATTATCTTGATATGTGATACCAGATTGTTATTTTCTGAAAATATGTGTAATTGGTAAATGAATTACAAAAATCAATACGATTTCCTTGCAGTCTCCAATATAACAAAAAACAATACACATTTAAACGCCTCTGAATTTAATACTTCTCTGAGATAGTTTAGAAATAGGGAGATCCTACATTTTTTGCTGAAACGTTTTTTTTTATAAAAAAAGTCCTTATTTTCCCCGTATAGATTTGAAAAGTCATCGCCCACATCCAAAGGCTTTGTTTTACATTTCCATGGCTGCTGTTTTCTTTTTGATGTTTTTGTTCGCGTGATCCTCGAGGGACTGTATTCTTTTGGCCTCAAAACTTTTACATAGTCAGTAGATATGAGCAAGGAGAAAATGGTTGGAATGAAAACGTAATAGTATCTCTGAATGTATCAAAAATATATTACATGATCCATGTAAAAGTATATTTTTTGGGAATTTATGATCCAAATGAGGATTTGATAAAAATTTCCCACTTTTGGGTTATGAAAATACTGAGTTCAATGATTTTGTGTACATTGAAAAGGGATAAAACACTTTTTGACATTGGAGTCGAAACGTTTTTGGATTGGAGGGCCAATATAACAAATCTCAATGAGTAGGACTCTTAGCAAGCAACGAAAAAGTAAGCATTCAACAAAAACCCGGCCTTGTGACGTCAAACATTTTTTCCATGTCAAATACGAGGACCTCGTTTATGCCTCTCTAAAAAAACTCATTTTCTTATTGATCAATATTTTTTCCTTATGGATTTCGTACTAAAGGCTCTTCTGACTAATCAGAGAGTATTATTTTTTTTTTTTTACTAAATAAAGTCACGAAAGTAAGAACACATGTTCACACTTTGGCCAAAGCCAACCAAACGAAAAAAGACAAGGTCCTATCTTCCCCTGACCTCTGTGTTTACTTTTTACAGCTGACTGCCGCTGGCCGGAGCAAAGACCATTTTTCTTTTTTTATCTCAACGCAACGGAGATTCTTAAGTAACCGTTTTTTTGGCCAATGGACCAGACGGTAGAAAAATTAGATAAGAGGCCGATCCTTTCAGCATTCTAAATTACCGTCATTATTATTATCAAAGAGTAATTATCAATGACCCTTTGAAGATTAGGTACTTATAGATATTTTTTTGGTTATAGAAGAAACTCAATGATGCGTATTGAATAGATTCAATGAGGTAAAAAGGATAACCTGCAACTAAAATTAAATACGCAACGCAATACACAACTTAACTGCACACATAGTGCAACTTCGTATCGAATTGCCCCCAAACAGGTCACATGTGGTGTATGAAATATTGAAACTTATTTTTTTTTCACAGGTAAAGGCCGACATTCCGCAAACCATTTCACTTGAAGTGGGAGTTTCTTCCCAAGGGGGCTGGTTCTCTTTTCTTGTGAAGGCTGAGTAAGCCTTACCAGTATTTTTATTTTGGGTTTTAAAATAAAATTGAAAAGTGAAATATTTTTTTACACCCTGGTGGGGATTGAACCTTAACCTTCTGGCCTGGAGCATAACCATTATATCAAGTGAACTATCGATCGGGCAAATAAAAATACTGGCTATTGAACTCAAAACACCATTCATTACACAACTATTATAGTTCATTTTGCCAATGTTATCCCTGTTTCAGGGAATGTTGACACAGTATAAATGTTTATGTTCATTTGAGATTTTAATTTGAATTAAGTAAGGTAAGCACGCATGCAGCATTTGTAAGCGCAAACTTACAGCCGTCTGTTTGTTAACATAAATTAAATATTCATATGTCATTGCAGCTTAGATTATAAATTACATATTGCAATAGCTTGATGCCACGTTTTCCTTACACTGAAATCTTTTTTCTAAAAGAAAAGTATACAATAATATTTTATTTATTTAATTGAAAGATTCAAATCAAAACACTGTTTTGTATTTTCACGATTATAATTATTTATTATTTAATTTTACAAACGTTTTCAATTAAATAAATAAAATGTTATTGAAAATGAATTTCCACAGTGTTAATACACAAACAATTCAAAATTTTTTTTTTTTTTTTTTTTAATATAAGACATTTTAAGTACATACATTACATTTTTTTTTTTTAAACTTATTTCTATTACATAATATTCAATTGTTTTATATGCTATACCTCACCAAGAAGAGTCAAAGCTCTTGTGTGTGGTGAGGGATTCACAATTAATTTAGTCAATAGTAATAACAAATTTATTTCAGTTATTTAATATATTTAAATTATAAACTAGAAATTTATTTAAGTTACTTCATACACTTAAGTCAAATACTTATGATGTGTATTTTCAGTGTGAAGAGATCTGATATGTGGAGAAATCAAATTAAAATAAGAAAAAACTGTATAATAAACAAAAGCAAATATATAAACATAGATAATATAGGCAAGTAGGTACCAAAGTATAATAAAATAAAAACATACATACATATGATTATAAAAGTATAAAACTTTACATTAGGCATTTTATACTTTACAATTTCACTCAACCTACGTGTGTAGGCGCTATTTTATATGTACTTTTGGCACCCGAATGCAAAGCCACACCATTGTTGTCTAGAATTAATGAAACTTTCATCCATCAAGTGAAATGTTCTCCATTTCAGGTCTACACAATGAGCGCTGTACCTAATACCAAGTATCAGATATTTTACAATCAACGGAATTAATACCTACCCACTCAGACGTCACCTGTGATTGATCAAATACATGGATTAATTTTCCTCACTTTTTCAAATTCCTTTTTGCTTGCGTATAAAAATATTTCATCATTCGTGTATCATATACTTTTACATCTATTTCAACATATTTTTAGTAACGATCGGTTGGTATGAGCCTACTTCACTAAAAGTTAGGTATAAGACTGACCACCCGTGATGTACAAATTGGTTCAGTTTTACCAATGACGTTTCTCACTGTTCTCGATTTCTCGAGCATAGTAGATGACTCCAGAGTGTTGTTCTATCAGTGTATTTTTTTTTAGGAATCCTGTGCGGGAGGTTCCCCAATTCTTGAAAGTCTTGGGGGTCTATGTCACCCTGGAAGGGTGCCGCAGAGGTGTTGCTTGAGTTCTTGCTTCTATCGTGAGGTACTGCAAGGAAGTGGTGATTATGTTCTAAATCTAAATCTAAGCTGCAAATATATACATCATTTGAGATTCATATTAAATGCATTCCCACAAGCAGACACGCATAATTTCACGCTCACACATTGCGCATGTGGACCTACAGTATAAAAAACCCAATCTCGAATGAACATAAGCCCTGCAACTCTTGCCGACCTTCCCTGAAACAGGGGTGACATTGGCAAAGTGAACCATTTTTTACAGCATGGGTGATCAGCCTCATAACAACTCATAAGTCAAGGAATACAATGAATGAATACAATGAAGGAATACAATGAATGAATACAAGGAATGTTGGTTTTGAATAAAACCGGATTAAATTGAGAAGGGAACACAGATACTGGTAGATCATTCCATAAACGGGCAGTTTGGCAAAGGAATGAGTCATGAAAACGCCAAGTTTTCATAGTTTTGAGATCGACTGCAAAGGGATGAATGAGAGTCGTACTACGAGTTTCCCTTTCTGAGATGCGCTTATAATCACATATGCACTAATACTACCATACGCTAGTAGCAATAATATGGAAGTACAAAAAATTTCGAGCATATTTTTGTTCTTGATCAATAATCAAAATACGTAGAGCTACAATTGATTTATTCAAATATTCTCAGAAGGCACTTTCTTCTCTTTATATTATAAATTTCTGTAAGACGGCAGTTACTTTGGGACGCTAGCACATTGCTTGACTGAGTATCCCGCATACATTTTTTTGATTCCAGGGCCGAGTGAAAGAACCATTTTTTGATTCGAACCCTAGCCCCGAGTGAAAGAACCCTTTTTTAAATTGCGACACAGTTCAACAAGCACATTATCCCTTTTTTGACAACTCAAATATTCCACCCTCTGTACACACTTACAAGTACTGACTCTATTATGGAATTTATAATACAGTGTACCTTTACCTTGCTTTATAGTATAACGATTATAAATAATTTTCCTTTTTTTGTATTACTTGCAAATTTTTACGTACTTTCAAGTGAAATATAAGAAATATGAGAATAAATTTGTATTTTCCCCTCAAAGGACGTATTCAAGTAGGTATAACAAACCCCGTAAGATAGCTAGGTTAGTACAACTATTGTGTTCAACACCCAAAGCGAGGGCTTGATCGCCACCATGAGTGCCAAAAGTGATTTTCTGTTTTGATGTTTATTTCGAACCCAAAATTTTAGAAACATCAAGGTAAACATAGCGCTTAAGAAAAATTAGAACCTTACCTCCGGGATCACAAAAACCAACTTTTGCAACATTGGTTTACCTTAGACAGGTGTAAATGAATAGATTCTACGCACTTTACTAATACTGAACCCAAAAAAACAACTTCAAATAAGTAATAATCTTGTGAAATATAATATTTAATTCTTTAATTTATTTCACAAGATTTATTTATTACAAAATCTTCTACAATCTTCTACAATCGTCACGCTCTGCTTACAGCGGTGTTCGCGTTACAATGATATAAGCGGCTCTGTCTCTCCCACATAATCTTTGCTCGTATAAATATGGCGGCAGAGACGATTCTTGCATGTTCTCGAACATGGTAGATACTTCCACTAGGATTGTTCGACACGATACCAAATTGTTTGACAAACACCAGCGTGCGTAGGCTCACGAACCTTTACGTTCGTAACAACATTATAAAGTACTACGTACAGAATTTAATTTAAGAACTAAATTATCTGCAGGTTTTTTTGTTAATTTGCATTGTTTCTTGTTAACGTTTAAAATCATAATTTTTTAAACCTAAGTGAAAAAAATAATTGTTATGTTCTTACTCACTCAAACATAGCCCCTAAAAACTCCTTCTACAATGATGGCTACGTCAATGTAAATTAAATATGACGTCATTTTGAACTCATCAGAATCATAAAGGTCTTTACAGTTTATGAAAGTGTATGTGTCTATTTTCCTTAACTTAAAGGTTGGTATGCGGCTGACCGGGTGGTAGCACGGGTGTGCTGTAGAAAATGGTTCACTTTGCCAGTGTCTCCCTTGTTTCAGGAAAGTCGGCAAGAAATGCAGGGTGCAGGTTCATTTGAGATTTGTATTTTTGTGTTGTAGGCTCGCCATGTGCAAGCGGGAACTAATACATGTCTGTTTGTGAGAATGCATATAATATGAATCCCCAACGTTACATAGCTTTGCAAATTAGATTAGAAGGTATGTACCTTATTGATCATAAAAAATAACGCTTAAATTTGTATCAAAAAAATTCAATCTAATTTTTTACGATAATGAAATTTTAAAGCAATCTCTCACCATGGCGGCGATGATTATTCTGGCCGGCGAATGCATTAATCACAAATTTTTAAATTGAAATACGTACAGTCAGATAAGCCCGCGTTTTATGTACGTAATGGCTTTTGAACACAGACCAACTGCATTCGTACAATGAAAAAACTTTGAAAACATTTTTTGTAAAATGCTCTGTGAAATATTATCACTGAATGACAATAAATTTTTTCGTTGTTTGTGTTGGTAGATTTGCTGAAATAGTGCTATAAGATTTTTTGCGTTAAAATTTGAATCATAAAAATGGAAAAAAGGTGTTAAAGTTTTTTTGGTCATTTTTTTTTCTAAATCTCATAAAATTGATATGAGCTTATCACTCATCATAGTTGGTTTGAAAGAATACTTTTACTACTTAATTTTCAAGTAACTGTTTTAAATTAATATTTTTCACAAATACGAGTAGGTATGTAAATATATAAAAAATAAGCAGTCATTGATATTTTAGTACAAGAAAGATTGACTCGGTCTTCAAATAAAGAGAACTTGTCCCTTCACGTGAACAGGAAAAGTCACCTGCACATACAAAATTTCGCAAAGGACTTAAAACTTACAAAGACTCTTACAAAGCGCCTTTGTAGTTACTCAATAACAAAAATGTGCGATGCAAATGTTTATTTATTATTTTTAACCCTATGTGAAGGAAAAACCGTATTAGGTATGCACATCAGAGACTTTTATATGCTCGGATGTCTTCGCTCAAAACAATACGCTTAATATTACGTCAATCATAACGTTCACAAGTATACAGTTTCGAAACCACAATAACGCCACTAGCGATCATTCTAGTATAATATGTACTTTTGCAGTATATTATGTAACTCTAATGTTGATTACAAACGGAAATTTGATACTTTCAGTACTGTACGACTTCTGAAAAATTTCATACATAATGTACCACCGAAAATGCAGTGAGATCTCGATTCGGGAGTCGTTCAAATAATGAGGAAGCTTTTGCTCCATGGAATCGGAAAATGATTTGTAAAATTGAACACAAAAATACTTCAATTTTTAGTTTTAAATATTTCAATATTATCATTTCGTCTTTGTTCGATATGGAAAGTATTCCATTCGTTTTCATGGCTCTTAACTTGTTTTCCTTTTTTAGTTGCAGTTGAGGCCTATCCTTGATTGTCAAGCATGTAATAAAATGGCGTATTGCCCTTATGTTTAATATTTTTTGACAATTTTTAAATAAAATTTCCAATACAATATAGACTTAGAGAAACACCCGATAGACTTGACCTAAATATTTTTTTATGATTTAAATTAAAAAAAAAAATATTAACACTGAAAATTCATATTGATTGATTTTTATATTTTTTAGAAACCAAATTCTAAAAAAACGCTGTTTCTTTTCACGAGTTTCAATTTATTTTTACGAACGTTTTCGATCTTGTCGATCATCTTATTACCATCTTATATAGGTACTAATTTTATTTCATACCTGAAGATGATCGACAAGATTGATCGTTCGTAATTATTAATTAAAATAAACTGAAATTTGTGAAAAGAAACAGTGTTGACCTAATTAGCTTAAAACCTTGCACATCATTTACTTTTTTAATACTAATTAAAAATATCCTTTTTCTAAAACACTGTTTTATTTTCATATTTTTTTAGTTACAATGCCTAAGCGCTATCAGACTTATCTGTCCATATTGAGATGCTAACTGAAGTAAAAAACAAAAGGATCACAATATTCAAGGCAGGGAGGAGAAAATGGGTGGATTTTTTTGGGCAGGTACTATTAGTAGAGGAGAAGGACTTTTATATAAACAAGTCGTAGCTAAAATTGAATTACGGTGTATTCTGTTATTTTCTGATTTTTTCTATACTTTCATATTCTTATCTAATTTTTGAAATAAAAAGTAAATTGCCGTCTTTTATTTTATACGTTCCAGATGATACTAAAAACAGCCATAGGAAAGGGATATAGAAGCGTTTGTATTGAAAATAATAGCAAGTGTTACAAACAAATTACAACCAAAAATGAAAAAAAAACTTAAAAAACAATATTAACAGTCGTTGATAACCAAAGGCGTCGATTTTGGATTTTTTCAAAATAACATATTTTGATTATCTAAATATGTCATACTCATTTGGACATATTTTTTTACAAAAAAAGTCATTATCTGTGTCTCCATAGATTGTCTCATTTTCAAAAATGATCCTAGAGTAGGGCCTTTGTTTCTATATCATTCTTATAACCTGCAGTTTTGTTACTGAAACAAGGCAATCAAGTAGGTTTACAAAAAAAGAAAATCAAGCAATACGTCAATGATGAAAGAATTCACAAAAATATTTTTCTCTCTTTATTAAGTGGGAGATTCCCCATATATTCTGTTCGGGAGAGTTACCTATTCGTATTTTATCTGGATGAAAATGTCTGGCTTCAATTTTTGTTTGTGGATTGATTTTTGTTTAATTTTTTGTGCTGTCGTACAAAAAGCCTTAATTAAAATCCCGCTGCTATTCTAAAGCAAATATTGGTTGAATAACAATACATGAAAATAAAAATAGGAAAATATTTATAAAAGTTGGTACGTAGCTACTTATCACTTTTTGTATTATTTGTAGAACGCAACTTTGTATTATTTGCAACGCAACATTGAAGAGATATAAAATAATAAATTGTTTTTCAGTTTCTTTAACGTAAGTAAAAAAATTCCAACATTTTTTTGCGCTATCCATTTTTAAAATATCAAACACTAAATACAACTTATATAACTCATTTAATTTTTGCAACTCTTCTTAATAAAATCTCTAAATAAAATTTCTGGTATATATGATCATCTACCCTGCGTAATAGTAACATAAGTCATTGTTATGGCCAAGTGAGTCAAGTCACTATTCATGACTATCGTATTTGGAACAGAATAACGCTGGTTCTAATCACGCCTGGCCCTTTGACCATAGCTTCGACCCTGGTTCAACAGATGCCATTGCATGCACACAAGATCCTGCTTCCGCAAGAAGACAACTGGTCATGTAAAATAGGTTGGTGAATTGCATTCCTCTTTACAAATCTATTAAAAAAAACATCCCCTCGAAAACTTTAATCGAAAATGTATTGTGATGATTTTAATGGGGTTATTTTTAATTGAAATGTGATTTATTTATTAAACAATATTTATTTTGCACAAAAACGGTTGACAATGTACAGATTGCTTTTCTTGCTCTAGCTTATCAACTTTGCAGGTTAATGTTTCAAGCGACCTGACTCTCCGCACCATTGCGGCTCGTATTTATACCATTCATATGGACGTTTCTAGTGTATTCCAGATTATTTTATAGTGGATTATTCCACACACCCACCACCCAGCGTGCTTAGGCTCACATACTAATGCTCGTATAATGGATTATACCAGAGAGTATCATTATACTAGCAGAGCTGTTCAACACTACTCCAGTTACGCACACCAGCAAACTACGTGCCTAGGTACATGTACACACAAACTCATACTTCGTTATAGTAAAAAATATACAACGGCACTTCTAGTGAGTGATTTCATAAAATTCTGTATTTCAGTTGTCAAACATTTTAACAAATTTACAGAATCAAGAGGAATTTACGCAAATTTAAACTTGTAGTACTGCATAGATAGAATGATTCTAAATGTATGTGAACTTTCTTAGTACCCCAATAGTCAATCTACTTTTTCCTCTAGTTCCAAACCTTCTCATTCACAAAAGGCAAAATTAAAAAAAATACGTGTTTAACAAAACATAATGTGTGAGTTATTTTTATTGTTAACACAGCTTTGTCCTTCTATTTTTATGCCTTAGAATAGTTCAGTACCCCAAGTATACAAATTTTAGATACAATTCAACCATCCATTTCCCAAAAATGTATGATTTTGAAACAACGCATATAGTGAACGTTCCAGAGTTCATTGTTTTGTTGGTAAAACGCTATATTTTTGAGTTGAAACGGATACTTTTGTACTTGAGGTATAGTGAATTTTCAGGAATTGCGATGTACGTGGTAGGTACTGCATGGCGGGAACATTTCAGAGAAGTTTTAAATTAACCTGGTAAAACGTGAAAACTGTGAACATTCTGCTCCGTGTAAGGTACCTACAAACGTTTAAGAGGGCCGAGTAAATTTAAAAATGAAGTTCATCATTTATAAATTTATAACCGAAGTTCATCATTAATGATTTTTTTTTTTCTGCGATTTATTTTAAATTTTAGTGCTTCGGCAATGCTAAATGGAGGATTATGGGTTCAAATCTTGGTGGCACACGAAAACTAAAACATTTGTATCTTCAAATATGCTCTTCACTGGAGTGAAAAATTTATAAACCTTTCCCAAAGACTGGTTACCAAAAATCAATTCACCCTTAAAGTAAATGAGTCTTGCTTGAGAATCGGTGCTTTCTAAAGCGACAACCAAGTTCGAAATTAGCACTCACCAAATAAACCATCCTAATGTATGTATTTTTTAATATTACCAATGACCTTTTTTTTTAAATTAGAATTTGTTTTCTGTTAGTTTTTGATGTCCGTATCTACATGTTAAAATTTGTTGATATGAAAAATGTTTTTTTTTAGTGTACGTTCCTTGACCCATAGTTTGGTATACGGCTGACCACCCATGCTGTAGAAAATGGTTTACTTTTCAAATGTCACCCCTGTTTCAGGGAAGGTCGGCAAGAGTTGCAGGGTGTATGTTCTTTGAGATTCGTTTTTTACATTGTAGTAAGTACTACGTACATGCGGTATGTTTAAGCGCGAACTTATACGTGTCTGTTTTGTGATAATGCATATATTGTGAATCTCTAATGTTACATTTATTTTGCAACTTAGATTAAATTAGACCTATGTACAAAGGCAAAATTTAGGTTTTATTTTAATGTAACAAATTTATGGTTTATCGATCTCGTTACCAACAAAACAGCGCTATTACCTATATTATTTTATTTAGCTCGTTGATCACAGGTTGGGAAGTATTGCTCTAAATAAATCATCATCTTTATCTATCTGCTCTGGAAAAACCATTAAAATAAGAAGAAAATATTGTTACCTCTTGATGAAGTCGAAAAATAATTTCAAATAATGGAAAAATAAAAAAAATAATAAATTACGAATTCAAGAAAAGCCTTAAATTTAACAACGCGATTTTCGTAAAGTCAGTTCTACATATTTTCTTATAAGTGTTTACAGAGTTCAAAATTGTATTACATTAATTTTGCAGTGTTTCATTTTGACTTAAGGCTAGAGATACAGCATGATGTGATTACAAAAGTTAATTTATTTGTTATTAATAAAAATTAACTTTAAGCGAACATCGGTAGGCATGAATTCTAGGAATACCCAGTATAACTATTAATTACTTTATCATATTATATGAAACGTCGAGTTCAAAGGCAGTAATCTAGGATTCTTGCTGAGATTATATTTATGTTATATAGGAACCAAAGAAAATCATGAACTCATCATTTCCATATATTTATATCACATTCTCAAAAATTTCCTCGATTGCCGTGTTTGAATCTCTACCACTCATAATTTCAAGAATGTGAGAGCTTTTCAGCAAATATGTATTAATTATTTCACTATGGGATTATTTCGTATGAAATAATAATTTGTTATTTCATTATGATTTATAAAGGAATTGATTATAACATTTAATTAAAATTGGTTTAAAAATGTTTTTTTATCCTTTAAAAAACACTGTATTTTTTCTGACGTGTTAGTTTCATTTTGCACTCGAAGATGGGAGGTATTGCTTCTCGCAAAAGTGGTTGAGTCCAAAATAAGTTCAAAAAGTGAATTTCGACATAATTGAATTTTATCCAAATTTATAATTTAATGATTTGATGATTTAATAAAATATATTAGTATTATACAAGTACAAAATCAATGTTCATCCATAAAAAATAAGACCAAATGATACGTGGATGACAATATAATGTGACAGGATCTTATAGAGAAACAGCCTGTGTGAAGATGGTGGATGGTGATTGTTGGCATGCTTTAACTGAAATAATTCATTTTTCACAAAAAGGCAACAATAACTAAAAATTTAACTTAAGTTCGCGTTAAAATATGCCGTAAGTGAACTTACAGCATAAAAACCTCAATCTCAAATAAATAAAAGCCCTGTAATTCTTGCTGATCTTCCCTAAAAAAGTGGTGATATTGGCAAAGTGCGACATTCTTTACTGTATGGGTGGTCAGTATATAACAACCTATAAGTCAACTTATAGGTCAACCTATAAGTCAAGGAAAGAGGCTGTTAACCTGTTTTCGAAGAAATAGGTTTTCTATTATTGTACCCATTGGATAAGTGAAGCTAATTTCATAGATAATAATTAATTAATTAAGGTGCGTTCATAGAGTATATGCAAATACATTTGAAAATAAATATTTTCTCCCATTCCTTTAAAATATCTCATTTGAAATTGACTGAAGTGCTAACGCTGGCTCAAATCAAACGTAAATTTTGAATTTTAAATCTGAACATCAAACATAAATGTTTTTATTTTACCTATGTATTGCCTATAAATCAGGCGCATTGTCTGTATGGGATGCACGCCCTTTTTAATTATATAGCCGTATGTGTAAAATATAAAGTTTCAATTTATAAGCAATCGTTGCTTGAGTATTTTCATGTAAAATGCAAAGTAGGATGTTGTTAAATAACTTTATCACGGCTTCTAACACAACAAGTTGAAAGTGTGCTGGCACGTTGGTTGTGTCGCTTTAATAATTGAGTATATTTAAAGAATTACTGACCTGCATTGTCCATTAGCGGCGCCTCTGTCTCCCTAGGGGCGCAGAATACTGTGCTATGGCCTGGACCCCAAGTGCATAACTTTCAAATCAAATCAAAAATTGCGTTTCACAACAGAAATCAAAGAAACCGAGATAACTCCTCTAGTGAGAAATTTACTTTCCATACATTTTTGGTGGACGCTTTAGCTGAGTATAAACGTAAACTTGAGAGCTAGGGGCTCTGAGGGCAGAGGCGACTAAAATTCTCTTAGGTCGAGAACATTGTGTAATCGGCAACGTTGCTAAGAGTTCGTGTTATCATTTGTAATCTATCATTTGGGTTGCAAATGAATATTTATATTTAATTCACGCCTACAAGCAGGCACGTGTAAGTTCGTACGCAATTAAAACATTATTTACCCTTCAAAAAGTTGAAGACCTTTAACATGAGTATTATTTTTAGGTTTTTAAATTTTACGAGTCCAGTGAAAGCAACGACAGAAAAATAAAGGATTTTTAAAAAGATGAGATATTTTTTACAAATGATGATTATATGTGACATCATACTATTATCTTAATTTCGAAAAAAAAAAAAACGAAATTGCCGCCTTTGGTTCTATGCGACTAATATAAAAGAGTATTGTTAAGTATGAATCAACTGTACTTAGATAAACAACAAAACGCAATCAAAATGTTGTAGAAAAGAATACCCTCTTTACATATATTATAGAGCCGATTCTCTTAGTTTCTTTCTTCTTCGATTAGTTTTAGATTCACCTAATCTAATGAGTAAGTTTTACGAGGTTAATTTTAGTTTTTTGTCTAAAGGTATTCGTTTGTACAGTTGACGTTATTTTTATGTTCTTTGACTTATAAGTTGGTATGCGTCTGACCACCCATGCTGTAAAAAATGGTTCACTGGTTCAATGGTTTACTCCTGTTTCAGGGAAGGTCGGCAAGAGTTGCAGGGCTTATGTTCATTTGAGTTTGGGGTTTATATTGTAGGTTCACATATGGCATGTTTAAGCGCGAACTTATATGTGTCTGCTTATATACATTTTATAGAAACCTTAATTGTAAAATATCTTGACAACTTAGATTATTATAGACTATATTAAAGAGTCGATATTTTGATTAGTTTAGATTCAACCAATCTAATGAACAAGCTGTAAGAGGTTAATTTTATTTTTTCTCCAAAAGTATTCCTTAGTATAGTTTGCTTTAGTCAAAGGACCAAGTTGGCCCGGTGACGTCACTGAATTCAACGTTGCCACATCTCTTACGGCTTCCAGTGCGATGGTTGTCTCGGGTCACACACGCCCGGAGCACACACACACATAGTATGAAAATCAGATGCAGTCTGCGGCCAGGCCAAGATAATGGAGCAATCTGGCGACCGCAGGTAGCTAAATCAAGTCGGCCGCAGTAATGTCCGGACGCGTTTATCTAAGTGAATAGATACGTATGGGGAATTGCCAAGGCTGGCTGTGTGTCGGTGGGTAGAGATCTAGTTAGATTGACAACACGCTGCCTCAGTTCTTGTTTATCGTAAACGCCATTGAGAAAATTTTACATGAGCAATGTTTGCATGTGTACTGGACCAATGTGTCTTATGAAAACAAGAAATTTATTTTAAAAATATTTAAAAGAACTCTCACATTATCGAGTTTTACGGTTTTTCTTAGCTCAGATTGTGTAGAATTTAATTCATAAGACAACTTCATGAAAAAGTCATATTTGACAAGATTGGCGTATACGATAAACAAGAACTGGGGGAGCGAACAGCTGAGAGAGGATGAGCTACGGTTAAATTACTTGGGACATGAATAAGACGTAAAGAAAGGATTTGTTAACTATGATCTTTGAATGAAATTTTATCTGAACGAAGAGCTGAGATCTGCAATACAAATGATTACAAAAAAAAACTTGAATCCGAAACAATAAAATATGGAAAAGTGCAGTACGTAAGATATTGTAAATGGAAAAGACGATATCAATACGCCGAATTAATTAGAATGGGAAACAAAAGGACCTCACGTATCGCTCTTTAAGGAAACCCAAACGGAAAAAGACTCCCCTGAAAGACTTTCGAATAGATGGCGTGATAGCTGGCAGTCTGGATCACAGGAGAAAGTAGCCATACAAATAAATCCTTCGGGGCTATGACAGAAGAACGAAGACGAATAAAAATGGATTGTAATGACTTAAGTAGCGACATTAACTGTTTTTTCCGGTGCTTTCTAAAGGCTTTAATCATTTTACCGACAATGTTTACTCAGTCTTCCCAATGAATGTGAATTTGTTTTCTCTAAAGCATGAAACATTCAGCTTCAAGTTAAGTGGTTTAAAGTAAAACCAGTTTGGTTAGAAAAAAAAAAGATTGGTGAAGAGGAATGCAATTCACCAACAAATTCTCCCTGGCCAGAAACAGGTATCAATATAATCAATTATTACTTCCTTATGGTTTCTTTAAATGACTTATGAATTAATAATTACACAATTACATCTGTTGAACCAGGGTCAAAGTTATGGTCAAATGACCCAAGCAGGGACGAACCAATGTTCTTCCATTCTAAACACGCTAACAAGATCAGCCCACTTGGCCCCCTCGGCTCTAACACCGACAAATACATATATCATTTTCTACTGTTTGTGAAAAAAAACAATCCTCTGATAACAAACCTTAAAAAAGAATATATTTTTATTTTTACGTTACACAAACATTAGCCATGTAAAAAATGACTCATTATATGAAAATGTTCAGAAAAGATTAATTGAATTAAAATGGAGCGAGGGAGATGGAAAACGTCCCGTTTTTTTGGTAGAATGACAGGATGTTTGATGGCTGTGTAAACGTTACATGCCGGGTCGGTAATTTTGGTACCGCTGTTACCATGGTAACGTCTCAGTTGCAAGAGGTGTCTGATGATTTATCGAAGGCGATAGCGGTGACTGTCGGAGATCTGTACTACAAGTTATGTCCAACGATAAGACTTCATCATATCGTTAAATAAACAATTTATGCAAACAAAAACACTCACTAGAGGCGCTGCTTTAATTTTCATTAACATAAGGTAAGCTTTACTGTTGAGTTTAGAGGAAAAGTTTTACACTTTGGAAACTGATTAGTGTCGAGGTGAGGGAAATGGAGACGAAAGGGACTGCGAGTGCAGCAGATGAAGCAAAGTAAATATTGATTTAATAACGAGACTTTAGTAGGTAGAGATGAACTGGGAATCAAATGAACTGGGAGATGAACTGGGAATATTATATCAAGAAATAAGTAGAAGGAAATATAGTGTGGCATACACATCACAAAATGAAGCTCGATCTATGTATGAATATGCCATGTATTTGTTTTCAAAGAAATATTCAAAATCAGGAGGATAGGGTGGATAAAAAATACGGCTTGTATCTGATCACTAATTCCGTAAAAAACGGTTCACTTTTCAACGTCATCGCTGTTTTATGATCAAGCTGTAAGGGGCCGTCCATATATTACGTCATTCGAATTAAGGGGGGGAGGGGAGTCTGGTCTGCGGATGATGGCAAATGACGTACAAGTACCAAAAGTGACGTCGTTCTTGTAAATATCAATTTCTACAAAATATACAAAATATTATGTAAGATATATAACATTATTAATTATAAAGCTCATCCATTATTACAGCAAGAGGGGGGAGGGGTCATTAGATAATGACTATAGGATGATTGTAGGGGGTCGAAAATCGGCAAAAATCGATGACGTAATTTATGGACGGACCCTAAGATATTCAGGGTTTATTATCATGAGAGATTGTTTTTTTGTTTACTTTTTAGGCCTCCCACAATGGTTCACATGTCTTTTAAACAGCTGTGGGGCTTAGTTTTTAAATTCAACATTTCGATGTTTAGAAGATGGGTGCTGGCAATAAGTCACCATGTTTGCCAGACGGGTCTGTGACTAAACTGTTAGTCTTCAGGGACTATTTATTTCATCTCTATCCTCCAGGCAAGACTAGCGTAAATTCTCTTATCCGCTTTCTTTGGAACGCGCTATCTAGGGAATGCAAGTTCTTTTGACGTATGTCATATTCACTTTGCCAATGTCACCCCTGTTTTAAATAAGGTCGGCAAAAGTTGAGGGCGTTTGTTCAGTTCAGATTTAGGTTTTTATATTGTAAGTCCACATGCGGCATGTTTAAACGCGAACTTATAAGTGTCTGCTTGTGAAAATACATAAAAATTTGAAACCCCAATGTTACATATCTTTGCAACTTAGATAAGATTAGACATATGAATCTCAAATGATAAATATTTTTTTTAACTAAGCTAATTGATCTTCTATGCTTTCTTCCCCCATTTTTTACTATTTTGTAGATTACATAACCCTTTATACAAACCACAACTCTTACATCAGATTCAGCATTGCCATATCCCAGGATGAGGTCTCCCTCCCTCCTTGTACTCCGGCTCCTCGTGTCTCCACTTGCGTCATCAATCAGGCTTCCGGTGCGGCCGACTGTCCCAGCAGACGCGACGTCTCTCAGGATTAGGAGACAGACGACGATGTGCTCTGCTATTGTTGACAACAAACAAAAAGACGACCCACGTACGACTACATTGTACATTACACTCACCTCACAATGTTTCACCCTTTCTAAAAATGCCGTGATCAATTATAACAATTGTTTAAAGCTGGATAAAGAACGTATTCAAATCTAAAAATAAATATCCCCGATACTACAAAAAATAATTGAAAGTAGCAGTAAAAATTTACACATTCTTCGTATTTTTGTAGTGTTAGTCAAAGATCGTCAATCATCATGGACATGAACTTTTCATGCCTTTTTTGATCCTCTTGAGCCTTTACTTCGCCTTCAAAGGCGATTTCTCGCATAAAGCAAAGGACTGTCCTGGCCTGTATTAATTCTAGTTAGTTGTTGTTCTCTGGTTCTGCTTAAAAGTTTATGTTGGATGTTCTGAAACTTTAATTATTCGTGGATCAATTTTTGAACCTGAAAAAAAGGGTTTAATATTAAAAAAAAATCGATAGAATATGAATACACGACTTGAGACTTACAAAAATACAATTGTATATTGTCTGGAACACTTTTGAGTTTTGATAACGAAAAAACGTCGATGAATGATGTCAAAATGACTAAAGGATGCACGATGCTGAAAAAAATAGGTATGCTCATTCAGGTACAAACATCCAGTAAAAACACATTAGTTTGATAAAATGGTTTAACGTTATTTTCTTCGCGTGGCAATTTCGAATGCAGCTTTAATTTTTTACATTGTTTTTCTCACATTCAACCCATTCAGACAGACTCGTTCGTTATTGAATTGCTAAACGTGTTATATTTATTCACCGTTTGTGTTGAAAATAAACTTGGATGTCACCACCAAAAACTGGGTAATTTATTGACCATGCAATCGACACATTAGGACGCCATGTTAAATTCGTTGCATACCACTGTTTATTTGATTTATCTACGCCCAACTATTGTTTTAACATCAATCATTTTGTAATAAACGCAAACGCATAAAGGAAAATGAAGCACCCACATATTAAAAACGCTTCATTGCATGGTCGCAAGGTGAATCGAGATTAACCTAGCGTACTCTACGCCAAAAGTGACATGAGTCATATCCCTTCGTACATTTATCACATATCTGCAGAAAAAATAAGAAATGTGATGTGTAAAAAAATACATTTTTCAAGACATCAGCTTTATAACTGTTATCTTGGAACGATATGGTTAAATTATTTTTGAAAAATAAAATTTCATATGTCCCATAAATCTCATTATATACATATTTTCATTTTTATAGATTTTCTAGTGTTTGTTTGTTTGTATAACTGGATATAATTAATTGCTTGTATTCCTTGACTTATAGGTTGGTATGAGGCTGACCACCCATACTGTAAAAAATGGTTCACTTTGCCAATGTCACCCCTGTGTCAGGGAAGGTCGGCAAAAGTTGTAGGGCTTATGTTCATTTCAGGTTTGGATTTTATTTGTAAGCACACATTCAGCATTTTTAAGCGCGAACTTCACGTGTTTGTTTGTGGGCATGCATTTCAGAACTTTAAATGAATATATCCTTGCAACCTAGATTATAGATTATTATTTAATCCTTTTGTCACTTTTTTAAGTCAACGTTAAAATATATCGCGCATACTTCAAGGTTTATTGAATTTGTTCTTCCTAAGACTTGATAATAAGTATCAGTTTTTCAGAAATTCTCAATAAGTATGGGTATAACTGCCAATTAAACTGCATTTTTATTTAATCTTGGATCAAGTAAAAAATAAAAAAAAAAACGATAAAAATCTTTAAGATGCGTGCACATCAAATTACATAGTCATGTTGTTTCCGTGATGCGAATTGCACTTTTTGGTCAAGTAAATAAAATATTGCGCGGACTAGAAAACTCTCCTTGTCCTAGATTTAGCAGGTCTAATTACAATGTGGTTTTCTCGTTTTCGGCGAGACCTTTACGCTGCGTCATTGAACGCCCAAATAATAGTATTCACTTTGAGGTATAGAGACCTTAATTGTCATTTGATTTGTGTTTGCCAGGCAGGCATGATTAACGACTCTGATAGTGGTGGCTGGGCAGGGTGACTGGTGTTGGTGTCTGGTGGAGGCCGGTGGTGGCTAGGGGTGGCCAGTGGTAGTTAGGGGTGGCCAGTGGTAGTTAGAGGTGGCCGTGAGGGGTACACTTTACCATTATTTATTTGGCGCCAGGGCCGATTAAACACGGACACAGGTCTTTATATGGAAATGCGCAAACAAACAGAGAGAGAGCTTTGGTAAAATCTGTTTACCAATTCTATAGATGTGCGAATAAATCTATCTGTCACGTAGATAAATAAAAACCCTGAAATTGTTTATGGCGGCGAGAAATTCAGGCAGTCAAAAATGCTAAATTTGTTATTATTTAGATATCATTCTAGAAAGCATTCTGTTTTCTAAGTTATATTTGTACTTTTGTTAAGAAAGTATTATTCATAAAACTAAAAGAAGGGAAGGCTGATTTCCACTAAGCAATGAGCAACACAATTGCAAAAAGAATCTACGCCTGAAATTATTTTTCTCCAGCTGCTATTTGCAAATTCGTGTTGAAAGTCTTTTCAGAGCTCAAGTCATTAGCTTGTGGGTTGAATGAGTTCTAGAATATAAAAGCTGACCATCAAGTGAATACCTGCTGATATTTTCTCTAAAATATGACTTAAAAGTCGATTCATTTGATAATAATAGGAAATCTTCTCAATTTTAGAGGTACATATAAAGTAAAACTTTTTAGAGTTTGTGTATTCACACAGTGAAAATCCGTTTTTATGAGGAGTAATAAAAAAAAACACAGTTTTATTTTCACAAATTGAGTGTTTATTTAACCTCGACACTCAAAAGGTGTCCTCTTGAAAATTACGTCAGCAAATTAAAAGTACCTACTCGAGGTGAAATAAACACTCAATTAGTCAAAATAAAACTCTGTGTTTTTTATTTTTTTATAATTTCTTATGAATGTAATGTTGATAATTTTAGTAAAAGTAAAGATGAAGTATTTTCACAGTTGTGTTTTTACCACAAGAGTCCTCTATTAGTTTGATGAATGAAATAAAAAATGAGGTGTACAAAGTATTGAAATCATTATTTTCTCAAATTTTATAACAATAAATTTCACTCAAAGCATCATAAGCGATTACGCGACCATAAAGCAGCTAAGCGACTGTTTTCATTAAAAACTAAGTGCGTCATTAATTCCGTGGGGTCGGAATTCTCAAACAAATTTCTCCGATAGGCTGCGCACTCTCAAATAACCATAAATACGGGAATTCAATATAAAATTTGGTTATTCGACATTGCTATCGTAAAATGAGGTCGATAAAAATTCACGGAGCGTATTGTATACCTTCTCCCGTACTATACACCATGTAAAAAAATACTTTCAAACCATTCGTTAAGCAAAAAATGCATGAAATTGAAAATAGCACCTTCTGTGAGAGTTTTTATTTCTTAATATATTTGGTAAAACGTTATGTTAAAGTATAAATGTTAAGTTTTACACTTGACGTAAAAAACACCTACATGAAATACTATAGAACAATCTAGTTCTGTATTCTGAAATGTTTGACTATTTGACTCACAAAAAATGTGTGTTCACGTGCGAGGAAAAGTCGGTATAACCTGAAAATGCGTGTATTATTATTATAAAAGAGGTGACAGTTTTTCGAAAATGGTTTTGCTTGCCTACGCACAATAGTATATTAAACAAGCTCTATCATATCATCTTTTTTTGTATTTCAAACCAATTTATTTTCGTTTCTAAAAATTTTTTTGGCAAGACACATAAATAAGTTGTTTACAATGAAGTGAAATGCTAAAAAGTTGTACAAATGGGCAAAATATACTGAAAAATAACTCGCCTTACCTATTAAATGGTTGACCTTCGCTGTTGACCTTGAAAGATGTTTTTACTTTTCCATTATCTTGAATCTAAGCTTAGGAAAAGGACCGGTCCGTAGTCCGTAGTGGCAACACTTCGGACTCGTAAATGGAAGGTTGTGGATTCGGATCCCGGCGGAGCACAAAAATATACCATTTATATTTCGAATGTGCTCTTCGCTGGGTTGAAAAATTCATAAACCTTTACCAATGACCGGTCACCAAAGGTCCATCCAGCCTCACAGCAACTGGGTCTTGCTTGAGTATTGGCGCTTTGTAGCGACGACCAAGCTCGTACACCTCTGCGGCACTACAACAAGTGTCATAGACCCCTAGAGTCTTTAGAATCTAGGGAGTCTCCCGCACAGGATTTCTTAAAAAAAAAAAAAAAAAAAAACAAGAAAAAACCTATTAAAATGTAAGATGTATTTCAACGCCAAAAGTTATTACGTTTGAGTTCGTACTTACATATTTTGTGTTAACAGAATAAAACCTAAGCTTCAAATGATCATACACCTTGCTAGCTATTTTTGACGCATTTTCGTAAAATAGGGTTGAAATTGGTGAAAATGAGTAAGTTTTGTTTTATGAAGAGTCATCCTTATAACAACGTATAAGTCGAGAAACCTTAATTATTTCAAAAATATATTTTCTCATGTTCCCGAATTTTTTTTAACAAATTATCAACTTTCCAAAATCAGTTTTTTTCAATCGAGTGCGTCCTTCAACAGCGGCGCATCCGAGTGGCACATCTCAGTTTGATTTGTGACATTCCCCAAGGGCCCTTTCATGGCCCCCTCTCTTCGCGAGCTTCGTGCGAGGTCACTCGTTTGAGTTATGACCCCGGGTGACCAAAAATGCGGAAAAAACCTCGTTTGGGGTTGGTCGGCGAGTATGGACCTTATGAAGTTGGCAATTTTGTCCTTTTTGATATAAAATGGCTTGAAATCGAGAAGTCGATGCATGATTGATTCTTCGACATAAAAATTGGCACTTTTTCACGTCACCGCAAAGATGCTCTGAACGTGTCGAGAAACATGTGGAAAGTAACTGGATATTATTTATTTTCTTCTATGACTTTTTAAGATACCTAGGATTGAAGCTGTTAATTTTTTTTTGAGGTGTAGGTTTTATTTTGGGAGTACACACAGCATGTTTAACCGTACACTTACACCTGTTTGCTCGTGGACATCCAAAAATATGTTTCTTATGTATCTATATATTCTTGCAACTTAGATCGTATATTAATAATTATTAAAATTGACCAACTTAAAATAGTATCGTTAAGTGGAATTATCCACTCGAAAAGTGCTTACATTTTTGTTTTTGTATATTATAAACTAACATGTTATGTAAAAAAAAAAGAGCTATATACGTAGAACTCATCTGCATACAAGTTATGCGACTATGTCCCCAAATGGATAGCATTAATAAGTAGGATATATTTATTTTCAAAGTTAATGGGCTTGGTAATTCAATAAAAGAAACTCAAAAGAGTTGAAGATTTTTTAATTCATTTGATGTCACATCAGATTTTTTTCCCCTTTTTGGGGTCACAGCAGCTTTCAGGGTTGCCCCTTTACATGTAATTTATTTTAATCTGCCTAATATGTCACAGACATTTAAAATATTACCGCAATCACTCCGATCCCACAAAATTATGTCTTTTTCATGTTAATTAAAGTGTGAAATTACCCCTCAAATTATGCAAATTATAAAATCAGGATATTTCAGAATGAAAATGAAAAGTTAAATCGTAAATTAAATGTTTGCTTCTACTTTCATCCCATAAAACTTTGTAAAAAAAAAACTTATTAATATTTTTGATTAAAAATACGCAACTTTTCAAGAAGATAACAGTCAAGATATTTATAAATAAATACAAAATTTATAAATCCTTGAAAATACTCCAGGAATGTATATCAAAGCGTATCGAAATTTTGAAACTGAACAAAGTGAAATTCTAAACTATTTCTGATTTTTTATGTCTCGGAAAAATAATATTTCGAATTTGTGAAAAAGAAAAAATATATCAAACATTGAAATATATACAAGATCTCATTGAACTCGACATGCGTTTTTTTTTGCCGAACATTTTCTCAAGAAATTTCACGCAAAGCAAGGAACGTCAAATTGAAGAGCTTTGCGTTCCGCTCAATATTCGATATACCTGAACAAATACAACCATAACTCAATATTTGTCTTTCAATTTTTGTAATGTTGATTTTAAACACACGTTCTGATATAAGAGCAAAGCATTTTACTTGTAATTTTACAACAAGGAGAAATCATCAAATACTAACTGCACTGTAGGCAAGTAGTTCACGTAACAGGCTTACAATCAAAAGCAAATGGTTTAGCTTCTCAGTGGGGCAAAACAAACAAGTTTATAATTAAAATGTTTTTTCTTGGGTTAAAAAGATTATCTACCTATTTCGTAGATAGTCAACAAAGGTGTAAACAGGCTCTCAGGAACTGGGTTTTGCTTGGTTTTAAGAATTAATTTTAATTAATTTTTGGTAATTTATACAGCGCCGTCATGTGACATCACCTCGAGGGCGCTTTACAAATATTAGATTATAAAATAAAATATAATACAATGTAAAATTGAAAACAGAATTAAAAACAATTTTAAAATAACAGAACAATGAAATTAAATAAAAATGTCGCTAGGTCAAATAATGAAATTAAAAAGTAAAAAATTATACAAATTAAATTAAAAGAGTCAAAAAATAGTCAAATATTATAAAAATTCTCAAATAGGTGTGTCTTTAGGCTTCGCTTGAAACCGTCGAGGTCAGAGGCCTGCCTGAGAATCAGAGGCAACTCATTCCAGAGCTTGGGACCTGCATGGCACAGAGCACGATCCCCATAGAAAGTTTTTCGTACTCTGTACGGCAGAACCAGCTCATGGGCCGCACTCTGCGCAGATCGCAGAGCACGATGCCTGTCCCCCAAATCTCTGAAACAGCACATCTCCCTGATATAATCTGGCGCCACACCAGTGACAGCCTTGTACATGAGGGTACACACTTTGTATTGTATTCGGGCCTCAAACGGTAACCAATGTAGATCCCGCAGGAGAGGTGTACAGCTGTCGTATTTTCCAGCACCGAACACAACACGCGCTGACGCCCTCATTACAGACTGCAGCCTGTTCAGCTGCGTATGTGGCAAACCTATCAGAATCGCGTTGCAATAATCAATCCTAGACAGAATCAGTGAAGATATTAAGGTTTTTAAACAGTCATTCGGTAAGTATCGTTTGACTGTCTTGATCTGTCTAAGATGATAAAAGCAAGACCCAACTGTGGTACCGATATGCTGCTCCATTGACAGGTCACTGTCCACGACGGCTCCAAGAATCCTTACGGATGTGCTAGGCCTAACACACACCCCACCAACAGCCAGGTCACCGACAGGTATCAAATGCTGTCTTCTTCTCGAAGCAAACCATATAACCTCTGTTTTGTCAGGATTCAGACACAGCTTCTTAGATGCTAACCAACTAAGCATCTTGTCAAAACAACTTTGAAATTTCCTTTCAAGTTGACACCTGTCAGCAACCTCACAAGGTGCATACATTTGTATGTCATCTGCATAGCAGCTAACATTGAGCCCAAATGACAGAGCAATGTCTTGGATTCCCGCAGTGTACAGTACAAACAGAATAGGTCCAAGGATTGATCCCTGCGGAACTCCGACCTCCAGCAGGCGCTCGGGAGTCTCATCTTCACCAAAACAGACAGTCTGCCTTCTACCAGACAGGTAGGAACTCAACCAACGGTGGGCAGAGTCTCGTACACCAAACCTCTGATGCAGTTCCCCAAGAAGTAGGTTATGGTCAACCGTATCAAAAGCTGCACTCATATCCAGTAGGCACAGGAGAGTAAGCTTCCCTTGTTCATTGTAGGTAACGATATCTGAAATTAGCTTGGCCAAGCTGGTCTCTGTAGAGTGGTGGCTCCTATAAGCTGACTGTCTCGTAGGCCATAGATTATTTTCCGTTAAGAATTTCGTCAGTCTTCTCAAGATGATTCTTTCCAGCAGCTTTGCCAGATAGGGAATATTGGAAATAGGTCTGTAATTTTCCTCAGAATCAGGATCAGCGCAACGTTTCTTCAGAATTGGCACTACGCATGCAGTCTTCAAAGCCTGAGGAACATTTCCTGACACAATGGTTAAATTTATCAGGTGAAATTGACGCTTTGAATAGCAACGGGAGAGCTCACAGAGGGTTTTTAAGGTGAAAGTCAGTCCAACGGCTCACATAAATTAAATCAGTCTGAAGCTTAAAGATTTTTATAATTATGTAACAAAATTGGGAACACTTTTTTTGGTCAATGTTTAAGAGCTAAATTCAAATAACAGATAATCATTTTAGTTTTCTTCGAGCTAAAAATGACCGATAGGACATTACATATACCTTTTTTTATACTTTTCTTGAAATTTTCATGTTATTTGACAATCTTTGAACGGTGAACTAATTGGTCGAGATTAATGTTCACAAAGGAAGGATAAAAAATAATCTTGACCACACTAGATTTGTGCCGAAAAATTGCTCTCTTCATTAAAATACACTGATGGACAAAATATTGTGATGGATCACATCATGTACCATATAAATGTTTCCGTTTGCGGACAGTGACGATAATGGAGGTCTTACTCTACAAGGTTCGACATGTTAAAATATTATTTAACGCAAGCGTGTATTTTCAATATAATTCAGGTTCATAGAATCGTTTTGTCTCATATCTTGTGAGACCAAGTTCATATTATATGAATTGAATGGAACCAAAGTCAGCAATCTAGGTTTATTTTTGAAAACGAGATAAATATATGCTAGATGGTGAATGTAATTTTCAGTGCTATCATGGATTGATCTCATTTTTGAAAAAAAAAAGCTTCATTGCCGCCTTTGACTCAATACGACGCATAACTGTTTATGTATATAATGCAAAATACAGGAAGATGCTGGGAGCTTTTATGACATAAGTAATATCATTGCTTTAGTACATAGCTGTTTGAAATAATCTCAAATCTGATTGTCGAATTATTTGTACTTCGTAAATTATTTTATTGGTGTGTTTATATTGTAAACTATACTTCTTATATTCTTATAACTTATATTCCTTGACTTATAGGTTGGTATGAGGCTGACCACCCATACTGTAAAAAATGGTTCACTTTGCCAATGTCACCCCTGTTTCAGGGAAGGTCGGCAAAAGTTGTGGGGCTTATGTTCATTTGAGGTTTGGATTTTATTTGTAAGTACACATTCAGCATTTGTAAGCGCGAACTACACTTGTTGGTTTGTGGGTATACATCTGAGAGCTTTAAATAAATATATCCTTGCAACTTAGATTATAGATTATATATTATTATAGATACTTCATAAGTCTCTTATGCCTGGAGAATAATACATGTTTTCCTTTACGTGGTCTAAAAATCACAACAACAAAATATAGGTATCTTTTACATACATGACAGATATTTGTGAGTTTATTAATTTTAATTTTTATTATTATTAACATTCATTCCTCTTCAAAAATACAGATTAAAATATGCATTTTCAATGTTAATAAAGGTCACATTCTGAAATAGCGAACAAATGAGATATGTAAAGTCATAATAAAAGGAGGGAATTCATAAAAAAGATTATGGCTCTGAATGAAATGAATGAAGTATGTAAGGATCACAGGAAATGGAGGTTGATTTACAATGTTGGCGGCTACAGCATTTAATTTATATTTTTATTTTAAATATAATTTCTACGAGTATGTTATTTTTAAGTATTTTTTTTGGAAATTGCTTAAATTTTTTTGTGCTCATTGACTGAAAGATTGGTATGAGGCTGACTCCCCTTGCTGTAAGAATTGGTTCACTTTTGCCGGTGCCACTCTGGTTTCAGGCAAAGGTGGCAGGAGTTGCAAGGTTTATATGAGTCTGTGGGGGCAAAAATTTAAATCTATAGTTTTTTATGATAAAAAAGGGTATAAACCGAGGGTCTTTAAAATTGCCAATTTCCATATTATCACGAAATAATTTAATAGCTGTTTGCGATCAAACGTTTTCTGAATAAAAATAAGATCCTAAAATGTTACGACCATAATTATATTGCGACCCAAAACCAGCACCCTGAGTATCAACCCAAAATTCAAACTCAACATGAATGAAAAACCTTAAAAACCTCTCTAGTGAGCGTTTTTGTTTCCATGCATTATTTGAGTTGAAGCTCTGGTTGGTTAAAACGTAAATTTATATTTGGGGTACAAAAACAATATTTTGATATTTTAACCAACATAAAACTTTATATAGGGGACTTATAAACGAAGGCTGAACGTATTATTATGTTTTCGATTTCACAGAAGTAAATCTGAGTTTATTTTTATCATTTTCTGTGTGTGTTTTCACGTACAGGGATGATACATTTCAAGAGCTGGGTAAACCAACAAAATGCCAAACCAATTTCATCTGATGGCGGGTATAGCTTGTTTGCGAAACATGATTTTATTACAGTGTCTTACGTGGAAGGTAAATAGAGAATTCCTTCAATCCTTTCACATAACCCAACGAGAAAATGCAAAATTTCAATCATTATTTTAACAACTCTTCTCTTGTTGCCTTTCAAAGGAAGAGATACCAACAAAACATAGCAAGAATTTGTAAACAATATTTCTATTTCAACAAATTCTTCAAGTTAAATTAAAATTTCCTTACAAAAACAAATTGATTCTACAATCGGGTTCTATACTATCTACAGTATTATTATGTAGATTAACTGGTAAAGGTAACATATTATTTCAAATAATTGAGCCCATACTGTAAAAAATGGTTCACTTTGCCAATGTCACCCCTGTTTCAGGGAAGGTCGGTAAGAGTTTTATTTTTATTTTTTACTTTATTAGGAGAAAAAACAGATACAGACACAGTTGCAATAAACAAAAAAGTGGATACATATAATTTAAAATGCCTACATCCTTAAAAATTTCCCACATATATATTTTAAATTTAATGTAGCTGACATAAAAATATAAAAGAAGTAGAGGAAGTCAAAATTCAAAAGTAATAAAATTAGTAAAAGAAACAAAAATAACAAGGAGAAACAAGAAGAGTAAACAAAGAAAAACATAAGAATGTAAAAGTTAAAGAAGAAAAAAGAGAAGAATAAAAAAGAAGAACAAAAAGCCCAATCAGCACCTATAAACTGGGTGTAAAAGACATTTTATATATAGTTTTCATCAAGTCCCCCCTAAAGGAGTATTTCCCCCTATTAAACAAATCTAAATCATTAAAATATTTATTAAAATCACTGCACATTCTATGAATAGGAGCTCTTTGACCTGCATTTGTTCGACATTTTGACAGAAAAAATAATTGAGAAGAACGAGATGCGCATCTTGGTATACGAAACTTAATTTGACATAGAAGACCAGGGCAATCCGTTTCCGATAGACAGATACTCCTCAGAGTCAACGCACTCAATATTAAACATCGATTATCAATACTTACCAGATTTAGATGAAGTAGGCGTTTGTCGTAAGAGCGGTTTTCGTAGCTTAACCGATGGAACAATATTTTCGTAAATTTTCTTTGAACCGACTCTAGTAGAGTTTTATACACATCATAAAAAGGGTTCCATACAGTCACAGCAAATTCTAGTTGTGATCGTATCAATGAATGATATAAAGTCATATAGCTCGATATCATTTTGAATTTTTTTGTCACACGAAACACAAAACCCATCATTTGAAAGGCCCTCTTGACGACGGCATGTACATGCATGTCAAACAGTAGTTTGGAATCGAAAATCACACCAAGGTCGCGTATGCAAGATACTCTTTCAAGTGTGTGATTGGAAATTGTATAATTGTAATTGATTTGAATGCGTTTCCTTGAGAAGGTTATAATTTTACATTTTTTAAGAGCAAGTGACAGTTTGTTAATCGAGCAGTATAAACTGAGTCTATTTATATCTTCTTGCAGTAATAGACAGTCGTTAATATTATCGATTTTTTTTAAAATTTTCATATCATCTGCGAATAATAATAAATTGCTGATTTTAACGCATTTATGGATATCAGATATGAAAATTGTGAATAAAAAAGGACCTAATATGGAGCCCTGTGGGACGCCTGAGCTTATCGCACACAATGATGAGGCGTAACCATTCAGGGTAACAGTTTGATATCTCGAATCAAGATAAGAACAAAACCACCTGAAAAGGTTGCCCTGGACTCCATTGAAGTGAAGCTTTTTAAGTAATACTAGCAGTACCCGGCGTGTTTCACTACGCCATTTGGGCATGTGGTATCAATTTTTTTCTACAGATAAAAGAGGAAACAACAGGATCAAAAAAAAAAGTGTGCTAATCGGAATCAAGCTTCACACAATTTATCTCTAGGTTAATCTTCACGTTTTCTAAAAAAAAAGGTCTAGGTACAACTGTTAAGCAGCAGAGCCAAGCATAGGGAAAATCGATTGCGGTGCTCCATTTATATTTAAGATAAAAAAATCGGCTATGTAACGTCACTCATCTAATCTATTCTAAGTTGCATGGATATAATTGTTACATTTGGAATTCACATTAAGTGCATGCCCACAAGCAGACACGTATAAGTTCACACTTGCACATTCTGCGTGTGAACCTACAACATAAAAACCCAAATCTCAAATGAACATACACCCTGCAACTCTTTGCTGACCTTCCCTGAAACAGGGGTGACATTGGCAGAGTGAACCATTTTCTATTTATAGTTGGTCAGATGCATATTGACCTATACTAATCTAATCTAATCTAATCTAAGCTGCAAAGATATATATCATTTAAGATTCATACTAAATGCATTCCCACAAGCAGATATGTATAATTTCGCGCTAACACATGCCGCATGTGGACCTACAATATAAAAACCCAATCTCAAATGAACATAAGCCTTGCAACTCTTGCCGTCCTTCCCTGAAACAGGGGTGACATTGGCAAAGTGAACCAATTTTTATATTATGGGTGGTCAGCCGCATAACAACCTATAAGTCAAGGAACGAGAAAAGAATATAAAGAAAAGAATATAAACAATACATTAAATTTTATAATCATACAATTAAAGAACTAATCTATAAAATTCACTATACTCTTTGAGCAAAGTGAAGAAATAAATGTATTCCAAACAATCAGGAATATTTTTCAATGTAACCGCACTGTGAAACGTATGCAGTTGGGGAAAATGCTTCATACAATATGATGCACTTAAGTGTTTTTTCAACTATCTCCATGAAAGTGTTTAATTTATGTTGAATTTTTGACTCCCTGTCCTGTCTTTATCCCGGCCAAGTGAATTCACATTTTTTCCCCACATTTAAAATGTGCTCTATCCATTATTTCAATAAGTGAAAGTTTTAGGTAGTGCACACGGAACATTTTCTATTGACAACAAAATTGTAAGTCGCACGGCCGGGTTAGGTAAAAGGCAAACATTTTGTTTATCTTGGTTGCTTTGGACCATTGTCACATAGAAGAAAGACGTTTAACCGCCGAGAAAAACACGATCTTTAAATTTGTGGTGAGTATATAATTTTACAGAAATGCGTTTTTTGAAAAAACAACTATATTATGTATATTTTAATTAAAAGTATGTTTCAATAAAAGGTTTTCATAATAATAATATATTTCAATATGGTCTTCTAGTTGTGACCTACGAACTTTTGTTTATCGTATTTTTTATAAGTGCGGGATATAAAAGCTTTCTTACATTTCTAAAATTCAACTTGGAATACTTGAATAACATTTTTTAATTTGTAACTTTTGTCTAGGCCAGGGGTCGGCAACCTTTTGAGTCGGAAGAGCCAAAAATTACAATTTACAAATTTCAAAGTTTTTCCTTGACTTATAGGTTGGTATGAGGCTAACCACCCATACTGTAAAAAATGGTTCACTTTGCCAATGTCACCCCTGTTTCAGGGAAGGTCGGCAAGAGTTGCAGGGCTTATGTTCATTGAAGATTGGGTTTTTATATTGTAGTTGGGGGGAGGGTGGGGGGTGAAAAGCGAGTACAAGTAGCGGAGAGATCGTTAATCGATTCAGAACGATTTAGTTTTTTTCGATCAGAAGTATAATTCTGTGTTTTTTTTATATTTGCGTATGAAGCTAAAGAGCCGTAACTTCACACCCAAAGAGCCGCATGTGGCTGGTGAGCCGCAGGTTGCTTACCCCTAACCAAACCGATATCGATCCACCATATTTGTAAAAAGTCCGGTCTATAGCTTAGTTGGTAGAGTAACTGCATTCCATGCCGAGATCTCGAGTTAGAATCCCACTGAAGTTGTCAGAAATTATTTCTCGTTTCAGTGTTTATTTCTAACCCAAAATAAAATACCGGCAAGGCTTACTCAGCCTTCATAAGAAATGAGTGTCAAGCCACTCAGGAGCTGAATAACATCCATTTCAAGTTAAGTAAAGTGGGTAAAGTTAAGTAAAATTTTCCCAACTTTTTTTTTTTCCCCATTTTTAGGTTAGGTTAGGTTTTTCCCGACTTTTGGGGAAAAAAAAATTTCCCCACTTTTGGGGAAATTTTCCCAACTTTTTTTTTTTCCCCATTTTTAGGTTAGGTTAGGTTTTTCCCGACTTTTGGGGAAAAAATAATTTCCCCACTTTTGGGGAAATTTCCCAACTTTTTTTTTTTTTTCCCATTTTTAGGTTAGGTTAGGTTAGGTTAGGTTTTTCCCGACTTTTGGGGGAAAAAAAATTCCCCACTTTTGGGGAAATTTCCCAACTTTTTTTTTTTTTCCCATTTTTAGGTTAGGTTAGGTTAGGTTTTTCCCGACTTTTGGGGAAAAAATAATTTCCCCACTTTTGGGGAAATTTCCCAACTTTTTTTTTTTTTCCCATTTTTAGGTTAGGTTAGGTTTTTCCCGACTTTTGGGAAAAAATAATTTCCCCACTTTTGGGGAAATTTCCCAACTTTTTTTTTTTTTTTCCCATTTTTAGGTTAGGTTAGGTTTTTCCCGACTTTTGGGAAAAAAAAAATTTCCCCACTTTTGGGGAAATTTTCCCAACTTTTTTTTTTTCCCCATTTTTAGGTTAGGTTAGGTTTTTCCCGACTTTTGGGGAAAAAAAATTTTCCCAACTTTTTTTTTTTTTTCCCAGATTTGAAAGTGGGAACCATGCGCAGGGGGATAAGTGGGAACAATGCGCAGGGGGAAATTTCCCAACTTTTTTTTTTTTTCCCATTTTTAGGTTAGGTTAGGTTAGGTTAGGTTTTTCCCGACTTTTGGGGAAAAAAAAAATTCCCCACTTTTGGGGAAATTTCCCAACTTTTTTTTTTTTTTCCCATTTTTAGGCGTAAAGTAAAAGTTACTGGGTTGTTCATTTTAGATTTGGATTTTAAATTATGAGTGGGTACACATGCAGCATTTGTAAGCGTGAACTTACATGTGTCTACTTGTGAGCATGCATTTTATATGAATCTTTAATGTAAATGTATATTTGCAACTAAGATTATGTATTGTAGTTGAATATAATGGTCTTCTTCTATTGGGTGGTTTCAAAATTTACCGACCTCGTTGCTGAAATATCGAGAATTGAGAACCACTGTTTATTTGATCACCATCAAACTTCACAGGATTCGTTCTAAGAATATGTTACATGTTTCCTGAAAATTTCGTCAAAATCGGATGAGCGGTTTATGAGTCTATAGGGGACATACATACATACATACATACATACATACATACATACATACATACACACATCCTTCTTTATAGATATAGATAAGGTGATCAACCTTATCAAAAGCTTTGCGGAAGTCGGTGTACACGCTGTCAACAGAAGAGCCCTGGTCAAATGTCTCAAAAATAAAGTTAGAATAAAGTAACAAATTCGAAACTATGGATCTTGATCTGACAAATCCGTGTTGACTATCAGGAATACAGTGTTTAAGTAGTGGATATATTTTTCCATGTACTAACTTTTCAAAAATTTTAGCAATGCAAGAGAGGATAGATATAGGTCTGTAGTTAGAGATGTCATTCATCGGCCCTGCTTTATGTAAGGGTATTATGTTAGCAGTTTTCCATATGCTTGGTATATATCCTTCAGCTAAACTTTTGTTGAAAATAAGTGTGAGAGATTTGAACAGGGCATCAGAGGTCATTTTAAGGAAAAAAGCACTTAATTTGTCCGGACCAGCGCCTTTTTTTATATCAATAAGATTAAGTGCTTCCCTTACATCGTCTTCACATAGGAACAAATCAGAAATACATGTGTTATTATTGTTTTGGTAATTAAAATTCATATTTATAGAGGAGGTATTGGGACTGCAAGTTAGTTGTGATGACGATTCAAAAACAGACAAGAAATACGAAGAAAACATATTGCAAATTTCATTAGGGTCGTTCGATACCCGATTATCAAGCATCATAGATGATGGATAGCCCATTGAGTTATTTTTTAAATGATGTGAATATTTCCAAAAACTTTTGACGTTATGAGTAACTGATGTTTCAATGTTGTTTATGTATGACTTATGACACGCAGTCATGAGTCTCTTTACATTAGCACGAGCAGATCGAAACCTATCGTAGTCACTAATGTTACCATATGTCTTCCATCTCTTCCAGGCTTTCAGTTTTGTGCTCATTTGCTTTTTTAAATCATTTGTGAACCAAAAGGGATGTTTTTTTGCACGTACATAATGGTGGTACATGATAATCTAATATTGAGTACAATTTGGAATAAAAGAAATCGGTCGCATTTTGAGTATTGAGATTATACAAGTTGTCATACCAATTAAATTCTAACAATTCTACCATGATTTGATTGAAATTTGCTTTCCTGAAATCGTATTTATGGACATTATGTACTGGCATCCTGGAAAACAATCGTGATGTTTTCACAGTGCACTCAATCGGCAGGTGATGAGGATCTACTGTACTAAGAGGTGCAGCACATCCCACTACAGAACAAACAAGATCCGTCAACACCAAGTCCAATAAACGGTTATTATTGTTCCTAATAAAGTTACATTGTTTGAGCATCAGGAAAGACATTATATTACTTAGGTAGGAGGGCATTACAAAAGAAAGGCCATCAATGTCAGGGGTCCAGTTAATAGAGGGCAAATTGTAATCACCAATTAAAAAGAAATTGTGATCTACTTTATTTATAGCTATTTCATTGAATTTATTAAAATGTGCTTCATATATGGATTGACTGGAAAGTGGTGGAATATAGCATGCAGCAATAATTAAACCATTTCCAACTGTAGGTAAATGTAATAAAATTTCCTCAACTAACGGACTCTCATCATTAAATAATCTAACACAAGCGATGTCTTTCCTAACTAAAATTAAGACACCACCTCCATCCTTCTTTGTAGAGGTAGATAGACACCTATCCCTTCTGTGAACAACATATCTATCATCTGCAACCTCGTTGTTATAAATGCCATCGTTCAGCCATGTCTCAGTGATAATAAGAATGTCATGTTCACACTTAAGAATGTTCAAACGCAGATCAAAGAGCTTGTTACGAATACTACGACAATTTTGATAGTATATGTTGAGGTGATTTACATCTAAATTATTTACGATTGTCATAAAATATTAAAAACAACATGATAATTATAAAATAGTAGCAAAAGTGATTCAATAAAGGCAGTGATAAGTTAAGATGGCAATAAGAGTCCTGGTAGAGGTGACTTAATGAAGAAGAACAGGAAAACATGGGTAACATTTTCCTTATTAGAACGTAAGAAGAGTGAATAATAGTATAAATAATATTAAAACTAGTAGGGGGCTTGAATGAAAAAGAAAGAGAAAGTAAAACAATTGATAACAGAAGCAAGTGAAAAAAACAAATCAGTAACAGAAAATTGAACAGAATCATAAAGTAAATGTGAAAATTAACAGGATAGAAAACAAGTAAAAATAAATAACAATAATAATTCACACAAACTAAGAGTCATATTTTACTTAGGTCCTCCTGGCATCTAATATATATAATGGATGATCCATCATCCTTACGCAGCATGATGTTATTATTCCTTACCCAAGTATATTTGTAGCCTTTAGATTTAGCCATCTGCCTTGAGTTGGAATAAAGGATTTTTGTGGAAAGAGTCAGATGATCATTGATGTAAAAGGCATTGTTATCAGTGGGAAAACCTAAGCCAGCCAGCTGATTTAACTTTAATGAACGACGCTTCCTTGCAGCCGCTACCATGTCCTCCTTCAGTTTCCTTGTGGTAAGTTGAAGTATTATGTTCTTTGGCCTCGTGGTGGGTCTTCCAGGAGCCACTCTGTGGACTGCCCTTATATCTCCTTCATCTATTTTAACTCCTATTAGTTTACCCAGCTCCCTGCTCAAATTGACGAGATTCTCGTTCCTAACCTCGGGAACGTTTTGGATTTCAATGTTGCAGCTACGAGATTGTACTTCATGCCTCTGCAAGTCGAATCGGAGGTCCTCCAGTTTTCCTTGGTACAGTTTAGCCTTTAAACCTGCATCCCTCTCCAATTCTACAACCCTGGTCGTCAAACCTGCCACCTCCCTCTTCAGAGAGTCAATAGCCTCAAGTTTAGTCTCAAAGATCTTGATCCTATCTGAAAATTCTTCAATTTTGGCATTCTGGGAATTTATTGATAATCTCAGGGCAGCCATTTCTTCGGCAATTGTTCTAACTTCACCAGGAAGCGAAGAGAGGAGTTTGAGTGCCTCATGCATCTCTTTCAATTCATTTAGAAGGTAGTCCTTCTTTTGTAATTGAGCATCATCCAGAGACACCACGGTTGCCGATGATGAAGGAGCACTCTTCACTCTGCAGTCAGCACATTTCCAATTTTTCTTCCTCTCAACACTCAATTTGCCGAAATTTACTTCTGTAGTACCAGCACAATTAAGGGTGATCGAGAGGTCAGCGCGCCCAACTTTGATGACCGAAATAACCCATATTTTCAATGATAAGGTAGCATTTTTTTTCCAGATTAAATTAACACATAAAATTAGGTTTTGAAAAGATTTTTGTGAAACACTGTGGAAATTCATTTTAAAAAATTGATTATTTTTCAATAAAAATTAAAAAATAAAAGAAATTAAAAACTTTGTTTTATTCCACTTTTATTGTTTTTGAGTATGTTACAAACGTTTTCGGAATACCTTCCATCATCGGGTAACAACAATTACAGTAATTGTTGTTACCCGATGATGGAAGGTATTCCGAAAACGTTTGTAACATACTCAAAAACAATAAAAGTGGAATAAAACAAAGTTTTTAATTTCTTTTATTTTTTAATTTTTATTGAAAAATAATCAATTTTTTAAAATTAGGTATTTTTTCCCATAAAACACCAATTCAAAATAATTTTATTTACGGAGATACCTTAAATGGAGATTTCTACTGTTGTTATGAATAATTCCTAACTTTTTTTTATTTCAAAACATTTATTTTGATTAGTTTAATTTTTTCTAGATGAAAATTATTTTTTTATACTTTTCATTGATTTTTTATAGTTATTTAAAAAGTACACAAATTTTGCATACGATCGTGTAGGTAAATTTGCAATTGAATGGTATATTTTCTTTTTAGGATTTGAAGTAATATTTTTTATGTTTGTAATGCAATACTTGTTTTATTTTTTCTCCCCCGATTTCTATTTATCATGGAAAAATAAAGATTTCCATACACAATTTTGACTGATTTCAGCGCCATGCGGGCGCTTCGGGAACCTTAAAAAATAATAATTATTCACTGAGCATGGCAGAAGAGAATAAAATGTATTTCGCTGATTTTAAAAAGTTGAAAAGCAAATTAGCGTTGTTACTCGAATAAATCGTTTTGTCAAAATACATCAAAACTATGACGCAAACTTTAAGCGCTGTATAAGACCTAATAGGTTTTTTGTTTACGTTATGATTGAGTTAAAACGTGGAGTGTCATACTTGGTAAGCGCTGTATTATGTCGCCCATTGACTATGCTACACATGGGTTATTGGATATTGAACGTAAAATATTACGTTTTAAACTCGACACTAGTGTTTATAAAGTGTATAGCAACTGAGACGCTCGTAAGAGGTGCTGCTGTGAGTCAGATACATTATTTGTATGCGCCGCGGCATAGTTAAAGCGTTGACATTTATACTTGGAGAAGGGACTCGTTTTTTTCGGCACACGCAAGATGTACGCACGCTTTACAATAAAGAGCCATCACTCAAAAATTGGGAAAATTGAGATTTTGATGAAGAACCAATGTGAAGAACGCAATAAAAATGCGAAAAGAAGGTAGGAGTTTTTGATTGTTGTTTTTGAAGTTGATTTTGTTGTAAGCTCCAGATCTCAACTGTTATAAATTGCCTAAACAAGACCTCCTTGACTTGTAGGTTGGTATGAGGCTGACCACCCGTGCTGTAAAAATCGGTTCACTTTTGCCAATGCCACCCCGGTTCAGGGAACGGCGGCAGGAGTGGCAAGGTTTATGTTCATGTGAGGTTTTGTTTATTTGTATGCACACATGCAGAATGTGTAGGCGCGAACCTACATGTGCCTGTCTGTAGGCATGCATTTCATATGAGCCTTAAATGTTAACATGTCTTTGCAGCTTAGATTATAGATAGATTATACAAGACGTAAGTTGAAGAGTCCTTGCTTCATTAAGACTCATCTAATTTGAACTATTTGATTATTGTATTTAAGTATTAAGATTTGAATTGCGCGCGAAGATTGAAATTGCGTGCCTAGCCCCCCCCCCCCCCCCCACGTCAACAGAATTATTATGGACAATATGAACTTTTAAAATTGCGTGTCTACCCTCCCCTCCCCCCCCTCCACCGTCAACAGAATTATTATGGACAAAAGTACAACAAAAAAATTGTAACCCGCCAAGATTACAAAAGTACTAAATCCGGCTTGCCACGATTTTGAGTTGGACACCCCTGTGCTAGAAGTTTCTATGTTATTTTCATATTTTTTGTTACCTTACTAGTTTCTGTCTTTATGTGCCAAACTTTAAGACTGAAAGTGTATTTTGATTTAAATAGTATCCAAGCCAAGTCCTTGTTTTACTTTTCCTTTTCACTGTTTTTATCATCACTTAACTAAAATAATTACGTGAAATATTATTTTTCAGTTTCCAATTATGTTTTCAAAAAAAGTACAATAAAAAATGGATAATGTTATGACATAATTTTTTGTATTTTACGGATAAAAGAGAAATAAGTCAAATTTATACCAATGATTTAAGTTTTATTTTAAAAGAAAAGAGAACTATTAACTTGTGTCATGGCTGATGTGGGCTTTAGTGCGACAAATCAAACATGCAAAACTTCGAACGCAACTTCCCAACCTTCTTAATATTTGAGTTATTGCTTTTTTTTATTAGGTGTGCGATATATAAAAAAAATACCCACGTTCATCATAATAATATACAGTGTGAGACAGACGGAATAGTACTTTTGCACGCCTTTGTTATAACAAAAGATATGCTCTGCTCACAACAAACGTTTGAATTCAAGATGCCAAAAAAAGTTTAATTATTTCAACGTAGAATTATACTTATGCAAAGTTATTTCGTTTTGCAATTTTTGCATGCATAACTTCTGTACAAACATGCAGTCGTAAATACTCAAACATAGCGTTTAAACAAAAGTTTATAAAACTTACACGCTCGCTAAAAGCGTTAATATACTTTACATAATTTTTTGATGAAACGTAATGCTTGACATAGAACATTAATTTATATACTTCAGCAACGACATCTGGCCATGATCAGTCAAAGTTATTTGACATAAAATTACGCTTTTAGTTTCATAAAACAATTAAAGAGGTTCTTTAGTCCCGATATTAATAACCTTCTTAAACTCTCGTATACCCTTAAAGTGGAAAATCGAAGAACATTTCCCACAACTTACGCCATCGGCAACGACATCCGTGCATAACTTGCAGTTCATTTTTATTTTTATGCTTAGTCTATTATATATGAAATCTTCTATATGTTTGAATCATATAATAATCTGGAATCTTTAAGTAAAAATATAAATTGGAGCGATATCTATCGCCTGGCGGCAAAAGCTTTGGAATGAGTAGTAACGCCAACTCAAAGTAAAATAAAATGTTCAAGAAAGCACCGCTCCTTGGTCAGAAGTGAAAGTTTTTTTTTTCCTCTTCAAATCTTAAGGGTGATTGAGAGGTCAGCGCGCCCAACTTTGATGACCGAAATAACCCATACTTTGAATGGTAAGGTAGTATTTTTTCTCCAGTTTAAATTAACACATAAAATAAGGTATTTTTTTTCCATAAAATACCAATTCAAAATAATTTTATTTACGGAGATACCTTAAATGGAGATTTCCACTGTTCTTATGAATAAATCCTAACTTTTTTTTATTTCAAAACATTCATTTTGATTAGTTTTATTTTTTCTACTTGTTAGTTGTTTTTTTTTACTTTTCATTGATTTTTTATGATTATTTAAAAAGTACCCAAATTTTGCATACGATATTGTAGCTAAATTCGTCTTTTAATGGTTTATTTTCCTTTTAGGATTTGAAGTGATATTTTTTATGTTTTCAATGCATTACTTGTTTTATTTTTTCTCCTCTAATTTATAATTAATAATGGAAAAAGAAAGATTTTCATACAAAAAATGATCCAGTCTTTGGCGCCACGGATAAACTGTGGCGGATTCGTGAACTGGCTTTAAATATAATATCTCCTCCGTTTTTGACCAAAAAATTATGAGTCCGATTATGAGTCCGAAAATGGTGTAACGGAGTTCAAGCGTTTACGTTAAAACTGGACCAAACAGGTACAAAAATGCATGAAAACCAAAACGCCAGCTCGAGATGCTGTTTAAGATTCGATACATTTTTCGCATGCGGTCTATTTCCTATAGTTACGAGAATTTTACACTTCGGGTATACTCGTATATCTTCGTATATCGACGGAAATGCACGAGTGGCTGTGGTTTAGTAAAATACGTATATACAGGTAGATTCATTGGCAAAACATAAATTATTTCGCGGTGTCAGAATATCGTCGCCTTACTTTCAAAACCTCGTATCTCAAAAAAATAAATATTCTTCTATATAATATTACATAACTACTACATACTCGATGGTTTGAGCATATGGAGAGAATGAATGAGGAAAGACTGACGAAGAAAGTATATGTGGCAAGAATGGAAGGGCGTGGGTTCGAATCCCGGCGGAGCACAAAAAATATACCATTTATATTTTCAAATTTGCTCTTCGCTGGATGAAAAATTCATAAACCTTTACCAAAGACTGGAGGAAATGAAAGAAGTATGTAAGGAAAGATAGAAATGGCGGTTGATCTGTAATGTTGGCGGCTTGGGTTTATAAAATTGGAATTTGTTTTAGTTTTGATGTCCATAGAAATGATTATTTATTGATTTAAATTGTCGTGTATGTTCCTTGACTTATAGGTTAGTATGCGGCTGACCACCCATGCTGTAAAAATGGTTCAATTTGCCAATATCACCCCTGTCTCAGGGAAGGACGGCAAGAGTTGCAGGGTGTATGTCCATTTGAGATTTGGTTTTTATGTTGTAGGTTCACATGAGGCATGTGCAAGCGCAAACTTGTACGTGTCTGGTTGTGAGAATGCATGTAATGTGAATCTCCAATGTAACATATCTTTGCAACTTACATTAGATTAGATTAGAATTGATATAAATCTCTGCAGCTTAGATTAGATAAGTAAATTATTTAAGTTAACCTGCTTTGTTTCATTGCTATAAAAATCACTTTAAGCAGAAATAAAGCACTTACTGCCTCTTTAATTGTACATTTGCTAAGAAAAAAAGTAGTATCTGTCACTTACTGCTTTTATGCTTAGTTTTTCTTATAACCAAAAAGCAGTAAGTGTTATAATTTTATGAATTTTTAATTTATTTTCATATTTTTTAATAGTTATACGTAAAAGGTCACTCACAAAAACCATGGTAAAAAATTGAAACTGAAATCTTTAAATTTAAATAAGTTAGCCCAACAAACTCAAGTTTGAAGTAGATTATCTCAAAACAAATATTTTGCAGATACTTCCTTTTTGGTAAGCAGGGCAGAACAGCAGAACGTCGCACTGGTAAATAAAAATAATGCTCTGCACACAAATCCGTGTTTGTATTCAAGATGCAATATTTTGTTAAAGTTTGTGTACAACACTCATACAACACTATTATGTGTGCTGAATCTTTTATCTGAAGATTCACAATTAATTATATAAAAAGTAAAACGCTCTCAAGGAGCGTTGTGTTACTTTCTATACAATTTTGTGAAAAATGAAATGTGTAACAAATAATAAATTAATTTATTTCGAAATAAAGTAAATACTTTTATTTTAAAAATGTACAACTTATTGATTTTAATTAAAGACAGGATTTTTTTGATGTATTATAAAAAAGAAACACAAAATGGCTAAGAAAAGTTTCTAAGCCCTACCGGTGAATTCTAAAAGCGTTTACACAACCATAGCGTTTATCCAAAAGTTTATAAAAACTAAAACGCTGGGGAGTAACGCCATCTAATCATGATGAGTCAAAGTTATTTGACATAAAATTACGATTTTAGTTTCATAAAACAATTAAAGAGGTTCTTTAGTCCCGATATTAATAATCTTCTTAAACTCTCGTATAACCTTAAAGCCACATGTCAGATTTCGTAATTATTGAAATTCATTAAAAAACACTAAAAAAAAACACTTGCCGACAAAATAAAATCACTGTAAACAAAGGAGAATTGACTTCACACACATTAGAATACTATTAATAGAATTTAAACAAAAATTTAAGGGTAAATCAAATATTTTTGCTAGGAGCAAAATTTTATGTTGTCTTGTGTCAGCTACTAGGTATATACTTGTTGCAGAGCTTATGCCCATTTGAGAATTGGGTTTTTTATATTGTAGGTCTACATGCGGCATGTGTGAGCGCGAAATTATGCGTGTCTGCTTGTGGGAATGCATTTAATATGAATCTCAAATGATACATATCCTTGCAGCTTAGATTTAGATTCAGATTTTAGAGCAAATGTGATGCACAATAAGCTGTACAAAGAGTGTAACTTGCGGTGTTATATCTGGAATGTTCGCAAGTAGCAAACGGAGCCTTTTTATTTTTACAGGTGAGAGGGCCAGCTTTTTTGTCACTTCACTTGAAGACAGTGTTTTCTGCACCCGTAGGAAGGGTTCTCATTTCTTTGAATGGCTGAGTTAACATTTTGGTTCTACAATTGTGTTTTGAAATAAAACATAAAATCTGAACGCCCGCGCCGTGATGGCGAGCAAACCTTGGTATTTTATTTAATCAAACCATCATCAACTGAACACCGTTTGCACAATATTTTTTTGATTTTATTTTTTACTTATTTTACTTCACAGTATACTGTTTTGTAAACAGAAAAAAACAATCCATATGCTCCACGATTTATTACCATATTCTTCGCTAAGCTAGATAATACGTTTATGGTTCGCAGAAAAAGATAAAGAGAGAGTACTTCTTGACGCCCCGAACGCTTCACGTCTGACCCACAAACACAAAGAAAAGTCTCTTTGTTGCAGCCTCATTACCGAGTGTTTTCTGCTTCTTCTTGTGTTACCCAAGGACAGATTTAACATCTACACGCTGCTTTTGTAGTCTTTTACTTTCCAAGCTCTTTGTAATTTTTTTTCTTCGGTGTCAACTTGATATCACCAGTCAAAACTGGTACACAACACTGGTAAAATTCGTCATGGCGCGCCTTTACGTAAACACCCATACTGTAAAGAATGGTTCACTTTGCCAATGTCACCTGTTTTAGGGAGAACAGTTGCAGGGCTAATGTTCAATTGAGGTTGGGATTTTAATTTAAAAGTACACTTGCAGCATTTGTAACTTACACGTGTCTGTTTGTGGGCATGCATTTAATATTAATTTTGAATGTTAATACATCTTTTCAAATTAGATTATTGATTATTACGGACAGCGTAAGTTTGAAATCAAACAGCGTCGCTCCGGTTCGGTTCTCTGCACGCATTGAACCTGAGCAGATATAAGTGGTGAATAGAAATTAATTATCTACATGCCAAATAGATAGTACCAGTTTGTAGACAGGCTGAAATAATTTTGTGAAATGCATTCGTTTTCCCGAAAATATTAAACAGAAACTTCCTCATCATTTTTTTGCTATTCTTTTTTCTTTCTTTCGATCAGATTTTCTGATCAATGATTTTTGCTGGTCTATCACTTGGCCTGTTAATGTAGATATTAAAATACTTTAAAAAAAGATTTTGTAGGGTTTGTGGAAAACTACGTAAAAGAAAAAAAAAATCTTTAAAAAAAGCTTTATTTTTCCGTTACATTCATCAAATTTAACATACTTACACGATGAAAAAAAATGAATGAAGATATTTTTAGTATTCATTTTACGTTCTTACATTTAATAACAGTTATATGTTTTTCACAAAACCCCTAAGATAATGTTACTTTGCCAGTATCTTAGCGCGGTTGTCTTCCTTTTTCTGTCTTCTGCTGTTCTCGTTACCGGCTGTTCCATTTGAATACGAAAGTGAAAAACAATTTTCCAACGACACCTTCCTTATACGTAGTTTTATTTTATTTGTTGGAACTGTAAAAATGCAGATTTGAGGAAAATATTAGTCAAATTCACGCAATAATTATTTTAATTGCTTAATTAGCATTCAACCGAACTGTTAAACTGTTAAAAGGCAATTGAATAATAAGTGCAGTTATTTTAGGTCAATCACATAGATTACTACGGCAACCCATGATTTTGAAAAATCGTATTTCGTTGTCCGGTCGATACCTCAGTTGGTAGAGTGCTTGCATTCCATGCCGTGAGCTCGGGTTCGAATCCCACCGAGGGTGTCTGATGATTTCCCGTTTCGGTGTTTATTTCAAACTCCAAAAATTAAATACCGACAAGGTTTATTCAGCCTTAACATGAAGTAAGTACCAGCCCTCTCGGGAGCTGGAAAACCCCCACTTCAACTAAAGTAGTTGGCGTAAGGCCGGCCCCCTTACCTAAAAAATAAAAAAAGTTCACCTCGCCACTTGCGACCCCTGTCGGGGATAACGCGGCAAGAAGTTACACTATATGTGTAAGTAAGTTGCGTTATAAAAAATCATAGATCTTCCATGATTTTTATATTGGTAGTTTTAGATTCAGTTTTTTTGAAAATGAGTTTTTGAGAATGATTAAATAATTTGCCGTCTTTTAATCTTTGCGATTCAAAAGAAAAATCTTAATTTCCATATAAATTCGTGTACATGTAATTGTGTCATTAATAGCAAAAAGCAATAGAGATTTGCAAAAAATACATAAATGTATGAATTGAAAAAACATTTTTGTTTTTTCGAAAATGCGAATTTACTAATTAATGTTTACGTAGAAGTGTATTCTTATCTAGATAATACCAATAAAATTTAAGAATGCTATGAATAAAGTCAAAAATTGGTAGCACACAAAGCATAATATTGTTTTTACAGCTACTGGGACCTCGCCTTCCCTCCCGGCAGGATGCAATAAGGAAGGCTATTTAAGGCAACGTTCCTATTACACGCAGTAAAGAATCCGACAGCACACAGTCAGATCTTATCAGCAAATAAACATCTTGTTTTATTGCGTCTCGAACGTTAAAAGTATTAGCCAACTTTTGGGTGAATGGTTACTGTTCTATACCCCTCGCGCACAACATTAAGTTTATGCTCATACAAAACTGTAAGGAAACGAAAAATCTCACTAGAGGAACTGTTTGTGTTTGTTGCATTTTTAAGGAAACGCTATGATTGAGTTTTAACTTGAAGTTTTGTACTTGGCGGTGCTGTTTCCCCTTTTTATGCCACTCCATACTTTGTGAAGGAAATGTACCCCCGAAGCTAAGACCTGAATTTCCCACATAACACGTAACAAGTCAAACGGGAATTGCAAGCTTACAGGCTTAGTGTGATTTTGTGTTTTAGTTTTTGTTTACTTAAAATTTCTAGTGTACGAATAAAACGATTTCTAACAAGGTTTTGTATTGTAAAATAATTTCATGACTTGTGTTACTCGTGGGCTCAAATGCATAATGTGGAAAAATGGATTTTGTAACTTTTTAAAGTAAAATACTTACTGTAGTATTATGATTTTACTGGGGTTCTCTTTTAAACTGCAATTATTTATTTGAACAGAATTTATTTTACACGGTTTGGTTCAATTTACAACAATTGATAATTCCTGCTTATAGGTCTTCACTGCAAAATGCTTGGAGCGACTAATCCCTTTCCGCGCCATGGCAGCCCCTATATATAGGTGCAAAATATATCTTTCTTGCATATTCCAGATCATTCGATCTCTCACTCATACCAGACTGCCGCTACCTTACCTTACTACTACCATCATGGATCATACTGGACTGTTCTACATACACTATTGTACTTGTACTGACGGACGTAGGTACTTCAAGTTCGTAATAGTATAATCGTCCTTTGAGGAGTGTCAAAGCTCAACGAATTTTTAGGTCAAATAAAACATGTTTTTGTTACCTTAAGGTGTAGCGTAACAAACAAGAGGGTAAATAAATAAAAAAGGAACAGTTTGAAAAAACTAGACTTTATGCTATTCATAAAAGAGAGATTTTGAACGTATTTATTGCTGTATAAATAAAAAAAACGCATTTTTTTCATTTCAAACTATCAATCCAATTAATGAACAAGAAAAAAATATTTTTAATTAATATCTATTAGGTAAAATATTGGCCTTCAATTTTGTAAAAATAGAAGTTCCAAATAATTCATAAGCAATATGCTGAGTAACTAATTCTTCTGAACGATAAGTATTTAAATCCTCATTTTAAAAGATAAAAGGATCACGACAATCCAAATGCTTTTTTTACGACACTTTACGTCAAAACTCATCCCGAACAGAACTTTTCAGTCCAGTAATATTCAGGATAAAGTAATGTCGTGCCACGTCTGTGAACTGAGATAAGCAGTATGCACTCCCTCTGCTTCAAGTATAAAACTATACACCTAAACTCATCCATAGATCTCCCCAAAAAAATAATGGAAAGTAAAACGCTCATTTGAGATGCTGTTTCAGTTGATAGAAGTTTTCGGTGTACACTATGGTTGACTTTTAACGGGAAGTCTAATACTTGAAATGAAGCAAGAGCGCTAGAAGAATACCTTCTTATTTTAAATAAGGTCTTTGATGGGAATATCCAAAGTCTGCATCCTGAATGATACCCGTATTGGACGAGAGGGTTCAGGAGACTGTTAACTTTTACTGGCGATTTCCACAGCGAGCTTAATTAAACGATAGCAGCGCAGATGAAAAGTTATAATATAGCTTAGCTGGCCCCGTAATCTCAGTTTTATATGGTTAGTAAAAACAGCTTAAACACAAATTATCTCCTAAAACATGAAGGGATGCCGTCGTTACATTTTTGCACTATCTGCTTTTGAACCATAAAGACGACACTTCAAACACATATTTTTAGCTCTTTCAAAAATGTGAGATTAGTTACTTTTTTCATAGTTTTTTCACTATCATAATTACAGTAGTTAAAGAATATAATAAAATTAATTAATAAGCAATGTGGAGACATTTTACACGTATGTCGTACCACACACAAGGGCTAAATCTCTTTTTGGTGAGGTATAGCGTAACAACAATTTAATCAAAACTGTAATAGATTTTAAGGGAAAAAATGTCTGACGTATTTATTTGATATAAAAAAAAAAATCTCAGTGACAGTATGATATACGGTGGCGCAATGTTTTGTACATACTTAAATACAGATCTTGTACTCCATGAGTGATAATAAAACTGGTATCGGAACCTAAATATAGAAAGTTGATTTACAGAACATATTATTCCTAGGAAGCATATTTGTGTTTTGCATTATTCGCTGTGTGGAACCGAGATACTGAAGGCACAAACATTTTGAAAAGTAAACAATATGCTGTGCGACAAAACTTTTGAATTTCCCCCAGCTGCAATAAAACCCCCGAGCATTCCACACACACACACTTACCTTATTCTTTATCCGATCATTTTCCGATCAAAATCTAATTTCCAGCTTCCTTCCTACATGGTATCGAAAATATGCTGACGTAGAGACGAAAGCATCCGTACATAAATTGTTTCAAAAAGTAAAAAAAAAAGTGAAAAACCACTATTTTTGTAACAACAGTATGTTGTTCGTCTGCTTATATTTTTTCTGAAATAATTTTAGAAAAAAAGCTCAATTGTTTTTACAATAAGTTCTAATTTCAGGCAATATTGACAATAATTGCCGTATGTTTCTAAAATGGTTTTGTGTTATTTTAAAACGAGTATTTCATAGTCCGGTCGATAGCTCTGATTGTAGAACGCTAACGTTCAAAGACAGAGGGTTGGAGTTTTATCACTACCAACGTTGCCAGGAGTGATCTTCCGCATTGTTGTTTTTTTCAAACCCAAATTTTAAAGAACTGGAAAAGTTTACACAATTATCACAAAAAAAAACAAAAAGCTGATTCTTCGAAATAATCTGTTGGCTTACGCCTGTGTAGGGGGTCCTTACCTGTGAAAATAAAAAAAACGAACGAAAAGTACGAACCATTTGGGGATGATGCGGTTAAAACTTGCAATCAGTAACTTTGCCTTTGTTTTCTGAATAACAAATTCAAAGTAATGTTGAACTCTGACAATAAGTAAAAGTTTTTCAATTTCAAAAAATCATGTCATATTATTAAATGCATTTTAAATCATACGTTGCCAACCTATTGGTACACTTTCTGAGTGGATTGCTCTCCGCTAGATTAAAAGATTCCAAAAAATATTCTACCACAATAAATGTCACGGTAGTACTTTTTTAAAATATTTGAAACATAGTTATTTAATATTTAGAAATCTCATAATATTTCAGAACAATTACGAGATATTTTTTGAATGAGTATAAAAAAGATTAAGAAATGAGTAAAAAAAGTTTATTTTATTTCCCCTAGGTTTCCACGTCTGAACTCGTCCACGGGGCTCAAGTATGTTTAACACCAGCTTAAATTTTCAGCATGGCAGATCGTTGTTTCGTTTCACATGTATGCTGGAGTACACGAAGAGAAGGTAACGACGGCGTTGCACCTTCCGTTAGTGGGGGACGTGAACCTGTAACGACGCGGGTCGCCCCTAACGGCGCTACATAAAGCGAGAGCCTTCAGGACATCGACGCGAAAGCTCGGCGCACCACGAAACTTTTATCAAAACGAGCGGATTAAAATTTTATCACTTTAAACACTGAAATCTTCGGAGTTGTGCATGAGATTTTATGCAAAGATTTTACTTAAATCTTTGTAAGCTTTTCTCGTGATATGTTTTTGGAATATTTTAATCGAGATAATCTTTGAGCTTTTGATTATTTAAAAATTCAAACGGATAAAACAGAGTTTTAATTCATTTATCCATTTGAATGTTTAAATGGTTAAAAATGGACTTACACTGTGTAAACAAATTAACATTAAAAATGTAATAGCTTTTGATTCAAATTAGAGTTGGCCAATTTTACAATGATGTCACAAATGAAAAACTTGACTCTGTAGCAAAGCGTTTAACTATATGTATACATATATCTTAATTTACAGATCTCGTAACCAGATGGTCATAGAAATATATTTTGTAACAAAAAAATAACTATATATTATAATTATTTAAAAATTCAAAATGGATATCCAATTGAATTATTAAATAAATAAAAATGAACTTTCACTGAAGATAGAATAGATTAACACTAAAAAATATAAGAAAAAAATTAATTTTGTCACTTTATTCTTTAAAATTAATTGAAATATTTCTTTTTAAAACACTTCAATACACCAGGATAGAATAGTTTGGCGTCTTCGAACAAGGAGGGCCGACCGGGATAAGGCAAAGGGAAAGAAGAGAAGAGACAATAGTTCTCGTACATCTTGCCTTTGGTTTCAATTCTTTTGGTTTCACTCATTTAACGTGAGCAAATGATAAGATTTAGATTCAAGGAAAAAAGTACATATTGTTTCAATATTTACTGGTTTAGTATTAGTATTATTTATTAGTGTACTTGGTAGTATTCTTAACACATCAATTTTGTTCTCTTGACATTCATCCGTCAGAAGAGAGCATATTCCAGGACGAGAGGGATAGATATGTAGGAGCGAGGGAAAGAGAGTTGTTGGTGTAAGATAAGGTGAAGCCTCTTGCATAAATAATCGCGTGTGCCTACGTCCTTTAAGAAAGATTGATTATGTGCTATAACTGCTTCATAAGTGAAGAGGTAAAAATAAACAATTTGAAAGGATATTTCCCCTATAGAGAAACAAATAATAATTTACTCTATTAAAAAAACAATCTCAGCTTAAGCAAAAGGATTTTGTTAAATCCGCAGTTGACAGCGTTGTTAATTTTTTCATGTATATTTTTTGTTATGATATTATTACGAGCGTATGTTAGTACTTAGTAGTATATATGGTAGTGCATACGTGATCCTAATCACGCTGGTGGAACAACGCTTGGGTATGGAATTATCCCCTATGTTCGAAAAATTGGGAAACGTCTGTATGAACGTATAATATACATATATGTGAGCCGCAATCGTGTGCAGGGCAGAGTCGGTTGAAACATTAAGCCGTGAAGTTGATAATCTAAGAGCTAGAAAAAGTGATCAGTACATTGTAAATCGAAATTGTGTAAAATAAATCTTGGAATATAAATAAATTGCAGTTTGATTAAAAGAACCCAAATAAAATCACAACAATAAACACTACAGTTTTTTTTTTTAAGAAATCCTGTGCGGGAAACTCTCTAGATTCTAGAGACTCTAGGGGGCTATGACACTTGTCGTAGCGCCGCAGAGGTGTAGGTACGAGCTTGGTCGTCGCTACAAAGCGCCAATTCTCAAGCAAGACCCAGTTGCTGTAAGGCTGGATGGACAGTTTTTTATATTTTGAATTTTGCCAAAAGCTAGAGTTCAATGCTCATCAAAGTAAAAAACGTGTTGTCTACATACATATCAGTGGCGAAGGGTGCCATACAAGCCGATTCCCATCGGTTTCCCGCTTGAAATTAGGCAAAAATGATAATAAAGTAGACTGCATGGTTTCAGTGGGGAAAAAATACTTATAGTTTCTTTGGTTTTAAAATATTTTTTTTACTTTGTGCCTTTATTTTTTAACTACTTTGTTACATCATTTAAAATGGGAAGCCGATGGAAACCGGCTTGTATGTCACCCTTTGCCACTGATACATATTAATATACTTTAATTGGAAAACCAGTATTGCTCGTGATAAATAAGTTTTATTCAGTACGCGATATTGTAAATGATTGGAAGCTGCAGAGTAAGAAAAATATAGCACCATGCATAATGAAAGCTATGAATGTCGAGGAGACAAAGTAAATGTGCTAGGACAGAATAAATTAAAGGCAAATCTGCAAAGGTTCTGGCTCCCCTAGCGAAAAAGTAGCTGTGTGAAGTAACTGCTTTATTTTTAGATAAAAATTTGATTCCAAAGTAACTAAATGTTTTGAAGAAGATTTTAATTATATAACGAATCGAAAGAAAGTATGCTCAACAAAATTTTGAACTTATTTCATTATTGTTCTTTCTCATTTTATTTTTCAAGTTATTTTGATGGTGTTTTTGTTAACGTGCTTACCCTTTTTACAACAATTTTTTTTTTTAATTGTCCCTCTAAAACCTTTTTTAAAGTCATTTCTCGGTTGAAAGCGTCTGATGTTTAAGCATACTTTAATTAATTTTCTTCTTAATATACCAATGTTGATTTAGGAAAATTAAAAGTCTGTTTTGAATTTTCTGGGTACATTAATGTTGATGGAGAATCAACTTCATGGGAAGTTGCTTCTGTGTTTATTGTTAATAATTCAATCATGCCGTAATTTTAGTTGTAAGCGGTTAAATGACTCGCACGATAATTCAATATTTGAACACTAAAGTTTACGTTTGCCGGTGAACAATAGTTTGTTATCACAAGTAAACAAACAATTATTGTTGTTACGTACCAATATTATTCGTTACAGAGAAACCTAGGTTATTGTAAACCTCCTTAATCGTACTATATTCGAAGTCTGATAAACTGACCCATCGTTATATAGAACCTAACGTTTCTAACTATATTTTGAAAGATAACTCTCTTGAATTTAAGCTTAAAAATTATCAGGCTCAGTAACAGATGTTGACACAAGTTTAATAAAACAGATGATTCTCGCTTAATATAAATGCATCTGCTTAGTTTTCAGAAGATGTAGATATGGATGAAAACTCAAGAAAAGTTAGCAATATTGTGAAACGAAAAATATAAATACACTAGCAAGAAAGTTGATAAAACGAAAATCTGCTCTATGATGTTATACCAGTTTATGAGAAGTTCATAGGAATCGTTGACATCAATACTATTGTAGCCTGCAGCTTCAAGGAATCAACATCGTAATATTGATTTCTTAGTACAACACACAAAAGGTGGAGAGAACTAGTTTGCACGTAGTCTCAACCAATCAGATGTAAAGTTTCTTCAGGTTTACTGATGTATAGCAGTTAATGGAGGACAACGAAAAACTTTTAGAGAAAAAAATTGTTTTTTTTTTTTTATGTACCTCACTTGTCTTTGTGTAAGTTGTTATGTTTAAGTTGTACTCGTAAATTGAAATTGAAGTATTTTTTTGCGTAGAAACACATCGAAGAAGGCAGATTTTTCATGTACAAGAATCTGTAACGCGTGTTAGGGCCTGTTGCACCAACCTCCAATCAATATTTGATTGAAACATTAAATTTGATTGCTTAGTTCTGGTAAGGACCTTGGTTAAATATTTCTCGAAAGTTGGTAAAAATGTGATGGAATTTGAACAAAAAATATGATTCACATCAGCTGACTTACGTATATGCAATCAATCGTTTAATTTGAAAGGGAGAAATCACACTTAATTTTGATTTTCGTCTGATTGGAGTTTGGTGCAACAGGCCCCTTTATGTATACTTTACAACCTCTTAGACCTTTAAATACCATAGGGGTAAGTTTTTTGTACCATTTTGAACTGTGTAAATTGTTTATTTCATAACTTACACAATTTTTGGAAAAGACCTAGTGAAAAATGCGAATATTTTATCAATAAATAATAATCAATACAGAAAACCATTTGATTGAAACAATTAATCAATATTTGCTTGATATGATTTCCAATTGCTTTTCTGAACGGATTACTTATTCGACACATGAGGTTCCAGTGTTCAGGTGTTCTCTGTAACATAAATGAACAAGATTTGAGTTTATCTTTTGTAGGACAACAATGGCGATATTAATAATGCCGCGCCGCAGAACTTTGACAAATAAATTGATTTATAGAATTGCTGTTTAATTGGGCGTTTAATTTTAGACAGAAAGCAAGTAAATCACGATGCTTGACATTTTCCTCTGCCCTGAGGAGACGTGATATATTGAAAGTGAGAGCTTGCGGGAATGGAAACACAAACGGATGTGATTTATTAATAAGCTCATGGTGGATTTGCGAATGGATAACATAAAAAGTAAAGCGAATTCAGAAATATAATATTATATAACAAAAAAGGTAAGAACAACAAGAACAAGAGAAAACGTAAAAAGGGTTATATGTGATGAATTTTGGTGAGAAGTGATATTTTCTGAAATATTCAGCTATTAAGTAAAGATATCTGACTAAATACTCGTGGAAAAAAAACAATTAATTTCAGTGGAAGTTTTTTTTTTTTAATTGCATTTTTAACGCTGTAGTTCGTTCCTTGACTTATACATAGGTTGGTATGCGGCTGACCACCCATACTGTAAAAAATGGTTCACTTTGCCAATGTCACTCCTGTATCAGGGAAGGACGGCAAGACTTGCAGGGCTTATGTTCATTTAAGATTTGGAAGTTTGTTAAGATGGTTTGGGCATATGGAGAGAATGAATGAGGAAAGACTGACGAAGAAAGTATATGTTGGTAGAATAGATGGATGTCGTGGTAGAGGAAGACCGAGAAAGGTATGGATGGACCAAATATCCGAAATTGCGAATGAATAGAATATCCAGAGTCATAATAAAAGAAGAGCTTGTATGAAGAAGGTTATGACTCTGGAGGAAATGAAAAAAGTGTGCAAGGATAGAAAGAAATGGCGGTTGATCTGTGATGTTGGCGGCTAGGGTTTGTTAAAGTGAAATTGGTTTTATGATTTAGTTTTTTATGTCCATGTTTTTATTGTTATTTTTATTCTTTGATTTAAAAAAATGTAATTTGTCATGTATGTTCCTTGACTTATAGATTGTTATGCGGCTGACCACCCATAATATAAAAATTGGTTCACTTTGCCAATGTCACCCCTGTGTCAGGGAAGGACGGCAAGAGTTGCAAGGCTTATGTTCATTTGAGATTGGGTTTTTATATTGTAGGTCCACATGCGGCATGTGTTAGCGCGAAATTATACATATCTGCTTGTGGGAATGCATTTAGTATAAATCTTAAATGATATATATCTTTGCAGCTTAGATTAGATTAGATTAGATTAGAAGATTAGGTTTTTATAATGTAGGTCCACATGCGGCACGTGTTAGCGCGAAATTATACATGTCTGCTTGTGGGAATGCATTTAATATAGGGTCAGAGTGGCAACAGTGGATCATTTTTTTTCAAACGCACAGAATTATTGTTGTATAAATGCAATCAATGTACAACTTTTATCAAACGGGTAATAAATTAAGTACCTACCACTTGTTCTAAGAGCTCCATCTTTTTTATCCAATAAATACAGAGATATTTTGCATTTAGTGAAAAATGGAAAATGATCCACTGTGTACCCTATGGTGTACACAGTGGATCAAACAATAAAAACCAAATTATTTGTATTTCAAAAAAACGTATTTATAAGACAAAAATATTTTTTCTGTTTATTCACCAATTTTAATCAAACAGAACAAAATAACACTAAATAAGTGGATGATAATACAGGAAAAATCCACATTGAAGAAGTTACAAGAATATTGACGGTCATTGCATCGCCTTCCGAGGTAAACGCAACTATGCTACACCTATAGTGTAACTTCTTTCTGCGTTCTTCCCAAAGGGTCTCATGTGGCGAGTAGAATCTATTTATTTTTACAGGTAAGATGATCCACTATGTATCCTATGATGTTGATCCACTGTGTACCCTTTCGACAAATTTCTTTTGGGACAGCAATTTATGTATTTCATTTTGAACAAAGTAATGAGGTAATGTTAAAATGGAAGCAGGATTATTGTTAATGAGGATAAATTAATCACTTCTAGCCGAACTTCAATACTTTAAATACAATAATACAACAAAGCGAAGCTTAATTTTTTACTTTTGACTGTCAGAAACACATTTTGTTACTCAGCACAACCAAGCTGCATTGAAGTAGGACTCTGATTAGTCCAGACATGTTCAGACATGAGCACCATGCCAGGGTGTAAGCAATAGCCCTGTATAACTACTCATCTGGAAGAAACTGCCCTGATCCACTGTACCCACATGATCCACTGATGCCACATTGACCCTAAATCTTAAATGATATATATCCTTGCAGCTTAGATAAGATTAGATTAGATTAGTTACATGTTGCATAAAATAAGAATTTACTTATTCAATTAATTATACAATTTTAAAAATGAATAAATTGTTAATCAGTTAAGTAATTTTGCATTTCTGAAATCCATTTCATCGATCAATTAACGAGTATAATATGATTTCATGTGGAAATTCATAAAATTGTACGAAAGGTTTATTCCGTCAAATAGATATGAAAGAATGATTGCCTTCAATGAATCAAAAAGACCTTGTACTTTATCTTTCCCTGATTGGTTTATCATTGAAATTGATACTTTATTCTTCTCATTGTAAGACTCTTGAATAAATTGCTCTTAAACATCTCAGAAGATTACTCTGGGCCATCCCCCAGTTTATTCTTATAATGTATTTCGACAGAGTTTTCCGCAAACTTTTCTATTGTCTCCCCCTTTTTGTGTGACCCGCGGCATCCTTACTTCAACCTCACTTCTTCTTATTATGAAAAGTTTGGCACATTGTGTACGGAGGAAATCTTGCCTCGCGAATAAATCGGTGTCTTGAAATTATGTAGACAGAGAGATTAATTGAAATGGTCGTCATACTTTAAAAGCACTTTATTAAGAATATTCCAATGTACTAGGTTTTACTCAAATTTTAAAATTCAAGATGTACGTAATATATATTTAATAACACGGAAAGTAAGAACGAAGAAAAATGGCATTTTTAAAATTAATTTGTGAAGAGGAATGAATTTACCTACTATCAGTTCAAAGGTTATTAATGTCAGAAAATATAAAAGAAAAACAGCTTTGTTTTCGATTACGTGAGTCTTTATTTTTATACCACAACCGGTTTCGCAAACATCCGTTTGCATCGTCAGGTGGATTAATTAATACTAAAGTTTTAATGTCATTTCATAAGAATTAATAGAAAAAAATACTGTTATCTGCATCCGTTAACTCAAGGTACAAGTTGTCACCAATATACATAGTTATATGGATATTAAACCGTTGATTTTTTATTTTGAGTCAAAATTATAGATATACACAGTAATATAGGATTTTGTAGAAAAAATGTGATATAAAAGATAAATTAAATTGTCTTTGCTTTTAAATCTAATTCTCCATTTAAAAGACAACCTGGATTGTAAGCTTTGATTTTATGTAACCCTAGTATACCTAGTCAAATAACCATCACTTTGTCCGCTCGGCCATGAAGCCAAAACATAAAAATAATTTTCGAGATGCAGAAATTTTCTCACAGTTGCTCAAACATAGTTATACCTCAAAACAATTTTAGAGAAAAAAGAACAAAAAATGGGCATTTATATTATATTTATTGTGGATATATTTGGATTTTTATAAACAAACTAGTATTGAATTGATAAAAATGCCTAGATTCAATTTATATATAATTTCGTAGATTCAGGTTTATTTAATTGTATAACGCGCACAGATATTCCGGGAATGTATTAATTAAAGTCGTGGATAATCTCCGCATAAGAAGTCGCAGATAGTTTGTACGGGAGACGTCCCCGAATAAACGAAACACGGCCCCTTAATTGAATCGGAAATTCAGCTGCGAAGGGAAAATTTATGTTTTAATTAAGACGCTACCAGTACTGAGATATTCGTTTTCATGGTGTATGGCAATCGAAATGAATGTACCTTTAAAATATACAAATATTGTATCAGCATGAGAAAAATCATTTTTTAAATTAAGTTCTTAGTATATAATATTTAATTTATTTAAATCTTGGCAGTAACTATAGTCTTTATTTAAGTTGCAAAGATATTGTATTAACATTCAAAACTCATATCAAATGCCTTCCCTGAAATAGGGGTGAATATTTTTTTTAAGTGGGTGGTCAGGTGGTATTGTTAGCTTAATATTGATTAAGCACAAAAACAAAGTAGAACAATGAAACTTTTTGTTTTTCCAAATTAACTTTGATCGTATTATGCAAGGTGTAAGTATCTCTGCATAATTGTTTTTTTTTTTTGCATTTACTCTGAGTATCACACATATTTAGATGGTTTATTTGCAGAGGGTTGTTTTTTTAAAACACACCTCAAGAGCCTTATACTCAGCTCTTTTCTTTCAAACTTGTTAAGTCTTTAGCAAATACAATTGGCTTATTGGAATTTTGTGATTGATTTTTTTAATGATAGCAGATGATCACGAGAAGTGTACATTTGAACATTTAAATTTGATTTTTTTCGCCAGGAATCAAACTCACAATGTTCCTCATGATATCTACATCTAAATCTAAGCTGCAAAGATGTAAATCATTTAAGATTCATATTAAACGCATTCCCACAAGCAGACATGTGTAAGTTCGCGCTAACACATGCCGCATGTAGACCTACAATATTAAAACCCAATCTCAAATGAACATAAGCTGCAACTCTTGCCGACCTTCCCTGAAACAGGGGTGACATTGGCAAAGTGAACCATTTTTTACAGTATTGGTGGTCAGCCTAATACCAACCTATAAGCCAAGGAATTAACAATAATTATAATTAATATAATTAATTAAAATTAATTTAGTTGTGATAATTATCACAACTAAAACTTTCAAATGAACAGCTATGTATGTTTGATTGCCGCTGGTAAATGTTTTATTTAATTTTACGTTTAAAATTTTCGATATTTATTAATTCGATAATTGATAACGACAGCAAAATTGTTTCACACTGCAATTTCAAGTATTCATGTGCATCAACTACCAAATAATAGCCACATTTAAATATTAAACGAAAATAGGCAGTCAAAATATTTTGAACTTGTTGAGAGTCAAGGAAGTGTATACAATTCATTCGGCTGAAGTACGTCATCGCGCCTGGGGTCCGCACCACATGCGCTGGGGATGATTTAGTGGAGGGGGGGAGTGGTGACACCTCACTGCCTTGGGGTGCTTAAGGGTGATGCAGGGAGCCACTGCGCTCCTGAATTAAACTAAGCCAAATTAATATAACTAATAGGGCGGCTTGTAAGGAGTGAGCATGAATTTTGAAATCGTAGAGGTAGTTGTTTTGGGTGCTACGCCAAACGATTAATTTGTAAAACGTCTTAAAATAACCTCTTCTTACGAATTATGAGTATGTGTGTACATGTACCTAGGCACGTAGCTTGATGGTGTGCGTAACGGAAATTGTGTTGAAGAGCTGTATGATAATTGACTGCTCCGGTATAAACCATTATATGAGTATTCGTATGTGAGCCTAAGGTGCGAACGTAAGTGGTGCGTGTGTGGAATAATCCACTAAAGAGGAATCTGGAATACACTAGAAAAGTTCCGTTGAACTGTATAAATATGAGCCGCAATTGTGTGGAGAGTCCGAGTCGCTTAAAACATTGTGACGCTGAGTCGATATAAGCAGAGTGAGAAAAGCAGTTTGATTGAACGTACCCAAGTAAAAATAATAGCACTATATACAACAAAGTGTATAATAGGTATAAATTAACTATGAAAAATTTGACGACTACCAAAAAGATCGTCTCGTATTTTAAAACCTCAATTTATATTCGATGAGTATGAAATCTTTTTTGTTTCAATCCTAGGAATGATGTGCAGAAATTTTCAATGTTCTTTCATATTTTCTGTCATTTTGCCAAGAAAGAACAACGCGTATCAAGATCGATTCATGGAACGCAACTAAAGTCTTTAACGTGATAGTCTTACGTTTCTTTCCACACCTAAAACTATCCACCTGCAAGCTATAATTTTGATTAGTTTCATGTTTCACGTTTGCTAGACCGTCAACATTTATCCGTGAAATAGAAAATATTTTTATTTGTAATTTTCTGCATACACCTTGTGAAAATATCTATCGTTTTTTTCTCTCAAGGTATTTCCCATCCTCCCCATGATTCCTATCCTCATGTGGTTATTTACATTTGCCGGTGATATAATACGCTATACGGGGGGGACATTAATAACATCACTCCGCCACGATTAGCGCCATGCCGGGCTACAAGCGTGGGATTAAAAATGTTACCCACAGGTATACTGTATCATTTCCACGTTACGTCATATTGTGCAACTAAACCTACGACTTAGAAACTCTGCAAAAAATATAACGAAAAACTTGTGAAAAATGATACAGAGCTTAGAAAAAGCACTGTGTGCGTATGAAAATGTTATGGGACAAAAAATATAGTATCCATAATCTATGTTGCAAAGATATATTAACATTCAGAACTCATATCAAATTTATGCCCACAAACATACACATGTAATACAAAGGTAATCCTACCTGAACATGACAGTATAGGTCGAAAACGTTTGTAAAATTACAAAATAATTCAAATAAAATCAATATCGTGTGTGAAAATAAAACATTGTTTTAATCAAAAATTAGTTTATTTTTAAAACATAAATCAATCAATACACGTGTAAGTTCGCGCTTACAAATGCTGAATGAGTACTTATAAATTAAAACCCACACCTTAAATGGACATAAACCCTGCAACTTTTGCTGAACTTTCCTGAAACAGGGGTGACATTGGCAAAGTGAACCATTGTTTACAGTATGGGCGGTCAGCCTCATACCAACCTATAAGTCAGGGAAATAATCAATTGAACGAAACTTTTGCCGTTTAAATTGGCCATTTTGATTTTAAAAATTCAAATTAAACTTCATAGACGTGACATTCGTAGTGTCACAAAAAGAATTCAAAAAGGTTTTAATGTAGGTAAAAAATTAAAACGTACATTTGTCTACTATTACTAGTAAAACGACTATTATTAATAATTATTAGATTTGATTACTAATAATAGACTTGAAGATACTGAGAAGAAAAAATAAATGTGAGAAGACGTAAAAAAGCTGGCGTTATTCTTTAAGGAGTTACGGAAGTTATTGGATGCTGAGAGAACAATATAAAAAATCTTTGAAGAGACTATACCCAGAAGCAAATAAATAAAGGCTGATCAAAAAAGGTGATAAGCATTCCATCCATGCTTGAATCGTCACCAATGTTTTTTTTTTCTCTTTCATGTGGAGCATATCTCTGTAGGTTTTTTTCACGTTACGGTTTTTTCTTATGGTTTGTTGTTACGGTTTTTTGTTATGGTTTGTTGTTACGGTTTTTTGTTATGGTTTTTACCTGCAGCAAGAACGTTTCTAAAAAATGCAATTCGTTTTCATTCCCCTACTTTTGCATGGGCTGTAAAAACAAATAAACACAACTTTTAAAAATGTAAAATTGCAGTTGCCAGCGTTTGCTTCTTCAATGCGGACACACTTGTGTACGTAGGAAAAAGAATGGGTGAAAATTTCAATTGCAGATGATTTGCGGAATATATATTTTTTTGTTTTGTTTTTGTGAGAGAATTCTGGAATAAATTCTCTTTTGGAGTATCATCTATTCGTCACAATAATAATTCTTCATACTACCATATTCAATAACAAACCATCCTGATGGACCTCGATACTGATTGATTCGTTGTAAGTGATAATTATTTCACGTGAGAGAAAATCTTTTTATTAATAAATGACGCTATAGTTGTTTAAAAAAAATGGAACAGTAAAGTTATAAACGTTTTTAAAAAAAGTTATTGAATAGATTTACCGCTGCCTTAGTTATTGTTTGCCGTATAGACCATTCAGCTAATTTTACATGAGCAATGTTTGCATATGTACTGGACCAATGTGTCTGATGAAAACAGGAAATTGATTTAAAAAATATTTAAAACAACTCTCACGTTATCGAGTTTTACGTTTTATCTTAGCTCAGATTGTGTAAAATTTGATTCTTAAGACAACTGCATTCAAAAGTCACGTTTGACAGAATTGGTCTACACGGCAAACAAGAACTGGGGGAGCGAAATATCTAGCAATTCCCGTTTATTGCAAATCATTAATTAAAATACTCACGAGAAAACTTTATACGCTTGAAGACGACAAAAAATAATTTATAGAAGCTGTAAACGTGGGTATTTCAAAAATACAGATTGTTCGTTATTTTTGAACGCAACATTTTTTCAACTTAAAATGACAAGCACATCGAGTATAAGACATTTACATAATCTTTCTGCGATTGCGTAAATAAAAAATGAATAGAATACACGACTGCACTCTTACTGAATTATTAAGTTTTCATACATTGTTTCCGTACTCAATCGAGGTGAGTTTATAAAAATAGCTTTTATTCGGGATAGAGCTTTTCTAGTTTTGTACACTTCTAACAATTAAAATGGCCCCATTTATGCTTTTAAAACTTGATTATTAATATGAAAACGATGATGAAAAAATCATTTTTTTTCTCTTCTTATCGTACACAATACAATTATTATGTTAGATTATGTACTTATAAAAGACAATTTTTACATTGTAGTTGTAAAATTAAAGAGTCAAACACTATGTAAGTAAATGAGTGGGTATAGACGACAGTGTATCCGTAAACACAGATAATAACATTATGAGACACGCCTGTGCTAAGAGCAGCCGGCCATGCATCGTTTCTCGACTAGATATTAAATTCATTGTCAAATTTTGTCAGAAACGTAAGCATAGTGCTGTCAAAATAATATTATTTCGATTTTTTTTTGGAACGAAGAAAAATCTCTTTGCGATGAAAATATGAGAATAATATGTTTTTTAGACTAGGTGATTTCTTGACTTATAGGTACCTACCTATTTCTTGACTTATAGGTAAAAATTAGACTGACCCCCCATACCTACTGTAAAAAATGTTTCACTATGCCAATGTTAGCCTTGTTTCAAGGAAGGTCGGCAAAAGTTGCTGGGGCTATGTTCATTTGATATTGAGAAAAAAAACTATCTCCTCTTCTACTTATTCCATTTAAAATGCCTTACCTACTTTTCTAAAATATCACTGCGAGCTATCAATAATAATAGGAGTCATGTCTGAAAACGGTTTATTTTTGGTCACTTATGGAACTTTTATTCTATCTTCTATAGCTTGTGAATATTTTAACATTTTCTTCCTGCATCTTATCATAGAAATTCTTAAATTTACAGCCCATTAATCCACGACACTAAAAACTTTAGTGTCATAAGCACTTTTTGGCAAAAAATATATTTTAAAGGAGAGTCTCACTTTTATGTTTAAAAGAAAATACGACAAAAATTTACAAACTTATTAAAAAAATTAAATGCATTAGATAAGTGCATAGTAAAATCCCCCCGCTAGCTGTCTCTCTCTTCTACATAAATGGAGTTGCACCAGAAAAGGACGGCCGAATAGTTGATGCGGCGAGTTGAGAAGTAATATAATATTCTAGATTTGATATGGCATGCTCTGCGCACACATGAGTGGTCCACTAGAAATGAAATTATTTTACGGTTGGCTTTGTACGGGAAGCGATGAAAGTTCAGAGCTGAATTTTGGTTTGAGGGTCCGGTGATACGGCCGCTCAGCCGATTAGAGTTGCATTTAATTAACGTAACTATTCCACTGGAGTATGTTTGGAATTAGGCAATGCAAAAATTACTCATTTCATTTTTAATAACTCTGGTATGAAATATTTATTTTGTTGTGCTTATTTCTTAAAAAACAGATATTATTCATTGCGTGCAATTCTGAGATATCTACTTATGTTTTATTGATTGTCGTTGTACGTTAGTTTATAATAATAAATTCATTCATCTACGAAATTAAAATGAAAAACAAATGCCCACAGTTTCTATGAACCGCTTTTAATTTGTAAGCATTTTCAAGGAAACAAAAGTGTCTAGCAAGGAAATCAGAAGCATTATTTAATTATTGAAATTCGGATTTTTCTCGGTAAAGCAACCACAAAAAACTACGTAGCCTGGACCCTACACAACCAGAAATAAAATATTATATTATAAGTAACCTTTGCCCTAGCAACCCGGCCTTGTGGAGTCTTATCTTTTCTAACATTTTGAAATGTGCGAATTACATTGTACCTGCGAGTAAGCTAGGATAAAAATGACTGAAATTAGTTTAATTTTATAATAGAAAAATATTTTTGGAGTATATCAACTATCATTTGTTCATGAACTTATTGACACACTGTATACAATGCATTCTGATTTTCTTCTTGAAATTCAAGTTCACAAGCTCCCTTCACCTTTTCAAGTACATAAGTATAATCTCTGATGAACATTCAGGATTTGTATCTACGGTAGAAGAGGCGTTAACAGCCGAAGACCCCTAGATATCTAGATATCTCTAGAGGGCTTTTAGACGTGATACAAACCGTTTTTTCGCACAAAGCCAATCTCATTTACTTTCGCACTAACTTTCCTTCACTGTTTAAACAGTTAGATAAAAAGATTTCTTGCTAACAAAAAATAATTTGGATTTACTTAACCATGAATACTTTTGAAAAAAATTATCTGTATCAGAGAATGTGTGTCTTGTATGCAATTTTGTACAGATTTTTATTTTGTAATTGCCTGGTATTTTTCTGTCAAATTTTAATTTTTTTAGCATGAAAACTTTTTTTTTTGCCATTGACATATGTTAGCTTCACAAATTTAAAGATATATTCTGACAATTCAAATTTTCGCTGTAGGACTACGTACGTTTTGATATCAAAATCATTTAATGTTTTTCACATTTAACAGGGCGTCGTTTATTGAATTGGCTTTCATTGAATGCTAGATAAATTTTCTGTTCGAAAGAAGCAGCAAGGAAGGTACGGACGTAAATTATGGACTGTTAAAAATATGTTGTAGGCATTTTTCTCGTAAAAATGGAAGCGTGGTCAGTTTAATTCAAATAAATTGTTACACGACTTGACAATCCAACATAATTTTTAACCAACCATTTTATTATTCGTATTTGACAATAAAAAAACAGTGAAAATTCTATTCCTTAGAATAATTTTCTTTTAAACTCCTTTTGCCAATTGAAAGATAAAACATAAACTGAGTTAATGAAAAATGTGTTTTATTTCTGGCAAAAATTTAAGTATTTCACAATAGAACAGATGATATTTTCCTATGAAAAGCGTAGCACCATTGTTGGCCGCTGCTCGTAGCTGGAATGAGCATTAGAGGACGCGGCTGGTGTAAAGCGTCGTTGGCTGTTTCTGGCGTAGAGCCTCGTAGGCCGTAGCATTTTATTGTTGTGTGTATTTTTCCATTCGATTCCTCATATAAAGCGAACGAGTGAATATCGGAAGCCATCAATCAGCAGCACTCGCCCACCGTATGAGCGGTCGCACATATGTATGAACCAATAAAAAACTATGCCAATGTTTTATTCAATGAAAATCAAGTTTGCGGCGAGGCCTGTGGGAAACACATTGATTTATATCTGAGAAAATGCGATGCCGTGATGGGGATGAAGGACCAGTAAAACTGTAACGTAGCACATATATCAAAATATATTTTTTGGTTATTCCAATAGAATGTAAGGACAAAAAGAAATGGCGGTTGATCTGTAATGTTGGCGGCTAGGGGTTATTAAAGTGAAATTTGTTTTATGTTTTAGTTTTTGATGTCCAAATATATTTTTATATACTGATTTAAAAAAAAAAATTGTCGTGTATGTTCCTTGACTTATAGGTTGGTATCCGGCTTACCATTCATGCTGTAGAAAATGGTTCACTTTGCCAATGTCACCCCTATTTCAGGGAAGGTCGGCAAGAGTTGCAGTGTACCTATATGTTTATTTGAGATTTGGGTTTTTAAATTGTAAGTTCACATGCGGCATCTTTAAGCACGAACTTAAACGTGTCTGCTTGTGAAAATGCATATAATGTGAATTCCTAATGTTACATATCTTTGCAACTTAGATAAGATCACAACAATAAGCACATTTCTTTCATAATCTCCGGATTATTTAATGAATTGAAGAATAGCCCACAAGATTTTATTTTACGAAAAACTTAATTACGATTTTATTTTAATTGACTCGTTAAAATTACCTTAAGTATTTTTAGAGAAGTTAATGACATGTTGACAAAAAAAACGTATATATGTACTTTTTTTAATGGGAAAAGTATCGTTATCAAGGCTTATGAAGCTTGAAATTAGCTATTTTAAATTGGAGTGCTTAAATCAAATGAAACATTATAAATGTATAAAAAAAACACGGGAACAATTTTAGCGCGAGTCTTATAACTGGTTCTTCGAATTTCTCATTGCGGGACGTAACTTTTATGATAGGCACATATTTAGATACGTTTTTTGTGTAATTTGATCAGAGTTTGAAAGATTGCTAAGATGGAATTTGTGAATTCTGCGGCTTTTCATTTCGGGAAATTCCTTTGAAATTTAATCACCCAGTCACGCTGTTTTTGTGTTTCCCGTGGTCTGAAGTGAAATATGTAGTGAATGAAAAGTGACCACTGTCACAAGAACAAACAAAGTTTTTCAAGCGCGTCGGAATTTTAAAAATGACATCAGAAAGGAGCACAGCGTTGTAGTTACTGTGTAACCGAATGCCTGGAATACCACCGGCCACACGGAAAATACAATTTACAGTCCAGCACAATTTTATAATATGTTTTAAAACGACAAACATAATATTATTTATACGAGCACGGAACCCAATCTTTTATTTCACTAATACGAGTACATTGAATGTACGTCCAAAACAAAAAGCCATTTTTTTGTAGTTTCCATCGAAAAAAGAAAAAGGGCTTAATCTTCAAAAACATTCTGGTTATATCGGGACTTGTGCATTTTTCTACTTATGCAACCAAACGCAACGCAACTAAGCTAAACATATAGTGTAATTTTTTGCCGCGTTATCCTCGAAGGGGTAGCATTGGCGAGTCGAACCTATTTATTTTTGCATGACAGGGGGCGACCTTACGTCAACCACTTCAGTTGAAGAAGGGGTTTTCCAGCTCCTGAGAGGGCTGGTACTCATTTCTTGTGAAGGCTGAGTAAAGTTTGCTGGTATTTTTTTTTGGGGTTTGAAATAAACACCGAAACGAGAAATCATATCTGACACCCTCGGTGGGATTCGAACCCGATCTCACGGCATGGAATGCATGCACTCTACCAACTGAGCTATCGACCAGACTGTCGATGATTGTTACTTGTGATTGTTAATTTTTTTAAAACTAAACTCTTATGAACGCATTGGCTCGTAGAAATCTGAAATAGGAAACAATCGATAGAATTATCTTTGAGAATGTAGGTTTAATCACCTTTCTTACATTTAAAAAATGTATATAGGTACCTAGATAACAAAAAGATGTGTGTAAGTTTTAATGCTTGTAAAATATTCACGTATCATTAAGCACAAACTTTCACTTAACAGGTCATCAAATTTTATCTACATTTCTGAATTGAAGCCGTATCCTGTGTAAATGTCTTGTTTCCGATATTATCTGGCGGCGTTAGTTGAATATAAATCCCATTTACCTAGCTCAACACGTCTGTACATGGGTGCGCCCTTGGCAAAAGAAAGCCAAAAGACGATAATCCAAAGTCATACTCGCCCAAGTTGAGTCACGTCCATACCATTTAGTAAAACGAAACGCCGTGAGAACTTTATTTGACACTTTAAGCTGAACTCTTGACTGCTTGTTGAGAAGTCTGCGATACTGCGTAGCGGGAAAATTTCGAAGAAAATAAAATACATTTTTGAAACTACTTGTCGTAAAAGTAACAAACTAAGAACTCGCAAATGATTATTTTATTACAAAATTAAAAAAAAACTACTACCTACGTATGGAAATTTAGCTGGGATCCTTAAAGTGGAGAAAAGTTTGCAGGAGGTTACTTGACTTATAGGTTGGTATGCGGCTGACCACCCATGCTGTAAAAATGGTTCACTTGTCCAATGCCACCCCTGTTTCAGGGAAGGACGGCAAGAGTTGCAGCGTGTATGTCCATTTGAGATTTGGTTTTTATGTCGTAGGTTCACATGAGGCATGTGCAAGCGCGAACTTGTACGTGTCTGGTTGTGGGAATGCATGTAATGTGAATCTCCAATGTAACATATCTTTGCAACTTAGATTAGATTAGGTACCTTCGAAGGACGCAACTCGGAACAAACAGACCCCCAGAGCACTAAGAAGAAGAAGATAAATAATTTGGAATTTCCAAATATGTTTTGTAAATATAAACTACACATTACATAATATAGCACCCTTGGAGAAAATACATCACGAAACGGTGCTATAAAGAAATCATCCTAATGCTGCTAAACTTTTTCGAAAGGCAAAAAATATGGTAGAGTTTAATAAAATCATTTACCTAAACTGAGAAATGATATCAGATGTACCTATTGAGAATATTTTTTATTTGAAATCCGGATTGTTGTTTGACATGTTTATATTGCCAATTTATTTCATCCTAGCTCAAGTATAATGTTTGGATGTTGTGACGTAAGCTATCATTGTCATGGCTGATTATTTTGATAAATGACGATCGTTATTCTTGATTCTCTGCTTACTGCGTGTGTCTCTGACTTCTGAACCGCAAGTAGACGTTTAAACTCAACCGTCACATTGTACAAAATGAATTAGGAAACCAAAACGCTCACAAAAAGCATTGCTTTAGTTTGCGTTCAGTTTTGGTAAAATGGTATTGTTGAATTTAAACATGAAGTTTTATCCTTAAGTACTTGTTGTGAGGTGAGGTAAAAAAAACTGAACTTTTTGTCTTACTCAGAAGCTGTAGAACTTTCCTCAAACGAAATCTCAAGGTCTATGTCCTGACATGAAAAAGTTACAGTTTGACCCAAGAAAGGAAAAATATTTTTATTATTCGTGGAAGCGTAACAAATCTACGATACATCAAATTTGGTTTGTCAATACCATAAAACTGTATGTTTTACTTACTGACACACAAATTTGACATTTGAGTTGTATTTATTCAAAGACGACCATCAAGGTTTTCTTTGGAAAATGAGGTACGTAATTACATGGAAATTATGAGAAAATTATTTTCTGTGATTTTTTGTCGTTCTCTCATTTCTGAAAACAAAAAACTTGTTTGCATTTTTTATTCAATCCAACATACCATTACAATCTGGAATCTTACATCAAAACTACAATCTTTTGCATAGATTTTTTTTGGGTACAATATATGTTTCTTATATTTGTGAGAATAATCGGAAAGGTCAAGATCATCTCGGGATTTGTGTAGAAACGGTAATGTGGAAAATAAAGCATATTTTTATGAATTAGATATATAAAAGATACCTGAATAAAAATATTTTTCTTTTATCTTTAACATTCGATATCTTCCAGATTGTTTTCTTGCTTGTTTTTTTCTTATTTTTACGATGATATTTTCAGAAACACTTTTTATGGTTCTTTATACTTTCATCTATCGAATTACGCCACAACCATAAAAAAAAACACATAAAAAAAGTTTACTTCATTAATATTTCTTTGCTACCTAATCTGACAGTTAATTATTGGTGAAATGAAAGAAACATATATTTTGCCATTAAAAACAATTTTCTGCTTTGAAGTAAAGGTCGAATTTCAAAAGAAATGCCTTTTTAAGTAGAGAAATGTCTGTGACAATCATACCGGCCCGTAAATCAATCGAATTTCCGACGAAAACCTCAATAGCAGAGAATGTTATTTTTTTGTTCTTAGGCAAGGCACTCGGGGATTATTTTGATAGCATTATTTTTGAAGAGCAATTTATTAGTTTCAGCCCACGGTATGCTGTAAACGAGCAGCATATGCTTTTTTTGAGGACCTTGTTATTTGTGATGGGACGCTATAAAAATAAATATTTTTGTTTGTCGTTACACTGTTAAAATATTATGAAAATATGCATGTTCTACGCCACGATTTACGTAAAATACAAAACGAAAAAAAAGCAAAACAAGTTCTTTAATAATTTAAAAATAAGATGCTCTTACCGATGCTTTCGTTTTAAGAAGAGAGTGGTGAAAAAATAAAACGAATAAAATAATATCTTTGACTGACATATGAAGTCAGAGCATTTTTTAAAGATGGAATGTAAATTTTATAACCAGTTGAAGAGTATTTTTTTTAATTGCTATGCTAGAAATACATGTAGCTTTCACTATCTTCTGATCACAAGTCCATTGCGTAAACCACTAGACGAACTGTAAGTTATTGTATTTTTTAAAATCTTTTTAAAATTAATAATCTCATTTTTGACGTTGATTTTGATTGCCTATAAAACTGTAGATACCAATAGAAAATAATATCAACAAGTAGGTAGTAAAAAAATAAAATTAAAATTTTACGTTTGATTCATTTTACTTTACGAACTTAGAAATCAGGCCGTTAAAAAAGTAATAGGTCTCTTATTGAAAAAAATACATCATTTGAGATGATGCCGCATTTTATATGCAGAAAACTTTTTTTAAGTGCGCCGTAAAAAAACTTGGGGCCCAGGATACATCACCTTAAAATGTCCTCGAGGATTCAAGGTACAAAAAACTTTTCAAATATTTTTTGAGTGGAGCTTAACTCCGGCCCAAGTACAGCGTGCGGAAGGAAAAATATCTTCGTGAAATTATTAAATAAAAATGAAATAAGCTGGGCAGATGACAAAACAAGGGTAAAAAAAACTTCCTAAATTTAAAGTTCGAAGTTTTTCATTCCATTGTAGAAAAACTACCCACTGAAAAGGATTTACATTCTTCCGGTTTGTTATGTTTACAAAATAAATATAAAATTCATGTTCACTTAACTGAGTACCAAATAATATTTTTACTCATTTTTTAAAATTAAACATACAACATCAAAAACATTCGCCCTCTAGCAGTTTATCTTTTATGTAAATAATCTAAAATCCATAATGTAAATCGCGAAGATAAAGGTTCATATTTAATGCATGCCAACAAGCAAGCACATGTAAGTTCGAGCTAACACATACTGTATGTGCACATTAAAAATAAACATAACCTCACATAAAAATAATTAAGTCCTGCCGCCTTTCCCTGACACCGCAAAAAAGAACCAAGTTTTTACAGCATGACGTATCAGGTTCATACCAATCTATTAGACAAGAAACAAAATAAATCTCTATAATTTCAAATCAATTTGCTTTCCTAGAACAAATACAAAATAATCTAAAGCTGTCGCCCCCGCATTCCTTACATTCTTAGGACACATTCGACTTAATTCTTTGTCTTCTGGTTTCAGGCCAAGAATACAAATTGCTGATTATTGCCGAGCGAGCGACGCTCCCAAAACGCAGAATGTCATCAAATTGTCGGTAAATTTTGTCCTCCCCGCCACACACACTTATGGGCTCTCTCCTCGCACAGTTTTGAGGTCCCTTCCTTACGTTGGGTCCCTTTAGCAAGGCCTATTGGACCCCCACACAAGCGCCGGGTGGCTCTCACGCACAACGGGTAAAATGGAAACATTTATCTTGACGACAAATGGTGGATTTCTTGAAACAGTGCTGTATTATTCCTGAAGATTTAAAATAATTTCAAACTTTTTTGTTTCGTAAATTTCGTAGGTGTTTTATTTTTTTTACACAAAAAACTTTGTTTTTTTTAACAAAACGAAAACAAAAACGAATTTACTTTTCACAGCAAAGGATAGGGATAAGGATACAACTAAGGATACTAGTAAAATATGAAGCGATCAGGTTGAGGATATTGTGAAAGAATGGGATATACAAAGCGAACGTAAAAGAAGAAAATGCATGAAAAAGGTGATAGATATGAATGAATTGTGAGAGTGATGGAAGGAAGGATAGGAAGAAATGGAGGCAGTTCTGCAGAGGCTCTGGCAACCCCTAGCGGAATAGCGACAGAGTTAGAGTTACAGTTACAGGATCTTATTCATAGTTTTAATTTATATTAATTTTTGGCATAAGTGACAAATAAAACTAACAAGGCAAATCTATAATCTAAGTTGCAAGGATATATTCATTTAAAGCTCTCAGATGTATGCCCACAAACCAACAAGTGTAGTTCGCGCTTACAAATGCTGAATGTGTACTTACAAATAAAATCCAAACCTCAAATGAACATAAGCCCCACAACTTTTGCCGACCTTCCCTGAAACAGGGGTGACATTGGCAAAGTGAACCATTTTTTACAGTATGGGTGGTCAGCCTCATACCAACCTTTAAGTCAAGGAATAACAAATTGTATGTATAATTTTTTTTTTATTAAGCTTTAATTGTTTTTAGGTTGTATTTTGTATTTAAAACCAGTATAATTTTAATCTAAATAACAAATTTTAAACTTATGACGAAGCATCAAATACAATTTTAATGCCAAACTTATCATGTTTAAGTATATTTGATTTGAAATAAAATATTTGATTATAATTCAAATTAAACGATACCAATAATATTTTTAATGTTGATCTGTTAACACAGTGAAAGTCCATTTTTATAAATATTTAAAAATATAAATGGTAAAACATTGTTTTAATTCACTTTATTTTTATGAATCTTACATTTGTGTTTAAATTTTTTTTTATCTATGAATTTTTCTTTTGTTTTGAAAAAAAAAATGTTTTGAAAATTATTTTATAAAAATATATTTGTAACCATTCTGCTCTTGAAGATGCCTCATTAGGCGAAAATATTCGAGCAAAAAAAAATAAAGAATAAAGTGAATTAAAACAATGTTTTACCATTTATATTTTAAAATATTTATATAAACGATACCATATCAAATACAGGTAGAATATAATTTGACAGAATATCAACGAGTACCTAAAAACAAACTCATCAACGTTTTCCAAATTGCTACACTCAAATATTTCAATGAACACATGCAAGTTTAATATCCAAAATTGATTATTTTCTCTCCTTGCCCGCATTACGGTTCTGTTTCAGTACAAAAGCACTTTTAACATTTTCCCGCGTGTACTTACCATTTGTTTCCTACGCGACAATTGCGGCGCATGTCTCGCAGCCCGCGAACCAAATTGAAATCTCATAACGCGTCTGCGGACCACTGCTGGGAAGACAAACGCCAGCCAGATGGTGCTGCCGCATGCTCAAATGTAGGTACTCTAATCTAATCTAAGTTGCAAAATATATGTTACATTAGAGATTCACATTATATGCACGTTCACAAAACAGACACGTATAAGTTCACGCTTAAACATGCCGCATGTAGTCCTACAATATAAAAACTCGAATCTCAAATGACCAAACACCCTGCAACTCCTGCCGACCTTCCCTGAAACAAGGGTGACATTGGCAAAGTGAACCATTTTCTACAGCATGGGTGGTCAGGCGCATACCAACCATAATTCAAACACGTCATTAGGCGAAAATGTTTGAGCAAAAAAAAAAAAAATAAGTGAATTCAAACTCTGTTTTATCCATTTGAATTTTTAAAAAATAAATCTTAAAGTGCTTATTTAATACAAACTTTCACAGACAAAACTAATATGACACAGTACAGTAATGGTGAGGCAGAGGGAGAGAGAGTTTCGCAGAGCCGGAAGCTAAAGACTGACCGGACACTAACAACCGGTGTACAGTTTCTAAGTAAACTAGATTGTTCTCAGTTCAGAGCAAAGGTGGAGCACCACTGGCATCAGGCAGTTTAATCTAGAGTCAGGTAACACAATTTAATAACATAAGCCAAAGGCTGCCGACCAATGTGCCAAAATGCAACTTAAATACAATTCAAACTTTGCCATGCCATAACTGGTTACTTAGTTGCTATTCTGTGACAGGTAGTCAGAGTCTCTGCAAAGTTGTATAATCGTATCAAAAAACAAAAAAATAAAAAGATCGCAACTAAATACAATACAACGCAACGCAGCTACACATATAGTAAAACTTCTTGCCTGCGTTTTCCCCGAAGGAGCAGCATGTGGCGATTTGGGACCTTTTTATTTTTACGGTTTGGGGGCCGGCCTCACACCAACCACTTTCAGTTGATTTGGGGGTTTCCCAGCTCCCAGGGGTACTGTTTTTTTATTTCTTGTGAAGGCTGAGTACAACTTGCCGGTATTTATTTTAGGTTTGAAATTTACACCGAAACGGGAAATCATTTCTGACACTCTCGGGGGGATCGAACCCTTGTTCTCGGCATGGAATGCAGGCATTCTACAAACTGAGCTATCGACCGGACTTTTTACAAGCTTGGTCTTCGTTACAAAGTGCCAATTCTCAAGCAAGTTCCAGTTGCTGGAAGGCTGGATGGACCTTTGGTGACCGGTCTTTGGTAAAGGTGTATTAACTGTTTAACCCAGCGAAGTGCAGATTTGAAAATATAAATTGTATATTTTTTGTGCTCCGCCGGGATTCGAACGCACAAACTTCCATTTACGAATCCGAAGTGTTGCCACTAGACTATGGACCGTACAATGGTTACGTTATTGCCATTCTGTGAGAGGTAGGTAGTCAGAGTATCTGAAAAATTGTAGAATTGTATAGGTAAAAATAACAATAAATTAAAGGCATGAGATCGTTTTCCCTGATATCCTAATAGATTTGAGTTTCTTGTACATACACCATTGTCTCAAGTAGGAGAAGACAAAGAACGGGTAGGAAGATCTGATGATATGGAAAGATACAAAAACATTAATTGCTTATATATTTTTAGACAAATATTTCAATATTTGTTAGTATTTATGGAGTATTTATTATGTAAATAAACAATAACATTCACTCTCAACAGAAACTAAGTTTGATCTGAAAAGTCACTTAAAACCAGCCCGGTGTTTTTTGCTTGTTGTAAGATAAAACAAATTAATTGAATAAGGGTACGTAAACTTTTAAAATTGTGGGTACATCTGAGTAGAAAAAATAAAGCAAAATAATAATTGCAGCTGACAGTTCTTCAACGTTGTTGTCTCACTCATAATGAATCTTATATCTACTAAAAAAAAATTGTCTCTTTCATGATTGTTCGGCGTATTTACCATTTGATTCAAAGATGACCTTTGCATAAAATTGACTTAGAATCATATTGTATACAATCTGAGCTAAGAAAGAAGCATAAAACACGATACTGTGGGAGTTGTTTTTAATATTTCAAAATCAAAATCTAACATTCATAAGACACATTGGTAGATTACGCATATAAATATTGCTCATGTAAAATTACCTCTATTGGAAATAAAACAAACAAGCAATAAAGTTACGTTATGTTATGTGTGCAGTGACGCTGCAAAATCTAGAGGTCATCGACTCTCTGAAAAATAACCTTCAGGGCGTGTTATTTGCATGTTTAAATTATTGTAGTGTTTTTGGGTTCGGAAAGTCTCTAAATTAAAACGTACAGGTCTTCTTTCAGGATATTTAATTTAATTAATTTATTTTTCCAATTTATATTTATATTTTACACTTTTAGCAACTCAAATTTATTTTCACAGTTCAGCACCGCTCACACTCTTTAATCAAAGGCAACTATCTCACTGTCCTGGTGCACTCAATTCTGCTCCTTATATGCTGTAGTGACATAAGTCTCTAGGGGGGCAATTTGTCAGCACATTCTACCAGCTTTGAGAGTACAAAAGGATCATTTAGCTTTTAGATTTCTTAAGCTCTGTTTTTTTTTTGTCATGTATGTTCCTTGACTTATAGGTTGTTATGCGGCTGACCACCCATACTGTAAAAAATTGGTTCACTTTGCCAATGTCACCCCTGTTTCAGGGAAGGACGGCAAGAGTTGCAAGGCTTATGTTCATTTGAGATTGGGTTTTTATATTGTAGGTCCACATGCGGCATGTGTTAGCGCGAAATTATACATATCTGCTTGTGGGAATGCATTTAATATAAATCTTAAATGATATATATCTTCGCAGCTTAGATTAGATTAGATTAGATTAGAAGCCTATAATTATTGCTACCTACGATGTACACCTATATTAATCTACTTTTGACATAAAACTATAACAATTATTACTACCTACGACGTACACCTATATTAATCTACTATTTACATGACATTATCTTATTTACTTAACAGGTCAACAAAACGAAAACTTGTACTAAAACGCAAAACCGGTTCTTTAACAAAATTGTTACCCCTGAAAGTTTATTCCGCGAGAAATGAAGAAAGATATTGCATGAATTTGTAAAAGTGGGACGAGCGCATTATGTAGTAACTTGCTTTCTATTACAATTTATTGGTTCAACCTGCTTTTCCCCACATATCGATGTTTTCTTCACTTTTATGAGTTTACCTTACATGCTTCACTAACTTGAGGATATAAACATTACCGTGGGGTTTTAGTGGTAGGTAAGAGTGCATGGTGAAAAACAAGCTAAATACTATGATCAATTTTGACGACGAATAGGAACTTATTAAATTTACATTAATGTGATTATTTTCCTGTAAATTGCTGTTGATGCATATTAAAGCAAAATAAGCTGTTGATGAAGTACACAAAAATTAAAAAATAACTGTAGTCAAATAAATAATAAAATACTGACTGCTAAAACCTGCCTATAAAAATGAAAGAAAATAGATAGTTGAATGACAATATACATATGTAAGATAAATTTATGCTTCATAATGGTAAAATAAAAAATTGCTTTCTAAAATATATTAATATCCAGTTTAAAATATTTTCTTTTGCACAGTTTGAACATTATGGTCCTAGTTCCTTTTTAATAAAAATATTATCTTTTTTTAGTTTTTTTTCGCTCTACGCTAGCATGTAGCTCATACTCTTATATTATATTTTTCTTACTATCTTTCATTATAAAAACAAGTTAAAATGTCAATATAAGAGTTAGTTAGTTAAAGTTGAAGTCAACTGAAAAAGGTCTTAGAAATATGCGGTCTTGTATTTCGCAAGACCGTCGTGATCGCGAATCCCCCTCCCCCTTCCTCTCCTCGCATCTTGAGCATGATCGGGCCACCCCTTCTACCTTAAATAGTCTTGGGATGAAATGGAGCGGGAAAATGGAGCATTATACGTGCAGTTGAAATAATTATGACTTTGAATTTTCTTCACGCTTGATATCGCTGCAAAAATAATAATCATCGATTCTTGTTTTATAAGTGGAGCAGCTTTTGCAAGTCAATTAACTTTAAAGCTGTTTAGTTCTTACGGTACACTCACAATATTTTGTAGAAAATTTAAATTTTATTTTAAAATTATTTTGAAATGTTATAAACGGTTTCAGGATACATGCATGCTCAACATGTGCGTAGTAGAAAAGTAAATAAAATGCGGTATGTGAAAACAATAACACTCACTAGTGGATCCTTGACTTATAGGTTCGTATGAGGCTGACCAGCCATACTGTAAAAAATGGTTCACTTTGCCAAGGCCCCCCCCTGCTTCAAGGAAGGAAGAGTTGCAGGGTATTGTACAATTGAGATTAGGGTTTATATTGTAGGTTCACATGCGGCATGTTTAAGCGCAAACTGAAACGTGTTTGCTTGTAGGAATACGTTTAATATAAATCTTAAATGTAATATATCTTTGTAACTTAGATTAAAGACATTATAGACTATAGATAGATTAAAGTGGGACTAATGTATCTTCCATACATTTTTATATGTACGCAATCGCAATGTCGGGGGGGTTTTGGTAAGGATTTACCTTGGAGTAAAGAGAACTTTTGCTGGTGAAACTTATGCCTTCTAGTGAACAAACGAAAGATAAGCTGAATATGATAAGATCTTAAATAATCAATTTAGGCTGATTTATTTGGTGAGCCCTGTTTTTGAGGAATCACACCTCTAGAGCCCTCAACTACCGTGTTAATTATTAGTCAGCGCCAAGACTGTAAGGTTTAATAGAGTTTTATTGCTACTTATGGTGATTATGGTTTGCATGTTATTCTTAAATATTTTTTGATATATTTAATAATCAAGACAAAAAGTTTCTGGTTCCACCAAACGTTAAGCAAATGCATGTTTCAATGAAACAAAACACTTCATTTGCCTAGAACGACGCTAACACAAACTGACATAGACTCTAATGTTTCATGAGGTAAACTTTTCAATTGTAACAGCTATCTGTATGTTCAATGTTCATATTTTTTATTTCGTACATTACCCCTATGTTAGGGTAGAGAACTTCTCAGCTTTCCCGTCAGCCACACGCCTCACTGAGCACTTTGACAATAAGCATACCTGCATTCTACACACTACTATGCGTTGTCACACAGACATGTCAAGTATAACTTAGGATTAAGATGGCCACAGGTACAGTCACAATCCTGAAGAATATATAAGCATAATTCGATGCATTCCAATCATTTGAACCCTGAATAAGGGAATCATTCCACCGATACCAAATATTTATGTATATTTATGTATATTATGTATATTTACGTCCACGACGCGACGTTACCATGTTGAAAGCACCGGTTCCCATAGATCACCGAAGTTAAGCAACATTGGGCGCGGATAGTACTTGGATGGGTTACCGCTCAGGTACACCGCGTGTCGTTGGCATCTTGGACCGGTACCTAGTCCAGTGGCAACACTTTGGACTAGTAAAATATGGAAGGTTGTGGATTCGGATCCCGGCGGAGCACAAAAATATACCATTTATATTTCGAATGTGCTCTTCGCTGAATTGAAAAATTCATAAACCTTTACCAAAGACCGGTCACTGAAAGGTCCATTCAACCTTACAACAACTGTGTCTTGATTGAGAATTGGCGCCTTCTACAGCGACGACCAAGCTCGCAGATGGCTCTTGAGGTGTTATGCACACAAAAACAGCGCTCGCCAAATAAATCATCCTAATATTATTATTATTATAATAAAAACAGTGTTTCCATGATGAACTGCAATCACCACTGCGCTTCCCTCTTACAATTGTATTTTCGATATTTTAATTTTAATTTAATATTTTATTATTCTCTCAATCAAAAGATAAGTACCTAGGTAATTCACCTTTTCATTATTTTGTTATTATTTGCAAATTTTTATTGCTTTTTTCTAGTTTAATTTCAGAAATCAAAGTTGGATAGTTATTAAAAGCTGATTGTTTTCATACTTCGCACGCCATAAAAATATAACGGGTTTTTAAAGATTGAAGGTAATAAAAGTGTACCTACAATAATACTCTTCTGATTGCAACATAAAATAAAATGTTACCAATATCTCGTTAACGTCAGTAATGTCAGTACTTTATTGATATCCCAGCGCGTTGAAGTTATTAAATTCTACTCAATCATAATTATATTGCAATCGATAATTTTGCTATAAAATGTGAAGGGATGTTATTACAAATTTTGTATTCATTGGTTTTCCAGTCCTAAAAAATGTTCTATGCTTACAAAAACTGTTTGAAGATAAGCATATTATACAAATAAGATAATATAATATGTATATCGACATGTTCTAGTGGTCAAAATCTATAGGATTTTTTTTAAATACACATTTTTTTTAAGTGCGTGTACTATGTACTGTGTAAAATCAACTATTATATATTTTAGATTTTACTATAGGCTTTATAAAATATATAAGTAGATACTATTTATATTAATGGCTCAAATTTGATATTAAATTAAGATTGTTTTTTTTAAAAACGATAAATTTTTTTTTGTTCTCCGTAGGTACTAACAGTAGAAAAAATGGATATGAATCTAAATATGTCAATACATCCGAATTTTCTTTACTGTTCTCAAGAAATAAAGGTAATTAGTTTATTATTTTAATTATTTGAATATTGTTATACACACACATCACTTGAATTCTAATTGATCACATTGAAGGCTACGTTAGACGATCGCAGCGTAAAGCCTTAAAGCTGAAAATTGTGCTCACGCCCAAGTTAGCCCCGGGATGATCGTAAACCTTCCTTCCAATTTCCCGTATGAACCGCGGATGATCCTGCCTCGTAGGGGCCTTCCATATCGAAGCTTTGTTCTTGAGATGGATTGACGAAAGCCACGATCATAAGCTGAGTAATTAATTTCGGCGTTTCCACGTATTTGCTCATAGCTTCAGTTTGCTAGGAGTTTGATGCTTTCCTAGAAATCATATATTTTTTTACAGAATCTCATAAATAGATGCATCTTCAAATACAATTCTATTTTAATATGAGATTCACATATTTGAAAATCACACAAAAAGTTTTACGGCCGGGTTGTAAGGGCAAAAGCTAACTAATAAATTGTTAAACGTAAAAAAATGTCTTAGTTACAGGGCCGATGGACATTTTCCCGCCGAGAAGCATTCTAATTTTGAAATCCAAACAATTTTTTTTACAGTAATATTAGTTAACTTTGCCATTAGATATTATTTATTAACCCGTTAAATATTCAAGGTCACGTATTGATATTACTATCAGTTGATTTTATAATGAGAGTGCTTACCGCTGTTCGATATACACACATTTATACATGACGTCACAATTTGTACATAAGTAAGTCAAACGATCTTATCTGGTAGGTATATTACCTATATACATACACACAAGATGTAAGCATATGTAGGTGTGTAATGTGCCTAATCCTTTGTTTGCTCACGAATCGATAATCTAGCAGTTGTTGATGTCTGTAGATGAATATGTGTGACGGTTGACATATTAATAATTAATGCAGGTGTATTCATATGTAGCATAATTGTTATAGAAATATGGCTTCCGGGACTTTGACAGATTACAAAATAATGTGAAAACTAAAGACAAACAGGTTTAAAATGTTCAATAGATTCCATCCTTTTTAGAGTTATTTTAAATGTATTTCTACGAGCGGACACGTATAAGTAAGCGCTTAAGCATGCCGCATGTGAACCTACAATCTAAAACCTAATCTCAAATGAACATAAGCCCTGCAACTCTTGCCAACCTTCCCTGAAACAGGGGTGACATTGGAAAAGTGAACCATTTTTCACATGTAATATGTAAAATAGGGTTTGAGCCAACAATAATAAAAGCATTCTTGGTATGCAACATGAATTAAAATATTTTAAACACACTAACAATTTTTTAATTTACGAATTTAAAACATTTTTTATTCAACTGAATGTCATGTTTTCCTCAAAAAAATTTTTAATAAAAATATTTCCACAATTTTGGCTTCATTCAAACAGATAACACTTATTTTATACGATAAAAAATAGATGCACACGTTTGTTATTCCTTTAACAAGAGCCAAATAAAATTTCACGTTCTTAACTCAACCATAGCGTCACCAAAAAAGTATAAAAATGAAAATTTTATTCTAGAATCATCTAAAAGATGATTCTATTGAGCGTTTTATTTAACAAACATGTTTGGTAAGCGCCATGTTTGAGTATACTTGTATGTTTTTATACTTGGGGTGCGTTATAAATGTATGGCCGTTGTGCGAAATCCCAGACGAGGTTTATCCCGGTGGCCGCTATAAAAATGAAATAAATCACCCGAACATAAACAGGAGAAAAAAATACAAATAAAAAACCAACACAAAACCCTGGACTGGCCATTGGTGACATGTGGCATGCCAGTTCTCGTAAAGTCTAAACCTGGGAGCTCCAGTTCAGTGCGACTGCAGATACAGTCAGTGACGGAGATCGAAAACCAAATCAAATACTTAAAATACATAATTTCTAACAAATAGTTTGGTATCTATGTTGTAAGATAGAAACATGGAATGTGTCCGAAAAGAATCGTCCAGAAAAGAAACCCAGGATGTCAAAGGAAGGTGGTTGGACTTAAGGGAATAGTGGTATAGATATATCTAACACAACACTAAATAGAAAGGCATGGAGAAAATTGGACAAAGCCTACATCCAGGAGTGGACCCAGAAAGGTTATCTCAAAGTCAATGCATGATTATTTTAAAATCTAGATGGCTGCCATATTGATGTCCAGAAGCGCTTTTCTGCTAAATTCCTTACACTTTCGATATCAATCCAAGTCGGAGTTTACTAGCGCTTGCGAAAGAGCTCCATAGATAAAAAAAATCACAGTACACCTTATTTTTGGACATGAATTGCTTTTTCGTCACCTTGAGGTCGTAAGGAATTTAGCAGAATAGCGCTTCTGGTAGCTACAGAGTGCCATCTGCCAATCTCGATTTTAGTGAAACGATTGTTTTTTTTTCAAATATATTATTTAGTTCTGAAAACTTTGCATGTTTTTTTTCGAAACAAACCGAACGAAATTCAAAGCAAACGACGATTGAGGTTCAGGACATGTAAGTATTCGTGTATTGTATGGATAGATTCTTATTTACAAGATCACAGCGAGGTCTTCCTCACAGAATGCATCTTGGTTTCCTTTGCAACCTTCACACGACACTTAATATTTATTCCCTTGATACGGAGAGACGTGTTTTTGTTCTTTGAGAAACTAGGACACATTTAATTTCCCCTGAAAGCTGACGGCTCAAACACACAACAACGAGCACTGTGTTATTATTTCCACAAAATATGAAAGTAGAATATTCATATCCCGAGAGAGGTGAAAAGATAGAAAACTGTAAATAAAGGATTAGTGTTTGCGTAAACGTATGAAATTTGTAGTTTGTGGAATCCTGTAGGGCGGAAATACTTTGATTATGTTTTCTTTCTGAGTTCTAAAACATAACTAAAATTAAAATACTTATCAGAAACTAAACCATTTTAAATGGTTCTTTAACGATCACAATAGAGTTTTTCTATGTGTATGTGGTCACTTTAACTAAACATTTGGTGCTTCCGCTTAATTGTTGACATGGCGTATTTAATCATGTCGTCCATCATTGTTCTTTAGTCCTCCTCTTTTGTATTTCCTATTGAAAGAAAAAAAAATTCTTGCGAGATAATTGTAAAATTGAACGTATAAAGTACAAATTCAAAGAATACTCGAAACAGTTCAAATAGTAAGTGTACAAAAAGACTTGAATAAAAGTTCAAGATGTTATTTCCAAAATACTAATATACTGAACTAAAACGTGAAAAATTGTTGGATTAAAACAATTAAGTAGTTTTATTTGGCTTCCAAAAGTCTCGCCACCGTTTCCCTCTAAATTATTGATTTCAACTCTCATAATACTCGTATTATCCCTAAGCTGAATCACAGCAATGGTCGCAGAAGTTCGGTGTAAAAACAAGCTCGAGGTGAGCGCTCTAAAACAACATTCACTAATGCAATGGAAGCTTCTGGAAAGCCACAAAGGTTCACAAATAATGGGGCGCCATGATGTGGGAGTATAAACCACATGGAGGTGGGATAATTAAAAAAATATATAAAACTAGCTGCAATGTTTTAAATAGATTTCTGTCATGTAATCCTTAAAGAAGCTTGTAAATTGAACCAATTGAGTTTCACAGGTATTTTCAATGGGTATTAAGTTTCCACGCCTAACGGTTGAAACTGGGGCGTTTCTTTCCGGGATATGTTGCCGTGGTCCATCGGAACTGGAGCTTCCGGAAGTTTCACTCATATCTGAGACGGGCTTCTTCAGCGTGATTATGATGTAATGTGATGTGGATGAAACTCTTACGCAATTTATTTTATTTGAGGACATCTGTGAGGGTATTTGTATTTTATTTGAGGGTATCGTCATAATATTTCGTTTCCTTAACAACTTTGAAACCAATATTTCATCGACATGTTGAAAAAGTGTATTTTCCGCTCTCCTACTTATAACAATAATACACTTTTGTTGGATTATAACTAGTCTGTCATACAGCTTTAAAATTAAAACGAAGGAAATGGGAAGCTTAGATTGTTATTTGGGATAGAACTGGAGGGGTCTGAATGGTAGAAAGTTGGGGACATTTTGTATGTGAGCGAATCGGACGATCCCGTGGCGTAAGCCTGACGTTATGGTCGCTCTGCTGACAGCTCAATGGCTCCATGAGGCTGACCACCTCGCCAAACAGCGGGTCAGCTGCAGTATAACATTTGTTATTCCTAGATAAAAGTCATATCATTCGGAAAATTATCCATTTTAAGCTTACAAATTTGAGATCACTCATGGTTTGTGAACATTTTAACGTGAAAAGACAATATTTTGTACCATTCTGGACCGGTCACCATAGATCCATTATCCTGCTTTACAGCATCTAGGTCAGGGGTGTCCAACTAAAAATCGTGGTGGGCCGGATTTAGTACTTTTGTAATCATGGTGGCAGGCGGGCGAGATTTTTGTTGTTGTTGTACTTTTGTCCACAATAATTCTGTTAACTTTAGGCACGCAATTTTGAGAATTTATTTTGCCCATAAAATTTCTGTCGACGGAGGGTGGGGTAGGCATGCAGTTTTAGAAGTTCATTTGGTCCATAAAAAATCTATCGACGGGAGGTCGCGCCCCCCAATTTGAGCGCAATAACTAGATGTCGTCGCGGGCCTGATGACATGCTTACGCGGGCCACATTGTGGCCCGCGGGCCGTATGCTGGACAAGCCTGATCTAGGTATTGATTGCTTATTGGGTTTTTCTAAAGCGACGACCACATTTACAGAGAACTCTTGAGGAGTGATTCACACAAAATATCTCTCCTTAAATTTATAAAATATACATATGGTTATGATTTGACTTGGGGTTCTGTTAATTAAATTGCAATTTAAATTTGTTTTGCAAGATTTATTTTTCACAATATCGGTTACAATATAATGTACACTCGTCACTCTCTGCTCACAGGTTGTCTCGTCACAATGTTCAGAGAGACTCTGTCTCTTCCGGAGAATCTTTACTCGAATATTTATTATGTGCGGCAGAGACGATTATTGCATGTTCGAGAACATGGTAGATACTTCGACTAGGATTATTCGACACTATACCAGATTGTTCAACACTATATCAGAGACATTACACACATCAGTCAGCATGCCTAGGCGCGCGTTCACACGAACTCATACGTTCGTCTCAAATTAAAAAAAAACCTTATTTATCTTAAATATAAGATCTTATCTAGCAGGTGGTTCGTAAATATTTCAAACTTTTCGCTTCTATTCATAAAACATGGGTTTTTGAGGAGACACAACCATATAGTTTTCACTATAAATTATGTAGAACATTAAAAAAAAAGTACATACATTGTTTTTCAAGTCGTTGAAAATGTTACTCTGTGTATGAAGTTAATTTTATGCTATAACGAAAAAAGTTAGCTAGTGGTAGCTATTGACATAACTACCAAAAGATCGTTCTCATCCTTCTGATTTGGCGTAACCCGCCATTTCCCCGCACCGTTTGTCTTATAATTTGGCCTATTTCCCGCCAAATGGGGAAAAGACGAGTATAAATCTGCGGCGTGACAGCAGTACCACTAGTATAAAACTTCAAGTTTAGACTCAACCCATCACGTTCACAAAAAAATATATGCTAACAAAACAGCGTCCACAGTAAGCGTTTTGGTTCCCATGTTTTTTGGCTCGACTATTATGGTTAGATTAAAACGTACAGATTTATACTTGAGGTACAGATTTCTATGAGTGGGAGGAGAAGCTGTTTCTGATTTTAAGTGACCGGGGAAGAGAGGAAATTGAGAGCAAAAGTTGAAGTCCCAACAATTGGTTGACTTGAAATAACAATAAGTTGACTTGGAATGAGTTTAGTTGAGCAATTTATAAGTCTTCAGACTGGTTTGAAAGCGATTAATTTCTTCCTTTAGTTTTTGTGAAAGTCAACAACAAAACCGTTTTGATAGAAACTCAACCATTCACCCTCATTTGAACTCAAGAGTTTCTTTAAAAATGTGATCAAAGCACGATTGAAAATAACATTGATGGTCTTACAATCAATATGTTCAGAACGACTCGTATTTGTTTTTATTTACTTTTCGCCAATTTAACCACAAAATTATGTGAAATTACTCAATTATTTTTTCAAACTACTGTAGTGTTTTTGGGTTCGGATAGACTTTAAGCAAAAAAAACAGGTCAATTCTTTTTGGATATTTATTTACATTTAATTTAATTGACAATTTTTAATTTGATTTTAACACTTTTAGCAACTTAAATTTATTTCACAGTTTAGCACCTCACACTTGTTCTTCGATCAAAGGCTAATATCTATCTGCTGTCCTGCACCCAATTTTGCTCCTTATATACACCAGAGACAGAAATCTCTAGGGACCAATTTGCCAGGACACTCTCGAACGCTCTACCAGCTTCCAGAGTACAAAGGGATTATTTCATTTCTAGATTTCTTAAGCCTATAATAATAATTGCTACCTACGATGTACACCTATATAAATCTATTATTTATATAACACTATGAAATGATCAAAATTATAAACTGAATTAAAACTGAACAGCGGTATTAAAGGACAGTCGGAGTAAGAGGCAGAGGTTGATGGAGGCCAACAATCGATTTAGACTGTAGCACCATTGAAGAATAATTGCAAAAATATCTATAACATTATTTTAAAGACAACATTCGGAATAAGATATGTTTAAGATCTTTCCAAATATTCTTAACATTTATAAACAAATAAAAGACAAAAGCAAAATACACAGGCGTTTCATTACTTAAAAGGTCTTATTTCCAAAATGTCATAATAAATTAATATCACTTTAGGTATTCACTTTTGTTAACAAATTTTAACATTTTAAGCGACCGAAAATTAATTGAAAAGTGGGTTTGAAGGAAATTCTTTCTCCTTTTACTTAAATTTGTTTTGGCCGCTCACTTCATTACTGGGGGTATCAATCACCAAGGAAAACTTAAAGTTGCGTGTCTACACAAACTTTTCGCACCCAGGTTTTCGAAATACATACAACTGTTTCTTAAAAGACTTTTAACTGTTAAAGTAATTGTGTCATTAGAAAAATACATAAAGCCTTTTTAAAGTCAAAAATTGAAACAAAAACACACACAATACTTTTGACTGAAAATTTAGAAAATTTCAGCCCGAGCTACGAGTACAGTTACTTCTGACATTTTTTCACTCTCGTCCCAATAATACGCATTCATTATTCACTTTTCCAATGTCAACCCTGTTTCAGGGAAGGTTGGCCAGAGTTGCAGAGCTTTTCTTCATTTGAGATTGGGTTTTTATATTGTAAATCAACATGCGGCATGTGTTAGCGTGAAATTATACATGCCTGCTTGTGGGAATGCATTTAATATAAAACTTAAATGATATATATCTTTGCAGCTTAGATTAGATTAGATTAGATTAGATAAAAGTTACACCTATATATGTATGCTTTACATGAATAAGCCTTCTTTTATTCTCAGGAATTCATTCCGTTAACATTCTATCTCAGGAATTCCTATAAAAAAATGCACTTACCAACAGCTATTAAAAACGTATTTTCTGAATTACTGAGCGTCTTTTTTTGGTGGCTAAAATAAGACATCCAGTATTTAATACAGATCTCAAACACCTTTGAGGCACAAACTTCCCAAACGGAAACAATCCACTATATGATTCATTGCTTCTCGCTCGGATTAGTTTTGTTCCTTGGACCAGGTCTGTCTATAAGCCCGGCGTCATTCTATACTAAGTAAGTCTTACAACGGGAGCATAATATTAGAGATGAATAAGGTGGAAATCGACCTAAGCCGGTTCTATTCGGTTTTTTCATCCAGTGATACTCAAAGCCGGATATTTAGAATAAATATATGAAATATAAGTTTAAGGGTTTGTGTATTGACATTGTGATTTTTTTTTTTTAAGTTTTCACATATGTTTTCTGCAGTGGCATTTTATGGAAAATGTTTTGTCTAAGAGAACTAGTTTGTCATGTTATATTTGTATTTATATTTATCACAATTTGTATTTATGTTGTTTTTTTTTTATACTTAAATGTTATTTATTACTCGTATTCCTTGACTTATAGGTTGGTATGAGGCTGACCACCTATACTGTAAAAATGCTTCACTTTGCCAATGTCACCCCTGTTTCAGGGAAGGTCGGCAAAAGTTGCGGGGCTTATGTTCATTTGATTTTGGATTTTATTTGTAAGTACACGATCAGCATTTGTAAGCGCGAACTACACGTGTTTGTTTGTGTGCATACATCTGAGAGGTTTGAATGAATATATCCTTGCAACTTAGATTATTATTATACAAAAATATACTTTTTCATTAAAACAATATATACCAGATACCTGATATCATGTTATCATTTTTCATCATTGTCAAGCTTGAAGATTCTTTCAACAAGATTCACAGGATGAAGAACAATATGTTACATTGGAGATTCACATTACATGCATTCTCACAACCAGACACGTACAACTTCGCGCTTGCACATGCCTCATGTGAACCTAGAACAAAAAAACCAAATCTAAAATGGACATACACCCTGCAACTCTTGCCGTCGTTCCCTGTAACAGGGGTGACATTGTCAAAGTGAACCATTTTGACAGCATGGGTGGTCAGCCGCATACCAACCTATAAGTCAAGGAACTAGTCAAGGAAAAAGCCAAGGAACAAGGAAAAAATAACCTATAAAATAAAATCATACACCTTCTTATTAAAAATTTAATGTTATAACAACTCAGCTTCAACTAGCAAAAACGCTTTATCACTTTACTTTTTGAAATGATTTTGAAAATATAAGGGTTTCAACAATTTTTTTTACATTTTTTGTTACAAAATTCAGATTTTTCTTTCACTTTTCTATTCAACATAGATACAATTAAATAAAGAAAGTACCAAATGGCGTTTGCAAATGTTTAAGTTATTTATTAAAAAAGTAACGAATCTGCCATTGGGACTTATTTTTGTATTATTATGTAATATTATTATTGTTTTATTTGGTATTTATTGAAAAGTACACAATTTCCATAAGATTTATTTATCTATATCCGGTTAAAAAACGCAATATACTCGTATTTTGCATCCCTAGTGTGCGCCTACAAGAGCAGAGTCTACGCAGGATTATACGTGAGCCGAGCGCTGCGTAGCGCTACGATGAGTCGCTGAAATATCCGTAACCTATATTCCAAGAACAAAAAACAATATCGCTTCCGTTTTGATATACGATATGCTTTCATCAATGAAGATATCTTCTTAATAATAAACATGATATTATGTGTGTAGAATGATCATAATATTGTACTTATAAAAACAGTACTTAAAAAATATATTTTTAAGTTGCAAATTTTGGGAATGTTTGTGACATCTACATGGGAATAAGATACGAGTTTTTTAAAGATTTTTTATCACTTATTTTAACGACAAACAAGTATGTTAAATACATTGCTTTCTCAAGTTAATGTTATGTGAAAATGAATTGTTAAGAAAATTTTCTAAAAGGTGTGGAAGTTTACAACTGAGGTAATATTAATTATGTCATAACAACAGATATCAAGATGTAACAAACAAGAAGCCAGTGTTGGGAAATCCGCTCGTAATCGGACACTGCGTTGCTTATAATAGCCCAGCCAACAATGTCTATTGAATAATTGTAGTTAATAACTGTAACATGATTATTGTGAATACAATACTGTGATAGAAGTAATAATAGTAATATATTATGATAATAATTTCTCCGTATTTTACGCCTACTCATGAAAATTAACGATATCCAGTCATCCACGTAGGATTTCATCCATTCATAGTTTCTTACGAATTACCGAATCTGGTGTCCGGTGTGATTTCAGGCAAGCTATGCTGTGTTTGACCTCTGTGCGTCATTGGATCTCACCATGACGTACTCCGTCCCTAAGTCTGGTTACCAAAGTTCTATCTACATCTCCATAGTTCCGTTGATAGTTTTAATGAAACAATAAATTACAATCTTGCATGTTTTGTAAGATGAAACATATCGACAAGGACTTAGGCAGTATAACTCATATGTGAAAATAAAAACTATGTGTTTTTTAAATAAAAAAGTTTTTTAATTATTAAATTAAAAATGAATTTTCACTCGGTGAATGTGCAAACATTAGAAAATTTACTTTATAAGGTTTAAATATAAAAAAATACATCATTAATCGATGAGGCATTCACTTTCTAACCTTTCATTTTTACATATTAAAAAATCTAATTACAATCAAAATTAATCAGTATATGGTTACGGTACCTGATGATGTTAACATTGTTTTCAAAGCCGGTCGTACATTATTAACTCACGCCGTAACCATATCCTAGTTGTTTTTTTTTTATTTTTTTATTTTGAATATGTAAAAAAAATATATATTGCATCACCATTTTTTAAATGTTGTGAAAACCAAGCACGCAAAGTTTTTTCACCTCTTGGAAAATAAACACAGGAAAATACAATCCTCAGGTAAATAAAAGAAAGAAAGACCTTCTGGAACAATCTTCGATAATATTTTTTACATCCCTTGAGAAATGCCGGGCTCGAGACATTACCTGCCTTCTCGTTCTTTTTTGTGATCATCCAACGGGAAAGAAAGAGATAACGAGTGATTCGTTGCCTTGAACCGGAAGCATTCGATTACTTAGCCGCTGAGAGCACGTTGTCTTAAATATAAGATATCTAGGGTAGGTTCTTGATATCATTTCCCATATGACTGAAGTCGCGCTCTTTTTAAAAATAATTTGTTAAGAATATTTTATGAAAATTTATTTCTTCAATGTTAGCAAACATAAATTCATTTTACTTGTAAACATTATACTGAACATACCTACATACCTACTATTATATTAAACATACCTACATACATGTAAGTACATCAAGATAAATTATTTTTACTTTCTTTCATGAACCAAAGGCCCTGCAACCAACATATGCAAAACTATAAAATTATTCTTTCAACCTTCTTCGCCTTATCTTTATGCTTCGTAGCAAGGGGCTTGGTGGAAAAAGCAAATCAAATACAGCATTGGGGGTCTGCTGCATACTAACCTATTCATCGAGAAACACTAATAAAAATATAATTTAAATACTTCATAATTAATCTTTTTGAATAAATTTATCCGTGAAAATAAACAGTGTTTTTAATTCATCAAAAAATTATAAAATTAAATACTTTCATTTTTAATCTTTACTTAAGTATTTGACTGATTGTACAATCAACATTTTATGTTTAATCAAATTAAAAAAAAAACCTATTTTCGAATGAAATGAAAAAAAGTTTTTTTTATAGAAAAAGGCAGATATTTTTTATTAAAGGAGATTTCATGAAGGGTAAGATAATGATTTCTGAAATAAGATATGGGAATAATAAAAATCCTTCTTAATTTCGTCCTTATTATTGGCCTTATCAATAATTCATCGTAAGGTCCAGGCAAAAAGACTGGGCTCATAGCGAGTGCTCTTTATTAAAAATCCAATCGTAGAAATAAATTCAAATGCCACTTCATTTACTGAGGGAGCGTAACCAGATTTCGCTTTCAGTAAATTAGACGCTATTATTCGGTTTTTATAATGAAAAAAAAATTGTGAGGGAATAATAATTGTTCCAAATAATATTGCCGAGTCATAATTTTGAATTTCCAGACATGTTTCATTTTCTCCCGGATTTGAGTTATATTATTTCTCTTGGGATTTTTAAGCTCACTTTAACTTCTTAAAATTATTTTCCGTGGCTTGAATTAAAAAAAAAATGTATTGAATCAAAGACGGAAATCAGGGATTTTTTCTCACCATAAGTATATGGAAAAACAGAAAAAAAACATGCAGGATAAATCCTAGGTTGCTTTAATTATTGTTTATGTCTTTAATCGAATATAACATCCATCACAACTATTTTAGAGCATTTACATGTTAATCGGAAGACCTACATTAAAAAAAGCGATTCTTTTAGGTCGAATCCAAAGACGAAATTTTACTATTTAAAGCTATCAGGTTATGAACTTATCATCAGATAAATATTGATATACCTACTCGTTATACGTAAGTTGAAAAATATTGTTTAAAAATGTTGATATATTATATTAAGATGAGTCATTCCTTATTAATAATACTTTAAAAAACAAAGTAATATTTATTATTCGAAACACTGTTTTTTTCCACTCGTTTATTTTATTTTATATTTGCAAACGTTTTCGGTCATATTCATCAATATTTTGACCATCATTAATATATGACCGAAAACGTCTGTAAAAATAAAATTAAATAAACGAGTGGAAAAAACAGTGTTTCAAATAAAAATATTACCAATGAATTTTCACAGTGTGAATACACAAACCATAACAAAACACTGCCTTAGTTCTTGTTTGCCGTATATGCCATTGAGAAAATTTTACATGAGCAATGTTTGCATGTGTACTGGACCAATGTGTCTAATGAAAACAATAAATTTATTTAAAAAATATTTATAAGAACTCTCACATTATCGAGTTTTATGGTTTTTCTTAGCTCAGATTGTGTAGAATTTGATTCTTAGACAACTGCATGAAAAAGTCATATTTGACAAGATTGGCGTATACGGCAAACAAGAACTGGGGGAGTGAAAATATAAGATGAGTCACGTTATACTTCTGAGATGAAATCAATCCACAATATTTTGCCTGAATTCAATTCATTTTACCTGAAGCCAAAACCACTGCCAGTAATTGATTTTCAATGAATTAATTAATTTTTTTCAATTGTTATACATGACAATTGAACAATTGAAAAAATATGAATTTTCACAGTGTTAATACACAAACCATAAAAAATATAATTAATTTATTATTTCCTCAAACCAACTTAGAAAACACCTAATTATAGAAAGCCAGTTTTCTATTGAATTTCTTCTGCCAGTTACGACAGTCCTTATTATGTATTAGTACTTCTAGTGTCAAATAAACGCAAATACTCGATCATCGCGTAAACGGAAAACATGTATGAAAACCAAAACACTCTATTGAGGCGCTGCTGAATACATCATATTTTTCTGTTTACGCGATTGCCTAGTATTTACGAAAGGTTTAATACTCAGAATACAGAGCGTTACTTTTATAGCAGACGTTTTTTCGCTTTTCCTTCAATTGAAAATAAAAAGTCACCAAATTAACTTTTTTTGTCAGTTGGTGTACTCAGTAATCGAATTGACAAAAATCCTTTCACAACGGGAATTCAATTAGAAAATCTTTTCTCTTCTTAATTGTGCGCTGAAAGATTTTTTCTCCTGAAAAAGATAATAATTTGAGGATTTGAAATATTCCTCTTTTTTCGGATTCAAGTCAAAGGATTGACAGTCTTAAAAATTGTATCTAAAATCTTAGTTTTAAAGACACACATTCATTTACAATTTACATTAATCCATGTTTACGAGTAGTTTACAAGTAGTTCACAATAACTCATGCGAGATGTAAAATTACGGAATAAAAAAACAAGTCTCAAATGAATCTTGCAACTCTTGCCGCTCATCCCTGAAACAATAATGGCAATATTAACAACCAATCTTTTTGTTTTAAATAAAGCAAGTCCATTCTTCGAAAAAATGTGTTTTTCTTTTATTTTATTTTTGGATCTTATCAATATTTCATTTTTAAAAAGGAAGTATACTGTAGGCTTTATTTTTTTTAATTAATCACTGACGGAGATTTTTCTCCGAAAATGTTTTTAAATAACATCTTTTAATTAGTGAATGTAAAATAAACAGCACTTTTAAAGAAATACGGTATAATATTTTATTCTTAATTACACCGTATATAAAATATAAGGTGTAATTAATTTTGCCAGAAAATTTGAAATAATGTTAAAAAAAAAAAAAAATGCTTATTAAAGTCCCAATTATATTCAATTTCTGTTTAAGTATATTCGTTTGTAATTTTTTTCTGTTAGTTTCGAATACCTTAAAGCCTAGAAATTCTTTTATAAGGATATTACTATTATATTATTGGACCGGTCCGTAGTCCGTAGTGGCAACACTTCGGACTCGTAAATGGAAGGTTGTGGATTCGGATCCCGGCGGAGCACACAAAATATACCATTCATATTTCGAATGTGCTCTTCGCTGAGTTGAAAAATTCATAAATCTTTACCAAAGACCGGTCACTGAAAGGTCCATTCAACCTTACAACAACTGGGTCTTGCTTGAGAATTGGCGCTTTCTACAGCGACGACCAAGCTCGCAGAGGGCTCTTGAGGTGTGATACACACAAAAACAGCGCTCACCAAATAAATCATCCTAATATTATTATTATTATTATTATTACCTATATACAAAATAATGTTTATATTTTAAACTAGCACTTTTGTATGAAGTGTGTACCTTAGATGTATACTCGCATCTCTGAGTCTTACTTAGCTAAAATTAGCTTATAGCTAGATTATACTTCCTGCTAGCATGAACTGTCTTCGCTTCATTTGCATTATCTGAATGGCAGTCATTCATGCTTGCGGCTTATTTGGTCACGTGATTAGCTGATGGCTCAGACTTTACTCAGTCTGCCGTCACCATTGAATAATAACAAAGAGGAACAGAAACTAACTAACTGCATTGATACATACTATCTACCACTTTTGTCTCAGTTCTGTCAAACGTTGTAGTTGCGTAGTCATACAAAACATGTGTTCACGTGTCAAATTTTATGATTTCTTGCTTTTTCCATTTTGTGTTTTGACACCCAATTACAACACATGCCATCTTAAAATAATGCCTTTTCCTTAAACATTCGCCAATTTTATCGATCACAAGATTTATACCGCATGCATCTATGTTCGGACTGGTGCGGACATAGTACGCACGCGACAATGCTGCCACCTTTCTATAAACATTTTTACATTCGCTCGATTTTTTTGTACACATGGAAATGCAACTGTGAAGTTCTTTGTTCTCTTCTATACAAAAAAACATTTTTGCAAGTAGGCTAAAACAGATTTACATTGTCTATTTTCGTGAAAATAATTTCTAGTCCACAGATATCATAAGTCAATGGCCGTCACAGTCCACTGAACAAACTGACCGCTCAAGCACTTCCCTTGAGATTCACTAACAAGTAGATCTCTCAGTTGCTCAACTGTAGCAGTAGTGCTACTGCCCACTTGAACATCTTGCAAATTAGTGAAACTATCTGCAACTACCTTAGAGAGGTGTTGTGCTACAGAAGTGTTTAAACATTCCATGAAAATGCTAGGTTTAATTCTTCTTGCAAAAACTTTTGTAATTTAAATTACTACCTTCTCCACTACTAAAACGCAATCTAAGGTTTTTTTCGAAAACGAGATTACATTCAGCATTTGTAAGCGCAAACTACACGTGTTTGTTTGTGGGCATGCATTTGATATGAGCTTTAAAATGTTAAAATATCTTTTCAACTTAGATTATAAATGAAAGTATTGAAATCATAATACATTTATTTTTGTGTTTCGGTTTCATACGTTTATCTCATTAAAACAACTAGATTGACGTTTTTGATTCTATACGACTCAAACTGAGAAGAAAAAATCTCAAATTGTATCAATTCTTAAATTTGAAGACTGTTCTTAGTTCAGCTCGCAGGGAATATTCAAACATCGTAAATTGAATCAAGGTGTCTCATTGCGAGTAACACCTTTAGCCTAAATATTCCGTCACTAGTCTCACCTGAGCGGGTCAGTACCACAAGTACAAAACATCTCAACCAAACTCAACCAAAGCATTTACCAAAAAAGCTCTAGTGAGTTTAACTTTCCATACAATTCTGGTGAAACGACATGGGTGAGTTAATACGTTCAATGTTATGCTTGAGACCCACAGAGAGCTCGTCTTTTGGAGAAATTGGATTATTCAAGTCGTCGTGGGACTGGCAAAATCATTTTAAAAAGTGACAACACCTAATGTTGAATTTTTTAATGTTATTTAGAGTATATTAAATAAAAGTAAATTATCACAAAAACAAGATGAATGTCGTGGTAGAGGAAGACCGAGAAAAGTATGGAAGGATCAAATCTCTGAAATAGCGAATGAATGGGATATCCAGAGTCATAATAAAAGGAGGACTTGTATGAAAAAAGTTATGACTCTGGATGAAATGAAAGAAGTATGCAAGGACAGGAAGAAGTGGCGGCTAATCTGCAATGTTGATTTCTAATGTTGGTGTATTCATTTGCTACATTTTTTGCATAGGAAATTTTCGACTTTTTGTGAATAGATTTCTTTGTAAGGTTTTGTTCTTTTTTATATTTAAATGTAATTTATTATTCATATTCCTTGACTTATAGGTTGGTATGAGGCTGACCACCCATACTGTAAAAAATGGTTCACTTTGCCAATGTCACCCCTGTTTCAGGGAAGGTCGGCAAAAGTTGTGGGGCTTATGTTCATTTGAGGTTTGGATTTTATTTGTAAGTACACTTTCAGCATTTGTAAGCGCGAACTACACTTGTTGGTTTGTGGGCATACATCTGAGAGCTTTAAATGAATATATCCTTGCAACTTAGATTATAGATTATAGATCACAAAAACACTAACAAGTAAGATCCACTAAGAGAATAAAAACAGTTTTTCATTGAAGTGAAAATAAATTTGAGAACGAAAAGGTAAAATGCTATTCAGAAATTTTGACGATAGTCATTTATTAAAAATGTAAGGATTTAAAATAGACATAACTATCACAAAAATGATAGTATTGTCTAGTAAATTAGTAAGAAAATACGTTGTGTTAGGTTTTAAATGAAAGGTACCTCCAGGATGTACCTACAGGATACTCACTCCGGTTAGCTTCCTCGGCATAACTCAGGGCGTGGGGTTCTTTCTTTGTGTTGCTTACTTTATACTTTGGGAAGGGTTGGTTATTGATAACACAAGAGCTAATGATAACAAAAGAGATTTAATCAATTAAAGTCAAATAATTAAAATTAAATCCATAAAAAGGAAAAGGGTGGAAAAGAAAATGGCCAGACCTGTACTAGCGCACTCGAAGACAATCACAGTTCTGGCGGTGCACTTTCGCATACCAACGACAATCGAAGCACTGATCTGTAGGCTGGAGTCCGAGGCGAGCGTTCACGGCTCGGAGCTTCGCCCCCCGAGAGCCGCAGTCCATGAGGCGGATACTTCATGTATTTGTCCCCACGTGGAAGCCTCGCGGCTAAGTTCACGGAGGCTCCCAACTGGGAAACCCAGGCAGTAATTTCCACCTCGCAGCGTTGTGTTCGACATCCACCTTCGATCGCGCGTAGTTCCAGACTGACTCGTCTCTCGACCGCTGACGTCCGTTTGCCGCTTCGGGAAAACTCGGTCGTCCTTCGGCTACCGCCTTGCCGACGTCACTGCAGTCATCATGCGCTGACTTCACACGTATTTTATTTCAAATGCTATTTCAAAAAATAACAAAACAGTTGTTAGTCTAAATAATAAAAAAAAAACAACAAACATAACAAAAAATGCCATAGATTTACACGTATGTGTCGTTTTGTTAACTCTTATAATATCATCTTCAGTCAAATGATCGTATAACCTCAAACTATGTATCTTTTCAATTACATTGGTGAGCTTTTCATTGGATCCGAATGAAATAACTTCTAATGTAGCTATCGCGTGATTTAATGTACAATAAAGCTCATCACAATGAATTTCATCAAACTAAGTTAGCAAAAAGGACTAATATATTTTCATTGTTCTCATATTAAATTTTAAATAATGAAAAGCTTTCACTTTCAACGATTTTTTCTTAGTACGATTTTTTCAAGAACAACGGGTTTTTCTTACCGTTATTCGCATTTTGTAAGTTGTATTGATGTTTTAAAAGAAAAATATGTTATTAACGCTACTTTCCAATTCATTATGCTAAATGTCTTTATATTAATATAATGAACCGATTTTATTATTATTTTGTAATTCTTTTTGTGTAATCAATCAATTAACGATAATTTATTTACTAAAATTAAATGTTATAAAACAGTAAATTTACAAAGACTATTCAATAAGTAGACTTTTTGTTTGCTTAGATTTAACCGTAGTTTGGCCGGTCCGTAGTCTAGTGGTAACGTTTTGAACTCGAAAAATCATGTATATTTTCAAATTTGTTCTACGCTGCATCCAGCCTTAAAGCAACTGGGTCTTGCTTGAGAATTTGCCCTTTCTATAGCGCCGAACAAGTTTGCAAAGGGATCTTGAGTTGTCATTCACACGAAAACAGCGCTCACGAAATAAATTATGAAAATAATATGTAATAATGAGAATTTTTACAGGTAGAAATTTAACGCAAACAATAATGCTCTCAAGCTGATCATTCTTCATCCCAGGGTTGATTAGGATCCATGATATGGTCTGAAATGTTTGCATTTCTTAACATATATGTAAGAAGGTACACGTTATTTAATAAAAGCGCAGTGAAAGCCTTTGTAACTGAGCAAAAAAAGTACCTTGACCTAAATGTGAAGTTACAGTTTAATAATATTCATCAACAATATATCAGCTTATTGTTTACTTTACAATGTACGTATATAATCAATATCACAGGCAGTTCTTTGTGTATGCTCTAAAGTAAAATAATAATGATTTCATCCATTCACTACCTGAGGCATTGGAATCGACAATGGGAAGAATGGATAACGCGATCTTACTTTGGGAATTGTATTTCCTCGTAGGTATTCTAATAATGTAAATGTACTACGCCGTAGACCTGCCTACACATTACTCACCTACGACGTATGTCTACGCTTAAATGTGCTACGATTTCACGGAATGTAGAAATTTACAATACAATTCAAGGAAAGGCAGATAGAAGGATATTTTGCTGATTACAAGATAAATATAAAACAAATAAATCTTCTCTGACGACCTGTTTTTGGTTTTTACAGACATTTTTTTTCTAATCGTCATTAATTTGAAATTTACAAAAATATAATGTTTGCTTCTTTCTATTATTTTTGTAAACATTCTTTGATTAAAAATAATATTCGGTTGTCTAATTTGGATTAACAGCTCTTATATTCTACTGTTATTTCCATAATATTGAATCTAAAGTAAGATATTTTATTAAGAGAACTTAGATTTAGATTTAGATTAGAAAGTAAGCTTTTCATATTTCATTGCGTTAAGTTGATTGAAAATTCGACGTTTTTAAAATTATCTTTTTATTTAAATATAAAAATATATTTATTTGAAGCACCATATTTTTACCTATCCAACATGTATACCAACTTACAAAGAACGTTTGATATGTATTATTTTTCAGGAAAACAAAGATCCTAAAAGCGTATAGCTCGACTTGTGCCCCATATATTTCAGCCGTCCTGAGCGCAGCGTTTAGCGCAAGTGACTGGATGCTCAGGGTGTTATTTTTTTTCAGGGTTAAATCTCCCGCGATGTTTAATTCATGGGTTGTGAGTGAGCGAGGCAAGAGACCGTCCCCAAGACGACCTGTGGGCTAACGTGTAAGGATAGATATAAAGTGCCCGACCATGTATTGTGGGGTATTTTTTGTATGAAAAAATGTGTTGTGTTTGAGTACAAAATGATGAAGATTTTTTTGAATACTCGCATTGCAAAGATTTTTTTAGTATCCGTAAAAATACAGTAGTAAAACGTTCACAAAAAGTTTGTAAGGGAAATTTAATGAAAGGGAATTTTGTAAGTATAAAATGATTTTAAAAACAATAAAAAGCTATATTATTTTTCTAATCGTATTGTTAAACATTCCGTAAAATTATTGCCCTTGAGTTCTGAAAGTCAATCTTAATATATTTTTCATGTTTAAATTGGCACTCTATGGATTGCATCAATCGTATATATTTTAATTAAAAATGATCAGTAATTGCTTATGCTACAACTTTTAAAAAAAGATCGACATACTTTTTTCATTAAATTGAAAGTTAAAAATTTTAAAATGTTCAAAAACAAGGGTCACAGTAATGTGCTCAAAAATAATTCATTTGGATTTCGGTGTATTTTTAATTACAAACCTTGAAACATCTTTTTGTGGAGGTTATACATTCTCTTCTCGTTTTCATTTCATTCTCACGTATTTTATTTCCTAGAAAAAAACAATTTTTCAATCGACCTTCCCTTCTTCAGCCCATATCACCCATTATAATAATACACAAGTTGGGAACAGCCCCAGTGGAAGGTTTCTTTTAAACCCCTTTTGTTCGGACACGGCGGCCGCAATTTCCATTTTCCATCGGGGAATAAAATTCAAAAGGTACCCGGGTACAGTACAGAAAAACTCCATTATCCGTCTTTCGTTTTCTCTTAAACAGAAGACAAAATAAAAATAAAAAACTGGTACAAATAAATATTTCTGACATTATAAACGAAGCTGACACTGCATGGCTTCCACAAAATATGGTCAAATCTTTTTTCGTCTTTGAATTTTTCTGCAAATTCTCTGATGCGACTAGTCCATTAATGTTGTCTTACTTCTTCTTCTACTTAGAAAGACATCAGGACTTCTTAAAGAAACTTGTCATGCTTCTCTTACTATTGCACATTTGGGTATCTTCTATGCTTGCATGGATATTTTATTTTCTGAATAAAGCTACTAGAATAAAGCTACACTGGTATGACAATAAAGTCTTGGATTTGCATTAACTAAAAAAGGGTTGCAAGGATATAAAGAAATTTCGGCAACTCTAACACCTTTTACGCAAAGACCGTAGAGCTAAATTTACAGATTTATAAAAAAAATGTGGTAAAAAAAAGATAAAAATTTAAAATTTGGATTTGAAAAATGAGGATAAACAAATGAATAGTACGAGTAGTAAAGGGACTTATATCGAAGAAAGGGTGTATTGTATACACCCTTGTATGATGTCGACCGTCCAGCCCTTGACGGCTCATTCATCACTCAAGGGATCGAAGTTGAAAATTAGCATTTCCATTCGGCTAATAGGGAACACTTGGAGAGGGAAGAAAACAGATAAGGGGGGATAAACAAACATCACTGAAAGGAATGCCCTGAATGGAATGATAAAAAAGCTCTTTTGTAGATTTTTTTTATCTTCTCTAACATATTGAATTAGAAAATATTTGATCGAAATGAATGTGCGCAGCACGTATGATTTAGGGGCGTTTTTAATTTACAGTACTGTAAACAAATACCTTTTTTCGAAGATGCTGATTGTTTTAATAAAAAAACAATATTTTATAATCTATGTTTTTTTTTTTCAATGACTACATTGTTTACAGATTTAATACATTTTTTTAAATAAAAATTTTAAGGCAAAAATTTCAATGTAGCAGAACAAAAAGCTAACCTTTTCAGTTTCAGAAAATAGAATTACAATAAATATGTTGTTTACTTATTTGAATAGCTCTTAAAATGCAACGTTCTATTGTTTTGTCTGTAGATATGTCTTCTAAAACTTTTTTGTTGCAGCATTTAAACCTCAACAAAGGCTATTACTAAATCCAAACAAAACCCATTTTATATGATAAATGGTATTTTTAACTCGTCGTTAAATTTCATATCTACTGCATTTTTTTTTTCATTTTATGAAAAGCTTAATCGTCCATGAAATAGATAAATATTATCGAACAAATATGTATAAGCGACAAAGAGCATGCAATTTAAAGAAATAAGTATAATTTAGAATAAAAATTTTTCAGTACTTTGGAAACAGGTATATTTTTCTTTAAATGTAACCTTTCTTTGTCCGTCTTTGAATGCTTACCTTTGGAAACAAAAAGTCATTATTTAGCTACATAAAGATATTTCTAATATTTTCGTGTCCTCTTAGTACCTACTTTGTGACAGGTTATTTCATCGTTGTTTTGTTTTGTTATTAATTGACCGGAATACGGAAGCGACAGGAGATGTTCCTTGTCGTGTTCTTGACAGATGGTCGTAGCAGCATTTACGTTTTCACTCAACCAGACCGTTTAACTAAAAAAGTATTGAAAACAAAAATCCCATTGCAGTGCTGTTCAGCTTCCATACATCTTTAAGTAAACGTTATGTCGGGTTTTAGAGGTATTTTTTTAAACTTGTTGCTGCCATCGACTGATCGCTCGTTTTGTCTTCATAATAGAGAAACTACTAATTACTATGTTCCAAAATCATAAAAAACCTGTAGAAAATGTATTGACGTAGGGCAATTATTTGTTTTTGTTACGAGTAGATACAAAAGTCAGATATTATAAGCATATTCTTTGGACAATGAATCTATTATAAAAAAAAACGCAACTAAGCTACACATATAGTGAACTTTCTTGCCGCGTTATCCCCGAGGGGGTCGCATGTGGCGAGTTGAACCTATTTATTTTTACAGGTAAGGGGGCCGGCCTTACGCTAACCACTTCAGATGTAGTCGGGGTTTCCCAGCTCCCGAGAGGGCTGGTACTCATTTCTTGTGAAGGCTGAGTAAACCTTGTCGGTATTTTTATTTTGGGGTTTGAAATAATCACCGAAACGGGAAATCATTTCTGACACCCTCGCCTCAGCGGGATTCGAACCCGAGCTCACGGCATGGAATGCAAGCACTCTACCAATTGAGCTATCGACCGGATCAGGTTATGCTCAGAAATATTTTTTCCTTCACTTGAGATTCAACCACGGCTCACTCTCCATGGAGATACAAAAACAGGCCCGTAAACTTTACAATTATGCGCGCTAAATGTGCATTTTCTAAAGCCAATTTGTATTGCAAATCAGCATGATCAGCAAAAGGCTCTTTATGGCTTTTCTGGAAACAAAACTGGACCGTATTCTAGTATTTAACGCTTCAAACTCGTAATCGGCAAGGAGTAGGATAGATTTTTGTAGTAGCGCAAAGATGTTTTGAGCTTGTTTTAGAGATTCATCTATTTTTATTAAAAATCGGTCACGTAAAGTCTATCCGGTCTGATTGCGTCTTGTTGAGAAACGATGCTTTTTATAGCCACGACTAAGCTCGCACATTGGTTTTGAGGTGTGATTTACACAAAAACTACACTCACTATTTTTTTTTCTACTTTTGATTTAAGATTTATGCATAATCAATGTTGGAAAAAGTGTTCATTGATTACAGTATAGGTGGTCAGCCTCATATGAATTCTCTAAATAATAAAATCTGCAGACGCACAGGCAGAAGAAGAAAAAGAGAAAATAATATTTTAAAAATAATCATGAAAATCCTTTTTAGTCATTAACTTTTACTATTTTGAGCCCAGTAAATGTCAAAATATTTACCTAGGGTAATCTTGCAATACAATTTTTTTTTTATGTAAAATTGTATGATATTCATTTACCTCAAACACAAAATGGGAATCAATATGTCTTTTAGAACCTCCGCAAACAGTATTTCACTTTGAAATATTAATCTACGCCCTCAAAGAGGGCAACATAAACAAAAAATAGGCAACCTTTTTGTTGGCTTACCGGCTTTGAATAAAGTTTCAGTCGCTTATTGAAATTTTGTGAAACAATTTAATATCGGCGATTAAAATGTGTTCCTGACATTAACAGAGAGTCTGTTCGCTTTATGTATAGAAAATATACGGGAAATTTATTTAGGTAACTGTATCTTTTGTACCGTGAACTGTGGACTTTAAAGACACGCCGGTTTCTAATACACACTAGGCTGACCGTAACGCATGCCAATATTTTGAGTTTAATAGATATTTTTTTCCAAAATTAGGATGTTTGAAAGATGGAAATACTGAATCAAAATCATCTGATTATCTGAACGCACTGATTTCCAGATCATAGTTACTTTTCATCGTTTATTAGGCGAACAGTTTGAGCACCGCTTGGAAAAAAGGAAAAAAGGTGTGATAAGAAAAATACAACTGTAGTTTTTTCTTAGGGAAAAAAATACAAACACAGACGTTTTGGAGTGTATTTTGCACAAACTATTCATTTTATTTGCCTTGTCATGATGTTTTGCGACGCAAAATATTATCTACGCCATTTGATATTAAACATACGTATGTGAATTTTTACGAATAAATGAAGAAAACAAAGTTTTAACAGGGCATAATACTGTTTTGTAAATATTATTTCACGTAAAGAAGTCTATCGCAAGCATGGACAAAACGTCGAGAAACTCTAGCTCAGATAAACCAAGGCGGATCCTTGACTTATAGGTTGGTATGCGGCTGACCACCCATACTGTATAAAATGGTTCACTTTGCCAATGTCACCCCTGTTTCAGGGAAGGACGGCAAGAGTTGCAGGGCTTATGTTCATTTGAGATTGGGTTTTTATAATGTAGGTCCACATGCAGCATGTGTTAGCGCAAAATTAAACATATCTGCTTGTGGGAATGCATTTGATATAAATCTAAAATGATATATATATCCTTGCAGCTTAGATTAGATAAGATTAGATTAAATTAGATCCCGTGAAGAAACTCTCACAATCAACCGCTGCGCCGGCCTTGTAAGCTAACGCTGCTGTTTTCAGCAGGTTTTTCATTACATTTACAGGCAAAAATACGTTTTGTTTCTTTCAATTATAATATAAACTCAAGTAAAGCCTACGTACATAAACAGTTATGCCGATGAAACGCTAACTATACATTTTTTCATTTATTTGTGTTGTAGATATTACAAATAATGAAAAATGATGAAATTAGGTCTCGACTTCATCACGCATTGTTATGAAATTTGAAATCATTCCAACGTACCCTTCCTTCCCGAATTCAAAACTATCAGCACGCTTACATAGGCTCCCGCTAAAGCGGTCCCTCTTCATCGTAGTCGAGTTAATATATTCCGTCAAACAAAGCTGGTGTTGCCCACTGAATGACTGACTAGTCCCAGTGAGCAGTGACCACTCACCATTCGCACTAGCCACAGTACCCAAAGCATACAACTGTACGTTTAAACTCCACCGTAGCGTTCACCCAAAAAATATGGAAACTTACACAGAATACAAAGTGAGAGCTTTAGTTTGTGTGTGTTTTTGGAGGGGCGTTTTGGTGGAGTTTATACGTGTAGTTTTAAACTTGAGGTACTGGTCACTGTAGGCATTATGGAGAAAGCCGCGACCGGGATTAAACATTCCGGACACCCGAAATGAATATTAATTGGCTGGCAGCATTCGGCTGCTCATTTGGTCATTCAATGGCGAAAGGACACCGCATTAAAATGGGGTTATCAATCATCTGCGGGGACATTAATTATTCGGCAGACGTCTACGCTTGAATTGGACTTAACCTTGTTTTGAAAATCAAAGGAGAATAACTTAATGCTGTTAAGAATTTGCAACAAAATATGAATTCTGTTTACGGATTCTAAAGCCACTAAATACCATTAATTAATGGAATATTTCATAAGCGTTGTTGCTCCACTTTTGGCAATGTCACCTACGTTTTCGTAAATTAAACAAAAAAATTGTTTTCAAATAAAATTTAGTCCACTTTCTGTATAAACGGTTAAAAGGGCCATAAATAAAAAGAAATGAAAACAACAATTGACTGTTTTTAATGGTTAAAATAAGTAACTGCAAGTATTACAAATATAAATTTTTGGTATACTTGATTCATCATGCTGAAAACATTTTTTTTCAGTTTTTGACTGCTTTTTTGTTACAGAGATTTCTGAGTCAAAATACAATTTTACTTCAAAAATATTAATACATCATGATTGGAGACGGCACATTTACACCAGGCTAATTTTTATCAATGTCAATTAAGTTGAATGAACACACGTTAATACAAATAAAAACACCAGTACGTCTCCGAAAAGTTTAAAATGTTGAACATTCTTGTATGCTTTAGTAAAGTAATTTTACATTTCATAAAAAATGTACGAGTGAAATTAGAAATATGTTATCTACAATAGTAGTTTTTATTCCCTGACTTATACGGTTGGTATGAGGCTGACCACCTGTACTGTACAAAATGATTCACTTTGCCAATGTCACCCCTGTTTCAGGGAAGGTCGACGAGAGTTGCAGGCCTCATGTTCATTTGAAATTATGTTTTTATTATTATTTTATATTGTAAATCCGCATGCAGCATGTTTAAACACAAACTTGTACGTGACAGCTTGAGAGAATGCATTTAATATGAATCTTAAATGTAATATAATTTTGCAACTTAGATAATAGATTAAAGAATGTATTTATACAACACATTTTGGTCCGGTCGATAGCTCAGTTGGTAGAGTGCTCGCATCCTACTACCCCGTGAGCTCGGGTTCGAATCCCACCGAGGAGGGTGTCAGAAATGATTTCCTATTTCGGTGTTTATTTCAAACCCCATAATAAAAATACCGGCAAGGTTTACTCAGCCTTCACAAGAAATAAGTACCAGCCCGCTCGGGAGCTGGAAAACCCCCACTTCAACTGAAGTGTTGGCGAAAGGCCGGCCCCCTTACCTGTAAAAATAAATAGGTTCAACTCGCCACATGCTATCCCTTCGGGGATAACGCGGCAAGAAGTTACACTATATGTGTTGCTTAGTTGCGAGTTTTATTTTTCAAAACAGGTGAAGCGGTCTTCGTGAGTAGCAGCAGTCAGATGAGTGTTGATTCCCCGACCCTGTAATTCTATCCATCATTTGAGCCGCCAGATCAATCTTCTTTATACAGCATCTGCGAAGTTTAACCAAAATGAGGTTCAATTACATTTTGTTCTCCGTATCGGCTTCCCGAGATAATATTTTGCCTTTTCTCCTCCCACTGAAGAAGCTCAATCATGATAAGGAAATAATTTGAAAGCATCTCCTTTATAATGTATTGAAAAAAAAAATTGGGTGAAATTCTGAGCTTGGAAGAATGGAACCGACTTTAGAAAAGACGAATGAAACAGATTCCCTTATTTGAGTTTTATTACGTAGAAATAAATGAAATTTGTTTGAAATTTAATTAAAAAATGAAATTCTACTTTTCTTAGTAAATTAATTGAAAATGATTCTGCAAATATAACTGTAACTCTGTCGCCATTCCGCTAGGGGTGGCCAGAGCCTCTGCAGAGCTGCCTCCATTTTTCCCTTTGCTTACATACCTCTTTCAATTCATTCATATCCATCACCTTTTTCATGCATTTTCTTCTTTTACGCTCACTTTGTATATCCCATTCTTTCACAATCTCCTCAATCTGATAACTCCATACTTTTCTCGGTCGTCCCTTCCCACTTTTTCCTTTCACACTTTCTTTGTATACATACTTTGTCAGTCTATCATTATTCATTCTTTCCACATGCCCAAACCATCTCATCACATTCTTTTGTACCTTAACTTTCACATCCTCTTTCAAATTACATTATTTTTTTACCCATTCATTCCTAACTCTATCCCTCAGAGTTTTTCCTGTCATGCTTCTCAAATGCTTCATTTCCACCTTATATACTTAACTCATTTCGCTATCGTTCACTGTCCATGCTTCACTTCCATACATCAAAGTCGGTAACAATATGCCATTGTGTACCGCCATTCTCAGATCCATCGTCAATCGCTTGTTCTTTGCTATTCTTCCTATTGCACCGACCATTTGCTTTCCCTTACACATCCTCTTCTCAAGTTCTCTTGTCATCTTTCCATTCTTCTCAAACATACGTACTTCTCAAGTATCTAAATTCATCCACAATTTCAACTTTCGTACCATTCAACATAAACGTGCATTCTTCAAATTTTCGTCTTTGTCGGCGTTTCTTGTGTATTTCAGATTATTTTAAAGTGAATTGTTCCACACATACACACACATCCAGCGTACTTAGGCTCATGTACCAACACTCTCATAACGGATCATACCAGAGCAGTCTACCACCATCCATTTTCTCATTATACTAGCCGTTCGACACTACTACAGTTACACACACCAGCAAAATACGTGCATAGGTACACACAAACTCATAGTTCGTAACAGTACACATAAACATGTTTATCACCTTGTTATTTCATTTTAACCACTTTTTGCGTTGTTCAGCATTATTTTATGTCTCAAGAGTTTCGAAAAACATTTCTTATCATCGACAATGCGAATTTTAATTGTATTTGACTTTACTTTAGCGGAATATAAGTGTGGGAATACAGCAAAGCTAGATTGGAATCAACGTTGATTGTATAGCGACTCCTCCTTGTAAAGCCCTCAGTCAAACCAACATGGGCGAAATGTCAGTCTCAGTCGTGACCCCCATAGCACGTGTCTACACCCTAAACCAAAGCAACAGAAGCCTTGTACCCCAAGTATACAACTCGGGAATGCAATCTCGAGACGAGATCGTCGGGATCTCAAGGGATAAGAAATTTAATCTCGGCGAGATCTCGAAATTTTCGAGATCTTGAATGGTAACAAAATAATACAAATGTTCATTCAATTAACCCATAAAAACACGTAATTTTAGCACACCATGACAGTAACTGCACAATTGAAACAACAAGTGCCTGCACGCCCTCGAATATCTTCCGCTCACTTATCACTTATTCTTTTCTATGCCGCTTGACCAACATCGTTAATTTTTAGGGAATAGTCGGGATAGTTTCCGTATGCGGTCCGTCCTTTCCTTCGTCAGTCAGCGAATCGCTCGCGCGCTGATAGCACGTATCATGCATCGATGACTACTGCCGCTTGATCTCGTCAATCTCGGTTGAGATTTCGTCATTTTATGCTTCGAGATTGATCTCGAAAAATGAGGCGAGATCTCTGAATATCGGGATCTCACAAGATCGATATATTGTTATGTTATATACAACATAACGTTCAATCATTACAAAAGAGTTTTCAAAGGTATGTATGGAAACTCAAATAGCTCCTCTAGTGAGTGTTTTTATTTACGCAAAAAGAAAATTAACAAAAAAAATGTTAGAAGATTAAAGTATGAAAGACAAAATAACCATTGAACTCTGTGATTTTTGTGATTAGTAATTCTCGTTGTCTGAGCGAACCGTACTACAAGTGTCTACAGAATAATTGTTTGGATAGCACTCTTTCTTGACTTTTGTTCTACACGAAGGCGTTTGTTAATACGAGCACACATTTGTACGACGATTTTTCAAAATTTCACATTCCTTGACTTACAGAATGGTATGAGGCTAACCACCCATACTGTAAAAAAATGGTTTACTTTGCCAATGCCACCCCTGTTTCAGGGAAGGTCGGCAAGAGGTGCAAGGCTTATGTTCATTTGTGATTGGATTGTAGGTTCACATGCGTCATGTTTAAGCGCGAACTTATATGTGTCTGCTTGTGGGAATGCATCTAGTATAAATCTTTAAGGAAACATACCTTAGCAACTTAGATTAAAGATAGATTATAGATTTTAAATAATTGTTCGTTGAGGAATGATTTTGTTAGAGAGGAATGTGGTGTAAGAGAAAGTGTGAAAGTAAAGATTAAAAGAAGTATACTTAGATGGTTTGGACATTAGGAGAGAATGAATGAGGAAAGACTGACGAATAAAGTATATGCTGCAAGAATTGATGGATGTCGTGGAAGAGGAAGACCGAGAAAGGTATGGATGGACCAAATTTTCGAAATAGCGAGTGAATGGGATATCCAGAGTCATAATAAAAGGAGAGCTTGTATGAAAAAGGTTATGACTCTGGATGAAATGAAAGAAGTATGCAAGGACAGGAAGAAGTGGCGGCTAATCTGCAATGCTGATTTGTAATGTTGGTTTATTAGTTTGCTACATTTTTTGCATAATTTTTTTTTTACTTTTTTTGTATAGATTTCTTTTTAAGGTTTTGTTATTTTTTATATTTAAATGTAATTTATTATTCATATTCCTTGACTAATAGGTTGGTATGAGGCTGACCACCCATACTGTAAAAAATGGTTCACTTTGCCAGTGTCACCCCTGTTTCAGGGAAGGTCGGCAAAAGTTGTGGGGCTTATGTTCGTGCTATTCACAAATAGGAAATTTAATAATCATCCATCTCTTTAAGTGAATTTCCCAACCAAACCAAAAACCATAGTCCTTAGATAATGCATTCGTTAATTGTTTTTTAAGTAAGTCTGTAGAGTTATTCGTTATACAAGCATAGTATGTATTTTGACATCAATAAATATTAAAATATAGCGAGCTTTACTAAACTGCACCACAATTAACTAAGTACATACTATTCACTGACGTCGTTATCAAAGCCACGCCATAGAGTTGTTCATTGTTCAATAAACAGGGGCTTTGTGAAATGTAGTTGTCAAAATTAAACAATATGTATACTGAAATATTGTTCAACTTACATGGGATAAAATTTTACGTTTTTTTTTAAATTTAATATTTGTAAAAAAACTATCATTGCTTTTGTAATTGACTGGCAATGTGAGCATTACAGGATCATACATTTATGCATGGTTATTTGCTTTAAAATCATGTGAAAAATTTAACCGCTTTCTTGAAAAAAAAAACACATTTCTTTGCAGGAGACTTGCAAGGAATTAAAAACGCTCGAGAAATATGGTCTTGGAGGTTTACAATGGAATATAGTAACCAAAGAGCGGATGAAAATAAAACCTGGACGATGAACAAAAGAAAATTTAAAACCTACCATAGGGAATGCTTGGGTTATGAATAAAATATATGAGTAATATAATCTAAATCTAAATCTAAGCTGCAAAGATACGTATCATTTGAGATTCATATTAAATGCATTCCTACAAGCAGACATGATAATTGATAATACACATGCTGCATGTGGACCTACAATATAAAAAAACCCAATCTCAAATGAACATAAGCCCTGCAACTCTTGCCGACCTTCCGTGAAGCAGGAGTGACATTGGCAAAGTGAACCATTTTTTACAATATGGGTGGTCAGCCGCATACCAACCTATCAGTCAAGTAGTATAATCAAAAAGTATTTAACGATGAACGATTGTCAAAAAAAATATATGCGAAGGGCCGCAGTGGCAAAGGGTGACATACAAGTCGATTCCCATCGGTTTTCCGTTTAAAATGACGCAAAAATGATAATAAAGTATACTGCTTTCCTTGATTTATAGGTTGGTATGAGGCTGACCACCCATACTGTAAAAAATGGTTCACTTTGCCAATGTCACCCCTGTTTCAGGGAAGGTCGGCAAAAGTTGTGGGGCTTATGTTCATTTGAGGTTTGGATTTTATTTGTAAGTACACATTCAGCATTTGTAAGCGCGAACTACACTTGTTGGTTTGTGGGCATACATCTGAGAGCTTTAAATGAATATATCCTTGCAACTTAGATTATAGATTATTATAGCATGGTTTCAATGGGAGAAAAATACGTATTGTTTCTTTGGTTTTAAATGTACTTTGAATTACTTTGTGCCTATATTTTTTAACTACTTTGTTACCTCATTTTAAAAGGGCAGCCGATGGGAATCGGCTTGTAATGCACCCTTCGCCACTGCAAAGGGGATATCAAAGGTAGGCTTTGAAAGAAAAGTCTAAGGAATGTATTTTTTGGTCGAAAAAGCGGGGTTGAAAATAAGTAAAACCTGAAGAGTGAGAAAAAGAGAAGAGCGTGCGTGAAGCTAGTGATGTTGTTGAGGAGATAAGCTAAATGTGAAAAGTGACTGGATACAGTAACAGTATAAAATAGTGACTCTAAGAATCAATTGATCGTTGTTTCAGCATTTTTAGTGCAGAAGTCGTGCCTTATTAATTCCCATTGAGAAGTTTTAAAAAAGGACTTTTGTATTGAATTGATAAGTACACAATAGAACCAGCTAATCTATTGAGGAGACTAGACGAGATTACGTCATTATCTACGGCAACATTGTGCGTCACTCATCTATCTATATCTATAAAGAAGGATGTATGTATGTATGTATGTATGTATGTATGTATGTATGTATGTATGTATGTATGTATGTATGTATGTATGTATGTATGTCCCCTATAGACTCATAAACCGCTCATCCGATTTTGACGAAATTTTCAGGAAACATGTAACATATTCTTAGAACGAATCCTGTGAAGTTTGATGGTGATCAAATAAACAGTGGTTCTCAATTCTCGATATTTCAGCAACGAGGTCGGTAAATTTTGAAACCACCCAATAGAAGACGACCATTATATTCAACTACAATACATAATCTTTGTTGCAAATATACATTTACATTAAAGATTCATATAAAATGCATGCTCACAAGTAGACACATGTAAGTTCACGCTTACAAATGCTGCATGTGTACCCACTCATAATTTAAAATCCAAATCTAAAATGAACAACCCAGTAACTTTTACTTTACGCCAACTTGAAATGGATGTTATTCAGCTCCTGAGTGGATTGACACTCATTTCTTATGAAGGCTGAGTAAGACTTGCCGGTATTTTATTTTGGGCTTAAAATAAACACTGAAACGGGAAATAATTTCTGACAACTTCGTTGGGATTCTAACTCGAGATCTCGGCATGGAATGCAATCTATCTATCTATATCTATAAAGAAGGATGTGTGTATGTATGTATGTATGTATGTATGTATGTATGTATGTATGTATGTATGTATGTATGTCCCCTATAGACTCATAAACCGCTCATCCGATTTTGACGAAATTTTCAGGAAACATGTAACATATTTTTAGAATGAATCCTGTGAAGTTTGATGGTGATCAAATAAACAATGGTTCTCAATTCTCAATATTTCAGCAACGAGGTTGGTAAATTTTGAAACCACCCAATAGAAGAAGACCATTATATTCAACTATAATACATAATCTTAGTTGCAAATATACATTTACATTAAAGATTCATATAAAATGCATGCTCACAAGTAGACACATGTAAGTTCACGCTTACAAATGCTGCATGTGTATCTATAATCTATAATCTATAATCTAAGTTGCAAGCATATATTCATTTAAAGCTCTCAGATGTATGCCCACAAACAAACACGTGTAGTTCGCGCTTACAAATGCTGAATGTGTACTTACAAATAAAATCCAAACTCAAATGAACATAAGCCCTGCAACTCCTGCCGACATTCCCTGAAACAGGGGTGACATTGGCAAAGTGAACCATATTTTACAGTATGGGTGGTCAGCCTCATACCAACCTATAAGTCAAGGAATACGAGTAATAAATGACATTTAAGTTTACAAAAAAAAAAACAACAAAACCTTAAAAATAAATCTATACAAAAAAAGTCAAAAATGTGTACCTACTCATAATTTAAAATCCAAATCTAAAATGAACAACCCAGTAACTTTTACTTTACGCCAACTTGAAATGGATGTTATTCAGCTCCTGAGTGGCTTGACACTCATTTCTTATGAAGGCTGAGTAAGCCTTGCCGGTATTTTATTTTGGGTTAGAAATAAACACTGAAACGAGAAATAATTTCTGACAACTTCAGTGGGATTCTAACTCGAGATCTCGGCATGGAATGCAGTTACTCTACCAACTAAGCTATAGACCGGACTTTTTACAAATATGGTGGATCGATATCGGTTTGGTTAGGGGTAAGCAACCTGCGGCTCACCAGCCACATGCGGCTCTTTGGGTGTGAAGTTACGGCTCTTTAGCTTCATACGCAAATATAAAAAAAACACAGAATTATACTTCTGATCGAAAAAAACTAAATCGTTCTGAATCGATTAACGATCTCTCCGCTACTTGTACTCGCTTTTCACCCTCCCCCCGCCCCATCGACGCTATTTATTGTTGGCAAAAAAACATTTGTGGCTCTTTACAAATCCAAATCCAAAATAAGATATGTATCATTTGAGATTCACATCAAATGCATTCCCTTATGGGAATGACAGACACGCATAATTTCGCGCTCACACATACCGCATGTGGAACTACAATATAAAAACCCAATCTTAAATGAACATAAGCCCTGCAACTCTTGCCGACCTTCCCTGAAACAGGGGCGACATTGGCAAAGTGAACCATTTTTTACAGTATGGGTGGTCAGCCTCATACCAACCTATAAGTCAAGGAAAATCTTTGAAATTTGTAAATTGTAATTTTTGGCTCTTCCAACTCAAAAGGTTGCCGACCCCTGGCCTAGACAAAAGTTCCAAATTAAAAAATGTTATTCAAGTATTCCAAGTTGAATTTTAGAAATGTAAGAAAGCTTTTATATCCCGCACTTTTAAAAAATACGATAAACGAAAGTTCGTAGGTCACAACTAGAAGACCATATTGAAATATATTATTATTATTAAAACCTTTTATTGAAACATACTTTTAATTAAAATATACATAATATAGTTGTTTTTTCAAAAACCGCATTTCTGTAAAATTATATACTCACCACAAATTTAAAGATCGTTTTTTTCTCGGCGGTTAAACGTCTTTCTTCTATGTGACAATGGTCCAAACGCAAAAACGCAAACGCAACTAAGCTACACATATAGTGTAACTTCTTGCCGCGTTATCCCCGAAGGGGTCGCATGTGGCGAATTGAACCTATTTATTTTTACAGGTAAGGGGGCCGGCCTTACGCCAACCACTTCAGTTGAAGTGGAGGTTTCCCAGCTCCCGAGAGTGCTGGTACTCATTTCTTGTGAAGGCTGAGTAAACCTTGCCGGTATTTTACTTTGGGGTTTGAAATAAACACCGAAACGGGAAATCATTTCTGACACCCTCGGTGGGATTCGAACCCGAGCTTTCGGCATGGAATGCAAGCACTCTACCAAGATAAACAAAATGTTTGCCTTTTACCTAACCCGGCCGTGCGACTTACAATTTTGTTGTCAATAGAAAATGTTCCGTGTGCACTACCTAAAACTTTCACTTATTGAAATAATGGATAGAGCACATTTTAAATGTGGGGAAAAAATGTGAATTCACTTGGCCGGGATAAAGACAGGACAGGGAGTCAAAAATTCAACATAAATTAAACACTTTTATGGAGATAGTTGAAAAAACACTTAAGTGCATCATATTGTATGAAGCATTTTCCCCAACTGCATACGTTTCACAGTGCGGTTACATTGAAAAATATTCCTGATTGTTTGGAATACATTTATTTCTTCACTTTGCTCAAAGACTATAGTGAATTTTATAGATTAGTTCTTTAATTATATGATTATAAAATTTAATTTATTGTTTATATTCTTTTCTTGTATAGGTCAATATGCATCTGACCAACTATAAATAGAAAATGGTTCACTCTGCCAATGTCACCCCTGTTTCAGGGAAGGTCAGCAAAGAGTTGCAGGGTGTATGTTCATTTGAGATTTGGGTTTTTATGTTGTAGGTTCACACGCAGAATGTGCAAGTGTGAACTTATACGTGTCTGCTTGTGGGCATGCACTTAATGTGAATTCTAAATGTAACAATTATATCCATGCAACTTAGAATAGATTAGATGAGTGACGTTACATAGCCGATTTTTTTATCTTAAATATAAATGGAGCACCGCAATCGATTTTCCCTATGCTTGGCTCTGCTGCGTAACAGTTATACCTAGACCTTTTTTTTTAGAAAACGTGAAGATTAACCTAGAGATAAATTGTGTGAAGCTTGATTCCGATTAGCACACTTTTTTTTTTGATCCTGTTATTTCCTCTTTTATCTGTAGAAAAAAAATGATACCACATGCCCAAATGGCGTAGTGAAACACGCCGGGTACTGCTAGTATATAATAAAACAACCACCGCACTGTAGATGTGCTTATCGATTGTTAGCAGCTCGTACTAATGTTAGGGTAAGTCAGATCTGTCTCAATATTGACTTTACGGATTATACGCCCCTAGACTAGAATTTTGTTTTTGTTTTGCTATTTATATGGATTATTTGTTAATTGTAAAAATGTTATTAATTGCCTATGTTCCTTTACTTGGTTCACTTTGAAAATGGTTCACTTTGCCAATATCACCCCTGTTTATTTTTATTAAATAATTTTAATTACGCTAAAAAAAAAAGATGTAAGAAGGGAATCAAATTATTTATGTACATATAATCCAGTACTCATACATTGCATTGGTAAAAAGCATTTTGCGATTCGATATGAATGATGAAATATATTGCATTTTTCTTTAGGTACTTGCAATTTGTTCCATTGTTAACGAAATAGTCTATTTTTCTAATCTAAAGGCCATATGGCAAGACGAGATGACAACCGATGGGCAAGGAAAATCCTCAAGTGGCGACCATGGGAAGATAAAAGAAGCGTCGGCAGACCACAAAAAAGATGGTCAGATGACATTGTTCCAGTCGCGGGGCGGAAATGGATTCAGAGGGCACAGGATAGAAAGGAGTGGAGAAACATGGAAGAGGCCTATATCCAGCAGTGGAGAGATGGCTAAGGAAGAAGAAGAATCTAATCTAATCTAAGCTGCAAAGATATATATCATTTAAGATTTATATTAAATGCATTCCCACAAGCAGATATGTATAATTTCGCGCTAACACATGCCGCATGTGGACCTACAATATAAAAACCCAATCTCAAATGAACATAAGCCTTGCAACTCTTGCCGTCCTTCCCTGAAACAGGGGTGACATTGGCAAAGTGAACCAATTTTTTTACAGTATGGGTGGTCAGCCGCATAACAACCTATAAGTCAAGGAACATACATGACAAATTACATTTTTAAAATCAATAAATAACAATATATACATTGACATAAAAAACTAAATCACAAAACCAATTTTACTTTAACAAACCCCAGCCGCCAACATCACAGATCAACCGTCATTTCTTTCTATCCTTACATACTTCTTTCATTTCCTCCAGAGTCATAACCTTCTTCATACAAGCTCTTCTTTTATTATGACTCTGGATATTCCATTCATTCGCAATTTCGGATATTTGGTCCATCCATACCTTTCTCGGTCTTCCTCTACCACGACATCCATCTATTCTACCAACATATACTTTCTTCGTCAGTCTTTCCTCATTCATTCACTCCATATGCCCAAACCATCTTAACAAACTTCTTTTAAACTTCACTTTCACACTTTCTCTTGCACCACATTCTTCTCTTACAGAATCATTCCTCACCCTGTCACTCCGTTTTTTCCCAATCATACTTCTTAGAAAGTCCATTTTAAGAGAATGGACTTTACTAATTTCACTTTCATTCACCGTCCAGGCCTCGCTTCCATACATCAAGGTGGGTAAAAGTATGCCACTGCGTACCGCCAATCGAGCATTTTTAGATATGTTTTGATTTTTGGCGATACAAGCTGTGGCACCCAGTACACACCTGCCCTTCATTACTCTTCTTTCAAATTCACCGGTCATTCTTCCATCTTTTTCAAACATACTTCCCAGGTATACAAACTCATTTACGACATCAACATTCATTCCATTAATTTTGAATTCATAATTCATACTTTCATCATCTATGTATGAAATATCATCATATTTTTCATTTGCAAAAAGTCGTCTATAAAATTTGATGCGTTTGCTTATTTTTGTTTTATCGTAATGTTTCAATGGAGCTAAATTATTTTTATAATTTAGGTGGTCAGCCAACCAATAATTCAACCTATAAGTCAAGTCTATGGTTTATTGATTTCGAAATGTCAAACTACAGTTTATTTGTTGTAATTTGACTTACCATGTATTGAATTAAATGGTTTTTATGTATGACAGCGTTTTCATATTTAATCTAGCTCTAGCTTTATCATAGTTTAATATACAGGCAAAAAAACACGGCAAACATTCGTTTTTATTTCTCATGTTAATCCCTTCAAACATCCACGCCCACGCCGGTTACCAATAATTTCTAAATATAGCGCCTCAACGCTAGTATCAGGGCGTAATTTTATTAAAATTAGCCTCAGATAGCAACCTTTACTATAGCATTAGCCAGTTTCAGCGTGGATTTTCCATGCTGTATATTCTGTACTGAATGCGGAACAATTTACATAACATAGTTTACTGTTTATGTAGGACAAACTGTGTTTGCTTTGGGCTACGAAAGGAAATGCTTACGAATAATTCTTTATTAAACCGAAAGGATTCCGCTATTCTATACTAGTTTTTTTATTTGCTCGAGGAAATTTAATCAAATAGATTTTTTTGAAAATATGAAGAATAATATTTTCTGACGTTTAATAATGCAATATTTAATCAATTAAAAAGCTTTTAACATTAACGAGCCTACAGCTGGTAAACAAAATATTTTATTAATAACTTATTTATATGTTAGTAGCAAGTAAAGGTTTTTGTACTCCTAAAAAAATATAGAAGTAAAATATCAAGAAAAATATCAAAATATGATAAGTTGCTTTCAATAAAAAAGTTTTATGGCCATATTTACATCAGTGAAATCAATGAAAAATATTTTAATTACGCAGACAATTATTTAACTTCCAGCGTCCTACATCATTCTCTCCTAAATTTTTAAATTACACGTATTACTTTAATTTTCTAACGTAAAAAAATATTTTTTGAAACTTGCACTTATTTTTCAGGACTTCATTTTACTAAGGAATCTTTAATAATACTTATTTTTCTTACAATACAATTGAGATTTCAAAAGCTGTTTTAACGGAGAAATGAAAACGAAAATCGATAAAAAAAAATCCATAAAGAATGGTCTGTTGAATGCTGAACGAAATGAAAAAAAAAAACATTTACGTCAAAATAAGTGGAGTGGATTTAGTTTTCGGTAAAAAGGGAGTTTTGTCATAACTTAAGTGGCAGAAAACATGCAAACCCACTTAACAACAAAACGTGTTTTATGACATCTCAATAATTAGCTACGATTTATCAAAATGGTGATTTCCTAGCACATGGAAAGCTTAGCGTGAAAAATTAAGTGTAAGCATGCCAGTACACTAAAAAATAAGAATGTAATGAATATCTTAACGAAAACCTTAATTAATGGTTTATAATAATTTATTTTATATATTATAATATTGTGTTTATGTTATGTTTTTGAACTATACTCGTATGTACAAAAATTTAAGTTTGTGAGATTTTTTATACTGCAGTTTAGCTCTGTGTATTTTAAGCTACAAGAGACCAGAGCCTATACAATGTTTCCTTGAAAAAAAAACTATGAAATACGGGATGAATATGTAAGTTTTGGATCGCCAATTTTGCATGTCCTTATAATTTATTCAGCATTTGCTTTCTTTCGTAAGTTTTGGATTTTTTTCATCACTTATCGAAATGTTGTATTTTTAATCTCCAGAATAAAATTTCCCGTTCTGTTGTTTTTTTTTCAATTTCAACCTTGATATTGTAGTAAAAAACCTCTTTCTAGTAGAAATTAATTGGAAGAAATAACCGGGATCCTTTCTCACAAACAATACTTTCAGCATCGCGAGGAAATATTTCAAAAATGTCCGCAACCTTTCTCCACTCGAGGCGTATTGTTCATATTGGAATTTCTTTGTATTGTGGTATCGTAACTTGGAACTTTGATTAACCGTCTCTCAAGAACCGGGCAGGCTTTCTTGGTAGCTAGTGGGAGGGGGTGAATTGAGAGGGTTAGGCCCCAGAGGGTCGAAAAAGGGGTGGCGTGGTCAGTTCATTTATTTAACATGCCACAGTGGACTCTGAGATTAATTGTGCAAACTGTTTGTTCTTTTTTCGCACTCGGGCTTGCCATTTTTCACAGATGAAAATTATTGGAAAACTGCAGACTTTTTTCGAAATGCAATCAATTTTATTCTTATAAGTAAAACTTTTGTAATTTAAACTTATTTTTCAATTTCAAACAGTAATGATCGTCAATTAAGAGGATTTTTACTTTTAATGTCTGGAAAGTCATACGTTGTTAATTTAGTACATAAAATACACAATGGTTAGTATTTATGTTTTTTTATGTTTATGTGTCTAAGTTCACATAATGGCCTGGGTCTAACCACTTTTACTGTGTTAAATGGTGCACTGTTGTAAATATCTCTCATTAACTGGTATTCGCAATAACATTCTTTTGTAATTTAAAAATAACATCGTTTACATACAATTATTGACATGTGTTTTTTTTGTGTATTTTACCAGACTTTCTCGTGTATTTTCCAATCCTATGTACTTACTTTAGGACTAACTAGCGCTTAGAAAAGTTTTCATTTATGCTCCATACGTATGATTTTTTTTTTTAAGTTAAAGTGAAATAATTTGAGTTAAAGTTTGAATAATTATTGAATACTATAGCAATAGTTTATAGCTGTGAAAACAAATGAAGGTAAGGTTTTCAAAACAATCTTAGAATCCCTTAAATTACTTTTTTGTTAGTATTATTTTTAAGTATTGTAAATCTAAAAATTCGTAAGTACATTCTACAAACTTTTCATTTAAAACAGCAGAATCTTCTCCCTCACGTCGTGCTGACAGATAAAATGACAGCGGAACAGAACCCACGGGAACTAAGAAATAATTGGAGCATTTGGAAGGGTTAATGAAACAATCCCCCGAACGCCTTTGTCGAAAAACTACCCTGTGCCGGAAAACTGTTAGGCGGGCTACATGCACGATACCAGCAAGTATCTCATCTGATGCGTGGGGTATTTTCAGGGATTAAACTTATCATAATGTTAGTAAGGCTATTTTTAATATTTAAAAAAAAAACAAAAAATTATGGTCTCGTCTCAATTCCCAAGGTTTCATTTATCTCGACACTTTTGGAACACAAAAATTTCTGGCAGCACAAAAAAGTTTTTTTTTTAATTTTAAAAATCTATTTCTCATACTATGAAGTCTTGTATTGCACGCCTAACATATTATGAAGACTGCAGGGTAAGAACAAGGAATGTCAGCAAAAATAAGAAAATAAGTTTGTAAAAAAAAAGTAAAATCTAGTGGCATCTCTGTGTATGTAAAGCTTTACAAAATTTTAAATGCAACAACAGTTGCTATCACAGTTTATGGCGGTATTTTCAGTTCTTTGTGACAGGCAAAAACCATGATTATGAATTTCAAACTTTGATTTTCTTTAACTGGCATTCTTTGTTCTTTCCCTGTAGTCTTCATGTTATGCTCCTTATTGAAAAAGAGCAAAAATAAGTAATCAGTAATTTCCTTCCATTTTCACAACCTTTTTTGAACCAAATCATAAATATTTTCTTGGGTTTGTTTAAAAATATTCAATTTTAAAGAATAATATACACTTCACCACCGTATTGTCTTTTTCTACCTGCCAGCTCGTTATAGCTTCTAGTTAGCCCCTAGGATAGCGAGGGGCTTCTAAGGGCTTAGAGGGCCGGCTTGTCCCCTTCTGGATCGTCCCCTAGGGAGAACATTTATTTGTTTTACCCACAACGTTCAAATTATTTACACAACCAATATTACAAGCTGGCAAAACGGTTTTGCGTTTTATTTCGCCATAGAAATTTTATTAATCCTTGTATCATTTATGTATGAATTTTGCCGAATAATTTTCGGAATTGAAATTTGAATGTAATGTGAATCATTACATCTTTTTTGTGCTTAGAAAAAATATTGGAAAATATTGTAGTTTCGATAAGGTATCGATATTGTGTAAGCTTACGTTTCACTATAAAATATTATGAATATACAGGAGACGTTTGTAAAAACAAATTCGCCTAATTTAATTTCAAAAAGCTTTTACCTACTAACTTGATAAATTTTGTTTTCAAATGTTGAAATTCAGACTATTCCTTGAATATGTAAAGTTTACCAATTTATTCATAATAACAATAAAATTCCAATTAATTTTATTGATTCATGAGACATATTTTTTTAAATTCTGTAACCTCACATCTTTAAACTGAAAATTTGTATCATTCGTGCTGATGTTACTTAAAAGATATATTTGTATTTCAATGTATGTATATCCTTGAAATAAAAAATAGAAAAAATCAAGTTATTGATTTTATATTCTACATCACAATTAAACAGAAAGGTAATAACAACTTTTAACTGCTTTCACTTTTCTATATCCTACACATTAAATTCGTAGCAAGGTTTTCAGTTTGGCGTAGCTTTCTCGTAGCCGCTGAAATTTGAGATTACATTAAAGTGCTTCGCGTCAATTACTCTCTCTGGTAGAGCTTTCGCCGTACATACAGCCTTCGCGTAGATACCTGGCCACAGTTCCTCTGTACATTACAGGGGAAGAGGCGGCTGCATCGTAAGTGATGCGGTGAACGCTCCAAGACGATGACAGGTGGAGGAATGGCAATATCAAGACTAAAGCTCTACGAAGGTATCTTGTAACATAGCCTAGATAGGTAACAGCAAACGGTAGTTTTTTTAAAGTAAAGGCATTCATTAAATGACTCTTATAGGTTGGGTAACTTATAGGTTGGTATACGGCTGACCACCCATGCCGTAGAAAACGGTTCCCTTTGCCAATGCCACCCCTGTTTTAGGGAAGGTCGACAAGAGCTGCAGAGATTGTAGGTTCACACGCGGCATGCTAAAGCGCGTACTTATACGTGTCGCTTGTGGGAATAAATTTAATATACATCTTAAATGTAATACATCTTTGCAACTTAGATTATAGACATACATATTTATTTACAACTCCGACGAGTTTTGTTTTTTTTTTATCTTTCTAGCACCTTGTTTTTAGCTCCTTTCTTCTACTATATGACAACCGGCCACTATTCTACGCGGGCCGGTAAAAATTATCTTAGATAATCGTTTTGGTTATGTGAAAGCAAACGATTTCTTCCATTTTTTTCTACCTTAGAATACATAGTATTTGTCTTTTATTGTCACTTAGATCTGTCGATCTGTAATGCAAAAAAAAACTTCATATTGACTCCTGGATCCTGGAATAAGGATGTTCAGTAAAAGGTCTTCTAGCTGGACGTTAATCTATAAGCAGCTCATTACATTTTATTTGCTATGAAATATATCACTATTGTAAGTGTGTGAGTAGGTCTTTTAATTGTAAATTTTATAAAGTTTTGTAAAGTTTATTTAATATAAAGGTAAATGTGCACGTCTAATTTTTATTTTTTATTTTATTTATTACTTTAATTATTGATATGAGTGTAACTGTTGTATTATGTTGTTGTTTTATCATAGTATATTTTACTATCAACATGTAATTGGAGCAATACGCTATATTATTATCTTTTTCTACACATTACTATCGTATCCATTATTGTATTGTTCTGTTTGTTGAAAAAAAAAAAATACCTACGATGCGTACGAGTTTTTTTTTAAGACTTTAATGAGTGTTAGTTGAGCTATAATCTCTCCAAATCGCCTCCTGGATTGGCTGGATTTGATGGACATCCAATGGGGCTGGTTTTCATTTATTTTAAAGGCTAAGTATACCTTTCCGGCACTATCAACTCCATTTCTGGTACCTTTTGTCTCAACTTACCCAAACCTGGCATGTACCGCAAGCATTCTATAAACTGAGCTACAGGCTTTTTTTTAATTAATTATAATGCATCCAAGTATATTTTTTATTTAGATTTTCGTATTTTTTGCCTACTTGAAGTTATACTAACTTAAACTATCGATTGATTGTTTCGTTTTCTCTTAAAAATATTCCGATTTTCACTAGAAAACATCCAACACCATTCTACGCAACAAAAACTCTCATAGATTTTAAACGTGAAAATATTTCACGCGTAAATTACTAGCCGATATTTCATATTCATAGTTGACATTAAAATCACGAATATTTGCAACTCCTTCACTGAATTAAACCATAGGCGTCCCTTCACATCTTGATTAAAGACACTGAATAAGAGATGATTTTAGAAGTGTGCGGTATTTGAATTTCGTAGAATTTCGTTTCTTCAAGGCTACCAACTTATTAAACAGGTGACGTTCTCGTTAAGGATGATATTAATTAGTTGGTTCAGTAAAAAAAAATAGCAAAACTACGAAATTCATTTTTTTTTTCAAAAGATTTTTGTGAAACACTGTGGAAATTCATTTTTAAAGATTGATTATTTTTTAAATTAAGAATTAAAAAATAAAATAAATTACAACTTTGTTATACCGAAAATATTTGTAACATACTCAAAAAATCAAGAAAAGTGGAATAAAACAAAGTTTTAATTTCTTCATTTAAAAAATAATCAATCTTTAAGAAATTCATCTTTTTCTTGGTTTGTGAAAGTTTTTTTTAAAAGAAGATCACACATTTTTACGCGATTTTAATTAAAAAAAAACATATTTGTTACATATTTAAGAAAGAATTAAAATAGTTATTTATGCCACTGCCAAGTAATGATAGTCTTTTTAACACGAGTGCTAGTTTGTGCCATGAGGCGCAGCCGAATGGCACAATAGAAAGCACGAGTGTTATAAAGACTAATTACGTGCAGTGGCATACAATACTTTTTCTACGACCATGAGAGAATTACACAAAATAGTGAATAATAGTCATTATAATGTACTCGTCCATTTGAAGTAATTAAAACCTTACCTTTGTCAAAACGTGTGATTTATCATTCCCTTCGATTATCTAATCTAACCTAAGTTGTAAAAATAAATTATATTTAGGTTTCATATTGAATTCATGCCCACAAGCCGACACATATGTATAAGGTCGCGCTTTTACATCCTGCATATAAGCTTAAACATTCAAACCCAAAACTCAAATAAACATATGCCCTGCAGTTGTATTGGCAGGTGAACCAAATTTGTACAGCATAGGTGATCAACCTCATACTCACCTATTAACCAAGTAACTTTTTGAGTTTGTTTATTTTTTGCGGTGAAATTTTTTGTATTGTTTTCCTTTCAAGCCTTTTATTTTCCATTGAAAAAAGGAAAGCTTTATTTGGAGCAATCCGATAAATAAATTCGATAAATTTTAGCACTATTAACAATTTTTATTTGACTCTACACATAAAATATACTTATTTATTTTCATCTAAACAGGGCTGAAAGTCTCATCACCACGGTAATTCCTACCTACCGTATATCACTAATATTGTATGAAGCCTAATCAGCTGATCGCTTGCGGCCATCTTGGATTGACAGGTCTTCATACCCCCATACAAGGTTGACATTTGAAATTAAAAAATGGTTCCAATTCTGACAATGCGCATGCGCACATGTTCATTTTAACACGGTTACCGGTTGCATAATGTAACATTATGCAACGGGTGTAGAAATGTATGGCATTGTGATTGCGTTAGCCGTTTTGTAATTAGTAAATTACCAAATGGGAGTAGAAAAATATATTTCAATAACATCGGTGCAGAGAAGATCAGATTTATTAACGCCCAAGAGGAACAAACTCGTGAATAAATCAATTTTATAAAAAAAAAATTGAAGTTCTGATGACGTTAGATTCGACTTCGATTAAACTTTGAGGGATTTGATCTACACATTACGGCGTGTACAACCCTAAATTTATAAAAGATACTTTTGTTCACTGGTTTATAATATATGTATATGTGTACAATGAAGTAGGTTTATAACTCGCAGCTTTTTTGGGATCAGATGGACTGTGAGTTATTTTTTTTATGGATATAACAGCGTTTGGCTTTCATGCCGTAAATTCGTTACAAATACTATATTTTATATGAATACCTGCTTACAGTGTAGGCGAAATGCAAAAAACGAATTGGAGTAGTCTCATAAATGTTTGTAGTAAAAATTCAATGCGTTGAGTCGTTAACCTAGAAAGGGTATGAAGCACCGCACTGGGGTCCCAACAATCAATCGCGGAGGCACTCAAACCTGCCTTTTTCCATATTTTTATATTTCCTCTGCCTTTTCTTTAATTTTCGTATTGTGCTCCCTTTTTCGGTAAAATTCAGGTAAGTATTTTTATTGATGCCCAAATAATTCGAATGCATAAATCCAATATCCCAATGAAAAATATCCTCGCTTAAATATTTTTTATGATTAATCAAATTTTGGTACTTCATTAAAAATAATAATGAGGAGTATAAAATCTCACCTCAATTGCATTTTTCGAAAATGTATGGAGTTGTACATTGAAGCTTTCACGGCCGGTTCTTGTTAACACAACAATCACTTTTTTCGGGCTATGTAGCCGTGGTCTGGTAGATAATTTACGGACAGTTTTGCCCATTGCTCCGATGGGCATTTTCAGCGGTTGGCTAGTCGCTGTGATCTTCTTACAGGATCTGCTGTACTACAAACTGTTCTGTTATGCTCTGTTATGTTCTGTTATGATCTGCTGTACTACAAACTGTTCTGTTATGTTCTGTTATCCAGATCCTTTAAGAAGATCACAGCGACTAGCCAACCGCTGATAATGCCCATCGGAGCAATGGGCAAAACTGTCCGGAAAGAATCTACCAGACCACGGCTACATAGCCCGAAAAAAGTGATTGTTGTGTTAATGTGTGGAGTATCCAAGAGTGATTAAGTTATCATATATTTTTTTCGATTTACGCAATCAAGGTGAGCTTACGTAATTTGTTATACTGGAACACAGATTTGAATAGTTTTTACTATTTTTGTGACAATTTTGTTCAATTCTTATATTTATTTATTGGACGATTTCTTTAGCGCCGTATTGTGACCAATCACCTCAAGGGCGCTTTACACGTTGTAAAAACAATAATTAACATTAACTTAAACTTACGGACAAACAAATATTTAAAATGGCAGAAAAATAAATTTCAATAGAATATAAAATCAAAGTACAATAAATTACACCAACGTTTGACGAGAACAAAAAATCAAATCAAATTGTATCTACATCAATTTCAGAAACCAAACAAAAATACAATTAAAGTAATTCCAAGTTATACAGTTATAGTAGAGCTACTGTTCAGAAATTTCATAAAATTTAGAAAAAAGGTGTGTCTTCAGGCCTCCCCTGAAACTGTCGTAGTCAGCAGCCCGCCTGAGACTCAGAGGAAGATCGTTCCAGAGCTGGGGACCTGCATAGTAAAAAGCGCGATCCCCATAAACAATCTTTTGTGATCTGAGAGGTAAAACCATCTCATGGGCTGCACTCTGTGCCGATCTAAGAGCACGATGTCTCTCCCCCAAGTCTCTGAAAGAGCACATTTCCCTTATGTAGTCTGGTGCCGCGCCAGTGACAGCCCTGTACATGAGGGCACACACTTTGTACTGTATTCGGGCCTCCACTGGTAACCAGTGTAATTCCCGCAGAAAAGGTGTACAGCTATCGTATTTACTGGCACCGAACACAATGCGTGCTGACGCCCTCATCACAGACTGCAATCTGCTCAGCTGCACACGCGGCAAACCTGCCAGAAGAATGTTGCAGTAATCAATCCTAGACAGAACCAGTGAAGATATGAGCGTTTTAACGCAATCATTTGTCAAATGTCTCTTCACTGTTTTGATCTGTCTAAGATGATAAAAGCAGGAAGAAACTATGGTACTTATGTGCTGCTCCATTGACAGGCTGCTGTCCACGACCGCTCCAAGAATCCTTACGGATGTACTGGGCCTTACACACACCCCACCAACAACCAGGTCACCGACAGGTATCAAATGTTGTCTTCTTTTAGAAGCAAACCATATGAACTCCGTCTTATTGGAATTCAGGCACAGCTTTTTGGATGCTAACCAGCTGTGCATCGCTTCGAAGCAACTTTGAAATCTTTGCCGGATAAATGTTTAAGTATCAAACTTTGGTCAATTTTCTTAGAATCTGTACATCAAGATCCAATAGATATAATTATATTTTGAATTGTGTGTGTATTAACACTGTGAAAATTTATATTCAATAATATTTTTTATTTATTTAATTGAAAATTTTCAAATTAAAACAATACTATAATCGTGAAAATACAAAACAGTGTTTTGATTTGAAATTTTTCAATTAAATAAATAAAAAATATTTTTAGATATAATTATGATTTAGATTTTCCAAAATATAAGTAGGTATGATATAGATATTCCAAAATGTTGTATTACTAATTTTAAGAATACAACCAATTAATTATTTATCTTTGAAGGCATTCAATAAATTAGATAAGTTTTCAAAATTAAATCAATGATTTTCACAACAACAGCCATTTGTATAGGTTCCCATAGAAAACTGTTTGAAATAAACTTCAAGCATTTCATACTTAAATAATGTTATTAAACAGTTTTTATATTTCTATTTAAGCTCATGATAATAATACTTTCAGAATTTCATATTTTTGAACAAGCATTCTTGTCATTGTTAATTTTAATATCCTGCGCAGTTGTATTAATATATTTCGCAGCAAAAAACAGATGCTTTCTGCTTATGATGAAACACAAAAGACTTCACAGACTTCCGTTGACTTTGCCGTAACCTTTCGCTGCCTTAGTTCTTGTTTACCGTATACGCCATTGAGAAAATTTTACATGAGCAATGTTTGCATGTGTAATGGACCAATGTGTCTTATGAAAACAAGAAATTTAGTTAAAAAATGTTTAAAAGAACTCTCAAATTATCTAGTTTTACGGTTTTTCTTAGCTCACATTGTGTAGAATTTGATTCTTAAGACATCTGCATGAGAAAGTCATATTTGACAAGATTGGCGTATACGGTAAACAAGAACTGGGGGAGCGCTTTGTTGGTATTTTTAATCAGAAAATATTGAACAATGCCATTCTCTTTACAGTTTTTTTAATCGATAAGACTGATTTTAATAGGAAATGCAGAAAGATTGTATTGATTGTATTTCTTAGACGTTTCTTTAATCATATACTTACATAATATGTTAACGTCATGATAATAAACTAAATTTAAACTCTAACTGCGTATTTTCAATTATATTTGTTACAAAAGACGGTTGAGTGCCAATTTTTTTTTCTAGTAAGAAAAATATAACATTCTTTTGAAAAATACTTTTTCATATAGTATGGTCCCAATCGAATAAACCACGAACTTCGCACGCACGTGTACAAATATCAATTAAAAAAAAAAAAAAACGTTTGAAAAAAAAAAAACATTTGATCATAATAATAATATGTATCATATTATTGTCATCTAGTTCGTCTGAAATTACAATGAAAACTTAAAATTGTCAAAATATATGTTTTTTTCTTGATTTTGAAAGTAATTTATTTTAAGTTGAATAAATGTACAATTTTAGATAACCAGATAAGACAAATCACACTTCTTATAGAAAATCCTAACTCTTCTTCAGCTTACGAGTGAAGAGAGATCATTAGTCTAGTAAAGACTCTTGTAACTGTAAACTTGACTTTTGCAAATGGTGTTCCTGCAGGTGATTTCGCTGACATGCCATTCTCACCCCTGCTGCCTTGTTCTGAGGACATTTTTTAGCATTTCACTGGAAAAGTCTCGGCTTAGTGGACCATGCCAACAACATGACCAACGAGCAAGGAAATGTGAGAGAAGCAAAAATTACTCCTTTTGTACGACAAGACTTGAAAGAAAAGTGGAAAAGCAAATGTCAAAGAGTCTCGTGTTTTTTCATGTCATTGTTTTTTTACAAACTCATTACAGAGCGATGGAATAAGTGAATTTATCAACTTTAAACGGAAATAGTAAAAATTATCAGCCAAAAAAAAAAAAAATGAAAAAAAAACATATGATGATGATGATGATGATTATGATGATTTCCTTTTCAGCGCCGTTTCGTAACTCAATGTCACTCCAAGGGCGCTATGGTATCAATAAATATTTAATATATTATACACAGCATATATTAAACATATATTATACTCGTATACAACATAATTTACTTTACACAAAACGATTGATTTCTAGCCCTGCGGCTTTCCAACTTCACGGCTGAATGGTTAATCGACACTCTGCCTACACACGATTTCGGCTTACATTTATATTCCTCGATTAATAAATAAATACATTTATAGTCGTACCTACGTTCATACGGACGGTTCTTGACTATTCTCGAACATAGCGGATAATTCCAATACCAGAGCGTTCCATCCTTATTCCAACGGGATAAGGATCACGCATGCACTAATACTACCATGGATCATACTAGCCAGACTGTTCTATGTATGCATGTACAGTCGTACTTAATTTGTTCAACTTAACAAGTTCGTAACAATGCATATGTGCACCTTTTCCTATGCTTTGGAGTAGTAATTTCGTAATTTTCTTAATTCATTATTGAAGCATACTTTTATTTATTTTTCTTACTTCTAAAATTGAGCAATGACTACCACACTATGCATTCCTGTGTCGCGATGACTTATTTTCCTTAACTTTTACCATCAGTTCATAAAAAAAAAGATTTCATTACAAAAAAAATATCATTTTAGGTTTTGTTTGTTAACTTTTTATTCTAATTACAATAAGACAATATTTAAAACTTACATTATATATTGCCCAACTAATCACAAAACAAGTTTTGTGGAGGCTTTTCCGTACGGTAGCGATTTCTAGAATTCAACTTGCTTGAATATGACTTCGATGCCGTCTCGCTACAGTCTCACTAACTACGTCTTGGATGCAAGTTAGCCACCATTTGTACTTGCCAACTGCAGTAATGCATTCCAGTAATCCTACCGCTGTCGTGACGACACAGCTTCCAGAAGATTCCAGCCTAGGGCAGAAGGGCTGGTACAGATAATATTAATATCGACGATTAAGATGCGGTATTATATAAGCGATATTGTGGTCAAAAATGAGTCATGAATGCTATCTAACTTGAAATTTTCCGCTCTTTCTAATGCGCTAACTCCCATAGTCCCATAGCTCTACGATGAGTTTTGTGTTGCTTATGCCCAAGCAAATACATAACTGCGTTTTCGAAGTACGGTTTTGGTGTAACCGACAAGATTTTGACTTTTTTATCATAAAGGTGCTTGTGACATAAAAAAAATCGTAAACCATCGTCTTGTCTTGTATCCTGCCGCCATTCCTCTAGGGGTGGCCGGTACCTCCACACAAGTGCCTCCACTTGACTCTGTCCTTGCATACTTCTTTCATCTCATCTAACTTCATCACTCTTTTCATGCATGCTCTTCTCTTGTTTCCACTCTGTAAGTTCCATTCATTCGCAATCTCATTTATCTGATCAATCCATTGTTTTCTAGGTCTTCCCCTTCCACGCTTACCTATTACTTCAGGTACTATTGTTACTATTGTTTCAGGGAAGGTCGGCAAGAGTTGCAGGGCTTATGTTTATTTGAGATTGAGTTTTATATTGTAAGTTCACATGCGGCATGTTGAAGCGCGAACTAAAACGTGTCTGATTGTGGGAATACAAAATATCTTACATGTAAAATACTCGTATCTTTGCAACTTAGATTTAGATTATAGATTAAAAATTTTCTTTTTTTTACGTTTGGTGTTGGTATACAACTCAATTTTCATTATCACATTGACCTTATTCATAGTTACATTGTTTATTCATTCTTCAAAAAACTTGTTTGGTATAGCCTACAGATGAGAGCGATGATTTTTTACTTCATCAAAATTTACTTTCATTGAAAAAAAAATAGGGATAATACATGCAGCTTTTTTCACATCCTTCTTAAGAGTTATACCTTTAGAGAAATACCTTAAATCTGCCGTTATGGTCTTAAATGAGTCGTATAACTGCAAACGCCGTCATCTCGAAATTTTATGATTTTTGAGATAATTATTGAATTTGATTCTGCGTAGTGTAACAAATAATTTGTTGTGTGCAATGTGATGAAAACCTCACTTAATCCTTCGTAATTTTAATTGAAAAAGCATGATTTCGTGCAAACGCCGTCATCTCCAACTGGGAACAAATTGCGCAAGTTTATTTTTCTCAAAATCATCGCGTTAGGAGTTGACGGCGTTTGCATTTATACGATTTAAATGAAAGTTCATAAAGTGATAGAAACAAAAATGGCAGACTGAGAGCCCGTTCCCACTTGTCGGGTGTCGGATCCGTATATTCATCGGAGATTCCAGTTGCAGAACATTTAGGACAAAATCGGTTTACGAAAAGTGTGAATAGCTCCATACATAATGTTCTGCCACTGGAACCTCCGATTAATTTACGGATCCGACACCCGACCAGTGGGAACGGGCTCTTACGGGTATAAACCACTCTTAAATAAGAATTAAACAGAAATCTCTTCGAAAGGTCAACTTTTTGTTTTTGTTCACAGATTTGGAGCTACGTTCCCGGGTCATAGGTCACTCTGTCGGGACCGCTCGCTGACGTCACCCAGTAACTTAGCCTTGCTTGAACCGGCCAACTTTTAATGGCTATCTTCTTCTTTTATTTCCTCTTGCAGCCCCGCAGGGCGCCAACTGCACCGCGGGTGAAGAAATTGATGTTCTCCTTCTGTTCCCGGCAATCCAGAGAACACTGAACATTGTAATGAAAATAAAGAGGCTGATATCAGTTTGTTTCTTACATCTGCAGCATACGTACCGCGCGATACAGAGATGTGCATTTAGCGGTAGATGAAAATTGTATAAAAGTAAATATGGCAATTAAGGTAGCAGAAAAGTTTCTCTTAATATTTTTTATTGTAGGTACTACATAAATTTACACATGAGCAAGATTTTCTCAACTGTATGAATAATATATTGACGGTAAGAAAGTCATTTTTAACCATTACGAAATATAAAAGTCACTTAAATTATTTAGGCTTGTAAAATATAACAATAATATACCACTTACATAATTTGGGGCAGTCGATCATCAAGCAATATCAAAATACTATTTCACTCAATATGTCAAAGAATTCTCAAAAAACGGCCAAATTATTAAAAATAACATCAATAACAAAGAACTGTTTTCTCTTGATATTTTTTATTTGTTGACGTAAAAAAAATGTTTTATTTTAGATGTTAATTGTTTTTAAAATGGAGTTCTACAAAGTCCTTCTTTTTTTTGTCGATAAAAATTAAAACGTGTACGATTACGGTGAGTATGTTAAAATTGCACGACCAGTTTTGGACACAATCCGATGAACGATTACAAAGTAAATGCCTCTACAATCAATCCATTTTTTTTCTTGTCATTTAACGTGTGTAAAATTCATTATTTATTCTGATTTAAAGAACTTCGAGTTCAACAACCAGTTCACATCTTTTGCCATCGCAGAACCGTCCACCTGGAATCGGCTGTCTCCAGACGTGCGTGCCACGAAAAGTGTTGAATACTTTAAACAGGGAATTAAAACCCACCTCTCCACCGCGTGAACTGTGGAAGCACCCTTGCAGTGACAGAAGTCACGAAAATGCACTTGACAAATTTTCTTCACTAATAATACAGCTTTAATAGTGCCGAAATCGATGTAGCCAATTATGGTGATCAATGTAAAAAGCGTGCACACACACGTTGCTACAGCCTAGTTCTATATCACGATCGGCTCCATTCAGCGGTATCCAGAGGCATTCATTATTTCCCCAAGGCAACGACCTGAGGGCAACTGTGAAACGGTCTGCGCTAACTCGATCCCCGTGCCAGCGGGTAAAAGCGGGTCGCAGCGCTCCATTGCATAGAAAAAGACCACTTATTCAGGCGGGAGCTGCCTTCCTCCCCTCCGCCGGTTTTTTCTCCGTTCAGGAGTCAAGATACGGAAATAATGGCGCTGAGTCCTTTTGTTGGCGGACTGCAAGCGAGGAAGTTTATTTTGTTAATTTAATAAATTTTACTTTAAATTTAAAATACTTAAGACCCCATAGAGCGAATAAGACCAAAACGCTGTTCTGGGTTTTAAATGTCTATTATGTTTACTTTATTTTTTAAATCTTTTACTGTCAAAATAAAATAAAGAAATGTATACTTTACAGATTGCCGGTTTCCAAAAATTATAAAAGATATTTGAATTCTGTCAAAATCAACACAAACTTATGAAATATTTCGAAATAATGCTATCTGGGTTTAATGAATAACTTGAATTTGTTTTATGAAAGGATACAAAAAATATATACAAATGGTAAGTATATTAATCAAACTCAAAATTGCCCGCATTTTTTTCTCGATAAAATGCATGTTAATTTTACAAAATAAAATAAACAAAACAGCTTCAAAAATCCCATATAAATTTTGTATGGCCGAAATTTAACAGAAAAACCCAGTGGCTCGCTTGGCGTTCTCGCCAGTCTGGCGCGAACTGTGAAGGCGAGAGGACGTCTGTTTGCTCCGCATGAATTCTAGCCTGCAGAAAAAGAATACAGGCTTCAAATAAAAAAACCCGATGAGTATATAAAAATATTTTCTTCACGTAAAATATTATTATAAATAATTATAAAAAACACAGAGTTTTATTTTCACAAATTGAGTATTTATTTCCCTCAAGTACTTTCGACTTATTCACGTCATTATCAAGAGGATACTAAATTACAAAAATTGACAAGACAAAAACCATAGAGAAATAAAATAAAAATAATGATTTAGGTACGACAAATAGGTACAATAAGGAAATGACACATATTATAATTACAATATTATATAATGATATAAAAAATTGACAAAACAAAAAACCATAGAGAAATCTATAATACTGTAATACTGTAAAACATTATATAATATTGTAATTATAATATGTGTCATTTCCTTATTGTACCTATTTGTCGTACCTAAATCATTATTTTTATTTTATTTCTCTATGGTTTTTGTCTTGTCAATTTTTGTAATTTAGTATCCTCTTGATAATGACGTGAATAAGTCGAAAGTACTTGAGGGAAATAAATACTCAATTTGTGAAAATAAAACTCTGTGTTTTTTATAATTTTGTATAATTATTTATAAAAATGAATTTTCACTGTGTGAATACACAAACTTTAAAAAGTCTAAAATATTATTTGTATAAATGTGTGTCAATTAATCAAAAATGTCTTTCGTTTTTTTTTTAGAAAATATGGGATTACGAAAACAAAAATACTATAATATAAAAAGTAATCGAAGATTTTTTAGAAAGAAAAGGTAAATTTTTCTACTTCCATATGATCATTCCCATGTTTTTTTTTTGCATTATTGAACTATACACGTATGCACAAATGAACGTGATTACTACAAAAATGTATTTACATAATGGCGCTGAAAATGCTCATAGCAGATATAATAATAAGATGATTTATTTGGTGAGCGCTGTTTTTGTGTGTATCACGCAGATCACGGTCAAAACTTCTCAACTTTTGAAGCTTCAGTTACCATAGATCATGGCAGCAGTATCCCGAGTGTAACTTGTGTAAACTTATCTCGATTGTCTAAATCGAAAAAAAAAAAAAACATAATCAAGACGTGCCGTCGTATATTTCATTCATTTTCGATTTACGCAATCGAGGGGAGTTTATAATTATTATATACTCGAGGTCCAGGCAGCGCCAGTGAGATATTATGATTCACGCAAGCCCTACGCTACCCACCACGGAATTATTATTATTGCTGATGTCAAGCAGTCAGTACAATGATATAATATTATGACAATCAGGTACGGCTCGTAGCATACCGTGCAAGGTAGGCTTTATTCTCAAAAATATTTTAATTTGTATAAAAGGGTGGTATGAGGCTGACCACCCATACTGTAAATAATAGTTCACTTTACGAATGTCACCCCTGTTCTAGGGAAGGTCGGCAAGAGTTGCAGAACTTATGTTATTTTGAGATTGGGTTTTTATGTTCTCCTTATACATGTCTTCTGATGGAAATGCATGCTATAGGAGTTTTCAAATGTAAAATATCTTTGCAACTAAGATTCAAATTTGGATAAAATTTGATTAACGCCTTATATTGTATTTGCCCGTCTGTAAGATAGAACTAATAACAAATATAAAAAACCATTTGTGCAGATATTTAAAAAATACATTCAGGGTTTTTTTATTTAAAAATTGTGGAATGCCACATTACTAAAGCATTTACCCTTCCTTATTCCAAACTTGAGATGTTTTGTTTTGTCGAAGTCTTTATTATCACATTTATTTTACCTTTTGGATTTAGTTCTTCGTGTTTCCCATGAAATAAAGTAATGTTATGCTTTAAAATGTCAGAAAACAAGAAAAAAATCAAGTAAAAAAGTGAAAAATTAGAGAGTTATTCGTGTTTTTTTTATCGAGCAAACTTTTCGGAATCGTGCTGTCAAGCGATTGCAACTCTTTATTATAATGGCAGTAAAAACTTCTGATGTGTATGAATAATAGTGTTAAAATTTTCATTGATTTGGAACCTTTACTTTCCGAAAAATGTAATTTGGTTAGGCAAACATATTTGCTGCCACGGCTTGCACGCCACGGCTTGACATTTTGCGCCGGGTAGCGCTTCGAGTTGAAACGAGACAAACATATTCGATTCGAATAGATTTGCCACTTGCGTCAAGTATTTACTTTATAATATATACTTTTGACGTACCTTTACCCGCAAATGTATGAAAACTTAAATAGCGTTCCTAGTTAGCGTTCCAGTTTGCTTCTTTTTTTAAACGTTGTTGTTTAGTTTACACGTATGTTTTTTTTTACTTTAGGTACCTACTTCTCTGCAGAGAAGAAAAATATAATAAAATCTTATGCGATGTAATGGTTGTTTCGATAATAAAACTTTTGCAAAACGTAACAAGGAATTCTTCTTCTTCTTTCTGTAGGTACCATTTTGAACAAATATCGGCGATGATCATGGATATTTTTACTATGTATGCTACAGGTCTAAATAAGGATTTGGTGCTTTTGTTAACTACTAGGTAGGTCCATTTGCGGCATGTGTAAGCACGAACTTATACGTGTCTACTTGTACAAATGCATGTTATATAAGTTCCTAAATGTACTATATGTATCTATGCAACTTAGATTCTGATTTAGATGTTGCCCTATATTCTAATAAATTGAACGGCCTGTCTACTGATAGAACCCTTGAGCTATGATAGAAACAAAAACAATGCTTACCGAATAAATCATTCTGTAAATTTATTATAAATAAAAATGGAAATATTATTTGGTTGTACAGCCGCACAGTATATATTTTATCGCGTTGAGTTTATTTACTGTTTGCATGTAATTCACATCTCAATGGCCCGAAGTGAAATGCCACCGGTATAATCGAACTTTAACTTTTACAATAGGTATGTAACAGTTTGGAAACATGAAATTTATCTCTGTAAAAAAATATATGCAGGCATCACACGCAGTATACTATGTACACCTTTAACCTTATATTCTACATCCATTTTCCTCAAATGTATGAGGTATACCAAATTATAAAAATGCAGAATATAAGCCATAATGACTATCAAAAATGAACACTTTCATTTATGTTATGATTTATCTGAGTTTGAGTGGTCGCGCGTGCAAGGAGAGTAGAGTCGATGCGCGCGCCGCAGCGTGCGGGAACCGAAGCAATTAGAGGTCAAAACTCAAAGGCATATTTGGAAGGCGCCCTCTTAAGTGATTTGGTTGGGACATTATTGCACGGTCTTATATTGAATTTATTATTCATGAGCATAATCAAATATTTATTCTTGTTTTTTGAGTTGACGAAAGACTTGAAGATTTTATAAACAAATCGTGGAAGGGGATGACCAAGGAAGGAATGGGTAGACCAAATAGGTGAGGTTGCAAAAGCATGGAAACTACAGGGTGAGAGCAAGAGGAGAGTTTGTATGAAGAAAGTGATGAATGTTGAAGTGTTGAAAGAGGTATGCGAGGAGAGAAAAAAAGGAGACGCATCTGCGAAGATACCGGCTACCCCTAGTGAAACGGCGGCAAGATACAGTTACAGTAAAAGTTCGTTTTTGACTCAAGATTTGACTTGGGTGTGAAAAAACTTTTCAATCTAAATCTAAATCTAAGCTGCAAAGATATACATCATATAAGATTCATATTAAACGCATTCCCACAAGTAGACATGAATTAGTCTTCTTTTTAATTCTTTTTAATTCATTTTCAATTCTTCTTGATAATGATTAAAATCAGAAAAAAAAGTTTTTGTTGTGTCTTCTTAATAATAAAAAAACATTTTACTGCAGAGCTAAAGGAAATTCTCTTTGGATGAGCCATCACTCACTCATTAATTCAGTATTTGCAGTCATTGCAAGTCCATTGTGTATTTTTGTCGTAGCGCCAAGCGTAGAGGCGTAGCAGACTAATTGGTATATCCATCACGACCGGCTGTTATGTCATTAGAGGGGTCTACGGATCATTTGATTTATGTGCTACGGACTGTTTAATTATTTACCTTGTAGCGCACTCAGAGTGCAAAGGCTGCAAGCGATCATTGCTATTGGCAGCGGTTGAAGGAGTGGGTGATGGAACAGCTGAATTATTACCAAATATGCCAGGGTTGTTTAATGTACAAAGTTAATAAATATGCGACTAAACAATTATGTATTTAATGAGTGGTATAACCAAACATAAATAATTTAGTACACAAAAAAAAAACTCTCTCTCAAAATAAACAGATATGGAATGATAGTTATTTAGCCGTTTTGGAGTTTATTTCAAACCCAAAATTAAAAACCAGCAAGGCGTACTTAGCCTCCACATGAAATTAGAACAAGCACTCTCGGGAGCTGGGAAACCCAAAATTCGAATGAAGTGGTTGGTGTAAGCCCCCTTTACCTCTTAAAATAACAGGTCTCAAATCGTCACATGTGATCACTTCGGCAATACACTAAATGGGATTTTTGCTTTCGTGCTCGGAATGCATTTTAAAATAAGACCGCAAAATCTTCTAGCACTTTCTATACTGGATCCTGAGGGTTTTCGTTAAAGAGAGAAAATACTTCCATTGACTTACAAAAAAAAAACACTAAAATGTGATATAAATTGAAAATATATATAACGCTCATGTTTTGAATGTATAAATTGACAAATAATTTATTCAGTGCATTATAAAAATGTTTTATATTTCTGTTTACTTTTTACTAAAATATCATTTTTACATTGTGTCACAGTGCCGCAAATGTCAGGGCTCCGCGTCCGGCTCTGCGCTCACATTACGCGGTAACCAAATTAACTTTGCAAACAATCGCTGCGGCGTGTGTGGCTAACTGAATCATCCCCCATCGCTGTGTGAGCTGTGCGCCAGCCCTGGACAGATTACATTAATTATTGCATAAAAAGTATAGGGGATGCTGGCGGCCTATACGGGCAACAAGGGTGCAGTGGATCACTCCAAAAGATATCTGTTTGTATAGTCCCGACGTCATCCTCTAATTTTGTTCAATCTTTGTTACCTGCAGTATCCAGAGTCATAATAAAAGGAGAGCTTGTAATTAGAAGGTTATGACTTTGGATGAAATGAAAGAAGTATGTAAGGATAGATAGGAATAGTGGTTGATCTGTAATGTTGGCGGCTAGGACTACAATTTTTTTTAAATTATAACTTTGTTATCTGTTTTAATGTTTATACATATTATTATTTGTGATTTACAAAAAAAAATGTTGTGTATGTTTCTTGACTTATAGGTTGGTAGGCGGCTGACCACCCATAATGTAGAAAATAGTTCACTCTGCCAATGTCCCCCCTGTTTCAGAAAAAGTCGGCAAGAGTTGCAGAGTATAATATGTTCATTTGAGATTTGGTTTTTATGTTGTAGGTTCACATGCGGCCTGTGCTAGCGCGAACTTATACGTGGTTGCTTATTAAAATGCATATAATGTGAATCCCCAATGTTACATATCTTTGCAAATTAGATTAGATTAGACCTGCGCTTATTTAATGATAAATTTCTTTCCGTTTGCCTCAAAAGGTGTGGAATGGTTGTGTCGGTTTTATTTATCTTTATACAGATCTGAGCAGGTTCCTTAAAAATAATTGGGTTTTTAAAGGAGCAGGTTCTTAAAAATTGTGGCAGTAGTCTATCTGAAAGAAAGATCTGCCCCAACAGTCACATCATATCAAGCATCATACTCGTACAGATAGATAGAAAGCACATCATGTGAGAGAGCTAGAGGACCATGGAAAGTTCCGGAATGCACTGAAGACAAGCAAATTTCTGGCATCGTTTGCACCAGCGCCCTTGGAGTGACTACATCACGAAACGGCGCTATAAAAAAAATCATCAACTCATCATCATCATCATCATCAAAGAAACATGACATGGGAATCTCAATCAAATAAGAATATAGACAGTAATGAAACATGTCGTAAGCAGTTCAATTAATTATTATACTGTTCCTTCTCACTCCCTGCAAAGCAGATAATTACACGCAAATGTAGACCACATAATATTACCTATTTGATTGTATCTGTGACGTCAGCATGCAGGAATCAATGCATATGTTAATCAGTCCATTGTTGTGAATCGGTCTTAGGAATACTAATTTGACAAAGACATGCATCTGAAACTGTCTTTAGTTGTTTTCTAATTATGTGCATTTTATAAATAAATTAAAGCTTTTTTAGTATATTTTTTAGGGTGGATTTATTAACACAGTGAAAGTCCATTTTTAATTATTTAATTTTTTTTAATGGAACCAAAGTTTTAATTCACTTATTTATTTCTTTTTTGCTCGAATATTTTCGCCTATTGAGGCATCTTCGGGAGTAGAATAGTTACAAATATATTTTTATAAAATAATTTTCAAAACAATTTTTTTCCAAAACAAAAACAAAATTTTCATAGTTTCCACACAAAAGTTTCCATTAATTTTTTTTAAATAATTTAAAGCTTATTTGCATGTAAAAATTGGTTAAAATTTTTTTTAATCATTTTAATTGTTACACACATTAAGCAAATTCCGGAATAAAAATAAATGCTTCCTTAATACATATTTTCCAAATGTTAAAACGCAAAATTTCGTTCATTATATTTTTGGCAAGATTTCAATTTCACCACTTATCCGCTGTTTGGAAGCAACACTAATTACAATATGCAAATTATTGCACACAGTTAAACCTTAATTTTTGCTTTAAATTCTTTGAACGTAGTTTTTTTTTTAAAACGAGTTATTTATTAAACTCTTCATTTCAGACACTCAGAAATGAAATTCGCCAAAATTATAAATCATAAAAAATTCACTATTTATCAGTTTTCCTTAACTTCAGGTACCCAAATATTTATTTTGTATTTATAGCATTCAAAATAGACTTCATTGTCCTCATTCATTACATTGGTTAGACTAAAACTTGTGCGTTGACTAACATTTTTTACAGGAAAATTGAAATTAAACCAGATAAAAAATTAAAAATCTTTTATCAATAAATGTGGGTATGTTTGAGAAGATTATTTGTAAACGTCGTTAACCACACAGCCAAAGCGAGCCCCTTCCATGTATATTTTTTTTCATCTTCATAGTTAAATGTTTCGATGTACGAGCCTGAAGTTAGTTTGATATACGAGTGCGACATTCAGGGCAGGATGATTCCTGAGGCTTTCTCTGTTCACACAACGGAATTGTATTATTTTAAAACGTTGTGTTTTAAGAAATTCAGAGGTCGGGCTGCAGAGCGTTTGTTGTGTTTTGGGAGAATGATTCAACGCAAGGACTAAAAGGCTTAACCGCGAAGGCTTCTCGGCCATAATAAAGCATTACCACAGGACTATTAACAAAACAGAAACATTCACTAATGTCGGACCGTTTCCAAACACAACTCTCATATCCCAACACAAAACATGACGTTTAAACTCAACCAAAGCGCTTACCAAAAATTCATTAATACTTAAACCAACACAATTGTCGCTCTTTCAGTTTCCATATTTTTATGAGTGAACGCTATCGCGGAGTTATTTACGTATTTTTTTTACTTGGCGACCGTACACAGAACCCTGGCTTAGTTCCACTGGATAATTCATTACAAAATACTGCCCATGAAATTATCTTACACGTCGTGTTATTGTATTTACAAATTAATTGTTTGATATTCCATTATCTTTTAAATGATATGTAAAACATTGTTGTTTCAAAATTAACTTGAAGAAGCATAAAATATTTAAAAGATAATTAAAACTTTGATAAAATAAGAACCAAAATGGAAACTGCAAACAATTCACGAAGACATAGAGTATTCTTGACATTGTGATTTTATTTACAAATTTAGTTTTACTTTACGAAATAGGACTACATTGAAGCTTTGTACTTGGTAGTTGTTACAATTTACCAACTTTTTGCTTAAATTGTTAAGAGAAAATTGACTTAAAATTCGGATATGACGTAACATAAAATAAAAATTAAATCGCTTAGGTTTGAAATGTCGAGTACATAGTTTGTTCAATAACTTCTGTTTTGAACTTATAACTAGTGAATAAAAAGGGTCATTGTATACTTACAAGCATCGACCATCAAAATGGAGAACGGTCCATTTATTTTCACTGTGGACATAAACAAGTAGGTACTGATTACCCTACTACACGAACTTTCAATCCCAAAGACTTAAACCCACTTCCACTAAGAGCAGAAAAATTGCTCTAAACGTATGCAAAAGTAAACTACTGGCACTTAGTACTGAACCACAAGTATGAAATTTGACGTCTAAGCTCTCCCGTATTTTTGTGATAAAAAAAGTATAGAAAGTGAAAGAGCCTGTCTAGTGAGCGTTTTTGTTTTTTAATTTTTCGGTGAACGCATTGGATAAGTTTAAACGTACTAAGGATTTTGTTTTCACTGTCTCTCGCATCACCTCAAACGACACCTTTGGGGTAAACAAAGCCTCCAGGTGAACAAATACTCATACTGCGAGATATGTACTGCAGAACCTTCGCCGGGAAACCTTTTCTCTCGTGTGTGGCCGGTCGAGTAATCCCAGAGCTGTTTGTCCAGCCGCTGGGATGTTTGCTTACCAAAGTAACCGAAAACTTTCGGCGGGCTGGCTTAGTATATGAGGCAATTACAATGAGTGAAAACTGATTGAAACAAGAGAGTGGAATGAAAGTAAACGGAATAAAATGTGTTGAGATTGTAATAATGGACCTAGTTTAATGGAGTTTTAATCATTTTTTCAATTAAGAAAGCTTAGTTATGACTCCGTCATTGCTAAGTCTATTATCTATAATCTAAGTTGCAAAGATATATTAGCATTCAAAACTCATATCAAATGCGTGCTCACAAATATATAAGTATAAGTTCGCGCTTACAATTAATGCTGAATGTGTACTTACAAATTAAAACCAAACCTGACATAAACATAAACACTGCAACTTTTACCAACCTTACCTGAAACAGGGATGACGTTGGCAAAGTGTATCCTTTTTTTCAGTATGGGTGGTCAGCCTCATATCAATCTATAAGTCAAGGAACGTATAAGTCAGTGACAAAAAAAATGATTAAGAAGAATCTGTAAGGATGCAAAAGATTTTTTCTCCTGAGGTGTGATTGACACAAAAACAGCACTCACCAAATAAATGATCCAAAGGTTATTTTTATTATTATCAGAGGCTCTTGGCACCGGCTTGTATACTACCAGAGTAACAGTTGCAGGATTATTTAATCAGAGATCTTGATTGCTTTAGTCACATAAGCAATGATCTCCATATTGGCACCCGTAAGCGGCTGAATGTTTGTATGGGGCACTAATTTAATTTCCAGCTAAGGGCTGCATTCAATCCGCGGCGCCGTTAATTCCGTTTCCGTTACGCTTTCCGCGCCGTTAGGAAGGCTTCGCGAGGCTTTAGCGAGCCCGTTACTGCCAAGAACCTGTGCACAGATAGAAACTACATCCAGAAGTAACACACTTATTTTAGTGTCATGGATATTTAAAGAAACAATTTAAATTTTTCATTTATGTTGGTTGTAAAATTGTATGTTTATTATCCCTGTACAGAAAATGAATGCTTGTGATAAAGGTTTAGTTACAAAAATCGTGTTTTTAAAAGCAGAGTCATTTAAGTTCATTTGTTGTTTGGAAAGTAACAAACGTAGTTTGATCTTTTTGAACTGTATTCAGCATCCACTGTCTGCGCCTTTTTATTTGTTGATACATAAAAATAATATCAATTAAAATTCTGATAAACAATAAATTACAAAAATATACATTCCACTTTGGATAGGAATCACGATGTGAAATTTTGTATGTTTAAACTAAAATCAATTATTTTTTTGTTCTTGATTTAAAATCACATATTCTGATATTTATATTTCTACTCTTAAGATCGTGAAAACTAGTAGTGTTTGAAAAATGGTAAAGGGATGCGGCTGACCACTCATGCTGTAAAAATGGTTCACTTTGCCAATGTCACCCCTGTTTTAGGGAAGGACGGCAAGAGTTGCTGGGTGTATGTCCATTTGAGATTTGGTTTTTATGTTGTAGGTTCATATGAGGCATGTGCAAGCTCGTGCTTGCACTTGTACGTGTCTCGTTTTCGGAATGCATGTAATGTGAATCTCCAATGTAACATATCTTTGCAGGTTAGATTAGATTTGATTAGATGTCCAATCTAATCTAATCTAATCTAAGCTGCAAAGATATATATCATTTAAGATTTATATTAAATGCATTCCCACAAGCAGATATGTATAATTTCGCGCTAACACATGCCGCATGTGGACCTACAATATAAAAACCCAATCTCAAATGAACATAAGCCTTGCAACTCTTGCCGTCCTTCCCTGAAACAGGGGTGACATTGGCAAAGTGAACCAATTTTTTTTACAGTATGGGTGGTCAGCCGCATAACAACCTATAAGTCAAGGAACATACATGACAAATTACATTTTTAAAATCAATAAAATAACAATATATACATTGACATAAAAAACTAAATCACAAAACCAATTTTACTTTAACAAACCCCAGCCGCCAACATCACAGATCAACCGCCATTTCTTTCTATCCTTACATACTTCTTTCATTTCCTCCAGAGTCATAACCTTCTTCATACAAGCTCTTCTTTTATTATGACTCTGGATATTCCATTCATTCGCAATTTCGGATATTTGGTCCATCCATACCTTTCTCGGTCTTCCTCTACCACGACATCCATCTATTCTACCAACATATACTTTCTTCGTCAGTCTTTCCTCATTCATTCTCTCCATATGCCCAAACCATCTTAACAAACTTCTTTTAATCTTCACTTTCACACTTTCTCTTGCACCACATTCTTCTCTTACAAAATCATTCCTCACCCTGTCACTCCGTTTTTTCCCAATCATACTTCTTAGAAAGTCCATTTCAACGTGTTTTTTTTTTTTTTTTTTTTTTTTTCATTTCATCATTTTCAATGTGTTTTTCATAATTTATTCATTTTCATTGAACTCTGTTTATGATTATAAAAGATTGATACTCAAAATAAATGTTTTTGCCGTCAAGCCGCAGAAAAACAAAAATCTCAGTAAGAAATGAAACACACAAGGGGACGTTACGGGAATACTAAATCTCAAGCAAGCAAGGGTGCATCCGGATATTGTCACCCCCAAACATATAACTGAGTCCCAAGAATACATACAACTTTACGTTTGAACTCAGCCAACGCGTTTATTAAAAATCAATCTTAATAAAGACTCTCACAAGAGGTACTGTTTTTATTTCCGTATTTTTTTTCAATGACGCTTTCGTTGAGTTCCAGAAAAAAAATCATACTAGATTTACTGGAGACGGCTTCAAACTTCAGACGGTGATTCCCTGTGACGCAGGAGGAGAGTTCTCGCTTAATGAAAGCACTAAATCTGAGGTCGTAAAAAAACATGTGAGGAAATTACGTGAGTTTTGAGTTATTACATTTTTTACTGCCGGGATTCGTAAGAATCTGCACTCCGAGTAAGTAAGATTGAATGCTGAATTTGAATTTTACGTGAAGAATTTACTAAAAAAATCAAATTTGAATGCATCAATGTAATGAATTGGTAAAAAGATAACAAACTTATTTGTATACTTTTTTTATTTTTACATCACCATTAATAATTTTATGTACGCAATTTATAAAGAAATAAACAGTGATTACACGTGGAGTTTTTGTTTAATTAAATGACTAAAAACAACTGTTGGTAAGGAAGAAACTGTTCACGGCCTTTGCTGATCTGGAAAAAGATTTTGACTCAGTAGACAGAGGTATGTTGTGGGATGTTTTGAAAGCATACGGAGTGAATGGAGCTCTTCTAAATGCGGTGCATGCAAACTTAACTTCAATACTTTGCAGTAAAACGTTGGTTTTATAAAAACAGATAAAAAATACAAAAAATTGGTTTTTGTTTACGGCGAGTACAATAGTAATTATTTACCCACCTGAGGATGCAAACGGATTGTTTGCGAAACCAGTCGAGGAATTGGATATACTCGCAGTAATCAAAACAAAGTTGTTTTATTTTTTATCTTTTAAGATGAATGATAAATAAGTAAATGCCTCTACAATCATTAACATTATCAATTAATTTCCGAAATCCATAATAACTTTCATTAAATTTTTAAAATATGAGTTCACAAAAATGAAGTTCCTTATAAACATTTTTCATAAGTCTCTAAAACCCCCGGGTTCCGTGAAATGAGACAGTGTATACGGCAGTTTACTTTTATTTTCTTCATTTAACTTTATAACTTGTTTTGATGATGATTTTCTGCCGTCACAATTTAATACTTTTGCCACGGCATGAAATGTCCAATAAACGTGAAGAAAGTGGCAGTCCTAGGAATGAAATGTCTTTATGGGGTGAGATGAAAAAAACTATTGCACTTTGGAACAAATAAGTACTAGAAAATACGTGAAAATGAGATATGGTTTGTTTAAATACTATATTCTTACCAATAAAACATAGAGGGAGTAAAAATGAGTATGTACAACATGCAAAATAAGGTCGTATTATTAGTTGAAAGCAATTTATTCCAGAAATCTAGGAACAATTTATTTCGTGTATGCTGTTTGTACGTCAATAACACATCAAGAGCCTCCTTTCTTTATCAATTTTCAAACAATACCCAGTTATTGAAAGGTTGGATCGATCGTGATAACCAGTCTTTGGAAAAAGCAGATGACGTATTCGATATAAATAGAGCAATAGCATATTTTGAATACTAAGTATATGATAAAAGTTTTAGGCTTACACGGCCGGCTGATGATGCTGGAGTGATGTTTTCCGGGTCCTGTTGCCGTGGTTTGTGGGAGCTGGAGCTTCCGAACGTTTGTGATAATGTAGTATGTGCCCATCTTAAAATAAAATTTGTCATCTTTCAATTACGAGCCCAAAGCGTAAACAACTAAATTACGGACTGCATTTCTGACGTAAAAGTAAATCTTTTTTTGACGTATGTGAATCATTTTGACCTAAAATTCAACGTTAAGCCAAGGTTTTTTTAATTTTAAAATGATCTCTTATTATTATTTGCATTTATCAAAAATGGTGCACTTCTTTCCTCAGCTCGGTGCTTTTAAAAACTTACTTAATTCAAAAACGCATTCATACCACTGCTTACATTTTCCATGCCACAAAAGGAAGTTATTTTCTCCTCGCTAGTGTCAAAACATTTTCTTTTGCTTTGCACTAATAACTGTAGATTAGCATTATAATGCAGATGCGGGAAAAGCTACAAGAAAAACCCCCGAGTTTTATTAAATAATTTGGAATCTGGCTTAAAACAAAAGTTGTGCAGCATAAAAGGCTTTTAAAATTTTAAATAACTTCTTGTCTTGCCTTACCTTGCCTCGGTAAACTAATAAGAACCATAGAACGTCAAAAGAAAAACTGGTTTAATTTCAATTAGAAAAACGTTTTTAACTTTCTTGCGTTTGATCCGTGTTCGTGAAACTTTATAATTTATGATAATTCAATTATAACTATCTCTCTTCGACGGTGAAATAATAGCGATTTCAACCGCTTAAAAGTTCTTTAACGCCTAATTTTAGTTTTCATGCCCGGTTTATTTTTACTCATCGACACGATTAGATAAAATAACAAAAAAAACTGTATTTATTTATTTCCTTTTTAAAAAATATTTTGAATGGAAAATGGCAATAGAAAATTGCATTAATAACGAAATGAAAAATGAATTGAATGAAGAAAATATTTGAACCTACTGTTTTATTAACAATTTGTTTATCATACTATGCACATACTCGATTTGTAAGAAATCATCTATGAATAACTGTATTTCATAGTTTCAAGAGAAAATACGGACAAAAAATATTTACAATTTAACAGTCACGTTTTATAGATAATAACAATAATAATAATAAAACAAAAACATCTTTATTCCAGCCCGGTCACGCGGAGGGTGCAATATGTGACTAGCCATATAAAAAATAAATACATTGATCGAAAAATATATATATATAGGAAAAATAGAAACAGAGAAAGAAAATATAAACAGAGAAGAAAATTACATTGAAAGAAAATAAACATTGATCGAAAGAAACATATAAGAAATAGCATTAAGATAAGCCTTGTAACTCCTGCCACCTTTCTTTGAAGCTAGGGTGGTATTGACAAAAGTGAACCAAATTTTGCAGCATGGGGAGTTAGCCTTAAGGAAAAATGGACAGGAAGAAAAGGTTAGGTAAGCCTTAGGTTCCCTGCCAATGACGCCATATGCCCAACTCCCATTTCAGGTCTCTGATTGCTGCGATCAGAGAGTTTTCGCTGGATTATATTCTCTCTCTGAACCCAGCCATTCGGGTTCGCAGCAACCCATTCCAGGAGGGTAGTTGAGCCTCCACAAACATCCCACTAGGCCAACATTATTCTTTACATTATATTTTTTTATTAACACATTGTTTTTCATCAGATTAAAGGATATTAATATTGTTGTATACTTTATTTTATCAAAAAATAGAATCATTTTGAAATTTTCATCATTTTGTCAAATTAATCAAACGATATTTTGTAATATATTTCGTATTATCACAAGGACCTCATTTTTTCCTGTACATAACATCATATATCCACATCACCAGGGGGCCAACATTCGCTTAACCCTACGATCTTCAGAAAGGTCTGCACAGACTGTTACAAATAAAAAAATGTGTAAGTATTTTTTCTTTCCCTTTGATAACTTACTGCGAATTTCTGAAAACTAACGTGACAAATTAAGATTTAAAAACTTACATTTTTGACAGGTTTGTACACGTTTGCCATGACCCTTAAATTATTACAAAAATAGGTGTTATATGCAATGTTAGCGGCTAAAACTCAGGCTTTCAAATTTTCAACGATAATTTGTATCGTTATTTTGTATTAATTTGTAAGTTATTTTATAGTTTCACTGATATTGGCGGCTAAGGCTTTAAAAGTTTAATTGGTACTTTATAGTTGTTCATGTATTGTTTAAATTTTAATTTTCAAAAATGAACAATTCAAATTTGTGTGCATTGACTTATAGATTGGTATACAACAAACCACTTTTACTGAATAAAATTATTCACTATGCCAATGTCACCACTGTTTAAAGGAAGGACTTAAAGAATTGGGTGGCTTATGATAACTCGAAATTTGATTTTTTATGTTAATAGTTGACATGCAGTATGTGAACTTATATGTGTTGCTTGTGAGCACAAAGTTAATATGAGTTCTAAATGCAATAATATGTATATTTTAGATGTAAAGATAATAAAATCCAGGTATTGGAGGAAAATTTTCACCTGAAAGTTTCAGATCCGGCATGTTATACTATATTTGGGTCTCTTTATGACAAAAAATAAAAAGGTAATTGGACCGTATATTTTCATCTTAATTTACAAAAAACAGAAGAATTATCCATTTTTTACCGTAAATATTAAGTAGAAATACTTTTACAGTTGTATTTCATTTAAGTTGGTGCGTTTATGATTGGTAAGCACTTGAGCATCACAGAGTTAATTTCGCTTCGGAGAATTGCTCTGATTCCGGCCCGTTGATAATTTATGATGGCTTATATTAATATTTTTTCTTCGACTGTAAATCACAATGGTCCATAGCAGCACTGGAAGCCTGGCGTGACAGTGAAGAGGGTCCGTGTAGCCAATGAAAGTCGCCCAACTTGACCGCCAGGTGGGCGGGAACATGGACATTACAAGATATTACCATCGTATTAATGTTGTGTTTTGTAAGGTGAAAAAAAAAAGTTGTACTTTATGAAAGAATCAAAATCATCATTATTTGTAGATTCTCTTTTTATGTGCAGATGTACAATAAAATCCTACTCTCTGCACAGACATACAAATGAAATTTCTTCTTGAGATAACTTGAAGATTGTTAGGAATTTAAACAAAACTCAACAATATGTTTATCCGAAAAAAGCATTGATATGAATATAAAAAAGTGAAAGAAGATAAAGATTTCAAGAAATCCGAGGAAAATTTATGTAAAATTTATTGTAAAAAATATAAATCATGACCTAGAGACGACTCGGTTGTAGGTGAATTTTTTATCTTTGTATTATTTTCCGTGACAAAAATGAGTGAAGGTTATTAAAGAGAACAATTTTTCTTGACTGCCATCTTACCTGTGACATAAACAGCCTTCTCAAGTCACGCCTCTTGTGCCTACATACAGCCTCGTACTAAAAGATGGAGTTTACGAAGAAAAATGTGTAGGAGACCAGGAATTCATCAATTTTCGTTATTTTTTTGACACTCTGAAGATTCCCACTTTAATGGCTTTCATCAATCGGTTGGCATTTTGTGTCTTATGAATGTTTTTATTAGGACACGGTGTCGTGGTTTTTTTAAAACTATTTTTTTGTAATGTCGATGCGGACTATCAATTCACGATATATTTTTAATTAAAATTATGACCTTGGCTATTAATTTAAAGTAAAATATGAAGGCTGAATCAATTGAAATTTCTCCATTAAAAATATGTACAACGTGATTGCATCAAGTTTATTGTTATCAACGGTTTTGGAAGAATAACTTTAAATGGGCTTTAAAGAAGGTGTCACCCCAGCGCCGATTATTTTTGTTAATACAAACGTCTGGTCAAAATTAAGCCCACAACCTTCTGAAGACAAAACAGGCGCTGGAAACGAACGGCTGTGACCATATAAAGATACCATTATAAAAAAGAATATTTATTGATGTAGAAAAAACAAGGAAAAAAAATATGTCCACAAATTAAACTTAAAATCAATCTAGTTAGCAGATTAGAGTTTAAATTTCAAGCGAAGCCTAAAGACACACCTATTTGAGAATTTTTATAATATTTGACTATTTTTGACTCTTTTAATTTAATTTGTATAATTTTTTACTTTTTAATTTCATTATTTGACCTACCGACTTTTTTATTTAATTTCATTGTTCTGTTATTTTAAAGTTGTTATTAATTCTGTTTTCAATTTTATATTGTATTATATTTTATTTTATAATTAATATTAGTTGTAAAGCGCCCTCGAGGTGATGTCACATGACGGCGCTGTATAAATTACCAAAAAATTAAAATTAGATGTTATTAAATTAATTAGACTTAAGATATTCGAGTAATCCTTATAAGTAAAGTAGACTTATTCTCTAAGTTTTGTTTGCGCTATTACCAACATCCTCAGCAGACATTATCGTTGTTGATTGACCAAGGATAAACTATAAGCAAGTTTTTTTCAATGTTACCTTCGTACCATCAGTAAATCCTCCAAAATTAAACTAGGTCACCGAGATTGTCGATCCAAAAAATAACAAAAGGGAATGAAAAATGTATTCTTGGGTATTGTTTGTCTCAAGTCAAGTGACGGGAAGTAAAAGTTAATTGTATTCATGAAAAGTGAGATAATGACGATGATTAATCCCGCCGAGAGGGGGCTACGCACGTCAATTGTCTGCACTTTAGCCCAGTTCACTTTTCTGTCGTCAAGTCCTTCATTATCCTAATTAAAGTAATTCTTAATCCCCGCAGCGGGAGGCTCGAAAAGTTTGGCGGCCTTTTAATTGTGTACCTTTAATATTTACTGAGGTGAGACGCGGCTCAAGGAAATCTTTGGAAGTGTTTATTACAATGAACCTTGGGAAGAAAAAATTTCAAGCCATAATTCATGAAAGCCGTTGCTGGCAACTTAATGAAATCTTAAGTTTCTTTTATCAAAATTCAATAGTAATGTTATATTTTTTTTTACAAAAGCTGCGTATTCGTGAAATGACTTAGTTAGCTACTAAACAACTAAAGAGTTTAAGAAAGTCAGATCGTAGCTAATGAAAACGTTCAAAATGCATCGCAAAGGAGCAAAGACGGCAATATTGGAGTTTTTTTTTCGGAAATGAGGCTACAATACTGTCAATAATGTGAATGTGATTTATTATATTTATCTAATTTTCAAAAAATATATATGTTGTTGACTTTGGTTTTATACGATCTAATGCAACAAATTATTGTAAAAAAATATTTTATTGAAACTATGAAAATTGAATGTTTAAACTATAAAAAATTGTCACGAATGTGTGGTTTTATGTTGTGTTTGTCTGGGTGAGCTAATAATGAAATCTGTAAAGTCTATCTAAAAATAAAAGGATGATACTAACATAATTTGTTCTTGATATTCATTGACATATGTTCATATGATATGTGTCGGGGTTATAGCCGCGTGGGCCAAGAGGGCTGATCTTTCTAGCGTGTTTCGAATGGAACAACGTTGGTTCGATCCCCGCTTGGGTCACTTGACTTTAACTTTGACCCTGGTTCAACAGATGTAATTGGGTAATTATTATTTAATAATTCATTAATAATTAACAATAATGAATTATTAAATGATGATATTAATACCTGTTTCTGGCCAGGTAGAATAGGTTGGTGAATTGCATTCCTCTTCACAAATCTATTTTTTTAAAAGAAAAAAAAAAAAAAAAAAAAAAAAAAAAAAAATATGACATGATATTCATATTCTAGTGGAGTCTCGCATGTAACTACATATTCTCAATGTCTTGAAAATTACCTTTTTTCTTCCTATAAAATAGGGACCAAAACTCTCTGAAGCTTAAAAATCAACCGACCGTTGTAATAGGCAGGTGAACAGAGATTGTATCCGAACGCAATCTGAAAAAAAAGTGCATAAAACCATAACAATATCTACAACAACACGAGTACAATTTTTTTTTTTGAATTGCGAACTTTCATTTAATTTCTCGTTATTTTCCATCAATTCTACCTTGAGTTCACATGAATTTGAACTGCTTAAATATTCATTATTCTAGAAACAGTATTATGTGGTGAAAGTTGAGATAATCTGCTAACTTGTCTCTTGTAAGAGTTATTAAACATAATTTAAACACGTCTTAAAGAGGAAATTACACAAATTACAGCCTTAACGAGCAACTTTCTTCCCGCACACACACACGTATTTGTTAACTATCTACATAGATCACACATACATTAACCTATGTACATATGTATATACCGCTTACATAAGTATATATTACCTATGTTTTAAACAATGGTCAATGAAAAACTATGTTTACAAAAGTACTTTGGTTTCACTTTTTCTAACGGCTTGTGAAAATTCTTGAAGTTCAAAATTGTTTTTTTGGTTTGTATCGCAATTAACTAGGTCAATTCCTTGACTTATAGGTTGGTATGAGGCTGACCACCCATACTGTAAAAAATGTTTCACTTTGCCAATGTCACCCCTGTTTCAGGGAATGTCGGCAAGAGTTGCAGGGCTTACGTTCATTTGAGGTTTGGATTTTATTTGTAAGTACACAATCAGCATTTGTAAGCGCGAACTACACGTGTTTGTTTGTGGGCATACATCTGAGAGCTTTGAATGAATATATCCTTGCAACTTAGATTATAGATTATAGATAACAATGTTTGTAATACTTCATTATGACTGAAACTAAAAATGTAATCTCCTAGAAATTACACTTGTATCGTGTCTAAAAATAAAAGCATTTTTTTTTGTCTGATTGTCCGGTCAAATAGGCAGCTGGTAGAGTGCTTGCATTTTATACTGAGAGCTCGGCTTCGAATCCCATCGAGTTTTTCAAAATGATATCGCATTTGCAAACCCAAAATTAAATACCAGCAAGGTTACTCAGCCTTCACTAGAAAAGAGTACCAGCTCCCTCGGGAGGTGGATCCCCCACATCAACTTGCCCCCTTACCTGTAAAAATAAATATTTTCCATACGACAAATGCGATGCCTTTAGGGGAAAAAGCGACAAGAAGGTAAAATATATGATTTGCTTAGTTGACAAGTTGCGCCACCTGAAAAAAAAAAAATACATTTAGTATTGTATTCAAATTACAAAATTTAAAATTTTTCACAAATTTTGCATTTTTAAACATTGGTAACTAATTTTAATTGTTTTTATGTCCATTAAAGTTCTACATATTACTTGTGAAGAATGATATAGTATTGCCTTTCAGCGGGAGCACAATTTTACAGTCGCAGTAATACGCTAAGTCTCAGCGTAGACTAAAAGTTTGTTCCTAAAGCCGCGGTAGTTATTGTGTCGTACTGAGAGAGTGGAACTAACATCATCATGTATGGAGCAGTACCTGTGAAGAAAGATAAAGGGGTACTCATAGCCATCATATTTTACTTAATGAAAAACGGTCACATTGATTCAACACAGAAAATTATGCTAAGAAACCTGATTTAAATCATTTAAAAGGTGCTGTTCCTGAGTAATTTACACCTCAAGAGTCCTATGCACGTGCTTAGTTATGCCAATTTCATTATGTTGATATGTAAGTTTTACAAACAAGACAAAGTATCTGGATGCCTGGATATACCGTTGTCTTGGATGTAGCTAGAATTATTTTTCAACCGAGCGAAGAGTTTTTCGTTAAATATATACTTTGTTTGATCTCCGCTGAGAACCGAACCCTTTATCTTCCCATTTAACCCTCAAGCCAACCTAAAACGTAACAAACTCCAAATGATACTTAACTTCAACAAAATGTAGAAAAATCTGCCATCTCCACTAAAACGAAGGAACGCGCTTATGCGCAAAGTAAAAACGAAGTTACACATAAAGCGCAACTTATACAAGGCAGTCTCTATAGCAATTGCATGTAGCATTTGTACAATTTGTGCGACTAAATAGTTATTAAGAAAAATAGAACAATAGGTTACAAAAAGAAGAATATAGTTACCAACGTATGAGTTCGTGGGGACGTTAGCCTGAACACGTAGCTTGCTGGTGTGTGTGTTTTGCTCTAGTATAATCCAATATGGAATTATCTACTTAATGTTCTCGAACATGCAAGAATCGTCTCTGCCGCCCAAACAAATACGAGAAAAGATTATGTGGGACAGACAGAGTCTCTCTGACCATTGTGACGCAAAGACCTGTAGTCAGAGACGGCATGTGCGTTTGCACATGCCGCATGTGAACCTACAACATAAAAACCCAAAAAATAAATTTAAATCGCAGTTTAATTAAAAGAACCCCAAGCCAAATCAAAACAATATCTTTCATATTTTATTTAATCTGCATGCACCTTTATTCCTTAGGACAAACCTTCCGTAGATATAGCGGGGTGGCAGTCCCTAGCGGCGTAGCCTAGGCTGCAATAAGCCGATACATTTGTCTTGTTTGCAGTTGATTCTGAGAAATTTACGGGCGCCGCAAGGACGGTGAGACATCTTCCTTTTGTGATTCTATCGAGACCTAAACGATCTCATAACTCACTACAATGTGACTCACTCTGAAACAGTGGTGGAAATCCTAAGAGTACTTCACCTTTTTACTATAAATACTTGGGTTTTTGGCATTTAGTTTTAGGAATACAAAGTATTTTATACATCACATATTTCTGCATACTATATTTTTACTATTTAATAATTAATTAACTGTTTAGTTTTTACACTTGTGCTACGTGCTTGTTAAATAAATGGTATTTTCACAACTTTATATTATTATTTTAGATGTATGTTAGTAAAAAAATATTAATCTACATTTGGAAGACCTAGGAAACAATGGATTGATCAGATAAATGAGATTGCGAATGAATGGAATTTACAGAGTGGAAACAAGAGAAGAGCATGCATGAAAAGAGTGATGAAATTAGATGAGATGAAAGAAGTATGCAAGGACAGAGTCAAGTGGAGGCACTTGTGTGGAGGTACTGGCCATCCCTAGAGGAAAGGCGGCAGGATACAAGACAAGACAAGGTGCGTAATATAAGAAATTTCAAATTATGATTGCCGTTTTTATGTGAATCATCCCTCGAGAGCTTTGTTGATAAATTTGTTCATAAAAAAACCGGAAAATTTATTCATTTGAAAAGTGAAAACTAAAACAAACTATTTTTTATTTGAATTGTTAATTCGTACACAGGCGCATTTAAGAAAAATGGTAGAAGTGAATCATTAATTATTCTTAAGTCTAGGACAGTTGTCGTTAAAGTGTGGCTTGCAAACCACATGCGGCTCTTTAGCTAGTACCTAATGCACTTTTTTACATCTTTGGTAGAAAATTAAAAAAATGCAAACATTTGAGTTTGTTCAAAAACCGAATCATGAAAATTCCCGTTATGATTTAAATGATATAACCTTAATCGTCAATACGAGGGTAAAAAAATTACAATTTGCATATTTTTGGTGTCGACAAAACTGTATTGTAAGACTCCATTGTACAAACTTTCCACTAAGAGACGTCGCATAAAATCTACCATAATAATGATAGCTTTACTTTACGTAGCATGAACGTCTCATTATACTCTGCACAATATGAAATAATAATCTTTATGGAGGTGCGACGTAAAAAATATAAGTGTCCTTGGTTTAGCGTAATGGAGGACCGCCGTGACGTCATCGGGTAAATCTCTACTGAGCTCTCGCCGCAAAGGTGCCCGAAGGATTAATAATAAGCCCTCAAGCTTCTCGAAAGATCTCCTAGGAGAGAGGGTGGAGGAAAAATTGTACGGACGAGAAATATAATTAATGTACTGCGGTGTCGTTTATGATTTATTCAGTGAATGGTGGAGCCTAATGGTGGGTACTGAAATGTAAAGTAACATAACGAGGGAAAAAATCCATTTTAAAAACAATGTCTGAGAAGATACTATTGTTAAGTGCTTAAAACAGCAACTAATCGCAGCCAAGCTACATATAAAGTGTAACTTTTTGCCACGTTATCCCCAAAGGGATTGCATGTGGCTAGTTGAACATATTTATTTGTACAAGTAAGGGAGCCGGCCTTACGCCAACCACTTCAGTTGAAATGGGAGTTTCCCAGCTTTTGAGAGGGCTGGTACTCATTTATTGTGAAGACTGAGTAAGTCTTGCCGGTATTTTATTTTGGGGTTTGAAATAAACACCGAAACGATAAATCGTTTCTGATACCCTCGGTGGGATTCTAACTCGAGCTCACGGCATGGAATGCAAGCACTCTACCAACTGAGCTATCGACTGGACTCTTTTTCAGGAATTCAGTTAAAATAATACATATGAATTACGATTAATAATATAAACAGTTTATCGATATCTTTAAGTACTTAGAGCTAGTATAAGATAACGCTTAGATTCCCCTCCGTTGCGTAAACACAAAAAAAATGTTGCAACTAACAATAGCACTCCTATTGACTGATTCAGTTTTTTTCCTATATACGTGATGCCGGGGTATGGGGGAAAAGGTCAAAAACAAAGGCAAACCTCTTGTTTTGTATTCGAAAAAAGTACTTTTAGTCGTAATTCTCACATTAATGATTCCCAGCAACGAATAGGTACATATAAAAAATATTTCTGTAACAAAATCAAAAATAAAAAATTCTAACATAAACATTTATTCAAAACGTTAAAAAATCTTAAAGTTTTCTTTAAAATTTTAACTTTATGATACTTAAATGAAAATTTCCTTTTTAAAATGGGGGAGAGCTTACAACATAATAAAGCCAGCACTACTCCATTACACATTTTTTCATCCGCGTTAATAATTTAAGGCCGCGCTATAAAAGTGCCTTCAGCACGGCCACCGCCCCTAATGAATGATACAATTTTACTCGTACAACGGAAATTAGCAGCTCCATAAATAATATTAAAGAAAATAATAATGTGCGGCCAGAAGGCGGGCGATGCTTTCTTTGCAGCTAATCTGTAATGCATTATTCACACAGCTGCTTTATTTAACATCCTTGTAAAAATGACACCTCTACAATCGTAAATTTCATTCGAAAACCAAATCATTGTACACTTGTTTTCTTTCATAATCGATTAGTTCTTTGACTTTTGTAAAACATTTTGTTGGCTTACCTTTGTGGGGGGGAAATTCAAATCATTCTGCCATACAATAATATTTCTGTTCCCAGCCACTAGATGACGCCCTGACTGATGACGCTGCCCAAGGACGCCATCTTGTATGTCCTTTCACTTCTTTTTACTTGATGATGCCTTCTTCCTTGCCTTCCCACCTTACGAACTACACGTCTCTTCGATCGTCGTCCATTCGCCATTGTTTCTGGTCTTGATTTTTGCGTTGTAACAATTATATGCTCAATTCATTCTTCTCTACCTTACTAATTCTCAAACATGTACAAATAAAATATTCAACTGTGGTGAATATAAAAGCATTTTATTTCCAAATTTTATTCACAGAAAATTATTTGGGGAATATCGGGAAGTGATTCCGACTTCATCGACCGTCACAAACCCATATCCCCAAACCACGTATATTAGGCATGTGAAACTCATATGATATTGCAGGGCACATGATCTATCGTTTTCAAAGTTGGGAGCAGTAAAGAACAGCAGGGCTAAAGAATAAGAAGAGGACATGAATTTCCATTAATGAAAATAAATGAGGGGAGGGGGGATACAAACGTTGTCGTCGATTACAAAAATGACCGTTGAATAAAAAAAATATCAGATTTTTTTTTTAATTTTTTTATTTTACTTACGGACATAATAGTCCAATTACATAATTATATGAAAAAGTAATTACAGAAAATGACAAAGAAAATAATATAAAACAAGAATTAATATTTCATAATAGCATAGACAAAATATAAATACTTATACTTTCCTCAGCAAAACAAAGCTCTACGGAATTCAGATAGGCTCATGCCGCATAAATCTAGATGAGAGGAAGAATTTAAAAGACGACACATTCTGTTAATAGGAGAATAGTATCCTAAATTTGAAGTGTGAAAGTTGAGAGAGAGCAATTCATTTATTCTAAATCTTCGCATTGGAACATTTAATTTGATACATTGTAAAAGATAAGGTGAGTCGAAAATACTATTAATGATTTTATAAATACATATGAGTTGAGCATGTTGTCGGCGTGTTACTAAAGATGAAATGCCTAGGGTGATCTCTATGTCTTTATAGTCATACTCATCTCTACTTAGACCCAGTTTCCAAGCAACTCGTCTTAGAAAGCGATGCTGTACTGATTCAAGACGGTCAATGTGGGTAGCATAGAATGGAGACCAGATAACACTGGCATACTCAAGGTGTGGGCGAACCAATGAACAGTAAAGGATTTTTAAAGTTTGTACATTATTGAAATCAGAAGTGATTCTAAGGATGAAACCTAGAATCTTAAGTGACTTATTAACAATATTATCAATGTGTTCGCGAAAGGAAAGTTTGATATCCAATGTTAAGCCAAGGTCCTTAATAAGTGTGACCGTTGCCAGGTCAACACCATTTAGTTTGTAGACAAAATTTACAGGTTTTTTTGTTTTATAAAAGGACATAATTTTACATTTATCGATATTCAGCTCCATGCAGTTGGCCTTGCACCAATCATTGAATGAATCAATATCTGATTGAAACAGAGAGCAATCATTGTAAGAGTTAATGGATTTCAGCATTTTGTTGTCATCCGCAAAAAGCCAAAATTGAGTGTCAGAATTTAGATAATATTTTTTAAAAATCTCAACGCACTGCGTGTTTGGCATGCCTGACCTGAACTGTGGACTAAAATTGGTTCACTTTTAGTAATTTTACATGTTTCATTGAAAGGAAGCAAAAATTGAGAGTTTATGTTTTTCTATTTGAGGGCATTTGTTATATGTGTGAAAATATAATTGTATGGGTGTGCAAGGTCAACACCTTTATGAATTTTCGCAAGCTAAATATTGATTGAAATACAACAAAAGTCTTTGCAAAGTCAGATTTACTGTTAATTACGCAAAAGTTACATATGAGCGATCGCCACAAATTAATTGGATATCAGAGTGAAGCAAATAATTAACCCTTTAGGGGTCCAATTTATTCTAACTTACACAATAGAATAGAGACCAGTGTTGGCAGTTCCAGAGGTTTGCTTAAGACACATTTGTTTAACAGAAGCTTAAAAGCGCCCTTGGGGTGGCTAGTGCCACTAAACGGCGCCATATAAAAATTGACCAATTATTATTATTATTAATGATGTTTGAACATTCAATATATCCCTCGGCTATGTGACGTCACCCATAGTAAAATCTAAAATCTAAATCTAAGCTGCAAAGATATGTATCATTTGAGATTCATATTAAATGCATTCCCACAAGCAGACATGCATAATTTCGCGCTTACACATGCTGCATGTGGACCTACAATATAAAAACCCCAATCTCAAATGAACATAAGCCCTGCAACTCTTGCCGACCTTCCCTGAAGCAGGGGTGACATTGGCAAAGTGAACCATTTTTTACAGTATGGGTGGTCAGCCGCATACCAACCTATCAATCAAGGAGTACATGCAATTGATACAATCAAATATATAAAACAAATAAATTCTAAGCAATTAAACAGTAAAAAATTAAAAAGCTACAACACATATTTTTTAAATTTAAAAGCCTTAGCTTTAACCGCCAGCATTACAGATCAACCGCCATTTCTTTCGATCCTTGCATACTTCTTTCATTTCATCCAGAGCCATAACCTTTTTCATACAAGCTCTCCTTTTATTATGACTCTGGATATCCCATTCATTCGCTATTTCGAAAATTTGGTCCATCCATACCTTTCTCGGTCTTCCTCTTCCACGACATCCATCAATTCTCGCAGCATATACTTTCTTCGTCAGTCTTTCCTCATTCATTCTCTCCAAATGTCCAAACCATCTAAGCATACTTCTTTTAATCTTTACTTTCACACTTTCTCTTACACCACATTCCTCTCTAACAAAATCATTCCTTACCCTATCACTCCGTCTTTTCCCAATCATACTTCTTAAGTAGTCCATTTCTACTGTATGGACTTTACTAATCTCACTTTCACTCACCGTCCAGGCTTCACTTCCATATATCAGAGTGGGCACTAGTATACCACCGTGCACCGCCAGTCGAACATTTTTTGAAAGATTCTGGTTCTTGGTGATGCTAGCGGTAGCACCCAGTACGCACCTGCCTTTCATTATTCTTCTTTCAAATTCACCGATCATTCTTCCATCTTTTTCAAACTTACTTCCCAGGTATACAAACTCATTTACGACATCAACATTCATTCCATTAATTTTAAATTCATAATTCATATTTTCATCATCTCTTTCAAAAATCAATACTAAATCAATAGTAAATTCCCGATAATCAGGGAATTTTGCGAGCTTAGAGAATTTATCAGTTAAAGAACACACCATAGATAAAATAAAAAATATGTATAATACTTATGCATTCTTTGATCTATGGAACAAACTTTTTTTTTTTCAAATAGATATTAGTAAGAAATACTCACAACCTCGAGTCTATTTGAAGCCACTCTTAATAAAACGTATGAAATGGACTTTTGATTTTTTTTGTTTTGTTACAGGATTTTATCTATTTTTGTACCATATTCAGAGCGCACGTATACCGGGGTTAACGCTGTATAGTAATGAATGTCTTAATTATCATACGGGACTAAAAACGGAACGACTTTTTTGTGTTCGAGTTGGCGCGTCGTGTTTTTAATCAACACCGCGGTAACATTGTTATTTTGTGTTATTTTGTTGACACAAAATTGTAGAAGCGCATTGTGCTTTGTTGCTAAAGTTGAAATTATAATTTTATGTTTGTATCATACCAACATGAAACGTGTCTAAAATTTAGCATTCCTGGCAGGTGCATGCTAAAACAACATAACAAGGAATTTACATATGAAAACGTGAATTAAAAAGTACTTAATTATCACGAAGTTGCATTAGACAATATTACTTCTTGTCATCTTCCAATACTTCTTTGAATGGGTTGTAAGTCATTGTGAGCTGTATTCCAACAATCTCCAGTCTTTATGTTAATATTTTATTGTTGTAATTTAAAAATTTTAAACTTATTTTAAGTTTTTCATAATACTTTTAGCTTTTTTGCACCTAACTCTATTCCAGCTATATGTAGTCTTTACCATCTCATTTCTAATCTGTCACTGAGTATATCGCACCTTTAATAATAAACCGAAACAACTCAAAAAATGGGTTTTCTGAGATTTAATAATAAAACGCGTTAACTACGAGAAATGAATACGTTGAGTCCAAGAGGCGCTGCATTCAGAGCATTACAAGTGAGATAGAGGATCGACTCTCTCTTTTTGATTAAACCGTTGGTGGCGTTGGTATTCAAATAACGAATCAGTCAGTGTTATACCGGAAGTGATTGGAGTGGGACGAGTTTTCGGGTGAACCAATTCAAAATAGTGCAATTTAACACTAACAAGTAAGGACCTCATATTTATTTATTTTAATAGTAAAGTGTATTTATTTGACTTATTTCTCTTTATTTTTAAAAATAAATCTGCTCATTTTGAGCCATTTAGATTTAATTCGTTTTATGAATAAAAATGTGGCAGCATTCAAACACTTATTCGATTTGTTGCGTTTTATTTCTAAATAAAGGAGAATTTACTTGGATCATTTAAGTTTACATCGATTTATTATGAAAACTTATCCAAAATCTAAGATCAATTATTATTTGATGCAGTTTATGATTTATTTGTTTGCAAAACTTCAATTAGATATTTAAACTTGTTTGTTTTTGTTTCTCTTTCATGCTAAGCAGGTATCACTTTTAAAAGTTTTAGCCTATAATATTGGAGAATGAAGAGGCTATGGAGGAGTCAAAAAATTTTGGCCTTGGTCCAACCATCCGAAATGTCTCGGGAGGACGACGTGTTTACGCGTGGAGACGTGGAGGATGCTGGTGACTGTGACAGCAATAAGGTTAGTATTATACAGTGTTATTCCATAAATAACTTTCTACATAGTAGCTATCAGTCGGACAATATGACCACCATAATCCCTATTCAATAAAATATACATCATTGTTTTAGCCACTCGAAGAGGTCTTCAAATACAATGAAAATATAAACCCACGTTGGAATATGGTCGGAAATGAAACTTATCGTGATGATTCTGAAGTAAGGTCTTATCTAATGCAAATATTTTAGTGAAAGTCATTACTTAACTGTCTAACTTTGTTTTAATTTTTCAGAAACTGAAGGAAAAAGCAAAATTAAAATCACTGTCTGATTCCCCTCAAAAGTGGCGTGAATTAGAGCTAGGAGCAAGAGATCGTGTAAGTTGTTTTAACATTATCTCACTAAAATATAATAACAAAAAATAGTGTTCCATGATTACTTACTTCAATAAAATTTCAGGATCCTCAACTACTAAGTTCAGTTGAAACTGTCAATTTGGTAAGCCAATCACTACAAGTCACTGGATTAAAAACAAATCTTGTACCAGACTATGACAGTGATGGTTTTTCGTATGAAAATGATGTGGACAATACTAAAGAAATTGAAGAAAAAATAACCAAATCAAGACGAATATCTTCTTCTTCGAGTTCATCAAGCTCGTCTTTCTCATCTGATAGCTCAACATCTACAGGACATACTAACGGACACACTCGAGAGAGCAGCAAACTACAAATTGACTTGGCTTCTTCAATAGCACCCACGGCTCCTGAATTAGAAGAACATGCAACGGAAAAAAACACAATGCAAAACAATGGCAAATCTGATGTAATTACTTTATGTTTTAAAAATAATTTAAAAAAATCTTTCTTTAACTATAAAATGAACATTTAATTAATAATTGTTTATTTTTTAGACTTCAACAGCTGAGAGTAGCAAACGAACACGGAGACCTTGTGCAATGAATGTCCCAATCACAACTTCACCTATATTCACTGATGAGAGTGACATAGACGATGATATGGACGATCCTACATTCAGCCTTGAAGACAAATTTATTAACACTTATGAACAAAGAAAAACAAATTTTCTATTTCCATCAAACTTGGATTCCTCAAGCTCTGATAACGATATATCAAACCAGGACATACAAAACAGAGGTCGTAAACGGTTAAGAAATCCTGCGAAATGGAAACAAAATAGAACAAAAAGGATGCGAAACGAAGGACGAGCTTATATGTCTATGTCCAAAACTAGCAAACATACTGTTAAGGCCGCTCGTTGCCTCAAGACTCCATGTACCGACAAGTACAGATTGAAATGTTCAGAAAAAATCGATACCCAAGGAAGATACGAAATATTTAATCATTTTTGGAAATTGGGGAATTTAGATAAGCAAAGAGCATTCATAAGGAGTTGCATGGTTGATGTAAAACCCAAATACAAATACACCAATGCTAAAACTCCCAGACGTGCTAATAAAGCTTTCTACTTGACTCTGGATAAAAACAAAACTAGAGTATGCAAACAATTTTTCAAAAGCACCTTGGACATCACCAACAGAATGATTCACACAGTGGTGACAAAAACAGATGAAATGGGCGACTTGTCGGAAGACAAACGCGGAAAACATGGTCACAATAAAGTATTGAATTCTGAATTGGTAGCCGACATAAAAAAGCACATCGAATCTATTCCTAGACTAGAATCACACTATATTAGAGCTCAAACCACAAGGGAGTATATATGTGGAGATAAGACTATTAAAGATCTCTACAAAGACTTTACAGGGTTGCAAACTCTGTAGTAAAGAAGTTGGCAACTACTTTACCTACTACAAAATTTTTACGGAAGAATTTAATTTACATTTTCACCAGCCGAAAAAAGACCAATGTGACCTGTGCTGTTCCTATGCTAATTTCACTGGAATGACATTAAGCATCTGAAGATGAATAAAAAAGATCCGTTCACTTTCTGTTATAAAACATCGTACGAGGATGAAGACTATAAAGAAGTGAACGTGAGAAATAAGAGAAAAAAAATGAAACCCCTGTCAGATATTGTGCTTTCAAAAGCATATACTGAGAAACAACAACTGAGCGCCAATAAACAGAAGGATTTAAAGGAGCTTATTACCAAAGGGTTAATTCCAGAGTATTACTCATCTTTTTACAATTCTATACTCAATTAATTATATATTTTTTAATTGTATGACACCTCATCCCATAATGTTATCCCATAGTTATTTAAGAACTTTTTTGTTTTTGTGCAAACCTTGCTAACGATGAGGTTATTTCTCTAAAATTATTATTATTGATAAATTCCTTTTGATTATTTTCAGTAGATTGTAATTTGTATTTTAATTTGAATAAAATTAACTTGTTATAATATTATTTTTGTTTTTTACCAACATACTACGAAACTAATTGGTCATGATTTATTATTTTTTAATCATAAACTGCATTATAACTTAAAGTCAAAAAAAAAATTCATTTGATTTTACTAATAAACTGCATTATTTCTGAATGTCAAATATTTCACAGCTTTTTAAAAATAATAAACTGTAATAATAGGTTTTATATCCCATACCATTTTAAGTATTTACTTGCATTTTTAATCATAAAGAGATACAAGTCGCTAATGTCTTTTTTAAACCATAAAATTTTAAAAACTATAAACAATATAAACTTTTTTTATATGCCATTTAAAAGAATATTTTATTGACAATACAAATAATACATTCACATTACATCACAATGCTCAAATTTCATAAATTTCGTTAAAACGTAATCGGCGCCAAACTTGCAAAACTTTAAACGCGATTTCCCAACAATCATGATTTTTGAGTTGTTACGGTTTATTATTAAAGGTGCGATATAATGTTTCGCAAATTCCCCACTTTGATGATGATGATGACGATGATGCTGTATAGAACGCTGTTTTTGGACTTCTGTCACTACAAGGCGTTTTCAGTGGTGACGAGGCAAAATAGTGGGTCTTCGTTCCCTATTTAAAGAATCCATTTTTTTCTGGCACGCACAATGCACATCTATGGCATACCTACGAATCTAGGAAGACGATCCCGCAATGGCAAATGCGCGGCCATCAAACAATGTGGTCAGTTCTCTAGAACCACCAACTCATAAATAGAAAAAAATATGGAAGATAAAACTGCACTCATAGGGAGAGATAAAGTTTTATTTATTTTAACAGTGGCGGGGAATTCACGGAATGTATTGACACTTTTTTTCTCAAAAAAATTCCAATACTCTTTCTTAAGTTCATTTTTGGTAAATAGAAATTAACAAAATTAACAAAAAAGTTTAAATAAATCTAAGTATTACAAAAATTCTGATATAGAAGAAGAATTCGGTGAACTAAGCAACAAAGGTATGTCAATACTTAAAAATGAAGTTTTTCTACTCCCATTTGGTAATTTACTAATTACAAAACGGCTAACGCAATCACAATGCCATACATTTCTACATCCGTTGCATAATGTTACATTATGCAACCGGTAACCGTGTTAAAATGAACATGTGCGCATGCGCATTGTCAGAATTGGAACCATTTTTTAATTTCAAATGTCAACCTTGTATGGGGGTATGAAGACCTGTCAATCCAAGATGGCCACAAGCGATCAGCTGATTAGGCTTCATACAATATTAGTGATATTCGGTAGGTAGGAATTACCGTGGTGATGAGACTTTCAGCCCTGTTCAGATGAAAATAAATAAGTATATTTTATGTGTAGAGTCAAATAAAAATTGTTTATAGTGCTAAAATTTATCGAATTTATTTATCGGATTGCTCCAAATAAAGCTTTCCTTTTTTCAATGGAAAATAAAAGGCTTGAAAGGAAAACAATACAAAAAATTTCACCGCAAAAAATAAACAAACTCAAAAAGTTACTTGGTTAATAGGTGAGTATGAGGTTGATCACCTATGCTGTACAAATTTGGTTCACCTGCCAATACAACTGCAGGGCATATGTTTATTTGAGTTTTGGGTTTGAATGTTTAAGCTTATACCTATGCAGGATGTAAAAGCGCGACCTTATACATATGTGTCGGCTTGTGGGCATGAATTCAATATGAAACCTAAATATAATTTATTTTTACAACTTAGGTTAGATTAGATAATCGAAGGGAATGATAAATCACACGTTTTGACAAAGGTAAGGTTTTAATTACTTCAAATGGACGAGTACATTATAATGACTATTATTCACTATTTTGTTAATTCTCTCATGGTCGTAGAAAAAGTATTGTATGACACTGCACGTAATTAGTCTTTGTAACACTCGTGCTTTCTATTGTGCCATTCGGCTGCGCCTCATGGCACAAACTAGCACTCGTGTTAAAAAGACTATCATTACTTGGCAGTGGCATAAATAACTATTTTGAAACGATACGAAATATGCGTAATAAACTTTTAAAATTATTTGATAAATTAATTTGAGGGTTAGCATATTTTCAAATAACAAAATAAACTTTCCATTTTAAAATATTTTTCCTTTTTAATTCTTAGAATAAAATCCTGCTTTTAGCAGATAATAACTTTTTATGATTTTTTATAAACTTTTCTTAGAACAAGAATCTCTTTGCAGGTAGCCACGATGAGAAATTTTACTTAAATTCTCTTCGTAGAAGTGTTGCTAATTTAATATCGTAGATTATAAAGTTGCCTCCACCATCACACTCACTTAGTGCTTTTAGCTGGTTAAGAGTGTGCGGTTAGTAAAATTGAAGTGGGGAATGCAGCAAGAAAACTAATTAAGTCACAAGTACGTTAAGTAATGAAGCTCATAAGGTAAATTACCAAGATTCTGTTAAATCTATGTATAAGTCTACAAAATAAAAATATTGCAGTCGATTTGATCCCAAAAATATGTATTATTTTTAATACAATCAACATTTATTTTAGTTGAGATAGTTTGTATCAGAAACAGCTTAAGTAAATCGCTCTGAAATCCGTTCAACAATTTTGATAGCGTCCTTAGAGGCGGTTTAGCTGTCACAAAGCGATTTTTACGAGAAAAGAGGATAGTTTATATAGACTGTCAGGAGAGCTATCGAAGCGGCCTAGAGAAGATATTCTTGTTAAGAAAAAGTCGTGCATGCTTAACCAAGAATGAGATATTTAGTCGTTTCTCATCATATCTAATCTAATCTAGTCTAAGTTGCAAATATATGTAACATTCAGGATTCACATTACATGCATTCTCACAACCAGACACGTACAAGTTCGCGCTTGCGCATGCCGCATGTGGGGGCCCCAAAAATCACCATCTCCCTCCCACACATCTACCTTTCTACCCCCTCCCTTACCACTAACACCAATAGATCCCACTCCACTGTCTTAATTTTTAAGTTTAAATTTAGTAATTGTTAGTTACCCGAAGATGGAAGTAATTCCGAAAATATTTGTAGCATACTCAAAAACAATAAAAGTGGAATAAAACAAAGTTTTTAATTTCTTTTATTTTTTTATTTTTTATTGAAAAATAATCAATTTTTAAAAATGAATTTCCACAGTGTTTCACAAAAATCTTTTCAAAATTTACTGTTTACATTTTTTGTACTCGCTACCGTTCTAAGACTTGACTTTTGTATAGGCTCAGAAGACACATTGGAGGTTGTATTTAGCTGTACCTGCTTACACCACACAGCCTTCCGCACATTAAATTATGAGAGCTACAAGACATCTCCATTATTTCCTATCTCACACCGGAGTTGCGTCTTTGTTTTCATCTCGCTCTTGCCTATTTATGTGTAAACAAAATTTCCGTAACTTCTTTTAAAAACCTCATTATGTACCTACTGAAGGCATTATGACTTTGCTTAGATTATTTTTGTAGATATGTGAAATATTTTTCTCGTTGCATTCTTGAAATAAATTTTGTGGAATGATTATCACTTTTTTTCATTTTTTTTTTAATGTTCTTCTTTTACAAAAAAAAAACCTGTAATTCAAAAAAAACTGAAACATTATAATTTAATTTGAGTGCTTTCTTTCGATGCATAAAAATAATTGAAAAGTATTTAACTCTAATTATTTTATTCTTCATTGATTTTTTTTCACTTTGCTATCGAAACTCAAATACCAATACATTTTTTTTCAAATCAAACAGGGAAAATAGCATTAAAAGCAGACTTTAAGGGCAAGTGTTCAAGAACAACTTTAAACTTCAGTGACTAATCAATGGAACAGCTTTGACCTCATTTCGAGCCGAAAGAATAAACTTAATTTTTCGCTCGCCCAAAGTGAATTCATAAAGTACCCTTTGTACGGACATTCAATACCTACAATGTACAGTAGAAACGAAGCTTTAAGTGCTCGGCAGCCTCTTTGCCAGCAACAAGATGTTTCCAAAGTACAAATAAAGCTCTTACTGGAAAGCCCTGAAAAAAAAACTCCGTACGCCAAGTAAACAACTTTAAAATTAAGCGTAAACATAGCGGTTAACAAAAATACATGGAATCTAAAACAGCATCTCTACTGAGTTTTAAGCTACGATGAATTTTTTTGGTTACGTTACGGCTGAGATGAACTTATTTTTTTGTACTTGGGGTGGTGTTTTGTGAGTACAGCTGGTGTGCTGAGCGACAGTGGGGGAGGACGTTAAACTTTATGTTATCTCGTCAGCGATCGAATCATCTGAAAACAACAACTAGAGAAGTGATGTGATTGGAAACTATCTAAACTAAACTAGATTTTTTTTATTCGAAAGATGTCAAATTTAAATGCAAAATTAGGGTTGTAATATTTGTTGAAGGAATATTCAATAAACACCTAAATAAATCATATGCCATATTTATTTTCCTTTTATTTATATTTTTCATCGTGAAAACAGATTAATTAATAAATAGTACTAAACAAATATGGGTGAAATTTGCAAGTTTAGTTTTTTGTAATAATAATATTTTTTCAATGTCTTAACTAATGTAATCTAAGTTGCAGACATATGCAACATAAGGGATTCATATTATTTGTATTCTCATAAGCAGACACGTTCGCGCTTGCACATGCCGCATGAGAATTTACTATATAAAACCCAAATCTCAAATGAACATACACCCTGCAACTCTTGCCGACCTTCTCTGAAACAGAGGTGATAATGGCAAAGTGAACCATTTTCTACAGCATGGGTGGTCCGCCGGATACCAACCTATAAGTTAAGTAACAATATGTTATTTGTAATTAAAAAATAAGCGTGAAATAAAATGCAGATCAAGGAACAAAAAGAAATTCGAATTTTACATATTCGAAAAATCACAATAAGCAGAAATTGTACGTCTGAAAAAAGATTAACTCAAAATGCAATTTGAACGCAAATTTTTTACATGCAAAAATTCTGATATTTCTATAGGATTCCCGAAGTAGATTTGAAATTATTCCAATATCAAATGTAACAGTACTTGAATCCAAAAGAAAGGAAATGGTATGAAAACTCTATTTTTTACATGTAAGAAATCCCTGATCCTGAAGGATTCCAAAGTTGAAGACCCCTTTTTCCAGGCATGAGGATATTCAGCTTTTTGTATTTTAACGTTTTTAAAAGACATTTTTATGAAAATCATTTTTTTTTTAAATCTTCTACGCATTGTATAGGTACTTTATAGTATATCTTATTACAAAACTATAGATGGTTTAATTTGGAACTCCAACATTCTTGTTCAGTATTTGTTGAAAATATTTCCGAAAGCTTTGTCTGGAAAAGTTCTCAGCCGGATCCGCTCTGACCGAGTCGTTGATGGTATTGAGCTGAAAGCTGCACACGAGTATTGTGGATTTTCTATTAAAGATTCCTGGATGCTCTGATAACAGAGTTTCAAATCGAATTTGTCTTCTAAACATATCAATATTACAGCGCTTTTCATTCTAACAAAATATCAAAAAGCAAAACACTCTAAATGAGCGTTTATTTACATAGATCGGTGTGAGATTAATTAAAATGTAATAAAGGCACAATAAAACCAACTAATCAAAGCCTTTGTACATATTTTGTAACTACAGGCATGTTTAGAACTGTGAAAGCCTTGGAAAATAAAATAATGAATATACAAGGTTGAGAAGTGTTGTTGACTTTAGACTTTTTAGCTAAAACGTGTCAGAAAGTAAAAATTTCGAAAAAAAATATGATATTTGGGTTTTTAAATACCTTTTGAGTTTGATCGATAACCAACTTTAAAAAAAATATATATATTTATATTTTTTAAACAAGTTTTTAATTAAATGTCAACTTTTTAAAATTTATCAATAACAGCCACTATTTGCAAATATTTGCGTCTTTGTGATTTCAAAAGAAAAGTTATGACCTAAAATCTGAGATCAGGTTTTTGTTTCAAATAAACATAACAAATAAAATTGTATTTAAATAATAAAAACATTGTCAGAATGCTTAATAAAATAAAACTCTTTCTTAAAATTGCGCAGTGCCTCTTGTTTTGTTTTAGAAAGACCGAATTTAAAAAAAATATATATTTGCTTACTTCTGGCAGGAGGAGTGTATTTTTTCATTCACTGTAAATCTATCAATGTCGTCCAACAAATGTTTCGTAATCTATAACATGAAAGATGTTTTTTACATCGGATCGCCAATATTGAAAACATATGAACACTGTATTGGCACAAAATGTTATTTATTTTTGCATTGAAAGAAACATCTACTCAAATCTGCAATAACTCACATACAAACCATGCAATTTTAAATATCATCAGATGATAGAAAAAAAAAAAAAGTTTATTTTTAAGCGATATCAAAAAACTGCAAAAAACACATTTAATACAATCAAGCCAAGTACATTTTCGCAAATATTATACGTGAAAAAATCTTTAGTAGGTACTGTGAGAACGGTTGAAAAAAAAATTTTTTTTCGAAAAAAACCTGGTGATTTCTACAATATTCCAAAAATATATAACTTTTTGTGTTAATATGACAAAAAAACATTTCGTGTGACTGTAATGAAATGTTTATCGTTTTTGCAAAGGGTTTAAATGTACCATAGTTATTTATCATTCAACAATGTATTTATTGTCATTTTAATTCATTATCTGTACTTTACATGAAAAAATAAAATATCCGAATACTGTTTACTAAAAACTACTATTTTTCTTTTACAAAAACATGTTGTAAATAAAAATGATGTAGGTAGGTTTGTAAGTCATAACATTTAACAGAAACTCTTGACCGCAACGTTGCCAGTAGAAAGGCAGTGGGCAATGACATATTGCCTTTATATCCGTGTCATTGGAATGCCTTTTTTTACAAATCCTTTGCCGGCATACCCTCTCCCCTCCACCCTTCCCCGCACCCCTTTACGGTACCGCCACTTCCCCCTTTCGGTCGTTTTTCTTCCGGCTTCGGTTTGGTTTCCCGGCGGTTGCTCTCAGCAGGGTTGAAACATTATGTTTTTTAACACACATATTTAAAACAAAAAAAATGCGTTTTGACAGTCATGAAATTTGAAGTAAGAAATGAAGGCAACTTTACAAAGACACTGGTCGCACAATAATAATATTAATAGTATTAGCATGATTTATTTGGTGAGCGCTGTTATTGTGAGAATCACACCTAAAGAGCCCTCTGCAAGCTTTGTCTTCACTCTATAAATAGCCAATTCTCATGCAAGACCAAGTTGCCGTATGATCTTTAGTGACCAGTCTTTGGTAAAGGTATATGATTTTTTTTCACCTAGCGAAGAGCATATTTGAAAATATAAATCGTTTATTTTTTGTGCTCCACCGGAATTCAAGCCCAGAACCTTACATTTTGGAGTCAGAAGTGCTAAACACTAGACACTGGCAGCATGTAGCAGAATAGAGTATGCTTAATTTTTCGACTACACAGTAATCATCATCATTACCTGATGATTATTACTATGTAGTCGAAAACGTTTGTGTCCAAATAGTTAAAAAATAAAGAGTGAAAATAAAACAGTGTTTGAATAACTAAAGATTTCATATTTCAGTTCACATATTGTGTACAGTGTTCAGCCCTGCTTTGCAGCATCCGCGATATTCACATGGCGTACATAGGTAGATCATATAATGCTAGATTCAGAGTTTGGGGCATCTTGTGCAGAAACATGTGTTCATATATGTGATACCCACCGACATAAGAGTATTATACCATGAACTGGAGACGCGGAACATATCGACAACTAACGACATATGTCCGAATCATGAAAATCTCCTTAGTCGCTCTATGAAACTTACTTGTATAGACTGCTCACTGAACATTAGGGTGAACTTAAGTTACTCAGAATTGAATAAAAATTTAAAGGCTCTATACGCATGAATTACGTTGCTTCCAGAAAAAAAATCTTATTTGTGAGCAAGTTTTTTTTTTTAATAAAGGTTTATTATTGCAAATGTTGAACAAATATAATTATTTCAAAATGGCGTATTCAATTTTACGCCACAGATAAAAATACATTACATTATAGAAAGCTTTTTTTTCAAAGTTTGTGAAAATGCGGTTTATGGCGTAGTATTTTAAATGTAAAAATTACATCTTCATATAAATCGCCACTCTAAAGATAAAATGTATAAGTGCTTAGTACCTACTTTATTTGAGAAATCGTTGATAACACATTTTATTGGGTGAAACTTTACATAGTAAGTGAATACATTAGAAAGGAGTGCTCGTGACAAAATTTTAGCCTACAGGATTTTCACTTTTTTTGTTTTCTCTTCGATTTTACCTTTTCAGTATTATAATAATAATTTTGAAAAAGAAAAAAAAGGGCGGAAAATTCAAAGATGCTTAATTTTTTATAAACTAAAAATGATCAACTTTTAGGGCAACTTTATGTCAGCTTTAGTCAATATTCTAAATATAATCAATAATTTTGGGTCTCAACTGGTCTAAAAAAACAAACGTGGGTATAAAAAATTGCAAAACAAATCTTGTGCTGTGGTAAAAAAAAATACGTGAGAGTAACGGTTTATAGTACTTAAAACTTGTAAAAAAATCTACGAAAAATTAATAAAAAATTGATATTTCTCAGTTTGTAATCAGATTATCAAATTCACGTGGGTTTGCAATTTTTTGGGTCAATTTAGAAAATGATGTGTAACTTAGTCCATCCTAACACACTCACACCACTGCAGAGAGCTTAGTGGCTGAATGTGATTTGATAGCAGCACACAGGATCGCGGAGCACAGGTAAGCAAAGCTGTAACCTCTCAAGCTCCAAGCGAGCGAACACAACATGGATGAGAACTTAAGTGCAGTTGAATATTAGCACACCTCGTGCAACCAAATGCATCTTTTAGATACATGAAGACGAAAGTATGACGCTTGCAGAAAAAAATATATTGTTTGTCATAAAGAAAACTCATGAAACTCGTAGAATATAGTTATTTTTACAGGTAAAACGGTAAAATTTACGCCAACCACTTTAGTTGGTGTTATAACTTCTCAGCTCTCGAGTGAGGTGGTTTACATTTGTTTTTACGGCTGAGTTAACCTTACTCGCATTTTAGTTTGGGATTTAAATAATCGTCGAAACGGGATTTTTTTTTTGACACACGGGGGGGATCGAACTCTAACCCTTTTCATTTTTTTTTTAATGTTCTTCTTTTACAAAAAAAAAACCTGTAATTCAAAAAAAACTGAAACATTATAATTTAATTTGAGTGCTTTCTTTCGATGCATAAAAATAATTGAAAAGTATTTAACTCTAATTATTTTATTCTTCATTGATTTTTTTTCACTTTGCTATCGAAACTCAAATACCAATACATTTTTTTTCAAATCAAACAGGGAAAATAGCATTAAAAGCAGACTTTAAGGGCAAGTGTTCAAGAACAACTTTAAACTTCAGTGACTAATCAATGGAACAGCTTTGACCTCATTTCGAGCCGAAAGAATAAACTTAATTTTTCGCTCGCCCAAAGTGAATTCATAAAGTACCCTTTGTACGGACATTCAACGTGGGTATAAAAAATTGCAAAACAAATCTTGTGCTGTGGTAAAAAAAAATACGTGAGAGTAACGGTTTATAGTACTTAAAACTTGTAAAAAAATCTACGAAAAATTAATAAAAAATTGATATTTCTCAGTTTGTAATCAGATTATCAAATTCACGTGGGTTTGCAATTTTTTGGGTCAATTTAGAAAATGATGTGTAACTTAGTCCATCCTAACACACTCACACCACTGCAGAGAGCTTAGTGGCTGAATGTGATTTGATAGCAGCACACAGGATCGCGGAGCACAGGTAAGCAAAGCTGTAACCTCTCAAGCTCCAAGCGAGCGAACACAACATGGATGAGAACTTAAGTGCAGTTGAATATTAACACACCTCGTGCAACCAAATGCATCTTTTAGATACATGAAGACGAAAGTATGACGCTTGCAGAAAAAAATATATTGTTTGTCATAAAGAAAACTCATGAAACTCGTAGAATATAGTTATTTTTACAGGTAAAACGGTAAAATTTACGCCAACCACTTTAGTTGGTGTTATAACTTCTCAGCTCTCGAGTGAGGTGGTTTACATTTGTTTTTACGGCTGAGTTAACCTTACTCGCATTTTAGTTTGGGATTTAAATAATCGTCGAAACGGGATTTTTTTTTTGACACACGGGGGGGATCGAACTCTAACCCTTTTGCATCTTGAACGCAATGAACTATGACGCTTACAAAAAAAAACATTAATGTATACTGTATGTTTGTCGTATAACTATCATAGGCTATTTTTTATTAGATTGAAAAACAAAAACTGTCTTCGACATGAAAATACTTGTTTATAATATTTTAATAATAAATCTCAAGGGTGTTTAATGTCTAAAATATTATGAAGTGCAAAAGGAACGTGATATCACTAAATATTCACAAATACATTGCTTCAAGTACAGGCACGTGTAAGCTTATATCTAAGCAGATAATTCACATTTTACAGATTTCAATTTCAATACAGTGATTAAAGAACACAGAACAATTAATCCCAGAAATACAAAACAAATCTTGACAAATCGGTTTCACGTGTACCTTAATCTAAGCATTACGATATTATTCGAAGTTAATTGAGTACCAGATTAAATCGGCCAAAAAGATTATTATTATTATTTAAAACAAAACAAAGGAGGCCTAGGGCGCAGTGAAAGTTGTCGTAATTTATCGAGGTTTTGATTAAGCGGCGCGGGTGGGCGCTATATTCCCTGAATCCAGCTGCCATCTGGCCTTAATACGTGTCGTTAATCATTCTTATCCCTTTTCACAAACAAAATCTATAAAACACTTGTCAATTCAGCCTACTCTTAATTTCCCCGCTGGGGTAGTTTGGTGGTACAATAAAGAGCCCCTAGTCGCACCTGGTGCATTGTGTTCGGGGAAGAAAGGTTCAACTGAGGGCGGGGGACAGAAACACCCTAGCAAGCTTTAATTCTTGGAAAATTGACCATTCCGTTGGAGTGTGCCTAAGTTCAATAAAATTTAATGAAGGTACTCTATCCTTTTATGTCTTATACGTTCTAGACACTTGATAAATAAAAAGTTTATTTAGATTTAAAAATATCATCTTTTAATCTGAAACTGAATAATTTAATCTGGTTTCAGAGAAGTTTATTGCATTGCGGAAAATATGATAACTACGACTTAATTGTATGACATAAACACATAAATGTTTTAAATCTCATCAAGTTCAAGGCTATGACTTTGCCTTTGAGTTGACAGATGTCTCTGGTAAGACATAATGTAAATACCTGTTTCTAGACAGGCCAAAGAATCTAGGTCTGTTGCATTTCTCTTCGCAAATTTATTTTGTATTTGAACGTATTGTTAAACTTGAAATTTTCATGCAATAAACATTGAAAACATATCTTAACATGATTTGGGTTTTCACAGTTATTATGACAAAGTTAGTTTTTTTTCAGACATTCAAGCAGATTCAGACACTTTCTTTTCCTAGAAAAATATGTATTTTATAGCATTGGATGAACTCAAAGCTAATAATTCACCTTACTCTATTAGATCATAATATAACATGGCATTTATCCTATCCTTTCTTGGCGCCATTTTACACTCACAATCATCAGTTTCTAAAGATTTTCTCTTAGAGCGTCAGAGCTGCACCACATGTGTAAAAGTTTACTTTTCAATTATTAATGGAAACTCTTACAGCTCCACCAAATAGCGTTTCAGTTTCCCTACATTTTTGGTGGTTGAGTTAAAACGTATCGTTTTATAGTTATAGTCCAGGTAAATGAGACATTACAAATACGAATAATTCGCATAGAGCTGAATTCTGGTTGATGTATTTGGTACACTGTTATAAGGAAAGCAAAAGTGCCACAAAAATATTCGAAGTCAAATGCCACAAATGTATTTTTTTATCGTAAAGGTAAGCGTTAAAATGACACTATACACACATTTCGCTGCCTTAGTTCTTGTTTGCCGTATACGCCATTGAGAAAATTTTACATGAGCAATGTTTGCATGTGTACTGGACCAATGTGTCTTATGAAAACAAGAAATTTATTTAAAAACTATTTAATAAAACTCTCAAATTATTGAGTTTTACGGTTTTTCTTAGCTCAGATTGTGTAGAATTTGATTCATAAGACAACTGCATGAAAAAGTCATATTTGACAAGATTGGCGTATACGGCAAACAAGAACTGGGGAGGCGATTTGCCATTGCTTGCAAACAAAGAGATACTTTTAACTTACGAATCACCATTTCTAAGAGATCGCCATTTCAAACACAAAATGGACTTATCTGCACGCGTATCTTGCGTACCACTTCGCCCTTGGAGTACGACTACATCACGAAACGGCGCTATAAAGAAATCATCAACTCATCATCATCAACTTGAGTACGAGTATTTTCTCGTATAAATGCACATCTTCTTTTATCTTGTTCAGCCTTTCTCAGTCCACTCCTAGCGTAGGTATCCTCCAATCTTCTCCATTCCTGTCTATGCATGTGCCTTGGCACGTACTTTGCTGATATGCGTAACTGGAATAATATCGAACAGTATACAGGGGTCTGGTACAACCCACTATAGAACAATCTAAACAAGCAAGAACCGTTAATTTCGTACCTATATAAACGAACCGCAATATGTCGATAAGCTAAGAGCCAGAAAAAGTGACATATTAGTGAGTACATTGTAAACCAACATTGTGTAAAATAAATCTAAAGAAGTAAATAAATTTCAGTTTGATTAAAAGAACCCAAGTAAAATCGTTACAATATTTTTCTTCGACCTGGAGCAAGTCTCCCCTAAATTCTTTCTTGTATGATGATGACCACAACTACACACAAAAAAAATACCAGAAGGAAAATCTTTGACAGAAGACGGAAGTGGAGTAGAGATGAACTGAATCACTTGGTTTCCTCGCGTTATTTTTCCTGGACTATTAAGGTGGCGGTCCGCTTCATTTGCCGGCAGCTCGGTGCTCATGCATAATGCATGCTGCAGCTGCAGCGGCGGACGGGACACGGGGAGAGCGCGCAACCCGGGAAACGCATTTGCATTTTTCGCCACAAGCGGCGCGTCGACAGAGACGCAAGGACGTTTCAAAGGCAATCTGTCAGCGTACTCTGACTACATTTGTAATGCTGGATTGGTTCCATTCGAACTGAAATATCAAAAAAATTTACACGGAATTTTTTAACGGATATCTGCACTCAGATTTCTAGCTTGTAAACGCAACGCAACGTAGCTGAATAAACAGTGAAATTTTTAACCGTGTTATCTCCCAAAGACTCGCATGTGCCATCTGAAACCTATTGTTTTGGTAAGAGAACCAGCCTACGCCAACCAATTTACTTAAAATGGACGGTTCTCATTTCTTGTGAAAGCTGAAAACACCTTGACGATATTTTTATTTAGGATTTGAAATAAACACGACACTTTCACTTTTATGGGCGTCTAAATTGAGTTTGCAATCATTCATTTTCAATGAATTCTGACGCCCTCAGTGTGGATCAAACTTTAGTCCTCTGGCATGGAATGCAAAAAAAATACTAAATGAGCTGCCGATTGGACTTGATTTTGGGAAAAAAGCTTGTTCTAACCTTAATGCTTGTTCAAGTGATTTCAAGAAACAGGCATATGCATATCCATGGAGGCTTATAAAGCAACATTCCTAACTCAATTTGGCTGTCATTCCGTTTAAGGTTTAAGTTTAACTGAAGAGGGCCAAAAAGCCTAAACCGGTCAAAATTAATTATTTGTTCAATCAACAAATAAAAATATCAGTAGAATAAAACAGTGCTTTGTTTTAATGATTTTTGTTTATTTCTACATAGTTTCCGCTGAAATATTCAATAAATTTGTCTACTAGTATGTTTATATCATTTGCGTAACAGATCTAGTAGGGCTGAATCCAGCGTACATGGACAAAACACGTTCCGTGTCACATGGACCTACACAAATCGCTGCCTTAGTTCTTGTTTATCGTATACGCCATTGAGAAAATTTTACATGAGCAATGTTTGCATGTGTACTGGATCAATGTGTCTTATGAAAACAATAAATTTCTTTAAAAATATTGAAAAGAACTCTCACATTATCGAGTTTTACGGTTTTTCTTAGCTCAGATTGTGTAGAATTTGATTCATAAGACAACTGCATGAAAAAGTCATATTTGACAAGATTGGCGTATACGATAAACAAGAATTGAGGGAGCGAAATATCAATACTGCATATCGCACGTTTAATAATAAAGAGAAATAACTCGAAAATTGGGAAAATCGAGATTTTGTAATAAAACGCAAGAACAATGCGAGAAGAATAGGTAGAATGCGACAGCCGTTCAATTTGGACGAATATGACCGAGATAAAACATCGGCCGCCTTTTTCATCCCATACAAGTTGTACTGGTTGTCTGAACTTCAAACGTGATTTCCTAACATTCATGTTTTTTGAGTTATTGCTCTTTATTATTAAACGTGCGATATATTAACAACCAAACCAGACGTAAATATTATTGAAATGTTTCGCTCAGATGAAATGATTCACAAAGCATTGCTCAACTATGTAAGTGTTGCGGACGCAGCGAGCTTCAGATTATTCGTTTTTAGCAAAAGAAGGTCCTTCTTAGGGCAACCACTTAAAGAGCGATAATTGCGGCGACCTCGGTATGTATTATGTGAAATGTGGACCCTTTAATAAAGAAACACTTCAACTTCAGGGTCCGCTATCACAAATACCGGAGGAGCTCTTAGTTTAACAATTATCGATAAAAATACAGATTTTGTCTCGTTTGTGCCGACACTCCCACGCCCCATCCCTAGTGTTCGTTCCGATCCCTATTTGTGAGAATTTCCGTTATCTTTTGTCCCGTTATCCCTATTGTTTCCTAGAGTATAAATATGTGTATGTTCTTTGAAATAAATCACTTATTCTCCGACTTCTGACTTCTTATTAGTACTCTCCGCTTTCTTCAGAACTTCGACCTGCTACTCTTCCTAACCAATTCTTCACATCTTCGATACAACGACCCGCCACTTTGCCCCGAGAATTTGAATTCTTGGAAAGGCAGCTGCCTTACAACCAGCTGACAGAGGAACAGTGAAGAGAAGACGGATCCAGTCCACCCGCGCCTGTAGAGCGTCAGCTACAGTAAGAATATTCATGAAACAATCCACGGAAAATCTGATTTTAAATGCACGAGTAATAAACGTGGAGCAAAAAATTAAACAAAAACTAAGAAACCGAAGTTTCAAAGACACTACTAAAAGTTTATATAAATTTTGAAACATCGTATCCATGGGAACATAATACGTCAATGTGAAAAGAGAATCAACTTTATTCACCACAATGAACGGAAACGTTAGAAAGCAGATAGGTCAACCTTCTGCAATGGGGCCGGCTATACGAAAGAAAGGTCTGAAATTGGACATAACTGAAAAGTACACAACCAGTTGGCAAAAGACTATAAGTCCTATATCATAAAGAATGCTATAAAACAATGTAAATAATCCATGCCAAAGAAAAATAATGGTAAAAGTGTATGTATGTTGTTTTCAAAATAATTTAATCAAATTCTATTGTATGCTCTCATTTACGTTTTGAGTTTTTCAAAGGCTGATTTATAAATGAAAAACATTCTACTGCGAAAACCTTCGTACTAAATGTATCGTCTCTTGGGTTTGGTACGTAAGTTCAGAATGGAGAAGCTCAAAGTAAATAAAGACACCTCAATACATTTGTTATTTTCCATTAAGACCCCTCGTCTGTCACGTGCCCCTTAGATCCGCTACTAAAGCCACACCTTTGCGATTAGGGCCTCTTTTCTTGTGATGCCGGATTCATACGATGATAGGGAATATCTCTTGGCATGCAAGAAGCCAGTCATTAAAGCTTGCTCATTTTTTTAAGTGAAGTTAACTTACAAATTAAAGGAACTATGCTTTTTTTCAATGCTTCCATATAATTCTATTTGGTGCCTTTATTAAACACAGTTGTCTTTTTTTTTAAAAGTTAACTTCAATCGTTTGATTTTTTCAGAAAAAAAATATATTTTTGGTTATTTTCTTTTATTTGTTTTGAAAAAATGCTGTCATTATCAAATGATAAAACAATAACGGAAAAGATATAAACAAATTGATTTAAATACAGGCCGAAATGTCTCAACACTACTTAAATATTTCCTTTCCTGTCAAAGAAGACAGTTGTAAGAAATATGATCCCAAGATAAAATCAATAAATTTTGAAAAGATTTTTGTGAAACACTGTGGAAATTCATTTTAAAAAATTGATTATTTTTCAATAAAAAATTAAAAAATAAAAGAAATTAAAGAAATAAAACAAAGTTTTTAATTTCTTTTATTTTTTAATTTTTTATTGAAAAATAATCAATTTTATAAAATCAATATTTACCTTGAGGTAAATTGTGTACAAGTTCTAAAAAAAAACACCTTAGAATTAATATACAAGCTGTTTTATAATTTCTGCCAATCCAAAAAAAAGTCCAGTCATGTCAACAACATCAAATTAACGAATTTTTAGATAAATAATTCATTTTTTTTTTTAAAGAACACAGAGTTTTATTTGTATTTACAAGCTGAGTATTTATTTCACCTCGAGTACTTTCAACTTGCTTACGTCATATTCAACAAGATACTCAATTAAAAAAAAAAGGCGTAAACAAGTCAAAAGGACCTGCTCGAGGTGGAATTAAATTTTATTTGAATTTTTGTTTTTTTTTTATTTATTACAATTTCTCATGAAAGTGATTTTTCTCTGTGTGAATACACAAACTCTTAAAAGCTTTAACATGTTTATGATCAAAACACAGACAAATATTTTCATAATGTAGTAGGTACACATGAATAACAAAACTTCAAGTGGGTTCTCGGGAAGTTATGTGGAATTAACTGACCTCGTCTGACACTTCTATCATCATATAAACAGTCTTTGGGCCTCTTCACTCGCCCCTGAATAATATATGTGGCAGGTTCGGGCTAATCACACGCAAAGACAAACATCTCCAGGCCACTCCTGCTAACCCAAATTAATTTCCTTGCCCGACCATACTTTGCAAGGAAAAAAAACAGTTGTCTCGCAGAGAAAAAAAACATTTCCAGTTTATGGGTAAGTTAAGGCTCATGAGAACGTTACGACCCGTGTGAAGTTGTATTGTCTTGGGTTATTTTTGGAAACTGTGAAAAAAGGATGTCATCACTTTCATGTTCATGGTTTTTCTTGTATCAGCTTGAAAATGTTCACGTCTACGAATGCAAAGCATTTTTGCTGTAGTCAATTAATGTGGCTATCAGTGGCGAAGGGTGTCATACAAGCCGGTTTCCATCGGCTTTCCTTTTAAAATGATGTAACAAAATAGTTAAAAAAATATAGGCACAAAGTAAAAATATACATGTAAAACCAAAGAAACAATACGTATTTTTCCCCATTGACACCATGCAGTCTACTTTATTATCATTTCTGCCTCATTTTTAACGGGAAACCGATGGAAACCGGCTTGTATGGCACCCTTCGCCACTGGTGGCTATCAATAGACTGTGCGCAAATTGAAAGTAGACTTTTTCTCGGTGGAAAAACGTCACACCTGTTTATGACTAAAGTCATTAGAAAACAATTCCAAAATATTTGTTGATGTGTTTCCTTGCATGTAAGACGTCCCAATGTTTTCTGCTGTTAAGAATGCGTGTTTTAAATATCAGTTATATTATATGTCAATAGATATTCGGTATAACATGTTTTCTAATCTAATCTAATCTTATCTAAGCTGCAAAGATATATATCATTTAAGATTTATATTATATGCATTCCCACAAGCAGACATGTATAATTTCGCGCTAACACATGCCGCATGTGGACTTACAATATAAAAATCCAATCTCAAATGAACATAAGCCCTGCAACTCTTGCCGTCCTTCCCTGAAACAGGGGTGACAAGTGAACCATTTTTTACAGTATGGGTGATCAGCCGCATACCAACCTATAAGTCAAGGAACTTGATTGGAACTTAGACTTTGATTCGAAAAAAAAAGAAAATTCACCATTTTGCATGAAAAACAGTCTAAATATCAACGAGAAGGTTGTTTAGTGATAAGTTGATTCAGAATAACATAAATTTATTTTTCTCATTCATTTTCAACAAAAAGCATTTTTCGAAAAATCTTTTTTAAAAATACACAAATCATTGTTGAAAATTTTCAAATACAATCGCTAGGTTTATAATACAAAACCCATTTCATTTTTTACATCAGCTCAAATAAGAATTCATATTTTGAAGAGTGTAAAAACCCCAAAGCAGATAAGTTTGAAGTTCAAGCATGTACGTCGTACGCGCTGCAATATTTCTCTTCTCCACAACGAATGCGAGCTGTTTTTACCATTTATTGTTGCTTTTTTTTTTTTTTTGTTCTTTGTCCAATCGTATTTTGATCAAGTTTTCTCACCACCGAGAGAAAACTCCAACAGCGGACTAAAAGGAAAAACTGGTTATTCGTTTGGGCGCGTCTTCTACTTTGCAATATGCGAGTTGAAGGGTTTTCGCGCCTACTCACTTTTTTACGCGTTATTCTAAATATTTTATCAACTCCGGTTCGCGTCTGAGTACCGATTCGCGAAGATTTTTCCGACATGTTTTTTGCACTACACATTTCACTTCGGCACTTTTCCCGTCTGGTGTTTTATGAGCTTTCGATGTTCATTTAGTTAAAACCTCATCTCGAGGGAATCATATTTTATGTACAATACGTTGCTTCAGTTTTCACCCATTCTTTTTTTTACCCGATATTGAAGTATTTTTTCTTGTTCATAAAACTGAAGTTCATCATAAAAAATATTTAATGATGGAATGCAAATATGTTCGTGTTTCTGTTCAAATAAATCAAACCATCGTCCTGTCAGTATTTATTTTGTCTACATACAATTTTTACTTTTTTGCGCTCTTGTCATTTTTAGTGTCAAAAATAAAATTCAATATTTATTTAGGCCTATCCACGAGTGTTGTATTTTTTGAAAGTGCTTATATCGGACATATTCATAAGCATGCTGAACAAAAGATCTGAGTGAGAAGTTTTGATATATCTACAGGTCATCTAGCAAGGTAACGCAAAAAAGAGTAGAAAATGATTAAACATGGCCACGCCTGAACAGCTGATTCCTAAGTCAAAAGTTTTTACATTTATTTTTATAAAATTTTGCCCCCTCTTGTTTTGACTGTTGTGACTTAAATAAAACTGTCTTCAGAATCACATTCTACACAATCTAAGCTAAGAAATTAAACGTACAACATATTAGTGTGAGAGTTGTTTTCAATATATTTTCAATCAATTTCAAGTATTCATAAAACACATTAGTGCATTACCTACACATACAAACATTGCTCATTTGAAATCATCTCTTTTGGATACAAGACACACAAGCACTGTGACGATTTGTCAGCTGCTGACACGTAGTTATGTTGTATTACTGTATGATATTATGTTGATAAGTCACTTCTGAGTTCATCCTCAGTCGTCGTGCAGCGAGAGTGTTTCCTGAAGATGTCAGTCGAGACGAAACGTCGAGAATAATGTAAGTTCTCTTATAACGGTTCATCTAATATTCGAGTAATAATTTTTCACTGTGTAGTTATTACCTGTTATTGTAAATAAGTCACTTCTGCTGGGGCTGACCAAAATCTTTGGCTACGAACCTTCATTGTGGAGAGTATAAGCGCCCAGCAGTGAACAGGCAGGGGCTGAAATGATGACACGATTTGAATTTATAGAGAGCAGCATGCTTAGAGTTGTGTTATTTTCCCGCTTGCAGATTTGCTTCCTTGATTGTTATCCCAGTGATAAATCTCTGTCACTAAGTTGCTAACTAATTACAGGCAGCAAGACTTCACGCTTTATATTGCGACTACAAACCACCGTAACTTTTAACTCGGTCGTTTTTCAGCGCGGTCCGTTTGACAATATAACTTTTAACTAATAACATCCCTAATTGCGTTTTTAATGAATTAGCAGCTTCACTCAAAATGTGTTTAGTGACTCAATGGTTAAAAAAAATACATGAATTAATTATTCGCTTATTTTAGGAACGACACTCCCTACATAATCTTCACAAGGAAGTTAGAAAATGGTTGCTATGCAGCAACTTTTTTACCGAATACAAAGAGAACTAGTTAAGCGAGTCTTTGAGATAAGAGAAAAAAAAAAGTTGGAAAAACAGCACTGGCAGTGGTTGATCAAAAAATCCATGACCTATTTCTGGCTGTATATTGATAATAATGTTGAACCAAGTAACTAAACTGATAAAAAATATTGTTGCAAGTGTATACTTCCTTTTGATGTGAACATACTTCGAAACTTGATCCCTTTTAGAATTATCAAGAGTTTCAAAAATCAAACATTAACTTTTTCATCTAATTCTTCAATATATTTAGGTTTTGGAAGCAACCATCTTCCAGGACTCTCTGCACCGCCCTACACACAGGGTTATATAAGATTCTTTAGTTATTTGAAAACGTTTTCCGTGGCAATGAGTATGAATGAGCGTGGAATATCTGGTTGTGATCGGTGGCATAGAGGGGTACAGAGAGAGAAAAAAGTCCTTTACGAGAGAAGACAATAGCTACCTCTGTGGTTGGAGCACTGCGGATATCTTGTCCTTGGAAGTAAATATGAGGCTATCAGGGCAATATAGTAATGCACTCCCCAATTTGACTAAGTGGCGTTTTGGCTGATTATTTTACCAAATCGTGGTGTAAGATAGTTTAGCGATTGGAAAAGAGATAGCGCCAGAGACGTTGCTTTGTAATATAAAAAGGAATGAAAATTACGCCAAAACGCCACTAAGCAAAATTGTGGAATACACCACTATTGGCCTGGTAGCCTTATATTATTTAAAAATTAAAGTAACTGTAGATTTTTATGTACTGCTTAAAAGTTAATTACAAAAAGTTCACATTTGAAAATGAATTGCTTTAATCAGTAATATTTCTACAACTAATAAAAAGTGTCCAGCAAAGTTGTAAATAAAGCGTTAATTGTCTGGGTGCATTGTAATTTAATATCGCTTTTGGATTCCCATTAAACTAACGCTCTCGGATCGAAAGTTCCAGAAACAAAGTGTCGAGGTTACTGCAACTATGCACCTCTAGGTGTAGAGTAGCTGACTGCCGAGTTGAAAAGTGCAATAAATCTATGGCAAGCGACGTTTGGTGAGCGGCCTGTCGCGTCTAGAAAGTACTCCAAGTACTTCGTTAAACGTTAAAACTCTACTTTAGCTAGCATAAAAATAAACATATTATAAAACAGTGCCTCTAGTAAGTGTTTTGATTTCCATACGTGTTTGGTAAAACGATATGGTGTCGTTTTAACGTAATGTTTTATATGTACTAGGGATACGTAGCACCCTTAAAGGCGCACAAGGTAAAGGAGATATCAGGGGTGAAGTTACATAAAATCATGAATTGTTGACAAATACATTCATATAAAAATATATGAAATGTTTCAGCGGAAACTTTGTAAAACTCTTTTTTTTTAAATGAAAACAACTACTGATTGATTCTACTTATTTTTTTATTTGTTAAAAAAAACTGAGTGTACCAGTTTCGACCTCTTGGCTATCTCATATTAACCAAAGTCCTAAAAATAGTGCGAGGCTATAAAAACATTCTTATAAAATGTATTTATATAGCAGACACGTATGAGTTCGCGCTTATTGTAGTAAAAAAAGGTAGATGAACGTTGTGTTACATATTTAATACGGCAAGAGCTAATTTTTTTTTAAATTAAGGCTCTGGTTATTTTGTTGTCTTTCACAAAAATAATAAAATGCGTTGCAAATAACCACACTCGTTTATGTAACCACTACAACCACTCGGATATGTCCGTATAGGTAGTTCACATGATATCAATCTTACAATGGAGATTGTAGAATAAGATTATTTTCTTCATTAATTCTACAGCTATCTCGTATACTATGCATAAAAGTTGACCTTTCACCCCATCATCCAAAAGGGTTCAATTATAGAATACCCCCATTTATTTATTTAACCGAAATGACCAGCTACAATATGTAGATAACAGAATATCTTGTTCAATATTATTACAGCTTGCAGACCCTGCACTTTGTAGGGAATATTAGAGCTTCCTACCAATTTCGCTGAAATAACTACCCTTCAGTTGTTTTCCAACCAATTTTACCTTCTACTCCTGAACAGTTATTAGGATCATTATTCAAAGCAAATTACTAATAAATTGATATTCTCTCGTAATTATTAGAATTTTATATAAATTCTCAGTAAGTATTTTTTACGTTGAATAAAAATACTGGAAAAGCATTCTCGTTTTCTCAGAGTTCATATAGTTTGTGTTCAATGAGATTCTCGTATGGCTTTCTCAGGACTGTTTGATTGGTTATTCAGAAATTATAATTTGGATTTTTTTTATATATCTTACCATGAATGGCCAAAGCATTAAAATTTATTAAATTCCAATTATTCAGCTACTTTATACGAGGACTTTGACGAGAAGGTAAAATAACATTAACCATTCTGCTCCTGAAGATGCTTCATTAGGCGAAAATGTTCGAGCACAAAAAATAAATAAATAAGGGAATGAAAACTATGTTTTACCCATTCGAATTTTTTAAGTAATAAATAACATTTATGAAATATACTTTTTTACATACTTTTTTTATACGGATTTTTTCCTATAAAGATCTTTTTGCGAGACATTTGAACATTTCATACCCAATAAATTTATATTTTGTATGCGTTCAAAAAAATACAAAAAAACATACAAGTTTTTAAAAGTATTATTCCGATAAATAAACTTTTTAATTATAAAAACAATTTGTGGTAACACGACGCGCAAAGAAATGAAATTTATTGTTCTTATACTGAAACACGTTTCTGTTGTAATATCGCTGAACAAAATAAAGGAAATTTATAACATTATCAACTCCTTCAGAAGACTTAGCCGAGCGTTCTGTTTTTCCAAAGAAAGACTTTATTTTCTCTCGCTGGTATCTACGCTTTTCCGCAAAGATATAAACATTACGAAGCATAAAAAGAAGGGTTTGACCAGTGACCAGCGTTCATAGAAGAGACCTTGTAGCGTTTTTATCTCGTAGAAATATCTTCGGTCACCGCCGAGCGTAGCATCACGAGGCGTTCTAGAAAAAAACCCGAGTATGACAATTTTACGTGGAGACTCAAACGTAACCTTTTACCAAATAAAAATGGAAAACACAACTCTCAATTAAGGCGCTCATTTAGTTTATATACATTCCTGTAATAAATGTTTTTGTTGATTTCTAACGCAAAGTTTTAAACTTGGGACAAAGAGTGCTACGAAATTGCTACGCCGTGAAGAAATGAAGGAAATACCCTCAATGCAAGAGTGCTTTGTGATTTTTTACTCTCAAAGCTTTCCAAGGTGTTCAAATATTCTTAGTATTCATTTAATTGAGAAACTTGTTACCATGTTTTCAAAACCCTTTCCAATGTGTTAAAATTATATACTAAACAAACCAACGAAAAAAAACATTCATTCCAAAATATTGTAGAAGAAATCTTTGATTCTGCACCTTTTTAAAAAAATATTTTCATTCCTACCACTTTATAATCCTTTAAAATCGTTGTCAAAGTCAAATGTGAATGATATTTTTTCACTTGCGAGTCTGACCACTTTTACTGTAAAAACAGGTCACCCCTGATTTATTTTGTGAGAGTGCGTAAGCGCAAATTTATACACGCCTGCTTGTAGGCATGCATTTAATTTGACTCTAAAATTTAATTTTAGCTAGTAAATTAGTAAAGTAAATTAGTAAAACTCTTCTTTAAAAAAATGTATCTTTAAACTAAACTAATATCTGTTCATTCATTTGAACTCACTTGTATACTATCTTTTCATGGTTGAAACTTTTGAGTTCGGACACTTTCTTAAACATTTACTCACACATCTTAACTGCATCAACACTTTTCAGTTTATTCTGCAAATTTAATATTGCTGTGACAAGTTTAATAAGAACGCTATTTCTGGTGTGGAGTTGTGTGAACGATGTAAACTAATATCACGAACCCGTCCATGTTTGAGTCTGGGCTCGAGTCCCAAGTTGGAACTTATCCTGTGGGAAGAACTGTGGTGGAATACATGCTCCACCGGACTGACTGAATATTTACGATAACAAACTTCATATTATGCATTGTAAGACTCTTCAAATGGCGGGAAGTTTGAAGTGGCAATGACAAGTTAACATGAAGATATTATGAGTTTCAAGTTGGTACAAGTGTAATAAATGCTCATAGAATATTGAGAGGCAAGCGAAGAAGTTAATTCATATAATTTGAAACGTGATTACTAAATTTTTCATCAAACCAGGTTTTTAAAATTGACAATTTCAAAATATGTGATTGTTAGGTTTTAGCTGGATTAACGGTCGTTTGACATTTTTCATCATTCTAATTACTCCACAGTTAGGTAATTACAAGTTTTCGGATATTAAACGAACCGTTATAGGACAATTAACGTAATTCACGATGTTTCGTTGGCGAAGTTGCCAACATCTTTCGAGGCTCCCTCTCTGCACGACGACTGAGGACAAACGCTCGTGACAACAGTTCATCCTAAGTCGTCGTACAGAGAGGGTGCCTCCTGAAGACGTTGGTTTTGTTGAAAATTCTCCTGTAACGTTGAGAATTACGTAAGTTCCTTTAAATATTCAAAAAGTTCAATTACCTAACTATAAAGTAAGTAGAGTCGTAATTATTTCTGATGAAAAAAATACATAACACATATTTTTGTAAATATATTTCAATAAGTTTTGATTCAAATAAGGATATAAATAAACAATATTTTAAATATGTTTTGAACAATTGAAAAAAAGTACGGCATGGTTTGACCAGTCGGTAGGTAGACTAGCGGTTTACGCTTCAGACTACGAAAGGTGTAGGATAAAGTTATAGCTGAACACTTTAACTTATCATTGTTTGTGTTGAAAAATTCGTTTAAATCTATCAATGACCAGTCTCAAAGGTCAATTATAGCCTTACATCACTCTTTGATTAAAAAATGAAAAAACTTGTAAAGGGCTCATAAGATCTAACTTACTTAAAAAACAGTACTCTCATAATTAATCATCTTAAAAGTGAGTTAGTAGGATAAAAAAGAAGAGATTTTTCTTTTCCTCAGAACGCGCCACATTCGTTACTTGTAATTTTTATAAACCAACATAAATAGTTACACAGAAAAACAATGAATTACGTTTGTTCTTACAGCGTGTAATTGAATAATTAATATGCAAAATATGTGCGGGCTTACATTATAATTTTTCCAACTGGGATAAAACCAAACTGATTTATGCATGCACGCTCATGTATGTGTGTAACGAATGCATGTTCACGTTGATTTACAGCCAGCGGCGGAAATATCCTGTAGCCATTGTCTTGCTTGATAAATGCCCATAATAATAATCATCATTTCGGCTTAATTGTTCGCATGTTTAATTTCCCAAAAATGAAATAATCATATTATTATTTTGGGGTGTTTGAGCGGAAGAGGCCGCGGGAGGAAGTGGAAACGGGTCCGTCTGGAGATCCCAACATAAGCCTGATGTTTTATTGTAAATTCTGTGCGACGCCATCCCCGTTTTGCGCCCTTATTTTATTCATAATGGAAAGATGGAATATTCTCATCCCCAGCAATAAGTCCCGAGGAAGGGAATTAAAGAATAAAACGTAGAAATGCGATTGTAAATTGAGTAAATATAGCTGTTGTTATTTTTGTTTGCATTTTTTTAGTATCATTTGATAATTGCTTGTTTTGTTGACAAACAAAACTCATGCAAAAAAAAAATGCGCTTACACAAATTAGATTTTGCTATAAGTATTGCAAGTAAAATATATTTTTCCTGTAAAAATAGTGAGAAATGGAAGTTGTGTAAAATGCACAAGTAATATAAGATTCATACAGGGAAATGGTTTCCTGTGCTTGCATATTATGTTCATCTCATTTTCGAAAAATAAAACATGACTGTTATCCTTGATTCTCTACGACTTATATAAAATGTAAAAGGAAACGTAAAACAATTCTTGATTGTTCGTCTGTTTATTTTGTTATAATTCACACACTTCATGTTTATTCTCAAGATTTTTTTTATTTGAGTGTTTCCACTTTTAATCGATTATTTTTAGTTGCTTTCCAAGAACCTATAAATAACTTAACTTTTCAATTAAGAAATAAAATACAACGTTTAGTAAAAGCTAGATATTAATTGGCTTACTTACTAAGTACAAAAGCTAATCGACTTAATATTAAGCTAACATATAAAGGCATGAACGTGAGAAGTAAAGAACGCAATAAAAATTTACTTCGCCCATAAAAGATAATATTCAAAGTTGCTTTATTAATTTGCCTCCTGTATTACGAAAACAAAGAGAAAGGAAACGAACTGTTTGGAAGTTACAAATTTCATTAAAATTAGCCGAATTAATTATATTATTATGTACACGAAATTGTAACACGTAGCCTTTAAAAATTTAATATTCTTTATTGTTACATTGAAACATCCACTTTCGTAAAAAAAGGGTGGAAAAATATTTTTGCAATATTGTAATATTACTGAAAAAAAGTTTTTAATATTGTACTTCCATTGTGTCCAATAAACTCTTAAAATGTTTTTGTTAATAAGTTTTAATTTAATGAGCAAGATGATTCTAAAGGTTTTACTAAGAAAACATATAGTAGGTTTATTATTGTTAGCTGGCTAAAGCAATCTCTGGCTTTGGACCAGTGTGGGAAGCCACAGGAAACCTCCTGATCAAATGTTTAAAAAAGTCTTCCAATGAAAAATCTACTAGAAAACATTTCAAAATAGCTGTAATCATCGCTAATATTTGCGAGAAGTGGATCTGAAACTGTCAAGAGAAACCGACGAGATTCAAACCGGCAATGATTCATTTTAAACAAACGCTCGTCCAAAATAAGCATTTATAGATAATGATTAAAGTGTACAAAATGCTGGAATTTTCATTAAGAAACGAAATACATAAATTATTATTTTTCAAAAGTAACTGTATTACCATAACACTCCTGATTTCATATTCATATTGTATACGTAGTTACGGGTGCCTTGAGATCGCAAAGAGTATTCAAACATACGAAACGTGAGGATTTGTATAAGAAATGTGGAAGATCAGAGAGATGGAGAAGTTTAAGTGTGTTTTTGTATTTTAATTAACATAAGCGTATGGAATGAAACTTCCATTGTTGTGTCAAAATGTGTAAGTCTTATTTTATTCCATCCATCAAAATTGTGTGACTTTAATTCTAAGCTGTTGTTGGTATGGTACGATGAATATGAAAAAGGGATTTTTGGGGATTACAAGTTTTTCAGAAGTACGGATATACCTTAAGGCACTGTTTTCAAGAAAATATTATTTTTATCAGATAATTCCAGTTTTGTGACAGTTTCATTTGTAAAGCTTTTTCTTTCTTAGTGAAAGGCTTAGGTTCAACCCCTCGGGTGTTAGAAATATATTTTTTGAAAGAAATTGTTCTTAGGTTTAAATATAAAAGACCTAATCTATCTTCAATAGAAATGAGATTTTGCATGCTTAAGGAACGGTTGGCTCAAAGTAAATTATCAGCTTGCCCTTATACATGGAAAAAAAACTAAAGATCCATGATATTGACGAAATGTGGATATTGTACAATAATAAAAGGCAGAGTCGTTCCTATTTTAATGTTAACAACTAATATTCAAGAAATAGAAAATATTTAAATTGTTACGAGCATATGATTTCGTGGGGTTTGCTCGTGTATGTGTGTCCGCCTCTAGTATAGTCTACTGTGAGTTTTTGCGTGTGCATTAAGGAGGGCCACTGATGTATGGGAAAAAAAAAATTACGCTGAATTTTAATCTAAGAGTGAAATTATGTTGCTAAATGACGTAATTTAATTGTACAGAAAGTTTCATTAGAATCAAACAACAACTCTTGTCTCCAAATCGACATTGAAATAATGAGAAATTGAAAAAAAATACAAAAAAAATATTTTTACATACTGACTTTAAACCCGATTTTTAAATTTTATTTCTCATGTAAAACAAATATTTAAGGTATAAAATAACACATTTGAGAGAAAAAAGTAAATTACAGAAAGTAAAATTTTGTTATTGATAACGTAAACAATCCGTTTTTTTTTTCGAATTTTGGCCTGACACTGCGAGACGTTATTTTAGGTAAAATATTTTTTTCTAATATTGATTTAAGAAAAAACGTTGCAAAGACTTTTGTACTGTTCTTCAAAGACATTTTGCTAGTTTTCGTATGATAAACGCAGATGAGATAAATCCATTTGCCCACCGTGTGCTGTGAAAAAAAATGAGATCTCCATCAGATGTCTTTTGAGATGTTAGTGGTTCAGATGTATTTTTCTGCCAATTTGTAATACCACAGTAAGTTGTAACAACAAAGTTAATTCATGGAACTTGTAAGAGTCAATTTTTCCACCTTGCATGATTAGAATTTTTAGAATCTTACGTGTATCTGCGAGGAGTTCACTTAGGTGTTTGTGAAGATTCGTAACTTCGCTATCAGTAAGTTTTCTGAATGAGCAAAGCAACTATTTTTTCACTTGGCGCAATCAATTATCATTTTAGGTTCTCCTGATGAATATTTTTAATTTAAATAAACTTCGATAAATGTCGGAAACCATCTTTGCAATAGGGTAGCACTTACAAATATCATAAATGTAACTGAACATAGTTAAACTGAAAAGTAATCATTCTTTTTGAGTATATGTATGTACCTTAAGAAGGTTACTGCTAAAAAAATAAGACATATTATTATAAATCAAGCTAAAGCGTATGCTTGAATAACATAATTTGCCAAATTAATAAGTTTTTTAAGGGATCCTAAGCTCTATAGCTCGCGGAATCCACCAAGCATAGGATTTTTTTCCTGGAGTTTTATGGGCTAAGTTTATGTTTTTAAGACCAACTTGTATAGATATAATTGATCTGTACTTAAATCTTGTGCGAATAAATCATAATGGGTATTAAAGGTTTTTTTGAAAACTACTTGAAACCATGCAGAACTTCTGAAGTTATGAGTGCTGCCACTTTTCCCAAAACTCAATACCTGTAGAAAGTTTTTGCCAATGTAGAAACATCCAGTAAGCCTTTTTTGAAAAGTTGGCGATGCAACTTTGGAAATGATTCTTGTGAGACTGGCTGTGGAGATATACATACTCTATGATGATGGTGTTTTATGTTATTTTAAGATTTAGGCGTGTTCTTTTACCATCAATGTATTTTGGTTCGATTATCTAAGCTTTTTTACGTAGATTCTTTTTTCTATGATTTCTTAGTTACTTTATAACGACTATGGCTGTACCTATTTCCAATAATCATTTTCTCTGATGTTTGCTAGTCAGTTAGGAAGCTTCACTCTTGTGCGAATACTCCGCAATCTCTATGAAAGGCGCATTGATTTATTTCTTTACATTTACAGGACAATAAATGTAAAACAGCACATTATTCATCATCTTCATCATAAGCTCAACAGTCTTGGGTGGGTTTTTTTTTAAACAATATCAGTTGTTTTTGGAGATTTTGGCGTTTTTTCGTGATTTTCAAAACATTTCTTGTCCAGTTGTGCAGTTACATTACTGCATTAAAAGATACATTTCATGACACTTCATGCTTTCTAAAAGAATAAAACAAATTTTATCAGTCACAGGGCATTGAAATAAGTTTCGTATTCAACTCATAGTGACAACGCGCGGTCACAAATTCTTTGCAAAATAGTGAAATTCGACGCTCTCTCTACCCCTCCTACTGCTTATTTAGTGAAAAAATAACTTGTTTGTTTGTACTATTGGTGCGCATTACTATATTTTATGCACAAAAATATAGAAATTACCGTAAAATCTCAATTCCTTATTGTATTATTAGCCCTCATGAAAAATGATACAAATGTCATTTTTTCGAAATTTTGAGGCCGATTTGGAGACAGATGATTAATACTTTTACGGAATTTTATTTTACACACGTAATTTGAACTTCTTTTGGCAACATATTCTTACTATAAGATGATTATTATCCAAACAAAAAAAAAATCGGCCCTCCTTAGTGTGCATGCGACTTGGCACGTAGTTTGTTAGTGTGTAACTAGAGACGTGTCAAACGCTGTAGATGTGTGTGGAGTGGTTCACTATGGAAGGGTCTGGACTGCGCGAGAGGCGTCCATATGGGTGGTATATATTAAAATCGCAAATGAGTAGAAGCGAGTCAATTTAAACATAGAACCGTGAAGTCGATAAGCCCGGAGCTTGAAATCAGTCATTGTGTGAAATACATCTTGAAAAATAAATTAATTGCAGTTTGATTAAAATAACCCAAATAAAAACATAAAAATATATTGGACTGAATTGCTACAGTTGCAAAAATCAGTAGTTTTGAATCAAGGACGGATACCATTTTGCGGGAAAAGTTTTGTAAAGAGAAAAAAGTACAATATTTTATTACAAATCTTCTACATGCCACCTTACTTTCAACGTGATTGTCCTCAAGCTGGAACACGTTTCTCCCATTTCTGCGGGTCCACATTCACCGTCACCATCCTCAAGAGACTTCAGCAACCCAAGTATACAACTTTTCGCTTAAACACAACCATCATTAATAAAGTATGAAAACTGACAAAGCGCCTCGTGTTTTCATACAGTTTTTGGTATAACGTTATGGTTGAGTGTTTCACGTTTAATCTAACACATCACAAAGAGTGGCTGCGACTTCATAAACCTTTACTCTGGGGAAAGACAAACTGATGACATACTCAGGACTACAGCTGCAAGGTAATTGAGTCTTTTCATTCACCTTTCCATAGCCAAGTGACTACTACAAATAAGAGGTTCTGTATAAGAATTTTAATTCAAAATATATTTTGCAGTTAAAAATGACGCAAAAAATTCAGTGCTTCTAGAATAATTATTAAGTACGTATCGTATGTTAAAACTACGTTTCTGTATCATATATTTTGACTTACGTATTTTGATAAAACAAAAATTTGGCGCCTGTGCCGGTGACCGGTCCGTAGTTCAGTGGTAACACTTCGGACTCTGAATGGGAAGGTTGTGGGTTCGATTCCCGGCGAAGCACAAAAAAATACCATTTATATTTTCAAATTTGCTCTTCGCTGGGTTGAAAAATTCATAAAACCTTTGCCAACGACCGGTCACTAAAGGTCCATCCAGCCTTACAACAACTGGGTCTTGCTTGAGAATTGGCGCTTTGTAGCGACGACGATCAAGCTCGTCAAAAGGTCGATAGCTCAATTGGTAGAATGCTTGCATTCCATGCCGAGAACAAGGGTTCGATCTCAAAGGTTTACTCAGCCTTCACAAGAAATGAGAACCAGCCCCCCCGGGAGCTGGGAAACCCCCACTTCAACTGAAATTGGTTGGTGTGAGGCCGGCCCCCTTACCTGTAAAAATAAATAGGTCCCGAAGCGCCACATGCGACCCCTTCGGGGATAACTCAGGCAAGAAGTTGCACTATATGTGTAGCTTAGTTGCGTTTTTTTGTGCAGATGGTTATTAATTGATTAGTACTTCAAAGTCCTTTTCACGACGATTTCTTTTCAGGCGCGCTTGTGCAAATGGAACGGTCAGGAGTTTGCTTGTTTTTAATGCTTTTTGAAACTTTCTCACGTGATAGCGCAAAGTCTAATAATTTAAGGCTGTACAAACCGTGGTTGAAAATTCAAATGTTGATTCATAGATTTTGTAATCCAAGCAAAGATAATTTTTTTAAGAAAATTATTTATATTTAATCTCCTCAAGAAAGGGACGAATAGTTTTTGAGCCCTTGATTTTTTAACATCCTCTTCTCCATATTCTAAGTTGCAAAGGAAAGATAATATAAGATTTATATTAAATGCATGCCCAAAAATAGACACGTGTAAGTTCACGCTTAGACATGCTGCATGTGTACTTATAAAATGAAATCCAAACCTTAAATTAACACACACCTTGCAACTTTTGCTGACCTTCCCTGAAACAGGGGTGACATTGTAAAAGTGAATCTTTTTTTACAGTTTGGGTGGTCAGTTTCATGCAACCCTATAAGCCAAGGAATCTCAATCTTCGTTATTTATGAATTATGTTTTACATGTACAACTAATAATATTTGACGCAATTTTTTTAAGCTGTAATATTTAAAGGCTTTTGTAGAGAATATTGTTATCTATCAGTATTACTTTCTGACTATCTGATTGGGTTTCCACTGAGGGGTACAGGTAAATATAATCAGAGTAGGCGGGAAAAGTCATCGCGCGCCGCCCAAGGTCCCGCCTATTAACTAATGAAACCAGAGCCTGCCCTGAGGCGATTGACTGAAGACTTCATAAATGTAAAGTGGATAAGGCGTTGCCACTCAAATTCGCATTATTGAAACAGGCATAAGTTCAAGCCCCGCCTGTGTTGTGTCCTATCGAAAGCAACTTTGACTTTGGTTTGAAGCAGATGTTTAAAATCTAAGTTGCAAAGATTTATTGTCATTTATGGCTCATATTGAATACATGACCACAAGCAGACAAATCTCCCACAAGCAGACATGCTCAAACCCTCCTCGTAGGTACCCGTCCTGTATGTATGTGTCAGAAGGACCCACAGCACATGGACGCTCATGCAAAGCTATATATTTTCTCAAGTGACGAAAGGCCTTCCCGTGAAGTGAAAGCAACGGCACGACAAAACAAGAACCTCTAGGTCAGAGGCGTGCCCATGATTCTAAAAGTAAATGGGTAAGTTCGTTCTTTCACACGCTGCCTGTGCACTTACAGAATAAACAGAAACTCCATGAGTATAAGCTTTGAAAACTCCTACCGCCTTTCTCTAAAACTGAGTTGGCATCGGCAAAAGTCAACCAAGTTTTTACATCATAGGGGTCAGTCTCAGACCAACTTTTTGTCAAAGAATGCCATTGGGTAATTGGTTATTACCTAATGAATTAATAAATAATAATGTTGGAACCTGTTTCTTGCCAAGCAACCTACGTTGGTGAATTGCACACCTCTTGACAACTATGTTTTAAAGAAAACTGAAAACACAAAAAATAAGAAGATATGTAATACGTTAATAAAATTGTCAATTGTTATTCTAGTGCGCCGGCCATATGCAATCTAAACACAAATAGGTGAGTTTGACAATAACAATTATGCTCGTATCCTCGTACACAAGCAGTAAGTGGGCCCAAGATGGCCGTGCCGGAAGTAAGTATGGGTTTCGCACCGTTAGCAATTCCACAATCCTCGCTTCACCTATTGGCTCCCCGGTAGGTCTTCCACCAACCAAGCGCGGATCGGCTTTAATTTAAGTTCACAAACAGACCTAATGAAATCACGGCCACTTCGGTACAGCACTCAAAGTATAAAACGTTACGCTAAACTTAAACGTAGCGTTTTACCAAAAAATAGTAAAAACCGAAACGATCCCTTGAGGGACGGGATTAGTTTCTATACAGTTTTTGGTAAATGTTATGGATGAGTTTGAACGCAAACTTTTAAACTTGGGGTATTCCAGGCCTGTGGGAATGATAAAGCGAGAGGGAGATATAAAGGGCTACCCGTAGTTGTGAGAGAGGCGTAGATCATAATGCAAGCTGTTGTAAATTAATTAATGTAAAATCTAAAATGGTAGCTTACTTCTGAGGAAGAAGCAATAGTTCATTAACAACAATAGAGTAAGTTTTCTTTTGTAAAGCGTTCATTCTTGAGGGCATTAGAATCAAAAAGGCAAGTGTCCTATTATAGACTATATATGGGACACTGTGTCATATAGACTATCTATGGGACACTGTGTCCTATACACTATTGTCCTATTGACTATCTATGGGATACTTGTTTTTTGATTCTAAGGCCCTTATTTATGGAAATTCGTTATTTTGAGATGATAGCTCTTTTATTAATTACCCTTTTACGTATTTCCTTCCCTCGATTTAAAGCCTTGAGATACTTTATTTTTTAATTTTTTTTTTGTACGATCAAAGATTATTTTTTCTTTGGATTTAATACCTACTAACCTTTTAAAGTACCTACGTAGTTGGATGACCAAGAACATAATGCTAGGTTGTTACTTTTTTAATGAAAAATAAATAAATAAGAGCTTATTATTTAAGCTCGGGTGTTTCAAACAAAGTAGAATCTAAATCCAAATCTATCTAAATATAAGCTGCAAAGATATGTATCATTTGAGATTCATATTAAATGCATTCCACAAGCAGACACGCATAATTTCACGCTCACACAAGCCGCATGTGGACTTACAATATAAAAAACCCAATCTCAAATGAACATAAGCCCTGCAACTCTTGTCGACCTTCCCTGAAACAGAGGTGACATTGGCAATGTGAACCATTTTTTATAGTATGGGTGGTCAACCTCATACCAAGATTGAATAACACATAGAATAAGTCTGGATAAAAAAATATGCGATAATAAAAACTTCTCAAATCACCCAGGAAGATTTTTTCAGTTTCAAGTCACAACTACAGTTGAAACAACGCACCGTAAGACTTACTTACGCTGATCAAACTTAAGACATGTTTCATTATTTTCTGGGTATTTTTTTTCAAGATAATTGCATCACTTACTAGCTTAGCCTTATTTATTAAAATATTAAACAATATTTTTCATGACGATAAAAAAAAAACATTGCTCCCAAAAATGTGAATAAATGTCTACATATAACAAACACTACCTATATATTTAAAGGTTCGAATCTCACCTTGCATTTTTTTGTACAAATATCAAATACATTTTTATCTATCCTGGAATAAGCCTCCAATAAAAACCTCCTGTTGTCTAATTACAGGTTATCAGTGGAGCGGATAACACTCAAATTGAGTAACCCAATAACAGGCGTAGTCCCCAATACAAATACTATCATAGCGACTAGCGGGCCTACGCGACGGGATCCGCTGTCGCTCGATATTTAGACGAAGGGCAAACACAAGGAGACTGCTGGAGGGAGGAAGTGTTTATCGAAGATTTAGGGATGAAAATTGTTATGTTGAAGCAATGCAGAGATAAGGCATCGATAGAACTGTATTTCAAAATCTAACCAAGGTGAGATTCGAACCTCGGAATATTTAGGTAGTGTTATCGATATATATTACATTCGTAATTTAAATAGGAAGTGTGAATTATTTTTATCTTTAATTATTGAAATTGTACTGATTGCCTTATAATCAGAGATTTTATTTGATATTGTAATGTTTTTGGTTCGACAAGTCTCCAAATTAAAACATACAGGTCTTCTTTCAGGATCTTTATTGGCACTGAATTTATTTTTACAACTGATATTTATTTTTAACACTTTTGGTAACACAAATTTATTTTCACAGTTCAGTATCGCTTACACTCTCCTAATCAAAGGCAACTATCTCACTGGCCTAGTGCACTCAATTTTGCTCCTTATATACTGTAGTGACAGAACTCTCTAGGAGCTAATTTTGTTAGTAAGCTCGCGAACATTCTACCAACTTCAAGAGTAAAAAAGGATCATTTAATTTCTAGATGTCTTAAGCCTATAATTATTGCTACCTACGGTGTACACCTATATTAACCTACTTTTGACACACTACTATAATAACTATCACTACCTACGATGTACATCTATATTAATCGACATTTACATAACAATATTAAAAAATCGTATTGCATAATGTAAGCAGGAGTCGACAAAGCGCCAAATGCAAATTATTTATATTTTTTTATACAATAGGTTATATAGTGATTTTTTTGCAAAATTAAATGTTTTATTACTCAACCAAGGCTTAAGCTCGTATAATATAAGTAACTCGATTATTTGAATAGAACAACTACTACTTTTGTATGAGGCTGACCCCCATGCTGTAAAAACTTGGTTCACTGTTTCGAATGCCATCCAGGTTTCAGGGAAAGGTGGCAGGAGTTACCAACTTTATGTTCATGTCAGGTTTGTTTTATTTTGTTATGTTTAAGCGCGAACGTATTTGTGGGCATACATTATATATGAACCTTAAATTTAAATATATCTATGCAACCAAAATTACATTTTATTTTTGAACTGAACTTGTCACTCTACGTCACGATCAATTCAGAGAATAACCAAAACGTTGCTTAGCATTCAAATGATAAATAAGTTAAAGTACACATTGTTACAAAGTTTTTCATTTCTTCTTTATCGCACCATAAATAAATACTTTTTCAGATCATTTTACGACAATTCCGGAAAACGGATCCTCAAGTATAAAACGAAACAAATAAAGTCGACAGCATTGTTCACCAAAAACAAGATGAACAAGAAAACAGAGCCACACTTTGCGTTTCAGTTTTTATAAATTTTCAGAGAAACTCTGCACTTGAGTATAAGTGTTAACTTTTACATTTGAGGTAGGTAGTGACCCGGATCTCTGCATGTTTATGCGGCTCATTATTTAGCATGGAGGTTTGCTGACCCTCCACCGTAGCAGAAGAGTGTCAAACTTATCATCCGGGATCCGGAACAAAGTGGTGCACGTAGTCCGGCCATTGCTCATGCTGTATCGGAAATATTGCAAGTACTCCTTCATACTAGATTGTGTAATGTTTTTGTGTGCATACAAAGTATTGGAGTAAGGTATATCCTATTTATAACCATGTTAGCTGGTAACAGGTCTCAAATTACAGAAAATTAAAATTCAAAATACTTTAATATCTGATAAAAATCGCGTGGATCTAATCTAATCTAATATTAGCTGCAAAAATATGTTACATTAAGGATTCACATTATATGCATTTTCACACGCAGACAGGAATAAGTTCGCGCTTAAACATGCCGCATGTGACCTTACAATATAAAACCCCAAATCTCAAATGAACATACGCCCTGCAACTCTTGTCGACTTTCCCTGAAAAAGCGGTGACATTGGCAAAGTGAATCATTTTCTACAGCATTAGGTGGTCATCCGTATACCAACCTATAAGTCAAGGAACATACACAACAAATTACATTTTTAAAATCAATAAATAATAATATGTATAAACATCAAAACTAAAACTGAATACAAAATTTTAACTAAAAACCCCTAGTCTTAGCCGCCAACATTACAGATCAACCACCATTTCTTACTGTCCTTACGTATTTATTTTATTTCATCCAGAGTCATAACCTTCTTATTTAGGCAGGCGTGGATTATTTAGGTATTTCCAATTTATTTTTAATTGTTGCTACATATTCGACTTTTCAGCCACAATGTCCTTTAACGTCCTTGAGTCTTTTTTTTTCGATCTCTCCGTGTATGATACTACGTAGGTACCATGAGTTTTCCAGTCTTGGTTATGTTTGCAAAGTACAACAACCTTCTCTTGCGGATAATTGGCAACGTTGCATTTATACTAAATATGAAATAAAAGCAACGAGGATTCTTCTCTTTTTATTTTTGCATTCTACTTATGACATAACATTTAGTTTAAGTCGTTAACTAAGAAAAGCTTTATGAATATGGAAACTTCAAGCAAAATTCTTTGTTTGGTTTATGCGGAGTTTTGACCTTTAAAATTATGACTGAATAATAACCAATGTCAAGACAAATCGTTCCCCCGGGCTTGTTTGGCTTATCAACCAATAAAGATAACCTTTTAATAAAAAAGTCTTAAAAATTATATTCTTAAAAATCTGAGCTAAGAAAAAAAACGTAAATCATGATAATGAGAGAGTTGTTTTAAGTATTCTAAAAATAAATTTCCAATTTTCTTACATTGGCCCAGAACACATTCAAACATTGCTCATGTGAAAGTACTTCTGATGGACATAAGACAAAGAAGTACCAATGGACAAAATAATAAATATATTGTGGGGCTTTAATTTTTTTTTTGCATTTAATTGAATGAGAATAAATTACGTATTTTTATATTACCAAAGTCAATCAAACTGCTACCAGATCGATAGTACCGCGGGTGAGTTACTACAAGCGAAAAATTCCAATATTTCGAAAGGAATGCGATAAGATTTATACCCTCGATCCCAGGGGTCCTTTCGTGGAAAATAATAAGCCATCAAACAATATGAAGAGAAAAAAAACACACACACAGCGTATGTAATAAGAAAACTGAAAAGTATCGGCTCCGCAAAGGGAAGAGAGAAAGTAGAGTGTATGCGCTCACTCCCACAGCAATTGCTCGTATCTTTACAGCCCATCTGAAACAAAACATTTTTCCTGACAAGGCGAAGGAGTCTTTCATCATCTTTCTCTGTATAAAAAGGTTCAAACTCAATTTAGTTTTTGTGTTTGTTTTTCTGCACATATTTTTTGGCGCGGTCCCTGCGCGGGAAGGTGGGGGGGAAAAGAGCAAACTATTAAATGACGTTCAAGAGCTGTTACGTGGATTTTTTTGTCAGAATAAGTCGTAAACAAACACTTGTAAGAAGGTCGTAAATAAATATTATGGCACGGAAGAATTTTTACAAAATAAACTTCCAAAATGTTTGCACACCTAAATAACATTCCCTTACGGTTTTGTAAAGACATCCTGAGCAAGTATTTTTAAATAAAAGACGTTCCTTTTTTCACCTCTGAGTGGAATCTGTAATATTAGTTTCCAAAGCGAAAAAACAAAATGCGAATTGTAAGCATTATCCGAATAACAAAAGTCTTGTAACGCAACGCAACTCAAAACGCAACTACACTACACTCATAGTGTAATTTCTTGCCTCGTTATCCCCGAAGGGGTCTTGTCTTGTCTTGTATCCTGCCGCCATTCCTCTAGGGTTGGCCAGTACCTCCACACAAGTGCCTCCACTTGACTCTGTCCCTGCATACTTCTTTCATCTCATCTAATTTCATCACTCTTTTCATGCATGCTCTTCTCTTGTTTCCACTCTGTAAATTCCATTCATTCGCAATCTCACTTATCTGATCAATCCATTCTTTTCTAGGTCTTCCCCTTCCACGCTTACCTATTACATTCCCTTTATACACTCTTTTTGTCAGTCGGTCTTCATTCATCCTTTCGATATGTCCAAACCATCGCATCACACTTCTTTGAACTTTCACTTTCACGCTTTCTTTTACTCCGCATTCATTCAGAACCCATTCATTTCTCACTCTATCTTTCAGTGTTTTTCCTGTCATACTTCTCAAATGAGCCATTTCTACGGTGCATACCTTATTTACTTCTCTTTCATTCACCGTCCATGACTCGCTTCCATACATCAGGGTCGGCAACAATATACAATTGTTTACCGCCATTTTCATTTTCTTTGGTATCCTTTTATTCTTCGCTATTCTACCAAACGCTCCTATCACGCATCTTCCTTTGCTGGCACGCTTCTCTAATTCCTTCGTCATCTTACCATTCGCCTCAAACTTGCTTCCTAAATAGTCAAACTCATTCACTACTTCAACTTTTTTTCCATTCAAATTAACTGTAAGTTCCTCACATACTTCATTCCTGTCAAAAACTAATATTTTTGTCTTATTCGCATTCACTTTCAAGCTATTTTTACAAAACGCATCATTCAGTTTGTGGGGTCGCTTGTGGAAAGTTAAACCTATTTATTTTTATTTTATTGCCGGTCTTACGCTAACCACTTTAGTTGAAGTGGGAGTTTCCCAGCTCCCGAGAAGGGGAGAAGGGGGTTTTTTGGTACTCATTTATTGTGAAGGCTGAGTAAACCTTGCCGGTATTTTATTTTGGGGTTTGAAATAAGCACCGAAATGGGAAATCATTTCTGACACCCTCGGTGAGATTCGAACCCGAGCTCACGGGGCGGTATGCAAGCAATCTACCAACTGAGCTATTGACCGGACTATCACCTGACATCTTGTCAATGGATTAATAGTCGAAGAGTTACTATGCTTGGCATTCAAGAAGATCTCAATTCTTGTACATTCTAAATTATTATTATACTGTTCCTTGACTTATAGGTTGGTATGCGGCTGACCACCCATATTGTAAAAAAATGGTTCACTTTGCCAATGTCACCCCTGTTTTAGGGAAGGACGGCAAGAGTTGCAGGGTTTATGTTCATTTGAGATTGGGTTTTTATAATGTAGGTCCACATGCGGCATGTGTTAGCGCGAAATTATACATGTCTCCTTGTGGGAATAAATTTAACATAAATCTTAAATTATATATATATCCTTGCAGCTTTGACTAGATTAGATAAGATTAGATTGTCGAAATTTATTATGACTACCAAGATTTTAGGATAAGAACAAAATATCGCTTGAAGAAAAGGTAATTTTATTTTTAAATACTATTATACTTTGTAAATATATATAATCTTCCACCTTTTTCTACAGATATTTTTTTTCTTCGGTCGATCGATAAAAACGACATTTTCTTCAAATATTTACCCATCTTACATTTCATTCATAACATATTTTATTTAACATTTTATAAAATATACTTTGAAAAAGGTGGATAAAATGGTGTCTGGCTTTGCTTTTACTCATGTGACTTGTTTATTTTTACTATTTATATTTCTACATGTAATAAATTTCAGGTATGAAAGGTCAACAGGCATGTATGAAATTCCATTGAAAGATTCTTGGCAATTCTATCCACACACACGATCTTTTCTCTCAGTAACTTATTTTTACTTTCATTCTTGGTATTTTTTCTCATAAACTCAACTTGTCATTCTTTGCATTGTGAATGAATTATTATTTGGTGTTTCATCTATCTTTTCAATTTTCTAAATTTAGATGTTTTCCATTTTCTATTTTATTAAAAAAAATGAGGCTTACTCGATTTGAATAATAAACTATTTATAAGAAATTTTTATTTTAATTTTAAATAAACTATGCCTTTATAATCTCAATATATGTTCTTAAAAAAACAAGCGTAACAATTAAAAGCAAATAATACGAGTGAGAAATTAATGAGATTACTAATAGTTAATTTTTCACTGTTTTCATATTTTGGAACATTAAAAAATCACTCTTTTTTTTCAAATATATTTTGTGTTTGTTTAAACAAAATGTTTTAATTTTATAATTTTTTTTTTTTTTTTTTTTTTTTTTTTTATTTATAATTTTATAATTTTTATTATAATTTTTAAAAATTTAATTAATAAAAAAGTCTTTCTTATCATCAGGTCAATGATCTTTAACAAGACAAGGCCGTACTAGAACTAACAGGCCGTGGCGCGCCCTATCCCCGTTACGAACTTAGTGCTACCACACAATAATACAGGGACTTGCCATTCAACTCATACAAGAAATACTTACTTGTAACTGATGATTTCTTAAATATTAACTAGTAATTATTTATCTCAAGCAGTCAGACCTCCAAATACTCCTATATTTACACAGTAATACTGAAAAGAAGTCAATTTTGCCCACATATACTCATAGTAGAAAACAAACAACGATAGAGGTTTCAAATTTTTAATTTAGTTATAATAATATATATTATGTATAAGTCAAGGAACTAAATTAATAAAAACTCTACAATATGACAAAAAGTAATATAAATAAACCATTGAAATAAACACAAATTAAGTCACTACACAAAAGACATCCGAAAACTTCCAAACTAATTTATCAACAGATTGAATTTTTTTCTTTAATGATTAGTTAGTTGAAAAAAAATTTTTTTTTTTTACACTTTACTAAGTTTTTTAAACGCATTTCACGTTTTTGAAACACTTATTGATAAAGGTATTTTTTCACAGCATGAATTTGCACCAAAACATAACACCATTCAACAATATAGCTTTTCGGCATTTGTGTGACGTTCGGACAATTATAGGTTATGAACAAATTGAAAGAAGTTTTTAAGAAAAAAACTTACAAAAACACATCTAATTGTACATAAATCCATACGCAAAAGTTCCATGACCCGTTTACTATAATAAAACAGTAATGTTCCATGAAAAATTCAACTTATTGCAAAAAACACCACAAAAATATGACAAGACGTGTGATTGTAATTTTAATTATTGAGTTATTGTGTGAATTTAGTACTTTCTTAGCAAAATAATGTACTCAAGACTTCGAAAAAATGATAAACTTTCAGACACAGTAAAGTTTTTAGACAATAATATAGTTTTTATATTTTAAACTTATTTTTTAAGATTACAACTTCACTCCCGAAATGTCAAAAATGGCGACTAAATTGTACTACCGCAGTCGGCCGTTGGCGTTGCGCCGCACTAAGATGGTGACGTGATCATCCAAAATTTCAAACGCTTCCCGGCCTGTATCTCTAGTATGGCCTTGTTAACAAGAGGAAAAAAGGGTTACATTAATTAAATTTATATAAAACAACTTGATACAGAACCTACGTATTAGAGTCTCTGTATGGAGCAAGCAGGTTTCTTTGAGAATAATCTAGTTGGTATTCATCACGAGCGGGGTGTGTGTAAGGTCTTGATGTTATTTACTAAGTAATCGCATTATTATGAATCATAAAACATAATCCGTGTTCCTGAGCGTAGAGCCGAGCTTGCTACAAACTTTCAGATAAAGAAAATACGTCTCGGGGTAAATCCTATACACGGACTGAGGATAATAAATTTCAGAATTAAAATGTATAGCTCTGGAATAATTATAAACAAACTGAAATTATGAAACATGTTCTCAAATATTTTCATGCACTGAAAATATTGAAGTCGTTTTAATAATTAAAACATTTATTAAAATGAATTATTCCTGGTATGAGACTTTAAGAAGTCATTTTTAATTTGTGCTGTATACGATTTTAATGGCAATGATCAACCTTGCAGAAGTCTCTTGAGGTGATATTCACACAAAACAGCGCTCAACAAAAATAAGTGTGTTGATTTTTATTTATTTGTTACATTCAGCTCATCTTTCCACGATATTTTGAGCCGACGATATTCTATTTTCAATTCATATTTATTCACTATTCTCGGGCATTTGTTGCTTTCATTGAACTAAGACTTGTCATACTATTTTGAAGATCCTCGGCTTTAAGGTTTGTGATATGATGTTCTTAATTATAATATTTTATCATATCTTCACAGTGCACACATATGTGTACAATATAGGGCGTTATATTTCAGGCGTCAAAATTTAATATCGCCGTATTACCTTCCATTAAGAACTAACCATGATAAATTAACTCTTGAATCTCAGAGCATTATTCTCAAGTTGCTGTAGGTAAGTTGAGAATAATATGAGACACCCGGTACAATAATATTGATCATTTAACGGCAAAATGGAGGACTGGCGCCATTGTAATCACACACGAGCTTTTGATTAATTACCTTTTGATAATATTTCAGCCACGAAGGGATCCGCGCGTAGTAAAGAAACTACCATATAGAAATAATAACTGATAACAAGGAGTTATTAAATAACATAAAATATGAAATATGAACTGAAAAAATGAAAAATAAATCAATTTGAAAGGTTTTTTCATTGTAAATTAAAAAATTGCAATACTGGTAAATGTAGATGGCTTAGTTTTGTACTGAATTGTACTGAATAAGAAAAAACAAGAAGTTGTGCAAAATTTTGAAAGATACCTTTACTTTTCTGATTTCAGTGAGGTCTGCATATTTCAAACGTGAAAATAGTTGTAACGGCACACGGTTTGATTGTTAAGGTATAGGCTAACTAAAAAAAATGTTTAAGTTGCTTAGAATCCTAATTCAAATGACAAATAACTGCGCAAAAAACTTTTCCACTACTTCTGTGGTGTGATTTATTAGATCAAATGACAAAAGTTACTTTTTTATGAGGGAAAATTAGGTTTAAACAAGATTACGAATGAAAATCTTTGAAAGAATATGGTGGATAAGATGTAATTTCATATTGCTTATCTCGTTATTGTTCACGCCAGCTTACAACGTCCACATTTTCTTACTTGACGCCGGATAAGGCAGAGAACGTCTTGTACTCACATGCGTCTATTTCAGGCAACATCCGTTACTTACTCATCTGTATCAATTTCGACAGATTATGATCTAAAGCATGTTACACGAAGGTCGATAAAGCTGCCTCGGCATATTGGTATTATTGTCGTGTATCTGCTTTGATTGACAGAACAGTAATTGGTTCTTGATATTAATGTTTGACTCGTTTCTGACACATCTTCCTCCAAGCGGAATAGAACAGGTACGGGATTATATGTGAGGCATGTAAAATATTATTATCTCTACAAGTACCACACGCAGAATTACAGCGGTTACATAGTATACACATTCATACATATTTAGATATCTATAATTTTAAAACATGAAACAGATACTTAATGAGCATTTACATAGCATAGAACAGGCAGATTAGTGTTTAAGCTGAAAATAATCCAAAGCAATGAAAATTAAAGTTAAATCTATCTTGGTTTTTCTGAAAAATGTGGATGACTGAGAAAAATAAATGTAGACAGTTTGTAGAAAAATGGTAATTTCCTATGTACTTTAGTAAAGATATATGTTGAAAAAACTTGAATCAAGGTATAGATAATTATTTTTGTAAAAAGTATTTCAGAAGATTCATGGCAAAAAAACTTTTATACGTATGTATTCTGAATTATTTTTCATTTCTCTCCATTTTTCGTTTCTCCAAATACGAAATCTTGAAGCTGTAAAGCTCGCAGCTTTGTATTGTTACAAAATTTCCTCGGCGCCGAAAAAATCGTGTTTTCATTTTTAATTTCTCCCATTCCCATATTTCTTTTCCGTTCGCTACATTAACTCTGTCACTGAAAAAAAATTGTATTTGAACGAGTCACGAAATAAGAAATAATAAATAATCGCACCAGAGGGCTATAATAATTTTTAAAGTGGCCCTTAAACACCAGCATAAATTTCATTTTAATAGAAGTTTCTCCACCGGATTAATAATTCATTTGCAGGGAGAGCTCGCTTTGTGAGAGGTGCAGATTTTTGTTTCAGCCAAAGATTTTTTTTCGCATATTTCTTGGTGTTTGAATGAAGACTTGAGTCTTGTGAAATGCTTAGTGCTCCAAGTACGAAACTTTTTTCAAAAATGTATATCTTTTAAAAGAGCTTTTCTAGTGAGAGTTTAAGTTTATTAATACTTTTGATACAACACTATGGGGAAGCTTAAATATAAGAGCGAGTTGGGGGTGAGAAGAACTTAAATCCTTGTCGCTGAGATGACTGAGCGAGGATTTGGGAGCCTCGCATGGTTTGTGAGATAAATGTTGTAAAACTTTCCCCAAGGTCATACGCAGTCTTATTTATTTCATGAAATTACACATCAAGTTTAAGTAAAATTAATTACTCGCGTGAGTAAGATACTTAAGCGTAGCGGACAACTGCTGGAGTGAAATTCATCCTGTGACTTCTGACGTGATAAGTAACATTTACTCGCAAAATATGACAACAAAGTAAAACAATTAGGTAAGCTGCTTCAACAAAGTTAGAAAAGTGTTAAGTACAAACTCAGATTTTTAATTGTTTTGACATTAATGTTACTCTTAGCATATCAAGATAAACAAAGTGTTTGTACCCGCACACTGGTAGGTAGTATATTTTCCAAATATAGTAAAAGGGAAAATTTTGAGCTTCAATTTTCACTTTTGAACTTAGTCATGGGTAAAATGTTTACAAATATTACTTCTTCTACATATTCTTAAATTATGGCGTTAAGACTATACAGTCCATTGCATGATACAATCTATGCTTTATTTATTTATTTTTAAATAATTTGTGAAGAAGAATGCAATTTGCCAACCTATTCTGCCTGGCCAGAAACAGGTATTAATATCATCAATTAATAATTAATTAGATTTTGTAGGGTTTGTGTATTCACACAGTGAAAATTCATTTTTTTTAAATAAAGCTATTTTTTATCATTAATTGATGAGGCATTCACTTTGTAACCTTTCATTTTTAAAAAATTAAAATTAAAAAAAAAAAAATTGTATAAGGTTACGGGACGGGGGGCGTAACCTTATACAATTTGTTTTTTATTTTTAATTTTAATTTTTTAAAGCTATTTTTTGTTTAACGTAGTTTATTTTCACAATAATATTTTATATCTCGAGCACTTTCGACCATCAATATTCAGGTCATTATCAAGAGTATTATCTTGATAATGACCTGAATATTGATGGTCGAAAGTGCTCGAGATATAAAATATTATTGTGAAAATAAACTACGTTAAACAAAAAATAGCTTTATTTTATAATAATTAATTATTGATTATTTTTATGAATTATTAAATGATAATAACCCAATTGCATCTGTTGAACCAGGGTCAAAGTTATGGTTAAATGACCCAAGCGGGGATCGAACCAACGTTATTCCATTCCAAACACGCTAGATTGATCGACACACTTGGCCTCTCGGCCATAACACCAACATATTTTCTCGAAATGAAGATAACATTACGAAAATGAAGATAAAATAATTGTCTGTGATTCAATACATGCATTTATTTCATGCATTTCAAAAATGCCCGATTGTCAATTTCGGATAATTATATATAGCAATCCTTTTTTTCGTATTTTAAACCTTACACTATAATAAAACATTTTTTTAATAATATTGTCTAAATTTTATTCCTGTTGGATTTTTTTCGGCTGTAAAAAAGTAAGTTTACCTCAAAATTAAGTACAGGTATGTTTTTGTTTACTTCTTTGTATTAGAAATATGTTCTGCTACGAAACATCCAGGAAGTAATATCATTTCATACGTCTTCATGGATTCCCGGTTTCATCATTTCCCGCCACAATTTGTGGAGAATTTTCATTGGTCAGCTGTTTTCCGGATCAACACAAAACAAAAAAGCAACTATTTTCTCGCTTGGCACACTGGCTTTAATATAAAATAGTATGAAATTTGACAGTAACTAATATCAAAATATCAAATATCTATCAAAAATAGCATGTTTTATGTACGCGTCCACAATTTTAGTTTCCATAGCAAAATGTAAGAGTTAACAAGTTTTTTGACTTAAACTACTTAAATGGTTTTTCTGTCAAAGTGTTACTTATGACAGATTTTGTTTTTTATGAATTAGAAATTACCTGTAAACAAAACTTCATCTTTGATTTAGGCTAAAATCTTACGGATTAGTAATATTATGTAAATAACAAATACTATAAATGTTAGGTAGGTAGGTAGCAGTGGCGAAGGAAGCCATACAACTCGATTCCCATCGGTTTCCCTTTTAAAATGAGGCAAAAATTATAATAAAGTAGACTGCATGGTTTCAATGGGGAAAAAATACGTATTGTTTCTTTGGTTTTAAATGTATTTTTTTTACTTTGTGCCTATATTTTTTAACTATTTTGTTGCCTCATTTTAAAAGGGAAGCCGATGGGAATCGAGTTGAATGGTACCCTTCGCCACTGGTAGGTAGGTGTAGTTATAGCCGATGTAAGTTGGAGTAACTAATATAGGTACCTAGGAAAGAGACATTCAACTATGTATGTATCTACTTGAAGCTTTATGTTCTAGAAGAATCCAGCAAAACTGGCTTCTACAAACTATTGTCTTTAGGAGTATAAAGGGCTGCAAGCGGCTCACAAGAGTCAGTTGATATACGTCGCTCTGCTTCTGAACAAGAAAGACATTGTAAGTGAAGACCAACCGTGAAGTAAATGTAAAGTGCTTAACCATAAATGTGAATTGTTAAATAGAAATATAAATTGTTAAATAAATCTAAGTGTAAAATAAATATCCATGAAAGAAGACCAGTTTTTTTTTAATTTGAAGACTTTTTTTTTCAATCATAAAAACACAACAGAAACGAATAATGTTCTTAAAAAAACTAGGTATTTAGTTTTTTTTATCACAAGTGTGGGTGTATAAAAAAATATTCAGACGATCCGATTTGCTTAACACTAATACTGTTTTTCACAAAACCTTTAATCCATAGATGATCCACGGATCATCGTTTTTCCAGTGTTGCAAATTCACTTTAGGCGGTGGATGAGCTAAGGAATTGCTATGTGTGAGTAATACGGTCAATTCACCGTCGATCCATCATTCTATATTATTTCTTCCCTGTTCGGTGTTTTATTCAAGTTTTAATATACATACCCAAAATTCTATGTGTAAACTTATTTTCTGTACAAGAATTTCAATTGACCGAACCCTCCTTCCCAATATCCTCCTCACGACCATGAACAAATTATTGCATTCCTTTCTATTTATACATTCTTTTCCAGTCTGATCAATAGATCAGAGTTCGACCCCACCAAGGGTGTCAAAAATGATTTCCCGTTTCAATTTTCATTTCAAAAACAGAATCAAAATACCGGCAAGGTTCACTCAGCCTTTTGCGATGTGAAGTTGCGCTGTATGCGCCGCTTAGTTGGCGTTTTTTAGTTTCTGAAATATTCGGGAAAAACTCCCTTATTTTTATTACATATTGTGTGTTTAAAACAGCTCTAAAATGTAGCTGAATACTAAATTTAAAACCAACTAAATGAATAAGCCTGAATTTGAAGAGATGACATGAATGTTATTATGTATCATGTACAAAATAGAAGGATTATTCTACGGACCCATTGCACCTTGGAATTTTTCAGCTGGAAAAATACACTTTAATGTATTACGTCATAAGTATTATTTTTGCGAGACGGCTGCTGGCTTCCAGAACCGATATTGAAATATCACTTCCCAGAGTTGTGCGGTCGAGTGCTCGCCAAGTGCATGTGAACTGGAAAAATTGTGCAAGAGTCTGCGCTTGCTAAGGAACAAAAGCATGGGAAAATGAATGTGAGATAGGTGATGGTACATTGAAAAAATATTCAATTTTTAACCTTATTATCAGTCCTGTCATTCATTGCATTAATACTATCGGTCGGGAAATGTGGGTAAAAAAATATTCAGAATGGTTTTAGTATTATGATTTATGAATTCCTTTACTGATAAGTTGGTATGAGGCTGACCACCCATACTGTAAAAAATGGTTCACTTTGCCAATGTCAGCCCTGTTTCAGGGAAGGTCGGCAAGAGTTGCAGGGCTTATGTTCATTTTTTTATTGTAGGTCCACATGCGGCATGTGTGAGCGCGAAATTATGCGTGTCTGCTTGTGAGAATGCATTTAATATAAATCTCAAATAATACATATCTTTGCAGCTTTAATTTAGATTTAGATTAAGAATCCATAACACAAAAATAAGAAAGTGAAACGTCAGAATGAAAAAGGAGAACGTAAAAGTAGACGTGGTTGGCGCTATGGCCGCATATACAAGGTGGTGGCAAATCGACTGGTCTATAATCTATAATCTAAGTTGCAAGGATATATTCATTCAAAGTTCTCAGATGTATGCCCACAAACAAACACGTGTAGTTCGCGCTTACAAATGCTGATTGTGTACTTACAAATAAAATCCAAACTCAAATGAACATAAGCCCTGCAACTCTTGCCGACATTCCCTGAAACAGGGGTGACATTGGCAAAGTGAACCATTTTTTACAGTATGGGTTGTCAGCCTCATACCAACCTATAAGTCAAGGAATGGTGCTTGTTTGAAATAAAACAGCGCAGTTTCGAATCACATTAGGTTATCTTAACGATAACTTTAACTCTGGGCTTACAAATGTTTTTGGGTATAATTAAAATGAATAATGCATTTAATGTAAATCTGGCTTACTAGGAATTAACAATGAAAATACCTGTTTCTGGCCATGTGAAACAATAGCTTAGTGAATATACAATTCACCTTCTCTTTACAAATTTATTGTTATTATAATAACAACACTTTTTTTTCGAGGCACCCCTGTTTTGAATCCTCCAACGGGACGAATACAATAAATTAAGTACGCAAAGACATCGAGAATTTGTAAACTTGAATTGAAAGAATCTCAATTTTTCATGTAGGTACTGAAAATATCACTTAAAAACAGAACATTTGATTTTCAATAATTCCATTTGTTTCGATTGCCAAGATAAAAGGTCTTACTTTTTTCAGTCAGCTTTGTTTCAGGGCGTTATTTGTTTTTCCTAAATGCTCGCCACGCCGTGAGACCATCACGTACATAAGTGATACTCGCGTTAGAGAAACTATGCACGTACGTAAATATAATACCAGCGTATTTTATCTGTTTTCTTTCATCTATTAAATAACTGCAAAAACGTGATGAAAACTTTACACTCTTCATTATACGAAGCAATTTTTACTTTTCTTAGTTATGGTCCATTTACTCCACAGTTCTATGACAGATTTACGACGGTACTCATTTCATAAAAAGGTTTCATATTTTAGTGTTCTTATTTTCCTTCAAGAATACTTTCCCTACATACATCTTGAGTATAATGTGGCCATTTCTTTTTGTCAATTTACTCTTTTTTTTGGTGTTGTATATTTGTTAATTAAAATGAACAGTTTTTCATTCTTTTATTCTTCTTTAATGAAAAACAAGTACTTCATTTATTTTAAAATTTCTTTATGAAAAAAAAAACTGTTTTTTTAATTTTAAAATATTAAAAAAAAATTATTTGTATTATTTGTTGGTAAGCCTGATGAAAATAGAGAAGTGTAAAATTATATCACTTATTTCATAGCTTGTTTTATTACGCAGAAAAAAATGGGATTTTTTGTGTAAAACAAGTGTTATTTATTTTAAAATAAAATATTTTTTTCTTTAACGTAGTTTAATTTTCACAATAATATTGTAATTATTATTGTGAAAATTAAACTAAGTTAAAGAAAAAATAATTTTATTTAAAAAAATGAATTTTCACTGTGTGAGTACACAAACTCTACAAAAATTATTTATTTTGTCTTATTTTTTATTGCAAAAATAGTACTTTTAAATGTTAACTGTAAAAAAAGAAATATTTAATTTTCATAATTAATTTATAGTTTATAAAGTAGGTATATATTAGAAACTAACATTGTAATAAAAAAATATTCAAGGTGTATGTTACATACCTAATTTATTTTTTTCTACACAATGCTTCCTCTCTTCAAACTGATTAATTAGTTAAATTTTTTTTTCAAGTATTACTTAATTAAATTATCGTATTATTTAACCTTTTTGGTACTTAATTATTGTATATAATTAAACAAGCTATTTATATAGGGTAAATTAACTAATTGCTTAAATTTTGTAATAAAACATATCAGTAATAAGCAAGTTGTTCTCATGTTTAAGCTAACGCAGACATCAAAAAACATTATTTTACTAGTGGATAAAAATATACCACTCTAGCTAAAAACTACCAAAAAAACATAAAAATGCTTCATACTCAAAAGAATTTTCCTGTCTTACACGTGGGGCTCAAATGTTATCTTATTATTTATTTATTTATTTTAGCAATATTGTATACATATGCGTACTTTGTTGTAATACGATATCATAACATTATGATAATGATAAATATTATCACAAAAAAGCGGGGTATTTTTTTGAAGCCTCCAAACATCCAGTCATTCGTCTCGTGTATTTGTTTTCGTTCCCTTTGTAGTTCTCACATAAGTTTCTGCCTCAGATTACTTCCTCCGTGTAATTTGGTTAACAAATTGCTTCACTCGAATAAAATGAAACGTTCATGGTTTTTCATGAATCTTATAGTGCTGTGGGGTATTAATACAAAGCATTCACACTCTGTCATTTTTTCAAGAATAAATTAAAATAAACGCCTGCAGTTTTTAAGAAAACATTGAAATAAAAAAATAAAATAAATAAATGACTTCTCGTATTTCAAATGATTTCAACAAATTTATCAACTCACAAATATAAATTAAGCTTCCAATAGACTCAGCACAATATTGAAAACATCTTTTTTTTCTTGGGGGCTAAACGTCACACTTTTATGTGACTAAGGTTCTTAGTAACTAATAAGAACATTTGTTAGTAACCCGGTCGGGTGACGTCACAATTTTGCTGTCGTCACAATTTTTACCGAGTTTATTTCTCAATTCGGAAAGAAATTTGTTGTAGGTATAAGTAATAATTAAAAAAAAAAGTGTTTTATTTAATTAATAAGAGGGATTTTCAGGTCGCTTCAATGGGCTCAATACTCAATTGCCGCGTGTTCCGCAATACCTTTTTACAACAAAAGCTCGTGACGATAAATGAGTTTTTTAAAGGCTGCAAAGCAAAAACGGAATAGATTTATAGGTGGTCATTTATTTGCCATCACTTTTGGCCTTTAGCTATTTTAGTAGACAATGCCTATTTATAACGAAAAGATAATTTTTGGCCAATTATTTTCAAGTCTTGACTGCTTAATTTTTGGTCAGAAAATCTCAAGAAAAATAAATTTAACTTTTGGGTTGTTTTGATTGGTAAAATCTTTAGATTTTAGAAGAATGAATGATGATAGACTGACAAAGTATGTATACAAAGAAAGTGTGAAAGGAAAAAGAGGGAAGGGACGACCGAGAAAAGTATGGAGTGATCAGATTGAGGAGATTGTGAAAGAATGGGATATACAAAGTGAGCGTAAAAGAAGACAATGCATGAAAAAGGTGATGGATATGAATGAATTGAAAGAGGTATGTAAGGATAGGAAAAAATGGAGGCAGCTTTGCAGAGGCTCTGGCCACTCCTAGCGGAATCGCGACAGAGTTACAGTTACAGTTACAGTTTAAGGTTTGAACAAAAATACGACATTAAAATCTCAATTTTTTAAAAGTGTATTTCGAGGATCTGTTACCGTCATACATTGGAGGTGCTGCTTCTTAATATTCTGCCCACGCCTTCGGTGGAGCTGTTTCAAATTTTGACATTTCATCTCCGAAGAAGCCCATCAAAGACAAAAGCGAAACGTCTGAAAGCTTTAGCACTTTTAAACCACGGCAACAGCGTCCTGAAAGCAATCCTCAATTATTAGACGATGACCTAGAAAGCCTCAAAGCTCGATTCATCTATTGATAATACGTTCATTTTATTTCATCATTTATATCTAAATTGAGAAGAATATGCGGTAAATATTGCAAATCTACAAATTTAGAATTCATGTTAACAAAAATAATTGAGTACACTCATAAAGAAAGCCTCCAGAAAAACTTACTAAGACGACGGAAAAACTTGATTTGTCAGTAATGGATAAGGTCAATTAATGTGTAAAAAAACAAAACCCTTATGAATAATTTTTAGGGTTTGGTGGTTTACACAGTGAAAGTCCATTGTATATTAATTAAATAAACAAAGTTTTAATTCACTTTTATAATTTTATTTCTGTCTAGCGCTTTCGCCTACAAGGCATCTTCTGGACAATCATTACCTTGTAGGCGAAAGTGCTAGACAGAAATAAAATTATAAAAGTGAATTCAAGCTTTGTTTATTTAATTAATATAAAACCCTTATGAGTTTATCCATTCATAATAACATTTAATGGATACAAATCCATAGCTACTTTGCAATATGAAGACTCTAGGGATGTATGTCACAGACGTAGGAGACCGTCGCGTCATTTAAAATTCACATACCGGCGATAACTCAATTCGATGAGCGTCCATGTGTACGCTTGTATGTAAGTAGTTAAACTAACCACCACATAGACAATTCAGTGATCATGTAATAAAATACGTGTGTGTGTGTGAAGGAGGGAATATCAGAAGCAAGACTTAATGCCCAAACGTGATCAAATCACTTGAAATGAACTACTTGAATTGAGTTAACACGTTTGGTGAATGGTATCGTGAATATTATTGTGAAAATAAATAGCAACACTGAATCAAGAAAACGTTAAGTCTTCAAGTAGAAGACACGTCAATTAAAATAAGAGAAAGGTTCTTGTTCCCTTTGCCAATTCTACCTTATAAGACCGCGAGGAATCTATAAATCACACGATTCGATATCCGTAATTATCAAGTAAACTTAAAGACTTAGTTCATAATCGTGTTAGATTTTAGATAAATAGTGTGAATGGCTAGAAATAACCAAACTTTAAATAACAATAATGAATGTAACACTTAACATTTGCATAAAACTCGTATAAATGGGTAAAATGAGACAGAAAATGTCATAGCGTTACAATCAGTAAGCAGATATTAGATTATAGTCAGGTATCCATAAAGCATAAATGCAAAAAAGTAATTGAGGATAAAATAATACTCACGAGAAATCACGGATATATTCGTACAATGGTGAAAAGTGTTTTTTGCTCAGTGTGCGATGGCGTTACTGAATGATAGCGCCAGTTATTTCGTGATAAATGGGCTTAATGTTTTCAAAGTACTTTTGATTGTTGCTAACGGCTCCATTAGCATAATTTTCGGAGATATTAGCAATAATAAATTGTGATTTATTGGGTGGGATTAGAACGGCTTCATTCCATAGGAGGAGTAGGTACAACACGCGAACTTGGGATCAGAGATTTGCACGTGTAAAAAATAGGAAAAAATCCAAGCAATCGCAGCCATATGGGAATTTTTAATACTCGTTAAATACAATTTTACAAATCACATATTGTAAATTGTATCCGACCCTGATGTATGGAAGCGAGTCATGGACGGTGAATGAAAGAGAAGTAAATAAGGTATGCACCGTAGAAATGGCTCATTTGAGAAGTATGACAGGAAAAACACTAAAAGATAGAGTGAGAAACGAATGGGTTCTGAATGAATGCGGAGTAAAAGAAAGCGTGACAGTGAAAGTTCAAAGAAGTGTGATGCGATGGTTTGGACATACTGAAAGGATAAATGAAGACCGACTGACAAAAAGAGTGTATAAAGGGAATGTAATAGGTAAGCGTGGAAGGGGAAGACCTAGAAAATAATGGATTGATCAGATAAGTGAGATTGCGAAAGAATGGAATTTACAGAGTGGAAACAAGAGAAGAGCATGCATGAAAAGAGTGATGAAATTAGATGAGATGAAAGAAGTATGCAAGGATAGAGTCAAGTGGAGGCACTTGTGTGGAGGTACCGGCCACCTCTAGAGGAATGGCGGCAGGATACAAGACAAGACAAGACAAGACATATACAGTTCATTACATTGAATAAGTATCTTCCGACGTGCAAGGATACACAATTTTTTTCATGATGAAATCTTTAAAGAAAAAATAATCATTATAACCATGATTTGCTTTAAAGTGCAGGAAATACAAAATGTGACAATTTGATTAACAAATAAATATGCTACGAGAATGATTATATTTTATTTTATGCTTTACTAATATTTATTTATATTTATTCATTCATATTTTCCAGCAAAAAAACCATGAATGAATAAATTTAGCATGAATAAATATCAAAGAACATAAAAAAATAAAAACAAAAATTTCGAAAAGGTTTGAAACAAGTTTCATTAAAAAAATATTAAATAAAATACTGTCTCGTACTCGAGCTTACATATTTTAATGAAACTCCACTTTATGTATTGCTAAGTAAAAAGTTTTCATTGGAGTAAGTTTCCTTTGCAGTATCGGCCAGCACTAATTTGCCCCGTAATTTTAAAAGCTTTTTTGGCAAAAATATTAAATTTCGCTAATTTTCGTCTAACACCGTGTTTTAATCATCCTCCTACGTAAAGAACATTATATACCAGAATATTCTATGGCTCTCCTCCCACATTCTGAAATATTTTAATTATTACGTCTTTGGCTTTGATCCACATTTTGATTAGATGGTTGTCAAGGTGCATCTCTGAGCTTCACCCATACATATTAATTATTTTGTTTTTGATTAGTTGTATAAGCTTTCTAAAATATGGTGCAGTGGTTTTCAAAGGAGCATTTTTTTTTTCATTTCTATTTTAAATAGTTTTTATTTCAGTGTAAAATTACAAACCTCTGTTTGTTACAGGCAAGTGCAGAATAAATTTGACTTATGAATTTGCCTCTTGATGATGGCTTGGAGTCTAAGTCAACAGTTTTCATTGGATAAAACGCAACCGCAACCAAGCTACACATATATGTAACTTCTTGCCGCGTTATCCCCGAAGGGGTGGGGGATAGCTTATGCATTATTAAAATAAACGTTAATGAATTATAATTTCATAATGTGTATACCTGTTGCAGGCTGTGAAAAAAAGGTTGGTGAACTTTATTTCTCTTTAGGCCCGGTAGTTTCATCGTTAGCATATGCGCCTAATAGCATAAAAAAGACTTACTATAGCTTAAAATCTTAAAAACGGTATTTTGAAATATGCTTTAGCAAGAAAATAGTCTAATAGCAACAATATTTTTGCTAGCCAATCTTGGGGAGCATACGTTTTATGCTATAGCTAATTCCAATATGGCGTCTTTTCTCATCTGTTATTTACAGCGGCTTTGTAGTTTTGAGTCGAATTTTAGCAATTATTCCCTTAGGAAACACACTATATTTACTTCAATTTTGTCATGGAAAGCAACGGGTCAGATGTCAAAAGAATTACTGATTTTGTTTGCAGGTGCAAATCAAAAATATTTCGTATCCCTCAATGTCTCCGAGTATTTGGTAGGAACGCGGAAGAATTCACTTGGCAAAACGTTTGAAATTATTGGCAAGCAAATCACAACGGATTTATGAACCTATCTACAACACAGTTTGTACAATCCGTTTTTAAATTCCTCACTAAATGTTTTACGCACTTATAATTTAAAATCATATCATATTATCACAGGACGCCATCCTTGTTAGTGCATTGCAGGCGGACGTCAATATGACATCTGACAGTTATAAAAAACTACCATAGACAAAAAAAATCTTGAATAATCAAGAATCAAGAAAAAATCTTGGCTGTTGACCATATTATTTATGTGGCCAAATGCAGTATTTGAGGTTTTTTTTACATTTCTCAAGTTTTGTCACGATGGTAGCCATGATGGTAGCAATGCAATTACTTCGGGTATCTTCGGTATACACTACAGATAGCCTATAGGCAAAATGCGAATGAAAATACTGTTTTGGTGTTACTATAGCATATCTCGGGCGTAAAATATGCTACTACTTTAGCTTAAATGTGAAAATACCGGCCCTTAGTCTTGCATTCACTGCTGGACATAAGCTTTCATCTTAATACCCGTAACTAACTGTATTTTGGATATATATATGTAACGCAGTTCCTTAACACTCCTGGATGACAGTTGTAAATCAAACTAAGGAGTAACCGACTCCTCTCTTCTCAATTGAAGACTTAATAATATTGTTATGTAAATAGGTAATGTAAATATCAAAATATGTATAAGTATTAGTTATAGGAATTCTTTATTGTATTGGTGGGTAGGATTGATAATTGTGTGTAACTAGATAAGTCTCTAGGCTAAGTAGGTACTTCGAGAAGCATCGAGCAAAAATATCTTCCGGAGTGTTCGACTCTCTTAGTATAAAAGGGTGCAAGTTGCTTGCACTAGTCATTCTTATCTGTAAACTCCACCAATACATTAAACAAATTCGACCAGTGAACTAAAACCAGTGTAATGAAATAAATGAGAGTGTCTTTGTAAAAATAAATATAAACGTGTAAAATAAATGAGTAAAAGAAGAGTAGAGTTTTATTTGAAATGTATCCGAACCAAAAAAAACATCGTAACAATATGTAAAATAATGAACGCATCTTCATTGGTTTTTCTTCTATTTAGGTTTATTATCACTCTTTTTTTAGGGTGACTTTTCGATGTGTAATTTTGTGTACAATTTGTTTTAGTTTTTATGCATTCATAATTAATAAGGTTTGTATTTATTTATATTGACTACTTTATAAATGTGATTATTTTTATCGCATTCTTATATTTAAAAGAAAAGCAGCTGCTTTGTGTAGTATAATCTGTACTGTAGAAAAAAAAATCAGCCCCATGCTGAAAAGAGTATGTCACCTTAGTATTTCGTTATACTTTTCCATGGGTCTTTTGGTCTGTTAATCCCGGCTTCCTTATCATCACTGCTCCTTTTAATCATCTTCCATCAACCCCGCCCCCAGGGTTGATTAGCCCTCCCCCTACCCCTATTCACCCTCCCTCCACCAGCCCCCTCATCCCCTCACGTTCTGATTGAAGGCTGGAGTAAAATCACCTGACCTAAAAGGACCTTTCCCTACAAACATACTCAAAACGGTCACAAAGTTGATGAATATCATCCGAGATTTTTTTGAGCTTGAGATATTTTGGCTTTTAATCATTTTTTTCTTTTTCGCATGTTCCTGATATCTGAACCTCAAAGGGAGCTTTATTTTATATCGTGTATTTTTTGATCTTGAACAAGGTGCGTGCATTGGGTAGAATCAAATAATAATAAAATCTTTTTAGAATTTGAGGTCTGATAATGACTCAAGTTCAACCTAAAAAGTTTGCCTACCTTAAAGGTATATCCAGATTCAAAATATGCTATTTTGATTGAAATGGATACAAAATTATTATTTGGTGATGATAGTACCTGTTACTGGCCAGGCAAAAAGGGGTGGGTGAATTTCATTCCTTTTTATGAATTAATTAAGGTTCTTTCTGAACTTCTTCGAAATTAGTTTAAAAAGTTCTAATTGTTTCATGACAATATGTAATTGCGTTTAATAATTTTTTAATATCGAAATTAAGTATTTTTTATTCTTAGTATCATTCGGTGTGCCTATTTACAAGCGCCCTTGGGGTGGCTAGTGTCATTAAACGGCGCTGTATAAAATTAGCTAATTATACATAATTATTATTTCATATTTTACTTGATATGTATATACACAACCACAGATTTTCTCAACAGCACTTTAAATATGTATGAAATCACTTGATATTGTTCACATACAATTTACTTTCGTTTCATTCCTCCCTCTGAGCTTTCCCTCTCTACACTCACCCACCTACATTTCACACGGGGAGTCGTATTTTTCTCACACGCCAAGCATTTCTGTCTCGCAAAGCCACGCCTAAAGAGTTTATCATTGACAATGGAATATAATTTACTTTTGTATCTTTACACGCATCATTACCTTTGGAGAATGTCACCATACAATTTGGTTTTGTGCGTGCTCGCGCTAAGTTTGTTTGGAAATTTTCAGGCCTTTGAAAAATCTTAATATCACGTGTATTTTATTTATTTGTATATTGTCATGCTTTGCTTGACATTTTGTTTGTAAGATAGGTAGCGCAAGTATGAAAGTGATATTTGAGAATCGTAAACTTTTATGGTCGACCAAAAATGCCCCACTTAGAAATAAAACAACCAAAAGTAACCAGATTGCGTAGAAAAAAATATGCGCATTCACCAAAAGAAAAAGAAATCTTTGTTTATTGTTTAACAAATTAAAGGCATTCTTAAAGTAAGCCAGGATTATAATATCCACTTAATTTATATCATTTATATAATTGTTCTTCCACTTCTGTAGTTATGGTTGTATTTTAAATTACAATTTATTTTCTGTTAGTTTTCGATGTCCATACATGTTATAATTTGTTGAAATTAAAAATGTAATTTGTTGTGTATATTCCTTGACTTATAGGTTGGTATGCGGCTGACCACCAACTCTGTAGAAAATGGTTCACTTTGCCAATGTCACCCCTGTTTCAGGGAAGGTCGGCAGAAGTTGCAGGGTGTATTTTCATTTGAGATTCGGGTTGTATATTGTTGGACCACATGCGGCATGTTTAAGCGCAAACTTATACGTGTCTGTTTGTAAAAATGCAAATAATGTGAAACTCTAATGTTACATATACTTTTTCAACTTAGATTAGAGATTAGATAAGAGAAGGCATACATAGTACAGAGACTCTAAATAAGTCGAAATAAAAAAACAATATTGTATCATTATTTTTGTTGAATGAAATGTTCTTGAAAATAAAATGACTTTAAGAACATGGGTATAATAATGCTCATACATATAGCCTTGGAATAAAAAACAAGATGTTTTTTCCTTTTTTAATAAATTAAAATGTAGATTTCCCTTGAGGTTTTTCTCGCGAGATAATTAAGAGTAAAAAGATTTTAATTAAAAAAATCTTATTTCCAGTTTTTTACGCTTAAGATTAATTTGAAGCCTTAGAGGTTTTGATTACCTGCCTGAAAAAATACCTACTTAAACCTTAATAATATGTCAAAATTGTGTATGAGAGATCTAAAAACAACTAAATCTAAAAACTTTGTAAAAGGTTAAGCCTAATTCAGATTTGCTATTTAAAGTTATTAAAAAAAATGTTTGAAATGTGATGACTTAAAGCCTCCCGAGATAAAAAAAACGTAGACAGATTATAAACAAAAAATGAGGAGCTAATTTTACATTAAAATAAAACAGCTTTCTCTGAAAGCTCAAAAAAGGTATTTTAGTCGAATTTAAATTTATAAAAAACTTATTGTAACAATTAAAATTAAATTTATTGAAAGACTAAACACTATTTTTTTGGGATAATGAAAAGACTGGTCCCATTTTCAAAATATTTTCATGTCTTTTTTTTTTTTAAAAAAGTACTAATTATTAAAAAAAAACTGCATTTTTTTCATGAAACCCCTAAATCTTTTATGGTTCCTAAAATAACAACTCAGATAAAAATGCATAAATATATAATACTCATCTCTCTTTTACGCTGTCGTATTTATTCGTAAATTAAATCTACTTTCGCTCAGAGAAACAGAGAGGCAGAATAAAAAAGAAAAAGTGTGTCAAAACAAGCTCCTTATTTGATTTCTGACGGAGCGGAAATGCGAAAAGTTCAAACGCGAAAAATTTCAGTCGACGTAATTATTATTAAGTCTGATTTGTGACGGGAAACAATTGAATTTCTCAGACGTCGACAGCTGGACTTAAGTGATTACATCCCTTGCCCTAGCCACCCCTACCCAAGGCTCAACTGGCTTATTTCTCCGGCAATTTTTCTAAGACTTGTCAGTTTCCCGGCAGATGCCATCCTGAGAGTATTACACCTAATGCTTTCTGATCGCTGCATACGAACTCATTCTATTTGATACCTAAGTAAAAAAATATTAGTAATAGTATATTCTTCTTTGGAAAATATGTAAGTTACATAGAACATAATATCTACATATTATTTAAACCTTAAAGTACCTAATCTAAGTTCGTGATCAATACTATTTTTTAATCTCTCCGGTTTTTTATACATCCATAACAGGACAGAAATATAAACAAAGTCAAAGATAGTTCGTCAATATCACCCTTCGCACTCTTTAAAAACTGTGTAAGGATACTTTGCATTATTCTCAACCTTTCGTTGGCGTTGTAGCTAACTTTTTCAGGAGGTTCCTTTTCAGCACGAAAATTGAAGATAAACTCATTGATTAAGAATAAAATCATTAACAATCAAGAATTAACAGTTAGCATGTCGAAAATGAAAGATTGAGAATAATTTTAGATCTTTATTATTAAATTGTTTAATTGAACTTCAGTTTCAAAAAATATCTTTGGGTTGGTGAGAAAGAACTGTATTATATTTTCTTGATTTGAACATGCAAATTTTTATTGGTATCAATCCGAATAAATACGCATGCTTTTTTTAATAGATTCTGAAGAGGAATGCTATTCACCAGCCTATTCTGCCTGTCCAGAAACAGGTATTTTTATCATCATTTTATAATTCATTTGTGTACATTTTAATGAATTATTGATTAATATTTAGCCTATGACATCTGTTGAACCAGAATCAAAGTTATAGTCAAATGACCCAAATGGAGATCGAACCAGCGTTATTCTTCTCCTCTGTGTGCCACTTCTATCGAAGATTGGTGATCATCATGGCTATTTTGACTTCAGATGCTGCGGCTCGAAATAGGGACTTGGTGCTTCTGCCGAACCCCTGTCACCGGTTTTTCAGCCATGATGTCCTTCGGCGTCCCTGAGATTTTCTCCCCTCAATCTTAATCTGTATGATAATATGAACTTCTCATTTCTCAAAATGTGAACGAAGTACATAAGCTTTCTCTGCTTAATGGTTGGCAGAAGCTCCTTTGTAGTGCGCAATTCTCAGCGTCAGCGTTATTCTATTCCAAATACGCTAGAAAGATCAGCCACTTGACTCACTCGGCCAAACCATCGATGTGTGTACTGTGTAGGTTCACATAAATAATAATTACCTAGATAATTGTGTTATGAATTTTCATGTTACTCTCAAAAGCTTAGCGTGGAAAGTAATTTGCGCATCTTTCATGTGTTTTCAGCCATCTTTAGATCATAATATTAACAATTTTCTCGCTACGATGAAGGCACGATTAAATCACCTTTACAAGATACTCAGCCCGAGCACATTCTGACACCTCCTTAATCGATCTCTTTCCCTGATACTTCCACCGCCTTGTGTTGGGAATGTCGATCTGAGTGAAGTGGGATTAACGTTTAATATTGGAACATACTTTCACTATGTTGGGCCGCGCTAATCTCTCTACCAGCTTTTCCCTTCTGCTCTCCCGGTATAAAAATTGAGCAAATATATTTTCAGAAAAGTTTTTTTACTACAAACTCGATATTACGTCATCTCGATTTCAAGTTTCTACATTTGCGCTTATTGGTTAATGTTGTACGTGTACCTTTTTCTTGGCGTATATATATTCTACTAGAGGTAGCTTACACTTCTTACATTTTATTATATTTCTGAATACATTTTGCCTTGAAAAGAAAGTTATAGAACTGGACCCAAAGCGGTGCAGTTAGTAGAAAGACTCGGATCAAGAAAGCTGGATGGTGTAATGACAGACTGTCGTGCGATAGTAATATGGGTCGAGTATGACCGGTCCGTAGTCTAGCGGTTAACACTTCTGACTAGTGAATGGAAGGTTGTGGATTCAAATCCCAGCAGAGCACAAAAAATATACCATTTATATTTTCAAATAAGCTCTTCACTAAGTAAAAAAATAATATACGTTTCCCAAAGACGTCACTAAAGGTCTATCCAGTCTTACAGCAACTGGGTCTTACTAGAGAATTGGCGCTTTTTTTTTTAGTGACGAGCAAGCCAAAGGGCTTTTGAGGTGTGATACACACAAAAGCAGCGCTCACCAATTAAAATCACCCTAATATTATTATTTTTATTATGAGACTAGAGCAGGAAAGCTTTGGACAGGCAGCGGTGACTGCGGTTCATCAACGAGGCCACAAACCATCCGTGACTTTAATGCCAATAGTAGTGATAATGATAAAAAAAAGTCAGGTAGGAACAAATCAAGATTACTGTGATTTTGTAATATTTCTTTTTTTGCTTTATTATTTGTCTTACTTTGTTCATGTATCTGCACAAGTGTGCTACAACAAATAATAATGAATATTGATCATTTGCGGCCTGACCCAAGTTAAAACAATGTTTGACTCAATTAATAAAAATCGTATTATCCCAATTTGTACGTGCCGGCTTAGCAAATAAGAATCCTGGACCCAAGCGCGTATAATAATATAAGTCCATCCAGCTAAGGTACCAACAGTACAACTCCAGCTACGAACAATACATGTTCGTATTACCTGGCGAATTGACCGCACACAAAAATATGTTTTTCGACAAAAATAAATCGATAATTATTTTCATAAAAAGGGTACATAGATCGTAGCATCCATGGCAGAAGAGAAAGGAAGGTTCTTGAAGGGTTAGCATGGGCAATCGCACGGTGGGAAGACCTCCCGCCAAATGGAAGATGATCTGAAGCGCTATTCTGTTAATTCCTTACGACTTTAAGGCGACGAGCTGGCGAATCGTGTCCAAAAATAAGAAGTTCTGTGATTTTTTTTATCTATGGAGTTCTTTCACAAGCGCTAGCGCTCCCGACTTGTATGAATATCCAAAGTGGAAAGATTTTAGCAGAATAGCGCTTCTGGTCAACTTAGAAAGGATTAGCTGTTTGTAAACATAATCAAGTCGTTGATTGAAGAGAAAAAGTGGGGATTCCTATGTCCAACAAAGGACAATGAAAGGATGTGATGATGATGCAAAATTGGAACAACTAAAAAAAATAATGTTTTTTGCTTTTTGATGATTTATTTTGAAATCTTCCTGCATGGCATTTTCGTCAGTCATGTTCCTCGTCAAACATCCAATTTACTTTCTTACTGTTCACATACCTAAAACATGTTTTGTTTAAGGATTTTTTTGGACATATTATGTTTTTTCTATAGATTCTAATCTAATCTAATCTAAGCTGCAAAGATATATATCATTTAAGATTTATATTAAATGCATTCCCACAAGCACATATGTATAATTTCGCGCTAACACATGCCGCATGTGGACCTACAATATAAAAACCCAATCTCAAATGAACATAAGCCTTGCAACTCTTGCCGTCCTTCCCTGAAACAGGGGTGACATTGGCAAAGTGAACCAATTTTTTATATTATGGGTGGTCAGCCGCATAACAACCTATAAGTCAAGGAACTTACATGACAAATTATAATAATCTATAATCTATAATCTAAGTTGCAAGGATATATTCATTTAAAGCTCTCAGATGTATGCCCACAAACCAACAAGTGTAGTTCGCGCTTACAAATGCTGAATGTGTACTTACAAATAAAATCCAAACCTCAAATGAACATAAGCCTCACAACTTTTGCCGACCTTCCCTGAAACAGGGGTGACATTGGCACAGTGAACCATTTTTTACAGTATGGGTGGTCAGCCTCATACCAACCTATAAGTCAAGGAATATGAATAATAAATTACATTTAAATATAAAAAAGAACAAAACCTTACAAAGAAATCTATACAAAAAAAGTCCAAAATTTCATATGCAAAAAAATGTAGCAAATGAATACACCAACATTAGAAATCAACATTACAGATTAGCCGCCACTTCTTCCTGTCCTTGCATACTTCTTTCATTTCATCCAGAGTCATAACCTTTTTCATACAAGTCCTCCTTTTATTATGACTCTGGATATCCCATTCACTCGCTATTTCTGAAATTTGATCCTTCCATACTTTTCTCGGTCTTCCTCTACCACGACATCCATCTATTCTAGCAACATATACTTTTTTCGTCAATCTTTCATCACTCATTCTCTCCAAATGCCCGAACCATCTTAACATACTTCTTTTAATCTTCACTTTCACACTTTCCCTTACACCACATTCTTCTCTTACAAAATCATTCCTCACCCTGTCACTTCGTTTTTTCCCAATCATACTTCTTAGATAGTCCATTTCTACTGTATGGACTTTACTAATTTCCCTTTCACTCACCGTCCAGGCTTCACTTCCATACATCAAGGTTGGCACTAGTATACCACCGTGCACCGCCAATCTAACATTTTTTGAGAGATTTTGGTTCCTGGCGATGCAAGCGGTCGCACCCAGTACACACCTGCCTTTCATTATTCTTCTTTCAAATTCACCGGCCATTCTTCACATTACATTTTTTTAAATCAATAAATAACAATATATACATGGACATAAAAAACTAAATCATAAAACCAATTTCACTTTAACAAACCCTAGCCGCCAACATCACAGATCAACCGCCATTTCTTTCTATCCTTGCATAATTCTTTCATATAGATTTCATAGAATAATAAAACAAAATAGAGAAGACTCAGTTCTTAACCGCATCAACGCCGACAGCGCCCTTGCAGTGGCAAAATGTCACCTTAGTTCTTGTTTTTTTTTTTTTTTTATCTTCAATAGAGATAATTTCACTTTAACAATGATTCTATGTGTACTGGACCAATGTGTCTGATGAATGCTACAAATTGAGCTTGAAAATATTAAAAATAACATTATCGTGTTTCACGTTTTTATCGTAGCTCAGATAGTATAGAATGTTATTCATCAAGAGATTTCATTGAAAGGTCATATTTGTATAAAATGGTAGATAAGCCACACAAGCACTGAAAGGACGAACAGTCACTGAATAGCGCTCTACAAAGCATCACTATCATCACTTTCATCATTATTATTCAAGTCAGTTGCGTACATAGAGTATAGGCAAACACATTTCAGAATAAATATTTTCTCCCATTCCTTTCAAATAACTCATTTGAAATTGACTAAAGTGCCAACGATGTCTCCAATGGAACTTAAATTTTAGAATCTGAATATCGAGCTTAGTTTTTTTTTTACCGTATATTGCCTACCTGTTAGGCGCATGTGCCTGTAGGGAATGCACGGCTCTGATTCAAGTATATAGTTTGTGATATTTGCAGGATATTTTAAGCCATCAATCGTTCGTTAGTCTTTACTTCTCGTCGCTTCAAATGTTCTTAAAGCGTTTGGGAGTGGTATATATCTTCCATTCACACACACACATTTATATCACTGTGATGATATCACAGAGTGGCAGTAGTAGGGGGACTTTGCGTCGGATAAACGAAAAATCCTTTAATCTACCAAAAAAGTTTATTTTCAACGTAATCTCATTACGCATGTAATATTATGTACTTCTATATTTTATACACTCGTTCTTCTACCTGCGTGAATATGTGCTAGATAATATACTCTTAACATTTCAATGACTCACTTAAATTTTGATTAGTTCCTTGATCTTATGATTGGTATGAGGCTGGCCACTTACACTGCAAAAAAATATTTACATGTGTCAATGTAACCTCTGTTTCAGGAAAATACAGCAAATGTAACCAGGCTAATTTTAAGTTGAGGTTGTGACTTTTTTTTAACAAACATAAATTCTGCATGTGCACATATAGGTGAAGGTACGTTCAATGAATAATAATTTAAAATATTAAATAAAATTAAATGGAAAAAACTTATAACTTATATTTCAAATTATGGACTATTGATATCTGCCTACGTATCTTTTAGATTTTCGATTTTTTTTATTCAGTTTCATTAGAAATTCATCTTTGTTAGCATAAATATAAAGTAAAAAATGTGAAATCCTAAAAATCAGAAAGTAATAAACGTAACAATGTAATAAATCAGAAAAGCTGATTAAGGGCCTAGACTGAAAAATGATCCTTGCGGGTTCGGATCTAAGCCTTAATTACTTCGGCACAAAATAGGAGGGATTAATTTTGGTCTTTCCAGATTTTCAAAAAAAAACATTATTTTCAAATAAATCTCAATACAAAATAAAAATTACTTTAACATTAAAAATCGCTCGGAAAAAATATCTGGAAAATTTGAGATTTGAAAAAAAAGAGTTTTCCTAGTTTTATTTTAGATTCTATTACTGTAAAAAAATCTTAATCTCTGAAATAAGCGGATATTAGGATGATAAATTTTATCATTGCTGTTTTTGTGTGAATGAAACGGTCTGTAAGATTTTTAGACCTTTTATGAGTTGTCTTTGGTAATGGCGAATATTTTTTTTGTAATAAGAAAGGAACATTTGATTTGTTTGTGCTCCACCGGCAATCGAACACCTATACTTAATAAATAATTATAAAAAATTATAAAAAACACAGAGTTTTATTTTCACAAATTGAGTATTTATTTCCACCTCAAGTACTTTCGACTTATTTACGTCATTATCAAGAGGATACTAAATTACAAAAATTGACAAGACAAACACCATAGAGAATAAAATAAAAATAATGATTTAGGTACGACAAATAGTATTGTAATTATATTATGTGTCATTTCCTTATTGTACCTATTTGTCGTACCTAAATCATTATTTTTATTTTATTTCTCTATGGTGTTTGTCTTGTCAATTTTTGTAATTTAGTATCCTCTTGATAATGACGTAAATAAGTCGAAAGTACTTGAGGTGGAAATAAATACTCAATTTGTGAAAATAAAACTCTGTGTTTTTTATAATTTTTTATAATTATTTATAAAAATGAATTTTCACTGTGTGAATACACAAACTTTAAAAAGTCTCCTATACTTAACTTTAAAAAGGAGAATATACATTTTAATTATTAGGTACTTTATGTAGAATCTGGTGATAAGAACTGATAATTATATCATTCTAGGTACCAACATGCACTAGAAAGAGGCAAATACATATCTTTTCCTTTGTCCCCGCTTTTTTCTTCTTAATACCGCATTATGAATAATTTAAATGGGTTTGAATTATTATCAATCAAACCGTACCATAAATTACAACCTTAGCTCTTTTTTTCAAAGTTTAATTTATTTTGTTTCATAAGTTGCTTTTCTAAAAAGGGCAAATGTCTGTATAGGACACTAGCTGAACAAATTTTTGAGAGGAACCATTTTACAATTTGCGACAAATTGTCATAATGGTCTCGATCTGTAATAGGCTAATGAGGAATAATCGTTAATGTTGATGACTACAGTTTCCAGCATTGGCTTAGTTGAAGGAGTGATTGACTTACCGCATAAAGTTGTTTCAGTAATCTAGTGGTAACAATAGTCTATTAACTCAGGAATGTATGCCTGAAAGTGGTTATCAATTATCTATTATCTAAGTTGCAAGGATATATTCATTTAAAGCTCTCAGATGCATGCCCACAAACCAACACGTGTAGTTCGCGCTTACAAATGCTGAATGTGTACTTACAAATAAAATCCAAACCTCAAATGAACATAAGCCCCACAACTTTTGCTGACCTTCCCTGACACAGGAGTGACATTGGCAAAGTGAACCATTTTTAACAGTATGGGTGGTCAGCCTCATACCAACCTATAAGTCAAGGAATACGAACAATAAATTACATTTAAATACAAAAAAAATAACAAAACCTGAAAAATAAATCTTACAATAATTCGATTTAAATAAGTATGCATGTTAAAAAGAAGTTTTCAATAAATGAAGAACTTTCAATAATTGACAAAAAATATCTGTTACCTATTAATTATGATCCATGAGTTTGTATTGAATTTTGACAAGAAATGAGAATCAGACCCCTCGGGAGCCGGAAAATCTCCACTTTATCTGAAGCGGGGATTTACCAGATTTACCTTTACCTGTAAAAATAAATAGGTTCAATTGCCACATGCGATCCCTTTGGGAATAACGCGGCAAAAAGCTACTCTATTTGTGTAGCTTAGTTAGATTGTAGTAACATTGCATCTTACTCACTAACAAATTGGCATTTGAAAAATGTATTATATTTTCTATTAGAATTGAATACTGGCATGTACGAGTATTACTTATAAATTATTATACAGTAATATATTTAGCTTTGTGGACCGTAAAAGTTTCATTTTAACACCAAAAACTCTGTAATTGAGGTCCTTACAGCTGACTACGAGTATAAATGCAAATTTATTCAGGGAACTCGCCTAATATTAATTTCATTATTTTGCTGTAAAATATGTGAATAATTATTAATATAGAAGTGTACGGCATCGGTCCCTGGGGGAACAAGCTAGCTGTCTCTCTCAAGATCTGTTCACATCTTCAAAAAATATTTTTTCTTTCATAAAGAAATACTGTTTAATTTAAGTAAACTTAAAAAAACTGCAGTAAATGAATTTGTAGTTTTAGGTGGCATGTGTAAAATATGCAAAAAATAGTTATTTATGCCACTGCCAAGTAATGATAGTCTTTTTAACACGAGTGCTAGTTTGTGCCATGAGGCGCAGCCGAATGGCACAATAGAAAGCACGAGTGTTACAAAGACTAATTACGTGCAGTGGCATACAATACTTTTTCTACGACCATGAGAGAATTAACAAAATAGTGAATAATAGTCATTATAATGTACTCGTCCATTTGAAGTAATTAAAACCTTACCTTTGTCAAAACGTGTGATTTATCATTCCCTTCGATTATCTAATCTAACCTAAGTTGTAAAAATAAATTATATTTAGGTTTCATATTGAATTCATGCCCACAAGCCGACACATATGTATAAGGTCGCGCTTTTACATCCTGCATATAAGCTTAAACATTCAAACCCAAAACTCAAATAAACATATGCCCTGCAGTTGTATTGGCAGGTAAACCAAATTTGTACAGCATAGGTGATCAACCTCATACTCACCTATTAACCAAGTAACTTTTTGAGTTTGTTTATTTTTTGCGGTGAAATTTTTTGTATTGTTTTCCTTTCAAGCCTTTTATTTTCCATTGAAAAAAGGAAAGCTTTATTTGGAGCAATCCGATAAATAAATTCGATAAATTTTAGCACTATTAACAATTTTTATTTGACTCTACACATAAAATATACTTATTTATTTTCATTTGAACAGGGCTGAAAGTCTCATCACCACGGTAATTCCTACCCACCGAATATCACTAATATTGTATGAAGCCTAATCAGCTGATCGCTTGCGGCCATCTTGGATTGACAGGTCTTCATACCCCCATACAAGGTTGACATTTGAAATTAAAAAATGGTTCCAATTCTGACAATGCGCATGCGCACATGTTCATTTTAACACGGTTACCGGTTGCAGAATGTAACATTATGCAACGGGTGTAGAAATGTATGTCATTGTGATTGCGTTAGCCGTTTTGTAATTAGTAAATTACCAAATGGGAGTAGAAAAAATATTTTCTAGAACAGTTTTTCTCCCTTTTTTAATTAATTAATGTTTTGAAAATACATAAAATATGGAATACCTGTAAATATACTAAAATACGATAAAAAAAAAGATGCATGAAATATGAGAAGAGATGCTTGACTTTTCTAATGTTTGCACATTAGCGGAGTGTATTTTTTTCTTTAAAAAATAGTTTTATTTTCACGAGTTCAATACCTAGCACTTTTTAAGTTTATTTATATATTTACATTTTCAGAAGTTGCCTGAGGTCTATATCTATGTATAATCTAAGTTTCAAAAGTATATTACACGTAAGATTTATATTGAATGCATTCCTACAAGCAGACACGTATAAATTCGCGCTTAATCATGCCATACGTGAACTTACAATATAAAAACTCAACCTCAAATGAACACAAGCCCTGCAACTCTTGCAAACATTGGTAACATTCTCAAAGTGAACCATTTTTACAGTATGAGTGGTCAGCCTTATACCAACTTATAAGTCAAGGAAGATTTTCTAAAACTGAAGTTAATAAGATATGTGGAGAGGATAATAATAATTAATAAACACAACAAACATAACACTTATTTCGATTAAAATATTTCAATAACCAAAACAGTCCGCTGACACTTTGAAAATATTGTTGAGTAATGAGCTTCTCGTGTCATTCTCTTTGTAAAACTTCTAAAAAAATAAACGACGCAAAATCGGACTTTCTGGAATACCACAAATTCAAGTTGCACTCTTTTCTTCCACAACCTCGTGCTTTTTTTTAAAGAGTCTGTACCCACGTATGAATGGACTTTCGAGGAGGGGACGGGAATTATTCGTCAGCCTTGGACCGTGAAACCACAATCAATAGGATTGAATTAGAGTCCCGGCTGACTTTTCTATTTGTATTGGAGACCGGATCTCTAATCTGTATTATATGGGGAACGCTTTTTCTGAGGATGATTTGGGTTAAATAATGATTAGCCGAGCCCTGTTTATTTCCTAGGTAAATGTAGATGTAGGGAAAGTTCATTTAATAGAGTTCTTTGTTTAAGTTGTGACCGTCATTTTCATCTAAATTTAGAAGCCCATTTAAATTTTGTTTGTACCCTAGATTTCAGGTGGTCAAAAATCCTACCGATTCATTAATATTTTTGTAATTCTAGCACAATTTTTCATCTTTATTCATTACCACAACTTATAAATTTATTTGCAATTTGTTGTAATTTACAAATATTCGATTTAATCATTCATGTTAGTAACATTGTACTTTTTATTTCATTTTTAATTCACAATTTATTTGTATACTTAACAAACAGTATCTTTAAACACGATTCATTTGAAATGAATATGACCTCAATAATGATTTTTAAAATTTTATTTAAGCTATTTTTGATCAAGACATGTGTATTTGGTATGTATATATCTATATATATATTTTTCTCTCTATAAGTTAAGTTTGCGAAATGTATTTTAAAAAACACACTTAAGTAACTACGTATACATCTAAAATGCCACAATCTGTATTCTGTGGAACATGCTCAAATAAATAATCACATTTATTCATATTATCGCATAACTTATGAATAAGTACTTCATGATAATATGATTTAGTTACAATTCATGAAGCAATAATTCCTCTTTCATGTTTTATGATGTTCTTTCTGAAGAACTGCTCGTTTAACAAGTGAACGGTAAGAATGTATTCAACACTCCAAGACATAATATATAACTTTAAGTTGTGACGCAATTATAGAGTTGTCTCAAAAACTTATAGAAAATAAAACGTTCACGGTAGGCGCTGTTTTAGTTACATTACATTTTTGGGTAAAACACTATGTGTGAGTGTAAAAGCAAAGTTTTACACTTAGGGTGAGAAGTTTTACAAGAGTAATTTCCCGTAGCGAGCGTTATGAAGCCGTTAATGCATCGCTCAGTGATGGTACTGTAAGGCCTTCATACAACGAACATACACAGCGCAAACCTTGGATATGAAGGAGGTATTATCCAGCGAAGTGAAATAATCTCTAATACTTACAAGGAACAAAACGTGTTCTTTTATAAGTAAAATGTTTTATCAAAATCTGAATAATGCGATTTTTTATTTTTTATCACATCCACACATACTCCTAATCTTCATTGCTTTTTATATAAAATCAAGAAGAACACATGTTACAAAAATCTAATTTAAAGATTTGTAAGAAATCAGCTCAAAAAAAGTCTACTACTTAATACAAGTAGTATGGAATTGGTAGTAAAAGAAAAAAAAAATATTTGACCGAAGCTCTTCCTTTTGTGTGGCAGATTTGTACCTACTCTTAATTTATTGGACCAAATTTGCGTCATGATGGAACTATTTTTTGGATATGTATTGTTTATTTAGTGTCAATAGATGCCTTTCTGTAAGAGGTGGCCAGTATCCCCGTAGATGTGTCTCAACTGTGTTGTGTGTTGCGCATTTCTTTTAGTGATGTAAATAAATAATTAACTATTATTTTGTAGCAGAAACTAAAATTATATACAAGGATTGAAAAAATGCGTTTTAATTTAAATGCATTTTGAATTGTCTCTTACATTTTTTTTTTTTAATGATTTCCATTTTATCATATTTTTTTTTTTTTTCTTGTCAAAATTATTACAAAAACCAAACTTAAATCATAAACCCAATTCTCCAATTTTTTTTTTAAATAAAGATTTTTTTTTTGTAAAATTAAATGTCAAGGTATTTTATTTGGAATGAAAAAATAAACACCAATTAAAATGAAATTTACTGTATCATAACATTTTGAAATTTGAAAAAAAAAACAATTATTGAAATATGAAGCTGGATTTGTTGTTATTTATCTATCAAATATCATTAAAATAGATATTAGATAATTTAAAAACAGATATTTTTTTTAATTAATTATCTTTTTTTTATTTAAATCCATAATCCCTAATTTTTTATTGAGCATTTAAAAAACGATTTAATTTAATCTAAATCTAAATCTAAGCTGCAAAGATATGTATCATTTGAGATTCATATTAAATGCATTCCCACAAGCAGACATGCATAATTTCGCGCTTACACATGCCGCATGTGGACCTACAATATAAAAAACCCAATCTCAAATGAACATAAGCCCTGCCACTCTTGCCGACCTTCCCTGAAGCAGGGGTGACATTGGCAAAGTGAACCATTTTTTACAGTATGGGTGGTCAGCCGCATACCAACCTATCAGTCAAGGAATAATAAGGTTCATTAGAGAAAGTATATGCTGCAAGAATTGATGGATGTCGTGGAAGAGGAAGACCGAGAAAGGTATGGATGGACCAAATTTTCGAAATAGCGAGTGAATGGGATATCCAGAGTCATAATAAAAGGAGAGCTTGTATGAAAAAAGTTATGACTCTTAAAGAAATGAGAGAAGTATGCAAGGACAGGAAGAAGTGGCGGCTAATCTGCAATGCTGATTTTTAATGTTGGTTTATTGGCTTGCTACATTTTTTGCATAATACATTTTTTTTTTTTTACTTTTTTCGTATAGATTTATTTTTAAGGTTTTGTTGTTTTCTTATACTTAAATGTTATTTATTACTCGTATTCCTTGACTTATAGGTTGGTATGAGGCTGACCACCCATACTGTAAAAAATGGTTCACTTTGCCAATGTCACCCCTGTTTCAGGGAATGTCGGCAAGAGTTGCAGGGCTCATGTTCATTTGAGGTTTGGATTTTATTTGTAAGTACACAATCAGCATTTGTAAGCGCGAACTACACGTGTTTGTTTGTGGGCATACATCTGAGAGCTTTGAATGACTATATCCTTGCAACTTAGATTATAGATTATAGATTATAGATTATAGATTATATGAACACCTAATATTCAACAGTACTGCATCACCCACTACGTTATAGAGAGATTTCTCTGTACTGCGCTGTTCCGGAAGATTTTATCCCCACCGAGGGAAGTGAGCCATTATTATATAACTGTTAACATGTATGCGGCGGGCAAGCACTCGAGAAAAAATGTATAAAAAATGATAAATGAGAGCGTGGAGCAAGCGCGGGACAGTGAGTTATTGTGGAAGAAAACGTGACGCGGCTCAAGGAAAAAGTGGGCACTGGAAACGGCTGGGAACTATTAGCGGGCGTAACGTACGGGGAACGACAAGTGATTAGTTATAGGAACTAGGTGGAATAATGAAGGCTTAGCCCAGTTCTGCAACTTTGTCCTTGATACGTAGAAATACTGTGTTATGGTAACAGTGTTAGTTGTAAACTGTGGGCTAGGAAAGTATAATGCAATGATTGTTGTCTGTGTACCATAAATTTTCACCTCAATTATTCAACATTGTCATACTTCGTTTTGTTTTTTCTAAATCTTGTAAATTTTTAAACACGATTTTTCAACGCAATTCAAAGTGATTTTCATTTAAAATGGCTTTTTACCTCCTTCCCTAAAAATAAATAAGCGATATTTTGGTCAAAAATGAGTTATCAATGCTATCCTAATTGAAATTTTCCGCTCTTTCTAATGCGCTTACTCCCATAGCTCTACAATGATGTTTATGTTGTTCATGCCCAAGCAAACAACTGCGTTTTCGAAGTATGATTTTGGTGCGACCGACAAGATTTTGGCCTTTTTTGTCCTAAAGACGCTTGTGAAATAAAAAAACGTAAAACGACATTAATAGGAAAACCAATAAATGCCTTTATTTTTTTTTATTTTAGAGCTGTTTTGATTTTCACGATATGATAACAAATAAAAAAGTTATGCCAATTTTTCTGCAATGTCAATGTCAATCTCAAACTTTAAACTGCTCTCATGAACAATTTAATTTATGTCGCTTATGCCCTTCTGCCTTTTAAAACCGTTGATATTATAGTGCAGCTTCTTACCACGTCGTCTTCTAAAGAGTTACATGTGGTGCGTGGAATCTTTTTATTTTTACAGAAATGAGGTCAAATTTACGCCAAACACGTTGGCTTTTATTTCCTCAGGAGGTTGAGTCAGTTTTGGCAGTAATAAAATTGAAGGGCTTGAAATGAGTTCCGATACTGGAAACCGCTGCTGACAGCCTTGTCGGGACTCAAATTCCAGCCTACTAATTTTGAATGCAAGCCTACGGGAAATCATCAAAAACTACAACATCATTTTTAATAGAAACAATATAAAGAAAAACATATTATTTTACCATTTACTTATTTATTATAAACGTGTAGAATTTAATTTAAATTTCCCCTTTGCCATCAGCAAAACAAGTTTCAGTTATTTCCATGCGTTGCTTCTGTACACGGTCTCGGCTTGCACGCTAGCTGGACGTCCCCTCACATTACACGCCCTATTACAGAGCATTAGTCTCTGTGTCGAACATTATTCATACATTTTAGCTGCACGAACTAATTTTTCCTCGTTCATACTTCCAGTCCGGTAAATCACATTCCCGGTTTTTACATAAACCAGGGTGTTTCCACAGTCCGGAAAAAACCGCATAGTTCCACACGTTTTTTTAAGTTTTCTTCGTACCGAAATCATATTCAAATCCATTGAAAACCTAAAGAACATTAGTTATTTGTTTTATTAACATGTTTTCTAAAAATATAGGTGCTGTAAATAGCTTTTTTTTAGTCCATTTTTAGATAGATATACATCCCCATTTGTACCTACTCAAAAATTTAATCCAACATAAAAAAAAATTACATTCACCAAAAATGTAAGCATTTGATTTTTACTGTATGTTTGAATATAGTATGACACATTAAATACCTAAATAAAATTCTTAAGTTTTATGTTGTCCGTAACATTCATCAGTACACTTTGTTTTTTTTTTATTTCTACGTAAAGGATTTTTTTATGGGAAATAAGAATATCCAATGGTAGCATAAACAAATCGTAGGTAAACAAACTGTATTTACATATTTTGATACTTCTTAGACGTGCATTTTTTAATGTATTAACAAGTTACATTATTTTACAAAATATTTGAGAATTTTATTTGCAGCGCTCCCGACAGCCCTTGGGTTTTTATACACGCTCAGTTTTGCTTCTTTCACATGGGCGGAGCTTTCCGGCTGACGAAATTACGAACGTGTGAAGTTACATTAATTATTGTTTCAGAAGTTTTGCATCCTTTACATAATTCACAGCCGGCGCCATGAAAATTAATTGTGAGGAATGAAAAATATGTCAGGCGCTCAGATTTTCGTTTTAATCGCTCAAACACGTACCGCATCCATGGAACGCTCCTGATTATTACTAATGATTGTTTCATATGAGTACAAATGACAATATTATCAATGAAAATCCGTTTAATTTATAATGATTGTCTTATCCTAAGAAACTTCATCTATAATAATCTATAATCTAAGATGCAAGGATATATTCATTTAAAGCTCTCAGATGTATGCCCACAAACCAACACGTGTAGTTCGCGCTTACAGATGCTGAATGTGTACTTACAAATAAAATCCAAACCTCAAATGAACATAAGCCCCACAACTTTTGCCGACCTTCCCTGACACAGGGGTGACATTGGCAAAGTGAATAATTTTTTACAATATGGGTGGTCAGCCTCATACCAACCTATAAGTCATGCTTTGTTGAAATAATATTTTGGCATACTGGAATAAATCTGGTAGCTACATTTAAAAAAACATCTTATTATTGCATATATTTTAAAATGCATCACCAAATACCGAAATAAATATTGTATTCAACCATGCTATCTATTTGCTTATAGCACTGTCTCAGAAAAAGTTGCATAAAGCGAGTAGAACCAATTGATGTAGTTTTTCAGTTAAGGGAAGCAGTTTTATGCCAACCATTTCAGTTGAAGCTGTGTAAATATTAATGCAAATATTTGGTCGGAATCTGGACAAGGATGAGAATCAGGCATTAAGGAGGAATACTGGAGAGGACTACAACTCGCAGAAATTAAAGTCTTTGTTTTGTAAACACGCCATATATTCGATAAAAGTTACACTCACCGGCAACACAACCTTTCAGCTGGGAGGTCGGCACAAAAGAAAGAGCTTACATACAAAATGACAGAAGACACAAAAACGTCTTCTTTCTCGTTTTACTTTTGATGGCTATTAGAGCTATATTATTTCCCGTTTGACAGGCTGTCAGGCTAAATTCATACTAGTGATACTTTTACAGAATTATTATTTCAAAAATAAAACTTTTTTTTTCATAATAAAATTGATGAAAGCATTCCAGTCAGTGCCACAGTTCAAGCGATACTTGCTTCATTCACAGAGGTGTTGCGTTACTCTAAAATTGACGGACGCATTTCGCAGCCTCCTTTAGTTCCAGCGGCCGTCGCTTCGTCCACGGCGCAGGATCGCACCGCCCCGTAGAGCGATGCGGACCGCCTACCGCCAGTCGGTATCTCGCTATAGCGCGCGTTGCTCGCAAACCACGTCAAAATCTTACAGACCCTTATCTTGAAATCACGCGGACATTCAACGTGTATCTAGACTTCGTAATTTAACGTGTCTCGTGATCTGTGAATGAAGATTTTTTTCAGCTTGTGTTTATATTTTTTTGACAATGATTTATGAACAAAAGTTGAAAGTGAGTGAAACTGAAAAAACTTATTTTAAATAGTTTGTTTTTTGAGTTGATTGAGTGCACATCCTGAATATGGTAAATATATTGTTGAACTTATAAAGTTACTCATTTCAATATTATTTATTCTTTTTTTTATTTATTTTTCTTAATTTTTCAATCTTAAAAAAAAATTATAGGGATCTTGTAAATATTTAAAAAAACATATTGGTAGAATTTTTTTTAAGTTTTTGAACATTTATTAGAAATGTTTAAATATATAAGGAAATGCTTTTTATGTCCCTGCATGCACCCAAAAATATTTTCACGGTGATTTAAGAGTGATACTTTTATTTATGTATTTTGTATGAAGTTAAAGACTCAAAATTATCGGTTCTTTTTTAATTGTGAAGTTTATTTACAAACTTTTAAGTAAAAAAAAATGTTTGAAAAAAAATACAATTATTGATTTTTTTCTCCAAATTTTCTTTTAAGTGAAACATTGCTTTGTTGCAGTTGAGAATATGATCAGATTAATATAAGTACCCTGTTGTTTTCACATGATAACTAAAACAAATATAAAATGTGGCACAATAAAAATAACTTGAACTTTTGGCATCCCCATTTCTGGTAAAAATACATGAAATTTGCTAGACTTCAAAAAGCTTCATACATAATCAAATAAGCTGAGCAAATCAAGCGCAAATATTGTAGCAAAGCAAACGTTTAATTAAATAAATACTGAATGGAATATAAAGGAAATCTCAGCAGGGATACATTATATTCTAGGAATTTTGTTTCAACGGAAACTTACTAGTGTTTGTCTTTCAGGATAAATCTTGTGTTCAGACTCATTTTTAATATTCAAGGAAATATGAAATTCATTTTTCATATTTAAAAGAAAAACAAACAATCTATTTCTTTTAGGCATGAATCTTTTTTTGGATAACTAAAAAAAGTACTATTTTTCTTTTTGTGCTAGCCGTATTCGAAAAATTCAATGGTTTAAACAGCAACACTTAAATTATTTAACGTTAATTTCATTTGGTTTGAAACATTCAGGCTTTACATATTTTTTTTCAGTAATCTTGTTTTAAATTGGAAGAACACCTAACCATGTATATTTAATAAAAACTGTATGCTTCATATTCTTTTTTCTTTTGATTGAAATATTTTCCAACAGATGAATAAAAAAATAAGTTAAATATTTATCTTGCATAAAACTGGAATGGGACAAACTAAACATTCATATCTTCTTTGTATGAAAATCTTGTTGAAGTTATATCAATACTGGAACCTGAAGGGAAATATTTGTATGGCGTAATTTGACGTTGTGAAGACTTACTGTGGCTGATGTGGACTTTTCCGAAAGGAAAATGTCTCTTGGTAATGACATAATAGCCTGGTAATGAACCTCGTCAGCTGGGTACCATGGCAAGTTTTGTCATGGGCTTTTGTATGGGATAAACAGTCATTTTATGTGGAATGACTATCATACAATAACTTTTATGGAAATATCTCGTTTAGTACATTGGAAGTTAAATGCAATATTTTGAATTCATTGTTTCAGGTTCATAGTTCGTAATGTGTAATTGTTTTTGTTTATTCCTGAAAAAGCAGCGTTAAACTATGTGACTTATTTATTTACACTGGTAAGGAAGAACATCTAGAACAATCGATGGTATATTCTAGCGGAGAAGGCGTTGGCACTCGAATAAGAGTTTTTGAAACGAGCGCAAGTTCAAGACCCATCGAAGTCTATTGACGACTACTTTGACCATGGTTGGACAAAAACTGTTGGGCAATTTTTAATCAATTATTCATAAAACATAAATGTTAGATGAATTATTAATTGATCATGTAAATATAACTGTTTTTGCAGAGGCAAAATAGGTGCTTGGTTTGCATTCCTCTTCAGGAATTTATTTTGTAAAAAAAAAAAAATTTGAAAACCAAAATGGCATGCTTATATTTATTTGAATAAAATGGCCTTTCACTGTGTGAACCACAAACTCTTCAAAATAAAAATAATGCATTTTTTTAATTCAAAGTAACGTATCACGATAGTCAATCGAACACTCAATCATTAAACTATCGAATGAACTGCTTGAGAACTTTTTGTTTGCCAGTAAGTACTTTGAATTAAATTTTGCATTAAACACCGCAGACATATTTTTCATTAATTTACTTCAATATATATTAATAAATTCTTTGGAGATCAATAAATTTACATGCAAAGTTGAAAGATTTTCCCAACATGAATATTCAAAAGGGGATTATATTCAGAGCATAATATACTTTCTCAATGGAATTTCATACAAATTACTTGATGTTTATACGGACCAAAATTCCAGTCGCCGCCAAAAATGTTTCGCAAAAATATATGACATTTTAATTTCAAAATAATTTAGTACCGCAGCATCTCCAGATTAAAATTGTTATCCATTTAAATATTATATATAAGCGCTTTTAAAATTGATCAAATTTTAAAGCTAAAAGTTTTGAAGGATGGCGGAAAACTTTTTTAATATCAGAGTATTTTTATTACTCAATTATGATAGAGAACGACCCTCGCAAAATCGAGCCCCCGAGTCTGTTAATGCGATCATACTTTCCAACCCCTGATTTACGAGTTTTTTTCACTAAAATGAGTGTTTTCTGAATTAAATTTCTTCATTTTAATGTACCAAAGATTTTAATAACATCTGAAATATTTTGAAAGGCTTTTTCGGCCTTGAGTTATATTATCTTATCTCGAATATAAATAGAACACCATGTACTATATAAAAATACCTAAGTTTTCTTCAGAATGAGAAATTCCCAATATAAAACGTAACAATATAATATATCAAGTTTATTTGTGTTTCCGAAAGTCCAAGGTATTCAGGATATTATGTAAGTAATATCTAAGGCATTTAAACATTTTTTTTTTTTTTTTAAGAAATCCTGTGCGGGAGACTCCCTAGATTCTAAAGACTCTAGGGGTCTTTGACACTTGTTGTAGTGCCGCAGAGGTGTACGAGCTTGGTCGTCGCTACAAAGCGCCAATACTCAAGCAAGACCCAGTTGCTGTAAGGCTGGATGGACCTTTTGGTGACCGGTCATTGGTAAAGGTTTATGAATTTTTCAACCCAGCGAAGAGCACATTCGAAATATAAATGGTATATTATTTTTGTGCTCCGCCGGGATCCGAATCCACAACCTTCCATTTACGAGTCCGAAGTGTTGCCACTAAGGACTACGGACCGGTCCAAGATGCCAACGACACGCGGTGTACCTAAGCGGTTACCCATCCAAGCACTGACCACGCTCAATGTTGCTTAACTTCGGTGATCTATGGGAACCGGTGCTTTCAACATGGCTAACGTCGTTGGCAAAATTTGCAATAAACTTAACTTTTTTGATTCTTTCTAGTTTTTGATATACGTTTAATCATGAGCAAATGATGGCATTAGCAAAAACTTTTATGGTAAGCGTTATATGTATAACCATTTGTTACTTTATGAACATAGAAATTGATTTTTTTTTAATCACAATACGAGAAAAAAATCAAGATACATAGGTACTAAGAATTTTCCAATTTTAAATAATCGTAACAATATTACATTTATCATCGGAAACAAATTGGAGCTATTTTTCAATACCAGTTAAAAAAAAAAAAGAATTATAGAAAATGAACCGCTTGATTGCACTCGGCATATTTTTTTATATTTTTTTAATATTTTTATTTAATGTTTCTTTTACATAACAATTACAAAAACTTAAGATAAAATAAAGATACAATATTAAAAAATTAAAATTAAAAATACAAAACAAATTGTATAAGGTTCGTAACCTTATACAATTTGTTTTGTATTTTTAATTTTAATTTTTTAAAAATGAAAGGTTACAAAGTGAATGCCTCATCAATTAATGATATACAATATTAAACTTAAAGCTAAACCTCACCAATAAAAAAGACAAGCTCTTGTGCTTGGTGAGGGAGATTACGCTATACTTCAGGTACATAATATAAGTAGTAGTTATATTAGGTAAATAAGTTAACTTAAGAAATAAGTCCAGATACTAGATATGCAAAATGAACAATTCAAGCAAAATAATAGTGATCATTTTTGCCTGGAATAATTGTGTTTTTTTAGTTTAATTTTAATTTTTTTAAAGACAGTTGTCATTTTTAACTCATTGGGCAATAACATAATTCCCTTATATAAGAAACTATTTTCGAAATATTTTGTATGAAATTTTGGGATTTAAAAGTAAGAATTGCAATTATATGGGTTTATAATACGTGAATGTATTTGTCATTACGTTAATTTAAAATTTTGTACATCACATGGCTTCTGATGGTATTTAATTTAATTAAAAATGATTATTTAAACATTTCTTTGTCATTTTGATTTAATATTGCTTTTGAGTACATTATCCGAATATGGAACAGAGCGAACATGCGTAAAGAAAAAAAATATAGAAGAACATAAAAAGCGCACCTGTGGGTTGCCATATTAATAGGGACACTTAAAATATTTCGTATTTTTTGTGTTTACATTGCTATTACTTTTAAATAACGGTCATGTGACGGCCAAATCTTTTTTATTTTTACTACTGGTAGCACTACTGACTCATTTAAAACGTAGTAACACATGCAAAGTGTCACACCTTTAAAAAATGTAAGGTTGATCCCATGCGGTCATCATTTTTGTGAAAACGAGCGATTGAGAGCGTCATAAGTCAACATACATTACAATTAATTTAGTGAATTTTAGCAGCATTTTTATACGAAAACTTAAGTAAATATTAATGTTGTATTAGATTTATTTAGTTTTTTGATCATTACTAATTAAAATTACGAGTTCTACAAGGTTGAGTAAAAAATTAGTGTTTTTTCAGTATGGACGGATCTTAAGACCCGTCTCCAAGAAAATATGAGGAAGTAAAAATTTTTTTTTTACACTGAACATTTTTAAGGCGACATAAAAGACATTGTAGGTGTTTTGAAGTGTTTTTAAAACAAAATTTAGAAAAAAAAACATCGAAATCTTGCATGAGATTGGAAAAAGTAGCAAAAAATGAGTCACCACACGTCATACTGACCAACAAATCAGAGACAACTATCTCCAAAATAAAAAAAAAGTATGTCTTGTTTCACCTTGATGATCAAGGAAGAAAATCTTGAAATATCTAAGAAGACAGTCCAGAGGAGGCTGGCTGAGAAGAGACTCATTGGTCATGGTCGAGCTGCGAAAACTCACCTTTTGGTAGCCATGAAGGAAATGGCGGTTGATCTGTGATGTTGGCGGCTGAGGTTTGTTAAAGTAAAATTGGTTTTATGATTTAGTTTTTATGTCCATGTATATATTGTGATTTATTGTTTTTAAAAAATGTAATTTGTCATGTATGTTCCTTGACTTATAGGTTGTTATGCGGCTGACCACCCATAATGTAAAAATTGGTTCACTTTGCCAATGTCACCTCTGTTTCAGGGAAGGACGGCAAGAGTTGCAAGGCTTATGTTCATTTGAGATTGGGTTTTTATATTGTAGGTCCACATGCGGCATGTGTTAGCGCGAAATTATACATATCTGCTTGTGGGAATGCATTTAATATAAAACTTAAATGATATATATCTTTGCAGCTTAGATTAGATTAGATTAGATTAGATGAAGGAAAAGTGATAGCAATGGGTCAAAGCACATCACCACATGACTAGAAATGAAGGCAAAAGTTAGGTGATTGATATTTCAATGGACTTAAACCCATTAAAAAATCCTATCGCGTGATTAGCTCTTTTATAGATGTGCTTCTCTGATGAAGCCATTTTTCAAATTTTGGTTAAAAATTCATCATCCGTTCGATGGCACCTGGGAGAGAAATCCCACAAGGAGTGCCCTTCGTAGGCAATCAAACAGATTACCAGTATCATGGTTGTGGTCAATCATCGCTTCCAAGTGGATAACCCACTTTCACATCAAGCAATGGACCATGAAGCAGGATCAGTACAGACAAATACTGAAAAATTGACTGCTACCTGAAGTCGGAGAATGGTTCCCTGATGGCTAAGAGTACATATTTATGCATATTTCTGCATTATACTACAAAATCAGTAGTGCCACTGCATTTCTGGCTGAAAAAATCCTGCAGTTGTTACATTGGCCTGGGGATTCCCTGACATGAACCCAATCGGAACCTTGTGGGAGCTCACGAAGAAGCCGATTGCTCAGGAGGTAATCACAACTAAGCAGCAGCTCATCAAAACTCTCACTCAGGTGTGGTATCATACCCCTAAGATATAATCCAGTGCACAAAAATTGCATTAAGAGTATGCCACGACTCATATAAGCCATTAACGCAGCTTAATGCAATGTCACAAAATATCGATTTTTTCAACAAAAATGTTTAAATATGATATAGCAATCAAAATAAATAACAATTAACAAGAAATATGGTGTCAAAATGTTTCCAATAAAGTGTTTTTGTCATTAAATAACAAAAACATTACAATTTATAATAAAAATATATGTTTTCTGAATACCAAAGTGAGATAAATACGTTTTTCACAAGTGTCCCTATTAATATGGCAACCCACTGTAGTGAGTGTCTTAGTTATAATAGATTTTTCCAGTTTACGCGATGTTTGAGTGATATGCTTTGATTTATTCTAGACGTACTGCATATTAGATTCCTGTCACGCACTGAAGTGATTACTTATGGAGAGAAAAGTTTTGTTTTGTCATGGAGCCGTCATATTATATTAGAATTGGAGAGAAGGAAAGTTGTGACTAGAAGTGTTGCAAATTTATTCTTCAGTCCGGGCGCAGACAAGGACGCTGAGATGTTCTTGAATGTTTCAGAATAGGAATTTATGTATATACGGTTGGTAACAAGGGAACTATATATAAATGTTGCGGTAAAAATTAAATGACATAAATATTATATGTTATTAAATTAATACAATTAAATTTAGATCATGCACGAAAGTAAATCATTATCATTTTAAATATAATTATTGAAGAATCCGTTATCCTGTATTTTTTTCAGTCGTTGAAACGATTGCGTTTAATTGCAGATAGCTAAGGTGCGATTCCCACTAAGGGTGCCAGAAATGCTTCTTGTTTTAGGGCTTATTTCAAATCCAAATTCATAGTTACTAACAAGGTGCACTTACCCCCGTATTCACGATCAAAACTGGCACTTCCTTAAGGGCAAACCAGCGCTTAGATTGGGGAAATTCATTTCAAGAACAATACTTAAGGTAAAATTAGCGCTTAAGCGCTCCAAAAACTAGCACTCAGGTAAGTAAGGTCGACACGTATATTAACCAACGCTTAAGCGCTGTCAAAATATTCCGTCATATTTCATTGTTATCACATTTTTTGTTTGATTGTGAATTTACATGAAAAAATGAATTCTTACTATAAACATGATTTTTACAAGTGTATTAACATTGTTTTGACGAGTTTATTTACATTGCTTGACCATCAGAATTGGGTTTGTTCTCCGGTATGGTCTAGGACCATACTGCAATGACAGATGAACTGTCAAAATATTCCGCCGCATTTCATCAGCACATTTTTTGTTTGGTTAAGAATTATTTACATAAAATAATGAATTCTTTCGATACAGTTGACTTCAACGAGAATAATAACATTGTTTTGTTCAAAAATAGTGTCCCAAGAAAATATATCAGAGACTGTAAAGACCCATTTACGTATTACGAAGAGGAAGAATTTAGAAGACGTTTTTGATTGAAAAAACGCGTCGTTCTGTATACAGTTTTGCCGTTGCTCATTGAGGGTTGCAAAGCCAACGATTTCTTCGATCTGTTATTTTATCTTCTATTACAGGTTTTTCTTTAATCAAAGCCACCAGCAGCTCCTTTTCCGCTGGAGAAAACAACATATTTTTGGCGCTGAAATCGATCAAAACACTTTACATTGGATATTACATAAATGTATTTTTAAAAACTAATAGAAATTGTAAACAAACAAATTCGTACTTACGGTTTACTTAAAGTAGTAATTGCGTTATACGTACTTATTTGTTGTCAAGTTTTATGCAAAGTTGATATGACATTGAAATTTGAAAGAGGCGGCAATGATAAGAGTGAAGTACGCCGAATATCGGTCGGAAGGTACTGACCAATTACAGAGCTGGGTTTTTTCGAGAGCCAATGACAAACCCGTACGTCTCCTGGGGGTTGGGCACTACGCTGATTACTGCTTGAGTGTTCTTTGTGAAACAAAACGCTCCAGAATGTCGACCCTTGAGTAAGTGTAGCGCTTGAGTAAGGCACTTAAATCAGTTTTGATCGTGAATACGGGGGTAAGTCTCTAGAAAAAATAAGATCCTGCTCTCAAAATAAGACGAAAAACCTATGTTTAAATGAATGGATTCAGCTAAGGCCCCTAACCTATGAGAATAATCAGGTTCAATTATTTCATGTGACTTGCTATGGGACAGCATGGTAAGATATTATACGACATGAGTAGCTTAGTTGCATTTTGTATAAACCATAGTTCTTATTTCAATTAAGAAAAAGGGACAAATCTATGTATAAAATGAACTTTGATATGTTGTTTTTTTTCTATTTTAATTACAACCTTGTAAAACATACGAGTATGTTTTCATCCATGAAAATTTTCATTATTTTTTACACCCAGGCTGTATACAAAAAACAGACGTATTAAATTCTCAATTGAACGAAATTTCAAATACATTAAAGGAAATATTTTCAACGAGGCACGCAGCAATCAAATTAGGAAAAAACTGATATTCGAGATACAAGATACGAGATATCTCGACTCAACAAAGGCTTCTATTTTGATGAACCTTTTGTTGTATGAAAGGGAATGCCCTTCCCTCTGTTTATGTTGGACTCACATGGATATAAAGTCTCCTGCGAAAGCTCTATGCGAAAAGCTCTGCCCTACTTTCGTCAGGAATTATAAAGTTTATTAGGGGATCAAGTCAAAGCTACCCCAGAACTTTGGAGCGAGTGTCAACGGATTTATATATTCTTTATGTTTTTACTATACTTAAATCAGATTTGGTTTCATAAAATGAAATCTTAAATTCATATTGAAATGTAAGAGAATGTTTTAAAAAATCTGCATTAAAATTTTCGTCTCGAAAATACATTTTTCTTTTAATGCAAATTAAAATCACGGTTGTAGTTGTTTCTAATAAAACATATATTTTTACAACTAAAGTTGTTAAAATTTTAAAAGTACGGTTACCAACCTGATCATCCTTGTTAAATGCAAGAAAAAGTTGTCTCCTGAGGACATTGGTCGAATACCAACAAAACGTTGAGAAAAATGTTGTCCGAAAACGGTTTTTTAATTTGTCATGACCAAATTAATGTAATACAATTCTTAAATCAGCGATAATTTTATGAACTACAATAATTTCATTAGTAATCATTTTAGATTTCCAAAAACAAAGATTCAAGAAATCAATATAAGCAACACCAAAAAAAGTATTCAAAATATTTTTTGTAGTTTTTTTTACAAAAGTATTGCAACCGTAAAAAAAAGACAAGAGAGTGATAAAAATCAAGGATCACTGCACATTCAGAAATTTATCCACATTTTTTTCAAATGCTTTCTGCCATGTTAGGGGTAGACACTAGGTGGTTCACTTATTCACCGCAGAAATGACTTTCTTGGTATAAGCATGGCTCTCCCTAAGCGGTCCCTCTCGGCCGTACTAAAAAACACAAGTCAGCACTTTTCACACGCAATTAAATTTTACACGACAAATATTTTAAGCGACGTTTATTTTCAACGAGAATATTTTTTGTCCTTTTGAAATCAGAAGTGAATGCAAATATATAAATCTAAGGAAAAAATATATGCATAATGCTCTAAGGTGGTTTTCTGTGATAGTTCTTTTGCCTGTACCTACCTTTGATTGTTAGCTCATTGCAGTTTTAGCAAGCTGGCTGCTGTACTAACAGTAATAATATCTATTTTGTGTAAGGTAAAGAACGTAAACACACAGAAATATGTTAAAATTCATGTAAAAATAAATAGGTCTTAAATAGGCACATGCGACCCCTTCGGGAATAATGCACGCAAAAAATTACACTAGATGTGTAATTTAGTTTAAAAAAGTAGTTCGAAAAAAAAAGTAGTTGCGAATGGGTAGTCAGCCTGATACCAACCTATGTATAAGTCAAAAAATTAGAAGCGCATTAAATAAATAAACTATGTTACTACTCTTTAATTTATGCATATTTTAATTGCATACCCTTGTTTCTTATAATTAATGAGAACAACTATAAGAGCTTAGGATGCGACATTTTTCACAAATACCTGATAAATTATTTTTTGAAATATTTTACGAAAAAAAAAACACTTTCGTCGTGAATATCGGATACCTTAGTTTATTATTTTTACCTCCATAAAAATTAATTAAACTTTTTTTGTTTACGGCCTGGCAAGATTTTACGCCCGCCGATAAAAGCAATATTTTTTTCAGCTTATTTTTTCCCGGGACATTTTTTTTCAGACCCTCGGAATTAATCTCACTTTGCACTAAGACGCTGATATTTTTTACACATTCTTTTTGAGAGCCAGTCACTGATAGTCGGGTAAACAAAAAAAACTTTGCTTGATCAAAAACCAAAAGGGCTTTTGCAATTTAATAAGGTGTTTAATCTTATCTTATTTCATGCTGTAAATTAAAACGCAACGATTCACAGTATTTTATTTTTTACGGAGTACATCATTTATTTATTTAATAAATATAATACAAGACATACACTTATTTGAGAAATACAAATAAATGCACGTCTGTTGAAATTAAAGCGGAAAATAATATTAAAAACCGGTAACTTACAAACGAGTATATGTACAAGCTCCATAACAAAAGGATTTGCATTTTTTATTTAACATCCACCAATTAACGTATTTACATTTTTTTGCCAGTCGATAGTTCAGTTGGTAGAGTGCCTGCATTCCATGCCGTGAGCTCGGGTTCGAATCCCACCGAGGGTGTTAGAAATTATTTTCCGTTTCGGTGTTTATTTCAAACCCCAAAATCAAATACCGGCAAGGTTTATTCAGCCTTCACAAAAAATGAGTACCAGCCCACTCGGGGGTTGGGAAACCCCCACTTCAACTGAAGTGGTTGGCGTAAGGCCCCCTTACCTGTAAAAATAAATAGGTTCAACTTGCCACATGTGACCCCTTTGGGGATAACGTGACGAGAAGTTACACTATATGTGTAGCTTAGTTGCGTTTATTTGCATTTTTCATTTTTTTGTTAAGTTACGATTTTGTTATCTTACCTGGAAAAGTAAGAGGTTTCCAATTATTTCTTTAAAGCAAAAATTTGTACTTCATATGCTTTTAAATTACGTTGTGATGAATTAAGTATGAATGTATAAAAAAATACTACATATTGTTACGTATCCTCAAATGTATACGAGTAATACGGCAAATTAGAAAAAAACAATGAAAAAAATACCAAAGCTCTCTTTTTTTTGCTATTTATTCCACAGAGATATTCGTCACCAGCTCTCGAAATTCTTCTCATCACCACATTAAACAGCCTCCCTCTCTCCTTCAAGGTTTCCTCCCCCATTTTTCAGCCCCTCCCCCATCGATCAGCCCCCTCATTAGTATTCATAGCCTTCTAATGCTTTCAGGTTATTATCACGTGCGTACACTCTACAACAAGAGAGACCGCCGCCTCCTGAGTGGACACTTTTTTCTCAACAGGTTTTTTTTTTACTTCTTACTCACAATTTTTTCAACGGAACGACCCTCCAAAAACTTACAACATAAAACCCAAATCTCAAATGAACTTGAGCCTTGCATTATAAAAGGGAACCTGTTTTACAGTACCTACGGAGTTTTAGCCACATACGAGCTTATCAGTTATGAAACCATCATCAGTAGGTACAAATGAAAATAATAAGATTAGTTTAACATAAAGCAAACAAAATCGAAAAAAATGCTACGAGCTTATATTTAATTTAAAAGCGAACAAAACTTAAACAATATTGTTTCAAAACCGAGAAGTATTTCAATAAGAATAAGTAGATACAACACACATGCTTACCAAACATGAAATTATCATAAAATTTCCTTACGCAGAGAAAACCGATAGGCTTTTTAAAAAATCTTCCTAGGTTTCCAATAGACGCTAAATCTAAAAAACAGTAATTATCTGCTCTTTGTTGGCGTATAGTAAAAAACCCATTTGAAAAAATACTGTAATGAATAATGATCTTTGATTGCTTACAAAAGATTTTACTTTGACGAAAAAACGAATTACTTCCCGTTTATTCCAACTTTTTCTATTAAAGATGAAGCCACAAATCTGAAACATAAATTAACATTATGACTCGTTTACATTTTAAGGATTAAATGTTATTATTTATTTATTCACTTGATAGTATAAGGATGAAACATTTCGAGTTTCGTATGCAATTAAAACTTTTATTTTCTAACAATGTCAACAGCTGATTTATCAAAGATTGGATTTTTGTTCTGAACCCATAGTTCAAAAGAATCCACACTTGTATTTTGTTCTACTTTTATTAACCAGCAAAGAGATAGCTGAATTTTTTACTCATTAGAAACTTTTGTATAAAAAACAGATCGTCATCTGAAGAGGTTATAATACAATACAATTCAAGACTAGAAATTTTTAATACAATATTTTGTGTTCTAAAATCTGCTAACATTTTAGTTCTGCGAAAATTAACATTGAATGTGAATTTTGACAGAAGACCTTTTTTAACAATTAATGTTATTATAAGGTATTTGTAGATCAAGCCTGAAGTTCCATCCCGTATATCCGTTGATTCCCACAATTCCAGTTAAGTACCTTAAATACACAACTTTAAATATAAACTTAACAATGGCCTTTACCGAATAATTAATGGAAAACAAAACAGTATTGTTACGTTTTACCTGGGGGTTCTTTTAATTAAAACACAAGTTCAACACAAGTTAGCCATACAGTTTATTTACACAAACTTTCTTACAATAGATTTATTTTAACAGACTTATTTTAACAGATTTATTTTAACACACTTATTTATTTCGTACAGATTACATTTATTTTACACCATATTGGTCGCCCTAGTAACTAGATACTCCTCTGTGTGAGTGCTTCGAAGACTCACCCGCTTCAGCCCATTGTCGCCCTTCTTATAGCGGAACCTAGGGGCCATTCCAGCCTGCCCTAGAAAGTTCCACTACCACAGTTGTATAGACGATTCTGGACATATTTATTTCATGAAGAGTCCATTTCCTACCTACATACACACCTTACAATTACAATTGTCTGGGCCAGAACATTCTCTCAAAACACACGTACACCAATAAGCATCTACCAGTGTATTTCGTTACAGTATCTTAATGCGTCTCTTAGTTTCTAAAATTTTTGGTTAAACGCAATACTTGCGTTTAATCGTAAATTTCTGTATTCGGATTACAGTTTGCAATTTCTCACACAGCTGCATGCGATGAAATAATTATAAGCGCATATTCACAAAGCAAATGTGCTAGTAAAATAGTGCAAAAAAATTTGCATACCAAAGAAAAATGTTAATTACATTTGGCCGTTTGTAAATAGCTAACTAGGTTGGCAGTCGGAAAACCAACGAATGGAAAAACTGGCTGAATTTTATTTTTGGAGTTGAAATTCGAATTCAAGTAGGTATGAAATTTCATCCATAACCAATTTATTCATTTGTAACACTACTCTATTTTTGACCACTCAATGAGTAAAAAATCTACTTTTTCCCTTTAAAACTTGATTGTTCATTTTTTTACTTTTAATTTTTCATAAAAAAAATATTCAACATTATAAGCAGTTATAATTTTAACTTTTATTTGTATGTGCAAATAGGAAAAAAAACATTGTTACAGTTACTTTCTTCTTCACCCTCAGCCTGTCTCAGTCCACTCCTGGGCGTGAGCCTCCTCCAATCTTCTCCATGTTTGTCTATCGGCTGTTGTGTTCAGCCATCCTCTGCCTGCAGTTCCCTTGATGTCGTCATATCAGTTAGGATCTCTCCTGATTTTACCTCCTGGGACGCCACTGGACTATTACTTTCCTATAACTGTTGTTAAAAAAAGACTTTGTGTGCTCTTTATGATTTTTTAAATATTATATTTACAAATCGTAAAATCTTAATCCATTTGTTTTATAAAATATTAAAATAACAACAACAAAAAATTTCGTTATGAGGAAGGGATCTTGAAAACTTTAAGTTCATTTTTTAATTAAAACATAATGAACACGAGTTGATTTTCTTGTTGGATTTCTTTTCGTTAGTTGTAATTAGCTTAGTTATGAATTCGGAAAGTATTTCTTTTTCCCGGAAAAGAAAACCTTTGAAAAGTTAAAAAAAAAAAAATTATGACATTTTAATTAATATGAAAACAACTTTTTTTTTTCATTTTGAGACTTATTAAAATACACGTCAAGTTTATTTGTACTTTAATTTTTGAAGCGTTATCATAGGTATCGTCATTGAAAAAAAAACATATGGTTTCCTAGAGTCTTAGAGAAAGTGTTGGTATATGCTGGTTATTCTCAGTATGAGTATGTGTGGAAGGTTCAAGCTATATAAGGCGACATTTGCTTGAAGATTAAACTATTCATTCATTGGAAGAGTATAGTTAACAAGAAAAGGGAAGCTCCGTACAAGTAGTGTAAAGTGTAGGTAAGGTCTTTTGGAAATAAGTTTGTGTAGAATAATCAAAGAATCAAAATAACTAAAAATACGCATTTCTAATTCCGTTCCTTTCTTTTGCACATATCGCTTAAAAGTACTGAAAATATTTTTCAGGGTTTAACTTTTCTCTTCACTATTTTTTTATGAAACACATTTTAAATTCCTTCTGTAAACATTGAAAAATTTTCTCTCTAGTTTTTATTCTAAAACGTAAAATCTACACATTCTCACGTATGTAGGTATGTTGCTTTATTTTATATGTAACGCTTGCACTCTGCCGCCGCGCCCGGTTCATTTCATTCCGTTGTGCTTTCTAGCTCCAAATGCATTTATTAGCAATTCCATAAAGTATTCAACCAAAAGAACATGACCACACTTGCTCTGTGCGCTGCTGTGCCCCTTGCTAGATTACGTCTGTCTTTATTAAGTTCCAGACGTTCTGCATAAACACAATCTTGAATTTGTTGAATATTTAACACGAAAAAGCTATTAAGAGACCCTTGACATTACTTAATGCTCTGAACTCTAATAAACAAAAGTAATTGTTTTGATTGTCATCAAAAAACGAATTAATTTCATATATATCCACTCAAGCCCGGTATTTTGAACGTTAACACAGCGACTCATCTTAAATGGAAAGGACGCAATTATGTATGTCAATCGTGTGGGTAGTTTTTTTACCAGTTTAAAGTTACATAAGCTAACATTGAAAATACCGGGGGTAGATAAGTAATGTATAAAATAACGCACACAATAAATCCTCAATAAGTATGTTTTTTTTTAAATAATTTGAAATTGTGATACATCAATATCCTCAATTTATTATTTACATTATAAAAGCATGTCACAACGTTTTCTGGCTACGCAAAAAAAAATTAAATATGAATTAAAAGAAGCAGTATTGTGGACTAGACTATTTGCACCATTTCGATTTACTACTTTTCACAACTTTGGCAGCTATTTGTACTTATTTAAAATACCCATTTTCTATAAGCTTACCACAAACAAGGAAAATAATAACCTTACTTTGGTGTGGTCAAAGAGAAAACGCACATAAAATGTAAGGTACATACAGGAAAAAGAAACAAAACAGAACAAGAAAAGAGAAATAAATCTTCCCATGTGTATCGAAGTAATTATTCAAAGTTCAACAGAACAAAATAGATTTTTCATCTCTCCCATATAGAGGTGCACCGTGCAGTAAGCATGCTCTTACAAATTTGCTCGCATGTAGTTGTTGTACAAATAAACATTATTACCTCACTGGGTATTGTTATCTTAGAAAGCCAATTTGCCATCGCACATACATTTTAATACCATTATAAACAAACAGCATCCCGCAGTTGATGCTCATAATATTTCGAGAGCACCCAACAATGTAACCGTTAGTATTTATGCAGCAAGTTACTTACCGTTAGCAACGGTTGCTAACCGCACAACTGCACTGATAATATTATTACTTACCTGCTCCTCTGCGAGATGCAAATTCAAACTGCACTTAACGAAATAGCAGTACAGGGGGAGCAACCTGCCGGGAGAACTTCTCAAAGGAAAAATCGAACGTCTCGCGTAAATTCTATCTGCTGCATTCAGTTCTCTCTATGAAATGTATTATTATCTACGTAAGTTTAGCAACAACTATACGCTCCTACGTATAAGTCAAAGTTAGAATTCCGTTTGAGAATTAAGTAATTTATCGAAGTGAACTATGTTTTCAATAACTCGAAAACTAACGTCTTACACCTACCTGTATGCATGTATGAAATATGCATTGTTCGCCTTCTTCATTAACTTAGTCAATTTAGGCACATAATTATTTATATTTTTAATTAAAATTTAAAATTCATGTTGATTGGTTTATGTTTAAAAAAAAATCAATCAACATAATTATTTGTTCGACATTTTTACATCGTATTTTTTCTCATTTCTTAATTTATTGGCTCCTACAAACCAGTAAGAATGAATGGGTCTCGGCTCCAAGTCGAAGGAAGTCATTCTGATGAAAAAATTGTGACAGTGTTTGGGTAGAAGCTCAGGATATCTCTTTCATGCAGCAGTATGAAGGGGGAAATTACTTTCTGATCGCCACTTTGCACTAAAAAGGGATACGACGAAAAAAAAAGCCTCATTAATTTTTAAAAGTAAATGAATAATTTAGGACGTGTGACTTATACGCGATGCATTAAAACTTTAATCGTTAAATCTTAATTCAAAATTTATGAGCTGAAAATGAATTTTCAATGCTGAAAAATACATTTTGAGTAAATCATTCTTATGATCGAAAAAATGCATCACTCTTCTTTTATGAATTCAAAAAGACTTTGACTTATTCAATTTATCATCATAAGACATCTTCATCGTTGTACCATTTCTCCCCCACCCCAGCTTGAGGTCATTCTGTCATGTCTAACAATGCCACCCCCGATAGCATCATGATTTACGGTGTTTTACACGCCCCTGAGTCAACTCATGCCTTTTTTGTCGCTCTCAAATTATCAAAAAGCTTTTTCTTTTGGGTGAAAATCCGATAAGATGGAAAACAAAGCTGCCGCAGTGTTAGGGAAGAAGTTAACTCAAAGGAAGACGAGAAAGACTTCCGTTGACTACATATATTTCGCTGCCTTAGTTCTAGTTTACCGTAAACGCCATTGAGAAAATTTTACATGAGCAATGTTTGCATGTGTACTGGACCAATGTGTCTTATGAAAACAAGAAAATTATTTAAAAAATATTTAAAAGAACTGTCACATTATCGAGTTTTACGGTTTTTCTTAGCTCAGATTGTGTAGAATTTGATTCTTAAGACAACTGCATGAAAAAGTCATATTGGACAAGATTGGCGTAAACGGTAAACAAGAACTGGGGGAGCAATTTGCCGTTTGTTTGTGTTCAGTAAACTTTATAAGCCATAAGAATTAACTTTTTTTAGAAATACTTACAGTCATTTTGATCATTCACCGTTCAAAATTAGTATTTTTTTTATTGTTATTTGGACCGGTCTGTAGTACAGTGGCAACACTTCAGACTCGTAAATGAAAGGTTGTGGGTTCGAATCCCGGCAAAGCACAAAAATATATACCATTTTATATTTTCAAATATGCTCTTCGCTGGGTTGAAACCTTTACCAAAAGCCGGTCACTTAAGGTGTATCCAGCTTACAGCAACTGGGTGTTGCTTGAGTATTGGCACTTTATAGCAACGACCAATCTCGTAAACACTTCTGCTGCACTACAACAAGTGTCATAGACCCCTACAGTCTCTGAAATCTAGGGAGCCATAATTTTTTCGATCATTTGTTTTCCATTTTTTCTTCTCACATTTTATGTAAGCTTCATTTATGCACAAATACATTAAAAAATAACATCGCTGTTTTTTTCAAAATTAAACAAAATCATACCAGCAAAGGAAGATGCGTGATAGGAGCGTTTGGTAGAAAAGCGAAGAATAAAAGGATCCCAAAGAAAATGAAAATGGTGGTTCAGAATTGTATATTGTTGCCGACCCTGATGTCTTGGACGGTGAATGAAAGAGAAGTAAATTAGGTATGCACCGTAGAAATGGCTCATTTGAGAAGTATGAAGAAAAACACTGAAAGATAGAGTGCGAAACGAATTGGTTCTGAATAAATGCGTAGTAAAAGAAAGCGTGAAATTGAAAGTTTAAAGAAGTGTGATGTGATGGTTTGGACATATTGAAAAGATGAATTGATATTTTTGAAAAAAAAAAAAAAATTTTAAAGGATGAATGAAGACCGACTGACAAAAATAGTGTAAAAAGGGAATGTAAAAGGTAAGCGTGGAAGGAGAAGACCTAGAAAAGAATGGATTGATCAGATAAGTGAGATTACGAATGAATGGAATTTACAGTGTGGAAACAAGAGAAGAGCATGCATGAAAAGAGTGATGAAATTAGATGAGACGAAAGAAGTATGCAAGGACAGAGTCAAGTGGAGGCACTTGTGTGGAGGTACCGGCCATCCCTAGAGGAATGGCCGCAGGATACAAGACAAGACAAGACAATACGAACTTATGAATCACGGATAAGTTTTTCACAGCTGATAGTTATCAGTTAATTGTTAAAAATATTTATGTGAGCCTTGTAGTGACAAATGTACTGACATTTAAACAATATATATCGAAATAAAACATTCTCTGAATTTTCAGTGACTATCCACTGATTTATATAAATCTAATGCAACATTGAGAAATAAAGATATTATGCAACATTGAAAATAATGATGTAGATGTAACTCGTGCTCACGTTTGTTCTGGAAATTAGGTAGTGAATTTCAGATTTCAATATTTTCGAATAAGTGACACTAAAGTGACACGAAAATCACTAAATCTTTTTTGTTTCGAAAACGTGAAACGAATTTCTTTTATTGAGACATTTGAGTATAATAAAAGCAGGCTGGGACATTGCGTTACCCCAGCTGCCATGGATCTTGTTTTTGTCCTTGGGTTGAATTCGAAAGGCAGAAAAATAATATACCTACATATATAACTTATGAGGCTCATAAAAATAACTTATTAGGCTTCTATAATAATCTATAATCTATATAATCTAAGTTTCAAATATATATTTATTTAAAGCTCTCAGATGTATGCCCACAAACAAACACGTGTAGTTCGCGCTTACAAATGCTGATTGTGTACTTACAAATAAAATCCAAACTCAAATGAACATAAGCCCTGCAACTCCTGCCGACATTCCCTGAAACAAGGGTGACATTGGCAAAGTGAACCAATTTTTTACAGTATGGGTGGTCAGCCTCATACCAACCTATAAGTCAAGGAATAAACTTCGATAAACAATAATATATTGTTATAAACAAAAGATACGTTGCACGTGAGCCTAGGCACGCTGGTTGGTGTTTGTGACGTGTCTGGTACAGTGTGCAACAATGCTCTAGTAGAACCCATTGTGGATATATCTACCATGCTTTCGAACATGCAAGAATCGTCTCTGCCGCACATGTAAATGCGAGCAAAGATTATGTGGAACAGAGTCGCTTGGACCATTGTAACGCGAAGAGCTTAAAGCAAAGAGTGAAGAGTGAACCGTATATTGAACCTAACCTAACCTAACCTAACCTAACCTATATAGTAAAAAGTAAATCTTGTGAAATAAACTCAAATCACAATTTAGATAAAGCAACCCCAACTTCTTCTTCTTCTTAATCCTATTCCTCATTACTGACGGTTGTGACCCTTGTGGAAGCAACCAATCTTCTCCAGCTCTCCCTCGACTGCGCTGCCCGCAACGCTCCAACTACCGAGGTGCCTGCTGCTGTCTTCACTTGATCGGTCCATCGTGTGGGGGATCTACCTCTTCCTCTCTTCCTCTCCAAGTTACCGATCACAACCAGTCGTTCCAGGCTATCCACATTGCCACGGACAACGTGTCCGAAGAACTGAAGAATACGGCGTGTAGGTACACATGTTGGCCAGAGTCAAGCCATCCAAACGCAGTTCCCGACGAATGGACTCATTGGTGCGTCTAGCCGTCCATGGGATTCGAAGCATGCGCCTCCAGCACCACATTTCAAAAGCGACAATTTTTCTTCTTTCTGCTGCTTTTATGGTCCATGTTTCAGCAGCATAGAGAAAAATAGAGTGGACCAGACTCCTGACAAGCTTAATCTTGGTGCTGTTACTCACACCCCGGTCTTTCCATATTTTGTCCAGCTTAGACATGGCACTTTTGGCAATGGCGATACGGCGTCTAATTTCTCCTTCGCAAGATCCTTCGTTACTAATTTGAGATCCAAGGAACTGGAACTCGTTTATGATCTCCAAACCTTGAAATGAGTTTCCCAGATCACTAAACTTTTTTGATCGATCTATGATCATGATCTTGGTTTTACTCTGGTTGATCTCGAGTCCCAGTGCCTTGCTCTCGGTCTCTACTCGTTTAAGGAGATCTGCCATCTCTCTCGGGTTTTTGGCCAAAAGTGTTGTGTCATCCGCATATCTTAAATTGGGCAGCTTTACGCCACCAATAGACACTCCTCCATCCCATTGGTACAGAGCCCTGAGCAACCCCAACTTAAATAATCATAAACCCCCATTAATATTTGTTCCCCCTTTTTATTCATTCAACAAATTAAATTTATCCATCCGCATTAAATTTTACAATTTCCATTCCTGAATCTAAATGGTTTTCTAAATACAGTTGATAAAAAATTGAGTGGGTTATAAAATAAATGGGACGAAATATTCCAAATGTTAGATGTGCAAAAAATAAACGTATGAAAATATTCTGTCAAATGCGGAGAGATTACACAAGAGGAATCTTGTTATTTATGGACCTTAATAAAAATAAAAATGAATCGGTTCTCCAGTCAGGTATGTTTATTTTCATAAAAATATATCAGCGGAATATTGAAAAGATGTTTTCTACATGAAAAAGCGTATGCGCGTGCATCCGCCGACGAATATTTTTCCCTCAATAAATTTCATTGTTTTTATATTCGTGGGGTTAATAATGTTACATACTCGTATGTTATCTGTGTAAAAAAACTTCAAATGTTTTATAATTTTTGATTTTCTTTATTTTGTTATTTGTGAACTAAAAAAATCCCATTTTTTTATAAATTATTAGTTCAATAGTCAAATGGATAAAATAAAGGTAGGTACTTCTTCACATTAATATGTTCATCTCAGTCTTGATCTTTGTATTTCTTTCCTTCAAGTTTGCCGTCCATCATTCTTTCTGAGATTCGTAAACATTCATACGAATAATAGAAAATATTTTATTTTTTGTAAGTATTTGTGATTTTTGTATAAAAGGATAAACATATCAGAATTTTCAAAAATACAATTCTACAGTACTTCCATTTATTTTTCCAAAAACAGGACGTACCGCAACATGAAAAAAAACTTGATTAAATTCCATGATGTTTCAATTTTCCACATTTCAAATATAATTGATTGCACGCGTATGGTTATCGATCACCCCTTGTTAGTTTCAAGAGTTGAGATTCATCAATAAAGTATTACGGCGGTTCTCTCCCAAGGGATAGCGCTAGGATTATTATTAAAAACTTCTAGCTATATCGGAACATCAAACTCGTATCGGGCCACCATCAATCCGGCAATCATTCTGTACGTGAACATTCATCTTGCCTTTCCTCACCTACCCTCACGGTTCCTCACAACTCCTCTCCTATCCTCACCACTTCTCACGGCCCTGTTTCCCTCACTCTCTCTCACGCAACTTCCGCAATTACTTTCTCTTCTCCTGAAAGCAACACCGACCCGACGTAATAAATGATGACCAGAACAGAAAATCGAGGTGGCCGCTGAAGAGGTCCATTATTTAGGCTCACTTTTCAACGCTGAAAATCTTTTCAAACGATCCCTTAAAAAGTAGTGAGGTTAATTTCATGAGCATTTTAAAACCACCTAAGGTTGTCGGTGGTTTATTTTTTTCTATCTATGCTTTTTCTTATGAAAACATCAAAACATTTTGGCCTTTGTAAAATGTGCGGACTATCTAATTTTCTTAGGTTTTTTTTAGAGGAACAAATTTTTATCTTCACAAGGATATTTTTTGTAAATTAACCGTTTCAAATTATGATCAATTTGGTTTTCTTACAATTTTTTTGAAAAAACGTTTTTATTTGTTCACATTATTGTCACATTTTCGACGGTTTTTGTATTTTCCAAGTGTTATTCTACATAAACTAACATACTCACCAGTATAACATTCAATAAAAATCATAGCGGGTGCTTAATTTTGTTCTAGTGGCCTCTAGAATTCAATAATATAAGCACCAAGAGGCCTACAGTATTTTCAACAATCACAATATCAAGTCAACAGCAAACAGCCACTATCAGATATAAGTCCGCAAACTATTGAAAAACAAATATGCCTGACGTCAGAGTTTGGTCGCTAGGGGCGCTGCTCATACTGCGAATGCCTCTTATCTTAGGAGGGCGCGATATCACCCCCTCCCCCCCCTCTAGCAACCCCTTCGCAATAATTCATTTTGGGACCCTAGGAATCTTCACCACCTTATTGAGTGACCGGCGTGATCGTGCCAAACCACCCTAACACGTGATTTGTTTTAGATGTTTCTGCCAAGTTTTTTCGGTCTTGTAGCCAATTTATGCCAGTAGTCTGACACAAAACTGATGTATTTTACAATGAAATTGAAACTTTTATAACGAATATTAGAACCGCATACTTTATTTTAAATGCAGTTTTTTAAAAGTGATTCTTGGCATTAAAACAACCTAGCTACTCAAAACAAGCTATGTATTAAACAAAAATAAAGGGAAAGCAATAATTTCTATGGTTATATAATACATATGTATATTCTTGAAGCCTCTTTTATAGTCTAGTATTACTGAGAGTTAAAATATTTGTAGTGGCTTCATATAATAAACCAATTTCTTCTAGCACCGCTTTCTAAGAAATAAGATACTCATTTTCTCATGAATCTTAAGAACTTTTAATAGAGTAATAAAAAAAATGTATATTTGAAAGATTAGATACGAGCTGTAAACTGAATTAAGTGCAATGAGTTTCATTGCTTTGGATTAACTTTGTAATCTCGAATCAGTTTGTAAGTAATCATTTGAATAAATTACGTTTTTTATGACCAGACGTCAATATTCGTGTTTTGAACATGGTTATTACTTTGTGATTAAAAAAAGTCATGGCTGAATAAAAGTTCTTGTTTAAAGATAAAACAACTCTGTTTTTGATAACGGCGAGTAAATTAAGATCTGCGACCGGTTTCGCAAACAATTCGTTTGCATCCTCAGGTGGTTTAATTTATTTAGCTACCTGAGGATACAAACGGATTGTTCTTAATATACTCGCCGTAATCAAAACCAAAGTTTAATAAAATGAATAAAGTTAATAAAGTGAATTAAAACCATGTTTTACCATTTCAATTTTTTAAATATTTAAAACCAAAGTTGTTTCATTTTTTCTTTCAAAATTACAAAGTGAATGCCATAAAGTAAAATTATTTTATTTTATGGCATTCACTTTGTAATTTTGAAAGAAAAAATGAAACAACTTTGGTTTTAAATATTTAAAAAATTGAAATGGTAAAACATGGTTTTAATTCACTTTATTAACTTTATTCATTTTATTTAACTTTGGATGTATTCAGAATGTAATAAAACGAGATTGAAATGAAACACTGACTTATTTTAAATAACTCACTAAGTTTTGTTACTATTCATGTTAATCTAAAGAATCATTCTCTTACTTATAAAATAAGATGAAAATAAATAATCAAGTTTTCATATTTTGTATTGTTTGTGTATTAACACTGTAAAAATTCATATTGTTTTATTTTATAATTTTTTGATTAATTAAAAACACTGTTTATTTTCACGGATAAATTTATTCAATAAGATTAAAATCTTTAAACAAATTACTAACGTTTTCGACCTAGAAGGTCATCATCAGGTATGGTGACCTATATATCATACCTGATGATGACCTTCTAGGTCGAAAACGTTAGTAATTTGTTTAAAGATTTTATTCTTATTGAATAAATTTATCCGTGAAAATAAACAGTGTTTTTAATTAATCAAAAAATTATAAAATTAATCAAGTTTTCCTTTGTATTCGTTTTTCATCATGATTTAATTTATACATAATGTATATATATCACAATAAACATGATTTGTTTGTTTTTTGTTTTCAACTAAATCTGTATTGTATTATTTTTTTCAGAGGCTCTCAACCATGGGCTTGCGGCCAGGGTTGGCTCCCAAGGGCTGACGACTATGGAGTCCTAAAGCCCGGATCGGGCCCGGCGCGCATTGCAGGGATTTCAATATTAGGACCGCAAACATATATTTTAACATATCTTTAAAAAAATCTTTAAGCAACGTTATATTCATAAATAATTTATAAAAATAATTGGACGTTTGAAGTAGATGAAAAAAAAGAACAGAAATTGAAGAACTTTTCAGTGAAAAAATCATAGATGGACAAAAGCTTAGAAAAAAATATTGGCGAAGGTCAATAATAGTGGGTTATTAAAAAAACATAAATATTTCAATAAAAACCTGAACAATGAAATTAAGGTGTAAAAATGAATAATAATATTTTTAACAGGGAATTATATGAAAGAAGTCTGTAAAATAAACACATTTAATTAAAAATCCTAGTTTTCTCAATTTTATTTTGTGATATAAGCTTCATATGTATCGCCTTGTTTAAAATAAAATATTCTAAAAAAAATATTTACTAAAGACTACAAGGTAACAATAAAATTTCATTTTATTATATTCTAACGAAATTATTGTAAATATATCAGAAATAATCATTTTTTTTGGAAAAGTTAAAACTGTTGAAAATAAATATAATACAGTTGTACTACTACATATAAAAATATATAAAATAAAATATTTAATAAGTATTCACAATACTTTAAATTAAAAATAAAATGGCGAAGGAAATCTTTGTTGGATTGCTGTTGGGGGTCGTAGCATTCACAGGTAAGATTTTAACTGTTTCTTTTCTTTAACCTCCAAAACGAATCCTGAAATTTAGTTTTTTCAGATTTTTTTTTAAGTTTGTATTTTTACCACAAATTCATAGGTAATTTTCTTAAGCACAAAAATATTAACCACAAAATTTTACGGCCAAGTCTTTTTGTCAAATAAGGAAGACTTAAATGAGTAAAGTCTATACTCTATATTCTTATGGATCCAAATTTCCTCATAAACTGTCCAAAGAAAGCATCATTTGCTTGTTGACTGTAAGATTTCCTCTCTCGTATCGTTTTTCTCCTTTTTGTTCGGCACCTTCAGCCCATATCAGCCTCCTCGAGTAGACAATTTTTGAACCGCCCTCCGACCTGCACAATAGTTCAGGATGACATAAAAACCGGCACTTGAAAAGGTTGAAATATCACGCCTTAAGGAAATTCCATCTATTCGACGTTTTGGCCTACATACTAGATTTCCTCGCGAAAGAAAATGTTTTAAAGAAAAAATGTTCGAACAAAAAATAATGTTCAAGAATAATTTTGAATATTTTTTTAAGTGAGATTTTTATCGTCGTGTAATCATTCATACTGGAATTGAATGTAAAAATGTGCTCTATCTCTGACAAGGAAAATCACACCAAAAAATAAACTGTTATTTGTTGACCTACTTTTTTGATTGAGTGCTTAAAGAGGAAATACTGACAATTGCCTGATAAGGTTCGGGTATGCCAAAAAATATCGATTTGGGAAAGGGTTTTTATTAAAATTAGAAGTTTTATTTAAATCATGAACGATTCGTATCCAATCATTATTTTCTGGTGAACCTAGCACTGAACCTTTATTTGGAATATTTTATTAGATGAACAAATCTTGTTTTGGTAAAAAGAACTGGTCAACCATCTTGTATTTTATATTCAAATGTTTCATTATGAAAAAATCTTATTCTGTTTGAAATGAAAATGAAACCCTTAAAATTGAAAAGGAAACGATAACTATTTGTTACATCCTTTTTCTCAGAGCCTGATTGTTGGAAAAGCTCACATAAAAAAGATTCAAACAAAGATTGATCTAATCAAAGAACAGCGTCTTTCTTTTTTTTGTTTTCAATATCACAAAAAAGAGTAAGAAAAGGCTCTGAGACATTTAAGTAAGATTTTGGTCGAAAATCCTTTTTTTCCTTAATGAGCCATCCCGGAAGCCGTCTAATTGAACCTTTTCCGGACTTGGAATTAAAGGCTAAACATGAAAAGGGAGTGCTTGCCGGGAAATAACGCGGCTTGGGTCATTCCAGAAACAAAAACATCCCTCGGGGCTAATGACAAGTTTGACTTACAGATATATACAGAGAGACACACAAAATGTTGGCCAATTTTCCCACCATCATTTGAAGAAAACAATCATTAGCTGGACATTTAATAAAACAAAGCCTTTCTTTTCGATTAAAGTATGAAAAATAATTAAAAATAACACGAACAAACAGAATTCTAGATTTATTAAACTTTTCGAAGTGTGAATTTTTTAAATCTTTTATGATTCTCACATAAATTTTAACTTTAACGTTTAAAGTTTTATGGTTTCAAAAATAACTTTAATCGCGTTGTCAACAACCATTCATATATTTGTCCAGGTAGCCTGCGTTATGAGATAATAAAGCTCTTTTACTATTTATACGAGTATCATAAATTCTTTCACGCGTTCGTATATCTTGATTTCGATGCATTTGAATGCATTTTATGTAAACTGACAATGACAATAAATGAATAAAATAGCAGACAATTCAGAATGGCTGAATATTTTTGAAAATTCAATTAATCTTATTAAAGAGCCTTTTTTGAAATGGAACATAGTAATCTGTAGGTATTCAATCTTTTTAGTACATTGAATTTTTTTCTTCATTTTGATCATAAATACATATATATTATTGTTAAATAGTATATTTCCGATTTCATGATGAAATACATAGAATCATTACAGACCGTATTTTTTTTTATAATATTTTATGTCGGTGTTATGGCCGCGGGGATCAAGACAGGTTATTTGGAACCGGATAACGCTGGTTCGAATCCCGCGGCGATAACTTCGACCCTGGTTCAACAGATGCCATTGCATGCACACAAGCTTCTGCTTTCGTATGAAGACAATTGGCCAGGCAAAATAGGTTGGTGGATTGCATTACTTTCCACAAATCTATTAAAAAAAAAAAAAAAAAATAGAGTTTTCTTCAACTTTAGCCAAAATAATTTTTCAATTATCTTACTATGTGCATTCATTCAAACATTTTAAACCCAACTGATGCTATGCTTTTTCATACTTTATGATACAATACATTCAGTTACAAATTAATTAAACATTTCAGGTTGAAACAAATGCGATGATTTTAACGTACAGAGCGCACAAACGGCACGATTTGATCGCAGCATTTAATTTTTCATTGTGACTCCAAATGAAATGTAAACGTATTTTTATCGTGGCTGTACGTTTTGTTCCCGGACGTTTCGATAAGCGTTTATTTATTAGTCTCGCAGCCTTTCACCGTAGACGGAACTCGGCCGTGAATTCCTCGAGATACCATTATCAGTAATTGTTATTTTGTTATTTTATTAATATTTTTTTAATTATATTGTATGGCTAGTTTTAAGTATTGTGTAAGAGTATAAGTACTAAGTCCCAAATGAGTTTATGTAACTCCTGGGAAATGTAAACTTGTTTATATTATTTCAATAAAAAAAAAAAAAAAAAAAAAAAAAAAATTATAATATTAAAATTCTGGGGCGTAATCTATCAAGGGGCGGAAGACGTGTTTTTGATTGTACCGATAGCACAGTTATATTGAAAATGCTGTTTGCAATGTGTGCACGACGCAATTTATGTAAAATAGTCTCTTTTCTTGACAAAGACAAAATTTACAATTATGGCAAAATATGCTTGGCTTGTATCGGTTAGTTCTTAAACAAATAATTGAAAACTTTGAATAATTCAATAAAGATCTTGGCAATCTAAAAAATATCCCACAATAGGCTTGAATTAATTTTAAACCTGCCCAAGAGTGTTGTACTTTAACATGAGCTTATTTGACTTTAACTGGTCGAATAATCTATGTAGGTACCTACACAATTATAAAAAAAATAAAAAATAATATGTTTGTCGCAAAGCTAAGTTTGAAACACCCACTTCTATGTATGTATCACATTCGCTTAGCATGTTGAAAATCTAACTAAATAGTCCAACTTTTAAATCGCTACACTATACTAATAATAGTAATAACTTTGTACTCAAAAGTCTGATCCCCTATTTGAAGAGGATGTTTCTCCAAACGAAGACAATTTTAGTTTTTGATTTCGTTTTATATAGAGTTTGATATATTTTCCGTTTAGTTAGCTTCTATTGTATAAAGTAAAATTGCCAAATTGTTGGTGTAAACTTTTAAACTGAATAACAAACATCTGTCAGCGGATGAAATCAAAATAAAATCAAATAAATCTGAACAATAAATAATGTGGCGTCAACTTTTTGTGTGATGAGAGACGAATAAAAACTTTATCAAAGTAAATTTGAAGTCTTTGATGGAAAAACTTAGTTAAGCTTCGAGAGTTAAGTTTCCGGCAAAGTCTAAAGTGGTGGGCTTAGTTTTGTGTGATCCGGCCTGGCAAAATGTGATGATGAATAGTGTCAATTTACTGAACTATTTGTACCAGGGAGACATAAAACTTGTGCGGTAATGCGGCGGATTGGAAAGCCTTTGGAAATTTCCTTGCGCGGTTTTGCTGTCATAGCGAGACAATCTTGGAATATTGCTGAAGGGTTTTTGTCCTTTGCGTTTATGTTAGCCCGATAAAAGTTGTTTCTCATATCCCAAGAGATTTCAGTTATAACAAGGAGCAATGTTGAATGTGATTAAGAAGGATTTGTAATGTTTAACCTTTGGCGTTGATGTTCTAAAATTAAGGACAAATATTTATCATCTGATGAATGAAAGCGATTTTCCATTGGATTGTGCAGATCTTTATTAGTGATTGAAAATAAATATTGTGATAATTAATTTGGTGAGCGCAGTTTTTGAGTGAATCACGCCTCAATAGCCCTCTGCGGGCTTGCTTTAGAGATCGTTAATCCCACAAACAAGTCCTAATTGCTATAAGACTTGATGGACCTTTAGCTACCGGTCTGTATTGAAGACACACGATTTTGTAAAACAAATTAAGTGAAAAGTGCAAATTAAAAACTAAAAATGTGCTCCGCCGGATGTCGAACTCACAACCTTCTGATTAAAGTATGTTTCTTGGCTAGAAATAGTTTAAAGAGAGAAAACTCTTCAGTATTTCAGATCATACGAGTATGTATAATGAATTTTTCAAACTCTTTTAACTGCTTAAATATAATTATTAAATGCTTTGCAAACGGAAATTAAATTTTCATATGAACCACCTTTGACCTGTATTTTATGTACCTTTTTAAGATGAAACTTAAAAAAATGTCTTACGCAACTGTCACATACATTTTTTTTTTTAATATAACGTCTTATTGAGAAAAAACCTTTCTGACAATTCAGCATAATTTTATTTTGCTTCTTACTTATTCAAGGATTCAGATTAAATATTAGTACGACAAGATTAAGTATTACTATCTTTGAGATTTAGTACATTCATATCTAATTCAATATTTTTACGCATCAACAAAGCAACCTTTTATCGTACAAAGGAAAATGTCAAATAACAGAAATGAAATGTTTCCTTAGCAGTCAATCCTTCTTTTTTATACAAATCCATGAATAGAAGTATTATTGTAACAAAAACGTACAATTTACGTGAACTCTATGACAATAACATATTTGTTTTGTGAAAATCATGTCATAGATTATGTAATTCTGTGAAAAATATTTATGTTGTATTATTCTCACATACAAAAAAAAAAATCATCACAATCAACAAGCAACTAAATACAATAAAAACTATATCGTTGAAGTTTTTCGACTTAAAATATAACAAAGAAGCAGACTTCAATGCCTTATAAATGTTGAGTACATTTTTTTTTAGACCATAGTTTAAACACCGAAGTAAAATAAAAACGAGGCAATAAAAAAAACATATGTGATACTTTCGGATTCAAATCTAACCCCCGTATTCACGATCAAAACTGATTTAAGTGCCTTACTCAAGCGCTACACTTACTCAAGGGTCGACATTCTGGAGCGTTTTGTTTCACAAAGAACACTTAAGCAGCAATCAGCGTAGTGCCCAACCCCCAGGAGACGTACGGGTTTGTCATTGGCTCTCGAAAAAATCCAGCTCTGTAATTGGTCAGTACCTTCCGACTGATATTCGGCGTACTTCACTCTTATCATTGCCGCTTCTTTCAAATTTCAATGTCATATCAGCTTTGCATAAAACTTGACAACAAATAAGTACGTATAACGCAATTACTGATTTAAGTAAACCGTAAGTACGAATTTGTTTGTTTACAATTTCTATTAGTTTTTAAAAATACATTTATGTAATATCCAATGTAAAGTGTTTTGATCGATTTCAGCGCCAAAAAGATGTTGTTTTCTCCAGCGGAAAAGGAGCTGCTGGTGGCTCTGATTAAAGAAAAGCCTGTAATAGAAGATAAAAGAACAGATCGAAGAAATTGTTGGCTTTGCAACCCTCAATGAGCAACGGCAAAACTGTATACAGAACGACGCATTTTTTCAATCAAAAACGTCTTCTAAATTCTTCCTTTTCGTAATACGTAAATGGGTCTTTACAGTCTCTGATATATTTTCTTGGGACACTATTTTTAAACAAAACAATGTTATTATTCTCGTTGAAGTCAACTGTATCGAAAGAATTCATTATTTTATGTAAATAATTCACAACCAAACAAAAAATGTGCTGATGAAATGCGGCGGAATATTTTGACAGTTCATCTGTCATTGCAGTATGGTCCTAGACCATACCGGAGAAAAAACCCAATTCTGATGGTCAAGCAATGTAAATAAACTCGTCAAAACAATGTTAATACACTCGTAAAAATTATGTTTATAGTAAGAATTCATTTTTTCATGTAAATTCACAATCAAACAAAAAATGTGATAACAATGAAATATGACGGAATATTTTGACAGCGCTTAAGCGTTGGTTAATATACGTGTCGACCTTACTTACCTAAGTGCTAGTTTTTGGAGCGCTTGAGTGCTAATTTTACCTTAAGTATTGTTCTTGAAATGAATTTCCCCAATCTAAGCGCTAGTTTGCCCTTAAGGAAGTGCCAGTTTTGATCGTGAATACGGGGGTAAGTCTCCAACTTTTAAAAGCAAAAATGCAATCCTTATATCTTTTAATTTTTATTTTTTCTAAAAGAAAAACCTGTTCGTGCATATTCACAGGCATTAAAATTGAAAGGAATATGCTGCTCTGCAAATAAAACTATAATAAAATCAAATTAGGGAAAAGGTTTATTTTAACATGGCGGGGTGAGGGAACATTTCCAGCAAGAGCAGCCGACATAAATAATCAGCTGTTACTGTTTTCGTGACATTACATTTTATTGGAACAAATCTTTATGGCTGTTTGGTGTTGTGACCACACTCGACATAGCACGCCTTACAGTGCAACCTCGGTATTCGATAGTGAAAAAAAATACAAAAAATTAATCATTTTTTGCACTAGTAACATTATTTCTTATGCATATTTTATAATTTAATGGGCAGATGATACACAAACTTACTTTCAATTTTAAATAAGAAGTATAAAATAACTTTTTTTGCGTAAGATCTCGTTGGTATTTTTTTCTTCATAGTTTTGCATAACGCTTCATTTCTGTTTTTTCTGACTGCAATTTTAATGCGAATCTCACCTAAATGACTCTCTGCACACTTGTTTGCCGAAAAAAACACCAATTCTTAAGCAATATCCAGTTTCGCAAGGCTGGATGGAACTTTTGTGACCGGTCTTTGGAACAAGCAGATGAATTTTTCAAACCTGCGAAGAAGAGTATTTTAGGAATCAAACCCACGTTTCTAATAATGAGTCCATTACATTAATAACTATACCTATTAGGACGAGCTATATGGACTGGTCTTATTTTGCATAAAATTCATATTTTGATCCATTTACTGGTAATTATTTTTAGTTACTATCATAAAAATTTTTTGGTAGGATCATCACATTTGGTAAGGAATTAATTAAAATCATAAAAAAAAATATCTAAAAGAGTTCTGCATTTAATTTCCTTCCCATTAATTTAGTAACCGTATTTTTTACACAACAAAAAAACCTCGCCCCATGATCAAATTAAGACGACTTATGAGGTCTCACTTAGCTGGTACATAAGTGGAGATCAGGCTTGGGCGGGATACTTTTATTGGGAATGTGATCCCGCCAATAAAAGTGGGATATGTGAACACTGCCGTAGGGAAGCGACGTGTATTTAAGGCAACAGATTTCAATCCCGATGTAAAAAATAAAGTGTTTGCTGTAATGTTGGACAATTTTTCCGAACAAGCAAAAATTGGCGATTACATTGGTCGTTTGGATTATTTTGTTGACGTCGAAAATGTTCAGGTTGTATTTTATGCGCAGGTAAACAATTACTAGGATAAAAAAAATTTGAAAACTGAAAAGGACTAAATCAAATACGTTGGGAACTTTTTGTCTTTATTTGCGAAATTAGATTATTTCAATATGAAAAAGGGCACATTATCCAAATCTATAAGTTTTAAGGATATATAAGCTCTGCAACTTGCCGTTTCCTCTGAAACACGGTTGACATCAGCTAAATGATCATCAAGAGATGTGTCTCTTCTTAGACGTACAATCTTCGATCACGAGTTACAACAATTATTTCTGACAATTTACTTCGTGCTTCTCCCTCGAATAAAATACACGCCTTTTGAAGATGCTGCATACGACTTTTACGAAACATTGAGAAACCCGTTATTTCCTATAACATGATTCATACGGTGGTGAAGAGACTATATACAAGCAATTGACTGCTAAGTTTACAAGCAAAAAAATAATGAAGAACACGAGAAGTTACATTATTGAGTGTTAACTTTGATAAAAGCTAAAAAAATTTTTTTTCATTTGACGCTGAAACAAACATGGCCAAACAGCTCCAAATCATTTGAAGATATAACCACCTAAAATATAAAAATTAATTATTAATATTTTTATTTCTAAGAAACAATTCCAATAAAACACTGCTTTATTTTCACTTATATAAATTTAATTAAAAAAAAACTAACGTTGTTGATATATTCCCATCTTCAGGTAATAAAATTAAAAGTTTATTAAAAAAATTAAAAAAACTTATATTATTAAACGATTATGAAATAAAAAAAACAAAAAGGATTATTTATAACAAGTATATTTTACCCTAAGACACAGGTTTTACAGAATAATGCTTATAGGAAGATGCTTTTTCTAGGAAATATAACATTTAAATTAAACAAAACGATAAAACAGAGATTTTAGAGTGCCTATTACGTTGTGTGTTCTCTCGTAGAAAATAGGAATAAATGTGTCTTTAACTGTGAAAGACATTTTTGCTTAATATGTCACTTATTCAGTTTTACCTTTAAGGTCTCGATATATAAGTGTGTTGAACTCTCTTAGTACTCTTCGTAACAGAGGTTTGGATGAAGCCTTGGATGGCCTAGAAATTGAGTTGGTCGAGGAGTTTCTTTAAATACTTTTGGGAGTTCCAAGGTTCAGATATTCTCGACGCTTTGAACCTCAATACGTGACTCGCTTACCTTATCCACACTGATTGTGTGCTACATTTTCACACAATTTTTAGGAACGAATCTGATCTCTAATTTAAGTGTAAAATAAATTTAAATTGTTATTTTTTTTTCTCAGTCTGCATAAGTAATTAATCACTTAATAATCTACTTCTCAACAGAAAGTGAGGAAGTCCATTTTCAAGAATGGACAAGATGAGTCTCAAGTGATAACTTTTAATAATCTGTAATCTATAATCTAAGTTGCAAGGATATATTCATTTAAAGCTCTCAGATGTATGCCCACAAACCAACACGTGTAGTTCGCACTTACAAATGCTGAATGCGTACCTACTTTTTTTTTTTTTTCTAAGAAAGCCTATGCGGGAGACTCCCTAGATTCGAGAGACTCTAAGGGTCTATGACACTTGTTATAGTGCCGCAGAGGTGTTGGTGATGTGGCAGTTGTCCATGTCCGGTTGCAGGGCCGTTAGCTGCGCAGTGCTGTGGTGTGTGTGGCGTTGCTTTGTTTTGAGACACAATAAAATCCAAACCTCAAATGAATATAAGCCCCACAACTTTTGCCGACCTTCCCTGAAACAGGGGTGACATTGATGATGACGATAATGAATTCTTCTCAATCGTATAAGTGTTTTCTCGAGGCTTTAGAAGGTTTTTGAGAAACGAAAATTCTTTATCTGGCTTATTCAATGACGTGACTATAAATGTAGGAAAAAAGCGTCTTTAACGAAAAATCCAAAAAATTCTTGGACTTTAAACTACTTATGAAATTTGGAAATGGGTGGGTAGACAAAACTAGAGGAGAATCCTGGATTCAGCCAAGGGTTTCCCAGAGCTGTCGAGCTTATGATGATGATATATGTAGGGGCGAATTTGACTTCAGTGATGGAGCAATAAAAAAATACAATATTTTTTTAATTAGCCTAATTCGATGAGATTTGTCTTATGTGTATATTTTCTCAAGATTTGCGAGCTTAGTTTTCGATATAAAGCGCTAACTCAAGCAAAATCCAGTTTCTATAGGACTGGGTGATATTTCGTGACCTATTTTTCATTTAGGTATCATATATAATATATATTTAATTTTAGTGTATCAAAATCATATTATGTTAAAAATGAAATACGCTTTTTATGTTCCAATGCCTTCCGATTTCTCTACTACCTTATCTTACGAGTTTGAAGACTTAATAGACCAATTTGATACTTGTTATTTCTAAGCAAAATTTAAACTAAGTACCTACAACTAAATAAACATTATGATAATTTTACAAATATGTGTCTTGTGTGTGTTTTACTCGTGTAAGTGTGTCGGTGTCTCTAGATGTGGGTTTTTAAATAGTTATATATGTACGTATTGGTTCGATGATGTGAGCATTTGCAAGAATCTTGTATATATAAAATTCTGGCAAAGTCGCAAATGTTCCGGTTCCCGGTGTTTTGAAGGTCGTCCGTTCTTATGCCATACTATTTAAAGGGCTAAATCTGTATGTAGCGCATACTTGTATCAGAGCCGTCGAGCTGAACAGTATAAAAGTTAACTTTGTTCGAACCAAATATGAACGAAGTCTGAAAATAAATTAAGTGTAATGAATTAACCGAAGTTGTTAATAAATTGAACACGTACATCATTAAAAAATATAAACAGTGCTTGATATAATATAATAGTAAGTAGGTAAATACTACGCGATTGTGGTAAGACAAGTTAATCCTCGGTAAATATAATTTGTTCAAGTTTCGGGTGTTGGAAGATATTCAGAAATTGTCCCCAAAAGTCTATTTTAATACTAATAATAATCCAATGGAACATTTGGCACCCTTGTGGGTACCTCTGGCATCACGGAGGGTGTACCCAAGTATAAACCTCACATTGAAACTCAACCATAGCGTTTTACCAACAAAAAAAAAGGAAAACAAAACGCTCACTAGAAGACGCTGTTTCTGTTTCCATATTGTTTTGCAACGTAGAGTATAATATTTGGGGCCCTGTATTAATTAACAAACACGATAAGGAGCTCCAACCTGCGTGTAAGTTACGATTAGGTATAACAGAATACTTACAAGCGTCTTTAATTAAATTTTCCTACAATGGGTTACAGTAAAAATATAATTATTAGGAAAACATGTGTGAATAACGATATACAGCAGATCATCTACCCACTTCATAATTGTATTGTTCTGGATTTATGAATAACTTATTTATGTTGGAAATAATTGTATGTAATAAGATGCAGCTTATTTCTTATTTGATAGCATTACAGCCCAACTTTGTACCCGAATGCGGATTCCGTTTCTTAAAAATGATCTTCCAATGGCTAGTGCCACGCTGTATAAATTGTCCAATTATTATTATAATCAAAAAATACTTAATACTTTAGAGGGCCTTCATAATTTTGTGATAGATTACATACACAGAAGAAACATTAACAAATCTAAGGAATGAATTATCTTTTGAGAACTTTACGCAAAACTACTTCAATGTACTACTGGCCTTCAGTACTCATCTTATCTTATCAAAAAAACAATAATATTTTTAACACTTTCTTGAATTTCCAATCTCTTCACTCTTCTTTTAAAAATTCACAAAGTTTCATGCTTTTTTGTCATTTTTCTCCTTCAACTAGAATTAACTGCAGTGGTTCGAGCGCTGGTTCCGACTGGATTTATCTATTTTTAAAACTGTGACAATGCGACGTTTCCATTTTTCCTGCGGCTTTCTGGCGCATGATTGACGTTTGAGTAATTGACTATCTACGAGCATTCGTTTCGTTCAACAATGATTTGAAAAACTGGAAACTGCTAGTGGTTTTTATTTAAAAAATAACATGTGACAAATGTAGATAAAGTTGAACAAAAAAATCTTACAGCCTTTTAAATGCTGGTTTGTTTCCATTTTCCACGTTTTTTTTTAATGAAATTCAGATATTAATTAACCTTACCATTGATTGATGAGGCATTTACTTTGTAACACTTCATTTTTGGTTTCAACACAACTTTCTCATGATATTTTTATACTGTAAATAAGTCTTAGCTGAAATTCAAAATAACCATAATATAATCGTAATATAAAGCGTCTTGAGGTGTTCACAAATATTTAAAAGTACATTATTTTTTTACGTTCCGTTTCTGTACATATATAATTTTTTTCAAGAAAGACCAACTTGCTCACAGAACGTAAAAACTTTTCCGACTGGTCTTTTATTCAGGTTAATATTTTTTTCAACCTAGAAACAAGCACATTCAAAACTTGTTCGAATAGATTCAGATACCTTGCGATTACAAAACATTGTAGTTACATTTTTTTGATTAAAGATACTTCGTCGTATTTACATATTTAAATATTTAATATTCAACAGATGCAGGATGCATTTATGATCTTTTTTACGGCTCACTTCTGTGAAAAATATATCGAAAATATGAATGGGGGCTTCATAAGTCTTTGGCTAATGGCGGCTGCCCCTGCGAGTGTGGGGAGCCGATAGCGGCAGTAATCAGCCTGATGGAAAAGGGACCTATTGAGGCTTAAAGTGCACATTCATACGACTCCTGAACTAGAGAGTGCTAGTCTCAAATAGAGATGGTGAAAGACGGCTCTAAAAAGGGGTTACCGGAAAAATTCTAAGGGAAAAAGAAGCAGGAAGAAGGAAAATAAGGTGGAAACTCTAGCGTTTTCTAGTAAAGTAGAATTTTACCTCTACAGTAACTTAACAGTGTCGTGAAAGAACTCGCTCTGATCATTCGAAATTATTGTTTTTTCAAGACTTCGTTGTTGATTTAAAAATAAGCCTTTTACTATGAGTTGTTTTCATAAAAGCCTGATATTTTTTTTAATGACGGTGTGCTTTAAAGCGATAGTTTGATTATAATCAAATAAATCAATTTACTCATGATTAAAAAAAATACATTATAAATGATTATTATTTTTAATTTTAAGAATCAATTCTAATAAATCTGCTTTATTTTAACTGTACATCATATATCATACATGTAAAGACATGTAATAAAACACTGCTTTATTGCAATTGATCCTTGACTTATAGGTTGGTATGAGGCTGACCACCCATACTGTAAAAAATGGTTCACTTTGCCAATGTCACCCCTGTTTCAGGGAAGGTCGGCAAAAGTTGTGGGGCTTATGTTCATTTGAGGTTTGGATTTTATTTGTAAGTACCTACACATTCAGCATTTGTAAGCGCGAACTACACTTGTTGGTTTGTGGGCATACCTACATCTGAGAGCTTTAAATGAATATATCCTTGCAACTTAGATTATAGATTATAGATCCTGTGAATTCAAAATCAATATGTATTTTCATAGTGTTAATACACAAACGATACAAAATATAACATTCTATTTTGCGTTGGTATCGGCCAATAAACGAGACTAAGCTAACTAATTTCTGTCGTGTAAAATTAAATGATGGCGAAATCTGTGAATTTTAGTACGTAAACTTAAGGGATGTGATAGTTGAAGTACATAGAATAAAACACTAGTACAAAACCATGGATTTATTCCACTCGACCGGACCGTATCTAATCTGAATCTAAATCTAAGCTGCAAAGATATGTATCATTTGAGATACATATTCAATGCATTCCCACAAGCAGACATGCATAATTTCGCGCTTATACATGCCGCATGTGGACCTACAATATAAAAAACCCATCTCAAATGAACATAAGCCCTGCAACTCTTGCCGACCTTCTCTGAAGCAGGGGTGACATAAATAGAAAAAAATATATGATGACTAAATCACTCATTAAAATATATGCTGCTGTTATATTTTTCTGTTCACGCAATGAAGAGGAAATTACGCATGTTTTTTATTCGGGATAATAAAATAAAACATTTATTTTTATTTCAATTCAACAGCACTAAAAGCTTGACAACTCATTCGGTAAATAATGTTTACAGCTGAAATAAGCGCCAGTACCGACAACCTCTTAACGGGTTATTGAAAACGTTGGCAATATTTATGTTTGAATACCGGAAAATAAAAATAAATGTGCATCACAAACCTTTACATCCATTCGCAATAGGAGTATGTAGGTATCTACTAGCCACCCTATTCACAGAACTCCAGTGAACCGAATTTCCGTTTTTATATTCGAGCTCTGCATATGTTTGCGATTCCATGACACTTCGATCTATGAAGCTGTAATCATAAAAAATACTGAATATCCATATAACGGTGCATCAAAATAATTAATATTACTTGTGTAAGACCATTGAAATGGGAAAATTTTGTTTTAAGTAATGTTGAGAAAAATGAAAACAATTTTATTGGTTTACTTTAATTAACATTTCAACCACTTTTGCAGCTTAGTTCTTATGCCAAGATGCACCACTGAAATATGGCCCTTGTTAGTTGTTAAGAATTTTAAAAAGGCAATAAATACAACGCACGGCAAACGATTGTTTCTTCCAAAATATGTGTCGCAGATGAGGACGACGTATGAGCTGCATAAACAAGGTAGACGCCACAAAAAAGTTTACAATGTAATATTTATTTTGCCCATAAGCTGCATTTTATCCGGTTCGGGGAATTTATAGTTAATCTAGATAATTTGTTTGCAAAGAAAAATAGTAAAATGACAAAATGTTGTTAAAAAAACCTGGGACAGATAAAATCAGTTTAACACAGTACGACATTCTGAGTATCAACTATTTACAAGTCTAGACACTTTGTCAATGGTTCACAGCTTATTTTATGCTTACGCTTAATTCCATATCTTAGAGAATTAGTACAACATCAACACATTTAGTTCGCAGGCACCTCTGATAGTGCTAACACTACTTTTCACTTGGTTTTTGGTATCTCCTGCTGGGTTTATATGGCCTGTGTGCGCCCATCGCCTCCCACGTATCAGCCCGATATTGATTTATGGGCGGCTGACTCAGCTTTTATGATTCTGTACGTAGCAGTGCGCTGTTATTCCCACACTCTGCATTAAAATAATATCAACTTTAATTTCTGCTGATGCGGAAATATTTAAGATAAGAAGGAGTAGAGTATATGGGGAACTGGGTAGAATAAATTCCTAATTATTTCAAACAATCGATAGAACTCACGCCATTGGACGCTTGGCTATATCCCCGACTAAACCCTTGCACTTGCTTAGCAGTTCTATGACTATAATCCGACGATCAAGAAGAAGAAGAGAAACAGGGGTGACATTGGCAAAGTGAACTACAGTATGGGTGGTCAGCCTCATATCAACTTATAAGTCAAGGCCAAGGGTCGATATGGGCCACATACCATATTACTACAGTGCGGTTGGGGAGAAGAACAAGAATCACCCAAACATTTGCTTTAAAGTTTAAAGCAATCAGTAAGAAGTGTGACACACATATTTTCGAGAGCATAAAAAAAATAGGATGTGACTGACTTTCGTTGTCCAAATTTATTTGTGCCTACTAGTAAGATGCAAAATAAAAATTAAACGTTGAAGGATTTGTGTATTGGCATGGTGAAGATTCGATTAAAGTTTATAATGTAAAAATGAAACACAAAGTTTTTCTTTACAAGTTGATTTATTTTCTCGAGTGCTTTCAATGCTATCACACCATTAACAAGGCGCTCGAGGAAATAAATCAACTCGTGGTGAAAAACTTTTTGTATTATTACATTATTAATTTAAGCTTTTGATAATTTTATAATGATGATTGATGACGATGTAAGTTTGAAAAAGATGGAAGAATGACCGGTGAATTTGAAAGAAGAATAATGAAAGGCAGGTGCGTACTGGGTGCTACCGCTATCTATAATAATCTATAATCTAAGTTGCAAGGATATATTCATTTAAAGCTCTCAGATGTATGCCCACAAACCAACAAGTGTAGTTCGCGCTTACAAATGCTGAATGTGTACTTACAAATAAAATCCAAACCTCAAATGAACATAAGCCCCACAACTTTTGCCGATCTTCCCTGAAACAGGGGTGACATTGGCAAAGTGAACCATTTTTTACAGTATGGGTGGTCAGCCTCATACCAACCTACAAGTCAAGGAATATGAATAATAAATTACATTTAAATATAAAAAAGAACAAAACCTTACAAAGAAATCTATACAAAAAAAGTCAAAAATTTCCTATGCAAAAAATGTAGCAAATGAATACACCAACATTAGAAATCAACATTGCAGATTAGCCGCCACTTCTTCCTGTCCTTGCATACTTCTTTCATTTCATCCAGAGTCATAACCTTTTTCATACAAGTCCTCCTTTTATTATGACTCTGGATATCCCATTCATTCGCTATTTCAGAGATTTGATCCTTCCATACTTTTCTCGGTCTTCCTCTACCACGACATCAATCTATTCTAGCAACATATACTTTCTTCGTCAATCTTTCATCACTCATTCTCTCCAAGTGCCCGAACCATCTTAACATACTTCTTTTAATCTTCACTTTCACACTTTCCCTTACACCACATTCTTCTCTTACAAAATCATTCCTCACCCTGTCACTTCGTTTTTTCCCAATCATACTTCTTAGATAGTCCATTTCTACTGTATGGACTTTACTAATTTCCCTTTCACTCACCGTCCAGGCTTCACTTCCATACATCAAGGTTGGCACTAGTATACCACCGTGCACCGCCAATCTAACATTTTTTGAGAGATTTTGGTTCCTGGCGATGCAAGCGGTCGCACCTAGTACACACCTGCCTTTCATTATTCTTCTTTCAAATTCACCGGCCATTCTTCCATCTTTTTCAAACTTACTTCCCAAATATACAAACTCATTTACAACATCAACATTCATTCCATTAATTTTAAATTCATAATTCATATTTTCATCATCTCTTTCAAAAATCAAAACTTTCGTCTTTCTTGCATTCAACTTCAAATTATTACCTTTCAAAGCTTCGTTCAATCTAGAGAGCATCATTTGCAATTCCACTGCTGAATCAGATACAAGGACTGCATCATCCGCATACAGTAGAACGCTTACTTTGCTCTCTCCTATCATTAATCCACAATCATCAAGTCTAGCATCTCAAACACACTTGTCCATGACTATGTTAAATAGCCATGGGCTCATCACACATCCTTGCCTTACACCCTTAAAAACTTCAAACCATTCACTATACTCACCATCAATACGAATGCAGGCCATACTATTCTCATAGTTCGCATGCACCGCATTGAGTAGAGCTCCATTCACTCCGTATGCTTTCAAAACATCCCACAACATACCTCTGTCCACTGAGTCAAAAGCCTTTTCCAGATCCACAAAGGCCGTGAATAGTTTCCCCCTCACCGACAATTGTTTTTCAACAAATTGTCGTAGAGTGAAAATCTGATCAACACAGCCTCTACCGGCCATAAAGCCGGACTGTATATCGGAAACCCTTTTGCTAGTCGTCAGAATCACATTTTTTATAATCACCTTACAGAAGACTTTTCCTGGTATACTGAGTAGACTGATTGGTCTGAAGTTCTGACAGTCTTTTTTGTCCCCTTTACCTTTGTAAATGGGAACAATGACTGCCTTCCTCCAATCCATCGGTACTACTCCTGCATTCACACAAAGCTTACATAATTCAAACATCCAATCTATCACACATTCACCTCCTGCTTTCAACATTTCACCATTTATACCATCAAACCCAGCAGACTTCCCATTCTTCAGACGTGAAATAGACACTTTCATTTCTTCTTTCAAAATCTTCAATTCATTCTCTTCATCTGTCTGTTCATAAATTCTTCTTTCACCCTGGCCAAAAATTTCTTGAAAATAGTTTTTCCATCTCTTGCATACTTCTTCATTCTCCCATACCATCTCACCGGCAGCACTTTTGACTCCCGGAGTGGTCAATGCAGAAGATTTATTTCTATCCGCATTGATCCACCTCCAAAATTCCTTCTTACTGTCGGTGAAACTTTTGTTAATCCTTTCATCAATCTTTCTTTGTTCATTCATCTTGCTTTCATAAATTATAGTCTTCGCCATTCTCTTAGCTATCTTATATTCGTCTTCTAGCTTTCTATCATTTCTATCATTCAGCCAATTTTCATAACACTTTTTCTTAACTTTCACAGCTTCTTTCACTCTATCATTCCACCAGGCATCTCCTTTCAATTTTCCACCTTTCGTTACCCCACATACTTTTTTAGCACATTCAATCATTCCTTCCTTCAGATCTTTCCACATGCTTTCAATATCTTTTCCACACACATTCTTCTCAAGTTCATTTATACTTAAAATTTTGTGGAGCTCTGATACATACTTCTCTTTCACATTTTCTTCATTCAGCCTTTCTACTTTTATTCTAGTCATTCTTACTTGCTTCTTGCGTTTCTTCTTTCTTACTTCACCAAGCATTATTTTAGCACATAAGAGATAGTGATCACTGCCTATTTCAGGCCCGCGGTAGACACGGCTATCTCTTACGGCTCCTCTCAATCTTTCATCCACACAGATGTAGTCAATGATTGTGCGACTTCCCACAATCTGCCTCGTGTACAGATGCACATCCTTATGCCGAAACCAAGTATTCGATGCAAAAAGACTGTGCTCCGCACACAAAGCAATCAGATGTCGCCCATTATCATTGACTACACCTCTCCCACCAGGACCAATAATTTTCAAACATTCATCCCTCTGCGCACCTATCCATCCATTCATATCACCTAAAATTACAATGTTTTCATTCTTCTTCCTTTCATGCACAACCGCATTCAGCTCATTCCAAAAACTCATTCTCACCTCCATACACTCTGAATCAACAGGAGCATAACAGGTCACCAAGAAAAGTTTCAAACTGTTAATTTTGAATTTAACAACCAAAATCCTGGGAGAAATTCTTTGGTAACCCGCTATGCATCCCTTCACACACTCACTTATAATCACACCTACACCCTGCCTTTCATTCCCATCTTCCGCACCTGACCAAATATACAATTCACCATTCGCTAATACTTTCTCACCATTCCCTTTCATTTTTGTTTCTGTCACACCCATTACTTTTATTCGTTTCTCTTTCATTACATTCATAATTTCTTTCTCCTTGCAATCATTCATCTTCCTTACATTCCATGTCCCGAAAACCCATTCATTCTTTCTATGAAAATTAGTGGTGGCATTTCCACAATGTACAGATTTAAAATTATTGTTGGTGGCCATTGCTACAAAACAAAATGTTAAGAACTAAAGTGAGTTTAAAAATACAAATAAAAAATACAGCTATAAAACATAAAATTAAAACAGAATATAGATTGTCCATATAAAAGTGTAAATTGTCCATTTCACGTCTTCTGCCATGTTCATCAGGTAGGTATTACAGGTAGGTAGGTAGGTATACAATTTTATTTTTTATTTCTTCTTTCCATTAATTTTGTTCTTGTTCCAAATTATTCAAAAAAAGTTGAGGTTATGTTTCAAAAATGTTTCTTTAAAAAATTTATCGTAATTATTGCATTATTATTGCTAGCATCGCCAAAAACCAGAATCTTTCAAAAAATGTTCGACTGGCGGTGCACGGTGGTATACTAGTGCCCACTTTGATGTATGGAAGTGAAGCCTGGACGGTGAGTGAAAGTGAGATTAGTAAAGTCCATACGGTAGAAATGGATTACTTAAGAAGTATGATTGGAAAAAGACGGAGTGATAGGGTGAGGAATGATTTTGTTAGAGAGGAATGCGGTGTAAGAGAAAGTGTGAAAGTAAAGATTAAAAGAAGTATACTTAGATGGTTTGGACATTTGGAGAGAATGAATGAGGAAAGAATGACGAAGAAAGTATATGCTGCAAGAATTGATGGATGTCGTGGAAGAGGAAGACCGAGAAAGGTATGGATGGACCAAATTTTCGAAATAGCAAGTGAATGGGATATCCAGAGTCATAATAAAAGGAGAGCTTGTATGAAAAAAGTTATGACTCTGGATGAAATGAAAGAAGTATGCAAGGACAGGAAGAAGTGGCGGCTAATCTGCAATGCTGATTTTTAATGTTGGTTTATTGGCTTGCTACATTTTTTGCATAAGACATTTTTTACTTTTTTTGTATAGATTTATTTTTAAGGTTTTGTGGTTTTCTTATACTTAAATGTTATTTATTACTCGTATGCCTTGATTTATAGGTTGGTATGAGGCTGACCACCCATACTGTAAAAAATGGTTCACTTTGCCAATGTCACCCCTGTTTCAGGGAATGTCGGCAAGAGTTGCAGGGCTTATGTTCATTTGAGGTTTGGATTTTATTTGTAAGTACACAATCAGCATTTGTAAGCGCGAACTACACGTGTTTGTTTGTGGGCATACATCTGAGAGCTGTGAATGAATATATCCTTGCAACTTAGATTATAGATTATAGATGATTCTTTGACTTATAGGTATTCCTTGACTTATAGGTTAGTATGAGGCTGACCACCCATACTGTAAAAAATGGTTCACTTTGCCAATGTCACCCCTGTGTCAGGGAAGGTCGGCAAAAGTTGTAGGGCGTATGTTCATTTGAGGTTTGGATTTTATTTGGATGTACACATTTAGCATTTGTAAGCGCAAACTACACGTGTTTGTTTGTGGGCATACATTTGAGAGCTTTAAATGAATATATCCTTGCAAATTAGATTATAGATTATTATATTAAGAAAATGAGAACATGATATTTATAAATAGTGAGAGAACTTGAAACAAAATTAGAAGGCAAGATCTTTCCCACTCTCATTATTTGTTTTGTGATAAACTTTAGATTGAGAAAAATATGCTTAACCGTTGCGAAGTCTAATAGCTTACGCTTGGAATTCGTAATTGAAAGACAAAAACCATCCAGTCTGACTGACTTTAAAATTGACGATTTCCAGAAAGCGCAACAAAACCCTTAGAGGGCTCCTGAGTTGTGGTTCACGCAAGAACAGCGCTCACCAAGTAATTAATATAAATATAATTTTTTCATCCCTCCAAAAAATTTTTTACAGGCTTGTCACTTATGTCAACTTTTAAACATAGAAGTAAACCGTCACAAATAGGAAAAAAGTATGTCTCGTACATATAACAGAATTTGTTATGCAAAGCTATGATAATGAAGCTTTTTAACACAGAATAAATCTAGGTAATAGCATCAACAACGCTGCTATTGTAGTTTATTCTGCCTTCAATTACTTAGTTCTAACGCTGCGTTTGTTCTGTAACTCAATCACTTTTATTTTCACATTGGCGCCTTTCTGTCTGCTTAAGAAAAATAAATCTGTTTTCAAGTACAAAGTGCCGCCACAAAGATATCGTATTATCAAAATAATCAGACTGAAATAAATATTATGACGACAGATTTAATGAGATAAAATGGGGTAGGTAAAATCTTTGTATAAAAATGAAATATGTTTTTGAAAATGAGTGTCAAAAATCATTGGCAATTCTTTTGAAGTTTTTTTTAGGACCACATTCAAAGGTTTTTGTTTTAAGAAAAAGCATGTTGGATTTCATCGAATAAAAAACATTTTTAAACTGTGATTAGGTACAAAGTATTTCGAGATCAACCATTCAAAGTATCTAAAAAAAATTCTTCGTAGATTTGATCTATTGCATTTGATGCTATATTGTTCCATGTTTTATTATTTTTATTTTATTATTTTCTTGTGCATTTTTTTAAAGTTTTTCTGGAGATAAAGTCGTTTACTTATATTTTATTTGCATCCAAATCTTCTTTAATTTAAAATTGAATAAAAGTTTTCACTGCTTTACCAAAATACCTTTTTTTAGCAATTCCAAGTACTTAATTGTAAGTAGGTTCATTTAAATGAAGTAGAATTATAGAGATTCTTTAGCCGTAAGGTGAACACAAAAATCAAAAACATTTATTTTACAGATGTAATAAAAATAACGTGAATATTCTTCGTATATTGGATGTTCTCAATGCCAAAAAAAATTATATTTTACAAATTGAAAATCTAAGCGCACACATTTTTTACATGTCACGTATGCACGAGGATGTACCTATCTTTGCCAATACTTCCTCGCTACTTATTATTTTCCCTGTATCTGATACATATTTTACAATACAATTTCACCCAAATTTAAATCCTTGATCAATGCGATCACCTAAAAAGGCTGAATTGTATTCCGTCCGTGTCTGTGGAGCCAGTAATATCATTAGAGAGCAGCTGCCTCCCGCACGCACCGCTGACTGCCGCAACCGCATATTGTCCCGATTTTTCCATATCTACCCTTACACTCAACAACCCTATACAAAAATTACTCCATATTCGTCTACAAAATTACACAAACATTCGACTTCCTACTGAGACAAACCGGTTTTTTTTTGTTTGCTCTTATTTTTCAAGGTTTTTTGGGCTGCGGGTAACTTTTAAAGCCATTACACATTTTCCTTGACTTAAGGTTGGTATGAGGCTGACCACCCATCCTGTACACAAATGGTTCAATTTGCCAATGCCACCCCTGTTGCAGGGAAGGTTAGCAAAAGTTGATGGGGTTATGTTCATTTGAGATTGGTTTTAATTTGTAAGTACACATTCAGCATTCGTAAGCGCGAACTTGCACGTGACTGTTTGTGAGCATGCATTTGATATGAGTTTTGAATGATCTTTTAAACTTACATTGTAGATTATATAGACGCACTTGACCCATTCTGCCCGGTTTGTCAATGGTTTTTCCTATCCGATCTAAATCTAAACCTAATCTAAATCTAAGCTGCAAAGATATCGATATGTATCATTTGAGATTCATAATTAATGCATTCCCACAAGCAGACACGCATAATTTTGTGCTCACACATGCCGCATGTGGACCTGCAGTGTAAAAAACCCAATCTTAAATGAACATAAGCCCTGCAACTCTTGCCGAGCTTCCCTGAAACAGAGGTGACATTGACACAGTGAACCATTTTTTAAAGTATGGGTGGTCAGCCTTATACCAACCTATAAGTCAAAGAATGTAATGCTGGATCTATAGTTCAGTAGTGTGTGTGGAGGTGTATTAAGGTTTCACACGGTTTTTCCCATAATTCATAGACAAACCGGATAGAATGCGTTGTACCTGAAGTTAGAGAGAATTAAGAGCATTTGTTTGTCTGGTCCATTCTGCTGGAATAGTCTTACCTGTGGAGTTCATAGCAGAGACCAATGCGAAACGTTCAGAATCTTTAGCTCCAATAGACCACGTGATGCACTCATGAAAGAATCTCTCCAGACACTAATCGCTCCCCCAGTTATTGTTTACTGTATACGCCAATCTTGTCAAATATGGCTTTTTCATGCAGTTGTCTTATGAATCAAATTCTACACAATCTAAGCTAAGAAAATTTGCTAAACTCGAAAATGTGAGAGTTCTTTTAAATATTTTTTAAATAAATTTCTTGTTTTTATAAGACACATTGGTCCAGTACACATGCAAACATTGCTCATGTAAAAATTTCTCAATGGCGTTTACGGTAAACAAGAACTAAGGCAGCGTAATGTTGGCAGTTTCAGAAGCTCGATTAAGACACATTTGTCAAATAATAGCTTCAAAATTCGTATGCACTTGGTGTGATAAGTTTCACTAAATCACGCTGTGTTCAATTGACCAATAGCTTGTTTTTGCTCAGGTCTTAATAATTTTGAAAATGCAATTTTTCAGAAATATAAACCCTTCAGTAATGAATTTGGTATGGAATTTTACAATTAATGTTGTTAGTGAAATGATACATTTTTTCAAAAGTGAGTTTGTTTCCTTCAAATTCAAAAATAAATTCCAAAAAAGGTCTGTTGATTTATATAGTACATTAGGTATTCTTTTCATTGTATATAATTATAAATGTTTAGTAGAAACTTAGCTAAAAGGGAAAAAGTTTTACATACATTCTTACAGAACGTCCTTTTTATCTAAGTACAAAAATACATTTTATTTTGTACTTATAGATAATCAATCATAATTGCTTAACAATAGTTACAAACCTCATTTTGAAAAGAAAACTACACACACTTTGTTTGGTCGCTTTTAAGCCGACGACAGGGTGTTTTCATACATAAACTGAAAAAATCAAATAGTTTCTGATTTGTTCTGCGAGGAAATACGGATAAAACAATAATAGAGGTTTCGCAATACGAGTGCGGCACTGCCCATTCTCCCACACTCCCTCACCCCGGCACGCATTGATATGCTCGCCGGCGGCGCCTATTTGATTAGATTCTCAAATTTGTTCAAGTTTTCTAAAAATTGGGCTTTTCTTTTTTTTCGTTGCAAACACATCGTTTCCCCCCGTGGGATATCGGTTGCCCGATTCTGTTTGTTTGCCTCTCTGTCAATATGAATTTCTGTACATTTTTTTGGTATTTTGATTTTATTCTGGGACAAAACTGTAATACGGTATATTTTTGTACGAAGCGACATTTCTATACATTGCCCTAAATTTTGTATGTAGAGATATTTCAGTATGTATGTCATCCTAATGACATATTCTCGTATATTGGGATATTTATGAATGTTGATTTATTTCTATTTGTGGAAATATTGTAAATGAGGCAATAATACTACGTTACATTTTTCAAATAACATTTTTAATGATATTCTTATGATTTTAGTTGGGTTCTTTTAATCAAACTGCAATTTATTTTTCAAGATTTATTGTACACAATGTCGCTTTACAATGTACTGATTTCTGGTGGCTCTCACACAATTATTGTGGTCTAAACATGAAGCGTCTAAACGGACGCCTCTCGCATATTCCAGACCCTTCTATAGTGAACCTCTCTACACACCTCTGTATCTTTCCATACTAACCTTGTTACGCATACCAACAACTACGTGCCTGGGCACATGCACACCCACAAACTCGCAGTAGACTATACTAAATGCGGACAAGCCGCGCGATCGGGCTCATAAGTTCGTAACTATATTATTGTAGTCGGGATATTTTTGTACATCAGGACCTTTTAGGTGGTTAATTTCTTTAATGTAGGGACATTTTGGAATATTGTGAAATTTCTCTTTTCTGGAATATTTATATTTGTAGGTGTATCCCTACACGTATGTTTTTTTAGGGAATTTAATTATGTAGGGACAATTTTTGTATGTTACAAAAATGAAATGCTCTAACATAGTATGGGAGATGACCCAGTTCCCACGGAAGCAGTTGTACGTGAGAGTTTAGTGCAGTTTACCAAAATATTATGTAAATGAATTTGTTTGGATAACACTATAATGTAATACGTGCTTGATAAACAAATTGATTTATTGCTCAATTCAAACATGTAAACTTAATTATTCTGTAGTAAAATATCAAACTTCAGCTTTCGCTTACGCTCTTAACGCTGCTAAGCTACACAAATAGCGCAACTTCTTGCCGAATTGGTGGCATATGGCCAGTTCAGCCTATTTATTTTTACAGATAAGGGGGCCGGCCATGCAATTAGTCAAGGAAATGGTCAAGTATTAGCAAAGTCAAACTTAGGTGATCTTATGTGACTTTAAACTAAAAGAAACCTTCACGAATCTTATAAGATTATCGCTAAGCTCAGTTTGAAACACCCGAGCCTTCTTAACTTAACTGTACCAAAAACACGCATTTTTGTGAAGTTACTTTTGTTATGAAAATAGCCTTCAAAACAATAACCTAATAGTATATGAATTGCAAGAGTATAATTTTATTCCCTTCATACAATTTCTAAATCTAAATCTAAATCTAAGCTGCAAAGATATGTATCATTTGAGATTCATATTAAATGCATTCCCACAAGCAGACATGCATAATTTCGCGCTTACACATGCTGCATGTGGACCTACAATATAAAAACCCCAATCTCAAATGAACATAAGCCCTGCAACTCTTGCCGACCTTCCCTGAAGCAGGGGTGACATTGGCAAAGTGAACCATTTTTTACAGTATGGGTGGTCAGCCGCATACCAACCTATCAGTCAAGGAGTACAAGCAATGAATACAATCAAATATATAAAACAAATAAATTCTAAGCAATTAAACAGTAAAAAATTAAAAAAAAAAAAAAAAAAAACTACAACGCATATTTTTTTAATTTAAAAGCCTTAGCTTTAACCGCCAACATTACAGATCAACCGCCATTTCTTTCGATCCTTGCATACTTCTTTCATTTCATCCAGAGCCATAACCTTTTTCATACAAGCTCTCCTTTTATTATGACTCTGGATATCCCATTCATTCGCTATTTCGAAAATTTGGTCCATCCATACCTTTCTCGGTCTTCCTCTTCCACGACATCCATCAATTCTCGCAGCATATACTTTCTTCGTCAGTCTTTCCTCATTCATTCTCTCCAAATGTCCAAACCATCTAAGCATACTTCTTTTAATCTTTACTTTCACACTTTCTCTTACACCACATTCCTCTCTAACAAAATCATTCCTTACCCTATCACTCCGTCTTTTCCCAATCATACTTCTTAAGTAGTCCATTTCTACTGTATGGACTTTACTAATCTCACTTTCACTCACCGTCCAGGCTTCACTTCCATATATCAGAGTGGGCACTAGTATACCACCGTGCACCGCCAGTCGAACATTTTTTGAAAGATTCTGGTTCTTGGCGATGCTAGCGGTAGCACCCAGTACGCACCTGTCTTTCATTATTCTTCTTTCAAATTCACCGATCATTCTTCCATCTTTTTCAAACTTACTTCCCAGGTATACAAACTCATTTACGATATCAACATTCATTCCATTAATTTTAAATTCATTATTCATATTTTCATCATCTCTTTCAAAAATCAATACTTTCGTCTTACTTGCATTCAACTTCAAATGGTTACCTAACAAAGCTTCATTGAATCTAGAGAGCATTGTTTGCAATTCTACTGCTGAATCAGATACAAGAACTGCATCATCTGCATACAGTAGAACACTCACTTTGCTCTCTCCTATCATTAATCCACAATCATTAAGTCTAGCATCTCTGACACACTTGTCCATGACTATGTTAAATAGCCAAGGACTCATCACACATCCTTGCCTCACACCCTTATAAACTTCAAACCATTCACTATACTCACCATCAATACGAACACATGCCTTACTATTTTCATAGTTTGCATGCACCGCACCTAGGAGAGCCCCATTCACTCCGTATGCTTTCAAAACATACCTCTGTCTACTGAGTCAAAAGCCTTTTCCAGATCTACAAAGGCCGTGAACAGCTTCCGCCTCACCGACAATTGTTTTTCAACAAGTTGTCGTAGAGTAAAAATCTGATCAACACAGCCTCTACCGGCCATAAAGCCGGACTGTACATCGGAAATCCTTTCACTAGTAGTCAGAATCACTTTTTTTATAATCACCTTACAGAAGACTTTTCCTGGTATACTGAGTAGACTGATTGGTCTGAAGTTCTGACAGTCTTTTTTGTCCCCTTTACCTTTGTAAATGGGAACAATGACTGCCTTCCTCCAATCCATCGGTACTACTCCTGCATTCACACAAAGCTTACATAATTCGTACATCCAATCTATCAAGCATTCACCTCCTGCTTTCAACATTTCACCATTTATACCATCAAACCCAGCAGACTTCCCATTCTTCAGACGTGAAATAGACACTTTCATTTCTTCTTTCAAAATATTCAATTCATTTTCTTCATCTATCTGTTCATAAATTCTTCTTTCACCCTGACCAAAAATTTCTTGAAAATAGTTCTTCCATCTCTTGCATATTTCTTCATTCTCCCATACCATCTCGCCGGCAGCACTTTTGACTCCCGGAGTGGTCAATGCAGAGGATTTATTTCTATCCGCATTGATCCACCTCCAAAATTCCTTCTTACTGTCGGTGTAACTTCTGTTAATCCTTTCATCAATCTTTCTTTGTTCATTCATCTTGCTTTCATAAATTATAGTCTTCGCCATTCTCTTAGCTATCTTATATTCGTCTTCTAGCTTTCTATCATTTCTATCATTCAGCCAATTTTCATAACACTTTTTCTTAACTTTCACAGCTTCTTTCACTCTATCATTCCACCAGGCATCTCCTTTCAATCTTCCACCTTTCGTTACCCCACATACTTTTTTAGCGCATTCAGTCATTCCTTCTTTCAGATCTTTCCACATACTTTCAATATCTTTTCCACACACGTTCTTCTCAAGTTCATTCACACTTAAAATTTTGTGGAGCTCTGATACATACTTCTCTTTCACATTTTCTTCATTCAGCCTTTCTACTTTTATTCTAGGCATTCTTACTTGCTTCCTACGTTTCTTCTTTCTTACTTCACCAAGCATTATTTTAGCACATAAGAGATAGTGGTCACTGCCTATTTCAGGCCCGCGGTAGACACGGCTATCTCTTACGGCTCCTCTCAATCTTTCATCCACACAGATGTAGTCAATGATTGTGCGACTTCCCACAATCTGCCTTGTGTACAGATGCACATCCTTATGCCGAAACCAAGTATTTGATGCAAAAAGACTGTGCTCTGCACACAAAGCAATCAGATGTCGCCCATTATCGTTGACTACACCTCGTCCACTAGGACCAATAATTTTCAAACATTCATCTCTTTGCATACCTATCCATCCATTCATCACCCAAAATTATCATGTTTTCATTCTTCTTCCTTTCATGTACAATTGCATTCAATTCATTCCAAAAACTCATTCTCACCTCCATACACTCTGAATCCACAGGAGCATAACAAGTCACCAAGAAAAGTCTCAAGTTTTTAATTTTTAATTTTATAGATTCATTCATTGCTCAAAATGCTCTGTCAAAGTGTGACATGATTTTATTTTATATATTTATAACTGCATTTATTTGTAACTGAAAATAAAAATGACTCGTAAAATTCATATCCAAATAAAACCCAAATTTATATTATAATACTATATTTGGAATCAACTGTTATCGTTCGCTCTTAGAAAAAACTTTCGCAGTTAACCCCTCGAGCGCCCGAACGTGGATCTACGCTCATAGTACTAAATGCGATTTTTTTCATTTTTCTTTAATTGTTACACAGCAATAAGATCAAAAATCGCATGAAATACTGCTATGCCAGAAAATCACTGGCACTCCAGGGGTTAATGAGGACTGTACTTTAAGTTTATCGCATATAAATCACGCCCAAGGGAAACAAAAGAACAAAAACTATCCGATACTCGAAAAAAAATGGCTGCCCAATCTTATAATCGCAATCTGATAGCCAGAAATGAACTGCCATAAACCCGGAAAACAAAAACTTCATCCAATCGAAATGATTTCTTTCCTCAATAAAAATAAAATGGAAAGGCTTTCAAAACAAAAGAAAAAACTGTATTTATTGATCCGGAATGAACGCCATTATCGCCAAAAATACAATTCTATTTTTTCATGGTGAACAAATTGTTAATCTCTCAAAAATAAAACTCAATTAGAAAATCTCTTAATTGCCATCATTTGGATTCATCCATAAATTTTCGTGCTAAAATAACAATTGAATTTTCGAGGAAATTAGCCAAACTCATTGTAAGGCGAGTCTTGGGGATAATTAATACTCTCGTCTTGGAACTGTTCATTTGGGAAAGTGGAAGAGCCTGCAGACAAAGATTTTCAAATGTTATATTATGGAGAATTCAGAGATAATGTACTGTTTAAAAGAAACTATTGGAATCTTTTTTTTTTCTGTAGTTTACTAAATGCATTATTCCATAATACTACATTTATGTGTTTTGAAAAGCCCTTGCACTCAAATTTACCATATTCCAGTATGTGCTGACGTTTTCTCTTTGACCTGAAACTTCCGCACGTTTTGTTTTTATCTACTGTGATGTTTACGTAATATCATCTGCGTGATGTTTACGTAATTTGGCTGTTGATGCAACTGTTTAATTGTTCTTACAATTTATTTTTTTGAATATGAAAATAGCTTGTGTTCGCGGAAATCATTTTCCTATGTTAGTACATACATAAGTATGTAAAATACCAAAGTATGTAAGATACTAAAAAAGAAAAAAAAAAAATTATGCGACGCTTAGGAGAAAAACAAAGAGACGAGCAAAAGTTCCAACAAAAAAACATTTGTTGTTAAGCCAGATGAACTTTTTCTTCATGTTCGAATATTAATGTTTATTTTTATGGATTAAATGAAATCATAGCTTATTCCTTGACTTATAGGTTGGTATGAGGCTGACCACCCATACTGTAAAAAAATGGTTCACTTTGCCAATGTCACCCCTGTTTCAGGGAAGGTCGGCAAAAGTTGTGGGGCTTATGTTCATTTGAGGTTTGGATTTTATTTGTAAGTACACAATCAGCATTTGTAAGCGCGAACTACACTTGTTGGTTTGTGGGCATACATCTGAGAGCTTTAAATGAATATATCCTTGCAACTTAGATTATAGATTATTATTATTATTATAGATAGCTTACATTTAAACAGTACAATCCTTACCTTAATCATTTGATATTTTTATAAGTTAATTCACTTCCCTTTAAAAATATAATATTATCATGAGAAAATAAGATGCATTAAAGTTTTGTTTAACTTTAAGAATATATTTACGAAGTATCAAGAATTTTGAATGGTTAACTCGATAACATTCGCGTAACTTATAGCTGTAGTGACCGTTTGAAAAGTTTCGCAACGAGTCCAGTACAACTTTCTTGATCAACAAAGACGTAGAGCGCTGTAAATAATTTCAGAAACATTTTTGTTGTCTATAATTTATTATTCAAATTCGTTTCGCATAGTTTGTGCGGAGTTTCGCATAATTCGCGTGGCTCGAATGCAAAAACCCCCCATAATCATCGGGCGTGCTGAAACTTGAGAGGAGAACTTTTAAAAGCCATATTCCGCTTTATTTCCATTATTTTTCTCCGCAAAATGAAATGGCAAGCGATAATCACAGCTTCCGGTCACAATACCAGTAATTAAAAAGCAATCATAATTTCCCGCGCAAAAATCCTTTAAAAAAATAAGTAAAATGGAAATATTTTCCGTTTTCTTTTGTCTACAAGTAATTGTGGAGGGTTTTTTTTAAATTATTTCAATTTCGCAAAGAGCCGCCTTTTTAAACGAGTGAAATATTGCAAAATTAATTTTGTGAAAGATTTTTTGCTTATTTTCTTACAGAATGGATTTGTGTGTTTTTTTTCTCTTTCGGCTCTTATTCTCTTCTGAAGGTTAGCGCCAACATAAAAAAGTAACATAGTATTTTGCAAGTCAGTAACAGAGTAAACTTTGTTTTTGGTTATTTGAATAGCGTAAAGCTGACTGAATTTTCGTTCAGGATTGTTGGTTTGTTCTTTTTATCGGAGTTTCAGTGTTTCTCACATTCCTTGCTTAACTTTCGTTATTGATTTACATCACCTTCTATCAAAACAACAAACAAACCATGAAACAACATCTTACTTCTGTATTTTTCCTTTCTTCCGCCTATGTATTTTGGGATTTGATAGAAATTAATTTTAAATTGTACCTTATACCTTAGTATTCACATTCCTTTTAAAGCTTAAAACATTAAAACATCCATTGCATAATTGAGGATAGAAATTCAATTTAATATTTACAAAAAATAAGTTCATGCTTCTTATATGTAAAAAAGATACGTGCCGACAAAACGTTGAGAAACATTTTCTTCACTTCACCACGGTTTGAAAATCATTTGCACATCCGTGCAATAGTTATTTATGCCACTGCCTAGTAATGATAGTCTTTGTAACACGAGTGCTAGTTTGGGAGGGAGGTATGAAGACCTATCAATCCAAATGGCCGCAAGTGAACAGCTGATTAGTCGTCATACAAATATTACCGATATTCGGTAGGTAGGAATTACCGTTGTGATGAGACTTCCAGCCCTGTTCAGATACAAATAAATATATTTTATGTATAGAGTCAAATAAAAATGATTAATAAGTGCTAAAATTCATCGAATTTATTTATCGAAATACTCCAAATTATAGCTTTCCCTTTTTTAAAAGAAAACAAGGCTTGAAAGGAAAATAAAAAAATATATTTTCACCGCAAAAATAAACAAACTCAAACAGTTACATGGCTAATAGGTGGTTGACCACCTATGCTGTAAAAACTGCGTTCATTTTGCCGATACAGTTGCAGGGAAGATGTTTATTTAAGTTTTAGGTTTGAATATTTAAGCTTCTATGCGGCATGTATAAGCGCGACCTTACTTGTGTCTGCTTGTGGGAATAAATTTATTATGAATCCTAAATATAATATATCTTTGCAACTAAGATTAGATAATCAAAGGAAATGATAAATTATACGTTTTGATAAAAGTAAGATTTTAATTATTACAAATAAACGAGTACATTATAATGACTATTATTTACTATTTTGTTATTTATTTCATGGTCGTAGAAAAAGTATTGTATGCCACTGTACGTAATAAGCCTATCATTAGTAGGCTGTGGCATAAATAACTTTTCCAAAACCAACGTTAATTTTTCATTATGTGCTCAATCATTTAAACATACATACCTCAATGACAGAACTTTTTTTTTTTAATTCAATATGATTGTCATTTTTTATTATAATTGGCTGTAAAGCGTAGTATATTTAATTATTTGTATTATTTACTTTCATAGAAGTATGCTCATTACTTATCATGTTAAGTTTAGCAGATTGTTAATGCGCTCTCATAATTCTCCATTAGAGCAAAAATCTGAGGTAAATTATTATATGGAAGAACCGTGTAAGTAACGTATGTGTTAGTTAGCGGTACATTGTCATAATTTGTCAGACTGGGGTGGATTTACAAACCTGTAACCAAGTAAATAGTATTATAGTACACTATATGTACACTATATGCTTTTCTATATGTACACTATATAATTTTCAAGATAGGCTGAAGAATACATTTTCCTATACAAGTGCTCTGAGCAAAAAAAATGCGTAACCAATCAACTATCACAGTCGTAAACAGAAAGAATGAAACAAATTTAAAGTTTTAATTTTTTTATGGTTGAATATGAATGCAATGAGGTAAAATCGGGATTAATTTAAAAAAAAAATACAAACTTAATAATAATATAATATTAGTATGATTTATTTGGTTAGCGCTGTTTTTGTGTGTATCACACCTCAAGAGCCCTCTGCGAGCTTGTTCGTCGCTGTAGAAAACGCCAATTCTCAAGCAAGACTCAGTTGTTGTAAGGTTGAATGGACCTTGCAGTGACCAGTCTTTGGTAAAGGTTTCTATTTTTTTCAATCCAGCGAAGAGCACATTTGAAAATCTAAATGGTATATTTTTGTGCTCCGCCGGGATTCGAATCCACAACCTTCCATTTACGAGTCCGGAGGGCTGCCACTGGACTACGGACCGGTCCAAGTACATACCTAATACACGTACTTAACGAATTTATATTCTTGCACTAGGAATAAGTAAAAAAAAAAGTGTACATATAAACGTACATAAGCACTCGTTAGATCATGAAAAAGCCGTTCTACAGACTTTTTTCAAACCTAATATTTTCGTTATTTTGTTTCAGATACGGAGTCATCAGTTTCCCCAACCTCCGAATACCACACATTCGCCACCATACAAGATTCCTATCACAGCACATATATGGTCTCTACGAGCCCAGGAACCTCTTCCAAACTTGTAAACCCATCAATTACAAGTCAATACGAAGATTCGTATGCCACATCGGTGACGAATCCGCAAAACCTAGACCTAGCGATGACCCAAAAACCCATCGATGTAAATCGCCCAGAACTAACGACAGGGTTCGCCTCGACAAAATTAAAAGATGACGATATAATAGTCAACCAACCGGAAGACGAGATATATATCCTGAGCCAAGACGACACGGAGAGTTACAAAGAAAACCTACAGATGAGGAATAGTGAAAGAGTGGATATGGACGAGAATGTGATAAGAAACGAAGGTCCGGTTTCGACTACTGAGAGAGTGTTGGTGTGGGGGGAGGTGGGCGGAGTTCTCCTGGAGGTTCCACAAGAAGGGAGGGGTGAGTGGCCCCACAATTAACCAAGAACATGATATATCGAGCCTGGCTTTTACCCAACTATTATTTTAGTTCCTTCTGCTCGGCTGGGTCTTATTGCTTACGGCGGAGCTCGCCTGTAATTTAACAGCTCTGGCGCTTTTAATTTTCTTTCAACCGTAAAGTAAGCTCCGTAATAAGTGACCTTTATTTTATTATCGCAATGATTACTATCCAGCTGTAACTTAGCCCCATTTACACTACACCAATATGAAAGACGCTAATGAACTAAAATGTATACGAGTAAAATAAAATTATGGTTATATCTAGATTTTCAGCAGTTACTTTGTGAAAGTTCATTTTAATAGATTAAAATAAAAATTACTTTGTTTTAATTCCCGAAACTGGTCGTGTTTAACAAAAATAAAACTCTTGCGAATTAAAACAAAGTTATTTTCTATTAAAATATGGTACTCACTGTACTTTTTAATAATGCCACTGTAAAATGTAAAATAAAGCTTCAGAGATAAAAGTGAACTGCAAACATATTTTGCACCAATATAGCTGATACTTTTATTTTTCAAAAAAAAAGTACCCTGTAGGCTTATAACATTGCATACCATTTGATATTTATGGTTAAACTGTTGAAAGAATCAACTTTCCCTAATATTTTTTTTTTATAATATAGAAAATGACCAGTTTGACATTCTTAAGACTTTAATCATTCCTAATTGATTTCGTTGCTTTTCTTCCCCCCCAGGTGAGCTAGGGCGGGGCCCCCTGGTCCTGGGCGGCGGAGGGCGGGGGCGGGTGAGGTCAGGTCCTTACTTCGAGGAGGACAACCCTGCCACCAACATCACCGCCCCAGCTGGATCCACTGTTTTGCTGGACTGCAAAGTCGCCATGCTGCAGGATAAAACGGTACAAATACAACCATTTTTTTTCTCATTCTCTCTCTTCCTCTTGTGTCTTTTCAGTTACGATCAAAGATATCATGGTAATTTGGCACTAAAATCAAGAGTTTGTACAAATAACTCCAGGATTATCATAAATGTCCTGGTAGTGCCCTCTCCGGTGTTAAATTACTGGAACATTCCAGAATGCGGTGGGCAGGCAATGTCTAAGCTGACGTGGAAGTTTTTAGAGTGAGGGGACCATAGAGGGAAACAGAACAAGACAGAGAGTCCTGGAGGATTGTGATGTAGGAGGTCCTGAGCCTTCAAGGCTTGTTAGTTGGTAAAAGTAAATATGACAATTCACCTATGTAAGAAGGATCTTGTGCCTTCGCTTAACAACATCTGTCTTAGCTTTTCTATCAAAATGTCCTCTTTCAACCTGAAATTCATCATTAACCTTTGTATTCTCAAGTCATTTTTTCCTATCCTTATCGTATAAGTTGGTATGAAGCTGAGGCCCCCATACTGTGAAAAATTGTTCACCTGGCCAATGTCACCCCTGTTTCAGAAAAGGTTTGCACAACTTGCAGGATTTAAGTTCATTTGAAGTTTGGATTTTAATTTGTAAGTAAACAGCCTGCATTTGTAAGCGCGCACTTTAACGTGCCTGTTTGTAGGTAAAATATTTAAAATTAAAATTATTGGTTGTAAAACTTCATTTTATTTAAGCACCATTAAGTGTAATATTTATTAATTAAAATCAAAGCGTGCGAATAAAATATTTGGCAGAATAATGAGCGGTTTTACTGGCTGGACAAATTTCACCTTTATGGCTTTTCGGGAAATCGATAAAAAATAATTAATGGTCTATTCAAACATGTCAATCACCTGGTGTGCTCTGAGCTTGTTCACACAATATGTAAATGGATTCAAAAACATGAAATCAAAGAGAAACGTGTCAGGTTATATGTAGCAATCAATTACACATCGTATCATGAAGGGAAAACATTTTTAGTTAGAGCTAGCCTATAAAGATGGACGGATAGAGTCCGATAGCGCTTAGTCATTGTCAAATCAAAAATGTGAAAATTAAACTATGTTTTAAAAAAGTTTTTTTAATTAAGAAAAAAAAAACATTTCATTCAATTTGAAAATTTTTTTTTAATTGAAAAGAAAATAAAAAGAGTTATTGGATACTATCATAGCAGTCTTTTAAGATTCAATTTATCTTAATTTTTAAAGTACAGTGTTGTGCATTCGTTGCATTATTTTTTGATGTGGTATTATTGTATTAGTATAAATTATTTTATCATCAAAGGTTTCATTTTTTTTTTTTGCTGCATGTGCTTTATTTTTAATTGTCGTACAAAATTATGTTTTTGCAAAAAGAATCCAAGAATATTAACTGCATAACCTTTTTTTGACCTACAAACTTACGTATTTGCAAAATAAATGTAAGGATATTAATTGGGGGACAAAAATTTATTTTTTTTAATTAAAATCAAGCATTTTTATAAACTGAAAACGTATTTTTAAAATTATTGTGCTGAGCCAGAGCTGCGTTTTTTTAACTGAACAATATTTCGGAATTAAAAATGTTCCATAATTTTCGCGACACAAAAAGCAGCTTCAGTTAGCGGAAGCTCCCATTACGTTTTAATATTTTATACTTATGGAGCACACGGGACATTACAGTTAAAATTATTTATCTGAACATTTAAATCTGAAGTGGGAAAGCAAACACGGAGCGAGCAAAAGGTATCCCAGCCGGGATTCATACGTTATTCTAAGCTTAAAAAATATTTGCCCTACACCCCTCATTAATAATTTCATCCTGCCCTTGCTGCGGCTTTAGAGTGCGCCCATCCTTTTGGCCCTTTTCCTTTTGACTGAGATTTTTTTTTTGAGTTGACCTTTTTTAATTTTGGGCGCAATAATTTACCGCCCCTTTGGGCAAATTGTGTAATAAAGAATGTCTCGGCGGCGAGTGAAAGACGCGGCTTATGAAATATTTGAATATGAAAGTATTATGAGATAGTCGCCGAGTAAAGCAAAGCGATGGCCCGGGGCAGGCGTAGTATAATGTTGAGCGGATCTTTTGGCGGGGGATCTGAATACGCTGACATCACAAGAACGTCCCACTAATCCACATATCTCCATAATATAATTTACATTCCAAGAACTTGAAAATTTCTCCTAGGGGTGCAAAAAATATGACATCTTACTTTATATGTTTTTAAAATTGTCCAATATCTAAGGCAGTAGTCCCCAACAATTTGTGCAATCGGGACAGATCATGCGATCACCAAACTCACCCTAAGAGCTCATATTTCTCTAGCTCATGTCAAGTTCAAAATTATCATTGCAAACGGAAAATTTTGTAAATTTTTAAACCGCGGCTAAAAAAGTGTCCGAAAGCCGGATAACATAACATTTTGGAAGGTGTCCCTGGGTAAATTGCACTAAAACCTTATAAAGGTTTATAAGAAACGTAACAAAAAATAATGCAACTAATCTACACATAAAGTGTAACTTTTTACCTGCGTTATTCTTACTACTAGACAACGGACCGTTCTTAGTCTAGTGGTTAACATTTTAGCTAACAAATATAAATTAATTACTTTTATATTTCGTGTGCTTCAAATTCATTACTAAGCCTTGATCACTTTGGACCCCCAATGACATACACAAGCTTCTCAAAGCTGGATGCAAGCTTTGTTTAAGCCTTTTGTGTCCTTGATTAATAAAAATTTTTGAGTGTACCTACTTGTTTTATGATTGATTTTGTGTTTTCACAATACGTTTTTCGTACACGTGCTGTATTTTAAGCTCTGCTGAAAAAACAAAATCATCGTCATTTTATTTACAATTTATCCTTCGACATCATTATTGAGAAAAGAATGAAGGATTTACATTTTGTTGTTAACAAAACCGACAGCGAAGAAGCAAATCAGTTTACTCCAAATATGGCACAAAGGACATCCGTAAGCTCCTTACGTCTCTCTAAGCAGCTAAGTCAATAAATTTCTCGGGGTTTTGCTTATATTTTCCTTAAAAAAAATGTATATTTTTCATCAATTGGCCGAAAACACCAAAGAAGGCAAACCAAAACCTTGCCAAGCTGTTTATGTTTAATTTAAATTTTGAATAATTATCTTCCCTCGATGCTTAGACGGGTAGTAATGTACTTAGGATTTTTTAAGTGAAAGTAAATATAATTTTAATAATTCTTTTTGCGCGCCACAGGATTCGTATATTTTTTGTATCCCTCCGTCTAAACAAGATTCCTTCTTGGAATATTGTTTCCTTTATTTTTCATCAATTTTATTTTAAAAATATCTAAAATACTTAAGTTTATTTAAGGATCGCTGTTTTTGTGTCCATTCTTAGGATTTTGTCATCAAAAAGGACTAAACCAAACAAAATTATTAATTAATTAGGTACATTTTTCTCTTTCATTTATTTGTGGCCAAGCAGATTGTTAATATAGTGTTGGCTGCAATTTTCGATAAACTATTTTTTTAAGGTTTTTTAATGAATTATGTTTTTTGTCGTCGATTCAAAATACAACATTGTATATTCATCATCCCAAGAAAAATATTTACTCACAATTTTATTATTTTAAAATGACTTCAAATTTAGTTATTTCAATAATTCTCAACTTTGCTCTTTAAAGTGCAAAAAAAGCCTCTTTTTCTGCGTAAAGGTTGAAATGAAAATAATTTACTTTGTTTTTCAGCTTTCTTATCTGCTACTTCTAAAAACAAGCACAGTTCATCTTCATTAGTATTCCGAAAGCATTTATAATAGAGATTAGGTAAAACGATTAATATTGCTTGCCTAATAATGGCTTTTAAACCGAAATAATCTAATCTAATCTAATCTAAGTTGCAAGGATATGTTTTCAAGGAGATTCACATTACATGCATTCTCACAACCAGACACGTACAAGTTCGCGCTTGCACATGCCTCATGTGAACCTACAACATAAAAACCAAATCTCAAATGGACATTCACCCTGCAACTCTTGCCGTCCTTCCCTGAGACAGGGGTGACATTGGCAAAGTGAACCATTTTTACAGCATGGGTGGTCAGCCGCATACCAACCTATAAGTCAAGGAACACACACACACGACAAATTACATTTTATTACATAAAATACCGATTAAAATCTACCTAAAAATAGGTTTAAAATGTGCTCCAATTCTACATTAAGCTCTTTTAAAAATAGGTTGAAATTGTAAAATAAAACTCAATACGATTTGTCTAAAAATTGATTGGATTACTATCGACAATCTCAAATTCAAATTATCTAAGAAAAAGAGTGATACCTACTGTCTTTTAAAAACAACTGTTTTGTCTGGTTAAATAATTCATAATAAAATTAGGATGATTTATTTGGTGAGCGCTTGTTTTGTGTGTATCACACCTCAAGAGCCCTCTCATAAGCCGGATAAAAACGTGGGCAATTCTCTTTGTATTGTATGTATATCGTTTTTTGTTCTGGATTATATACATGAACATAAAAACCGCACTATCGCTTAGTGGCTGAACGAAATTAAATTAACTTCTGCCAGTATTACAGGTCGCTATGACCATATTGTGGAAAAACTGGGAGTGGGTTTTATGTAGTGAAATTATGATACTTTTCTTTTAATTCAGTTCCTGTATATTTTTTAATGAGGTTATTTTAAGCTTAACTTGAGAGAGAATAAATTTCATTAAAAAGCAAAGAGGTTCGTTTGTAGTTTGAATTTATTTATTTAACATTGGGGAGTTCGTATAATTTTTGGAAACCGACTAATGACGATGCTGATGGTGGGTTGGTGATATTTTTATAGCGCTGTTTCGTGATGTAGCCACTCCAAGGGCGCTTGTGCATATCTACTCTAATCTAATCTGATCTATATAAGTTGCAAATATATGTTACACTAAGGATTCACATTATATGCATTTTCACAAGCAGACACATATAAGTTGCGCTTAAACATGCCGCATGTGGACTTACAATAAGAGAACCCACATCTTAAATGAGCATATACCCTGCAAATCTAGCGGACTTTCCCTGAAACAGGGGTGACATAGGCAAATTAAACTATTTTCTACAGCATGAGTGGTCAGCCGCATACCAACCTACATATAAGTCAAGAAAAATATGATACCAGAAATTTGCTTGTCTTCAGTGCGTTTTGGTACTTTCCATGGTCCTTAAGCTCTCTCACATGATAAGACAGGCGCGCGGTTCCATGTCAGACAACCAGAAACTGCAAACGCACGCTCTCCATACATAATTTTTACTCATCTATCGGTTCTTCAATCCGAGTTTTAGCTCCAGTATCTGCCGAGCGCAGGATTAGGCTTTTTTCCCCGAGGGTGACGGGCTTGACCATAGAAAACGATCTGTGGGCTTGACATTATCTTCTTGTTTGTATCCAGGTAACTTGGGCTGCCCGTCGTGATGACCGGCTGCGCCTGCTGACTGTAGGACGGCAGACCTACTCCACAGATCCTCGCCTGGCGCTCAGCTTCCGCTACCCCAACAATTGGAGGCTGCAGATCCTCAAAGCCAGCAAACAGGACCAGGGGCTGTACGAGTGCCAAGTCTCTGTGCACCCTTCCATCATCAGACAAATATATCTTACAGTTATAAGTAAGTGCTTCATATTCTTTTTTCTACTCGTGCATTTTCTTTTCAGATGCTTATAATTTCGTGAGGCTATTACCTTGAAAAACCTTCATGAAGACTCTTTAAGTTGTAGAATGATTCATGTAAAAATACAATCATATTTCCTGGACATGTTCGTTATTATTGAATAATTCTTCATACGGTATTAAGTCAGTTTTTCCAAAGAAAAGAGTAAATGTAAGCCTGTTTTTGGTTTAACAAATCTAATGCATAAGTCCGTTTGGGTGTAATTTAATATTGAAGCTTCTCCTTCGTAATTGATACCATCATCTAGAGTCAAAAAGATAATTTCATTGTAGACTAAGAAAACAAACATTTTTTTCATAGAAATGTTCATGCATAAATGTTTTACTGTGTTTTATATTTGCGTAACATTTTTTATACAATTGAGAACAAAATATTTGCAGTTCTAGACACAAAAAATAACATTCGTTTTAGATTTGACCAAAAACACTATAAAAAAATTGTAGAACAAACAAATCTTAAATTTAAAATATCAAATGAAACACTAGTTATACATACAATACAAATGTTTGGTACGTCAGCTTAAACTAAAATACGAACTACAACACCGAAAATCAGTTAGAATGTTTAAATTCATGTTATCCTTTGTTAACATGAGAGCATTTGAAACAATAATATGTGGTTTAGAGCTCTGCGACTCGCTCTACAGCTTTTGAGCTCTTAATCTCGGATTTCTGATACAAATAAATGCATACATAAAAGTACGCTCCACAGTCCATACATAACGTAACCGTACATGTATATTCTCTCTAAAATGAGAAACATTTCCTCTCTTTAAAAAGTTAATACTCCTAATTTTTTTCGAAAACATTGTTCCTAATGTGCGTTTTTTTTTTTTTTTTAGACCATTATGTCTGAGTAACATTTCTCCACGGGTATTAGACGTATTTTGACGTTTGTTCATTGTTTTTTTGGTCATAAGTCTAAAAAAGATGACGACAAATCACTCCCCCAGTTCTTGTTTACCGTATACGCCAATCTTGTCAAATATGACTTTTTCATGCAGTTGTCTTATGAATCAAATTCTACACAATCTGAGCTAAGAAAAACCGTAAAACTCGATAATGTGAGAGTTCTTTTAAATATTTATAATATAAATTTATTGTTTTTATAGGACACATTGGTCCAGTACACATGCAAACATTGCTCATGTAAAATTTTCTCAAAGGCGTTTACGATAAACAAGAACTAAGGCAGCGAAATATCTAATAAAAATTTAAGAACATGAAATTATAAAAGAAGCGTTTAAAAAACATCTGAGAACATTTTTTGAATTTTTTATGTCGTATGTAATCAAAAACACCAATACATGTTTTTTCCGAAATCAAATAAATACATGGAAACATAGAGCACGCCAATTAGTATCGACACAAATATTATGATTCTAAGCAACTCATTTATGAATAGTTTACCTGCATCTGAATGAAACCTACTTTGAATGAATTTCCACGGAAAATGTACCTGAACTAACGAATCATTTAATTTCACCTATCGCGTTACTTGGAAGTGTTAAATACACGTATCGCAAACATGCACACATTCTAAGCTGTGCACTCAAATAGTCGGAAACAGCTAAAAGGCTACGAGACTGCTAATGCGCTCATTTGGCTAATTAATTAATATCATAAGTCTAGATTTACTTGGGTGCAAGCTAAGTTGTACTTTCGAAACACAAAACATTAATTTACACTTTGAAATGAACAGCATACGAAGGAGATGATACCAGTTTAACGTAGGGATGGTATGTTTTGCTACGCTACGAGGAAAATGGGGTGCCTTTTCCTTTAAGAAGACAGCTGTGCCTTTTTTACGTTTCTATCCATAAACGTTCGAAATTGGATTGATGAATTTTATTTTGTGAACAATTGTTTCGTAATAGTTCATGAATGAACTTGGAATGTTTTTTGTGCGTATTTTCCACATTGTGCCCTTACGCAACACATCTACGTAACTTGAGTCCTAAGCCACCAATAATAACATACATATGTATGTATTAGCTACACTTTATCCTGTCAACACGGCCGGGTGACATCAAAACGTTTTTTATGAATGTTAAATGTGTAGACCTCGTTATATTTTACGTATTTTTTATTCCTGATTAAATTACGTCTTTTTTAGCAATTGGACGAAAATATTAAATAATCATTTAATTCACAACAAATGACAGCCAGGCTTAAAATAAATGGCAGGTAATAATTCAAAATTTCACTTTAAAACAATCTTTTCTTTTAATGTGGGGCTCCATGAATTATAAGTCTTATAAGTCGTCTAAAAATGTGTGAAACTTAACTTAGGATTTTGTATATTTTCTATGTAACCTATACGTTCATAGTCCTGCTGAGCGCTCAGTTAGTGAAAAGTTTATATTCAATGCAAGAAAGCTAGGGTTTGATCTCCACCAAGGATGTCAGAACGATTTTTCGTTTCAGTTGTATTCTTCGGAATTGTTTTGATACTCGTATGTAGATTATATAGAAACTTATTATTTGATAAATATTTTATTGGAAGGTTTTGTCATCCTTGTGATGAGGTGATCATACGAAACAAAATCCTATTTTCATTTTATTACGGAGGTGGTAATTTTATTTTAAGTATATGAGTCGCGTAAAATAAAAGGTGCCAATCTAGAAGTTGAACAAAAAAATGAGGCAAATATATGGAAACAAAGAAAATCATATTTTTCTAGATTACATTTATTTACAAGCGCAAGCGCAAAATCCAAGTAAGGTACACATATATTGTAACTTCGTGCCGCGTTTTCCCATAAGGGCACGCATGTGGCCAGTGAACCTATTTTTTTGTACCAGTACCTAATGGGGCCAGCCTTACACCAACCACTTCAGTTGAATTACGGGTTTCCCAGCTCTCATTCCATATGAAGGTTAAGTAAACGTTACCGGTATTGTATTTACATTGAAGAAAAAATAACCTAGATTACCGTCATAGATTCTATACGACTCATACGTTCCACGGCTTACAACTAAATGTAAATTCACGAGACAGATCATTTCTTTAGTCATTCTTCCCTACAAAGCGATCCGGAAGTGCGTGGGTAAGTGGGAAGAGGGCATTTAAGCCCCAGTACAATTCAAATCCCATTGTATGCTTGACGTATTATGGTATTTTCTTATACCTGTGTATTTTGAATATCATCAGACACGTAAAACGTTCTTTCAAGACTCAGCAGCATCAATGAAAAGTAAAAATATTAAAGTCGGTATTTTTTTTGTTCACAAGCTACAACATTTTAGATTATGCCCAAAATACACATTTGAGATTTGAGAACAAGGGTGAAAAATTAGCCATTTCAAAACTCCAGCGTGCTCATTAAATTCTAGTCCTATGTGATTATATAGATATCTTTGTAATAACATTATAGATAATCGATTTTAGTTTTGTAATATTATATTATGTCAGGAATACAAAGTTATGTATTTGTCCATAATATGTATCCAATTTTTTTAAGATCGTATCGCCATTTATTTAAATATTTTTATGTAAATATTTTTATGTATGTTTTGTTTTTTTATATATTTTTTTGCGTTTGTCTACAAAAAAAATTACGATAAACGCAAAAATAACATTCTTACAAGTAGATTTGGTGATATATTTGTCAAATCAAATTTAGAGACAGCAGATTTTTTTAATACAGCTTTAAGAGGTTCTTATTCGTACCAAAATATTTCCAAAGCTCAAGCAAAATATTGTTCCGTTTCCGAATCTTTTGAAGACCTGAAATTTTTGTTTCTAATCTAATCTAATCTAATCTAAGCTGCAAAGATATATATCATTTAAGATTTATATTAAATGCATTCCCACAAGCAGATATGTATAATTTCGCGCTAACACATGCCGCATGTGGACCTACAATATAAAAACCCAATCTCAAATGAACATAAGCCTTGCAACTCTTGCCGTCCTTCCCTGAAACAGGGGTGACATTGGCAAAGTGAACCAATTTTTTACAGTATGGGTGGTCAGCCGCATAACAACCTATAAGTCAAGGAACATACATGACAAATTACATTTTTTTTAAATCAATAAATAACAATATGTACATGGACATAAAAAACTAAATCATAAAACCAATTTTACTTTAACAAACCCCAGCCGCCAACATCACAGATCAACCGTTTGAACCATTTGAGATTCATATTAAATGCATTCCCACAAGCAGCCACGCATAATTTCGGGCTCACACATGCCGCATCTAATCTAATCTATTCCTATTTCAATTTATTTTATTAAATTAAAATTATATTTCCAACTTCCAAGTAACACGCAAAAATTAACAACAATATTTGACTGAGAAAAAAATAGACCGCATTGCTTTGTTTCATTACAAGTTAAATCAAACTGTAAACTTGACTGTTGTAAATTTAGTTTCAAAGCCAATATCTTCCGGTGCTGGTGATGTTATCTGTGCCGCAACAGTATTTGATTTCACCAGCAGTTGACCGGCTGACTTACGGCACCACTTCTCTCACTACTCCGGTTTGCCCTTTCAACCCTTGTCCTGAAACACCTACCTACCTGCCTTTCTAAACAGTCCCCCAAGTATCTAACTTCTATTGAACTGAACCATAGGGTTTTATCAAAATTTAACTGAAACTAAAGCAGCATATTGATCGAGCGTTGTAGCTTCCACGTAATTAAGTAAGCGCTTTGGTTGAATTTAAGCGTAAATTGTAAGCTTGCCAACTAGCCACGTGGACTAACTTAGTTACCTGATTTATTTTGTATACATACATATGTATTGAACAGGTGAATGATGTTCTTGATAATATGTGTGAGAGCGCATTAATATTTATTATTTTTTGAAAACTCCTCATCTGTGATATCAATGCATTGTATGAATACAACCAACATTTTCTTTAAAAAAAACACGCTTCTTTGCTCATTATACTAAAAAACAAGACGCTTCAATGTGAATATATATTATGTTGCAAATTTTTTTTAAGTCTAGAATAACATCTTCATATAGTTATTTTGTAAGTATTTCATGATTTTTTTTTTCATTATAACAAAATACTTCACTCACTTCAGACACTAAAAAACGGCTTTGTATGAGCGCAAAAAAATAGAGTTTTGTATGAGCGTGAAAAAAATAGCTTTGTATGAGTGTTTGCATGTTTTAAAGTCTTCCAACATATTCATGCGGCCGGAAAGTAGATATGGGCTCCATTTTGTTTCGCTGCCAGGGTTTTCTAGCCACTATGTAGATTTGCGAACGACGCAGAAGATTGAGTTCACGCCATTAAAATTTCTCATATTATTTAATGTTATCAGAATGTTCCTGAGAAAAAAATCTTAAAAAATAGCTTAAAGAGCTTAAAATTCAAAAACTTCAATTTATAAATAATGTAGCTTAGGTTTTTTAGATACTTCAATAAGATAAAAATGAAGACAGTGTATTCAGAACCATTTCACACCTCCTAACAGTCGTATTATTTTAAACTTAAACTTCATCTGGCACTCATGAAATCGTGCGATGCGAACAGCTCTTTTCAGCAGAAGAAAAGCTTCTATTGTGAGATGAAAAGACTTTTTTGCTGTTTTTCCTCGGCGCTCTACTTTCTTTAATCACGCTATTTAAATAACAAAGGAAAGTCTCGCACAATCACATGGAGAGAAGGATTAAATTTGTTATTATATTTTAAATAAGCAAATCGCGTTCTTGCACAATTTAAAGAACATACGAGTTTATTGTCTTGTTTTTCTTGATTTAGATGCTTGACTCACTTCATTTCGGCTCATGATTCATGGAATGAGCATGCGCAGCTTTCTTTCCACCTCGTCAAAGCTTCCGCTTCCAGTATGACGTTTACAAATATTTCTTTGCTAATTTGCGCTTACGAATTTCCAAATTTGGTTTATGAATGCATTTACGAGTCCATTTTTCTACCATTTTTTGAATATTCATTATTTTATTAACTTTTCATAGTTGTGATTCTTCTCACAGTAGATAAAAAAAATTAACGACAGTAAGGTTTTGTAACTTTTAGATGTTATTTGCTAATCTAATCTAATCTAATCTAAGTTGCAAAGATATGTTACATTGGAGATTCACATCAGCCGTCCTTCCTGTAACAGGGGTGACATTGGCAAAGTGAACCATTTTTACAGCATGGGTGGTCAGCCGCATACCAACCTATAAGTCAAGGAACATACACGACAAATTACATTTTATAAATCAGTAAAAAATAATATCATCAAAACTAAACAGAAAACAAATTATAATTTAACAAACCCTAGCCGCCAACATTACAGACCAACCTCCATTTCTTTCTGTCCTTACATACTTCTTTCATTTCTTCCAGAGTCATAACCTTTTTCATACAGGCTCTTCTTTTATTATAACTCAATAACGCAAACGCAACTAAGATACACATATAGTGTAACTTCTTGCCGCGTTATCCCCGAAGGGGTCGCATGTGGCGAGTTGAACCTATTTATTTTTACAGGTAAGGGGGCCGGCCTTACGCCAACCACTTCAGTTGAAGTGGAGGTTTCCCAGCTCCCGAGAGCGCTGGTACTCATTTCTTGTGAAGGCTGAGTAAACCTTGCCGGTATTTTATTTTGGGGTTTGAAATAAACACCGAAACGGGAAATCATTTCTGACACCCTCAGTGGGATTCGAACCCGAGCTTTCGGCATGGAATGCAAGCACTCTACCACCTGAGCTATCGACCGTACTCTGGATATTCCATTCATTCGCAATTTCGGATATTTGGTCCAACCATACCTTTCTCGGTCTTCCTCTACCACGACATCCATCTATTTTTGCAACGTATACTTTCTTCCCCAGTCTTTCCTCATTCATTCTCTCCATATGCCCAAACCATCTAAACAAACTTCTTTTAATCTTCTTTTTCACACTTTCTCTTGCACCACATTCTTCTCTTACAAAATCATTCCTCACCCTACCACTCCGTTTTTTCCCAATCATACTTCTTAGAAAGTCCATTTCAACAGTATGGACCTTACTAATTTCACTTTCATTCACCGTCCAGGCTTTACTTCCATACATCAAGGTGGGTAAAAGTAAAAATATGCCACTGTGTACCGCCAATCGAGCATTTTTAACACTATGTATGTATGTTTTGATATTTTGCGATACAAGCTGTGGCGCCCAGTAGGTACACACCTGCCCTTGATTAAAAAAAATAGCTTCAGTTAATCCTTATTATTATCATCATCGGCAATCATAGAATGACATCAATAGGACATAATTTGACCCAACTTTTTTCAATAAGCTTTGCTAATGTTTACCGACTATTATATGTTTTATACTTATAACCTGAAGATCTAAGCACTAAACGAAAGTTTTAATGATAAGGTTACACCTTGATACCTTCCTTACACCAACTACGGAATAGAATAGATGGTTATTTTATCAAAAAGTTATTTCAACTCCCCTTTACAGCTTTGGGTTGGTAGGGAAATATTTAGGTAGGCACCTATCTCAGGAGAAACTTATGAAAATATAAGCTTTGCCCAAGTATACAACACTACTTTTTAACTCAAGCATTACGTTTTAGAAACACCTATACGGGAAATGAAAAAGCTTCACCAATGAGCTACAGTTTACAAACATATTTGGTTAACGATAAAATTGAGTTACTCGGAGTACTGGGAATGCCCTTGACCCAGGCTTTTACTTTAAATGTAACCAAATCCTACTGGAGCCGGTACTTGAGAAGCGATAAAGATCCTCCTTCGCCATTTGTTATAATATCAAAGAAAGGCCGCGGGAAGTTTAGATATTAAAGATGAAAACTTGATTTAATGGGAAACTTCAGATGATAATTATTGGATTATACAGCTTTTATTATGGCTGTGGATAATAGCGAGACGACCATAAATATCACCTTTGTGTACGTTTCACCTACAATGGACCATTTTATCTATTGTCTTTACACAAATCGAGTTGACAATACGATACAATTCAAATCTTATCTCAGTTTAAAATATATGCTTACATGTTAACAAGCGCGTACTTTAGCGAAACTACATTGTTTTGAGTCCCTTAGCTACATAATATGTAGGTACTGATATTATATTCTAAGCTTGCCATGTTTTGTTTATTTTACAATATGACGATTCTTGACTTATAGGTTGGTATGAGGCTGACCACCCATACACAACTGCTGCCAAAGTCAACCCCATTTCATGGAAGTTTGGCAAATGTTACAGGTACTCGTATTATGTTCATTTGAGGTTTGTATTTAAATTTGCAAGTACATACACACACAGCATTTCTAACTGTGCTAAATGAATCCATCATCGATTTATTTCGGTCATTTTGTCAATGAGTACACAGTCCAAATGCTAGGTTTGTACACTAGATAGAGGCAAATAAGTATCATAATTGATAATTTGGTATTCATCGAAATACACCGATTGGGATTGAATGCAATATCAACTAATGATGAAGCTTGAAACCTCACCAATAATATTAGATCTTCTAATGACTTTTTTTTTTCTAAATATTGCATGTTATTCCTTGTAGTTGTATGGAATGTTTGTTCCTGCTAGAAAAAATCTTATATTAAGATGGTCAAAAGCAGCTTACAGTTCTTAAAAAAAAATGTTTTTAATTTTTTTGTAGCTTTAAAGAACCTGATGGATTTTCATGTGAGGTTTAATTTATTTCGTACAAAAACACGCAATATTTGTAAGCGGATCCTGAGATCTGCTTGCTTGTGATCATGCATGACATATGAGCTTGAGGCCAATATATATTTGCAGCTTAGATTTTAAATTCTAGATAAAAAAAGTGATTTGTTTCTGACGAAATGTTAAAAAACAACATTTATTAGTTACATCATTATGTTATGCGAAATAATAATACAAAGTGAGTAGGCAGAAATTTATTCCGCAGAAACTGCGTTGTTTTTCCGCTCTTCCCTTTTCGACTCATGTTTTAAAAGATTTTCCTCGCGAAAAACAAAAGCGAGTAAAAAATAACACTCTGACGCCTGTGTCGAAAAATATCCGTTTCATAGACCGACTTTTTAATATTGTGGAAACTTGTTCCATTATCTTCATAATCATGTCGTGAGCAATATTTTTCAAATTTTATATTTGTGAAGGTCGATTGCCCACACTGTCATAATAAATTCAAGAAAAATAAAACCGCCTTTGTTTAATCAGCCGTTTTTTAGTCCGTGTATACTGATAAATAGCCATGCTTTCTTTCTCTTTCTTCTTGTATTGGAATTTTTCTCATAATAATTGTTTTCTGCTAATGATTCTGAAAATTTTCTGGTGACTTTATGAAAAAAAACACATTCAGTCCTTGACTTGTAGGTTTATATGACTGCCAAAACTATTTCAATGTGCAAATGTCACCCCTGTTTCAGAGGAACATGGCAATAGCTACAAAGTGTACGCTCATTTGGAAATATGGGTTAGTACGATATGTGGTTAGTACATTGTGAGTGAACATGCAGTACCTACATAATGTGTAAGTGAACTCGCACACTTCTGCACATGATGAAGATTTCATCTGAAAAATGGCATCTTTTGTACGGACAAATTTTCTGTACAAGTTTTGAAATAATTGAAAAAGGTAAACGCCATAAAAATAGATAGTAATAAGAATAAAATATTACTATCTGTTACGTAACATTTTAAATATTTATTTATGCCGCCATAAAAATGGACGAGAACGAAAATATTTTGAAAGTTTACGACAAATAATCAAAAAAGGGGTTTTGGCGAAGCGTGGGGTTTTATCTCAATAAACTGCCCATCAGAATGTTGACCCGCACTAAACGGAAAATGCCCGATCACTGCAAATATTTCCCGGACCCAAAAATTTGCACCATAAAGACCAGAATTTTCGCGGCGTCGTACCGGTACTGATTGTTTTTTTTTTTGTACTTACGTTCTAGGTACTTGCTTTTTACATAAAAAAAAATCTGTGCTAAAAACGAAGTCTTATTCAAGCATAAATTTTATGAAAACTTATGTCTTACACTGGACTTTTTAGACTGGAAGTTTTTATAATTCCAAAGCACTGGTGATTGTGACCCGACAAAAACTGTTTTTATTCCATTTCCACTGTATAACTCACCAATTTTAACAAAAAATAATTTAACGAACAATAAAGCTGCAATACTTTGATATCGTAAAGAGAAAAATAATAATGTGAACTCCTGCATTTTTAAATTCATGTGAAGATACAAGAAAGCACATAATATAATATTAGGGTCAGAGGTTTTTTTTCTGTATTTTTAAGGTAAGTCTCTGGTTCAGCATTGGCACGACATCGCTGTTTAGGGCCACTGTCAGCAAAATAAATAAATAGCTGTATGATCTCTTACGTTTTCAGAAGAGGCTTTACCTACAAAACAATACAAAAATCTATTCAGGTGGACCGCGTTCATAGGGTATGGGCAAATACATTTCAGAATAAATATTTTTTATCAATCTTTTACAAATATTTGAAATTGATTGCAATGCCAACGATGGCTCCAATCGACCTTCAATTTTTAAGTGTAAATCTCAATATCAAGATTAAATGCGTTTATTACCGTAGATTGCCTACCTATTAAACGCATGTGCCTGTATGGGATGCACCCCTCTGGGTGGACTGATTTTCAATGAAATGTATTAATTTTTAATTAACACTGAGCCGTTCTCTTGACATAAATATCGTATGTTCCAAGGGCTTAGTCTGTCTGCAAACACACTTGTGTATTGTGAGGTATAGTTGTATGGTCGTGTGTTCGACTGCTGTGGCCAATTAGAACACGGATTAGTAGCCGGCTTATGTTGACGCGCAGTTGTCAAGGCGGGCGGTCATTAGCGGCATGAGCGAATGGCTTAGCTGCACAACTTATCAGACCGAATGGCAACAACGTTACACTCGTATTCAGAAACAATGCTTCAGTTACTCATTCGTTAAAAACCGCTACGAGCCTCCAAGGAAACTGTGAAACTTCTCAGACCAAATAGCAACAGTGCTACACCCGTATTCAGAAACAATGCTTCAGTTACTCATTATTTATACGCGATACGAGTCTCCAAGTGAACCATGAGAGACACAAGCCAGTAGGTACAACTTTTCAGACCAAATAGCAGCAGTACTACGCCCGTATTCAGGAACTCCAAGTGAACCATGTGAGACACAACCCTGTTCATCTTTTGAGACCAAAAAGCAATAATGTTGCATCCGTATTCAGGAAAATTCTTTCAGTTATTCATTAGTAATAAGCTATACGAGCCTCTAATACTAAGTTAACCGTGGGAGACACAAGCCTATACAACCTTTGAGACCAAATAGCAACAGTGTAGGTATTACTCGTACCTATTCAGAAACAATGCTTCAGTTACTCATTAGTTAAACGTGATACGAGTCTCCAAATGAACCATGAGAGCGTTCAAGCAAACAAGCCGTACACAAAACTCAGATCAAATAGCAGTAGTGTACCATCCGTATTCAGAAACAATGCTTCAGTTACTCTTTAGTTATACGCGATACGAGTCTCCAAATGAACCATGAGAGCGTTCAAGCAAACAAGCCGTACACAAAACTCAGATCAAATAGCAGTAGTGTACCATCCGTATTCAGAAACAATGCTTCAGTTACTCTTTAGTTATACGCGATACGAGTCTCCAAGTGAACCATGGAAGACACAAGCCTGTACATTTTCTCAGAACATATAGCAGCAGTGTACCGCTCGTATTCAGAAACAATGTTTCAGTTACTCATTACTAGAAAGTGATACTAGCCTCCAAGTGAAGCATGAGATACACAAGCCAGTAGGTACAACTTCTCAGACCAAATAGCAGCAGTGTATAATCCGTGCCTATTCAAGAACAATGCTTCAGCTACTCATTAGTCATTAGTAATAAGCGACACGAGCCTCTATGTGAACTGTGGGAGATACAAGTATGTTCAACTTTTGAAACCAAATAGCATCAGTGTACCACTCGTATTCAGAAACAATGCTTCAGAGCTCATCGTTTAGTGGTGAAATGAGGGAATTGGTTACCTAAAGTCTAAGAAAATTATTGAAGATAACAAGCCTCTAGCAGATGCATAAGTTCCTAGAACCGTAAGCATTAAACCATTGGGCTTTACCAAAAATATATGCCAAGTAGAACTTTGCTAGAGACGCAGTTTTAACCTCCATTTTTTTTTCTGCTGAACACCAAGGCCCGGATTTTTACTGAAATAAAAAGACAAACTGATGAAAATCGCGTGGGTAGTTTTTTTATCAGTTTAAAGTCGCATATAAGCTAATCTTTTAAGTACCGGGCCTAAGGTAGTAATGATATAAACTGCAAAGGAAGTAAGCAAAGACTTTTTCTCTTGCATTATTGCATAGCATAGCCGTGCAATTAGGCCGTGGTGTTTCAAATATAGCTAAGCGACTTGATGCTGAATGAAAAGACAAACTTATGAGAATTGTGCAAATTTATTTTTTTACCAGTGTAAAACCAAAAACATACGATAAATTCAAATTGACTTTATTCATATCAATTTGACTTTAATAACATTGCAGGTTACATGAGAGTGAATAACCAAGCTGGTCATGTATTCAAATAGCTGGTCACCCGTTTAAGCCCTGATCTTCGTCAGATTTAAATGTAAATTTATCCAAATTGGCAAGTGAAGGCGAAACTAATTTGATTTTGAATACGAGTGACGGTTAAGCCAGGTGCAAATCAAGGCACAGCTTTACGGCTAATTGTTGTACACGGAGCGATCTAATTATTTTGTTGGAAATGTGCAACGCCACGCGTGAATCAAAGGATTCTTTTGCACGCAGCTACCGACTAAACCAAAAAATAGCGCCAATTAAAGTGTGCAGCATTGAGTAATACCATAGAGAAGCAGAAACTAACTTCCTGCAATGATATATCCTATCTACCACATTTGTCTCAGTCCTGTCAAACGTTGCAGTTGTGAAGTCATTCAAAACATGTTTTTGCGTGACAAAACTCAAATTCTATGTTTTCTTGCTTTATCAATTTTGTGTTTCGATAGCTCAGTTGGTAGAGTGCTTGCATTCCATGCCGTGGCTTGAGCCCGGGCTCGAACCCCGCCGAGGGTGTCAGAAATGATTTCCCGTTTCGGTGTTTATTTAAAACCCCAAAATAAAATACCGGCAAGGTTTACTCAGCTTTCCCAAGAAATGAGAACCAGCCATCCTGGGATCTGGAAAACCCCCGCTTCAACTGAAATGGTTGGCACCGGCCCCCTTACCTGAAAAAATAAATAGGTTCTCGCCACATGCGACCCCTTCGGGGATAACGTGGCAAAAAGTTGAACTATATGTGTAGCTTAGTTGCGTTTGCATGTTTTCGTTAAAATAATTTCCAGACCACAAATATCATAAGTATATGTTCAGCTATATCATAGCCCATTGAATTCTGCCAACTTGTAAGCTCTAATAGGTTCTGCTAGGAGTTGTGCAATGTGCATGTATTCCAGATGTATGATTATCGAAACCCACACGGTTATAATTATTATTAGGAACTGCTAATTACTAAGACTCAGCATCACATCTGAAACCTCTGCTTATTTACAATAGTAGAGGGTTGTGGATACAAATAATGTCAAAGGGATGATTGAAACGCTTGAGTGTGAATATCCGAAAAAAAATTACATTATAGTTTGACAACGCCAAAGGTTAAACATTTGATGTCCATGATTACTTTGTAGCATTAATTTAAAAAAAATCTCATATATCCATTGAAAAAATCTTAAAACATGATTTTTAATTTAAAAAAAAAAAAAAAACCTTTGCTTTATTCTACTATTATTTTTATTTAAATTTGTTACAAAAACAAACCAAAATAAATGAGTTGACCGGTTTCGGCCTCTAGGCCATCTTCAGGTTGAAACCGGTGAACTCGTTTATTTTGGTTTGTTTTTGTAACCAAAATTTAAATAAAAATAATAGTAGAATAAAACAAATGTTATTTTCATTTTTTTAAATTAAAATGGAGTTCAACAAAGTTTCCGCTGAAACATTTTAAAAATTATTTAAAAAAAAAAAGATTTTTAATTATTTATTGTCCTTATTAATGAAATTTGTTTTTCTCTGATAAATTTCCGATATAGGTATTACGTAATTCAATGGTGTACGAGTATGCTTGTTGTTAAATTAATTTCAAAAATATCATTGCATCATTTATGTTATATGTACTTATAAAATTATGTCTGTTGCCAAATAGGCAAAACTAAAGTTATTTGGGACTTGAAATAGGTTTCAATTCAGTGGATTTATTGTGGTTTCGTTATTAAGATGCTAAAGGTGCAAAGTTTTCACTCTACTCGTAATCACTCCCATAAAATATTTATTATACAAGCTCGTTACTGCATTTTGGTAAAAATTGTAGGTACTCTGGTAATCTGGTTCATGTGTGTGTTCTCGGATTGGCACTTACGCGTCACATAAAAAGAAACAAAAAGATCCGCACAGTCTGAGGTGAATAACAGTAAAAAACTAGCAATCCCAACTTTTTCCGTCACCCCCGAAGATTCTGGCTGGAGATTCTTTGTGTGCAGTAAAATTTATGGATATTGGCTACATTAACGACGCGACCCTCTCCGTATAAAATGTTATATTATGCATCCGGCTCTTAGACTCTCCCAAGGTCGTAAAGTCAAGAGGAGGATGGATGGAAGCCATCTCCTGGTTATGGGAGCTGTTCTCATACCGCACATACATTGTGACCGACAGTGTGTAGTCCTGACGTGCTCCAGGATTTTAACGGTGATGCTCTCGGTGCTTCACGGCTTCAAGACTTCAACAACTATGTCTTTTTTACTGTTACTCCCTGACACCACATTAGTATTTATGACTTATCCTCAGATGAGTACACCGAGATAATGAAATACTTTGTTTCACTTTACGATGAATCCCGACTGAAATCTGAAGACTCAACTTACAAAATACTCTCCCTATAGAGTTACTCGTAATATCTGGTAATAAATTAAGGTTATTTTGTATGTTTTCGATCGAAATACATTGAGTTTTAATGACTTACCCCTTCGTATCAAACTGTCATTGGTGGAAATATTAAATTTATGGAAATGTTCGTTTGTCGATAGTAAATACACGTGTGCCTATACATCATTATTCTGAAAAGCGATTTCACAATGACGGTACTCTTGTTTGATGAATAAAAAAAATCTGAATTTTCAATGTTCGCATACAATAATTCTAGTGATGAACACACGATATTGATCAAATATGCATGTGTACAAACGTGATTAGATTCTTACAAAAACTGAATATTTGCGTTGTTAGTAAGTTATTGTAAAAACTAAATGGGATCAATGACTGTGATATTTGTGCAAAATTCAGAAAGGCGTAAAAAGTGTGTTTATGTAGGCTGTGCAGAAATAAATTTAAGCGTAAATTTATTTGGCAACCGATGCTTTTGTGTGAATGCACCTCAAAAGCCATTGTTGAGTTGTGCGTCACCCCAGAAAGCGCCATTCTCAAATGAAACCTGATTGATGTAAGTCTGGATCATAAATAATAACATTAATCATTAATTGTGCAACCCAGCAACGCCAACCAACTAAGCTACACATAAAGCGTAACTTCTTGCTGCATTGTCTCCGAAGGGGTCGCAAGTGACGAGTTGAAACTATTTATTTTACAGGTAAGGGCCGGCCTTACGCCAACCACTTCAGTAGAAGTAGAGGTTTCCCAGTTTCCGAGAGGGCCGGTACTCATTTCTTGTGAAGGCTGAGTAAACCTTGCCGGTATTTTATTTTGGGGATTAAAATAAACACCGAAACGGAAAATAATTTCTGACACCCTCGTTGGGATTCGAACCCGAGCAAGCACTCTAACAACTGAGCTATCGACCAACCTACAAAAAGTATAGTATATTGCACTTAAGTTTGAGCACTTTATGGGGGTATGGAAAATTTCAGAATAGTGCTACCAACTGTCTGGGCGCCCATAGTGGTACAAATATACAAACAAACAAAAACCAAAAATTCTAAATATGGAGAATTGTTCAGTCCGTCAATAGAAACACCTGTTAGAAAAAAATATATGAATTCGAAAAAAACAAACGAAAATACAGACAATTATTCCAAAAAGTGAAAGTTTGGCAGAATTCGGTCTCCATGGCTAATGATTGTTGTTTTCGTAGGTCCCGAAGTCAGCATATCAGACGAGAGCGGCCGCTCTGTGGTGGAGCGCTACTACAAGGCCGGCAGTTCCCTGCAGCTGACCTGCTCAGCCACGCAACTCCTGGAGCCTCCTTCATTGCTGGCGTGGTGGCAGGCGGGACAGCAGCTGACTGACGGCATCAGGTAAGGAAGACCTGATGGTGATGATGATGATGATGATGAGGATGATGATGATGATAATGACGATGATGATGATAACATCGTATTATAAAAATGGAATAGTTTTAAAGGTACCGATCAGTCTGAACTTTAGACAATCTCAATTTTTCTTATTCATTTAAAGTGAGGGATTTTCTAGGGTCAAATTAAATTTACTTACAACCTTATAAATCATATTTATTGATTTTTCATCTATTTGCTGAACGCAGAGTCAATCTTTTATTATAAAATGCGATGAACTCAAAAAGTACCTCCCTCTGAAATATTTTGTGGAAAACCTTTATAAAAATGGTCATATTTAAATAAAGTGAATGATTATGTCCAGCCAATGTTAATTTTCGTGAAGGTAACGACATCAATCCTTTAAGAGAAAATTGCTGAAGGTCCACGTCAAAACCGTTTATTCTGAAAAAAAAATCTTCACAGTGCTTAAATTTAACGATTTAAATATGCATTTACCTTTTCCAAATCCTTCATAATAGCCTTCCGCAAAACACAAATAAATCCCAGATTTAAAAAAAAAAATGAAATAACATTCGTTTGACACATTTAAATAAACCTCGGAGTTATTCATTGGTGAATAATTCATCAAAACGTTGCCGTCATCGTCGTCCCAAAATACAGAGTTAAAGACTGCTCTGGGACGTCCCTAATACGGCGGCCTGGAAATATGCTAAATTCACAGTCGTTACGGTTCGCATTTCAAATTTGCATATTTTTCTGTAAGTTACGTACCTCTACAATAATCCCGGTAAATATTCCGGGACTCCATTCTTTTCAAGATGAAACTCAGCAGAGCGGTTATGGCTGCGACCTTGGAAATTAATTTGGACGACTCTCAAAGGAAGGAAAACAATTTTTGTTATGCAAAAATTTTCATGCATTTTTATTGTGGTTTTTAAGAATGCAGCTGGCTTGAACTCGTTGTAAACATTTAAATTTATTCTCTGCATCTTATTTCCGTGGGTAAGGAATAGAAATATTTTCTACTAGATGGTAAACAATTGTTAGAGTAACCTTTTTACATAAACAAATAATGGTCTACAAGCTGAAGCGTAAGACTTTTGATCATTTTGTATGCAGTTTAAGTTCCGGCGGGAAATCTGGAAGAAAAATTGAGTACCTACTTACGTCAAACACCTGTCTTAACGCAGAATGGGTAGCGCCAAACTTCCACGGGCTAAATCTCTACATATCCGTTGGTACTTTGGTTCCTACTTTACAGTCTACCGGAGCTGCAAGTCTGTTTTCTCTTTTGTAGGGCTCGTAAAATTTTCAATTCGGGTTATTTTTTCCTTCCACTGATCCGGAGTTGGAACATCAGTACTGATCAAAGAGTACACGTCGAATGGTCTATTTGCGCTTTCAAATCCTCGAGATAGGTATATATTAAATAAATATAATGATTTCTAAGCCCATCAGTTTCCTTTTCTGAGTCAGTTGTAAATCGACGACAAAAGTCCTAAAGGTTACGTCAAATAAATACTCGTATGTAAAAATACGTATGTGTTACGTTAAGGTACGATTTTCCTGTAAACTTTTCAGGTAAAATATTTGTAAAAAACATGTAAGCTTTTTCTTTGATGATAGCATTGTGGTAAGATAGGGTTGCATGTGGAGAAACTGTAGTAGGTACATCATAATGTGACATGTCCTTTTTGTTGAGCCATCGTTGTGGCATTACGTACATTATTTAAGTCCCATCTTGCTTCTGCTGCTGCATAAAGAGGTTTAGTGACCATAATACTTCGTTAGTCTGCTTGTTTGTCATTTCAGTCTTATGGAGCATTTCATAAACTAACTTCAACATAATATTTGCATAAATTACACCCACCTTTGTGGTGTATTTTGATGGATGTAAAAATATTTACTGGCAAAATATTGAAGCAGCCTGTCTATAGGGATTATACATTTTCTAAACATGAGCATAAATTAGCTTGTTTTTGTAATTTGTAATTCATGTATTCAAGATACGTGTGATTCGTTATTCTTGTGCTCTTTTAATTTGTCAAAAAAATGTAAGTAAACACTTTTTTATTCTAAAAAATCTAAGCATTATCGTGAACACTTCTGTGAGCACTTCTTTGATGACCACTCACATTCATTCATGGAATCAGAATAAATAAGCAAATTTAAAATTGATCTTAGTTGGGTAACTTAGTCACCCACAGGTCTGGGTGAGAAGGATCCTTAGTAACCAAAAACTAAGTAATGATTGCGTTGCATGCTTTCGAAGTTTAACTTTCAAATATATTGTTAACCGTATTTTGAGTTTCGTGTTTTTTTGCTATAGTGTGCAAAATGTAAATTACTTTTTGAAATCAGTTTTTTTTCTGTTTTAAAAACACTTCATTATGATATATTCTGCCATAAATGGTCAGTTTTAATATTTCGTACAGTTTTTATTTCACTTTGTTGACATATCAGTCTACATAATTAACCAAATCCCTGATTTTGCATGATACTTCCGATTCTCATATTAGCAAACAGACTGGAAAATCGTTGAAAAGATATTATGTTACATTATTAATGTCACCAATGATGGAATCATCGGATTAACGAGCAAACATTACACGCTCATGGCTGAACTATTCACCCGGCATCGGAGGTTAATGCTTGTGAAAATCTGCTTTAGACAACTGAAGGGATATGTGGGATTATCACTCCATACGCCATTACCAAACTACCTATTGTAGTACCTGTACTTAAGCATTATCAATAAAATAAAATTATTCGAAAGCTCGTATTATCAAACATGATCGTATTTTTTTAGTAAAATTGTTTTATATCTATTACATAAGTATATAAGTTCAGTAAACTGGGTTTAATACTACGGCAAGGGACTAATATTGTCTTTCAAAGACGTTTTCAATTTATAATCTTTGGCGTTCTTGATGCGGTTAGGTTTTACAAGGACTCTGCTCCCTGTTTTGGGAAGATCTTCACATAAGACGATTTTTCAACTCGATTAAACAAATCTAGCAGCCAAACGGCGAGCCGCTGGGCAAAGCGCTCCCATAGCAGACCTGTGATCCGTTGCCTACCGTAACAAAGACAACCGGCCTTCATGGAAAGTGTGTACAGAGAACGAATAGAAGAGCATTGTCAGCGACCATTGGCAGGCCACTTGGAGGGCGTAAGCATAAACCGGTCAACCAATCACTGGTCACTTCCTCTTTTCTAGTAAAAATTCGCAAAATTTCGAACTATGTTATGAAATAGTTCAGCAAAAGTCAATATTGGGAACGAAAACTTTCTTCAAATAACTTAAACAATCCACAGCCGTGTTTTTACCGAGTCGTTCCGGAACTGACCTCGACACTACCGCGCATCTCCAAACGTTGGATCAAATGTCATCCTCAACAACTAGAACCTACACTTTTATTAACTCACCAATTGTAGTCTTTCCATCATGTTTTGTCCCCAGTTGCAACGTGACCGGCCCGGACAGCGCCGTGTGCCTGCTGATGCTGGACCAGGTGTCGCGCTCTCACGCGGGAACCTACACATGCGGCGCCTTCCCGCCTCCAGGGCCCCTGCCAGTAGGCGCTGCGGGGGCGCCCACGCCTCCCCCCGCGCCGCACGCCACGCACGCCAATGCTACCGTCGCCGTACATGTGCTGCACGGAAACTTGTTAGGTGAGACACATTCAATTTATTTAAGATGTCAAGAAAGAGATTTGGCTGAGAAAAAAATCTAGTAAGAACGTTTCCTAATGAAAATTCAGAAACAGTGATACTAATGACAATCCTAGTAGGAATGATGATGATGATGTTGATCATGTCATCGCAGCGCTGTTTTGAGGAAAATCGTTATTTTATGGATTCTGAACCTTTAGCTTTTCGTTGTTGAGTTGACAATAAGGGTTAAGATTTTTGTTTGGAAATAAATTAATACTTCTCTTCTAGTCTGAATGTGGGTAGTTTAACAATGTTTGAAGTTAATAATTAAATTAAGTTAAAAATATTATTCAATTATTAGTACAACTTAACTTGTACCGCGCAATTGCTATGTTGAAAAGTACTCATGTCAATTTTAACAATCAATAGCAAGATCCCTAAACAAATAATGAACGATTAAATTTCTTGTAATGAATGAAGTAAATTAAGCCGCATCGTAATAAAAAAGGAACCTAAATTTTTACATGTTTTTGAAGTACGTCTTAATTTTTTTCATAATCATCATCTTGGGAGCACTACGGTGAGTACACAGTAAAATAAACAAGCTATAACAATGAATTTAGTACTTTTTCAAATTGATTGTTTAAGTTAATAAATGTGTACATCAGGAATAAAGATTTCTATATTCATTGAACCACAAGTTTTAATAGTTGGAAAAGTAACTTCTAAAGACTCATCAACGTTCCCCACATAATTTATTTATTGCCATGAGTGCATCTCTTCCTCACAAGCACTTCCCCCGATGCATTACACCGAACTTTCTGAATAATAACATTTTATGGGTTTTCTATCCTGAAACTTGGAAAAGATAAACTTTGAAGCAACAACGTATACGATGAGGGTAGCTGGGGTATTAGTTTATTAGTAAACTGTGCAAGTAAATAAGCCACTTGCTTAGTTGGAGAGTTTCAACCGTGATTGTGCATGAAGGATAGCTTAATGGGGTACCACATCCAAGAAAGACACCGAAGAGGTAAACTTCTTGTATGTAATTTTTTACAATTATTACTAATAATAAACTTGTATAAAATTTCAGAGCGAGTTTTTTTACTGTCGGTTATTACCTTACTTTCAGCAAAAATGCGACTGATCGATTTTTCATAATACTTTTAATAGGTTCACATTGATTGTGATCTCTGATCGTTTAATATTAGTTACTTGAAATTATTATCATTATTTAAGCTATGTAATCAGAAGACAAACATATCCTCGTAAAATAGACTATGACAAACAAATGATAAAAAAGCGTAGAAGAAGTAATTGAGAAAAGACAATTGATCGATCTAACAATCGAAATTGTAAATAGCTGAGATTTGAAGAGTAAAACAAAGAGAAGAAAGCAATCTATCCGTCGAGATACAGTCTCTCTCTATCACAAATGCAAGATTTGAATACAGAAACTTGAATTTCGTTTGAAAAGAAACCTTGTATGTATCCTTTGTTTTTTGTGAATTTTGTGAATAGTCTCTTACTACCGCAAAAACCTGTAAACTTAGCGACTTCAAAAGGAAATATTTTTTTTTACAACTTAGCCTTACACCAAATCTGTTTCAAAGCCATCATCTTCTAGACAAAAAAAGGGAGATAAGAATCTCTAAAATTATAAATGATAGCTGTATATTATGTTGATGAAATTAAAATAAAATGTAATTTAAAATAAAATTATTTTTTCTTAAACGTAGTTTAATTTTCACAATAATATTTTATACCTCGATCACTTTCGACCATCAATATTCAGGTCATTATCAAGAGTCTAATGACCTGAATATTGATGGTCGAAAGTGCTCGAGATATAAAATATTATTGTGAAAATTAAACTACGTTTAAGAAAAAATATTTTTATATTAAATAAAATGAATTTTCACTGTGTGAATACACAAACCCTACAAAATCTAAAATAAAATGAATGGTGTACAGTTATCGATTAAAAGTATTTAGTAACAGAGATATGTAAGTTCTGTGATGTCTATAATCTATAATGAGCTGCAAAGATATGTATGTTAACATTTAAGATTCATATTTAGTGCATGCTCACAAACAGGTACATGTAAGTCCTCGCTTACAAGCTGCATGTGTACTTACAAATTAAATTAACATAAACCCTGCAATTTTTACCAACCTTCCCTGAAACAGGGGGATGACATTGGCAAAACGAACCATTTTTGCAGTATGTCTTGTCCAAACTTTGGTCAAGGGATACAAATAATAAGTTATAAAAAAAATCACAAACTTAAATACTTGCAGAAACATTTACTTTAGAAAACAATTTACAGATCTTAGTATATAAGCGTTAATTAAAAGATTAATAAAATTCAAAAAGCACTTAACTTGAACGATTTTTTGCCCATTTTTTAGTTCGTAACTCTCTCATTGATCTTACATAATATATGTAAAATGCATTTAATATGAGCCTTAATTGTCGGGGTTATAGCCGCGGGGGCCAAGAGGGCTGATCTTTCTAGCGTGTTTCGAATGGAACAACGTTGGTTTGATCCCCGCTTGGGTCACTTGACTTTAACTTTGACCCTGGTTCAACAGATGTTATTGGGTAATTATTATTTAATAATTCATTAATAATAAACAATAATGAATTATTAAATGATGATATTAATACCTGTTTCTGGCCAGGCAGAATAGGTTGGTGAATTGCATTCCTCTTCACAAATCTATTTAAGTAAAAAAAAAAAAAAAATGCCATACTAGGGATACAGAAAACGATGACGAAAGCTTTCTTATTTACACAGCTGTCGTTTATATCGTATCTATCCCGCGACGAAGAGAAAATAATGTATGTGCAAGATATCTCAACGTTGAACCGACGTTATAATTTGAGTTTCCCCACATGAATATTGCATGAATCATATCGGAGCATGTTTTTCAAGTTGACGTATCAAAAAGTGAAGTTTTACGTCATAAAATATAATGGTTGTGAATTTTTTTATGGACTTGCTGAGTTTTATGAAAATTGGAGTTCTTGAAGGCAATACAGGCATTAAATTATTATTGATTCATCGCCATAAAATCACAAATTTAAATTGCAAATTTTATCTTGAAAATATAATTTATTTAAAATGCATGATCTTCCTCTAGCAAACTTCCAAACAGCCACTCAGAGTATATATTTTTTATTGCTTATGTATGTAAGTATGTAAGGACCGAAAGAAATGGCGGTTGATTTGCAATAATGGCGGCTAGGGCATTAATTTTAAGTTTAATATTTAGCTTAATTTTACTTAAGTATGTTTAATTCAGAATTTTTGTAAATCATTTTTTATTTTTTTGTGCTGCTTGACTGATAGGCTGGTATGAGGCTGACCACCTGTGCTGTAATAATCGGTTCACTTTTGCCACCATGCCACCCCAGTTCAGGGAACGGCGGTAGGAGTTGCAAGGTTTATGTTCATGTGAGGTTTTGCTTATTTGTATGCACACATGCAGAATGTGTAGGCGCGAACCTACATGTGAATGTTACCATATCCTTGCAGCTTAGATGATAGATAGCTTAAAAAATACCGCAATGTTTATTTGGTTCAAATATACACATAAATACAAATAAAAGACACAAAATAAGTTTATTAACAAGTCGTACTTCATTTTCAACCCCTCATACTTATCTTATGAGTAATCACACATCATCAAATTATTTGCACAAATAGCAAAAAAGCTGCACAGATAGTGCAATTTATTATATCCATGTACATAAAAAGAAGAACCTCTTTATCCTCAAAGGATTGGCGTTACTTCACTTAAAGTGTCTTCCCTGCTCCCTCGAGGGCATTTCATTTCTTCTGAAGGCTGAACCAACCTTGCTGTTAGTATGTTTTGGGCTTAAATGAACCCCGAAGCTTTAAATCATTTTTAGCCCTCGTCCTTGGTGGGAATTCAACCCTTACCTTCTTTGTTTTGAACGTAAGTGATTTATCATCTGAGCTATCGACCAGACTACTGAGGTTTCTATCCAATCTAATCTAAGTTGCAAAGATATGTTACATTGTAGATTCACATTACATGCATTCTCACAACCAGACACGCACAAGTTCGCGCTTGCACATGCCTCATGTGAACCTACAACATAAAAAACCAAATCTAAAATGGACATACACCCTGCAACTCTTGCCGTCCTTAACAGGGGTGCCATTGGCAAAGTGAACCATTTTTACAGCATGGGTGGTCAGCCGCATACACCTATAAGTCAAGGAACTATAATCAAAGTTATAAAGATAAAGTAACATTTAAAAATCATCACGCTTACAAATGCTGCATGTGTATTTTCAAATTAAAACCCAAACCTCAAATGAACACAAAACCTTACAACTTTTGCCAATCTTCCTTGAAACAGGGGTGACAACCATTTTCTTACAGTATGGGTGGTTAGCCTCATATCAACTTATAAGTCAATTAATTTATCGGCATCGCCCAGTTAGGTATCGCCCAGAATATTCAAATGCAATCAAAACAAACCATTTATAAGTATGAGTACGACGGTATTTCAATGCAATTTGATCTCGAGTCATAACATTATCCAGCAATTAGTTTATGAAGTATTTGAACTCGGGTTTATCAACCTCTGGATTAAAAATCAATTCTCGTTATAACAAGACTAGCAGACTAATTGCTACAGAAAGTGCACGAGAGTTTGAATAATCCCAGAGGATTAAAAATTAATTAAAAGCTTTGAGTTTAATCGATTGGAATAAATTAATATCGATTGAAATGCAAGACGCTCATTGAAAAAACGTTTGCCTTTTTATTTCCCGGCAGAAAATATTTTTGCAAATGTTACGTTCAGATTGAAAAAATATATTACGATTTAAAAGCATACTTTTCAAATCCAAAGACTGATTAAGTTGATGTTGGGAGTTATAAAAGTTTTTATTTTCTTTTAAAGTCACTTTACTGCTTGCGTAAGCAATTTATTCAAGCAGTTAAGTTCATTGATAACAATCTGATATAAAATATGGGAAGGCAAAAAGCGCGGAGAAAAAATAACACCCGAAAGTTCATAAAACAAAATAAAATAACGCAATCAATACCTAAAAAGTATAAAAAAACAATTGTTTACAAAAATTCGTTTTCTACGATTGCTAAAAAATGTATATTGAAGTAGCTAAATTATATTTTTATCATTAATTTAAAGTACCTCTTTTTTAAAAACCAAGTTTGATTTTCATGCCCTTTAAAAGAAAGGGTTCATATAATTCTAATTATAAGCATACTTAAGAAAATGAAGGCAAATCTAATTAACATTTTGTATACTATTCAAATATACACATAGATAAGTTTTTATTGAGCTATTTGCGAAACAATCACGCTGTAGTGCTTAAATAATATCTTCTTCGTTTCTCATATTGTGAAGAACCTGTGCGGGTAATCAAATATACAAAAATATGCAAATCCTTTATTATATTACTCCAGACCGTCGTCGTTCGCTTACATTTTCGATTTTCAAAATTAATGCCATCACAGCAGAGGAAACACATCCTGATCTATGGAAAATTATTTTTTGTATATATGCTGCAATGCTGCGAGCTTTCGCGTTTGTGTTTAAAAATGTATGAAAACTTCTTTCAATAAACCTGTTTCTTCATACTGAAAATGTATGGAAATAAATTGACATCTAGCGGCAAAACGTGAAAGATTTTTTTTATATTTTCTTTTATTTCATGCAAATTAAAAAAAAAATACACAAAATAAAAATGGATTTAAATCTGTAATCTATGCTTATTACATGCATTCTTACAAGCAGACATGTATAAGTTCGCGCTTACATATGCTGCATGTGTATTTACAACACGACTTTTCCTCAAACAGAGATAAAATTTGCATACCTTGACTGATAGGTTGGTATGCGACTGACCACCCATACTGTAAAAAATGGTTCACTTTGCCAATGTCACCCCTGCTTCAGGGAAGGTCGGCAAGAGTTGCAGGGCTTATAATAATTTGAGATTGGGTTTTTTATATTGTAGGTCCACATGCGGCATGTGTGAGCACGAAATTATGCATGTCTGCTTATGGGAATGCATTTAATATGAATCTCAAATGATACATATCTTTGCAGCTTAGATTTAGATTTAGAATTAGATTTAGATGGTGAACCATTACTTACAGTATGGGTGGTCAGCCACATACTAACCTTTTAGTCAAGGAAATTATTTTGTTTAGTTCTATAATCTAAGTTGCAAAGATACAAGCACACACTTATAAGTTCGCGCTTACACATGCTGCATGTGTCCTTACAACATAAAAACACAATCTCTAATGAACATAAGCTCTGCAACTCTTGCCCATCTTCCCTCAAACAGGGGTGACGTTAGAAAAGTGAACCATTTTTACAGTATGGGTGGTCAGCCTCATACCAACCTATAAGATAAGGAAATTATTTTGATTTCTATTCTTTATTATCTGTAATCTAAGTTGCAAGGCAAACAGTGACAAAACGATACATGATCAAACAACAAAGTAACAAAACAGCACAGTGACAAAAAAGCACGGGGACAAAACAAACAGTGAAAAAACAGGAAGGTGACAAAAGATTACAGTGACATAACAGCACAGTGACAAAACAGCACGGTGACAAAACAGCACAGTGATATAACAGCACAGTGACAAAACGGCACATTGACAAAAAATCACGGTGACAAAACAGCACAGTGACATAACAGCACAGTGACAAAACAGCACAGTGACAAAAAATGACGGTGACAAAACAACACAGTGACAAATCACCACAGTGACCAAACTACACGGTGACAAAACACCACAGTAACAAAACAGCACAGTGACAAAGCAGCACGTTGACAAAACAGCATAGTGACAAAACAACACGGAGACAAAAAAGCACAGTGAAAGAACAGCACAGTGACACAACAACACGGTGACAAAACAACACGGTAACAAAACAGTACAGTGACAAAACAGCACTGTGACAAAACAGCACAGTGACAAATCAGCACAGTGTCAAAACAGCACAGTGACAGAACAGCACTTTAACAAAAAATCACAGTGACATAACACAAGTACACTAGCAGACTCGTAAAAGTTCACGCTTACACATGCTGCATGTGGACTTACAACATAAACACCCAACTCAAATGAACATAAGTGCAACTCTTTTTGCACTTATGTTCATTTGAGTCAAAAAATTTAATATTTGCATACACTATCGATGTATTTATTATATTAAGGTATAACCGTTTACAGTGCGGGATATTCCCAGTATTTTTTTGTTATGGCGGATTTTCATAAATTTATTTTATCAAAGCCTAACAAATCTAAGTAAATGTTCTTTTACAAAAACTGAGTGTTTTTATTTTACATGTTTTTTAATACTACGAAGTTTAACGCGAGGAAACTATGTGCAATATACACATTTCACAAATGTTAAGGGGTTGGGCTGCGTAGCAGCCAGGGGCAACGCCCCTAGTTTATTTAAATGAGTTTAATGCAGCGATGCAAGGAGGAGCTGTAGAGTTTAACATGCACTCAAAATGCACCGTGAGCCTTAGATGGACTCAAACCTAGAGAACTCTTCGAAACCCTCTCAGAAAAGTCTGTGGAATTTAAACCCGAGTTTCAAGTCTTGGAAGGAGTCCGTATTATTAGGTATACCTGTGATACTGTAATTCAATGTACGTTGGCCTTTGTGGGCAGCGTTTCAGTTTTTCAAATTATAATTAACTTTTCTTTGGAGAATTTTTATTAAATTTTCAGTCTCAAAGAGATGAGATATTTCCATACAAGTGCCGCAGGAATTTAAAACAGTATTTGATATCCTGACCTCTCATAAAGGAATTTCAATTATTATTAATTTATACCAATGATTATATTTTGTACCAGACAGATGTATAGCATTTTTAAGTTTTTATATTCAATAACAGGTCGTGGAAAAAGTTTCTTCGCATTTTATATAAAAAAATATTTAGGTGACTAGAGTGAGGTGCATCTTTGACATCAAAATTCCTGGATTGAAAACGCTTAAACCGACTTTGCGCTACTCTTACTGACACTGCATTAGGTCCATAAACGTCACAAATTTTTGTTCGCGGCTTGCTTTGCATTTTTCCCTTTTTTGTAATAAAATTTTAAAATGTTTCTAATTTCTTCATTTGATTCGCTCATTTTGACAGAAGGAAAAACAAATGAAAAATATCGGGAAACAAAATTTCACAATTTGATTATTTCTTTAAAATGCCCCCTTTTTAATGTGATGAAAACCAGCCAGATACAAATAGTACAGCCTAAGATATTATATTAAAAGTGTATACATCCTATACATAACTTTTTACCCGACCTAATATATACTTTGCAAAAAAAAAACAGATTATGAAGGATTTTTTCGGGATATGTTGCCGTGAGCCATCATGGCTAAAGTTTTTAAGCTTTTTGACCTTGTGTGCGACAGTTTCATCAACATCACGCTTAAGGAGCCCATCGCAAATACATGCGAAACGTCCGGAAGCTCTAGTTCCAGCGGACCCCGGAAATAGATCCTGGGAAACAACTCTGTAGTGCAACCACAACCCGTGAAAAACTTAAACTTCCAGTAATACAAAAGTGTGTGAATCATTTCTCCAATAATAATTTAACTTATGTATTATTTAAATATTTTCGAGTTATCGATCAAAATTGCGTAATTTTTCGGATTAAGTACCTGTAATATTCATATATTAAATTTAACAATTAATACACTTCACAAAAATCTTCATTACACCAAAAAAAAGTAGTATGGAATAAGGTGTTTTTGATTATTTTGTCCAATTTCCTATTTTTGTGTGAACGAGTCATGCAATAGAAATAATAATATCTGTACCTTAGAGCATAAACAACGTTAGTCACATTTAGTAAAATGTGCAGGAGACGAGTTTTAGTGAAAATGTGCACTCCACCATCATAACTTCTAAAATAGACGAGATATTTTTGATCTGTAAAAACTGTTTATCTTCTTTTATCGATATTTATTTAATGTGAAGTAATGTGAACAAAGTATGTGGAACTTCCGTGGTGTATGCTCGCACTTTTATGTGCATCCCATACTTATTACACTTGATATCTCAGTAACCATGAGTTCGAGGACTCCAATATTTTTACCACTTATAGAACAGCTAATTATAATAATTTCTGCATCATTAACTCAAAAACACAAAAAATGGACTTCCGTTGTTTATGATCTAAGGTACAGATATGCTTTACGGAAGTAAATCGCCTACAAACCGAAATGTAAAAAAAAGTGCGAAATATATTATTCATTTTTCTTTGAGTGTCTCAAATCTCTTCTCTCAAATGTGATAAATTTTCTTTTAACAACTTGAACCAACAAAAAAATAAGGACAAACAAAGAAGAAACAATATGCAGAGATCTGGAAGCGCGACGTCTTTTACAGAAAGAAGAAAAAACAACAAACTTTGCATTGAAATGTTGTGTCTGCGTAAATAACGTTAAAAGTATAATATCATATTATACTTCTTCTTGCGCTGTTTCTCGTTTTTTGGGGAGATTTTACTGTGGCCATTAGAAGACCGCAGTATTAAACGATTATTTTTATTATCTTCTTACATTACACGACTGTCTCCATCTTTCCATTGCCGGGAACCTCAAACTTTATGGAAACGATAAACAAACAAAAATATAACGTCATTATGCGGCCTCCGGTAATTCCTTTGCTTCACTACTGCGTACAATTTCATGGCAACTCCTTATCTCTCCGCAGACCTTACTTTTAACTATAAAATTTAAATTTTTGTATTTAACTTCATCCTTTATAAAACTTTTTTTTTTTTTAATGACCCATGTAAGACTGTACTAATGTGTAATTGTGTGTCTGTGTGAGTTGTTGGTGTGAGTGTGTCCGTGTAAGTATTTTCTAGATGTAGGTGCTTAAATAATTGTCTTTATTTTTGTGCGATATTGTGTGAGTATTTAATCGAATATTTTGGTGAAATCTCGCCGGTTTAAGTTTCCAGTGTTCCACGAACAATCGTTATGTCAGCTATAAAAACGGCCAAAGCGTTAGACTTGTATTTGAGTCGTCGAGCTAGACGGTTCACAAGCCAATCTGTGGAAAAAAAATTGGTAACCGCAATTTTTATTAAATTGAACCCGGTAAAATCATAACAATACCCATCCAAAAAAAGAATTTCAAGATTTTTTTTTTTTTGTTTTCATGCATAGGGGAGTTTACGCAATATTTTATGGTTGTGTTGAAGATCGCCTAGTTTTTTGTTGGTTCTCTATTAATTTGGCATAAATTGATCTTGTATCCCAAATACAATCTGACATGGCCTCATATTTTTTAAACAGACTATCATTAGAAACTTTAAGTCTGAACAAAAATATATTCTCGATATTTTTTTAGTATGTTTCATTAAATATATTTCTACAACGCAAATTGATTTAAACAATTTATGAATTAAATCCACTGCATCAATTAATACAGGATATGTTAATTTTCCCCTATTAAAATATGTCTTCCATTTCCCCAGGAGTTGCAGTACTTCCCAACACCGGAAAGTCGACTGGCGCTACAGGAAGCGGCTACATATCATTACGGGAAATAGTCGTAGGGTAAGTTAGTCCACAAGAGAGGCAACCCAATTATATTCCATGGTCCACCCCTAACGCTAAGCGGGAGAAATCTGTAGACTTTAGTCGTATTATATTGTTTAACGAGTGTTTTTTTCTTTGTTTATGGAATACTACTTACTTGGTCTTGTAGTGATATAAATCACAAAAAGACGCATTTAGTTGATTATTATTATTATTGGTGTAAATATATTTCTAATTATTTTGTTTGAACTCTTACTTTCACGCTTTTTGCTTTCTGTTATGTCATTTTGGTTCACATTTCATTTTTTATTTATTTTTATCATAATGTTACGATTTTTAGTTCGGATACTTTTCAAATACTTTTCAAAAAAAAAAACTCTACTTTTCTTTTTACTCATTTATTTAACACGTTTATATTTATTTTTACAAAGACACTCTCATTTATTTCATTACACTGGTTTTAGTTCACTGGTCGAATTTGTTTAATGTATTTGTGGAGTTCACAGATAAGACTGCCCAGTGCAAGCAACTTGCACCCTTTCATACTAAGAGAGTCGAATACTCCGAAAGATATTTTTGCTCGATGCTTCTCGAAGTACTTAGCCTAGAGACTTCTCTATTTACACACAATTATCAATCCTACCCACTAATACAATAAATAATTCCTATAACTAATACCTATACCTATTTCAATATTAACATTGCCTATTTACATAACAATAAAATCATATCTCAGATGTAGGATGGCATAAGTTGTAAAAAAGTATCAAATTGAGAAACACTTATTTTAAGTTTATTGCAGATATATAATTTAATAAAATAAGGTTTCAGATACTGTCATGTTACGGTAGTTTATCAGCACAGTACGGTTTATCAAAGAGTGCGGAATATTATTGATTGGGATGTTTAACTTAAAACACAAAAAAATGACTTGTGGCGCTCTAGATCTAGGAATACTATTTGATTTTTGAAAGAGTTAATACTGAAATGGCATTACTGAAATGAGATTGTAAACTAAGCTTCGAAAAACATGATTTAAATTATATTATTTTTGTTTATGAACAGGTACATTTTTATACTAAAATATTTGTTTATTGCCTGATTAACTACTCCTTTTTTTCCCATGTGCAGTTTTAAGTACTTCAAAAAAATATGTAAAATCCGAGAGTCAGAATAAAAACAGATATGTGGGTCAGAACGCAATAACATCAGCTAGATATGAAAGAGAAATATGTACCACAAGGATAAAAAATGCTGTTGAAGCTCAACCTTAGCATTTAAAAAATGTATAGAAACTAAAATAGCACCTTTAATTTAGTTTAAGTTTCCACATGCTTTTTGTTGAAACGTGAAATTTTATACTTGGGGTACAAAAATCAGGGCGGGTGGTAGTTTTGCCGACAACACGTATTGTTAACCCGACGCAAACTCAATAAAAACCTGGTTAATTATTATTGCACGGGGCTAGCGCGAGTCCTGTGTAGTGTTAAAATTTAATAATTCCTTTGTGAATTAAAACGCTCTGGACAGAAGAGAAATTTTGTGCTACAAGCCGAAAGATATGAGGATATATTTCAAAAGTTTGAGAGCAACTATAATAATAATCTATAATCTAAGTTGCAAGGATATATTCATTCAAAGCTCTCAGATGTATGCCCACAAACAAACACGTGTAGTTCGCGCTTACAAATGCTGATTGTGTACTTACAAACAAAATTCAAACCTCAAATAAACATAAGCCCCACAACTTTTGCCGACCTTTCCTGAAACAGGGGTGACACTGGCAAAGTCATCAATCATCGTCATCAATCAATGAGCAAGTCATCAATCATCAAGTCACAACAATCATCGAAACACATTTAATTTAGAGATCTTGTACTTGTAAGTTGACTTATTATTCCTTGAGTTATAGGTTGGTATGAGGCTGACCACCCATACTGTAAAAAATGGTTCACTTGGCCAATGTCACTCCTGTGTCAGGAAAGGTCGGAAAAAGTTGTAGGGCTTATGTTCATTTGAAGTTTGGATTTTATTTGTAAGTACACATTTAGCATTTGTAAGCGCGAACTACACGTGTTTGTTTGTGGGCATACATCTGAGAGCTTTAAATGTATATATTCTTGCAACTTAGATTATAGATATATTATTATAGATTATTGTATTCAACTTTAATTTTATGCATCACATATTGGTGTTTGAAAATATTTATTTTCTTACATAAGAGAACTAACATAACGTCAAATGCCTTGTTATCTGAAAAATCGAAAAAAAACATCACAATTTAAGGCTACTTTATGTTTAGAAAAATAGTTTTATAGTCTTCTTCTTCATCCATATGGACGTAGGGTCTCCTCCCACATAGATTTTGAGTTAATTCTGAAATTTCATAATATTGTGTTTTTTTTCAGATTCGCGACACTTCTGTTCATTTTAAATCGGTAACCGATAACATGAACATAAATGGTGCAACACTAGAAATAACAAGTCGAAGACATCATATTTAAGGATTTTCTGCAAATAAAAAATAAAAAATTTACTCTAGTGTTCGTTAGACGATGCAGTGTGCATACGAGCAATGTTACATAATTTATGGTTGTTGCATTATTCATTGGTTTGTTCCGAGATACAATCTTGTGTTAAGTGCAGAGTGCTTCTCGGTCAAAATGTAAAAAGAAAAACAAAAAATAATATTTGATTTTCAAATTTTCCTTTGTATCGAGTCAGCTATAATTACATCCCATGTATTCTTTTTTTAGAAAGTTAATTTCAATACAAAAACAAGAACTGACTACGATTATTTAAATTTTGGATGGTGAATGTTTACAAATTTTCATTTTTGTGAACAACATCACAGTTTTGTTTGCAATCTTTTCGAGGGAATTCTGACGCATCTCATTAATATTTTTATTGAAAGTGAACGATTAAGAAATATTTATAAAAACATAATAAATAATATGTATAATAAATATAATAAAAAAATGATATAAAAATAAAATCTACTGATCATATTTGTGTAAAGACGATCAAAATGAGTATTCAATATAAATAATATTATTAGTAAAAATAAATTGTAATTATATTGTATTTATATAAGCCAAGAAAATAATTATTGTATGTATTGTAATGGAATGAATTACTTACAAATGTAGGTATGATTTTATTTGAAAAACAAAGCGGTATAATATGGTGAAGTTCACTTGCGAGATTTTTTATCAAAAATATAAATGAATATTTTTTAAGTATCATAACGTTTTTCATTTGAAAAATCCTTTTCCTAATTATTCCTCTCCCTTAGAAAATTTACAGATTCTAAAAATTCAAGTAAGTACATTGTATGCACAATTGCTACAATGAGTAGGTACCTACATACTTGTACATATTATTGTTACAAATAAATAGTTGAAAATAACCGATACATTACAAAACAAACTACGTTCATTTTTTTTATGTAGAAGAAGAGAAATGAAGATGAAAAAGGAAGATCGTAAAAAGTATGGTTTGAATAGGCTAGTGAAATCCTAAAAAAAATATAAAATGTTACCAAAGAAGAAGGAAATGTATGAACTAGGGATGTGTGTGAATGAATTGAAAGAGATAAACAACAAACGACAAAAATGGAGGAAAATTGGCCCCTGCGACTCTTAGTGGAATGGTGGCACAGTTACAGTTCTTGGTTTTTTAATACAATCTAGTAAAGTAAGAAATCGTAAAAGGGTACTGGTCCCCTGGTATAAACATTTACATTTTCCTTCGATAGCGTATCGCAATGAAAATGGAAAAATGAATGGGAGATACGGCAAATTATACAGAGGGTTATTTGGTTTCCACACAATTTTCCCTTAACTCGATGAAGGGAGGTGTATTTAAATGCTTCATACTTGCCATGCTGTTCTCATAACCTGTCAACCATTTTATGGATACAAATACATCAACACTAAATGGGAAGGAAATAAAAAAGCAAAATAGCAATAAAACTTCAATAACTTTTATCATGAATGAAAATATTAACGAGGCAAACAATTGATATCTTATCGACTTGAATGTATGTGCCTGTGATTTTGACGTAGGTAAGTACAACTTCTCATGGAAAGAAGTAAAAAATACAGTTAGCTTTTTTATGTGCGTAGCTATGCTGATTCTAACAAAATACTGAAGTAAGTGCGTACACTGGTACCTCCTATTTACTATGATAAATCACGGAACTTGGAAAAAAGCTATTTTTTTCTGATGTTTTTGTCTTCGTTGTCAACACGTGACTGACCTCTGAAACAAACAAACTGTAATTTTCCAATCTGATTGAGAGTTACGAAGAATGATAAAAAAAAACACGTAGGTATATATCCATTACTTGAAGAACATATTCAAACTTAGCTTTTGCTTCATAATGAAGCACAAAAAAGTTCATAATATAATGCCCGTTACTGCTTTTCACATGAACTGACTTCGAATGTCGGATAATGTCTACCAGTACCCTTAGTACGAGTTGCAAAACTTGAGAAAAGTAAGTGTACGGAAAATATTAACCCGTGATTTCTCCCAAAATCTGCCGTTTTTGTTTCTTACACTTTATGGTCTTAGCAAAAGAGTTACAGTGATGAAGAAAATCAAGTTCAAACAAACAAAAACGGCAAATTTTGGGGGAAATCACTTTTTAATAATTGTCGTTAACTTTACAATACTCAAGTTTTGCAACCTGTACTAAGGGTACAGATCGCGAAACGTAAAGTATCCCCGTACCATGAGATGGATTAGGCATGTAGAAAGAATGTATGGTAAAAGACTGACAAAATAAATATATAGAGGAAATGCAAACGGAAAACATTGAGAATGGAAAGACCACCAAAATTATGATTTCATCAGATAAGTACAGAATAGGATGCACGCAGTGAGTAATGTATAAAATAGGTGATGAATATTACCTCATTGATTTTTTTTGCAAATACATGTATGAAGAAACATAAATCCACAGGAAAAGAAGTCCACAGGTAAAGGAAGGAAATTGTAGAAATAGTGCAGTAAGTATAACACAAATAAGCGTATTGGAATGTTGTTTCTCCAAAAAGTTGCAGGTAACGATTTGAAGTTGGCACATGTTGGCAGTGACAGACGGAAATAAGAATGTCGGACGTGAAAACAAGTTTCCTGCCAGGCCAGAGGAAGAGATGTGGAAAGCAGAGCCGCTATGGCAATAAGTATATTCTAAAGCCTTAGACATGTTAAGATACTATATTTTTTAGTGTTGATCTGTTAGCACAGTGAAAGTCCATTTTTATAATATTAATTTATAATTTAATAATTATAATAATTTATATAATAAAGTGAATTAAAACCATGTTTTTACCATTTTAATTTTTAAATATTTATGTTAAGATACTATTATGATTTATCTGTTAGTCCGGTCGATAGCTCAGTTGGTAGAGTGCTTGCATTCTACCCCGTGAGCTCGGGTTCGAATCCCACCGAGGAGGGTGTCAGAAATGATTTCCAATTTCGGTGTGTATTTCAAACCCCATAATATAAATACCGGCGAGGTTTACTCAGCCTTTACAAGAAATGAGTACCAGCCCCCTCGGGAGCTGGGAAATTCCCACTTCAACTGAAGTGGTTGGCGTAAGGCCGGCCCCCTTACCTGTAAAAATAAATAGGTTCAACTCGCCACATGCGACCCCTTCGGGGATAACGCGGCAAGAAGTTACACTATATGTGTAGCTTAGTTGCGTTGCGTTATGAAGAATGTTGGGCCAACAAAACTACAACAAAACTAAATTCTAATTGGCCTATGAATTTTCCGTTTAATATTTTTATTCAGCACCCATTGAACCGTGTGATAAAGATTCAATATCTTTCTTAACTTTGTCATTATCGATTAGAAAATTCAAATACTTATTTTTTACGAAATCTACCTTCTACAAATCTACTAGGAATTCTTATGAACGTGCCTTTTACACTATTTTTAATACAGCATGCAGGGAGAATCAGAGTCTGAACTTTCAGTGTCAATACATTTTTTAATAAAAATAAATGCCTTGCAATTTGTTGAACTAATCAACTTCTTACAAAATTTCAGGACATCAGGAGTGAAATATTTATACTTCAAGCATCTTTACTCTCCAGTAGGAAGGTAGAAGTATAAAACTAAACTAAAGCTTTCTACCAAAAAGTAATGAAAGCTAAAATACTCACTTGATGCATGTTTTTGTCTTCCATTCATTTTTAGTAAAACTTCGTGGTTGTGTTTTATACTTGAGGTACATGTCTCTCTACACTGCAGTAGCGTATCAATAAAGAATTTATGTTTTCCTTTGTGCTCTTCTTCTCTCTCTCTTTCTCCTATCCTGATGTCCATCTTACCTGGTGTGTTTCTATTGCTTCATCCATGTATGACGTACATATGTACAAGTCCCAGAAAACCTCAACATTCGAACAATGTAATCTAATCTACCGGTAAGTACAAACCACTAGAATAGTAGCTCAATATTATGTCTCCTTTCGATATCTCCTTGTCTACTCCACAGTTTGTATCATGTACTCTGAGTACGAGTTGCAAAACTTGAATAAAGTAAAGTTTATGGAAAAGTATTAATGAGTGGTTTTCACCAAAATCTGCCGTTTTTGTTTGTTTGAACTTGATTTTCTTCATCACTGTAACTTTTTTTCTAAAGCCATAAAGTGTAAGAAACAAAAACGGCAAATTTTGGGGAAAATCACTCTACGTAAACTTTACTTTACTCAAGTTTTGCAACTCGTACTAAGGGTACAGGTGACGTTACGAATACTTCACGAGTAGCAAGACAGTCAATCTTACATTTAAAAAAATATACGTAACCATCTATTGATGGTTCTCACTTCACTCAAATACTGAATGTTCTGTTGGATCGTCAAAAAACGATTTTGCATCTATTTTTTCATTAATTAAATAAAGTTTTTTGTTACGCAGTTCTAGTTTAATAAAAAACAAAAAGTTCAAAATTCACAGTTTTCTCCAGCAAAATATGAATATTATTGTTACAACAAAACATACAATGGTCAAAACGTTCGATAGTGGAGGTATTTTCTGGACTTAAAAATAACATGTAGGACGTAGGTGCAAAGTATTCTTTTCAGGACGGATCCAATGTTCAGTGAACAATCTGTATGACATTCTCTTTGAATACTTTTATCTTATTCAAACATAACTGGAAGAAACTCAAAGGCTGAGCTGTCATAGTGGATTGGTAAACACAACATTGCAGGCATTCATGTAAAAATAGTGCCTTACGTGCTCACGTACTGACTTACAATACCATTCATCGTGATTGAATGTTAAATTTTGAGTTGATTATTAATAAACTTAACACTCTTAAAAATCTTATACAACCAGTAATTAATGAAACATGTTTGTAACCTAGAAATATGAGTTTCTGCTGAAAAAATATCTGTGTTAATTAATATTTTTCAAAGGTTACGACTTCAGAAAGTGATCAAAAGGTACAAAAATACAAAGAACCAACATTAAAAGGCACATGTTCCATAAATTGAATTGAAGACAGCGATGTAGTATTATTCTGTAATTTTCGTGGTTTACCTACTACTTGTCTGGATTAGCCAAAAAGACTCACTCACTCACCTTGTCCGTGCATAGCGAAAATTGACTAACTGTAAGGATCATCGTGATGTATAAATATGTATGGATAGATTTTCAAATGTCTGTTGACAAAAAAAAATACCATCAATCAATAAACCGCCCTTTATGTACTATAATTCCTAAATTCAATATTTAAAAAGCACTTATAATGTTTTTGTGATAATAAGACAGAAATGAATGATTTGATATTGAGAACTAATCATTAAAATGATTATTTTATTATCTAAAAAAAACTTTCAATTAAAATCATCATTATACTTTCTAATCCATAACAGAAGCAATGGCGGTACAACAACAAACCAGGTTTTGTTTACATTGCAACGCGTAAAACAGGTTTTCTTCGTGAACAAGTCAGGTTCAATGCAAAATCAAATATCAAGGTTATACCTACTTTGATTTTTCCAATAATTACTGCTGGAAAGTTCCCTTACACGAGCTGTGCTTTTCTCGTTTATTTTGTCAGAATTTTGTAATCACGATTGAACAATAGTGAGAAATCAATAACCATCAAGATTCAAGTGCCATTAAGATTGAATTTGTGAATATTTCGCAATGTTCGCTATCATTTTGGCATTGGTTGGCATATAACAATTCAATGAAAACAGGCCTAAAAGCTTATAGAACTACGTATATAATTAAATAGTCATATTTTTTTTTATATCAATAAACGTTAATTCAAAACTCTTAATTATTAAGGGTTTTCTCTTAATACAGTGAAATTCCATTGTATTTTATTAATAAATTCAATAGTAAAAACAAGATTTTAATTCAGTAATAATTTTTTTTGCTCAAACGTTTTTACCTAATAAGGCATTTTTAGGATAAAATTTATATTCATTTTACTATCCAAAAAAAATTGAAGATATATTGTGACTTACGTAAAAAAGTGAAGAATATCTATTCGTTGTCATCCCTTCAAAAAACCTTCAGAATAAAATCTGACGCAAAAAAATATAAGTATTTGATGTCATCCGTAGACTAAACTTTCAATTCTTTATTTGTTTTTTTCTTAGTTTCTTTGAAAAACAAAACTACCGCAAAATTGACATATTGTGCCACGAATTGATGTTCTATTATAAGAATGTTCTCTTAGAAATAGACTCTACGACTGAGAAAATAACATTTTTAATCTCTTGAATGTACTTAATAACATAAGATACTTGTATTCCTTAAAATATAATATGAAATACTTTTCAATCCACATTTTAATTTTTGTTAAAAAAAATCCTATTATATTTTACATTCGGCGAGCTTTTCACCCTTCCACCTTGATTCGGCACGCCATATTGAAATGATATTTCACTTCGATAAGGACTGGAGGCTGTTTTTGACGTTTATTTTAATTTCAATTAAGGCTTTTTTCCCATGAAAACTTCGGCGGACTGGTCTCAAGCACATTTATATTAGAGTTTAATTGTTCAGCAGATCGTCATCAATGGCGCGAGCTAAAGTGAACTCAATGGCTTTACATTTTTTTTAAATCATTTTCACCGGTTTCAATTAACTTTTATGCTTTGAACAATAAAGGATTAAATGCACGTTAATTGGTTAGTAAAAAATATAAAAATTCAACGCAGCGGTAAACTGGACTGAAAATATCTCACTTTTCTGGTAAAATTACAACAATTAAGTGTTTTACGCGACTAAGCTACACTAACAGTGTAACTTCTTGTCTAAGTTATCTCCAAAGGGGTCGCGTGTGGTGATTCGGGACTATTTGGATTTTATGGGTTAGGGGGCCGGCCTCACACCGACCACTTTCAGTTGAAGTGATATAATGAGAACCAGTCAACATATAACTGCATGTATGGATCAAGGCCTTCTCCATCTTTATACAACACATTTCATATTGAAACTTGTGTGCCATGTATTGCAGCGTCGTTGACATTTACAAGTTTTCTCAGATGCTGGTTACCTAATCAAACCTTAGTGAAGAATTTCATCCATCTTTTCAATGGAAAACTTTTAATATGAATAGAAATCGAATATCATTAGAAAGTCATTTTTATAATGAGATCATTTTCTTTAGCGTTGACCTGAATTGGCAGGAGTTTTTTCTGTCCTACTATATAATTGTCTGCAGGTATATCCAGCACAGATTGCATTGAGATAGCAGACCATCAGGCAGGTGGCAAAGCACACGGCACGTGTCCTGGGAGACCGCTGTCTCTTCATTTGCATTCCGCCCTCGTCCTGCCATTCACGGAGCATCTGCAAACAGATTCAGCTCCAGATTACGGCAAACAGCACTGCCTTCTTACGACCTCAATAGAAACACACACGTAATTGGGTTCCATTACGACTAGCAAACTGAAGTCTACAATGTCGCAACCGAAGTTGTAGAGTGAAAATTGCTCATATGATTCCTAATATCTAACTCTCCAATAAATTTTATTAGACAAACAAACAGTTATACATGTTTATGAATAATTATAAAAAATTATAAAAAACACAGAGTTTTATTTTCACAAATTGAGTAATTATTTCCCTCAAGTACTTTCGACTTATTCACGTCATTATCAAGAGGATACCGACGAAGAGGATAATGACGTGAATAAGTCGAAAGTACTTGAGGGAAATAATTACTCAATTTGTGAAAATAAAACTCTGTGTTTTTTATAATTTTTTATAATTATTCATAAAAATGAATTTTCACTGTGTGAATACACAAACTTGAAAAAGTCTAAGTTATACATGTAATATATGGGATAAACAACATAGTTATACAATTTCAAAAACCAGCAAAGATTATTAATTTAATTAATCTGTAATTTAATTAATCTGTAACAATTAATCTGTATTAATACAACTATTGCTTTCAGATATTATAACTTGTAGAAAAACTGGAATTTATTTTATTTACTTACGTTCTAATTATTAAAATAATGAATCGATAAAATGTAGATAATCTAGATTTTGTTTTGTTTTTATGTTTTATAAAATCCCATGTACAATTTCTAAATTATGAGTGTTGCAGTATTTATTTATGCCCTACCGATTCAAATTATTTTTACTGCCAGCATACTTACTCGTCCCCTTTGTTGTGCTTGTTTGGCGTATGTCTAGTCAAAAAACAGTCAAATTTAAGCGAAATACTTCGGTTCTCCAACGTAAAATAAAATTTAAAAATTTACTTGGGGCTCCTGAAAAAATGATGCGTAAATTTTAACAGAAAATAGGTAAGTGAGTAGCTATTTTTTTTTATCTACGTTTTTAACAACATCTTGCAGCTTCTATATATATACAGTCCGGCTTTATGGCCGGTAGAGGCTGTGTTGATCAGATTTTTACTCTACGACAACTTGTTGAAAAACAATTGTCGATGAGGCGGAAGCTGTTCACGGCCTTTGTAGATCTGGAAAAGGCTTTTGACTCAGTGGACAGAGGTATGTTATGGGATGTTTTGAAAGCATACGGAGTGAATGGGGCTCTCCTAGGTGCGGTGCATGCAAACTATGAAAATAGTAAGGCATGTGTCCGTATTGATGGTGAGTATAGTGAGTGGTTTGAAGTGTATAAGGGTGTGAGGCAAGGATGTGTGATGAGTCCATGGCTATTTAACATAGTTATGGACAAGTGTGTCAGGGATGCTAGACTTAATGATTGTGGATTGATGATAGGAGAGAGCAAAGTGAGTGTTCTACTGTATGCAGATGATGCAGTTCTTGTATCTGATTCTGCAGTAGAATTGCAAACAATGCTCTCTAGATTGAATGAAGCTTTGTTAGGTAACCATTTGAAGTTGAATGCAAGTAAGACGAAAGTATTGATTTTTGAAAGAGATGATGAAAATATGAATTATGAATTTAAAATTAATGGAATGAATGTTGATGTCGTAAATGAGTTTGTATACCTGGGAAGTAAGTTTGAAAAAGATGGAAGAATGACCGGTGAATTTGAAAGAAGAATAATGAAAGGCAGGTGTGTACTGGGTGCGACCGCTTGCATCGCCAGGAACCAAAATCTCTCAAAAAATGTTAGATTGGCGGTGCACGGTGGTATACTAGTGCCAACCTTGATGTATGGAAGTGAAGCCTGGACGGTGAGTGAAAGGGAAATTAGTAAAGTCCATACAGTAGAAATGGACTATCTAAGAAGTATGATTGGGAAAAAACGAAGTGACAGGGTGAGGAATGATTTTGTAAGAGAAGAATGTGGTGTAAGGGAAAGTGTGAAAGTGAAGATTAAAAGAAGTATGTTAAGATGGTTCGGGCATTTGGAGAGAATGAGTGATGAAAGATTGACGAAGAAAGTATATGTTGCTAGAATAGATGGATGTCGTGGTAGAGGAAGACCGAGAAAAGTATGGAAGGATCAAATCTCTGAAATAGCGAATGAATGGGAAATCCAGAGTCATAATAAAAGGAGGACTTGTATGAAAAAGGTTATGACTCTGGATGAAATGAAAGAAGTATGCAAGGACAGGAAGAAGTGGCGGCTAATCTGCAATGCTGATTTTTAATGTTGGTTTATTGGCTTGCTACATTTTTTGCATAAGACATTTCTTTTTTTTTTACTTTTTTTGTATAGATTTATTTTTAAGGTTTTGTTGTTTTCTTATACTTAAATGTTATTTTTTACTCGTATTCCTTGACTTATAGGTTGGTATGAGGCTGACCACCCATACTGTAAAAAATGGTTCACTTTGCCAATGTCACCCCTGTTTCAGGGAATGTCTTCTAATAGTAATTAAAAATAATGCATAATAATAGATTAGTTTATATTTTTTTATTGTTATTCAATTAAATAACACTTTTTAAGTTTCAAAACACTGTTTTTATTTCCACAAATCTCTAATATATTTAAAATAATCAATTTTTAAATATTTTAAATATTACAAACGTTTTCGACCAATATAGTCATCTTCAGGTAGTAAAATTTTTTACAGAGTTTTTAAAATAGTCAGTAGGTAAGTCAAATAGGTAAAACGAATTAAACTAATAAATATAAGAATATAAAAAAAAGTCCAATAATAAAATAAGTTTTACATTAAGATAAAATTCATCAATAAAATAATAGTAATTTTTTGAAAAACAATAAATCTTACAAATCATACACAAAATATAAAATAAAATGTTTATTTAGGTAGTTAGGTACTGATTAGTTTATAGTTCGTCCCCCTAGTGCTTGTTTGTCTTATGTCCATCAGAGGTAATTTCCCATGAGCAATGTTTGTATGTGTACTGGATCAATGTGTCTTATGAAAAATTGATATTGATTTTTAAAAAACATAAAACAACTCACATATTATCGTGGTTTACGTTTTTTTTGTAAGCTCAGATAGTGTTCAATGTAATTCTTCATTAAAAGGTAATTTATGAATTAAATTTCAATATGCCAAACAAGCACTGGGGGGATGAACTAACGATAATCCGTCAAATTAAACAGGCATATCGAGCATCAGAGCCGTTTGGTGTGCCAAAAATATGACGCCCAATGTGTAGTGTGCAATATATTTAAAATACATCTATTTAGTATCAAATGTACTCTGGTTTTATATAACCCATATATTTTATGTTGTTTACATACACGCACGCATTAGGTGTAAGCAATATTCCTCTACGGGTGACGCAACGCGAGGAAAGTTGCGGCTGTAGCGGGTAATGAAAAAAGTTAATTTAACTTTGAGACACATCTCGTGTGTGTGAAATATCGCTTGTTCCTATGTGGCCAAAAAAAAATTTACCCTTATTATATTATTTATAGCGCTTCTTTATCCTCATTTCACCATCTACTTACTCGTACCGTTTTCCCACATCTAAAGCAGGATCTTCTTTGTTTTGATGGTTTTTTTGTTTTTGTTACGAAGTTTACGGAAGTACCTACGAGTAAAATGATATCAAGGATTTTTTTCAGGTATGAGAAAACAAATTAAAATCATACGACTATTGAATAGAAGTTATTTCGTTATTTTAGGAAAAAGTTACATATTTTAAAGATGGTATAATGGATGGACAGTTTCAAATTTCCACACATTGTCATGCAAAAAAAACATATTGTAGACGTCTTCTTGAAGATCATATAGATGGAAAGGAAACTGGTATTCAGTGTCGTGAGAAGCAAGTAAAAATAAACAGAACGGTGATATTTAAACAACTTTTTTTTTTGGATTTTGGATTTGGAAAACCGGATTTTGTTTTGCAAATAAAATAACGAAATTTATTTTTGCACCCAAAAAAAATGATGAAAATCTCATAGTACTCGTAAGACCTGACTTACAGAGTACAGACCTCAGTCTAGGGACTCTACGATTGGATATTAGGTGAAACATGCACTGGAATAACTCTCTTTAAGTATTTGCTACGCCGAAAATCTAACTTTTTATTTAAAAAATAAATTAAATTAGGCTGATTTATTTGGTGAGCGCTGTTTTTGTGTGTATCACACCTCAAGAGCCCTCTGCGAGCTTGGTCGTTGCTGTAGAAAGCGCCAATTCTCAAGCAAGACCCAGTTGTTGTAAGGCTGGGTGGACCTTTTGATGACCGGTCTTTGGTAAAGGTTTATGAATTTTTCAACCCAGCGAAGAGCAAATTTGAAGATATAAATGGTATATTTTTTGTGCTCCGCCGGGATTCGAACCCACGACCTTCCAGTTACGAGTACGAAGTGTTACCACTTGGACTACTGACCGATTGTTTGTAATAAGAAAATTTTGGAGGATAATAAAATATATTTTTTAAAGATTGTGAAGTTATATAATATTATGAATTGTCATAAAAAGTACGATGCTTATTTCCACTTTTTACATTAAATTATCAATACTATTAAATATACCGTCCCGTTAGTGTTTGTTTGTATTATGTCCATCGGAGGTAATAACACATGAGCACTGTTTGTATGTGTAGTACACATTGAGATATATATTATAGAGTCGCAACCATCATACAATCAGGAAAAAAATGTCAAGCCGAAGTCCGTTGGAAACGTTTTAATGCAGATGCAAGGAGACAATCAGTTTTTATCCCGCTTCTGCATCGAATAACGCGCACTGTACTCTCAGGTTAAAACGAGATAGCAATAATTTTACGAAACACATGGCAATAAAAATACCGGCAAGGTTTACTCAGCCTTCACAAGAAATGAGTACCAGCCCCCTCGGGAGCTGGGAAACCCCCACTTCAACTGAAGTGGTTGGCGTAAGGCCGGCCCCCTTACCTGTAAAAATAAATAGGTTCAACTCGCCACATGCGACCCCTTCGGGGATAACGCGGCAAGAAGTTACACTATATGTGTAGCTTAGTTGCGTTTTTTGCATGGCACACTTCAAACACGACAAAAAGGGTTGAGATCTCATTATTCTATGATACAGAATTCCCCTACAGTTATTATATTAAAATATGCATGTCAGAATAAAATGAAATTTCCAAAAGATATATTTTATGAAACATTTAACAAAGGTTTCATAAAATCTAATCTAATCTAATCTAAGTTGCAAAGATATGTTACATTGGAGATTCACATTACATGCATTCTCACAACCAGACACATACAAGTTCGCGCTTGCACATGCCTCATGTGAACCTACAACATAAAAACCAAATCTCAAATGGACATACACCCTGCAACTCTTGGTTAAGGTTCGGTTAAGTTCGGTTAAGTTTCGGTTAAGTTCGGTTAAGGTTCGGTTAAGTTCGGTTAAGGTTCGGTTAAGTTCGGTTAAGGTTCGGTTAAGTTCGGTTAAGGTTCGGTTAAGTTCGGTTAAGGTTCGGTTAAGTTCGGTTAAGGTTCGGTTAAGTTCGGTTAAGGTTCGGTTAAGTTCGGTTATGGTTCGGTTAAGTTCGGTTAAGGTTCGGTTAAGTTCGGTTAAGGTTCGGTTAAGTTCGGTTAAAGTTCGGTTAAGGTTCGGTTAAGTTCGGTTAAGGTTCGGTTAAGTTCGGTTAAGGTTCGGTTAAGTTCGGTTATGGTTCGGTTAAGTTCGGTTAAGGTTCGGTTAAGTTCGGTTAAGGTTCGGTTAAGTTCGGTTATGGTTCGGTTAAGTTCGGTTAAGGTTCGGTTAAGTTCGGTTATGGTTCGGTTAAGTTCGGTTAAGGTTCGGTTAAGTTCGGTTAAGGTTCGGTTAAGTTCGGTTAAGGTTCGGTTAAGTTCGGTTAAGGTTCGGTTAAGTTCGGTTAAGGTTCGGTTAAGTTCGGTTATGGTTCGGTTAAGTTCGGTTAAGGTTCGGTTAAGTTCAGTTAAGGATATATTAAAATATGCATGTCAGAATAAAATGAAATTTCCAGAATAACATTTTACATTTAACAAAGGTTTCATAAAATCTAATCTAATCTAATCTAAGTTGCAAAGATATGTTACATTGGAGATTCACATTACATGCATTCTCACAACCAGACACATACAAGTTCGCGCTTGCACATGCCTCATGTGAACCTACAACATAAAAACCAAATCTCAAATGGACATACACCCTGCAACTCTTGCCGTCCTTCCCTGAGACAGGGGTGACATTGGCAAAGTGAACCATTTTTACAGCATGGGTGGTCAGCCGCATACCAACCTATAAGTCAAGGAATAAGTAAATAAAGAATTCAGATAATTGAAGTATGCTGTAGGAAAAGTTAGACTAACACTTTACTCCCCTACAATTTATAAATGTACTACATTCCTCTGGAAATATGAAAGTCATAACTCATAATACAGTATATTCAGATATATGCTCACAATATATTCTAAGCGTTCTCCGCATAGATGTTCCAAAGTTGTTTTTTTCTCGGCGGGCAAACATGACACTTTTACGTAATTTTACTCCAGTTCGTCTTCAACCAGCAACCCGGTAGTATAAAACCTTATGTCTATGTTAAATGTGTGAAATTAATGAAAATAGATTTAAGAAAAACTTTTTTTTTACAAAAATAAATTATATCACACGTAATATTTTTAAAATTGCAAACAGTTCATGAGTCGATAAACATCGATTGAAACACAAAATGTAGCTCATACGTTGTTTCGTATTTTCATTAATATTTTTTCCCCTACTTGTAGGGGAAAAATATGAAGCTCTACTTATGCGTTCGATATGTCGAGCTGACTTCACAGCGACGAAATTTTTAATGTTAAACAATTGTTTTAATAATTAATTTGTGCTAGGATTTTATATATTTTTAATTTGTGCATGTAGTATAATTGATCAAGTTCACAAACAAAGGTGTTTGAAAACTCCAATCACAATATTTAGCCATTTATAGCAGTATGTATTAGCACCTGTCTCGTCCGCTCGCTGAGTAAGTCTGCGTGAGACTGGCGGGCCGTTTTTCTCGAGTACGATTTTTGACCTACTGCAGGGTGCTACGTGTTTCGAGAAGAGTTACTTCTCTAGTATATATACCTCAATGGTAGTACACCAATGTGTCTTATGAAAACTGGAAAGTGACTTTAAAAATATTTAAAACAACTCTCAGATTATCATGTTCTATGCTTTTCCCTTACCTTAGATTGTGTAAAATTTGATTCTAAAAACAGTGTCATTGAAAGGTAATCATTAAATCAAATTGTAGATAAGCCAAATAAGCACTGGGGAGGATGATACGATAGTCTTAAGAATATGTAATGCTTTTCATATATGTAAAAATGATTTCAAAGGGTTTTTTTTGTTCACGAGTTGATTTATTTTTCAAGCGAATTCGAACTGAATCTTCAGAACTTCAATACCCTTAAACTTTTAATACTTGATGATTTAAACAGTATAATATTAATATAATAAAAAACATAATTTAATTTTATAGTTCTATAAACTGCCTCGCATGCAGTTGAAATTATTTTATGACGTACTTTTTCTTATTAACGATTCGTTGGTATAACGTGATTTTAAATTGAAATTTTCACATAGTACGAGCTGTAAAATTAATTTTTATACTGCCATAATAAAAATGGTATTTTATTATTAAAGTCCAAAGCCTGTATGTAATTACTGTTTCCCAATAAAACAATAATTTGACTTAATAAAATACTAAGAAGATTTGATTTTGAATTTTGTGAGTAAGAAGTTTAACTGTCGTAAAAACGTCAAACATCCAGATAAAGCAAAAAAAATTAAGCTCTTGATTGTTTTCAATTAATGGCACAGAAATTAAAAAAGATAAATATATATGAGATGACATTACCATCAGGGTTAAGGCTAGTTCGCACAAGGCCACTGATTTAGTCAAGTAACGAGTAATTTAGTAGTGGGCGGGGCGCTACTCGCCCGTGAAGCGTTCGCATTACGGTCCAGTACAGTACACAAGTGCGAAGTTGGCTGCAGAAAGCCCTTTCTATAATGGCGGAAAATTTGAATTGGCTGCAGTTTGAAAATATTAATTGAGTATTAAAATCATGTTATTATAAAGCCCTTTAAATTGGCTATGGTTTGGTAATATTAACTGATTTATGCCCGGCCACCTAGCTAGGAGCCTGTTTAGCAAACAACTTCGAAACTCGCCTTTGTAAATTCGAAATGTATTTTATGGTTTATAAAATAATATACACATTTTAAATAAAAACAACACATGACTATTTGATGTTTATAATAACATCTACCATTTACGCTGCAAACATTATTTTTTAATTGAATTTTTATCTTTTCAATGATGTGTACAAAGTATATTTTGTATGCACACACTATAATACGGCTCGTAGTCTGCAGCTGCATTCAAATACATTTCTCTGTTGCGTTTTTCGTTGTTGACAATTAACATCAATATTCGACATGTAAAATCGGCATTTTCAAATACACGGCGGTCACCAATCAATTATCAAGTTAAAGAAGAAACATGGTTCAACTTTTCAGAGGCTGACCGCGAGAAACTTGTTCAATCCTGCTACATACGCCTCTCACGTCTGTCACAGATACCAGCTGATGGCTTACAGTGGCATAAAATTGTAATGCCTCTAATCAGTTATCCCCGTGTGTCACTGAATTGTTTCTGTACAAAACAATAAGTAACAATCCATCTGAAGGATATCATAAGGCCTGTGATATGACAAATTTATGGTAGGTACCTATAAACATCGATCAATGTAAAAGATCGATGTTTTTAAATACGTAATAAATTCATGGACGATAATATTTATTTCCACAACATCTTTACCAAAACTATATTTGTAGGTACAGCTCTATTGTCCGAAAACTTAAAAATTACTACAATTTCATCCAGCAAGGAGCTACATGATTGTATTTTTGACAGCTGATATCCGCACCAAAAATCGATGTCATACTATTCTTATCGAAAAAAAATTACCTTTCTCAAAACTTTTTGGACGTAGATAAGTCCTAGCAACTTCTATATTCTCAAGAGTTTCTAAAAAACCAAGGATATCGGTGTGCATATCCACTTATTTACAGTTTAAACATGACATAACCTCACTGACAGGTCGCTAAGTTTAGGGAGCGGAACATCGGGCTCGCAAATATAAGAAGTTCTTAAGTACTTAAATATTTTTAAACAGCACTTTATCTTTAAATATTCTTGCTGAAAACGGGCATTATCTTTTCAAACTGCAGCCAATTTAAATTGCCGCCATTCTTGCATTTCCGTTTCCCCGCCAAGAGTGAGCGGCCAATGGCGCGGCCGCTAATAAACTCGACTCGGACTTTTCCGTGGCTCTTCGGACTCGGACTTTTCCGTGGCTTCTCGGCAACACTCGCCAACGGACGGTGGGCGGGGCCGCTACTTGCCCGAAAAAATAGAATGAAATGGATCGGCTTGACTAAACCATTGACTTAACTACTGGACTAAATTGTTGGGGTTCGCACACGTTTAGCCACTAAATTACTCGTTACTTGACTAAATTACTCGCCTTGTCCGAACCAGCCTTAAGAGTCTTATGGGCAGCAGATAGAAGATGCATTTACAAGTATATTTAAATTCCAGCGCTATGGTAAAAAGTGGAGGAATTCTTGGCGTAGTTTAAAATAATGCCTTCTTGGCGATATCTTCGACCTCGAGCTATTATATATCTTTAGGTTTTTTAATTAACAATCCATTACATATAATTTTGGACCATGACTCGTAATTTATATTGTAAATACCAATTTCTTGCCAAGATTAGATAGTTTGATGAATTTCATAACTCTTCACTATTTAATTTTAAAAAATCTTAGAAGTTCAAAATTATTTTAAAGACCAAATCATTCATTTTAGTCTTATACACAGTGGTGCAGCTAGTATTATGTACTGTATTTTATCAGTAGTATTATGTATTGCTAGTATAATATATGCTAGTATTGCTAGTATTGTGTATGCTGGTATTACGTATACTAGTATTATGTACCGCTAGTGTTTATATTGCTGGTATAAACACAATACTACCAATGGTATTATGTGTTTTTGCTTGTATTATGTAATGGTCTTTTTTATGGAATATGAGAACGTATGAAATGCATTTTCTTTGCCGGAGGAAATCTCAAGCTTGCTCTACCACGGGTGTTAAACGTGCTGTATGCATCTATAAGAGCACAATTACATTTCGCTGCAATCTCTTTCTCAGTTTTAAAATCCTTTGGCATTAGGAAACCGCTTGGTGTGTGGCCCGCTCACGACAAAGCAGTCTACGAGGGGGGTCCCCTTAAAGCTGCCGCAGACGACGTAATCAGCTGGTAAGTACATATGTAGTTAGTGGTAAGTTGCAAGTTGTAAGTAATAAGACGTGTGAATGTAGAAAAGCAAAATTGAAAACAAAGTTTTTCGACGAATTGAATTTAAGCGCTTTCGGCCTGCTAACACGTCATTTTCAAGAAAACAGCTGACGAAAAACGTTGTATCTAAAAGTTGGTTTCAGTATCCAGACATAGACCAGAAACGAGATGACCTTGAAGCTTTCAAATGTCCTTCAGCTGAAAAGTACACTAAAAATGTGAATTAAAGTGGATTATTGAATAACAAAAACAACAATGCGTAATAATAACAAACAGATAAATCATTTTAATAAAAGGTTAATAAGTTGACAGTTTTGCATATACTTTCTAAAGTTTTTCTTTTAATAATTTTAATGAAATATTTGAAACACAATTTCGTCTTATCTGATATGTAAAAAGAACGAAGTAGAAGTCTTTTAAAGTGACGGACAAAACGTTTGTAATTCAAAATATCTGAGTTAAAGTGTCTTTATTTCTTCAAAACTGTATAGTGCAACTTCCGGTCACAAAAGTCCGGTCAAGAGCTTAGTTAGTATAATGTTTCAAAGCTAGAAGGCTAGTGTTCATTCCCCACAAAGGGCTGTAAGAAATAATTACTCGTTAATATTTTTTAGTGTAAATCTGTTCACACAGTGAAAGTCCATTTTTATATATAAAAAAAAAGAAAAAAAAAGAGCAAAAATAAAAGAATAAAGTGAATTAAAACAATGTTGTACCATTTATATTTTTAAATATATAAATATATAATTACTCGTTGTTTGTTTGTGACTTTGTGATTTCATCAAACCCAAAGTCATTACCGGTAAGAAAAAAACAGATAAGGAAAAACCCAACTTCTTGTAAAGTGGTTGAAGGTTCCTCTCATTGAATGTGCCCCCTATTGTAAAGCACCTGGTAAGAAGTTGGACTGTGTGCTAATCTTATTTAAAGGATCTTTGTAAATAAAAAAACACTAAATACACAAATAGGTTTCACTTGCCACACGCAACCCCTTCGGTAAGAACGCTTCAAAAGTTACACTTTATATATAGCTTAGTTGAAAATTTTTTTATTATTAATTCGATCACATATTTTATTTTTGATCGCAAGACTGAGTTAAAAAATTTGCCTATTTGTAAATTTAGCTCTATGACGATATAATCACGACGTTCATGAACACACTGTTCATTGCACACTGCCTTGGTCTAAATGGGCGTTAGGCATTGTAGCGCCCCTTAGGCTTTGGGCGCTTTGTGATGTCTTGCCTTTGACCGTGTCGACCGCGACGTGTGGGGCATTGAAACATTCGTGTTGTTTTTGTCCGCGTGAACCTTTGGCGAGATGTATGAACGTGTGTACGTACCTGTAAGTAATGAGGGGTTCCGTACCCGAAGTATACAAAAATCCTAACATAACGTTTCACCAAAAATATACAGAAACTAAAAAAGCGTTTATAGTGTACGTTTTAGTTTTCATATTTTTTTGGTAGAACGCTTAAGTAGAGTTTTATACTTGCGTTTAGGGTTGGTGACGTGGTGGGGGTTTTAACAAGGCCAGTGAGAGTTATTGAAAGCTTTTTTTTTGGCAACAATAATGCTTTGATTCACTTCCGTTACTTTTAACGCGTTCATAGAATATCAATTATTTTTCATGAAAGGAAGTTTGATCCGTAAAAAATATTAAAGTAAGTGGTACTCACAAAAAAAACTCTTAATACTCCATAGAAAGCTATCAATAATAACAATACCAACGAAATATGTTTACAATATTTATGTCATGAGTATTTGTTTGAACAAACAGGAACAAAAAATGTTAAAAAATATTGTGAAGCGACACTTACTACCAGAGCTGACACATTTGAAATAATGGTTTTTTAATGACTGAAATGAAATTCAGCACATTAGTCACTTGTCTGTTTATCTCATCAATTAGACAGAAACACCTCACATTATCATCTGGCCGAGTAACTACATAAAAGCTTAACTGCAAGGGTAAAGAGTTTCCCAACTCTTGGGATGGAGCCATGATTTCCCTGAGGACAGCACTCTATCTCTTTCCTTCGCCAAATGAACGTGTAACACCAACGTTTGTCCCTTCTCCCTCCCTCTCACTCTGGAATAAGTTACACTAGGAGTTGTTATGCTTTATCATACAAACCAACACAATATTAAATGTTGTCAAACATTTATAAATACATAATATGTCTAATATTAAATATAAATATTTATTAAAACCTATAATCTCCAACCAAGTTGAACACATGTAAGATTCATAGTTAAGGCCTGTCCACAAGAGAACACGTGTCAGTTTGCTCTAAAAAAGGCTAATTTGAACTTTCAAAATAGGACACCGACTTCAAATGAACATTAAATCTTAAACTTATGCCACCTTTCCATGAAATATCGGTGGAATTTGCAAATTAAACCAATTTTAACAGCATGTAAAAATGCACGAATTTGATTATTTGAAACATTCGCCTTCTTTAAATCTTTTTTTTAATGTTTTAATCCTTCTTATTTTTTCTTCCTTAGCCTTTCTCTGTCTACTCTTGAGCATAGTCATCCTACAATTTCCTATTGGCTACTATACCTATTCAACTTTCGATATGAATTCAATACAATAATTTATTTCATCATCCTATAATTTATTTTCATGCTTTGGTTTTAATAAATTACAATCAACATTCATAATGATCAGGAGGCGTCCAACACAAAAGACAATATTTACGTTGAAGGCATTTAACAAACCAAATACTATGAAATTAATCAAATTAGTATGGACGTTATAGTTTATGTTGCCTCATAATTAGTAATTCTGCATATTGAATTGTTGAACGCGTATCATAAAGTTTTCAGTGGATTTATTTCAATCGTGCAATGCACATTATGAAATTCAATTCCAGCTGTAATTGCAAACTATTGTAGCAAAAGCGAAAATATTTTTGCAAATAATTTTATTAGCCGTAATTTGCTTTTTATTAAAAAAAAGTATTGGATACAGCCTTTGGGTCAATTGCATTACGAGGTGCTATTTTTTTTTCCATAAAAACAATAAATATACACGAATAATACAGCTGCATTCATATATTCCTTTTGTTTGTTGCATCTATTGAACAGCTGATGTCGGAAATGCGTCGTATAAGACAGGAAGCGGTAATCTATGATTTTTCATGTTGGAGCACAGTTTTTTTTTAAGTAAACCCTGTGCGGGAGACTTCCTAGATTTCAGAGGCTCTGGGGGTCTATGACACTTGTGGTAGTGCTGCAGAGGTGTTTACGAGTTTGGTCGTCGCTACAAAGCGCCAATACGCAAGAAAAACCCAGTTGCTGTAAGGCTGGATGGGCCTTTAGTGACCGGTCTTTGGTAAAGGTTTTAATGAATTTTTCAACCTAGAGAAGAGCATATTTCAAAATATAAATGATATTTTTGTGCCGGGATTCACTAATAGTATCCGGGAGTCGTAAACCTTCCATTTACGAGTCCGAAGTGTTGCCACTAGACTAGGGACCGGTCAAAGTAAATGCTTTGTTCCGCGTTTTCGTATCGTTACCTAAATCTAAATCTAAGCTGCAAAGATATGTATGTATCATTTGAGATTCATATTAAATGCATTCCCACAAGCAGACACGCATAATTTCGCGCTCACACATGCCGCATGTGGACCTACAATATAAAAAACCCAATCTCAAATGAACATAAGCCCTGCAACTCTTGCCGACCTTCCCTGAAACAGGGGTGACATTCGCAAAGTTAACCTTTTTTTACAGTATGGGTGGTCAACCTCATACCAACCAACCTATCAGTCAAGGAATACAAGCAAGTTATAATAATATTATTAGGATTATTTATTTAGTGAGCGCTGTTTTTGTGTGTATCACACCTCAAGAGCCCTCTGCGAGCTTGGTCGTCGCTGTAGAAAGCGCCAATTCTCAAGCAAGACCCAGTTGCTGTAAGGTTGGACCCAGTTCTTGTTAGGTTAGAACCAGTTGTTGTAATGTTAAAATGTGTCGAATGTGTCTCATTTAAAAAAAAACATTGTTTTCCACCTTTGGTTCTGTAAATTAAAACATTTTATGAGGCAGGTAGGCATAAAAGTGTTTAGTATTTGTGTTTGTATTTTTTGTGTTTAAAATGATTATGTAAATACAAATCATCTTAATGTTAGGCTTTATGTTTTAAAGAAATTTATTTGATTCGTCCTAAAATAGAAGCTTTTATGAAATTTCTATAAAAGTTTTTTGGCATTTGAACACCATGTTTATTTTAATACTTTAATAGTCGAACAATTCCAAATATAACCATGTTTATTGTTTAACCGGTGGATTAGAGAATTTCTATAAGGTCAGTTGGTACTTCGGGCAGTAGAAAATTTAAGTTGATTCTAGTCAGAACACTTACCTACCCATTTGCTGCGAGGGTAAATTAATCATATTGAAAAGCGTTAAAATCACTAGAGGCGCTGTTGCGGCTTTTTTTATATTTTTTCTGCGTACAGGATTTTTTACGCGATTCTGATAATGTGATGTTTGAGTATTGAGCCAATATTTTAAAACCGGATCAAGATAGACGATTAGTTTCTACAGATTAGATACTTCTTTTATGTAAAATGTTCTAAAGATGTTTAACCTATGTATAATCTAAGTTGCAAAGATACATTAACATTCAAAACTCATACCAAATGCATGCCCACAAACAGACACGTGTAAGTTCGCGCTTAAAAATCCTGAATGTGTACCTACAAATTGAAACTTTAAATGAACATAAGCCCAGCAAATTTTGCCGACCTTCTTTGAAACAGGAGTGACATTGGCCAAGTGAACCATTTTTTACAGTATGGTTGGTTAGCGTCATACCTACCTATAGGACTATAGGTTAGCGAAACTCATCTACATACGTACTTTGTAGCCATAAAAAAATATTTGTTCTAAATTCAAATGAACCAATCCATTGGGAATCAAGGTCATTTTATTTCTATCCTTATTTTAATCAGGTAAATAACGTAGGTAGGTATAAATTTAAATACTTTTCAATTGAATTGTTGATAGTCATACAGCCATATAAAGTTTCAGCATGCGATTCGTTCGATATTCAAATGAACCAATGGAAGACGTCGGGAATATCAAGGTCATTATTGCCAGCATTCAAAATATTAATATTTTTTTCTGTTAGGTAAAGTTAAAATAGTATGTCATATTATTTGCATGTTCTTTAATTCAAACTACCGCAAGAGCATCTCGTTTTGTACAATTTCAATTCAAAATTTATGCCATGGATTTAAAAAACTTTATAGCTGACAGAATAAAATTTGCCAGAAGGATTGCAATCTTTGCTAGAAGTGGCACGAGAAGAAGAAGTGTGCCGATGTACTTTTGGATCTCTAAGATACATCAAACGATCTGCTCTATATGCCAGCACATCGTAAAAAGCATGGAATTATTATGTGTGGACTAGAAACTATTTTAACGGAAATAGACGCTTGATCCTTGACTTATAGGTTGATATGAGGCTGACCACTCGTACTGTAAAAAAAATGGTTCACTTCGCCAATTTCCTTTCCACTCCTGTTTCAGAGAAGGTCGGCGAGATGTTAGTGGCTCTTGAGGTGTGATACACACTAAAAGAGCTCTCAGCAAATAAATCATCCTAATATTATTATTAAGCGCTTACGTTCGTTTGAGATTTGAGTTTTTATATTGTGGGTATACATGCAGCATGTGTAAGCGCGATCTTACACGTGTCTGCTCATGGTAATGCATTTAATTTTAATTTTTTAATGTATATATTATTAAGTTTTACCTAATCTAATCTAATCTAATCTAAGCTGCAAAGATATATATCATTTAAGTTTTATATTAAATGCATTCCCACAAGCAGATATGTATAATTTCGCGCTAACACATGCCGCATGTGGACCTACAATATAAAAACCCAATGTCAAATGAACATAAGCCTTGCAACTCTTGCCGTCCTTCCCTGAAACAGAGGTGACATTGGCAAAGTGAACCAATTTTTACATTATGGGTGGTCAGCCGCATAACAACCTATAAGTCAAGGAACAACCTACCTATTGTAAATTCTCATATTATCATTTTGCACTAGCATATCTTTTTTATTCACTGTAATTTAATACATGTTGTTCTTGGATTAAAATAAAAAACTTCTTTGTTACAATTCACATGAGCTTTTATTATTTTTTAAACACTACCGGTTTCGGGAGAAGCAATACCTCCCATCTTCAGGTGTAAATTGTTCTTTTTGGTATTTTTATGTATTTGTATTATTTTTGAAACTCTGTATCTATTTATTGTAAAAGGCACTAAGTGCCGTTAATAAATAAATAAATAAATAAATAAATATATCGCACGCTTAATCATAAAGAGCAATAACTCAAAAAATAAGAATGTTGGTAAATCACGTTTGAAGTTCATACAACCAGTACAACTTGTGTGGGATGAAAAAGGCGACCGATGTTTAATTTCGGTCATATTCGTCCAAATTGAACGGCTGTCGCATTCTACCTATTCTTCTCGCATTGTTCTTGCGTTTTATTACAAAATCTCGATTTTCGAATTTTTGAGTTATTGCTCTTTATTATTAAACGTGCGATATCTTTGAATCTTAGATTATAGATTAAAAACCCGTTTCAACCTACTTAGTCGCAAATTGTCCTTAGTTAGAAAAAATAACAAATACGTTCACAGAATGATTTCATTCTAAACAAGAAAACTTGGGTTAATCTAGGAAATCCTTCCAGAAAGTTCGCTGTTTTACAATTCATAAATGTGTTAAGGTTGTGAGCATGAGTTTCTTTACTTTTGGCGGGGAATTTATGGGTGAAAGCAAGGACACATGGAATTGTCCATGATAAGTAAGTGTTCTAGCGCGTTTTACAGCTTTGTGGCTGACAGGTAAGTCTCAAAGTGAGATTCAATGCCGTATGCTAGTTTCGTGTCCACCAATATTAATACTTAATCCTTAAAACATAAATAATATATTTTTCTCAAGAAATGCAGATTACTGCAGTCTGTAGAGCGCTTCCCAGGGGTGCAATAGGTCACCCCATTCCACCCACCACCCTCCCCCTCTAGAGACTTCACACGCTTGACCCACTACCCGCCCCCCGCCCCCCGCCCCCTCGTAAGATTCTGCTTCTTCCCTTAGAAATGTTACAAGCATTTATTTTTTATAAAATTTATCTCTTCTACGAGCGAGGTGCATTCCATTTGCAGTGTTTCTTCATAAAATGATAAATAAAAAACGTGCACGACGGAAATTCTGACGTTTTGAAATAACTTTTATGATGCTGCGTGTTACCAGTACATTTTTTTTTAAATATTATAGATTGGTGAAGAGGAATGCAATTCACCAACCTATTCTGCCTGGCCAGAAACAAGTATTAATATCATCAATTAATAAGTCATTACTGTTAAATTATTTAAAAATTCAAATGGGTAAGTATAGCTTTTTTATAAGAAATAAATAAGTGAACTAAACCTATGTTTTACCCATTTGAATTTTTAAATAATTAAAAATGGACTTTCACTGTGTTAATAGATCAACACTAAAAATACATATACATTATTGTTTATTTTATAATTACCCAATTACATCTGTTGAACGAGGGTCAAAGTTATGGTCAAATGACCCAGGTGGGGATCGAACCAACGTTATTCTATTCCAAATACGCTAGAATGATCAGCCCGCTTGGCCTCCTCGGCCATAACACCGACCATTTCATCAGACAAGCATCTACGTCTCTTCCGGTGAGAACTTATAACCGTAAGAAAATCATTTCACAAGTTTTATTTCAGCTTCGTAACATTATGTGTATGCAACTCAGCTGCACATATAGTAAAAATTCTTAACACTCAAGGCTGTAAGTTCTTATTTCTCATTAAGTCAGAGTAAATTTTTCAGGTGTTTTTTTTGTGGGTTTGATATAGACACATAAAAGAAAAATTATTTCTGACACTCTTGGCGAGGATCGAACCCTAGCTCTCTGACACAGAACGCAAGCATTCCACCAACTAAGCTCACAAACGGACCAACCTTCCTATCTAGAACTATAAGTACATCAGTCATAAAGAACTACATTCTTAAAAATATTTTTAAATAGTTATACTCGTACATGCAAAAGCGTGGAGTGGTTTCCTTTTTATCCCGTAAAACACAAATAATTATGTAGTGCATGTATTATGTTTTGTATGTTATGAAACTACAATAATACCATAAAAATATGAGAAATAACATACAAAACATGATATTTCATGATGGTTTATTTCAAAATGTCGTGGTATTAAGTAAGCGGCATTACGAACAAAACGGATTTACGCTGAAAAAAATTAAAAGCTTAATCCTGGCTCGGGGAAAAAACGTTATTTGCCGTTTACAAGTCAGTCCCCGTATTTTGTAATGATATAATGTCGCTCTTTGCGAAAATCTCATTAACTTTATTTAAGCAACGGAAATGGGAAAAATAACAGAAGAAATATTTTAGCATTTTCCCCTCCCCCTAAAATGTCAGACACCTCCCTCCTTTGGCAAAATGAAATAGAGCCAATTTTAAATACCACTAATACGCTTCGTTACAAATTGTGTTTCAGGCAAGACAACTTTATCAGTGTGTGTTTATTAATGTTACCATAATTCCTAAAAAATAATAAACAATGTTTGTTTGGGTAAAGCCTTTGTAAATATTATCATTTACAATATGCGGCCACACTTAGAAAGACAAGTTAAGCAAGTACTAGTATTTTCTATGAAAATTAAAGTTTTCTAGCTGTCCTTAGTTTTTTCAGTGGCTACACTTTAAGAAAACTGAAATCATAATAGGTGTATTCTTTTTATTTACTACTCGCTGCCTTAGTTCTTGTTTGCCGTATACGCCATTGAGAAAATTTTACATGAGCAATGTTTGCATGTGTAGGTACTGGACCAATGTGTTTTATGAAAACAATAAATTTATTTAAAAAATATTTAAAATAACTCTCACATTATCGAGTTTTACGGTTTTTCTTAGCTCAGTTTGTGTAGAATTTGATTCATAAGACAACTGCATGAAAAAGTCATATTTGACAAGATTGGCGTAAACGGCAAACAAGAACTGGGGGAGCGTACTGTACAAAATAAATATATTCACTTATTCTGTCAATCATTTTTTGGTTAGAGTTTCCTTTTCGAACCATAAAAAGTACAAGTATTGAGTTATTCATAAAAAAAAAACATAACACTATACACCATTAATCTACGTCATTAATTTCGTATAAGTCATTTGTTTGAAATATCTCCATTACTTAAGCCATTAAAAGAATGTCAAAAAATTCATACTTTTCAAGTTTTGCTTTCTCATTTCCTACAGCAGTGAATATTTCTTTGCATTGTATACATTTTTAAAATTGAATGTCAGGAATCACATAACGCTTTTCAGCAACGAAAATCCTTGTACAAGATTACACGTATCCAAGTTGTTCGTTGACATAATATGTCTCAGCTTAAGGCCGGCTTAAGTCTTCTTGTGCTTCTGTTTCGCAAGTAGGAGGCTGTGGGAGGCTGTAAATAGCGTCACGTTAATTAGCGTAAACTAACAGACGTCCTGCGTAAACTTGCGAACGCCCTGCGTAAACTTATAGACGCCTCGCTAAACCAGTGACGCAGGATAAAGGAATTACATAACGCAGTGTTTATTTGCATTGAGACCTTGCGGTAGGCAATCTGCTAAACTTTACGCTAGCACGCCCTAACAGGTGTAATATAACGGACAGTTCAATGTCGTAACATCTGGGCTACAATTTTTTATCATTTCAGACCGGTCCATAGTCCAGTGGTAGCACTTCGGACTCGTGAATGAAAGATTTAAAGTTTGAATTCCGGCGCAGAACAAAAATGTACCATTTACATTTTCAAATTTACTCTTCTCTGTTGTTGAAAAACTCATAAACTTTACCAAAAACTGGTCATCAAAAGCTCCATCCAGCCTTACAGCGACTGGGTCTTGCTTGAGAATTGGCGCTTTGTGGCGACGACCAAGCTCGTAAAAAGTCAGGTCGATAGCACAGTTGTTAGAATGCTTTCATTCCATGCTGATAGCAACGGTTCGATCCCAAGGTGTACTCAACCTGAACGTGGTTGGTGTGAGGCCTGCTCCCTTATCCGTTAAAATAAATAGGTCCCAGATGCAACTCCTTAAGAGATCATGCAGGCAAGAAGTTACATTATATGTGTGGTTTAGTTGCGTTGCATTTGCAAATTAGTTTGAACTGGATAACAAAATGCCTTTTTTATTTAGTGGTCTAATATAAAATGTTGTTTTAATATAAAAATTGGTTCACTTTGCCAATGTCACCCCTGTTTCAGGGAAGGACGGCAAGAGTTGCAAGGCTTATGTTCATTTGAGATTGGGTTTTTATATTGTAGGTCCACATGCGGCATGTGTTAGCGCGAAATTATACATATCTGCTTGTGGGAATGCATTTAGTATAAATCTTAAATGATATATATCTTTGCAGCTTAGATTAGATTAGATTAGATTAGGTCAAAGGTTTCGTGAATCTTTCTATAAGAGCATGATTGTTCCTATCGAGCGTCAATTTATTAAACAACATCCAGTTTCTACGAGCTTGGATAACACTTTTTTCAGCGAAGCACATTTTAAAATTTAAGCTTATTTATTCCTCGCTGAGAATCTAACTTTTAGATTTCAAATCTGAAGCAGAATTTAAGTACTTAACCTCATTTGGCGAATTGATTTTCAAAAGAGATCATTTTTTATCATTTTAATTAAATATATTTTACGTAGGTACCATCATCGGCGATTTCACCTGTTTTATAAAGATGCGAGGCATTATTGATCCAAAAGGTGTAAGGTTTTATTAAAATATTAGTAAAGTTTCTACAAGAGTTTTGTAAACTTTTGTAGGTGAGGCTTGATGAAAAAAGCGTGTTTGAAAAGTTCAAATAAAAGAATGACGACGAGGAGCATACCAAGGGGTTAGTACCTATTTACTTGGACCGGTCCGTAGTCCGTAGTGGCAACACTTCGGACTCGTAAATGGAAGGTTGTGGATTCGGATCCCGGCGGAGCACAAAATATACCATTTATATTTCGAATGTGCTCTTCGCTGAGTTGAAAAATTCATAAACCTTTACCAAAGACCGGTCACTGAAAGGTCCATCCAACCTTACAACAACTGGGTCTTGCTTGAGAATTGGCGCTTTCTACAGCGACGATCAAGCTCGCAGAGGGCTCTTGAGGTGTGATACACACAAAAACAGCGCTCACCAAATAAATCATCCTAATATTATTATATTATTATACTATTTAGTTAAATGAAACTGTCAACTTGACTAAAGTGATGTTTGTAGATTGAGAGCCTCTCGAGAGAAGCTCTACAGACACAAGGGCTGACCACAGTCTAAATATTAGCCATGGAACAAGACAGAAACCTACAATTAACATTGTGAACAGAGCTTTAGACAAATAAACGACATACATTTTCAGGTCTACTGTATAGTTGAGTACTAATTGGTAAAAATGTAATCAAAGTGTCAAATTTATAAAAATTCTGTGTCCCGAGTATAAAACATTTATATAATCTCCCGTCAAAAAATGTATGAAATATACGACGGGCCGCCTAGTGAGTGAATAAGTTTTCGTACATTTTTTTCTGAATAACGTTATCGAGGTGAGCTTATTCCTACAAAAAACGATACGGAAAGTATAGAAATACAATTTTCTTTGATATTTACTTTTATTGTATCAAAAAAATTCATAAAACTAAATTGAGTCGTAACAGAGTTTGCGAGTAAATATCCAAATTTTCAGACCATCCCCAGGCCTGTTCCATTCTGTCTCCAATGTTCTGGGAAACCCTCAAATTGTATCGGGTAAGACTTCAATCTTGGCGAGGGAATTGAATCAATGTTTGTTTCATGGAAGACTCCATCCATCACCAAAGTATAAACTTTACGTATCAACACAATCGTACCGTTTACCAAAAATGTAAAAATAAAACAAAGCCTCACGTGATCGTTAGACTTTTCAATTTTTTTTAGTCAAACGATTTGAATGAGTTTATACGTAAAGTTTTATCCTTGGGGTAGAGGTTGTGTGCGCCTACGATATAATCTGATACAAAATGTAAAACTGCCTCACAGAAAATAAATTGACTGAGAAAAACTTGAAAATAAGAAAAAATGGCATAATACTAACCCTATGTAAACTATATTTGATAGATTTGGGAATGTTTTGAATTTTAAAGATTAAGGAGAAAATAAAACCTTTGTACAATAACATGGAAAAAGGTTACATACTAAAAATATGCTGGAGTGATGTTTTCCGGGATCTGTTGCCGAGGTCTGTGGGAGCTGGAGCTTCCGGACGTTTCACCCATTTCTACGATGGGCTTCTTCTCCAGCTCCAGCTCCCACAGACCACGGCAACAGATCCCGGAAAACATCACTCCAGCATCATCAGCCGGCCGTGTAAGCCTAAAACTCTTATTCATTAATTTAACGTTATCTAGTGGTACAGGCTATGGATTAGTAATCGGAAGGTTGCAGGTTCGATTCCCAGCGGTTAAAATAAAAGCATATTATTCGGTTTTCAAAAGCAGTCGCTGCTACATTAAAATATTTATCCTATTTACAAGTAGGTACTTCCCACGCAACAAGCTGTGTTTTTTTTACAACAATCTTAAAGAAGATTTAGGAAGTACGTGGTTCAAACCAAAACAGCGTTCACCAATAAATCAGTTGGAATTTTTCCACAATTATTGAATGCGAGAACATAATATCAATCTGAATATCATTCTCAGATGTTAATTCATGTTCAAATTCATTTTTAGTAGACATTGACTGAATATAATTTGTATTAAGGATATAGTAAAATAGTTCCTTGGACTGCTACCGAAAGATTAGTTATGGAACTGCATATTGGTTTCCCTTGATGAAGAAAGTATAGATTCGTTTATAATATCGAGTGTATTTCATACAATTCAATCAGATTTTTATAGCAAGACAAAATATTCTTATTCATGCTGCATTTCCTTCTGCCGGGTGTCTCTGGAAGATATTCTGAAGATTTATTCACTCAAACCGCAGGTAGGATTTGTGCATACAAAAATACTAAAAATGCAGGAAAATATATGAAACACTCGACCAAATATAAAGTATAACATTGGGCGGAGTTGCATTCTCAGGTATGAAGTAAGAGCTCAGTATCTCAAGTATACAACTTTACGTTAAACTTAAGCCATAGCATTTCAAAAAATGTAGAGGATCTGAAACAGCGCCTGAAGTGAGCGATGTAGTTTTCATACATTATTGGTACAACGCTATAGTTGAGTTTATGGAAGGTTTTGTGCTTGAAGTACAGTTTGAGGCTTGAAGGCTAAAGCCAGACGAATAAGGAGATTTGACTGCAAGTTGCCTGCACTGATGCTTCGTGCGGTGTTTCTTCATATATTACGAGTATATCTGTTCTGTGTAACTTGTAGTATACCTCTTAGTATATAGCTATTGTTACCCAATATACATAGTATCCTTCTCAGTTCGTCATCCATCTATTCTTGCAACGTATGCTACTTTGGTCAGTCTTTTACCACTCATTCTCTCCTTATGCAGGTACAGACTTCTTTAAATCTTTACTTTGACATTTTCTCTTACACCAATTTCTTCTCTTACAAAGTCATTCCTCACCTCATCACTTCGTTTTATCCCAATCATACTTCATAGATGGTCCTTAATTTTCAAAAATCTATTTTTACATAAAATAAAATTACCAATAATGTTCTAGCTTCTCTTTTACACGAGAAGTTAATTTTTTTTTTACAGAATGGGGGGTCAGCCTCATACCAGCCTATAAATCATGGAATATAGGTTGGCAAAACTCATCTACGTAGTATGCAACCATAAAAAAATCAAATGAACCAATATACCATTGGGAATAAAGGTCATTTCATTTATATCATTATTTTAATCAGGTAAATAATGTAGGTAGGTATAAGTTTAAATACCTGTCAACTGAATTGTTGATAGTCATACAACCATAATATAAAGTATAAACATGTGATTAGTTCGAAATTCAAATGAACCAATGGAAAACGTCGGGAATATCAAGGTCATTATTGCCAGCATTAAAAATATTAATATGTTTCCTGTTATGTAAAATGAATATTATAAAATGTCATCTACGTACTAATATATAGCCATAAAAAAAGATTTGTTCCAAATTCAAATGAATCAATATATTATGTACCTACCATTGGGAATCAAGGTAATTTGATTTCTATCATTATTTTAATCAGGTAAATAATGTAGGTAGGTATACATTTAAATACCTGTCAACTGAATTGTGAATAGTCATACAGCCATATAAAGTATAAGCATGTGATTCGTTCGAAATTCAAATGAACCAATGGAAAACGTCGGGAACATCAAGGTTATTATTGCCAGCATTAAAAATATTTAATATTGTTATCTGTTAGGTAAAATTAAAATAATATTTGTTAACAATTACAAGATAAAAAGAAAAACAACTTTTTTTTCGATTACTATGAGTTGTTGTTAACAATTCTTTAGCCAAAAAAAAGTAAGAATGTTTCGTTCGACATTCAAATCGACCAAAGGAATACGTCAGGAAATCAGATTAGTATTGACAGTATGGATAATAAAGTGGATTACTTATTATATTATTGAGGTTGGCACAATAAATTCCGCACATTTAAAATAGGGAGCAATAATGGTACCTCACGTAGCTGTGTTGCTGAGCAAAACGATAACCAATATTTGTATTAATGTTCACCAAGGATCCTATCATATAGATCTGTATGTGACGTTTCTATAATAATCTATAATCTAAGTTGAAAAGATATACGTCGGTGTTATGGCAGAGGGGTAGAGTCGCATGTTTGACTAGCGTATTTGGAACAAATAACGTTGGTTCGAATCACGTCTGGCCCATTTGACCATAACTTCGACCCAAGTTTCGACTAGTAAAACAGTAAAAAACTGCACGTTCAAATTCAATCAGAGCGTTTTACCAAAAATATACAGAAACCAAAAAAGGAGGTCAAGTGGGCCGATCTTTCTAGCATGTTTGGAATATAACAACGTTGGTTCGATCCCCGCCTGGGTCAGTTGACCATAACTTTGACCCTGGTTTAACAAATGTAATTGGGTAAGTATAAAATAAACAATAATGTAAATATATTTAAGTGTTGATATATTAACACAGTGAAAGTCCATTTTTAATTATTTAAAAATTCAAATGGGTACAACATAAGTTTAATTCACTTATTTATTTCTTTTAAAAAAGCCACACCCATTTGAATTTTTAAATAATAAAACAATAATAAATTATTAATTGATGATATTAATACCTGCTTCTGGCCAGGCAGAATAGGTTGGTAAAATACATTCCTCTTCACAAATCTATTCAACAAAAAAAAAAAAAAAACGAAAAGGGTACACGAAAAGCGATCGTTTAGTTTACACACATGTATGGGTAGCCCCTTATAAGTTTGATACCTGGGGTGAAGATAGTAAGACACGTACACGGATACCACTGCTGAAATAAAATGCAGATAAAGAGTGAACTGTTCAACGCGGACCGGCTAAGTCACGAATGTAAGAGATTGTTGAAATATTCATTCTTGAGGCGAACAATACTCGTAAGGCTGTTGATGATGATTTTTTTAATAGAAACATTATTATGTAACGTGGTGTGAAAAAGTGAGATGAAATAGATTAAGGAAGCGAAAAATAAGTTATTCATAATGAGCCATGTTGAGACTTATTGTAGCTAGACACATATTGTAGCTAGTGAAATGACAAACAGGCAACTGAACAGCCAGTGGCGAAGGGTGCCATACAACTCGATTCCCATCGGCTTCCCTTTTAAAATGAGGCAAGAAAGTACTAAAAAAATATAGGCACAAAGTAAAAAAATACATTTAAAATTAAAGAAACAATACGTATTTTTTCCCCATTGAAACCATGCAGGATACTTTATCATTTTTGCCTCATTTTAAACGGGAAACCGATAGGAATATTGTGAACCGCAGGCCGAAAGATTAAAATAAAAAATATACAAAAGGCCTAAGAATAGTATGAAAAATCAACCAAATTACTTTCTTCTTTTTGGTGTAACAATATGTACTCAATTAATATATTTGTTATTAAAAATAGCGTCATTGAAATTGCTTATAAAATTTAATGTATAGTATAGTAGTGCCATTAAAATAATACACTGCGATCCTAAGACACCAGTAACCTTTATCTTTTTCTGGAATACAAAATATTTAAACGGACAGTATACCTTGAATACTTTATGGTCACTAACTTGGTGCAGCTTCGTGCATTTTATTGGACAGCCAAATACGAGTAGATATTTTATAAATATTTTGCAGCGTCAAACTTTTGCTTCAAAGTCCTTTGTGCTCCGAATAAGGTAAGGATATACAGAGCTACTCTCTTTGTTTTGTTTATAAAATATTAACTTATTTTGTCTTTCTTCTCAGACATGCTATTCTTTAAAGTAAATATTCTCCATAGTAAAAATGTAAAAATGATGTCGAAAGACTGCACACATAATCAACCGTTTATTTGTTGCTACTACTTTGTTTGTAATATTGAAAATTGTGTTTTTTATCCATCACTTTTCCTATCTGTTTTTTAGGAAAAATCACTTTTTTCTTCATGTAAAAACGTGCATAGGGTCTTCAGTAATGGAATATTTTAGCGGTAAAGGATTGTTTGATATTTAATACACTTTTTAATTGTTGATTGTTGATAATTAAATGCACAATTCAAGTTTTAGAGACTAAGTTTTTTCATTGGATGTGCGTGTGTAATAAAATATTAAGATGGTTTATTTAGTGAGTGCTGTTTTTGTGTGTTAAATTAACCCATTAAAAATACGTAAGATTGGATGAAAATGAAATTCGTGTGTTGTGTATAGTTATGTAGCTACAATTTGTTTTAATTCATAAACAGCCATTTTTTTTCTTCCAATGACATCACAACTTTCCTTAAGTTCTTAGTTCCATGTTTTTCTTCTTTAACTCCACCGTCTTTTAGCTACAACCTCCCAATTTGTCACATTGATGGCTGATGTATTCTTGCAGCATCCTCCCATCACAGTTTCGGCTTTTCTACTCCTTTCTAACATCCTGGATATCCATTTACCTAGTATCCTCTTTGGTATCAAATGACCTTACATGGTATTTGGAAATTGAAATTCCTGATGAAGCATGAAAATTATACTATCTACTACTAGAGTATTGAGTTACTATAAATAATGCTAGTTAAAACACTGTTGAAACAGCAGCTTATATAAAATATGGAATAACTAAATTCCAAGGTAATAGCTGTTAAAGTGAAAATTTGTTCTCCTCTATTCCGATACGAGATCAGGTATCGACGAAGTTTGATTGCATTTTACTCCGAACACAAACACGAGAGGTATTAACACTTGTATGTGCTTTCACAACGTTACGAGCTGAAAACTTTAAAGTTAGACAGCGATGTTATGTGTGAATTTCATAAACAAACACGTGAGTTAACTCTTTTATGAAAATAAAACTCCTTTTTTACATTAAGATTTGCTTGATTGAAATATTAAAAAACACACAAAATACATTCAATTTTTTTCCAAAGCAGCACATCGATTTTCTTTTAATTCTTTGAACAAAATATTTTTAATCCTTTCATCATTTTCACTATTTTACATATTTTATCTTATATAATTACTTTTTATGTATTTTCCATGTTTGTTAATTCCATATTGACAACAACATCAATATTTTGTAGTTTGTCTTATTAATACGTTAGCTAATGATGAAAATGTTTTAATATCAAATGTTGTGGAAAAACAAAATCATCTGCGGAAATAACAAATCTTAAATCTAAAATGCCAGCAAATAATAATTATTAAAGAAACCCGATGGATTTGACAAAAATGTGGTGTCAGCTTTTATGTAATGTGATAAGAAAGCACAACTTTCTTATCGAACGTCAACTGACAATGAATCTTAAAAACATTATCTGGTTGAATTGAATACAAACACAACTATCATATTTTAATGCACAAACTTGTATTCTCTGGCTCTGTGAAGGCGCTCCTACGGCGTAAGATATTTCCTTACCTCCCACACATTAATTCTTGCAGCTCCTTCCCAGCTTCTATACTAATTGTCTCAGAAAAGCGTTAAAGTTTGCAAACTCCTGTGGACGTCTCGGTTCCGTGCTAAGCGAGCAGATACTCTCAGTAGAAAGCTTTACGTATAAACTCAACCATATCGTTGCACCAAAAATATATGCAACCTAAAACACTCACTGGGAATACTTGGTATTTCTTGGTATACACTTTGAGTAAGTTTTCAGATTTATACTTGGGGTAGACATACCTTACATGGAGGAGTTTTCTTATGTCTGCCTAGTTGGGAGGCTTTACTGCAGAGCACACAAGGAGCCGCGTGAAATATTGCTCCAGAAATGGCACGGAAACTGGATAGGCACAGCTTTTACAGACAACTTTGATAAAACATAATTTAAATATTATATCACATTTTTTCAGAAAATCTGAGACATGCATGAGTTGACAAATATTAAGGGGACTTTAAGAAGAATGAAAATCCCTTTAAATTATGTAGTCATTACAATTTACCGAGATGATTGAAACACTTTACCTAGATGAACAATTTAAACCCTCAAAAGGAGCTTAGTAGATTTTTGCACCGTAACTAAACTCACTTAGAAGAAAGTGTTATTCCAACCATCTGTTTCGAAGTTATGCAGGTTGAAATAAATACATGATATGATTGAAATATTATTTAAATTTAAATTGTTTTTAATTTTTAGAAAATAAAACGTTGTTTTCGTTACCAGCGTCCTGTTTATCCTTTATCACATAATTATGTTATGGCTAAGGGAGTTAAGTGGCTGATCATTCTAGCATATTTGGAATAGAATAACGTTGGTTCGATCCCTGCTTGGGTCTCTTTACCATAACTTTGATCCTTATTGAACAGATGTCATTGGGTAATTATTAATTAATAATTCATTAAAATATACGATAATGAATTATTAATTGATGATATAATTACTTGTTTCTAAACAGATGATCTGTTTAGAAACAGATGTAAGTCACAGTCATTCTGCCTGGTTTCTGGCCAGGCAGAATAGGTTGATGAATTACATTCCTCTTCACAAAACTATTTAAAAAAAATCACGTCACGTTTATTGTAATTCACCAACCTATTCTGCCTATCTAGAGCTAGGCAGAATAGGTTGGTAAATTGCATTCCTGTTCACAAATCTGTTTTTTTTTTAAATCACGGCACAATAAAGGTACCTGCTGAGGATGTTGGTTACAACATTATGCCTTAAAATGACTGATTATTATGATGTTCATTAGGTATCGAAGCAAATATTGAACTCGACCATCATGCCATCAGAACTCTTAATAGTAAATTTGATTGGAAACATTTTCATTGACGAAAATAATTATTATTAGTTGACTTTTCTATTGTACGGTATTGGGTTCCGGGCGCGGCGGGGTGCGGACCCCTGAAAAGTTGGATAATTGAAGTGAAGGGCCGCTAATTCAATATGCCGTGATTGCGTAATTAATAAAACTGGAGAGCGCAAAGTAACCTAGGCGAAGTCCTACTGAAACAATAATTATACTGATGAAATAATCATGTCTGGTCCGAAAGACAAAAGGTGCTCGAATAATTTGAATGTGTAAAGAAGAGGACGACTGTCATTTTGAGAATAAATATTCTGCATAAACTATGTAACCTTTATTTTACACATTAATTTTTCCTCTTTGCAAATGAATTTCGAATGGTCTGAAAACTGCAATATTCATACTTTGAGCATCTTTTACATTTTTTATTACTACTTATTAGATCTAAAGCGGTTATCTTAGGTCTACTTATTCTGTTGTTGTTGGCTCGAGGTATGTGAAAAAATATTTTTTGTTCAGAAATAGAAAATTTGTTACCCATATATCACTTTGAAAAATATGACAAAAAACGCAACTACCCAACTAAGCTACACATATAGTGCAACTTCTTGCCGCGTTAAAACCGAAGGGGTCGCATGTGGCGAGTTGAACCTATTTATTTTAACAGGTAAGGGGGCCGGTCTTACGCCAACCACTTCAGTTAAAGTGGGGGTTTCCCAGCTCCCGAGAGGGCTGGTACTCATTTCTTGTGAAGGCTGAGTAAACCTTGCCGGTATTTTATTTTGTAGTTTTAAATAAACACCAAAACGGGAAATCATTTCTGACACCCTTGGTGGGATTCGAACCCGAGCTCACTGCATGGAATGCAAGCACTCTACCAAATATCTGAAGAAGGTAAGTGTCCCTATTTAAAAATATATTTCTGTGCCTCCTGTGAAAAGTGATACAACTCGAGTTATACCCTTTTTGAGATTTTTATATAGAAATAATCAGAAAAAAATTAGCGATTTTTTGGTCTTACTCACATTCTTCTATCTGCTATAGTTTAGGAAATATAACTGGCAGGATTTAGGCAAAAAAACGTGAAAAGTGATATAAGTCAAGTTGTATCCCTTTTAGTAATTGATCCACACATTGTTTTTTACAAATCTATCGTGAATATTGATACATCTCGACTTATATCACTTTACACCAATTTTTGACTGGAATTTTAGCCAAGTTATACGATTCAGGTAAATTATGAAAATACTACTATTCTAAGTACAACAATTGTGTCTTTGGGGTAGTATTTTTATAATTAGTTTGAGCAACATTCTGCCTGGACCATTATCTTATGAGTTATTAAATTTAAAAAATATTAAGCTTTTTGTGTATCACTTTACTCAAAGACATCTTATAGGTGCAATATAATATAACTCGACTTGTATCATTTATCACGTAATAAATGATACAAGTACAGGCAAAAAAAAGGTACAACTGACAGAGTTTAATAAATTATTTGTAAACTATAATAGTAAACATAAAAATTAGAATGCACAGTGAAAGTGAATGTTTTTATCTACAAAATAAGGTACTTATGTGTAACCTAGCCCACTTAGTTCATGAATTAGAATTTTTTAAATCTTGTTTTTGCTCTCCTGTAAAATGATGATTTTTGAGTTGTATCACTTTTCACAGGAGGCACAGATTTAAAAACATGACAGGTAGGTAGCTTCTTTGTATTTAACTATATTTGTATGTACCTACCTTCTTAGATACAAAAACGAATTGAGGTAAAAAAGAAAAAAAGGTTTTGGTTTTGATTAATCTTTTACCTACTTCACATGAATTCATGAGGCATTTTAATATTTTATTTTCTTCAAGAAATACAATTGAAAGAAACAACTTTATAATTGGTTACAAAATGCGTAAAATTATGGATTATACGATATATTTCACAAATTCACTTTCCATCGTCCGGTACAAATTGTTACAATTATTTTCCGTTGAAAAAAAAATCCTCATTCCTTATAAATAAAAAAAGTTGTAGATTTGTTATTATTTGTATTTATAATAGGCACTAATATTCAAATATTTTTGAAACATTTCTTGAGAGCACACAATTCTACGAGCTACCGTTGAGCAAAATAAATCTAAATCATATTTTCAATGATACCAGATTTAAAGGACGGCCGGATGTAAAAGATCAATACCCTTGGAAATAGCCTGGAAATTTCTTTGCCCTCTTCATTAATAATTATGAATGATGATCCGTCAAAATATATCCCAGATTACGAAAGTCAGAAAACGTAAATGGATTCTAATCCGTAATGAGATCTCTTCAAAAGAAAGCAGGTAATATTATTTACTGCGGAATTTTATATCCACCTATCCATTATTCGGTAGGGTTTTATGATTTAGGTGGGTGCATTATATATTTTAACCTTTTTCAAGCTTAGTTTATTGAAGAAAAAAACCATTTAACTTATTAAAGAAACCAGTTCCTCAGATAATATATCATGACCATTTTTTTAAAAGATATATATACAATTCCCCAATCTATTTTTGTCCGGCCTGAATTTAATGAATTAATAATTTATAATTATACAATGCCATCTGTTGAACCAGGGTCAAAAAAAATAGTTAATATGACACGACGGGACTCAACCTTGCGCTTGTTTTAATGACGCTAATTCGAGTGCCAACGCTTTTGCCCTAAGCTAAAGGGTCGACAATTATTACAAAAATAATATTATACTGAAATAATGACCTAGTCCAGCGTTTCCTAACCTGTGGTCCGCGGACCCCTGGGGGTCCGCGAATGTATGTGTGGGGGTCCGCGGTCTCATCTCTGGACCATTATTAATAAAATATATGGCACCAAAAGTCTCGTAATCGCTACGCTTACTCATCACGACGAACGTGCGACAGCGCCGACAGCGGGCGGAGTACTTGACTTACCGAAGTGAGTGAAAGAAGTGCGTGCGGGCAGTGCGGGACGTGACTCTTCTCTTCTCCCTAGGCACCGCCCTCGCCCCGCGCCCTACACTTGCATCCGGCGCTCGCCCGCGACTTGTTAGTGCGTGTTTCGTTTTGTGTTGCGTTGGACGTTGAAGATAAGTGCAACGAAATTACGTTTTTCGAGTGATTGTTACAATGAAACGCTGGTTAAAACCAAATGACTTCGCTTCAGACGAAGCAAATGAAAGACCGTCGACTTCGAAGATCAAACGTCGTAAGTTTTGTGACGAATACTTAAGTTTCGGTTTCACAAGTACCAATTTAAACGGTGAAGAAAGACCTCAGTGCGTGATATGTTACGAAGTTTTGTCGAATGAGTCGATGAAACCGGCCAAACTCTGACGTCATTTAGAAACAAAACACCAAGAGCTTCGTGAGAAATCTAAAACTTTTTTTAAAACTAAAGCTTCGGAATTAGAACAAAGCAAAAAAACAATGATTAAGACGGCTACTGGGACCAATAACGAATGTGCTGTATCAGCGTCCTACCAAGTGTCTTTGTTAGTTGCAAAAAGTGGTAAGCCCCACACTATTGCTGAAGAATGAAGAAAGAACCGTGCGCTAAAATTATGGTTTCGGCTATGTTGGGAGACAAAGCTTCAAAAGAATTGGACGTTATTTCGTTATCCAATAACACAGTGAAGAAGAGAATTGATGAAATGTCAGGAAATGTTAAAGAGCAGCTGATTTTGAACATTAAACTGAGCACATTTTATGCTATGCAATTAGATGAGAGCACAGATATTAGCAATAACGCGAACTTGCTTGCATATATTGTTCGTTACGAACACAACGACAGCATAAGTGAGGATTTTTTATTCTGTATGCCTCTGCCTTCGCACACTACAGGTGAAGCGATATTTGAAGTGTTGAACAACTTTATGTCCACTCATGAAATAACGTGGGATAAATGTGTGGCAGTTAGCACCGACGGAGCTCGGGCTATGACCGGTACACGAATAGGACTTCAGGCGCTCGTAAAGAAGATGAATCCATCTATTATCTGGCATCATTGCTGCATTCATAGGGAGGCGTTAGCTGCTAAAAATATGACAGAAAAATTGAAAACAGTGTTAGACGACATAGTGCAGGTGGTGAATTTTATTAAAGCTAGGCCTCTAAATTCCCGTATTTTCAGTATCATTTGTGAAGAAATGGGAAGCATTCACAAGCAGTTGTTATTGCATGCTGAAGTGCGTTGGTTGTCTCGTGGCAAAGTAGTGTCGCGTGTTTTTGAATTGAGAGATGAGATAAGAATGTTCTTTTTGAAGAATTCTGCAGGCAGCGTCAATAAACATGCTGATCACTTCAATGACTTTGAATGGCTCACAATGGCAGCATATTTAGCTGATATTTTTAGTGCTCTGAACGAGTTGAACTTAGGTTTACAAGGGAGGGATAATAACATCTTCCAAGCTGAAGACAAAATTGAAACGATGGTAAAAAAGCTTGACCTTTGGACAAATCGTACAATAAAAAAAATATATAATCACTTTCCTACACTGTCAGCGTTTTTCGAATCCTCTGGTGGAGCGATGTTACCAACTCAAGTACAAGACGAAATGATCAAACACCTCCGCGCTTTAAGGTCTTCGTTTCGGGATTATTTTCCAGTACCCGACAAAAATAAACATTGGATATTAGACCCTTTCAACACAGATGTCACTGATATTACTAGCTTGACAACGACACAAGAAAACCAACTAATAGAACTATCTTGTGATTCAGCTTTGAAACGTAATTTCAAAGAATCCTCTTTATCAAGTTTTTGGGTGAATGTAAAGAAAGATTATAAGGAAATATCAGAAGAAGCACTGAAACATTTGCTGCTTTTCTCAACCACATATCTCTGTGAAAAGGCATTCTCTGCTCTTGTATATACTAAAAACAAATACAGAAACAGATTACAAGTGGAATCCGATTTGAGATTACAACTTAGTACTAACATCAATCCGAATATTACTAATTTAGTTGCAAAAAAACAACACCAACCTTCACATTAATCAACGTGAATCTTGATGTTGATGTTGTATTTTTGTATTTGTAATATTAAAATAAATGGTCCGAAATTTATTTCTGTTTTTTTATTAAGGGGGTCCGTGAAAAGTCTGCTTGATTTCCTAGGGGTCCGTGGCTGAAAAAGGTTAGGAAACGCTGACCTAGTCTATTGGTTAATACTTTGAACTCGTATTTGATGGTCGCTCGATTCTTAGCGAAACACATTTCTTTAAAGCACTTTTGGTTTGAAATTTCAAGATTTTTTTTACCTTTATTGAAGAACAGTCACAAAAGTTCATTTAGTCTTATATCAACTAGGTTTTTGAAAACTTAGCGCTAAACAGTCACTAACAAGTATGCAGTTAGCTCTTGAGTTGTGATTCGCAAAAAAACAGCGCTTTCTAAATAAATCAGCCCTGACATTCATTCATAATTACAACAATAATAATATATTGTTGAGAACAGCTCATGATAGATAAATAATTTCTTTAACAAATTGAACATGTAAGAATATTCCTATCGACGTGTGAAAATATCATACATGTCAGGTTTATTTCCGGCCAAAATAAATGTAATGGTTACTAATATGCCTTCTCAAGAAATGAGAACCATAGTTCTTGGGGGCTTAAAAACCTCCACTTTTACTGAAGTTGTTGGCGTAAGGCAGACCCTAATAATAAAAGGGCCTGCCTATACAATAGCATAGTTTCGCTTTATTTGCGTTAAATACCATTTTGGATAGAAATCATTTTTAAATTTAATTATATCTATAGTATCATAATTCTAATACGAAAGTAAAATCTTTCGAAAGATGTTTACTGCTCCGCTATCGCGACATGTAGGGTTCCATAAAAGTCCCATTCTCCCTATGCACGGCTCTTCTGTAATTTGGTCACGTGAGAATCGGAATCGAAAAAAAAACAAAGAGTGTTTTCTAACAAACAGGCGAATACTCGTATGTTGATTATTCACAAAGTAGGAACATTCCGCAGACATAAGCGCGGTACGTGGTTTGCTAAGAGACTATCAGGGGGACAATGTGGGCATCCGATCGGAAGCAAAATATCACAAAACGAAGAAACCCGAACCAGGTTTTGAAACCGACTTATGTACTAGTTTTCCGTAAATTAAGGATACTGATTATTTTTATTTGGCGATTTATTGAATCATTTCCACAAGAGGTGTCATTGCACGGTGATTTGAATGTTGTATAAAAACTGCCATTTGCACTTTGGAAGCCCACATTAATTCTAAGAACCTTTGCACCAACTGGCACTATTTTCTTCAAAAAGAGTAGGATAAGCAAATATTTTTTTGTATGCGTATGAGATGGGAACTTTGCAAATCTTGGTACAAAAATATTTCAAGCATTGATTGTTTTTGTTTTTATATTTTGTTATTCGTTTTCAAATGAGTGCTGGTCTTAACGCTTGTTTTTTTTTCAGAATAATCTACATTATTCAATTTATTTTCAGTTTATTATCAGAATGGTCTATTTCCACTAGATTCGAGTAGGTAATTTTATCCAATTCAAAATAATTATCAACGAAATTTAAACACACTAAGGTACAAGTAAGGTCAAGCGTTTCGCCCGTTTGGTGTTGAATGCCATTCTGAAGTACACCCTGGCCAGAAAGCACTCTGGCTTGTGTTCACCAGACACCACTCTGTAGCTACTTCTAACCCTGTTCCCGAAGCGCCAGGAGGAGCAAAGAAAGCGAGAGGATGAGAGGAAATAATGAAACCCTCTGTGTCTCTATCCTGGACGTGACGCAAAACTCAAATTGCCTTATTTCATTAAATAAACTTTATAATATTACATTTCCGCAGTGAACAGTAGAGCGGGGCAGAGGCACGCATTTAAAGTGAGCCGCGCGGGTAGAGATGCCGATACAAAACGAAGAAATTCGATACAATCAGTAAAATATTCGAAAATTATTTAATTCACTAATCTATTTAACGGCTAGTGATGCTTTGATTGATAAGTTTAAATATATATTTAAAAAAATACTTACAAAATGTGTTCATGCACCTAAGTATACAGCTTAGGACCTTATTAGTGTTTGGATCTATATAAAAAAAAAATAAAGTAAATTGACAAATAAATAAATATTGATGTTAAATTTTAATATAAGAGCATGTCTACCTAAATTCACGTTCACATACGCTGCGGGTACACTTAAAAAAAAAACGAATCTCAAATCAACATAAGCCCGAGATTTCCACTGCTTTTCCTTGAATCATGGGTGATCTTTAATTATCATAAGATTGGTTCCGAAAAAAACAGTTTTTACTTATTTTGTTGGGTGAGTAATGAATGCCGATCACCTAAAAAAAATCTTTAACCTGATTTGGATTTGATCCAAGAATCCCCATTTAGAAATTAGAATCTTAAATATTTTACAGGTCACCAAAGAACTAGATCACATTTTTTATATGACTGCAGCGTCCGAGACGCGTTTTATACACTTATTTTGGAGACCCTACTTTCCGCTTTTCGGGCCCAATAGTGTGGAACCGACTACCGCCTACTGTGAGGAAGCCAAAAACTGTTGGTATCTGTTAAGGGTCCCTAAGCACGCCTCTTTTAAAAAAATCTTACCCATAATGTGAAAGGACCGTTGAGGAGTAACAGTTCTTCAACAGTGCCTTCCAAATGAATTATCCTTTTATATATTTAAAAAAATTTAATAGATTAAAATAGTTTAAATTATTTTAATCTATTAAAATGAACTTTCACGAAGTAACTGCCAAAAACCTAGATAATATAAAAAAATTTAATATATTATTTCAATTTTTAATCTCAAAACTGTGATAAAGCATTTGGCGAGCGGTAAATTCTTGTAAATTTCATGCAAACATGCCAATTATTGATAAAAACACAATGGCAGAATAAATGATTGCAAAAATACAAAGGATAAAATGTATGGAACTAAATCTATTTAAAAATGCATGAATGGTAGACTTACTCAGAATAAAAAATAACACAGTAACAAATATGAAATTTAGAAATTTGACTTATCACAAACACGTTATTTTATAGGTGTACGTAAAACTAATATTTACAAAAACATTTTTTTTTAAATTCATATAACAATTCACGTAAAATAATCATTTGAATGTTGAATAAAATGTAAAAAATTGACATAAATAAGTATAATTTATGCATTACAAAACATATCAAAATTTGCCGGTTACGATGGTTTTCAGACCTGGAAAGAATGAATAACTAGAAAACAATAAAAAGGATCTTCTCAACATAGCCCAGTGGTAGAAGTGTTGGCAGAAAAAAATGGTATTGTGAGCTCTGTGCGGGACCAATTGGCCACGAGAAGTGATGGAGCGGCAAAGGTGGAAGCAAATTCTCGAAGAAATTAAGATCCACATCGGTTTGTAGTGCCAATGATGATGATGATTTAGCCTAAAATTGTCAACCTAGCTTTTTCTGAATTGACGGTGGGTATCAAATAAATCAAGACCTTAGAGATACGATCTATACATAAACGTCTACAAAGTCTATAATGTATATTATACGTTGTAAATATATCTGAGCACATACGGGGCTATTCTTAGACGTTTACATCGTCGGTTGAGCCCACGCTTTGACAAACTAATGGTACCCGCGCTGGAAGTTTCATCAGCACGGTCATTCTTACCTACCCAATTTTGTAATCTTTGTATGAAAACAAATGAGCTGTTCACTTGCGGCCATCTTGGATTGACAGGTGTTTATACAAATGCATCATTAGTTTGTCAAAGCGTGGGCTCAACCAACGACTAAAATGTCTTAGAATAGCCCCGTTAGAATTCATCGTTAGTGTAAGCCTACAAGCGCAAACAGTTTTACACATGCCGCGTCTGTAATTATAAGTAAAAATAAAACCTATTTAAACATTATCAGAGAAACTAAAACCCTAGCTGTTTTTCCCTGAAATAAGGGTGACATCAATAAAGTGAACATTTTTTTTAGTATGGTTGATCGCAGCCTCAGACTAACCTTCTCGTGTAGGAACTCATTAATTTTCAAAAATGCAAGACTGGGGAAAATAGTACCCAGCGTTTTCTAAATTGGCGGTGGGCAACAAAGACAAAAAACCTTCGATGAGTGATTCATACATGACCCGTGCATGATATGATATGCACGAAAATAATATTAATTTTACTATTATTCGAATCTGAAAAAAATTCGAAACTTGCCACTCTCTACACCGATACATTTCACTATGTACCGGACTTACATTAAAATAATACATTATCCGCTCCTCGATATAACAGTTTGGAATGGCTGCGAATTTCAACACTTATTTTAAAACGTGAGTTAATATGAAAGTAAACTTTAACGCCTAGGGGATGAGATATTATTTTCCTGAATTTAATCGCGAAATTTATGAACTTCCACATCTTGAGGAAGTATCGATTCCCGAGAGAATTTTTTCGGCGGGCTGTCTTTTAATCTATTTATAACATTCTCTCTGGATATTTTTTATGAAGATAATCCGATATCCCAAATCTTATGTTATATAATCTTTCATTTGTAACATATTTTCATTTTCGATTCTTATTTCTCAGTTTTATGACTAAACAGACGTTTTTATATTTTTATATGCATTATAGCACAGGTTTCTATCCTTATATTATATTAACTGAATAATAACAATGATCCTTAAAATTCAACTTTTTCTGAACTGTGATATAACAATTCAAAGAGACAGTGTGTGTTGTTCAAAATGTTTTTTTTCTAAGCTATATTCATCTTTGTATAAAATATGAATATAGCTTTGTCTTTAGTGCTCTTTCATTTTTGCAAAATGGAAACATATTACACAACGCAGCGTAACTTCAAATATAGTGCAATTTCTCACCGTTTTGTACTTAAAGGGTACATATATCAGCCGTATGAAAACACAGATGGAAATCTAAGATTTGTAGAAAACTGCCTTTGCTTTTAAATTAGCCATTCTATGTTTTTTTATGCATTAGCTTCATGCGTTCATGTCTTTATTCGCTGATAAAGTAACGCTGTGAGTAGGTATATTTGGAATTCATACTAAGATTTGTTTGCCTTCATTCAAAATTATTTTCTTTGATATTAATAATGATATGTGAATATGGATAGCACATAAAGTTATATGTACCTCCTTACCATAATCAATTTATTTTAATGTCACATTGAACAAAAACCGTAGAATTACCGTTTTTTCGATCGATCGTCGATAATGAAGATAAAGTGTTTTTTTAAATTCCTTGTAAAACTCATCCAGCACAAAATTAATTATAATGAAGTTAGTTTCCATTACGCCTCAACGAGGCTGAGCGTGATTTTTAATTTTGATTGATATTCTGTTATCAAATGTCTGTTTTGTCGAAAATTGAGTTTTGAGGTCCCACGCCCCGTGATTTATGGTTGTTGGAGTTTCACTTTAAAACATATTAAAGTCTTGTTAAGTTTGACGGGGTTTCGGTTTTGATTCAAACTCAAAAATAAAAGTTTTTCCCAGTAGATACCTACTATCCAAAATCCATATCAGAAAAGATACGAACAGATAAGTATTATTAGGCTTTCATGGCCGGCTTCAGATGATGATGATGAGGATGCAGCATCCATTCTTCCAGGCTTGTAGACCATGGTTCAGTATTTCTTCTCAGAAGGCTGCTTTTTTATTCTTAAAAGACCATGGTCGACAAGCCCGGAAGAATGGATGCTGCATCCTCATCATCATACGAACAGATATTTTCTTTTAATTAAAAAAAATGAAAATAAACTTTGTTTTATTCTACTATGTAGTTTTATCTACTATGAAGTATTATACTACTATGTATTTACATATTTTCTCAAATACTTAATCTAAGTTCAATCTTTCTAAGGAACATCCTTAAATGCAAACTGGAGATTTTTATTACAAAAGACAAAACTACAAGTGAAAAAAAAACCTCAAATAACACGCACATTCTTGTAAAGTGCAACTTCTGAACGCGTTTTCAAAAAAAGAATTGCATATGACGAGTGTTATTTATTTTCACACATAAGGTGGCTAGTTTTACGTTAACCACTCAACTTGAATTTGAGAAGTGGAGGCTCCCGAGGGAGCAGGTCTTCATTTCTTGTAAAGGCTGAATAAGTTATGCCGAATTTTGATTTACCTATGCTTTGAAGTGAATTCCGTAAAATAAATCTTTTACATCCACACTAGAAAACGAACCGTAATCTGCTGATTTTGATCGCAAAACTTTTACTAACAGGACTATCGCTCGGACAAATAACTTTTAAAATTGAAAAAAAAAAACATTTTTAATATATAAATCATCTAGTTTTTTCAAATGAACCTTCAATGGAATCATACGCTGAAAAATGATAATTATACGGGCTTTTGGATGCGTAATTCTGCACACAATGACCAATCAATCAGATTCAAAATCAAAATATGCATCGGTTTGAAGTTAGATTAGTTGTTAAGGTAAATATTTGTCAATTTGAACTTTTCTGGGCTGGAAATCTCATTATCACGGTTATTCTTACCAAATATCGGTAATATTTGTATGAAGACCTGTAAATCCAAGATGGCCGCAAGTGAACAGCGTATTAGTCTTCATACAAATATTACCGATTTCGGAAGGGAAGAATTACCGTGGTGACCCATACTGTAAGAAGTGGTTCACTTTGCCAATGTCACCCCTGTTTCAGGGAAGGTCGGCAAGAGTTGCAGGGCTTATGTTCATTTGAGAATTGGGTTTTTTATATTTTAGGTCTACATGCGGCATGTGTGAGCGCGAAATAATGCGTGTCTTCTTGTGGGAATGCATTTAATATGAATCTCAAATGATACATATCCTTGCAGCTTAGATTTAGATTTAGTTGAGATTTCCAGCCCTTGATGTGCATATTTTTAAATTCATTCTCGCAAACATGTAACTTGTACTAGAGATGTGATCTGTATTCCATCTCGTGGTTTCTAGCAGCAATTATCTCTCTGCAACAGGATATTATTAAGTAATAATGCTAATATATTATAATTACACCTCCACTTACTCAGGCTGATTAATCGAGGATAAAGTTACAGGATTATAATTAACTCGTCAAGCCGCAGGAATCAAGGCCCCCAGAAAATTACCAAGACTTTAAAACATGTCTCCGGCCATAAACAATTATTATCGATACTTGTTTGCGTACAAAATGAAAACTTCAAACACAATGATCCGTGGAAAATTTCAAACAATTCTTTCCGATCTCTAATCTAAGTGGGAAAGATAATACAAACTACATTTAAAATTCATATTAAGTGCATTCCCGTCAGTAGACACGTATAAGTTCGCGCTTACGCATGCTGCATGTGGACTTACAAAATAAAAACGCAATCTCAAATAAAGGTAAGCCCTGCAACTCTTGCCGACTTTACCTGAAACAGGGGGGGACACCGGCGTAAATCTTTAAACTATAATCCAGTCGAAGAAACACAAATAAAAAAGTTTCATTATCTTGCACACACACAATGCAAGCACCTGTCAGTTTGCTTACACATGCGGTAGGTACATGTTCGTACAAAAAGAAAATCTGAATCAACAAAATATACTCAATCATGTCAGCGTTTTGTATAGTGTTTGGAGATTCGTCATCACAAAAACGGAACATCAACCTGGTTTCCGATGGTAAAAAAACCCTCTCAAATTATTTTTCAAGTATAGTTTTACCCACAAGTTTGTATGAAACGTTAGCTAAATCATCTTCGATCAGCAAAAAAAGTTTCAAAAGTAAATAAATCACTAGGATTGCTGCAGTATCTTCCAATCATTTTTCTATTTACGCGATGGAGGGAAATAACGTAATGTTGTAAACTCGGGGTACTTGATACTTTGCTTAAATAATAAGGTTAAAAGCTGTGCAAAAAATATTCAAATCACTTTTATGACTATCACTTAATTTGTTACACAACACTATTAATACATTGTTGTCATGGCAACTCTACAAAACAATACTACGTTAATCATACTACTATCTCCATAATAAACTGTTCCATACAACATTTAAATGTTACTTTGATTAACGTTGTTTGTTATTTTCGTTGTCATAGTAACGAGTTTATCGATAGTGTTGTGTAAGAGTGCAAGAGATGGTTTATTCGATTTTTGAAAATCAACAATTCGAATCCATTTGAAATTAAACAATGAGGTCTGCTCATGTATTTCCATTGACAATTTCAAACGTCACTCATTTGGGTTGCTAGGGAATAGACAAACAAATATTTGTTGTTGGTAGTTAAAGACGGTAACCCCATACAAGTGTGACGTTTGTCCGCTGATAAAAAATCTAACTTTAAATTACCTTGCCTGAGACACAGGTTTTCCTAGTTCAGGCACATGTATTATTTTCTTACGTAAGTTTGCTGGTTTTTGAATTATTATAACTACGAGTACGTTGTTTTTATTACATGTATAACTGTTTGTTTGTCTAATAAAAAATAATAAATAAAAAAAAGCTGCACCCTGTGTAAATCTTCTTTCAAACACTTTTGTGAAAAAATTAGTATTATTATTAATATATCCTCGTTATCTAAATCATGTGGACATGTGTTATTTGACGTTAAAATCCAAATCCATTCTTATAATCTTCACCGAATATTTTTTTCGGATTTCTTTCAAAAAGCTGATTTCTCAAGAATATTTTTTTCTTGTAACGTGGACTTTTTTTTAACACCGGGGAAAAACTCAAAAAAGGCGGTGTCATAAAAATGTTCAAAAATAAATTGAGCATATTTATTGAGTGTGTTTTCCAAAGGACGAGAGGGATCTCAAAGGTCTCTGAAGTAACACAGAGTCTAGCTGACTTAACAAGCCTACATTTTCACTTTCCTTGCTTGTTACATTTCCCAGCGATTTCTTCCAATAATAAAAGTTAATCACTCTGAGACGTGATTTTTCCTTTCACACTTCCATAGTATTCCCAGGCAGGCCATCTATAGACGCAAGTAATTCCAAATTTATCAAGGAACCTATACGTAGATTTGAAAGAGTGTGAAAATTAATACCATTTTTTTTTCTATTGTTAAATAAAAATTATGCTTTTTATAATCTATAATCTTACTTTGAAAGATATATTACATTTAAGATTTATATTACATGCATTCCCATAAGCAAACATATATTGCATATTGTGGACTTATAACACAAAAACTTCTTTTTAAATGAATATCAGCCTTGCAAATCTTGCCGAATTCCCTTGAAATAGGCGTGAAATTTGCAATGTGAAACATTTTTCACAGTATTAATGCTTAAGTATAAAATATGTGTAAAGTTGGTGTTTATCTACATAAATGAATTTCTTTAAAAAAGTAAACATGTTTTGAGACTAATTTGCGAATTTGTGATTGCTCTCATTAATATTTTGATTATTTCTAATTTTTTATACACAATAATTTGCATTTGATGATGTAAATTTGTTCATAAAACCGGTCATACAGTAATTAATTTTACTCAAACTGTAACCAAATAAAAAATAAAAAAAATGAAACAAACACTGTTTGATTAAACTTTTTTCTTTGTTTTTAAACAAATAAAATAAAATAAATTGTCCATGTTTAATTTTTTTTTAAATTGAAGTATAGAGTTTCCGCTGAAAAATTTCATTGATTGATAAATTAATAATTGAATTAATTATATTCTCAAAGTCTTTGAGGTACTTCTCCAAATGATTAAATTTCCGTTCAATGGAGCGTCCCCTTTAATATGAATAAACCTTTGAGTATATTTGTGGAATACGCACTATTTATGAGTAAAATGTCCTGACAATTTTACAAACTATATTACTTTTAAAGCAACACGCTGTGCTGCGAACATGAAAATATCCAATATTATCTTTGCGTTGTCACATTTCACAGACACGACTTTTGTATGAAATTGCGTACAAATTACACTTTGTTCTGTGAAACTTCTTTATGAAAAATTATCCGTTTGTGTGTCTGGAAACGGCCAGCATTTGCACCAACACGTTGCCAATTTTCGAAGCTCGGCGTGGAAGTAAAATAAATAACAACATAAATTCATGGCCGATGTTTCCTTCTACACTGTTGCCTCCACTTGGTTCTAGATATGAAAGGGTAAAACAATAGGATAGCGCAAAACTCATGAGGCACAAAAACAGTTACACAAACAACTGAAGGTACCTCTACGCGAGAGCATTTTTGAGAGTAAATTTGAGTAATACAGAATCAAATGTGGAAATTTAAGTTATTTCCAAAATGCAATACGAGGATTGAAACACAGAAAATCATTTCAACACATTAATATGATCTAAAAAATTTAAGATTATCCCTTTTGATGTTTAGCGTTTTTTTCTCAGGTTTGTTCCAAATGAAAATACTCTCACAAAGGTAACATGATTTTTAGATAGTAAATGATAAATATATAGACACTAATTAACAAAACAGAGTGTGCATTTTAGAGTTGCCTTGACTAAATAACTTAAAAATGGCATAAAAATACAACTAAAAATAAAAATATATAATCCAATTCGGCAGGAAAAAAATATGAAGTAGTATAAATGATTTTCAATTTTTATTTTATCTGATGTTAAGATTGTAAAAATTGCAAAATCCTGCGATTTTATGAATCAACATTTTTTTTTAAACCTGTCAGCCATTTTGGAAATACAAAGATTATTTTTTTAATTCGAAATAAAAGAAATACAAAGTCTAATGTCGTAGAGTAAAATTTATATTGTAAGCTCATCTGAAAAGATAATATCCATTTTTATTCGATACAATATGGAATGGAGTAGCAGTCTTTCTTTATCGGAATACGAAGACCGGAGGAATATTCATTTTATGGGACACTTACTCTAATACGTTTGTTTCCCTACGCATGAAATTTAAATTGTACAAAGTAATAATATTATTTACCCCCTACCCCCGGATCTATCCAGGCACATTTTCAATTGAACCCTTTTTGTGACATGCCCTAATAATGTACACATGTTATTCCGTTTTGCATTATTATAACAGAAAATTAACAAAAATATAGGATGCGCTATACAAATGCGATACACAAAATAATGTTATTTTTTCCATACATCAAGGGTCAAATATTTGTGTGAATACATGAAAATACATTCTAAAAATAATTTCCCAATTTTGATGATTTGTGTTCTTACCTGAATATTGAAGAAAAATGAAAATTGATTATTGGAACAATTCACGAATATTTTTGTTCTTACGAAACAAAATGAGAGATCGATTGTAAAAGTTCAACCTTCATATTGATTGGGCTGTTGAAAAGTAAAAATATGCCTCTAAAGCGTAATAACGATTTGGTTGCACTTCAACTAAACGCAACTAAACTACACATATAGTGCTTCTGCTTGCTTTGCTATCCCCGAAGGATTTTTCATGTGATGAGTGAAACCTATTTATATTTACAGGTAAGGAGATCGGCCTTACGCAAGCCACTTCAGTTGAAGTGGGTATTTGCCAGCTCCCAAGAGGGCTGGTACTCATTTCGTGTGAATCATTTAAGTGAAATAAAAACATGTTTATTTTTTAATTACTCATTTAAATAAAATACCAAACACACATTCTACATATTTTATTTACTTTTTCTATCACCCTTTGGGTAGAATGTTTTTTTGTATGCAATGTACCTATTCGAGGAAAATACGGTATGAAATTTCAGTTTAACCGTTCAGGTTTTGTTACAAATATTTATTCACATCAACTAATCTAATCTAATCTAATCTAAGTTGCAAAAATATGTTACATTGGAGATTCACATTACATGCATTCTCACAACCAGACACGTACACGTTCGCGCTTGCACATGCCTCATGTGAACCTACAACATAAAAAACCAAATCTAAAATGGACATACACCCTGCAACTCTTGCCGTCCTTCCCTGTAACAGAGGTGACATTGGCAAAGTGAACCATTTTTACAGCATGGGTGGTCAGCCGCATACCAACCTTTAAGTCAAGGAACTGAAATAGTCTGAAAACCAGCATTTAATTTTGTAGAGAATCAAATAAAATTGGAAAAATATTTCCAAAAAAAGTCTTCACAAAAATACCGTTTAATCAAAACCCCTCAAAATAGGATGTGAATATTTTTAAAAGGGAAAAATAACATTGAATTTTTTTCTGAACCCAAATTCTCAAAGACCCAATCATGATAATAATGCTTCTTCCTTCTGAGACAAATACCGCCTTATCAAAAGTCTGAATAAAATAATTTTTCGAGAAAAATGACGTATCATTTTACGCTCCGGGGACTTCTCCTGATGGGAAATTGAAGTCAAGAGGAAAGAGAAATGATGAAGACACACTCTATAAGGATCGACAATATTTTTTGCTGCCCACTTTGTTATAAGAAGGCTCTATTACATGAGATACATAAGTAGGTATTCCTTTGTCGTATTTCAGGATGAAAATATTATTTTTGTAGTTCATCGTGTGTAGGCATTTATTTTGAATTGTTATTACTTATTTATGGTTTTTACGTTATTTTTTAGTATATTTTAATAATAAGTAGACCAATTGGCAATTATCATTCTTACTTCTTTTACTTACATAGAAGCTTAAACTAGGCATATAAAAGTTATTTATTTAAAGATTTTTTTTTGCTTAGCTTGACTTAATGTTTTTATTGAAAGGAAACATTATTTTTTGTATAGAAACAATATACTTATTATCAATATTTCAAGAAAACAAAAATTAGTATACTATGTTTTAAAAAAACGTTCTTCTCTCCTAAAGCATATTTATGTTTATGTTCAATTTCATTGTAAACATTTTAATTCTACTAAATAGTATGTATCTATAATCTAAGTTGCAAGGATATATTCATTCAAAGCTCTCAGATGTATGCCCACAAACAAACACGTGTAGTTCGCGCTTACAAATGCTGATTGTGTACTTACAAATAAAATCCAAACCTCAAATGAACATAAGCCCTGCAACTCTTGCCGACATTCCCTGAAACAGGGGTGACATTGGCAAAGTGAACCATTTTTTACAGTATGGGTGGTCAGCCTCATACCAACCTATAAGTCAAGGAATATATATATAAAAACAAAATTTTGGTTTGTTATATAATTGCATTTCACATCTAAACTATCAGAGCATTCTTTCCAGATTCAGAGATTTAATTTCATTAATAAATAAAGTATAATGAGGAACTCGTATTTCTCAAACAGGACACAAATGACTGAAGGAAGCGCAATGGGAAATTTGGAAGATTCATAATAAGAGATAACAGTACCCCAATAACCCCAACTGAAATCGAGTCAAAAATATTCTGAAACCAAAACGCTTCCTAGAGACGCTGTTTTAGTTTTCATACATTATTCTGTAAGCGCTAGCATTGAGTTTGAACGTGAAGTTTTGAACTGGGCTTATGGAGTAGAGATAACAGTACCGTAAACATATCAAAGATTATTTTCACATTATTTATTGTGCAAAGTTTGGAAATTTCCAGCAAGTTTCAGGAAGACTTGAAATATAAATATAGCCGCGCCAACGAGAAGTTCAAAGTTTTCATACCTTTAGTTGAATTAGTAGGTCTACGAGCTTCATAATAAACACATCACGTACCTATATAAACATGATTTCAATTATAGTTTTTAGTACTAGTTTTTATTTGAGAAGATCTTGTGTTTTAAATTTCGTGCGATTTCGTGCGATTTTAATTTGATAACAATTACGCAGTTGCTTACACAAGTATGAAATTAATGATACTATCAGTAATTGCATATCTTCACAAATTTCAAGAAAATTTAACGAACACATATATAATTTCATTGTATCGTTATAACAAAGTATAATAACTATTCCACCATGAACAATGACAATTATAAACTTATTCAACTTGGATCTGCGTTACCTGAAAAAGCGTAGCTGTGGCAAAACGCGCTTAGCAAATGTTTTAAATATAGATAAATAGTCGTATATACCTACAGGAATTCATGCTTAAATTGCTATTATATTCTATTAAAGTTGATTCTACCAAGGATCAATATTGCTTGTAGCCTCTTTACTGAAACGCCAACAAGATCCCGTTAAAATCAACAATTCGAAAACAAATTGTTATTGAATTCTGTTTGCCCGTTTTTTCAGGCCAGGTAAGCGCATGCAATTTTCACTCTAACTGAAGTGTTTGGAAACGTTTTTCTGTCCCATCGTATTTTTTTTTTTATCGAGCAATGCTTAGGAAAAAGAAATCTTGGAAAAAAATTACACTAGAGTGCCTCTTTTTTTTTTCAAAAATGAGTTTTTTCATCACGTAACTTCTGATTTTTTCATTTACTTCTAACTTCCATTTTTTAAATGAAATAGCCAATAATGACCTTTTCAAAAAAGTTGATATGTCCTCAAAAATTATAAACAAGCAAGAGGGCTTGTCGATTGTATGTTAAGCTTTAAAACGTTATAAGTTTATTTGATTGTTGAGAAAATAATGCCTCTCTTTATTTTATATTACAAAAAATAAAGCAAACAAAATAAACCAACTGACAAAAACAGTAAAATAAATTGAGATAAACGATTTACTGTTTGAATGGGCGTACCTAGATACTTTTGAGAAATTTGCCGTATTTTCTTATAAGTACAAAAATTCTCTTATATTTTTTGAGCTTTAAGAAAATATGTCGTTATACGAAAAAATATAATTGTGTCGGTGTTATGGCCGAGGGGGCCAAGTGGGCTGATCTTTCTAGCGTGCTTAGAATAAAACAACGTTGGTTCGATCCCCGCCTGGTTCATTTGACCATAACTTTGACCCTGGTTAAACAGATGTTATTGGGTAATTATTAATTAATAAGTCATTAAAATAAACAATACTGAATTTTTAATTGCTACTGGCCAGGCAGAATAGGTAAGTGAATTTCATTCCTCTTCACAAATCTATTTAAATAATAATAATAGGGTTTCGTTTTCTTAAAAACTATTTTTGAAATATAAGGACCGGTCTAATGTTTACTGATATTATCTTTCTCATAATGAAACATATATTTCATACAGAATGTGCTTATAGTGTATTATATAAGTAAATCTCTTTTTATGCTGACGTGTTAATCTACTTGAAGGCCCTAAAAAAGCTGATGCTGTGAAAAATTATCTTTTTTTACTCCCATCACCTACACACAGGGAAACTTCATGAAATTCCTTTGGTGTGGTTACAAGGTAAAAAGGATCCAGCCTAGAGGGAGAAATTTTAACGAAATAAAGATAATATAGAACAAACGCTTTTTTTAAAAAGAATGATGAAAAAAGTAATATTTTCTTAGTTTGAAATCCAAAAAAATAGTATTAACTAAATTATTTGAATTTGAATTGTGTATTAGATTATGTTGTTGTCATTAAGTAACAGCATTTTTTTTGTGGTTGCTATCCATTTTTTATTTTTGTTTTATAAAAGTATCCAAAGTAATGTCATATGTTTTTATAGAAAAATTTTATTTCCGGGGCTACGTAGCTATTTGTATTAACAAAAATCAAAAAAGTTGTTTTTAAAAAACCTTTTTTACTAAGAATCTTCTTTTTTTTACCCTTTATTCAATAAACATATTAACACGACCAAAAAATATTTTATCAAAAGAACATTGTAATCCATGATTGAAGGGTGTACGAGCCTAGGTCAAACACGTCATATTTGATAGAACATGATATTTAAGGGTAGATTTTTTTATCCACGATCGCCTTAGGGCGGTTGCCTCCCTCCCTCTACCCGTTTTATGTCCGCTGATTTCTCTCTTCATGGTGGCAGTAACCCAAGAATATTCTTTTATGTTTATACTTAAACGTTGCGTAAAGCAAAAAAATACACAAACTAAAACGCTCAATAGAGGAAATGTTTTAGTTTTCATGCAAATGTTTAAGCGTAAGGTTGGGCTGAATTTTTCACATGTTCACGGTTTGTGGCATATTTCAGCCTAGGGCAATGCTTTTTTCAAAGGCGGCTCAATGAATTGTACAAGGGACAATGTGGCCAGGATATATTGATACTTGGACAGTTTGCCGAGAAAAAATACTTCAAAGTTTCAACGTTGTTCAAAAAAACAACAATCTAAGATAACGAGAAAAAAATGTAAGCAAAAGAATAGAAAAATGGAATGAGTAACGAAAAATCAAGTTATGAGAATAAAGCAAATGGAATGAAGTTTCTTGGAAAGTATTTGTAACAATGAATGATAAAGGAAATATATTTTTAACATCGTAATAAATAGGTATTGCCAACATCGAAAAAGTTTTACCCCCTTCAACAAAAATATCAAGTAAAAATAAAACATACTGTTACGAAATTAGGGTTCAAAAGTCTTTCAAATTAAAATACACAGGTCTTCTTACACAGTTGTTTATTTTACACTTTTAAATAATTTATTTTCACAAAGCTTTCTCGACTATTCCACTTGGTTTCTGTTCACTGATCAAGTTAGTTCTAGGTGTTTGTAAATCTCGTATGATACTGCTGGCCCTGCAGGCCACTTGCACCCTTTATACTCTTTAAAGCAGTACAATCTAGACCCTATAATTGCTAGACAGTTCCAGAAAGGCATAGTAATTATTATTTCTCGATGCTTCACGTAATACCTAGAGAATTCTACACTTATACACAATTATCGATCCTACCCACCAATACTTATGAGGATTCTTATAACTATAACTACCCATACTTATTTCAATATTTATATTTAATATTTACATAACAAGACAGATTGTACAAAATCAAACATACTTATTTATATACATACATATACATATTGTAACGAAATACACTGGTACATGCTTGTTGGTGTACGTGTGTTTTGAGAGAATGTTCTGGCCCAGACGATTGTAGGTGTGTATGTAGGTAGAAAATGGACTCTTCAAGAAATAAATATGTCCAGAATCGTCTATACAAGTGTGGTGGTGGATCTTTCTAGGGCCTGCTGGAATGCCCCCTAGGTTCCGCTATAAGAAGGGTGACAATCGGCTGGAGCAGGAGTCTTTCAAAGCACTCACACAGAGGAATATCTAGTTACTAGGGCGACCAATATGGTGTAAAATAACTGTAATCTGTACGAAATAAATAAGTGTGTTAAAATAAATCTGTTAAAATAAGTCTGTTAAAATAAATCTATTGTAAGAAAGTCTGTGTAAATAAACTGTATGGCTAACTTGTGTTGAACTTGTGTTTTAATTAAAAGGACCCTCAGGAGAAACGTAACAATATACAAGGATAATTTATTTATAAGGTACACATAATAAAAGAGCGCCGTTTTTGTGTGTGTCACACCTCAAGGGCCCTCTCACGGATTTAAGATTTTTTGTAAAGATGCGTCTTTAGTGCTCCTTTAAAGACACCCACAGTTTCTGCCTTCCTCACATTAGGTGGTAGTCTGTTCCACTCCATTGGGCCCGCAAACCGGAAAGCACGGTCCCCAAAGTTAGTGCGTGTCTGACGTGACGGTTGGACTAAGTCAACCACCCCACACTCCGCAGATCTGAGAGTTTGGCGTCTCAAATCTATCTCAACACGTGAGAACATGTCAGACAAGTATGAAGGAGCCATACCATTGACAGCTTTGTAAACCATCAGACAAACACGGTAGACAACCCTCTCCGGAAAACGAAGCCAATGCAGTTTTTTCAACAATGGAGTAATATGGTTAAATTTAGACATCCCGAGTATGAGTCTCGCTGCAGAGTTCAGCACAGATTGAAGCCGGCTGAACTGTTTTTTCGGCTGACCTATATACAGCGTTGAGCAATAGTCAACCCGAGACATCACAAAAGCGTTAACTAGGGTTTTGACCGCCCCTGATGGTAAACATCTCCTGATTGCCTTTATCTGGCGAAGTTCAAAAAACGAGGAGGATACCGTGTTATTCAACTGCTCTTCCATTGTGAGGTTCCGATCCAGTGTGACTCCTAGAAGTCTCACTGAATCCGACGGCTGAATCAGCTGTCCCCCAATAGAGAGTGGTGCGCATGTTGTTAGGAGATGATCACGCCTGGACGTAGCATGCCATAAGGTTATCTTTTAAATTATATTCTTTGTTCACCAAGTATACAAATAATATGTATTGAGTTTGGAAATAAAAATAAATATCACACCGTAAGCATTGATTTGCTCAATATAAAGATTTTTTTTTTTTTTCTTAATTATTTTATAAAAATATATTTGTAATTATTCTGCTCCTGAAGATGCCTCATTAGGCGAAAGTATTCGAGCAAAAAAGAAATAAATAAGTGAATTAAAACTTTGTTTCCATTTCAATTTTTTAAATAATTACAGATTTTTGTTTTGGGGATAAATGAACAAGACAATTATATCAAATATACGACCGGTTGACAATTTTATAAACCTCTACTAAAGACCGGTCCCCAAAGGTAGATCCAACCTTACAGCGACTGAATCTTGCTTGAGAATTGGTGATTTAAATAGAAACGACCAAGCTCGCAGAGGGCTCTTAAGGTGTGATTCACACAAAAACAGGGCTCATTCTTCTTAATCCTATTCCTCATTACTGAGGGTTGTGACCCTTGTGGAAGCAACCAATCTTCTCCAGCTCTCCCTCGACTGCGCTGCCCGCAACGCTCCAACTACCGAGGTGCCTGCTGCTGTCTTCACTTGATCGGTCCATCGTGTGGGGGATCTACCTCTTCCTCTCTTCCCCTCCAAGTTACCGATCACAACCAGTCGTTCCAGGCTATCCTCATTGCCACGGACAACGTGTCCGAAGAACTGAAGAATACGGCGTGTACACATGTTGGCCAGAGTCAAGCCATCCAAACGCAGCTCCCGACGAATGGACTCATTGGTGCGTCTAGCCGTCCATGGGATTCGAAGCATGCGCCTCCAGCACCACATTTCAAAAGCGTCAATTTTTCTTCTTTCTGCTGCTTTTATGGTCCATGTTTCAGCAGCATAGAGAAAAATAGAGTGGACCAGACTCCTGACAAGCTTAATCTTGGTGCTGTTACTCACACCCCGGTCTTTCCATATTTTGTCCAGCTTAGACATGGCACTTTTGGCAATGGCGATACGGCGTCTAATTTCTCCTTCGCAAGATCCTTCGTTACTCAGGGCTCATTAAATAAATCATAATATTAGTATTATTATTGTTATACATGCTTGCTTTGAACAAAATACTGTCAGGGTAAAATTGCCGAAGCCGAATGGAAAATTATGATTAATCAACAAGGGTAAGGATTTAAAAATGTACATAGGTTAAAAATACATTTCCCAATATTGGAAAATATATCAGAATATGGATGCTTGAAATATTTACGGTTCAAAAATTACAGCTGCACAATTTAAAAACAAATGTTTTATATTTTCGTCGTTTGTCGTCGCATGTTTTGTAGTTGAATAAAATAATATGACTCCTATAGCGACACTGATCTATATGACATTTTTAATAAAACGATCCGGCGTTGCGGAAACCTGTTCTGCGATTAAAATATTTTTCAGTAACAAACGGGAAGCAGATTCTGCTTTTGACAGAGTTTTGTTTCACGCTCGACTCGAAATGAGTATTACACAATAATTACACAAATACTAGAAAGTAAAAAAAAAAACTTGAATAATATAAACGTACAAAGACATTTTTGTAATTCAATTTTGGTCTATCTATACAAGATTTTTATCTGAATTTTTAATTAATTAAATGATATAAATATTTAAAAATATAAATGGTAAAACATTGTTTTAATTCACTTTATTCAGAATAAAGTGAATTAAAACAATGTTTTACACCATTTATATTTTTAAATATTTTTTAAAATGGACTTTTACTGTGTTAACAGATCAACACTAAAAAATATTAATTAAATGATACATTGCGTGACCGAAATTTGTGTGAAATATTGAAAATGAATTGTATTTTTCTTTGAAGTATTATATTTGTTCATATTATTCTTTGACTTATAGGTTTGTATGAGGCTGACTACCCGTACTGTAAAAGATGGTTCCCTTTGCCCATGTCACCCCTGTTTTAGGGTGACATTGGCAAAATCCAAATATCAAACCTCAAATGAACATAAGCCCAGCAATTTTTGCCGTCCTCCCCTGCAAAGGGATGACGTTGGCAAAGTAAACCAGCTTTTGCAGTCAAGAGATATAATTAACGCAATACTACAAACACACCACCCACTCAGGAAAACGAACCTAAAGCAGTTCGTTCAACAGCGGAGTGATCTGAGAGAATTTGGACATCCCGAAGATCAGTCTAGCGGCCGCATCCAGAACAGACTGAAATCTGTTCTTCTTCTTCTTGTTATACATCTACGATGTGTTTATTGTGGAACTCCTTCCTGTGATGCAGAAGACCTGGTAGACGCTGGCCGCCTAGTATTTCCTGTGCCACGACTCAGGCTATTCTTTCTTCGTTCATGCGGTCTACATGATCCCTCCAGAACCGTCTCTTCTTCCTGCTCCATCTGACAATCTCTTTTGAAATCTGTTCAGTTGCATTATTTGACTTGGAAAAGTTGTCATGGCTAATAGAATGCTACGACCTGCAGTTTGCGTGTGTATTTTGTATGTGAGGCCTGGTCAGACAGTTCTCGGCACCGCTCGGCGCAATAAGAGCGCGTTTATCGGCAGCTCGGGACGTTTGCATGCCATTACCTCACGGCGCAGATACGAGTAGCACACTGTCCTATCTAATGCAATGCCGGGTGGAGAGCTGGAAATTGCAACCGTATTGTCATGTTTTGGTTCTTTGTCCGCTTAATAAAAATCTGTTTGCCTTCATATGTGTTTCCATGTTAAGAAAATTGTAATCATAGTTTGTTTAATCTAATTATCTATTTCAATATTTCAAAAAAATGATTGCATGTATTCCTTGACTTAAAGGTTGGTATGAGGCTGACGAGCCACGCTGTAGACAATGGTTCACTTTGCCAACGTCAACCCTGTTTCAGGGAAGGACGGCAAGAGTGTTGCAGGGTGTATGTTCATTTGAGATTGAGTGTTATATTGTAGGCTCGCATGCGGCATGTTTAAGCGGGAATTTGTTCGTGATTGCTCGTGAGAATGCATTTACTGAGAATCCCCAATTTTACATATCAAATTGCACCTCTTAATAAATAAATAAATAAATAAATAGATTAGTCAGTAGATTATATGTATATAATATGTATAGATTGTCACGTTATGGTTCTTTTTCCGTTTTATTAAAATCTGCTTGCCTTCATATTATATTTATTTCTTTCTGCCATACTAAGGTACTTGTATGAAATTTGTAACATGGTTTGTTTTAACTAATTCTTGGTTTCAACATTACAACATTTCGGCATTAGCCAAAAAAATGTCATGAATAACGTAATTTTTGAAGAGTGATATCTAAATTTATAATCATCGACTTATGTTATGTGTAAAATGAAGTAAACACGGAAAAAAATATCAAAAATTGTTTGGAAGTAATATCTTATGTAACCTTAACTAATTTAAGTTCCTTGAATAATACGTGGATATGAGGCTGACCTCCGTGCTGTATAAAGGTTGGTGTAGTTTTGCTAATCCCACCCGGTTACAGGGAAGGGTGGTAGTAGTTGCAAGAATTATGTTGAAGTGAGTTTTTTTTTCTCTTTGGAAGCACACATGCAGCATGTGTGAGTGCGAATTTTGAGCGTGTATTTGGCTAAAAAAAGCTTAAATGTTAAAATATCTTTACAACTAGTTTAAAGTTTACACATAATACACTTTAATCTTTGATGAAAACAAACCCCAAATGTCGTTGTTTTTCCTTTCCAGCTCTGCATCTTCGTACAGCCGTGTCACGTACATAGCCGGTGCTACAATGTAGAGTCGCACACAGTAGCTGATAATAATGCGCACAAATCCAGGCAGATGTGCGCTCGGACCTGAGTTTACTTTAGCCATTCGCCCGCGAACTCACGAGTCTCGCCTCAATACTGTCCCTGTGTGAAGATTGCCTTGTTTTGTTAATACAAAGTCAAAATAAAATACACAAATATACTACTCTTTGTTGTGTAGCGATAAGAATGTAGTTCAATATTGTAACAAAAATTGTTGCATTTGACAATTTTAGTTGTAACAATAATTATGTGTAGGCAGCTCTGTTGTTATGCTCTTATCTTTAAAATGGAGAACTAATGTAGCTGACACAAAAAACGTTATTTTGTGATGAAAGACCAACGTTATTATACTCCAAATAGAGTGAAACTTAATGTTATAATACTCGTAAGTATAATACGGCATTTTGATTTAGTACCTAATGAATATAGCACCACCTACATGATCATGGTTTTGAAGCTTAAAAATGTATGTTTATCGATGGCAAAAGTAGTAGAAAAACAATTGCATGTAGGGCTGCATACATTAAGGTGGATCGAAATCGTTTTTTTGGGAATTTCGATTTCGCGTTATTGACAAAAGCTGCTCTATATCAATACAAACAATAAATTTTACTACCATTAGGTCGAAATATTTGATCTTATACTGCCCCAAAGACTCGAAAAGTTAATAAAAATCATAAAATCTGCTATATACTTAACTTTTTTTTTGTTTATTAAGAAAAAAATAATTGAAGTATAATGAAGTTCAAATTTAAGCACAAAGCATGATTTTGTATAAATGATAGAAAAAATACCCTTTTATGGCAAAAAAAAATAAAAAATGGCAATCAACAGAAGTCTAGAAAAAAGGGATTTTAAGAAAATTGGTAATCTTTCTTTAAATTGAAAAAAGGCATTATTTGTCGTGATTCCAGGTTTGATTTAATGAATCTATCTCTTCTGATAAGATCGCAAACAGCAGCTGAAGTTTCTGTTACAATTTTTACTATTTTTTCAGTGGCTAACGTGTAGCAAGGAAAATGGAAATGGCTTGAGATTAGTTCGTCAACAAGCAGTGGATTTTCTTAAGAACGTGATGTTAATTCACCGTTCATAAATTTTGTAACAGGGGGCTTGGTGACATTATTTTCGTGCCAGTTTATAAGGTTTTTTATAATTGTTTGCATCAAAATCAAGTTTTGGCCGATCGTAGTTCGAATTCTCCAAATTGTTTCCTGTCGCGTTTCAATATTCTTCACAAGGCTAGAACTCATAAAAAGGCAAAGCAAGTAAGATGTTTTAAGGATGATTGAAATATCCATTTCTCTGTATAACAGGATGTATAGTATCTGCTTTAAATTATCTGTCAAATATCGCGACAGCTAGATTGTCTTGTGTAAGTGTCTAGCACCATTAATACAATGTGGTTAGTTTTGATGTAAGACCACATAAGAGCATCCACTTTCATTATATAATTGATAATATTAACAGCTTGTCAGATGGTTAAAAAAAAAGAACATAAAGCCGTAGTATTTTGTGAGCCATCTTGAATGCACTAGTTTTCCAGGGTTTCTTTTTAATAAGCTTTGAGAACAATATCCAGACTTTATAGTTAATTTCCGTCCAATAGGTAGATCACATTGGATAGTTAGTAACGAGACTATTGAAAGCTCTTCACAACTTTTTAATACCTTTTCTATGGGTTCAAAGTTACTTCTTGGTCCACTTGTACAACCATCAATATATTCAAATAATTGGCGCGGCAGTTCGTTGGCATGGAGTTGACAAATACACCACTGCAGCGGTTTTACTAGATATTTAAATTTTTTTGGAATAAATTTACCAATTCCATCTGTATTAACAATAGTTCTATCACGTCCGATTACAGCAAAAAGGATGACATTGATATCTTTACTGATTAAAATATCCATAATTTTTCTTGTTATTATTGTTGCTTTTTCAGTGCTTAAAGAAATATGACCAATGTACTGTGACCTTGCGTCCTTAAGTAAACTAATATGCTCCTCTTAAATTATATTTCTCTTATGATCCACCATATTAAAGGTTTTATTTTTACGTCCATCAAAGTATAAACCCAAATCTTAGTAATCAGAATCAATGGTCACACCGCTGAACTTAGTTATTTGCTTTTCACAGGCTCTTCTAATTTTATTTTGATCGAAAACTTTGGATGAATTGTTGTCTGAAATAATACCAACGCTTTGTTGCCAAAACAAGAGCAGCTTCAGCCTTATTGGAAATGCCAAATATATCCACAGGTTTTTCCAGTATGCCAAGGTCAATATTTTTTAATGAATATGAATACAAAGTTTGAGGTAGCGTTCTCTGAAGGGCTAGTTTTTCTATTACTGTTGAGACTGGTTGTTGAGAGGCATCAATTGATAAATCAGACAGATTTGGCAATAAACTTGTAGCTTTTTCTTCGCATGGTTCATATTTCTGTTTCCGGTTCAGCTTTTTTTAAATTTCTCGCAGCAGTTTTCAAATCAACACTCCTTATGATCATTTATCTTTTGGTTCTTTGATTAATCAGTATTTTTCAGTTATCGGTACTTTAAGATGTTTTTCATAGTTAAATGAAGCCAATCTGTTGCATTAACACGCTGATATATCAAAAATACACTTAGAATATCTCGCAAATTTGTATGCGCAAAAAATATGAGTAGCGTACAACTATAGTTACATCTCTGAGAGCACCGAATTGGTGACGCGCGTCTGCGCGGAGTAACAAAGTAAGGGGGTGCCTCCACCCACCCCTCTGAAATTACAAGATACCAAACACGTAATAATAACTATTTCATTCATTTTAAAGAAATAAAAATTTATTTCGTTTGATTTTATCTAATACTTGATTCTTAAACACAGGGGTAAAAATGAGTAGTTTTATGTATTTTTGTAATTTTTCTGATGACTTGGGGCAGTATAATTAATTAATATTTTGATAAGATTTTTTTTATATCAGATACTGACCCCATAGAGCAACTGTTCTGCACAACGCAATTAAGAAAAAATGATTTTTAATTTTTTCCATACATACAGCGATCCACCTTAGCATACATTTCAATGTTATTCCCAGACTTTTCAATTTCCTTACAACGGTAAATTTAGGATCTAATCTAATCTAATCTAAGCTGCAAAGATATAAATCATTTAAGATTTTTATTAAATGCATTCCCACAAGCAGATATGTATAATTTCGCGCTAACATATGCCGCATGTGGACCTACAATATAAAAACCCAATCTCAAATGAACATAAGCCTTGCAACTCTTGCCGTCCTTCCCTGAAACAGGGGTGACATTGGCAAAGTGAACCATTTTTTTACAGTATGGGTGGTCAGCCGCATAAGGACCTATAAGTCAAGGAACATACATGACAAATTACATTTTTTTTTTTTAAATCAATAAATAACAATATATACATGAATGGATGGATGAATTTTGTAAGGACATGAAATCATGATTTTTATTAAACAATCAACCAGCACTTGAACTATTCAATATAAAGCTTCATGCAATTGAAATTGTTGTCTTATTACTTTACGACTGTGATGGCTTGATAAGTCCGACACTAAACCGTGCAACACTACATACTCGTATTTGTATTGAAAACCTTGTAAGCACAATAAATGAAACTTCAAAATTTAGTTTGAACTTACAGACGTGCTTAAGATATTGAGCTTGCAAAAGCTCTGGTATTTGTCGATATATAGGGGATGCAAGGCACGCTGCAGCCCAGGAACAAATAGTGCAGCCTTCTCAGCCTTCTACGAGGCTTGTTTCCACCCCCAAAGGGTGAATATTTCACTTATACTGAAACCATTACAACGTTACCACGGGGTACAATTTGTCCAAAGCTATTGGGAACGTTATTCTAATGTTACATATTTTCAATATTGCATTCCGATTGTATAAATGTTATGAATCCATCAACGTTAATCAATACATAATAGATCTTCTATGCTTTTTCACATTTAAAAATACTTTTTTTTAACTTAAAAAATAATTTGGTTTTCTTGTTTTAAATTGCTTCGAAACTGAAAAAAAAAATTCCACGAACTTCAATTTTATCTTGTAAAAATTAAAGAATTAAATAAAAAGGTTATGTGATCGAGATGAACCAATCCGTGCTAAAAAAGACCGTGCTTTACTTATTTTTTTTTTATTTACCCGTATCATAATGGTTAAATTAGCTTTCATTGTTGATCGTTAAATACTCAACTTTGTAAATATGCATACAAATTAAACTAACGTTACAATCACCATTTGCCTCTTCTTCTATTTTTGACGCTCGTGAATATCGTTTCCAAATGATCTGGTAGCTTGCGGGTTGCTCACACAGATTGTGCGGGAATTTTGAGGGGTGGGAAGACACCCACTCACCCGGGCCACCCCCTGCCGGACTTACTCCGTGATTTATTTGTGTTTGCGATTAACCCCAGAGCCGCGATATCAAATAATTCAACAATATTATATTCACAAGTGCAACGCTCCGCCCTGCTGCGAGATACATACATGCATAAATAATGCTAAGCGCTTCCGGCTTACAATTACAGCAGATGAATTTCGTATGACGTACTTAGCAAGGACTAATTTATTTTTCTGTAAGAAATTATTTCATCAGTAATAATAGAAATATTAAACATTCTTCTTCTTTCCTTCCACTGTCTTTTCTATAATATTCACAATTATTTCAATTATATTCACATAGAAGACTACGGGAAAAAACAAGGAATGTCAGCAAAAATAAGAAATTGAGTTCGTAAGAAAACAAATAATATCTAAAATAGTAGTATCTAAGCAAACAACAAAATTTGTAATGCAACAGCAGTCGCTGTCATAGTTAATGGCGGTATTTCCGGTTTTTTGTGACAGGCAATAACCGTGATTTCAAATTTCAAATTTGGATTTACTCATAATTTTCTTCTACTGACATTCCCTGTTGTCTTTATATATTCGTCTTGTTTAAGACCAATAATCAGTTGCCAAACAGTACTTGTCCTCTTGAGTAGAAGAGCGCCAGCTATCTCTGAATGTCCTTAACAATTTACTATCACATGCCACATGGGGGGTTCTCCAACTGCCCATACTATCCATGTGGTCTTGCTGCTCCATCTTACAATGGCATTTCAATCTTGGCATTACTAATCAGTTATCAGTAATGTGAAAAACAAATGTTATTAAACAATCTCCATTGGAATAAGTTTTTTTTTCTGAACAATATTTGTGAATATTGTGTGATCCCTACAAACCATATGGATGTATGCTTGTTTTTTGAAATTCTCCGCTTTTCACTGAATCAATTCATAATCTTTTTTTAAAATTAATAAGGCAAGTGAAATAAAAAATACAGACATCTATGTTCTACACTTCCTTTTGTATTTTAATTTATATTCAGCTTGTCGATAGTTCAGGTGGTAGAGTGCTTGCATTCCATGCCGAAAGCTCGGGTTCGAATCCCACCGAGGGTGTCAGAAATAATTTCCCGTTTCAGTGTTTATTCAAACCCCAAAATAAAATGCCGACAAGGTTTACTCAGCTTTCACAAGAAATGAGTACCAGCAATCTCGGGAGCTAGGAAACCTCCACTTCAACTGAAGTGTTTGGCGTAAGGCCGGCCCCCTTACCTGTAAAAATAAATAGGTTCAACTCGCCACATGCGACCCCTTCGGGGATAATGCGGCAAGAAGTTACACTATATGTGTAGCTTAGTTGCGTTTGTATAAGTATGTAACAGATTAAAATAAAAAACTTCTTTGTTACAATTCACATGAGCTTTTATTATTTTTTAAACACTACCGGTTTCGGGAGAAGCAATACCTCCCATCTTCAGGTGTAAATATAAACTTACACCTGAGTTTATATTTACACCTGAAGATGGGAGGTATTGCTTCTCCCGAAACCGGTAGTGTTTAAAAAATAATAAAAGCTCATGTGAATTGTAACAAAGAAGTTTTTTATTTTAATCTATTAAAATGAACTTTCACAAAGTAACTGCCAAAAACCTAGATAATATAAGTATGTAACAGTTTTCTTTTGCGATGTATATATGGATGATATATTTTAAGACGGGAATAATTTTCAGTATTTGAATATGAGAGACTCTTCCATTTTCCTATTATTTGTAAGACTTCAGATAATACGTTATTTAGTAATATATTATATTACTTTTGCGGGAGCTCTATACTGACTGAGCGATCTATCCTTGCCTCGGTGCAACCCAACGTTGTCAACTATTTATAACGAAACCAAGTTATACAACATGCTAAAAATATAAAACTATGCAGGTAGAAGACTTAATTCTATACAAATTTGTAATTTTTTACTGTTGAGTGACAGAAAGTTAGCCAGCCATTGCCCTCTTTGAGTCGTGTTGCAACGCCATGCGAGAGCTTTCTGCCACTTGCTGTTACTAAGTTGACATGCTTGTCTTAACACACCTCTCTAGATGAAATAGAAAAACAAACGTGCATCTGTAATAAAATGTAAGTCAAATTCAAGCCAAAAAAATACAAATGTCAAAAAAGGCGAGCATGTCATATAGACAAAAGTAGGCAACGTTTGGTCAACAATCGTTAACATTATTTTATAACTCACGAGTACATTTCTTACCATTCTTTTAAATGATGTTAAAAGCAACTGTATTTATTTACCTCTAACCAAAGCATGCGCTTTATTAGAGGTAAAAATGCTTTTCTTTAAGCATTCACCAAAATTTTACAGAAAAGGTAAATAAATGAGAGCGGGTTGCTTATTTTATGTATGTTTGCTTTAAATTATTTTTTTCAACAAAAAATAATATTGAGGTCTTCGTATTTATTTAATTACAATCATTCTTTGAAATAATTAAACGCATTATTGAACAGCTAGCTTTTTTTTGTTAAAATGAATTTCACATAACAAAACTAATATGTTTATTTGGTTTAATTATCAAATTATTAGAATTTTTTCATTATGCAAATACAAATGCTTTTAAATTAAATTTGCTATTTTATACAACCGTTGATTGTGAGCTCCCATACAATCTGGATTGATTTCATTAACTCCGGCTGCAAAATTTCAATTAATGTTTTGATTTCAAATGAAGTATTCATAACTCAATCGGCCTGGTTTTGCCTAGACTTGTGCATGTAGTTATTTCACGGCTTATTCTGTCAATAGACTTTAATATTCCTCCTGTAAAAGCAATAAATACGAATTCCACTTCATACGAGATTATATTGAATTTATGATGCAAGGCGTAGATTACAGATACCTACACCTTCACAGTATTATTTTGGAGAGTTTTGTTGATCTGTAGTTCAATCAAACATAAAATTTGCTCACATATTTGACATTTAGTCGATCCGTTAATACATAAAACATTTAATATCGTTCATTAATGAACATATTGCGACTTGTCAAAGTTTCACGAAAATCAAATAATAGGTATATGAACACCCTAAATAAAAAAGGGCAAATAATATATATGAGAACAATTTATTTCTTTTTATTTTGTGCGCCGTTTTATATGACAACATATTCCGAAACCCTCACTCCGGGTGTCAGTCTGTTACACTGCATCGGTCCCGCAATCCGGAAAGCGCGATATCCAAAATTAGTGCGTATTTGACGGCGAGGCTGCATCAACCTGACAGCACCACTCCCACTGACCTCAGTGTCCACCACCTCACACTCACCTCAACGGAGGAAAATATGTCGGCCAGATATGACGGAGCAATACCATTTAGGGCTTTGAATACCATCAAACACACACGGCAGACCACCCTCTCATGAAAACGAAACTACATGTAATGTATATTACGTTCAACAGCGGAGTGATGTGACAGAATTTGGACATTTCGAATATCAATCAAGCGGCTGCATCCAAAACTGATTAAAATCAGTTCAGTTTCATTTTTTGACTTGCTGATATAAAGTGTTAAATATTTGTTGTAAGTACTTCAAAGATTATGAAAAAGATCAAATTCTCAATTAAACACAGAATGTGTGTATAACAACAATAGTAGGAATAATATAACTGACAACCAGACACTCATTATTGAATAACCATTAAAAACATATACGGGGCTATTCTTAGACATTTTAGTCGTCGGTTGAGCCCACGCTTTGACAAACAAATGGTGTCCGGTCTGAAAATTTCATCACCGCGGTTATTCTTACCTACCGAATTTTGTTATATTTGTATGAAGATAAATCAGCTGTTCACTTGCGGCCATCTTGGATTGACAGGTCTTCATACAAATGCATCATTAGTTTGTCAAAGCGTGGGCTCAACCGACGACTAAAATGTCTAAGAATAGCCCCGTTAGGTATTTGTTTGAAAAAATTAAGTCTTTAAATATTAACAAAAATCTTTTTTGACTATGGAAAATTCTGAAAAAAAAAATCTGCAGATTGTATTTTTTGACGAATCGATAATACTATATTATCATCTATTTTGAAAACCAATTTCAAAATAAGACAGATCAGACGCTATAGAATAATATTGCTTCTAGAATATTTCAATACTCCAAGTACAAAATACTCAACCACATCGATAAACTAATATGTATGAAAACTCAAACGCTTTTAGAGACGCTGCTTTAATTTACATACACTTTTGTAAAAAACGCCATGATTGAGTTTGAAGCGTTAAGTTTTGTACTTGGGGTACAGCTCTTTTCATCCTGTGCTGCGTATCGACTGAGATGGTAGAAGTCAAGATGTAATGGAAGAACACGCGGAGTTCGTGCTCTGGAATATTCTGCCATGCAATATCATTTCCTACTCCTGAAAGACCAAGTGGAAGTCCTTAGAAAAGGCACGTCAATGCTTGGCACAGAGTGCCATCAGTGCATCGGAGGAAATTGAATCCATGCGCTTGGGAAGTGCGGATGATAGATATTGCATTCTTGTCGATTTGGGCTCTTGTCATGTCAATGTAGCAATTTGTACTAAAAGATGGATGAAAAGTTTCGCTTGTAAAAGAAAATGTTTTTGTAGTTTTCCAATGAAATTTCCGTCTTATTCCATTGAGAAAACATTGTAAATAAAATTGCTGACGCTGCGAATAAATAAATAAAATGATGTTTTTACCTATTTCAAAGAGAGCGTGTAGGTTATCACTGAGAGAAATGAAAAAAAAATTGCAGCATAAATTATAAATAATAATTTCATATTGATTTTTTTATGTTACTAAGTAGCATATTATAAAAAATACAATTGTTTGTTATAAAAAGTTTTTTTTTTTAGGTATTCTTAACTTTAAAGATATTGACTCTAGTAAAAAGTTCAAAATCATTAATACAACAACTTTTGAATCTCAGGAGATATCATTTATTTTCTGAAACCATTACATTTTCTTGTCAACTTTTCTATACTCTCTTTTTTTGTGGGTAAAAAAAGTCCAGGAAGAATTTAGCGCCATAAATATCAATGTAAAATTATCCGCGAGAACGAAAAAACAAAGATTTTAAAAATAATGTCGAAGTACCTAATGTTCTACTAACAATCATTTATGATTCAGCTGAAAGTCTTTAAAACTTGATACCGTAATATGTGCGGCGTATATGGAAAACTTTTATAAATTTCCTTTGCCGAAAAGGCTTCTCTTTTTTACGGTTGAAATAATGGCCAGAGGTAAGTATAACTTTTTTTGCTACAAAATGAAAGCCTTCGCTTAAACGTAAATCTGTCTAAAGAAAACGACGTCTAAATCACCCTGCATAATGGAAATGTGTTTTATATTATTTTGTGATAAAAGTAAAATTCAATACGCATTTTTTTTCACGGCGTAAAAGAAGAATATACGTATTGTAAAATACGCCCTTCCTTAAGTGAAATTTAATGTAGGTACCTGAAATCTACAAGATAATAGGAAATGAAATAAGATTTAAAAAATACTGAATTCTTGTTATAATTGTAAAACAAAGAGTTTTTGTTTTTTATCTTTTTTTCTACCTTTGTTAAATGTCAAATGGTTTTTGTAGCTCATTTGTACAGGTTTATTACATTTTATATTTGTGACGGATGTTAATGTGATTTTTTACTCTTTTGAGTTAAATTCTATTAATATGGAATTTCCTAAAATTATTCAGAATTTTCGTACCTCAATTTTTATAGGTATAATCTTTTTGTGTGGTAAAATATTCAATAAAGCATTTTAGCGGTGATCTGATTTCCAGAATCATTTCTGGTGCGTACTGATAATAATTATCATTATAAGCTGAATGGTTCGCCATAACTGTCACATCCGGTAGAGAGGAAGGACAAGCTCTGATTTATTCAACAATTGAAATAGCGCAGGACATTCATCATATCCGTTTTTAACAATACAACCGCATTCAAAAAGCAATAAAACTCGCCGAACCAGCACAGGAATATGAACTTTCCCAGTACGCACATAAAGCTTTGTATTACGTGGATATTTGCTGGCTTGTATTTGAGTTTAAGAGTGGAATTTCAGGCAAACACAGCATAGTGGAGTGTGAACCCGTTTCGGATGAAAACACCTCAGTTCTGTAATACGTGAATTTATAATTGAAATACGACCGCAGATCAAAATATTATACAAAAGCTTTTAACGCGAGCTTTTTTTGTCGGCCTTGGGAAATTATAAATTTGGCATTTTTCCCGGCACGGAAATATTGGAATAATAAAAAAACAGAATGTTGGGACAAGTTTAGCGTTTTTTACGTGTGTTTTATTTTACTATTCATTGCTTTATATTTATTTAAATATACACATTACATCACGTTTTATTTATTCACTGTTTTAAAATTTTTCTTTTAATTATACCCCACTTAATAATTAAATAAACTTTAAAAAAAGCCTTTAATGAAAAATAAAACAACTTAAAATTGTTTAAAATACTTACACACACTACATACGTATGTTAAGACACCATTTTTATCAACTCTTTGCATGTATTTTTCGGTATTTTAAAGGGCTTAATCAAGTTTAACAGAAAGGGCTTTAAAAAAATCGTAAGAAAAGTCCAATATACCTGCCCAGTACACTTGTAATTATTTCCTCTATTTTTTTAATTTTCTGATGATAACGCGTGAATGATACTGAAAAATCTTGATCTTTAATTTTTGCCAATTTAGCTTATTCACAATTAAAATTAATGACCAGGTGCTGACTCATTAATCTAATATTGAAATTCTCGATTAGTTTAATAATTGCCGATAATTTGTGTATTATTGAATTCGACCGAATTATATTAATTGGACGATAAATTTTAAAACTCGTGGCTTACATCTAGCTACAATATTTAATTTCAATAACATTTTTAATAAATTTAGTTTAAAATTTGAAAACTACACGGGACCAACGGGATAACCACAGCTTTATCGAATATCTTTGATGAATTCGAGTATTTTTGTCTTCCCCGCAAAATTTAAATTCTTGACAATTAAAAAATACGTATTTATTGATTTATTATTTTTATCAATCAAAAAAAAAATGAAATGCGTGAAAAAAAAAATAAATAAACTTTCTTAGACCGAATGGGACAATTTCTTGTGTGTGACTTAAACTAAATCGGGGCTATTATCAAACAGGAAAACCATGGCTCATCCGCATTTCATAGTGAATTTTTGTTGATCTGTAGATAAGTTATGGATTAAATGTTTTGTGAATAGCACTGAATGAACATAATAACCTTATGAGTAAGAAGATTTTTTCTTTTGAAAGTCGATAAGCTTACGTTGACAACATCCTTACAAATGTACATTTTAATTACAAATAATTGATCCACAGAGATAAATGCTCTTTGATGTAGAGTGAGATATACAAGAAAAACCACATCGGCTCTGAGCACACACAAAATTTTAATACAAACCGCGCGATCGAAATTAATTTGAATACTTTTCCGATATCGTGAGTTTGGTAACTTTTACCGTAATTAAGTATTGTCGATTTCCTTCTTAATGAGAATTTATCCCGTAATAAGGAACCGGCAGGAACAATATCGATAAGAATTTCATGCTTGACTTGGGAAAATTTTATTGTTTGAACTGTCTTACCAAATTACAAGTTTCTCATTCCTTCTTATACATACCTAAGCAAGACTTCTAGTGTATTTTATGGATAATTACTTACTTACAAATTTATTCATGGGCATTTTTTTTGTTTAAAGTTAGGTTTAAGTTGATTTGTGCATAAGAAAGCAGTATCTAAATTATATACCCATATATATGGCGTACAAATGCTATAAATGAATAATTTTAATGAGATGTTATTTTTGCTTTTGTCCAAGAATTGACAAATGTTATGCTTTGATAAAATTATTAACCATTAGTATTTAAGTTAATTATACGGTTTTGTACTCTGTGGGGTTTTGGATTTGATTCCTGACTTAGCACAAAAAAAACCTTAATTTTTCAAATTTGTCCTTTGTTGGGTTGGGAAATTCAGCTCGTACCAAAAACCAGAATCAAAAGTACATCAAGCTTTACAGCAACTGGACTTAAATTTAGCGCTTTCTATAGCCACTACCAAGCTTAAATATGGACCCTAAATGTGTTGTAAACAAAAAAACAGCACTCTCAAAATAATTCACATCAATTTAACTTTATTTAATTTTATTGAAATACAACAGGTTAGAGGAAAAAGTTGCATTTCCTTTGTGTTTCGAGTTGTCCCCAGCTCATTGCAAAAACCACAACTAATTGTTTTTCCACCGAGAACATTGGACACCAATAATGTACGACTTAAAACTGTACGTTGTGGGGATTTGTTTTTCCACAGTTGTTTGGGACCGATATTTAATGGACTGACTCGAAATGCGAAACCGCTACGCCACCGCGAAATGGCTTCGAAAAAGCTACGCCGAGAACCAGAATCGTAGCACCAGGATGGGAGACCGAGACGTAGAGAGCGCTCCTGTGCATTGTAAAGCAATTAAAACGCCAGTGTTTCTTTGGATTCCGTGTGGGGAAATACAAACTATCAAGTGAACAGAAATGGTTTACAATGATTGTTTTTTCGAATAGTCAATAGTTGAAGAACATTGAAACTAGTTGTTCGAAATAATTAGTTGGGTATGTGAAATGAGTTTTTTTTCTAATGATCATCACTGTTCTGTTTTGCATCAAATAAAGATGCAAAAAACTAAATAACAAAATGCATGAATTTCTATGTAGTGCACACTGAAGAACGGCGTCGGAGGACAGGTGGAATTGAAGGCAAAAAATACAAAAATATCCACTGCTATGCCGATGACAGTACAATACATGACGGTTTCTCTTTTACAAAGCCCCCAAATAGTTCAGCGATATCTATTGCTCGTGAATCATTAGCTTCAAAGATCAATACAGATCTCAGGGCTGTCAGCCGTTGGGGCACTGACAACCTTGTAGAGTTCAACGTCAAAAAGACTCAAGCATGTCTGATATCCTTAAAGAGGATTCCAAACAACTATCTCCCAACTTTCGACAATGTCTCCCTCTCTAACCATGAACACTTAAATCTTCTTGGTGTTTCTCTGTCATCAGAGTTAAAATACCATGATGCTATTGAGTCTCGCACAACTTCCGCTTTCCGGCGACTCGGCATATTATACAGAGCCCGTAGGTTTTTTACTTCAGCCCAGTTATTGACTCTGTATAAATCCCAAATCCGCCCCATTATCGAGTATGGCAGCCATCTCTGGTGTGGTATGTCCAAGAAGTTGAGTGACCAACTTGATTCTGTGCAAAGGAGGGCAGTGAGGTTGATCAATGATCCTTCTCTGACATCCGATCTGCAGCCGCTCCAGCACAGAAGAAAAGTTGGAATGCTCAGTCTTTTTTATCGATATTACCACGGAGCTTGTTCTAATGAGCTCCATTCAATAATCCCTCCCCCTCGCTTTTCAGAAAGGGAAACTCGTAGTACGACTCTCATTCATCCCTTTGCAGTCGATCTCAAAACTATGAGAACTTGGCGTTTTCATGACTCATTCCTTTGCCAAACTGCCCGTTTATGGAATGGTCTACCAGTATCTGTGTTCCCTTCCCAATTTAATCCGGTTTTATTCAAAACCAACATCAATCACCACTTCCTTGCAGCGCCTCACGACAGAACCAAGAACTCAAGCAACACCTCTGCGGCACCCTTCCAGGGTGACATAGACCCCCAAGACTCACAAGAATTGGGGAGCCTCCCGCACAGGATTCCTTAAAAAAAAAAAAAAAGAACAAGATTCGAGTTGGGCTGCAGCACCATTGAAGAATATATCCTATCTATCCTATCAGCAGAGTACGCCTAAGGTGCCAGCTCCCAGGACGTACCTCACATCTTGTGGCCCTGTCCATTGCAACGCTCTGATCGGGTTGCACTCCTTGATGCAGTACGGCAGGTGATTGACCCAGTTGGTTACGCAGACTTTGTTGCTACCAAATCAAATTTCTCCGACTTTGAGCGATTTTACCATGCTGCATCCGCTGTAGATTTACAGATATCCTGTCCCTAGTCTTCTTCTCCTTATTATTATTTATATTTAATTATTCCAGCTACCCTTGATTCAGCAACAATCTCACAAGCAGTGCCACTCGAGGAGCACTTTTAGCTTCAGTAACATTGAACCACTTCCTCTTTGAGTCACGGGCATGCCTTGGACCTAGAGTGTATTGATTTGTCGTGTCGTTGCTTTTATTTCACAGGAAGGCCTTGCGCCACATGAGAAAATATAAAGCTTTGCATGAGCATACATAACACATATATACAGGACGGGTATGAGGAGGGTGTGAGCATTTAGAGGTGTTACATGTTCCCATATATAATAATGAATTACATTAACAAATGGAGTGTAATACATGTATTTTCTAAAAGAAAATCAATTTTGAAGAGCCCATCGGTAAAATGAAATTATTTTTAATTGAACAAATATGTATGGCAATAAACTACAAGAATTACATACGAAATTTATATGAGTGAAAAATATCATTTTAATGCAACTTGGTATTTATCATATTTTATAATTAACCAAATAATTGCATTTTTTTTCGAATTTCAACTTTTCGAATCGTTGCTTTCTAATGTAAATACACCCTAGAGTGGCATAGAGCATTAAACACTACATTAACGTTATTGAAATCCGCTTTGCTGGTGAAGTAAAAACACGCCACTGCAATTGTTGCAGTTATGACCGCGTGCTAGACGATCATTAACAGCGGAATGAAATAAAAGCTGCACAGCAATGAGCTACGACTTTAAAATAACACAAAAAACACGTACTTCAATAACTTTTATTCCTTTTTCATGAAGTCTTGGGATAAAAACGGAAACATTTTAATGCAAGACACTCATACATTTTCTAATCGTTCAATTATTGAGTTTGCCTACTTTGTTTTTATTTAAAAAAAAAACATTAAATAAATAGTTTCGTTGTAAATGTGTTGAGTTTGAAAGATGCTGCTATTTCTTGTAAAATCTTAACAAAATCTCTAAATAAAATAAATAATATTGTTCCGATTAGTCTCGATTATTCCATTACACTTGGTTTCTGTTCACTGGTCAAGTTAGTTCAATGTAGTTGAAAAGCTCGTACGATACTGGCTCTGCAAGCAACTTGCACCCTTTTTATACTCTTCAAAACAGTACAATCTAGATCTTTATTCGCTAGACAGTTCCAGAAAGGCGTCGTAATCATTATTTCTCGATGCTTCAAGTATTTTATTCAATGATTCCTACCCACACATATTTATGAGAATTCTTATTGCATAGTTATAGCTAATACCTATTCTAATATTTACATAACAATATTATATTTTGGTTGAGAAACATATATATTATTTCCTTCGGTGTAAGAATCAGTATATTTCTTTTAGTTATTTAAGCTTCAAACCAAGCCGGATCGTGTGAAAGCTCACAGATACCCATACACTATGCGACTCTCAATCCGGCACAAGACCAGACCGCGTGAAAACGATCTTAAATAATGTTACTTTCGATTTGAACTATCTTTACCAATTGATCTTAATTAGTAATTGAATTGGATATCTTAACATAGTCTCACCGCTCTTCTTGAGCCAGACCACACAATATGATTTGGTATATTCGCCGCAACATAAGGCGCTACAATCAGTCGTGGTTGTACAAGTTCGCCCCAGTAGGAGCACAGAAGGGTGTTGATCTTACTTTGGTCCGATACAAGTTTCGCCACTTAAGCCAACTTCGGAGTCAAGCTGAATCTAGCAGGCGGTCGGTAAGCTCGGAGGATTTGCGACCCATTCCAAGAAATAAACATCCATGTAACGTTTGATTGAGGTTTCAAACTTGGGTGTTATAATATGTCAAGCTATTTAAAGACGATAGAATATTAGGTGCATAAAAAAATGCATAATGGTTACTTGTAATATGCAGAATTTTTAGATTTAAAAGAAACTTTACTACTTAAAAAATATACTGTTTGAGTTTACTGGGGTTCTCTTTTAATTAAACTGCAATTATTCATTTTAACATAATTTATTCTACACGGTTTGGTTCACAATTTACAATAAATTATTATCTGTGCGTACCTATATTGGTTTCACGGCAAAATGCTCCGAGTGACTGATTGCTCTCCGCACCATTTCAGTCACTTTATATTGGTACTAAAGAGATCTTTCTTGCATATTCTAGGTCATTCTTAGATCTCTCGCTCACACCAAAACGTCATTCTACGCACTACCACCATCATGGACAACTCCCAGATGGTTCTACCTACACTATCGTACATGCGCGTAGGTACTCTGATTTTGTAGCAATACAATATACTGGTTCTTATCTTATACTTTTCAAAACAATATCAGATCACGATTATCTTTTTATGTGCATCTTTCTATAAACGCACGTATTTAGCAGGCTTATTAATATTAAAAGTGCGTCTATGAAATTATTTTTTGAAGCTTAGTTACTTCACCGTTAAAAAACAAATTTGTGTGCCATTGGTTTATGTATTTAAAATATTAAAAAAAATAAGTGAGGCTTTTAATTTCTTTTTTTTTTTTTTTTAATATGTTTTGTAGTTTTTTAATTTTTTACTGTTTAATTGTTTAGAGTATATTTGTTTTATATATTTAAATGTATTAATTGCTTGTATTCCTTGACTGATAGGTTGGTATGCGTCTGACCACCCATACTGTAAAAAATGGTTCACTTTGCCAATGTCACCCCTGCTTCAGGGAAGGTCGGCAAGAGTTGCAGGGCTTATGTTCATTTGAGATTGGGTTTTTTATATTGAAGGTCCACATGCGGCATGTGTAAGTGCGAAATTATGCATGTCTGCTTGTGGGAATGCATTTAATATGAATCTCAAATGATACATATCTTTGCAGTTTAGATTTAGATTAAGATTTTAGTCAGCATTTGTGGTGACGCATGAATAGCGTCATCTATTTTTATTTTAATTAATAGTCTAAGAAGCGAATTTCATGTTGGACTTTCACAATCTGAAAAAAGTGCGGATAAAAATCGCAAGATGTCGGTATGAACTTTTTTGACATCCAACGTGAAATCTCAAGATTTGAAGACTTCCACTTCCGTCGTGTTCGCAAGTAGACACGTTTTTTATATGTCTCGCGAGCGATTTGAAATTTACCGTTAAAATTCTGTGAGTGAGTGTGTTTGTTTTACATATAACTTGCAAGTGTGGCAGTTCGTGAACAGAGCTCATCTCCATAGGATCCTGAGAAACGAGCATCATCTTGGACCAGAGCACAATTTGAGGTGAGTGTGGTCCTTTTGATTTTCGCTTCTTTGGTACGGGAAGTCGTCCAAAATTGAAAGCCACCTATTGAAGGTCGGTTTGTTCGAGGGAGAAAATATCTAGGCAGTAGTTCTAGAATTTTCATATCCCTCATTTGGAGAATACGTTACAGTTTCTCCACTGTGCTTTTTTGTATTTTATATACATACCCCCTGAGGGGCAAAATTTACACCTTGCCCCCCCAATTTGTGAAGCATTGTTGAAATTGGCAAAATCCTTTACAAATTTCTCTGAGACCAACACAACAGTACGCTTGCTTTATTTTAAAATTCAACCTACATTATCCTGAATATCGCGTGTTTGAGCACTCCTATATGCGTTCGCACAAAACTCGGTTCTATTTCAGTCGTATTCAATTACTCGAGTAGTGTTCACTACGCCGTTCCACATCCTTGGCACTCCCTTTTGGGACTCCCGCAGTTCCTAAACTCCTTCCTTCCAGTACCCCAAGTAACTTTACATTTTCCTAAAACTAACATAGAAACTAAAAAGCTCACTAGACCCGCGGGTGTACTTTTCATACGTTTTTCGTTAAACTCTATTGTTGAGTTTAAAAAAAAGTGTTATACTCGGGGTGGGCTTAGTACCAACTCTCTCACCCCTTTGGAGCAACCGCAGTTGGCCATACATCACTTTTGTCACCCCACTTATTAGAACGGGATGCAGTTTCACTCACAACAGCTGAGATTGAAAATACTTATAACAGGGGAAATAATGTGTCACGTACACAATGTTTCAAAAAACTTTTCTAAATTTTACAAGTGTTAGTTAAATGTCATTTATTACTCGTATTCCTTGACTTATAGGTTGGTATGAGGCTGACCACCCATACTGTAAAAAATGGTTCACTTTGCCAATGTCACCCCTGTTTCAGGGAATGTCGGCAGGAGTTGCAGGGCTTATGTTCATTTGAGTTTGGATTTTATTTGTAAGTACACATTCAGCATTTGTAAGCGCGAACTACACGTGTTTGTTTGTGGGCATACATCTGAGAGCTTTAAATGAATATATGCTTGCAACTTAGATTATAGATTATAGATTATAGATTAGTTACGCTCAACTGCAAAACAAGTAACATTACTATATTCTTCATCTCCACGCTGTCATCTGTTTCTATTTTCTATTTTCTTATTAATTTGCTACATTTTTTGCATAGGAAATTTCTGACTTTTTTTGTATAGATTTCTTTGTAAGGTTTTGTTCTTTTATATATTTAAATGTAATTTTTTATTCATATTCCTTGACTTATAGGTTGGTATGAGGCTGACCACCCATACTGTAAAAAATGGTTCACTTTGCCAATGTCACCCCTGTTTCAGGGAAGGTCGGCAAAAGTTGTGGGGCTTATGTTCATTTGAGGTTTGGATTTTATTTGTAAGTACACATTCAGCATTTGTAAGCGCGAACTACACTTGTTGGTTTGTGGGCTTACATCTGAGAGCTTTAAATGAATATATCCTTGCAACTTCGATTATAGATTATAGATTATATATATACTTTTCCATCAAGGTTTTTTTAATATGGCTGGTCACGTATTGCACCCTCCGCGTGACCGGGCTGGAATAAAGATTTTATTTAATTTTATAATTTTTGATTAATTAAAAACACTGTTTATTTTCACGGATAAATTTATTTAATAAGATTAAAATCTTTAAACAAATTACTAACGTTTTCGACCTAGAAGGTCATCATCAGGTATGTAGGTATCATCAGGTATAGTAGGCATCATCAGGTATATCAGGTAAGATTTTATTATTATTATATGCATACAATTACATAAGAAATTTTCATGTCAAATTAATTGTAATCGTATATTTTATTTACATATTTATTTAATCAGTACTTAAAAAAAAGCAGCATTGCGTGCATTGCACGCAATAATGTTTTCCAAATGGGATTTCAGATAAAGGTATATTTCTTATTTTAATGCAAAAACAAGGTTTTCTTAGCTCGTAGCATTGTTTATTTTCACTTTTTTTACTCTAAAAAATTACAGTCGTTATCGGTCGTTATACCATCATCAGTTATAACGCAACTAAAAAAAAAACGCAACTTAGCTACAGATATAGTGCTTCTTGCCGCGTTATCCCCTAAGGGGTCGCATGTGGCGAGTTGAACATATTTATTTTTACAGGTAAGCCTTACGCCAACCACTTCAGTTGAAGTAGAGGGTTTACCAGCTCCCGAGAGGGCTGGTACTCATTTTTTGTGAAGGCTGAGTAAGCCTTACCGGTATATTTTGGGGTTTAAAATTAACACCGAAACGGGAAAATCATTTCTGACACCCTTGGTGGGATTCGAACCCGAGCTCATTGCATGGAATGCAAGCACTCTACCAACTGAGCTATCGACCGGACCTTTGTTTGGACCGGAAAGTTATAATTTGAAAAAACATGCGTGTAAAGCATAAAACAGGGTAATTCGGAAGCTAATCACAGTGAAGTCAGTTGAATTATGTACCTATATATTAAAGAAGAAAAGTATATAAATAACAAGATGGAAATATTAAATACCTCCTAAGCCCAAACATCACGCTAAAATTTTAAACAATCAAAAAAATAACTATTCGGTGATCTCACGCCACAGTTTTCTATTTCATCCTTTAAAAGATGTAGCTGTTCATAAAAGAAAATAAAGGGAATTATGTCTGAAACAAACTCTTAAATGCAATCGTAAAACTAAAAGGATCTATTATTATATGTATGACATGCTACGGTTTACAAATCGAGTTATTCGTATACTTAACATCTAAGAACACTTATCAACTTTTGCAAGGTTATTTCGGTTCCGACAAAAAATAATAAAAAGTAGTATAATTTGTAAAATGAAGGTAATATAGTATGTAAATATTTAAAAAATCACATCTCAATTATCAATTTGCCAAAATAAAATTGGTTGATGAATATTTACTACGCAAACAAGATTATAAAATATATAAATTTGTAAAGAGCAATGCAATTCAGCAACCTTTTTTTGTTGTAACAGCTATTTTTAACATAATCAATTAATGATACATAATTTTCCGTGTAATTTTTAATAATAAAAGCTGAAACAGAGTCTTAGTAATCATCAAAAGGCGATTCGGTACTTAAACCAGCATTGTTAGTAATTCGAAAACGCTAGTAAAGTTACCTACCGTCTTGACGGTTTGACCATAGAACCAACAATTGTTGCTTTTGTGATTCTTTACTACCGTTAATTATATATTTGCGTTGCCAAATGTATTTTTCCATTCTGGCAATTCAATTTCCACCTGTTTTAAAATTCCTGTACACCGTTTCATCACGGCTGAAGTTTCCAATTTAAATTCTATTTGTGAAAACACAAAAAACAATCACGCAAAGCTAGCCATTTTCAACCAGCCTGCCCTGGTTGGAGTTTGAAGGGCTAAGCCCGAGCAAAAAAATTGAAATGACTGTACAGCCAACAACAAAAGAGGTGCGGTCAAAATGGCGAAGGGAATCGCTTTGAAATGAGATCTTCACTTGTTTTTTTAATGATTTTATAAATTAAGCACAGAAGGTTCCCCGAATAATATTTTTTTTTGGTTTTGTACAAAAATAATTGGATACTTTTTCGGTAGAAAGGTTGTGTTTTCCCTACAAATATTTTCTGTGTACAAGAAACAATACAGTTGTTAATTTTATAGAATAATTTGCAAAGTGTTTATCTTGTGGATATTCTAAAAACACAAAATTTCCATCGTAAATTTTGACTACACATTCTGTACAAATAAAGTATCACATTTAAAATATGGAGAAAATGTAATGTTACTTATTCGGGCTAGAGGCAAGACAGATAATTATAACCTCAATACAATATTTAGTAGGGAGTTTGAAAAAACAATTAAGCGTTACGTTCTGCATTTAGCATAAATTTCCAACTCATTGTGAACTCAAATGAAATCTTAATTACAATTAAAGAGGGCTCTTGAAGTGTGATTCATATAAAAACAGTGCTTATCATATAAATCATCCTCATATTATTATTATTAACATGGGGAATCTATTTTTGTTACTATTTGTGACGTTACGTAGTCAAGTAATATTTTTATTGTTCGAGTCCATTTATTTCAAAAGAGCATAAGGCATTCATTTCAACATAAGAAAGTGTCGCACTTAGTCACCATTTTTTTTTCTCATTTAGTTGTTTTTCTTCTTTAAAATAAACACTCAGTTGATTAATATAATATAAACTGTGCAGTAAAGCTTCGCAGGATATTACTTGGTTGAGTTTTTAACCAGAATTTTATTGTTTACTAAATCTGCTGCTGCTGCATTAACATAGAGATCACATTTTTACATTCGTTGCTATTTACATCGCCACAGCACTTCCTCACAGAACAGCATTATTCCCCTAGAGGCGCCTGAAAGCTGGAACCTCACCCCAAGTAAGAGAACTTTTCATTCAGACTTATCTAAAAGGTTTACCAAAAAAATCTATGGAAACCCACACATTGTCACTGGTGAGTGTTTTTGTTACTGTACATTTTTTTGATAGAACGCCATGGTTGAGTTTTATACTTGGAAAAGAGGTACAACTCTCACATAACTATTTTTACAGCACTCCCAGACAATGCAAATTTTCAGTACAATTCCGGGTCGCCAGTAAAGTTGAACACCCCTTTTTTATAATTTCATTTATGAAAAATAAAGTTACATTTTTTAGCGTGAAAATAAAGTAAAACAAGTTTATTGTGAGCATGGTTTTTAATAAGATTGTATTTAAATGCCCCCTGCTGGATGCAAACAATTCAGACCGTTAAAAAATTTAAAATAAAGAAGACAGGTGTGTGCATTTTCTTTGTTTTGTTAGTCAGTTCAATTCTCTCACAGCGTCAAAGTTTATTTAGATTTTCTAAGTGTGCCGAACTTGTGTATATACTCGTTTTTTTATTTGGTATTCAAAGGAGGTCGACATTTTAACATTCATCAATTACCTATGCAGAGAAGGTTACTGGACTTAAGTCATCTGCCCGCATGTTCAAATATGTCTCTGAAAGCATACAGCATCAGCTCAGAAGTAACATGGTAACTCGTACATATAAGTTCTTGGAACTCTGTACCCTCTTAGATTGACAGCAGCTGGTGATGCTGATAACGTTTGATTTACAAAGTTTCCCTTGACTATAACTGTAACTCGTCACCATTCCACTTGGGGCGGCCAGAGCCTCTGTAAATTTGCCTCAATTTTTTTTCCTTGCATACATACCTCTTTCAATTCTTTCATATCCTTCACCTTTTTCATGAAGTGAAAATCCATCATCTTGAAGTGAAATATATTTCTGCCGAACAGATTTGATAATTCAAGTATTGTTATACATTTATTTGTTTTTCTTGGTGTATACCTGCTTATGTGTTTGTTCCGAGTTGCCTCCTGCGAAGTTGGCTCCCCCCTGATTAACCATCTTTTGGGTTGCCTTCCAGGAGGAAATCTGCCAGGTAGTTCTACTACATGGCAATTTGTGTACAACATATATGTACAGTTACTTGTTTTATAAAATGGACTCAACATAAATTCTATAGACAACAAAATGGTGAAGTCGCACGAACTGGTAGTAAAGGAAAAGGCAAAAAATATGTAAGATTGGGTTACTACGGATGTTAATTATTGCCCGTCGAGAAAAACAGAATATTTTTAAATTTCCGCCGAGTATAATATTATAAATGTTTATGAAAACAAATATTAAATACTTCATTAAAATGACTTTACACTCAGTGAGTAGGTACAAAAACTTTTGTATGATTATTTCAACTTCAAATAAAAATTTATTTTAAAACTTGAATCTATTCAATTAAAATGAAGAACAGTTAAAGGAAACATATGGTCAGTTTTTGAACTGAAAGTTATGACAAACATCTTTAAACGTTTCTAAGGTGATGAAATAAATTTCAGCGGCGTTGAGGGCTACAATATGTAGGATAACTTTGCTCCATACATTTTCCGGCACAATTGGCTCATGCCGCACAGGGCTAACTTTTTAAAAGATTATCAAAAACTGCTAAATGCACAGCATAATTCAGGAACTTGTTGGCTTTTAGCTGGTGGGCGGCCAAGTTTGTGTGCATTAACTACATAATATAATCAGTACTTTCATGTAAATCAAAAATGTATAAAAACTCAGACGCACATCTGAGTGAACATTTTAGATTCTGCTCATTTATGTTAAACGCTATGGTTGAGTTTGAGTGTAGAGTTTTATACTTGAGAGACAGGAATAGAGCCGTATAGTAAAGGGAACGTGAGCTTGCACCGGGACGAATGGAAAGTTCGCAAAATTGTTCGGTTGGAAGAGAAGATGAAATGGTGGAAGGGAATGATGTCTACAAAGTTGGATTGGAAGTGTAAGAAAAGAGAGGATAATATAATTATATTTGTCTTTATTTGTCATATTCTTTAAAATAGGTTTTCAAGGAATGGAACAGGTCAAAAAATAAAGAAAAAATGTGGATTAGAAGGTTTGTTTTTATACGTGTGGAAACTCGTAAAACATATTTTTATTGACTGCATTCGATCAAAAAGTTAACCAGCGGTATGTTATATAATTTAGGGCCATTGGCGATAAGATAAAGACGAGGAAAGCGGATTGCTGGTGATCAATCAGACCAAGAGTGCCAGTGATGATGACCTTGATAATCCTGAACTTAAATGTGGAGAAAAATGTGATGCCACGTTTTGTCCGGGCTAAAGGCATGACATTGAGTCATTATTTAAGTTCAAATTTATGTTGTTTGTTCGAAAAGCGCTACATACTACATTTAGCATCATAAACCGTGGTTGATTTTAGCCGGCTTCCTTACCTTTAAAAATAAATGGGTTCCACTCGCAACATGCGAACTCTTCGTGGGAAACGCGTCTAGATGTTACGCTTTATATGTGGCTTAGTAGCGTAGCGTTAACTTTATAAGTTTCACAGTGCTGTTAACTTGAATAATTCCCTGATTATTTAGATTATATTTTTTTTATTGAAGTGACATCACATCGTCACAAGATTTTTTTTTGGGCAGAGTCCATTTATCGCAGCATGGTGATCTAAAAATGAAATTATGTAGGTATACTTTTAAGGTACCTACCGCAATTCTAGCCTTAGTAACTATTGTTTTTCTAAGCCGTTGTATAATTTTAGCATCATAATGTATACTCATCCAGGGAATAAAATCATCATTGGAATAATAAAGTTCCAAAAGCGGAAGAATTTTCCTAAACATTTCTAGAATATTTTTGCTGCACATTTGCATCCCCTAATCTTTTCCATTAAAACGATACCGACGTAATTTGAAATTCATAAATATTCATGTTTTCTGGACCGGAATAAATTAAAACAAAATAATTAAATGCTCCAAAGTTCAGTGCCTTCTTGGTATTGGAAGGGGATACAAATACAGAAGGGGTGTAGAGGAACACAGATAGATATACAGATAAATTTCAGCAAATTCTCGTATATTTCTTAAGTAATCAATTTAAATCATGACTTGAAAAATTTCAAAGATTTATTGCATTGAAAATTTAGGAACACTAAATATACTTACATAGATAATTTATTTTTCGGGGCTTGAATACTGGTTTTTAAAAGTAGATCGCAATGCCAATTTTAATAGACATTACAGAATATTGTCACAAAATGCCACTAGCAAACACAAGCAAGTTCACGCGTACATATACTGCATGTGATCTTACGAAAGAATGTTCAAACCTTGAATGAACATCAACACTGCTTTTAAGGAATATGTTTTTAAGTTAAACACTTGATGACTTAAACGCATTGACAATGGTGAACATGGTGAACAATGGTGAATGGTGAACATGACAATGGTGACAATGGTTTTACGAGTAGTTAGCCTCATTTTAACATTATTTTACCTATTCAAGAAAGGATTTTAATTGTTTTATTTCATTACTGTTACACCGGATCCATTCAAAATGTTTTTTGAAAAACAAAACATCTTTTAAACATTAAAAAAAAACAACCAAAATTACAACAAAACTGTGTCCTTTCACTTTGCACTTCATAGAAATCAAAAATATTTGTGAACAGAAAATTAACAAAGACATTCTACGACGTGATGGGAATGCGCAGTGAGCATTTTTGTAATCCACTCTACACAACAAAAGACTTCGTAACGTAAGGTCTTTGTTACCACTGATAGAACCTTCCCTTATATAATTTCATTCGCAAGTTTCTTATTTGTCTCCGGATGCATACATTTTATTTCAATTTAATCCCCAAAAGCTATTGGCCTTACCGATGCACATTTCGTTCGTTATCACAAGTTTTGAAATGTTAGAACGTAATTTTTTTTTTTCTAAAAATTTGTTTTTATTTAAATCAAAGTGAGGGCTAACTTAACCTAGATAACAAATCAGAGCCAACACCCTCGGAAACGGAGAAATCCTCATTTCAAGTTAGCGATTGGCGTAAGGCTGAATCCCTTATCTGTAAGCATATTTGGAAAGTATGCACACTTGCCACGTGCGATTCATTCGGGTATAACACATGAAAAGTTGCACTGCTGGGTTTTAGTTACGTTTCGTTATGACATGATAATATTGCTTTATTTTCTGATATTTAAATCTTCAAAAAACAAAATTTAATTTCAATTTTTTTTTTCAAACAAATGTCACTGATATAGATGAGTTTTAATAAGAAGCCCATAGCGTAAAGGGAAAGAAGCAACTGTTACAGCTGTTGGTCACCAAAATAATTATGTGGTCCATCACAAATACATATAAGACAAGTGTAAAACAATAAAGTTGTAATTTTCTCAAATTACAAAATATTATTAAAGCAATATAAACTCCAACTGGAATTGGCAAATACTTTTTTTCAAGATTACACGAATAAATGTAACCAAGATGTACGCGTTGAAAAAATATAAAAAAGGGAATACAATAAACCGAGTCTTTATTCATAAAATGAAAAATTAATTTTCCGCTTTACGGTGAGTTACATAAAAAAAGAATAAAGCATTTTGTGACGGTGTCGCTTCATGTGTTTTTTTTTTCTTTGCTTAGAAAAGCAAGGCTTATACACTTTACAGAGAGCTTGCTAAGTTAAGCAAGGCTTATTTAGAGCGCATGCTAAGTAAAACAGAGCTCATTCAGAAAGCTTACTACTTAGTCTTCTTCTTCTTGTGCCACTTCTAACAAAGATCGGCGATCATCATAGCTATTTTGATTTTTGATGCTGCGGCTCGAAATAGGGACTTGGTGCTTCTGCCGAACCATTGTCGCAGGTTCTTCAGCCACGATGTCCTTCGGCGTCCCTGAGATCTTCTCCCCTCAATCTTACCCTGAATGATAAGATGAAGGAAACGGTACTTCTCATTTCTCATAATGTGACCGAAGTACATTAGCTTTCTCTGCTTAATGGTAGGCAGGAGCTCCTTTGTAGTGCGCATTCGTTGAAGGACTTCTTCATTGGTGACTCGATCACGCCAAGAGATCCGAAGCATTTTTCGGTATAGACACATCTCGAATGCTTCAATACGTCTCTCCAGTGCCTGCGTGAGAGTCCATCCCTCCATACCATACAGAGCGATTGGAAAAACGTAGCACCTCACTATGCGCTTCCGGAGTTCAAGGCTTAAATTTCGGCACAACAGTAATTTGCTCATTTTAGCGAAGACATTTCGGGCTTGCTCTAGTCTGCTTCTGACTTCTTGACACATGTCCCACTTTTCGTTGACCACACATCCCAGGTACCGGTAACTAGTGCATCTTTCAATGCTTTCGCCATCTAGTTCTACATGTACGGAGGCGTTTGTGTTTTTGCTGATAACCATGACCTTGGTCTTCTTAAAGTTAATGTTAATGCCAGCTTCTTTGCTAGCGACATTTATTCTGGTCAACAATGTTTGCAGATCCGCCTGAGTGTCAGCGAGTAGGACTGTGTCATCAGCATACCGCAGGTTGTTTACCAGCTGCCCGTTGACAACAATGCCTTCCCTAGCCTCATGAAGTGCTTGCGCCATGATCCTTTCTGAATATAGGTTAAAAAGTGTTGGTGACAGTACGCATCCCTGTCTAACTCCTCTTCTGATGGGTATTTGTCTGGTCTCTGAACTCTCTACAAGCACTGAAGCAGTTTGCTGCCAATATATATTAGCAATAATGCGAGTGTTTTTATCGTCTATCCCAATGTCTTTCAGGATACTAATCAGCTTGTCGTGTCTCACTCTGTCAAAGGCCTTTTCGTAGTCAATAAAGCAAACATAAACATCTTTATTCATATCGAGACAACGTTGCACTAAAACCTGTAATCCAAACAGAGCATCTCGTGTGCCAAAGCCGTTCCTAAAACCAAACTGTTCGGCTGATAACTGTTGGTCACACTGTTGGTATATTCTCTTTAGTATAATTTTCAGGAAAGATTTCATCACATGACTCATTAAGCTTATTGTTCGATGTTCTTCACATTTTTTAGCATTAATATTCTTTGGTATAGTGATGAAGTAGGATTTTAACCAATCCTCTGGCAGATTACCACTTTCATACACTTTGTTGAATAGCAATGTAATCTTTTTGAGTGCATTTCCTTCCATTAACTTCAGAATCTCTCCGTGGATGTTGTCTGGACCGGGTGATTTCCCATTTTTTATATGCTTGATAGCATACTCAACCTCATCTTGTAGGATCTGGGAGCCGTCCATTGCTATTTCAACACCATGTCTCTCGTTACGTGTATCCATATATAGCTCTTCAACATATGTCTCCCATAGCGCCTTTTTTTCATCTATGGTCACTGCTATGGTTACTACTTAGTAAAACAAGGTTTATTCAGAATTGCTTCTCAGTACAAAATGCTTATACAGAATGCTTGCTTAGTAAAACTAGCCTTATTCAGAGTGATTGCTAAGTAAAACAAGGCTTATCCAGAGTGCTGGCTGTGCTGTGAAGTGTGGACCGTCGCTGAGCATGCAGGGACAGAGATTAAAGCTGTACCCTGTGGAGTCAGGACGATAAATAAAACACTTCAGATGAGTGTGAGAGATAAGCTTAAGTTGCTTGAAGTTTTTTAAGGAAATTCTATGATGAAACATTAAAATATACTAATGATTGGTGAGTATCTCTTTTAAAAGCGTTTTATATCCTTATCCTGTCGTTATTATTTTTTACGTGTTAGAAATTGAGCAAGTATTTATATTGACCGATTACATAAATCAACAGTAAAAAAACAATTCCCATCATACATTTTGTATTGCGAAATGCACTGGCCTAGTACAGCAGATAATATTGAAGTCTCTTTTATGAATACCCAATCGTTTATTATTTAAAATAATTGATGTATTTTTCTCGTTCGTTTTATTATATATATATTATACTAGTGAATTTTAATGTAAATATGAATATGCATTTTGTTGTTTTTAGATTATTTTTGTAATAATACAAATAATTCATTATGATTTCATTGCTTTGTTATTTGTACTTTGTTTTAAATTTTAGTGAAATCAAAAAGCTAACAAAAAAGTACGCACACTTAACTTCGTAAATAAAATATTCGAATCCATCCAATTATTGTTTGAACCAAAGACAGACATTCTTGTAGAAAAGGGAATGCTATCAACGTTTTCTTTTGTGGTGGACATACCAACACATCATCATATTCATAACAACATATTTTCTTTATGTAGTTTGATTGTTGCAGTCTATGTGTCACAGCCAATGTGACGTCACAATCATTGGACGGAGAAATTCATTACCATAATATATGGTCACAGAGAAAGACTACTCGCTATCGCCATCTTGGGAATGATCGCCGCCCTACACTCCGCGATTGACTGTCAACCCGTTAGGACGCATCCCCGTTGTTGTCATGGTCTACACGCTCAAGTCCACTGTGTTATAATATTCTTAAAAATATTTTATCCTACACTTCATATACAGTGTAATTTCTTTCTGAATCATTAAAAACCAAGTACGTGTAAACCGTGTTTTTATTTACCTTTCACAACAACCAAGGAGTGGTGTTTAATGCTAGCTACCTTCAGTAGAGACTCGCTACCAACATCACCCCTTACACATTGATGCAATCTATATTTTAAATCTTTTGCAGACAAATACTAAATGGAACTTTAAAGTAAGGTGCATGACTTTTAAGTTTTATTCAAGGTATTTTGATTGTTAAACTAATCTAATCTAATCCAATCTAATCTAAGCTGCAAAGATATATATCATTTAAGATTTATATTAAATGCATTCCCACAAGTAGACATGTATAATTTCGCTCTAACACATGCCGCATGTGGACCTATAATATAAAAACCCAATCTGAAATGAACATAAGCCCTGAAACTCTTGCCGTCCTTCCCTGTAACAGGGGTGACACTGACAAAGTGAACCATTTTTACTGCATGGGTAGTCAGCCGCATATCAACCTATAAGTCAAGGAACAACATTCTACAACTAATGCTCTTATTTTTTAACTTCATCTACAAGCATCCCTTTTTATAGTAAGGGATGCTTCAATGCTACGACGCGGCGCTGAGCGGCAATTTTTCTCCTCAGTACATGCTTGTCCACCATCCGTGTGGTCAGTAGGTACCTACCCCAAATATAACTCAACCATAACGTTTGACAAAAAAAATGTGGAAACTTAAACGCTTAATAGATGCATTATTTTAGTTTCTCTCCATTTTTGATATACTCTTTTATTGAGTCAAAACAGTTTTATTCTTGAAGTAAAGAACTCTACGGCTGTGCAAGAGAAGCAGCTTTGGTAATCTTCCATTGGCTGGACGCTGTTATATCCAGCTGGAATAATTTTTCAAGTCACAATGACATCATCTCGCCGATGCCATTAAACGAAAATTAGGAACGAAAAATACCGAAGCGCGAAGAAAATGTGTTTATTACATAATAAAGGATTTTAACCATACAAGGTTTTTCTTTCAGTAAACAACCGTATCCAGTACCTCGAGTATAAAACATTACGTAAATTACCCTTACATTGCGTCTTTAGAAAAACCGTTTGAAAACTAAATCAATCGCTAAGAGTGCTGTTGTACCTTCCTAACATTTTTAAATTTACGAGATTGAGAAAAATTTACGCAACGTCTTATACTCAAGGTACAGATATCAATTTTACTTTCAAACGCCTTTATCAATGAAAGCTAAAATTACAGTAATAAATAATTTTAGTATTTTGTTTTTGTGGCGTTTTTTGACCATTATCTTCATAAAATGTGTTATTTTACATGAATAGTATACTGTAACTGTAACTGTTACTCTATCGCCATTCCGCTAGGGGTGGCCAGAGCCTCTGCAGAGCTGCCTCCATTTCTTCTTATCCTTACATACCTCTTTCAATTCAATTATTGCTTAGTAAAAACATACGAATTAACAAAATATTAAATATTGCCATTCTAATTTTACTACGACAAATACAATTAATTACCGAAATTATTTCCCAAAGTTTTATTAATTGCTCAACTTGGTACTAAAATAAAAACCATCCATTGACTTAATTAATAATATACATTTTTTACGGCCTCGTAAAAGTAATATCTTTAGTTTTAATTTATGTCAGCCATTAATCTTTCAACTGTTTCCCGTTTGATTTCCCTGTAATTCAGTAAGCTTCAGTCTATGAGATATTTACTAGAATCGTTAAACGCTATAATAAACTTCCAGTTACGATCGTCCCTAATAATAAATAATGGAAACACTTTTAATTATTTAAAGTCTTTCCCACGATACCGCTTTACTAGTGTTGGTGATTTTAATTTGCATATTTTTCCCGGAAATTTTGCTGCAATTCTCGACCTTTTCCGTGAACAATTTTCATAATATAATTTTGAATAAGTATTAAATGTCTTAATTGATAGCATCGATTTCGTAACGTTTCAGTTTTACAATTTAATATTAAAAATCAAAAACAACTTGTATATGGTGACGGGGCGAGTAAAATTTAATAGTGTACGACCGGTATCAAAAACAATATTGCCATTAGATTTTGTAGGGTTTGTGTATTCACACAGTGAAAATGCTTTTTATTTAAAAAAAAATTTTTTTTTCTGAAACGTAGTTTTATTTTCACAATAATATTTTCTACCTCAAGCACTTTCGACCTTCAATACTCAGGTCATTATCAAGAGTCAAATTAGACTCTTGATAATGACCTGAGTATTGAAGGTCAAAAGTGCATGAGGTAGAAAATATTATTGTGAAAATAAAACTACGTTTTAGAAAAAAATAAAAATATTTTAAACAATATTTCCATCAGTTTACCGGATTAGAACGTTATTTTATTCCAAATACGCTAGAAAGATCCGCCAGTTGACTCCCTCGGCCACAACAACGAAAATTTGTAAATATAAATGGTATATTTTGTGTGCTCCGCCGAGATTCGAACTCGCAACCTTCTATTACGAGTCTGAAGTGTTGCCACTTGACTACGGACCGGTCAGTATAGATCAAGTAATGGCAGCGAAAAATAATTAGAATATTAATGTGCATCGCGATGGGGCCAACCGAATCAAAATTGTTTAAGGCCCGATATTTTCAATGTTAGCATAGCGACTTTATACTGAGTGAAAGGGACGCATTTATGTCAATCGTGTATGTATTAATTTTTATCAGTTTAAAGTCACACTTGCTAACGTTGAAAATATCAAGCTTAAGAAATAGAAATAAAATGAAATAAAAAATATTTTGAATTGTTTGTGTATTAACACTGTGAAAATTGATATTCAATAATATTTTATTTATTTAATTGAAGGATTCAAATCAATTTGATTTGAATCCTTCAATTAAATAGATAAAATATTATTGAAAATAAAAAAAATGTTTTTGTAATAACTTGTTGAACAAACATTACAATTACAAACATTTTGTATTCCAAAATTGTTTCAATGTGATATTTAAAAGCACAATGAAAACCAGAAAGCACATTAAATCACGGATATTTTTTCATGAAACAACCTTGTGACATCCTTGGTGAGCACGCACTTTGGCATAAAAACGTTTCTTATTCGCCGTACAGCAGCCGCCTTTATTAACCCCTTTGTCCATTAAAACGCGTAATTATTCGTCGCGATCGTTAAACGCGGACGATTTCCTCCTTTTTACATCTTTTGTTTGGCGACATTGTAAATACGGGAATCTGCCGAGAGATAGAGCCATCACGAGTCGCGACCAGGGGGGTGGGGGCGCAATCAGGGGACGTCAGTTTTTTAACAGTTTGACAAAGAGTAATGGGGAAGAAACGCCGTGTTCCCTCGCAAACATACCGCCCGCGGACACGAAACAAGAAACTGTACTTCAAATCACTCATTTGAAAAAAAAATATTTTTAGTTATAGGTACGACTTTTTTATGAGCTGTGAATTTTTTTTTTATATTTGATACGAGTCTGCGTTTATGAATCGTTATATTGTTGCAATGGATGTATTTTTTGCGAACTGCAGAGAATCTTTAAATTATGCATCATTTCCCAAAATAAAATAAGCAATACCATCAGAAACAATTCCCACGCCCTGGGTGATGATGCTGATAAGAGTTAGCCGGAAGTGAGTATCCTAGGTACATCCTGGAGGTACCTCATAAATTTTAAACATACCACCCCTTACCCGTAAAAATAAACAGGTCCCGAATCGTGACATGCGATCCTTTTGGGGATAACGCAGGCAAGAAGTTACACAATATGTAAAGCTTAGTTGCGTTGCGTAACTCTCTGAAAATGTATCATGACTCAACTCGTTTACCATTCCGCTTTGAGGTGGGCTAAAGGAACTTGATTTTTAAAAAAACTGGCTATCTAGTTAGAAAAAAAGGGAATCCTTTTTAAAACAGAAAAGTGTTCAAGCAATTTAAAACATGACATTTTTTTCTAGCATTGTGGCCCGTCACTTCTACAACGCTTGAAAAAAAATTAAATTGACAATTTCGTGAAACAGCTTTTTCGCATAGTCCTTTCGGCGAACGATCTTTTCTACACGCAAAACAACCTTAGAGAGCCGGCAGATCCGATAAAAGTAAATGGGTCGCGTCTCTTTTTATTTTTCTAATATTGCCCATTTGTAATCTTGATTTGTCTTATTTTGTATCACGTCTGCGTCCGATGGCTGCCACAGCTGTTACCTTTTTGGCAGCATTCTGATGTTATGTATGAATTAAAAAAAATTATCGAACCATAGGAAACAAAAAGTTTCCTATGGTTCGATAAATTACTCCCCCAGTTCTTGTTTACCGTATACGCCAATCTTGTCAAATATGACTTTTTCATACAGTTGTCTTATGAATCAAATTCTACTTTTTCCATTCACACTACCTCTGTATATATACCTACTTTGTCAGTCTATCATCATTTATTCTTTCCACATGCCCAAACCATCTCATCACATTCTTTTGTACCTTCATCTTGATTATTATTATTATTAATCATTTTCTTATACTCTCCAAGGGGTGTAGCCTGATATAAAAACTGTGAGTTTTGACTCTTATATTTTATTCAGACTCATAATGTTGGTGATACAGAGCACGTGCGGCGGTGATTTAGCACCAACATGGAAGTCGGGAAATAAAACATTCTGCCATTGTAAAGATGCATTTTGTGTGGAGCAGCAATAAAGTGCATTATTCAGGAGACGCTGGCTGGGCAAACCTGCGCCGGTCCCAAATGATGAATTATGGAGACAGATAACAAAACTAACAGCGTGCTAATTCACAGAAAGGCGTCTGTAATGGCCCAGCTGAAATATCATGTAACTAATGACTGTTAATATGAGCACGGTAGAAAATATTTATTTACTTTTCTTTGCCAGGAAAATTATCGACGGAGAAGATAGCTTATTCCAATGTTTTTGAAGTACATTTAATTTTTTTTTTAAATATGTTTGCTATTTGATTTGATGAGTTTGTACTTCGCCAGTCCAATTTTGGTACAGGTGCAAAAATTTGAGTTGTATAGAACAAAAAGCGGCTATTAGGATATTAGGTATCACAGAAAACAACATTCTCTGTGTCTCCATATAATAATCCACTTGCAGAAAATCTTACATTGTCGCCTTTGGTTTTATTTGACTCGTTGAATGTAAGTAAATTGATAAGGTTCGTTGACTAATAAATAGATGGGAAGCTCTGACTCATAAAATGTTATGAGGCTTACAACTCTAACTGTAAAAATTGGTTCACCTCGCCAATATCACTTCTAATCTAATCTAATCTAAGTTGCAAAGATATGTAACATTGGAGATTTACATTAGGTACATGCATTCCCACAACCAGACACGTACAAGTTCGCGCTTGCACATGCCTCACGTGAACCTACGACATAAAAACCAAATCTCAAATGGACATACACCCTGCAACTCTTGCCGTCCTTCCCTGAAACAGGGGTGACATTTGAAAAGTGAACCATTTTTACAGCATGGGTGGTCAGCCGCATACCAACCTATAAGTCAAGGAACAAACTTCTGTTTTAGAAAACGACGATGACAGCTATTGCAGGTTATGTTCACTTAAGAGTAAGGTTTTTATCCTGTATTTTGTCTGCTTGTGAGAATGCATCAATATAGAATTTTGACTTTTCAAATTGTTTTGGTGAAACATTGTGGAATTCCATTTTAAATATTTGATTCAAAAAAAAAATTATTTATTAATATTTTTTTAATCAAATATTTAGAATTTTGATGTCAGTTTATCAAAGCAGTATCGATTATTATATTTTTTAAATTTATTTTATGAATGGTTTCAGCGAAAACTTTGCAGATCTCCGTTAAAAAAAAAGAATATGAGAAAAATACGGTTTAATTCTACTTGCATTTTTTTATTTGTTGATAAAAACAAATATAAGTGGTGAGTTTGGCCGGTTTCGGCCTCTTGACCATCTATTGAAAAACAAAAAGTTTTAAAAAAACAAAAAATAGCTTTATTTTAAAAAAGTTTTAAAGTTGTAAATAGTTAATAGATTTAAAAAAGTAAAATTTATATGTTATAGTTCACCGTGAGTTTATTTATTAAGTACACGACCGGTTTCGGGATCGCAGAACATCCCATCCTCAGGTGTAAAATAATAAATAAACTCACGGTGAGCTATAACATAGAAATTTTACTTTATTAAATCTATTAAAAATAGAGTTTCACAAAGTAACTGCCGAAAATCTAAATAATATTGTTAATAGTTGATTATATTTTAGAAATGTTTTTTCTTTAACTTTTCCTTGAAAAAGATAATAACCGATTATGCACGAGACTTGTTTATTTAGTAAAAGCTACATTTTACTTTTACAAATTAAACGATATTTTTTGTATAATCGAGGAATAAAACAAAATATATTTTCCTGAAAAGAAAATCATTCAAAATACGACTTACCATTAAACGTTTCACAAGTTTCATATACCGTGACGTGAGTACCTAGTTCAGCATTCCTTCAACACTTCAAACATTTTGTATACAAAGAGCTGCCGGCAATATGCAAAGTCATCAATATTCTTTGAAAACGTTTATTAACGCTCCGCGCAGAATGAGGCTGCACACTCTTTAGCAGCGAGCAGTTCACGGAGCACAAATGCATCCTGCCTACATTGTGTGTCCGGGGACTTGCAGCAGTCACTCGCTTCTGTTTTACTTCATTGAAAATAACTGCCCCGTCCTTCGCATTAACTTGTACGTGCAGTGATCGCCAACTTTCCTCGACCTTCATCCTCAGATGCGTACTTTATAATTCTGTGAACGATTCCACGACATATCGGTAAAAGACAACTCGTCCAACGACAGTTCGTCTATTGACAAATCGGTCACACGATGCTTCGTCCACACGACTTTTCGGCCAACGACATTTCGACCAACGACATTTCGGCCAAAGGCAAATCGGTCAACGACAACCCGTCCAAAGACAACTCGGCCATAGACAAATCGGTCACTCGGGTAACTGTAACTGTAACTCTGTCGCCATTCCGCTAGGGGTGGCCAGAGCCTCTGCAGAATCCTTCTGCAGGGTCCTTCGGGAATAACACAGGCAAAAAGTTACACTATATTTGTAGCTTAGTTGCGATGTGATGATTGTCGGCGCTATGGCCAAATCGATAATCTTGAATAGCGTATTTGAAATATAACAACGCTGGTTTGATTCGCATCGGGCTCCTTGACGACAACTTTACCTGAAGCGCTATTCTGCTAAATTCCTTACACTTTGGATATCAATCCAAGTCGGAGCTTGCTACAGCTTGCAACCATATTTTTGGACACAAATCGCTATCTTGTTGCTTTAAGGTCGTAAGAAATTTAGTAGAATAGCGCCTGGTTTAACAAATGTCATTGGGGTACTTTTTATGAATAATTAATGAAAATAAAGAATTATTCATTGAAAAGTTGAATCAATCTGTTTCTTGCCAGAAAAAAATAGGTTTGTGAAATGCATTCGTCTTCACAAAGCTACTTGAAAAAAAAAATATCCTTAAAATGTTGTTGAATACTGTCTATAGTTCTTGAGCGGTAAGCGTGCCCTCCCCTGCCTTCCCCCCCACCCCCGCATTACCGCCCCATATTTTTGACAACTCACTTTGTGCCCGTAGCAAGACCAGGCAGGGTCGCTTTTTTCCCTCTCGGAATCACGTCCTCCTGAAATGACAGGCTTTTACTTCAGGGGAATGAATTTCCATCTTACTTTATAGATTTTTTTTACACATAAAGTAAAATTTCTTACCATCTTTGCGAGTAACAATGTCGAGAAGTTTTTTTAAGATGCGATTATTTCTAATGGCAAGTCTGGGAAAGACAGACAAACGAAGAAGGCTAAAATTATTATTTTTATTATATTGAGTAGATTCGTGGAAAGGAATGCAACTGACCAATCCATTATGCCTGGCCAGTTGTCTCCATGCGAAAGTAGAAGCTCGTTTGCATGCAATTGCATCTGTTGAACCAGGGTCGAAGTTATAGTCAAGTGGGCCAGACGCAGATTCCAACCAACGTTATTTTGTTTCAAATACGCTAGTTGAACATGCGCCTCTACCCTCTCGGCCATAACACCGACTATTGTTCTTATTCTTAATTTTTAGTTGTTCTTCAATTTTAATTTATCTTTAGATCAAATTAAATTAAAGTCTAGTTAATCTATAATATTTTATAGATAATGAACTAAAAAATGTAAATAACTTATAGTCAACTTATTTAAATCTATAACTTTTCCGAATAAACAAAAAAATATTGAAAACAAAAGCATATTCACTGGAATTAAAAAAAAAAAAAAAATTCCCCTGAAACCTTTGGCTTTGGCAAAAACGAATAAAGTTTTGACACCACGGGGAGCCAGCCTCATTCCAACCTCCATATTATTCAGGTTAATTTTTAAACTTCAATGATACTTCAATGACGTTAGTTCTGATTTAGACATTTGGGCTTAATATATAATCTAAGTTGCAAAAATATATTCTTTTAAAGCTCTCAAATGTATGCCCACAAACAAACACGTGAAGTTCGCGCGTACAAATGCTGAATGTGTACTTACAAATAAAATCCAAACCACAAATGAACATAAGCCCTACAACTTTTGTTGACCTTCCCTGACACAGAGGTGACATTGGCACAGTGAACCATTTTTTACAGTATGGGTGGTTAGCCTCATATCAACCTATAAGTAAAGAAATACAAATAATAAATAACATTTAAGTATAAAAAAGAACAAAACCTTAAAAAGAAATCTATACAAAAAAAGTCAATAATTTCCCATACAAAAAATGTAGCAAATTGAACATTCTAATTAAAACACATAAATTTCAAGAAATTAAAGGATTAACACAAATTTATTATTTTTCCACAGTTCTACATTTTTTTTACTATGGGTAAGCATGACATATCTTAAAAAGGCAAAATAATATTCTCGAATTTTCCAGAGACGTGAAATATGCGGTAGAGATTTGCGTAATTACAACTTGAAAAGGGAATATTGCAAGCTTTCGCAGAGATAAGGAGGGTCCCGCACAGATATGCTGCGAGCATGGAAGCCCGGGCGTGTGGCGACCTACCCCATACGAGGTCCTCATATTTTCTAGTAATTTAGAAGATTTCTGCAAAATATTCGGGCGCTGCGTGTTTTTAGAGAATTTCATAATTCCACGGAACTATGTACATATTTTTTGTGTAACAATGTAAATCATCAGTAATGGTTTAAATGATTGTCAAAAAAATTTAAATGTATATTGAAAGTATAATCTTGTAACAAATGTTATTTTATATTTTGTATTGTTTGTGTATTAACACTGAAAATTCATATTGTTTAATATTATAATTCTTGGATGAATTCAAACAAAACACTGTTTATTTTTACTATACAATTTATTTAAAAAGTTAAAAATCTTTAAACAAATTACACTAACGTTTTCAACTTAGTAGGTCATCATCAGGTATGATTACAGTCATAAAATAAACAGTGTTTTGTTTGAATTCATCCAAAAATTATAAAATTAAACAAAATGTCATTTTCATTATTGATTTGTAAAACAGTACTAATTAATAATTTCAAATGGGTAAATGTTTAACAATCAATTTAAAGAATGCTTGCATTCAAAACCATAAGATTTAAGAAAGTTAATGCAAAATAATTGCATTTTTTTAATTTGGAATGTTTGTTAATGTAGAAAGAAAATAAAACTACTACGAGCTAATGTACCTACATCAAAGAAACGTACGTACTGTAATAAAAAAATAAGACAAAGTTCAAAAGCTGTGTGAATATGTTTTAGGGCATTGCTATGCGTATGTTCCTGATCATCCTCAACATTTTTTTGTCGCACCATTTTATCAAATAAAAATGCTTAAATTTTTTCCATCCAATTTTCCCACATCGTACAATCCTCAAGTTCATTTAACAATATTGTGAAATGCCTCTTCGCCCCGCATTACACTGGCAAAAAAATGTAAAATGGGAGTGAATATTTTATCCGGCTGTACTGTCGGAGAAGCCATCATTACTGCGGAAGGCTGTTAGCTTCCGTAGAGGCTGCGAGCGTTATCTAGCCGCGAAATCTTTATAGCAAATACCATCCCCGCAAATCTGCCGTCTGCAATGTAATCACAGCTTTATTATTCTTGAAGATACTATCTGTCTACGCCGCTACGCCGTTATATAAAGGTACACAGCACACACTTTAGACTTGTCGTAGGCTATTTGCAATGTCGGAGGCTGGAACTGCTAGTTATTTTGATGGATTGCTCCTTTAAAAAGTATTAAACTTAAGCAGTTGTGTAAATTTAAGTGGAAAGTCCTAGACTTTATGAATTGTTGAAATTTAACTTTGCCAAGAACTTTTTAAATTTAGATTATATCAGGAGATGCAGTATAAAAACAACATATTATAGAGCTTTTGAAGTGTGATGCACACCAAAACAGCGTTTACCAAATGAATCATACAAATTTTTATTTATTTACTCTGTTATTGATGTAAACTTTATCACACTCATACAGTGTAACTGTTGCCATTACGCTAAGGATGTCCAGCGCCTTCGCAGAATAGCATCGACTTCCATACATACATGCATCATTAATTAAGTAATTCACATTTCTCAGCTTATTCATACATTTCCATCTTTGATGTACCATTTTTTTCTAACTTCACCAATATCAACAAACCATACTTGTATTTTATGTCTTTTTTATCTTTTTCCATTCATATTTCTAGAGTATGTACACTTCTCATAACTTTTAGGAAATAAATTGTAATGTTATCGATTGCAATTCTAATACATAGATAATTATGAAATAAGACACCCTAGCAGTAATCTTCGTATTCCAAACACGTTAAAAGCTTTCGCATTTACATGAGCAAAGGTAGAATCGGTAATTAAATTGCTTTACCTCAGAATTGTATCACAATTCAATAAAATTATTTAACAGCACACTTACTTCGCAAATTATGTTTACCTCGGCAGTAAAATTGTATCAGTTTGTAAGCAAAGCAGATTGTGGTACTTAAAATAATTAGTAGCAACAGACGCCGCCATTATGAGCGGTGAATGGCTGAGGTGGAAAAGTAAACCAACGCGTTCGTTTTATTTGCATAACACGCATATTATGCTTATGTCATATTACAAGTTTCATCAAAGTAGAGCATTGTGGTTGCGATGTTTAATTAAATTAAACAATATTAGCTTCGATACTGATATGAAAAGAATCGAGACATGTGGGCGAAAAAAATGCAAGGTGAGAGTTAATTACAGCAACTTTGGTAGACTTACATGTAGTTAAATCAATAAATAGATCACCTAAAATGATAACATGGAAAATTGCAGTTAAAACGGAAAACATTGTAAGATAGGGAAGACAACCGTAAGACCGGTCCGTAGTTTAGGTGGTAACACTTCGGACTCGTAACTAGAAGGTCGTGGGTTCGAATCCCGGCGGAGCACAAAAAATATACCATTTATATTTTCAAATTTGCTCTTCGCTGGGATGAAAAATTCATAAACCTTTACCAAAAGACCTGTCATCAAAAGGTCCATCCAGCCTTACAACAACTGGGTCTTGCTTGAGAATTGGCGCTTTCTACAGCGACGACTAAGCTCGCAGAGGGCTCTTGAGGTGTGATACACACAAAAACAGCGCTCACCAAATAAATCAGCCTAATTTAATTAATTTTAATAACGAAAATAGTACTGGTACAAACATGTAGATGACTGGGTGATTATAGGATCCCGCGTGTAGATCCTCAAAGGAACCCAACCGTAAAAAGATCTCCGGGACATGGCGTAACAGCTTCAAGTTCACTCACAGAAACGGAAGTAGCGGCACAAACAGATCCTTTGGATTTATTAAGTGGAAAAATAATAAGAATGCATTAAATAAATCATATTCATATATAAATATTTAACTCTCAATATTGTTACATTATTTATACGGATTTTAATTATTATCAAACTCCTTGCATCATCATTACAGTTTACAAATTTCACTCAAAATTGTCACACTGTGTTGAAATAATTTCAAATCAAATTCCGTGTACGTAGACAAATATTTACGCAAAACCTTTTAGACTTTAATGTTGAAATCAGGTTATTATAGTATGCGGTGTGCTCTTTCGCTCCTACAGGGGTAGGTATTTAATTTTGGCATACCACACGTGATTATTTCGACCCCCTTTTTTGTCTACCGCCGCCTCAGCCCCCCCGCACCCTTCGCCCTATGTCTCCCGGCATTTGTTCGAATGGAATGACTACGGGTCTGAACCGTGCGAAAAGCCGCACATTTCAAAACAGAACCGTCCTTTGAATTTATAAAATTGAAATATTTTTGAAAACACCCACATTACACCAAATTAAAACTGTAAATACTTTACAGTCTGTAAATTTCAATGATGCCCCGAACACTGCACATGAAAGTAAGTGGGTAGTTTTAGGACCTTAATTTAAAGCAAACTACATTTATTATGCTATCTGTTATTTTGATTGTACATCTGAACGGTGAGATAAGTGAAAAAAATGAAAATCAAATCTCATTTAAAATAAAACAATCGATCCACAAAATAATTGTAAGAAAAAATTAAAAAAACATTGGAAAATGTACACCAAACCACAGAGGCCTCAAAATGATATTTTCTCCTAAAAAAGTTATTGTTCTAGTATACTCGTACCTATAGCAATAGCTTTTGGGGTCCATATCACAAACAAATGCTTTAATACATCTTTTTGACGCAGATGATTTTTTTAAAAGACAACGGTTCGGAAAATTTATTCTTCTTCTCCAGTTTCAATCGTAGGATTCGTTTGCAGCAATATATTTTACTTTTCTTCTCCATTCTTCCCTGTCTTGTGCAGCTCTTTTTAGGTCTGCATATGTTGAGCAGCGCACGTCCACCAACAGGTCCTCCAGGTATTCCTGGAAAATGTATTATGAGTGAAAACCACTAAGTTGTCTTATCTTGTATCCTGCCGCCATTCTTCTAGGAGTGGCCGGTACCTCACACAAGTGCATCCACTTGACTCTTACTTCTTTCATCTCATATATATTTCACGCTATTCTCTTGTTCCCACACTGTAGATTCCATTCATTCACAATCTCACTTATCTGATCAATCCATTCTTTCCTAGGTCTTCCCCTTCCACGCTTACCTATTACATTCCCTTCATACACTTTTTTTGTCAGTCAATCTTCAGTCATCCTTTCAATATGTCCAAACCATTGCATCACACTTCTTTGAACTTTCACTTTCACGCTTTCTTTTACTTCGCATTCATTCAGAACCCATTCGTTTCTCACTCTATCTTTCAATGTTTTTCCTGTCTACTTCTCAAATGAGCCATTTCTACGGTACATACCTTATTTACTTCTCTTTTATTCACCGTCCACGGCTTGATTCCATACATCAGGGTCGGCAACAATATACAATTGTATACCGCCTTTTTCTAAGGGTGAGATTTTTACAAGTCTGGGTTTTTACACAATCCAAATGACATAATAACACATAATATGCTGCTTCAACCAAGAAAAGCATAACTCTTACCAAAGAAGAGTCAAATATTTTAACCTTCAAAAAATTTCTTTAAAAAATCTTTAATTTTTAATCTCTTTTACTGAATATTTTACCTACCTAACTGAATTTTATACCTCTTGACCAATTTTATTTATTTTTTATTATTAAAATAGACTTATAATAAATTAATTAGTTATTACCAAATAGATCTTCTCTTACTTGTTCAATTTATTTTATTTTATTAATTTAAAATTTTACTGTATGTTTTTACCTACCTGACTATCATTTATACCTATTGACTAAATTTCATAAAATAAAATTTCTTTTCTGTAATCAATAATCATACCTGATGATGACCTTCTAGGTCGAAAACGTTAGTAATTTGTTTAAAGATTTTAATCTTATTGAATAAATTTATCCGTGAAAATAAACAGTGTTTTTAATTAATCAAAAAATTATAAAATTAAACAATATGAATTTTCACAGTGTTAATACACAAACAATACAAAATATAAAAAATCTTTACATAAATGAATTGTGCAAAATTGTGCGGACAGACACTCAGATCCAGGGATTCAAATAAAAGTCTGCTCCAGCTGCCGCGCAGAGCCACGAGGACGGTGTTTGGTGACCGAGCCTTTAGCGTTGCTGCTCCGACGGCCTGGAATTTTCTTCCTGCGACCCTCAGAGAACTGAATACTGAGGCAGCTTTTCGCAAATTGCTCAAAACCTTTTTTTTCAAAAACTCTTACAAAGCGGCTTTGCAGTGACTCAGTCACGAAAAGGCGCTATACAAATGTTATGTATTATTATTATTATTAACAAACCAATAAAAATGAGAAGTGAAAAATATATAGGTGTATTTCAAATTCATATGAGTTGCATTCTTACAAGCAGAATCGTACAATTTTACCTTACATACACATGACGCGTGTGGATTTATAACATGAAAACCCAATGTCAAACGAAAAGAATCCCTGCAACTCTTGCCAACCTTCCCTGTAACATGGGCCACATTGCCAAATTTAACCATTATTTACAGTACTGATGATCAGTCTTGTATCAACCAATAAGTCAAGCAACAACATTTATTTAAATTTGAACATTTGACCTAAATGTAGAATATATTTTGTGGAATTGAAGCTAGCACGTCGTATAAACGATTTAATCTCTAATTGATGTAAAAGCATTTCAATGCTCACTTTCACAAGGGATCACGCTACCTTTCATATTTGATATATTTTTAAAGATGTTTAAATGCCCCACCTGCCTGATTTACCTCTGCCCCGCGCCTGTTGTCCGTACACTTACACGAGAGCATTTTATTAAGTTAGTTTTTGCGACACGAGGGCGTCCTCTCTTCTTTGTTGTGCCTTGCAATCTTCATCAATCCTTGTCGTCTGTAAAATAGAACAACATCTCCCTTCTCTTTCTCCAGTGAGGCAAGAGTAAAGGAGAGGAAGGTCATTTTCTCAGTAGAAGGGGAAATTTTTATTTTGAAAGTTATGTTTGAAATTAATGGGGATAATTATTTTCTTTCAATAGTATTCTTACCAAAGATACTCAACTTGTGGGTTGATATGTGGCTGACCACCCATACTGCAAAAAAATGTACATTTAACCAAGTCATCCCTGTTAACGTTTTTTTTGTTATCCTAAATTATATACGCGTATTTATCATATTTAAATATACATTTATTTATTATTTAAAAAATAGATTTGTTAATAGAAATGCACTTCACCGACCTATTTTGCTTGCTTGGTTGTCTTCATGCAAAAGCAGAAGCTTGTGTGCATGCAATGACATCTGTTGAACCAGAGTTAAAGTTATTGTCGATAGTACAAGGCCGGGCTCGAACCGGTGCGGCGTTAGCACGCAAATTCATGCGCCAACGTCTTATTCTCTCGACCATCCCAGCGTCTTTTTACAATACAGCTTTAGTTAGTTAGTTCTACACTTTTTTATAGCGCCATTTCGTAACTGATGTCACTTCAAAGGCGCTTCGTAGGAGTGTCCAAACAGAAATGTTTTTAATTGCTTTCTAAACCGCTCCTCAACGTGTTGTTCTCTGAGGGTCACTGGGAGGGCATTCCAAGCCATCGGAGCTGCGACACAAAAAGCTCGGTCACCGAACAACGTCCTTGTGGATCTGCCAGGGACCTGGAGCAGACTCGCGTTAGCGTCTCGGGACCTAAGTGTGCGTCCGCGAGTTGAAATCTCATTCCTTCCAATCATGTCCACAAGGTAAAGCGGCGCCATTCCATGTAATGTCTTGTAGGTGAGCGTGCAGAGCTTGTATTGAATTCTCTCAATGATCCTGAGCCAGTGCAATTCCTGCAGAAGGGGTGTTATGTGGCAGAATTTAGACTTTCCGAAAATCAGCCGTGCTGCCGAGTTCTGCACAGACTGCAGCCTCTTGAGTTGCTTCATCGGCTGAGAGGCAAAAATCGAATTGCAGTAGTCAAGTCTGCTGATAACGAAAGCATTCACTAGGGATTTAATTGCCTCAATGGGAAGACATTTCTTGATGGAGTACAACTGCCGCAATCCAAAAAATCCTGCTCTCACGGTTTTACTGACGTGATTTTCGAAACTCAAACAGCGGTCTATCTCGACTCCAAGTAGCCTCACACTCATTGAAGGATGAATGTCGCTTCCGCAGATACTAATGGGTGTGTGACTGACTGAGTTTATTCTTCTCGCAGTTGCCATTCTGAGAACTTCTGTTTTATTAGGATTTAAAATGAGTCGATTTCTAGACATCCAACTGGAAATTTCATCGATGCAATTCGCTAGTCTTGCTTCGGTTTCATCAGCCTGATCAGGTTTGTAGCTGGTGTAGATCTGACAATCATCAGCATAACAATGTATTTCCAGGTTCCTGCTCTCAACTATTTGCTCCAACTCTTTTGTATAGAGGATGAAAAGTAAGGGTCCCAACACTGATCCCTGTGGTACACCAGTAGTAAGCTGAACAAAACCTGACATATCACTTTGAAGTTGAACAGCTTGGCTCCGATTTTTGAGATAGTCGGAGAACCACAGTAGAGCATTCCCAGTGATTCCGTATGATCTTTCCAATCTCTTTGTCAGGATATCGTGGTCAACCGTGTCGAACGCCGCGCTCATATCGAGCAAAGTGAGAATGGCATGTTTTCCTTGTTCAATTTCCATAGTAAGGTCAGATATTATTAGCTCAAGTCCAGTTTCTGTTGAATGGTGTCGTCTATAAGCCGACTGCTTCTTGGCAAACAGTCCCTCGGCTTGTAGGTAGCTCGTTAGTCGATTTGCCACAATTCTTTCTATTATTTTGGATGTAAACGACAAATTTGAAATCGGTCGATAATTAGAAAGATCATCTGGGTCCAACTGAGGCTTTTTAAGAATGGGAGTAACGCAAGCCTTTTTAAGCTGGTCAGGCAGAATACCACTCTCAAAGAGCTGTTTATAATATTTACCAGGACAGGTGCTAGTACATCTTGACATGTTTTGAATAGCCAAGTAGGGATGATGTCCAAATAGCCTTGCTTTTTTGGCGCGTTTTGTATCAGTTTGATGACTTCTTCAGTCGTAATTTTCCGCAACGACTCCATTTTTGCAGAACATAATGTTTCTGTTATCGGTTCAGTGGCCGAGCTCCCAGCAGTTGAAGTCCTTAGTTCTTTAACTTTCTCCTGAAAGAAGATGGCGAAGTCGTCTGATTTTGCCAATGGTGTGATGACATTTGGATTCCTCCCAGAGAGATTATTAATATTCTTCCAGAGATTTTTTGGGTTGTTTTTGTTTTCCTCAATTACATTTAGCCAAAAGGAAGTTCTCTTCGCTTTGACTAGCTTACGATACTCTTTTAGTTCAATAGACCAAATTGTTCGAGTATCGTCTGATTTGGTAGTTTTAAAGCTTCTCTCGAGTTTACGAACATTCCTTTTGGCGCAGCGACATTCCTCATCATACCATTTGTCAGAATTTCGAACCCTAATTTGTTTGGTAATTACGGGGGCATGTTTGTCAACTAGTGATTGCAGCGTTTCCTCAAGGCAACCTAAGATATAATTGGGATCATATTGAATTGTTTGATCATTTGTTTCCACAATTAGCTTTGATGACTTTAGTTCTTGCAGAAAGCTATTCACCTTAGTTTCGGTCCAAACTCTTGATGTAATTACCTTCAAGGTATTTTGAGGTTTGGAAAAGTTGAGGTTAACTTCAACCAGACTATGGTCAGAGAGGCCAATATCTACAACTTTAGTATTCAGGGGCGGGTAGTCCTCGCGTGTTATAATTAGATCGAGTATTCCTCCATCTTTGTGTGTGGGTAGGCAAACCCATTGTTTACATGCAGTGTCAGAGAGAATATCATTAAAATCAACACTATGAGGGCTGTCACAGCGATCCAGTCGAATATTAAAATCCCCAGTTATTATAAATGGTTCCTTACGTAGAGACACCCACTCCAAAACAGATCTAACCTCCGCAAAAAAGACAGAGGTTATTCGCTGTGAGCCTGGTCTATAAACATTTATAATTGTGAGCGCTTCACCACCAGAGGTTATGCGGCAGCCTTGGCACTCAAAAGTTTTGAAGTTTTCAATCTTTAGTTTATTTATTCTGAGGCCATTTTTAACAATAACAGCAACTCCACCGTGGTTGACGTAGTTTATGCTCTCTGTGGTCCGTCCAGATGGTTTTCTTGCTACTTCTACCATGTTGTAGCCCAAACTTCGGAGAGATCTCAGTGATGCAGATTCGTAACTCTCATGCCATGTTTCTGTGAGGGCAAGCAGATCCAAATGTCTATCACGGAAAAGTTCATGGATTTCCTCAACCTTATTGTTAATTGATCTCGCATTCCAGGAAGCAAGTCTGATGATTCCATGTGGTTTAGGAGCAACAGGCCGTTGAACAGAATTATGGTTGGTAATTTTGTGTCCTTTGTTCATGCGAACGGTTCTTCCTCCTCTTCGTCCTCTGGCCCTCCGCCTTTTAAGAATCTCCAAACCTGATTTATGTATCTTGTATTTTATTAACAAAGATAAAGTATCCTGGGATGTTTTCTCTGTAGATTGACGTAGTTTATGCAGTTCCTCCAACGTGTAGGAGTACATGATAATCAGTTAGGGTCTCAACGAGATTTATGAACAATGTTAAAGATTTCGCAAGAAGCGTTTCAATTTAATTTAATTTAATTTAATTTAAAATGATTATTCTGCTGGCGAGCAGAAGATGGCGACGTAAACACATATTATCACATAAATATCACGTTTCAATTAGGTTAAATTAAAAAAAAAAAAAATAAAGCTTTGCAACTTAGATTATGGATTAGAGAGTAATAAATATAAAAAACAGTCTCAATCAAATTTGAAAAATAAGAATCCATTTCTAATTAAATTGACATCAATACTGCTCTCCTTGACCTTAATATCTCAATATTTGTAAGCTCTTTCAAAGTGAATAGAGCTCCCTTTAAAGGGAAAATACTAAGATGTAGTATTTTATTGTGCCTGTACTTAACCAAAAGCATCTCAGACTTTTTATTGATGCCCGGGGGCGGTCGGACCAGCGGTAGAGCGACGAGGCACCCTTAAACTACGTCCTCTTAATGTTAAACCTCAGTCGTCGTCATTCGGATATCATCGTATTTATAATCTAATTAGCAAAGATAAATTAACATTTAAAGGTCATATTAAATGCATTCCCACAAACTCGCTTCCCACAAAGTTCGCGCTTACAAATGCTGAATGTGTAGTTACAAATAAAATCCAAACCTCAAATAAAGATAAGCCCTACAATTTTTGCCGACCTTCCCTGACACAGGGGTGACATTGGCTAAGTAAACCATTTTTTACAGTATGGGTGGTCAGCCTCATATTAACCTATAAGTCAAGGAATACAAACAATTAATTACATTTAAGTAAATGTATAAACTAACAACCACTAAACAATTAAACAGTAAAAATAAAGACCTACAAAACATATTCTATAAAAGCCAGCATTACAGTTCAACCGCCATTTTTTTCGTTCCTTGCAGACTCTTTCATTTCATCCAGAGTCATAACCTTTTTCATACAAGCTCTCCTCTTATTATGACTCTGGATATCCCATTCATTCATTCCTTGACTGATAGGTTGGTATGAGGTTGACCACCCGTACTGTAAAAAATGGTTCACTTTGCCAATGTCACCCCTGTTTCAGGGAAGGTCGGCAAGAGTTGCAGCGCTTATGTTCATTTGAGATTGGGTTTTTTATATTGTAGGTCCACATGCGGCATGTGTGAGCGCGAAATTATGCGTGTCTGCTTGTGGGAATGCATTTAATATGAATCTCAAATGATACATATCTTTGCAGCTTAAATTTAGATTTAGTCCATCCCTACCTTTCTCGGTCTTTCTCTACCACGACAACCATCATACCATTGAAAAATCAAAATAATGAATAAGTATTCTCTACTTTACAAACATCTCAAAAAGAAGTTGGGCGAACAGACCCACAGTGACAAATTGTGATGTCATACTGCCGGGTTGCTAAGGAAAAGGCAAACAGATATTTCTTGAGTTGCTGAGACCGCAGATCTATACAAAAGTGACCTTTGCCCGAAGAGTAAAAATCTGATGTCCAATTTCTGCTGACCTTATTCGTGGCATAACAAGGTAAGATGGGCCCTGACAACTTTTAGTTTTGTTGTCGTTTTATTTATAATGTGTAATCTTAGTTGCAGAGATATATAAGTTTTAAGATTCAAATAGCATGCATGCCTACAAACCAACACGTGTAAGTTCTCGCCGACACATGCCACATGTGGATTAACTCAAATAAAGATATGCCAAGGAAAAAAATCACGTTTAATTGTAATACGGTATTAGGTAGCTCTAACCTTTGATGAAGAAAAGTCAACGATTTGTTCCTATTTGTGCACTAATTTTATTTATATTTGTACGCTTTTTACAACAGCAACAAAAAATTCAAAATTTTTGCAGCGTGTTGCAATTAAGTGAATATTTGTAATAGAAAACGAAATACGAGAGGAATTTGAAACTATGAGTTGCGCTATCTAAACTGATTATATTGTATAATATTCAGCTGTATACGGCTACTCAGGTGGCACTTGTTATACAGGTATTATTCTTATTTTTTTGTCTTCGTCTCTCGACTTGCAAAAATATATATGAAGTACGAAAGAATACGAGTATGGTTTTCAGAGCAAACCGTTTTTGAGGTGTCACTATATTGCTTTACTCTTTCTGTTTTTGTATAAATGAATATTTCAGGCCGACACCTCAAACAGATAAAGCCCCAGCCTGTGTCTGGAATTTTCTATGACAACATAAAGGCAGAGAAATGAGCCTAATTTCGGTTTTAATAACGCTCTCACAAAATGATGAAATGCTGGTTATTATTTGAATTTAATTTTGACTGAAAACTTACAAACACTGTCTACAAAAGCCAATCAAATTATTTTGAAGATTTTTGAAAATTGAGGGTTTATTGAAACGTGTTTTGAATTAAAATTAATTGAGAAGGAAGTTGAAAATTAGGTGTATTCAACATTAGCGTAAACAGATATTGACTTTCAGGTGACATTTTTGAAAGCCTGCGTAGCTTTTTATAAGGTTTCAAAGTAGTAGATACCCTTTAAAATAAATAGCCAATTTTACGTTTCCGAGAATGAATCTGTGAAAAATAAATATTTCCATACCTCTTAGGAATCATTTGAATTTCAGATGGTATTTTTGATAATACACAGCTGTTTCTTTCTTTTCATCATTGAAAGCAATATTGCCTTTGTGTCTGTGGCTTCATATATTGCTTATGTATCTACCTATTAACAAAGATATACTTGAGAATTTCAATTTTCACAATACCTGCAGCTATGACGTCGTCAGGAATGTTCGCTTCCCTTATCGAGGAATGCAGTGTTCGACATCGTAAATAAATTGTCCAAATTTGCAGAATAAACAACAATCAACGCATAAATGTCCTGGCATTGAAAATGAATAAAAGTGAAAAAAAAAATGTTTTTTTTGTTGAGATAGAAAATAGGGTTTAAGTTTTGAGATAGGAAATTAGGGATAAGGTTTTAATATCAAATAATAAACAATAAACATTTCTTAAATGTAATGCTGAGTCTTTGCAAATCTAAAAAAATATCTACCTCTCGATGGCCTTTGTAGGAGCTCAAGGATAATGAATTAAATGCAAGTTAGTCATTCTTATGCAAATGATGTATTCATACAAGTTTTTTTTTTTAATTAAGAAAGCGCTTTTATTACGTGCATCGTCAAATTATTCTCTACTTTGCATTGGTTTTTCCACTATAAGAAAATAAACATCAACACTGATAGAGGAGCAAATGAGTGGCAAGCCACTTCTTTTATGGGTCATTTTTTTCATAGTTTTCGTAGCAACTCAACAGAAAAGCTTGGATATATTTCAGTCGTCAGTTACACGTATCATAGTAATATAAAGGTGCAATTTTGAAATAGTGCCAGTACATGTTTTCACAAAAATCATTCCATAAATAGGTGGACGTGATTTCATATTTTTTTTGTTTTTCGATTTACGAATTCAAAACTGTTTCAGACCTTCTACGCTATTGGCTGCGAATGCATAACATTTACCAGACGATGTTCAGCAGATGCAATACAAAATAATAGTCAATTTTATGTCCGCTATAAAATCAGACAGAACGATAAAGATAAGCTCAAGATGCACTAAAAATATCTACCAAAAGGTTAAGATAAAATAAAACATCTTAACGGGTAAAAATAATTAAACGGAATTATTTTTAGCCTTAAAAGATGGCATAATGTTGATAACTAGAGGAGACTTAATGGCATTAACTTCATCTGGTTTTTATGCCGCAATATATTTTTGGAGTCACCCTTACTTTTAAATTGTTAGTTTTTTTTTATATTCGTCTGAAGGCATTATTGACAGGGCATTTTTCTCTTTGGTCATTGATCTATCTGGACTTTTTTGTTTCTAAAATGGTTTTGGAGGCTATCAGTCGGATCATTAATTCCAAAATGTCTAGCTCCTCTTGTTTTTCGTCGATTCTATCATTTTATTTATTTCAAAAAGGTTTATTTACGTTGAAATGCTGGTAGATTTTTTTATGGTAGAATGTATAAAATCATTGAAATGAAAATTCTTTGTTCTCTTTCGTTTTAAATTTAAGATATAATTGCTGAAATTTCAATGTCTTCTATTAAGCAAAAAATAAGAAAACTTTAAGCAACTCCTAAATCTCACTTCAGGTTGAAAAATTTATTATTTGTTTCAAAGCGAGGGAATAAATCACGTGACAGGTTTGACATTTTTAAAATGCAAAGCATTTTCACTTAGATCTAATTTTGTATTTTTTTTGTGAGTCTGTTTTTTTTGGTAATGTCAACGATTCCATTTATTTCAGAGGTTATTCGCAGGTCCTGAATAAAAATACTTGAAGAATAAACTTGAATTAAGAATGAAATGATTAAGACTACCCTTAATATCCATGTGGAAATAAATAGCAAATTAGAGCTTTTCATGAATTATTCAATATTAAATATTTAAAGAATAATTTATTTTTATTTATTCATTTTTTTTGTTTATTAACTCAATGAACAAACAAAAATTATGATTACATTTATTTTGGGAAACACTTTGATATGAAAGCGTTTCAAAAATATATTTTCTTCGTGTATTTTGAATAATGTCAGGAATAATAGTATTCTTCCAGTGAAATGGAATGTATCAGTGGAACTATCTTGAAATCTGTTGCAGATCATATTATTAGAAATTTATTTCATATTGAATTGATGTTTCAACTCTAAAAAGATACCATGTAAAACAAATTTCTGAGTCATTTTTTAAGTCAAATCTATCTTCGTATTTTTAACTGAAGTTGAATAATTCAAGGCAAATTATGTGACTTATTAATAGCATTTAACACTGTTTTTACAAAATGAGAAGCTACGCTTTTTATTGTGGACGCATGTGGCAAATAGAACCAATTTATATATTTTTAGTGTTAATCTGTTTACACAGTGAAAGTCCATTTTTAATTATTTAAAAATTCAAAAGGATAAAACATGGTTTTAATTCACTTATTTATTTATTTTTTGTGCTCAAACATTTTCGGCTAATGAGGCATCTTCAGGAGCAGAATGACTACAAATATTTTTATAAAAATTCTGCTCCTGAAGATGCCTCATTATGCAAAAATGTTCGAGCACAAAAAAAAAATTGAATTAAAACTATGTTTTATCCATTTGAATTTTTTAATAATTAGAACCAATTTATTTTAACACTTTACTTGAATCAGTGGTTACACTGCCCTCGAACCCTCGGTGCAGGTTCTCATTTTTATGAAGGCTGAGTCAACTTTGCCGATGCTTTGATTAAGGGCTTAAAATATTTTCTGACACCCGTGTTGGGGATAAAACCCTCGCCCTCTGACTTTGAACACACACATTTTACCAGCAAATTAGTCTCCATCCTCAGGTCAAGTTCTCGCTGTCCGTGGGAACTGTCAAGAGGATAAGATCATTATATTTTCAAGTCCCATAATTCCTCCAACCTTTCCATGGTTTTCCACGTAGACGTGTAAATTTGGTGTACATAATGGAGGCGGGGTATAAGTGGCCAGGTATATTTACTTTCAGGTCATTGTAGTGCAAGCTGTATGGCCCAGTTTGTCCTCGTCCAGCCTGCGATGCATAATTCAGGAGTCAGTTCACCGAGTACAAAACTTTACTCAGTCATAGCGTTTTAACTAAATAAATATGGGTACTAAAGCGCAATCTCTTGTTTTTGTTAAAGTTATATGATTGGGTTAAACGTAAAGTACTATACTTGAACAATAGCAGCACTGAAGAGTTTGTATAACACAAACATTTGACTACATCATCATCATTAACCATCTTACCTTGAGGTTACTTTCCGAGAAGAAGGCAAAAATAATCAGGAATCGAAACCACAATGTACGTAATCCTGACTTGAAGAGTATGTATGAAAAATTACAAAACGTCAAACAAACAACCGAACGATTAGCCTGCCCTTGAGGAACTAAGTTGTCGAGATTTGTAATGACGTGACTTTGGAACTCAGGCGGACGCCAGGCGGTTTTTAGTTTTCGAATATATTATTTTTTCTCTTTACGAGATGTAGCAGAATGGTACACGCCCGTCCTACGCCCTCTTCCTCAATCCATACTCCTACCGCACGACAGTCACCATAATCAGGGCATTCCCGCCATCTCCTCTTCGATTTTTTCAACACATTTTTCGTCGTTTATTGTCTATTTGCTGCATTTAACCCAGCCAATGCAGTCTCCAAACTTTTATTGACCAGTCCACATCAATCTCTTGGTCGTAAATCTCCAAATTGTATCTCGTTCGCCCTATGTTCCTGTCTTTTATTCGACCTGGATTACGGCGGAGAATTTCGTCTTTAATATATTTAGCAATATTTGGTCATGCTTGGTCATACTTTGGTTTTGGAAGAATATGTGAGGGTAAGCTTAATAAGGGTTTTGTAGAGAGTAGTTTTACAGCTGTAGGTATGTACTGACCTTGCTGAAAAAATGTGTGCTAAAATAAACAGAAGCAATTTTCTCATTAAAATCTACTTAGGGTGCTGTTCAAAATACTGCATTAAAATAATGAACATCAACACACATATCTGACAGAAAATTCTGAGGGTAAGAACAAAATACAAATAAATAATAAAGCCTTCAAAAAATCATCGTCCTCTTAAAGTTGTACACTTCTTTATCATAAAATATAAATGATAGTGTTTAACCTTAAAATCTCTTATTGTATTTGTTAAAAATTATGTTACAATATTTGTACTCTTTTGTTTACAAATATTTCAAGTTTGCTTTATATTAGCGTAAATTTTATTATTTGCGATGTCTCCCTCATTCATAGTTTAATTATTAATATATCATAATTAAACCACATTTAATGGGTTCTTAACTAAACACTGCAGGCTGTATTTTGCCGGGCCGGGTGCAGAGATGACAAACGCGACTTTCAGATAACAAACACTGCCTGCTGAAAAGCATCGTCATTAAAATAATAAATGGGGGTGGTCTGAACCCCAAGCACAAAACTCTACAATAAACTCAATCATTGCGTTTCACTAAAAATTTACATCTCCTATAACACTCACTAGATGCTTGGTTAACGCTTACATATATCTTTTAGTAAACGCTACGGTTGAGTTTAAACGCTATGTTTTATACTTGTGGTAGTTTTTAGTAAAGGCTTTCGGCCAAGTATGGGAATGTGTGTATACTCAGCGAGTTAGAACATCTTTCTGAACTATGCGGACGTAGTCAAACATTTTAAATTAATATCCTGCTCTATTCGTGTTTACATTTCATAAACGGATAAGCTGCTAGGTTGAGAGATAAATTATTAGAACGGATTTCGGTTGAACAAATTATTAGTATAAATTAATAATTTCAAGTACCATCCAGTATTTATGATATAATAAAATGTTGTTAAATATATTTTAATGAAAACAAGTCAAATAACAAACTCTAGACTTGTATGTTCCAACAAAATGATTATTTACTTAGATAGTGGTTGAAAAGTTATTGGTCTGAAATCCCGAAGATTTTTTTCCAGTAGGTATTCCATACAGGTAAAAATATGGAAATCAAAGGAAAACAACAAATGATTAAGTGATTGAGTGATGACTCAATTAATCATTAATATATTATTTCTTATATTAAAGGCAAATAATTTCTTTTTCCTGAAATGTATTTTCCTGTATGACATTTACGCCCCTGATCGTGGATAAATGTATTGACAGCCAGTCAGATTTGTTTTTATAAATATTGATTAAAACATGTCGAAAAATCACTTGTATTCAGCATTAAAGTTACAAATGGCTTAGTCGAATCCACGAAGTTGTATTGGAGTCATCTCTAATACCCTCATAAAATAGATGTTTCATCCGAGTTTTCTAACTACGTAAATAACTTTTGAAGACAATGGATAATTTTTTCTAGGTTTGTTCCTTTTATGGATATCAAACAAAAAGGAAATTGGACAACAATTTGTGTACATCACTTTTTATAAAATAAATATGCCTCGTCCATTTTAACATTTCCAGCATGAGTTCCAACTATTTTTAGTTCCGCAGAGACATGTTTAACGCCAGAGTTTATTTCAGTTCCAGCCTGGAGTTTATGCAATCCACTTTTAGTTTCACAAAAAAACTTTCATCTCGAATGAAATTTTTCCATTCGAGGAATGTTCAACAACAAGCGCACCACTGCTAGGAAACAGAATAATTTTGTAAATATTTTTTATCTTGTTTTCTCAAAGGCTAACTGCGAAACCGAAGCCTACTTTACATAATGCAACCTAACTTCAAAAAAACATGGAAACAACTCGAAGAAAATATTACAGTTCACTCGTACGAGAAAGTTCTAGGATTTGTGAAAAAGATGGAATTGAATTTTAAATGTAATATTTTCAGAAAACTTATAGTTGCAAACGTGCATATACATAAGTACTTTTACAAATAATCATCTTTGTAGAACAAAACTGTTAAGATTGTGGTGAACCATACATCTTTCAAAATATATCCATTTATAAGTGTGTACTACCTTTACTTTAAGTATTTGAATAAAATGTTATTATTAAAAAACCTTCAACTTTTTCACAATTGTTTTTTTCTGTATTTTACAAAAAAGTATTGAATTTTATAATTCCCTATATACCTTCAGCCTCCAGGGTTTCTAGGATTTGAGAAAGAACATTAACTGCAATCTGCAAAATGTACCCTTCTGTGGAGGTAGAGAAGGTATTAGTGAGAAAATATCTGATAGGTACTATTCTCTACAGTGCAATACCTTAGGTAAAATATTTTTTTTGTAGAGAAGGATTATTTTTAATTTTGAAAATACGAATACATGCAAAATCAAATTATTGTGAGTGATTCATATCGACGATTAAAAAAAAATCTAGATGAATTTCGATTTGTTTCACAGGATATGTGACCTTGTGCCATCACAGATGCAGCTTTTTTACGTTTTGTGATGTTATACAATTCATCACATTAAAAAAGAACATCTTGGGCTTGCGCAAAACACACAACACACAAAAACAGACCTCTGAAAACCACCTTCAACTCACCTGAAAGACTTAAATTTTCAGCATACATAAACTCATAAAAAATATAGAAATTACTTCTCAAAAGTAATACAATGAGAAATATAATATAAACAAGAAAAGACGTAAGTTTTTCATAAAGTAATCCTTTCTAAAAATAAACCTCACAGGATTCAGTTACAAAATTAAATTTGCCAAAAATATCAGGGGTAAGTTTCCATTACTGGAAGACGTTGTAAGAGAATGATGTCGGGTCTGAGTTACAGATAAGGTGAAGGCATTGTTCATTCCTTCAGAGCCTCGAAACAAGCTGGGAATCTATGAAGATTGATTTGGGGAGGAGGCCGAACCCTATTGCCCCTCCCCCGCTGAAACGAGAACTGAATTTACAGCCGAGAGGGTCAAAAATCAACCCTTATCTGAGCCTCGAGATATTATCAGATTTATTTGAGGGAATGTTCAAGTCTGATGTAGAGTATAAGAGTAACAATTTATGAAAATTTTCAGTGAAAACTTTGTAGAGCTCCATTTTAAAATTTTAAAATATGAAAAAAAACACTATTTGATTCTATTATTTTATATGCTTAAAAAACACAAAAGAGGCTGAAACCGGGCAAACTCAATATTTGTTTGTTTTTTCAACAAATAAAACAAAGTAGAATCAAACAGTGTTTGTTTTCATAATTTATAAGTTTAAGAGTAGTTTATTATTATTATGTTGGTTACATATTTTTCTATATCTAAGGAAATTAGAATAATTTGTTAAAAAAAGTCTTGAAATTCAGTCAAATATGTCAATTTTGTATCACGTGATTAAAGAAAGGTAGATAATAGATTTTTTATGATTTTGAGTGGTGATCTTAATTTAAAGTGGTTGATTTAATTCCTTGACTTATCGCTGCCTTAGTTCTTGTTTACCGTATACGCCATTGAGAATTTTTTACATGAGCAATGTTTGCATGTGTACTGGACCAATGTGTCTTAAAAAAGCAAGAAATTTATTTAAAAAATATTTAAAAGAACTCTCACATTATCGAGTTTTACGGTTTTTCTTAGCTCAGATTGTGTAGAATTTGATTCATAAGACAACTGCATGAAAAAGTCATATTTGACAAGATTGGCGTATACGGTAAACAAGAACTGGGGGAGCGTTATAGGTTGGTATGAGGCTGACCACCCATACTGTAAAAAATGGTTCACTTTGCCAATGTCTCCCCTGTTTCAGGGAATGTCGGCAAGAGTTGCAGGGCTTATGTTCATTTGAGGTTTGGATTTTATTTGTAAGTACACAATCAGCATTTGTAAGCGCGAACTACACGTGTTTGTTTGTGGGCATACATCTGAGAGCTTTGAATGAATTTATCCTTGCAACTTAGATTATAGATCTGATAAAAAATGTAATTTCAGCGAACTTTTTATGCAAAAGAAAGATAAATATTTTATCGTTTTCTTGGCGATTTTTTTACGTAGTTACCTATGAGTTCTATGAAAACTGACTGCTGACAAGGTGGTGATAATTTTACTAATATGTTTGTAATAAAACAGTGCTCGTTTGATTCTTGTCAGGCTTTTTTGACGATGAACTTGTAACTGCGCAAGAAAATGGTATTGAGTTATTATAATTAATTAATTGTTTAAACATCAAATTCTGGCTTTTCGTTGATTATGAAAATTTACTGTTTTAAGCTACGACAAATTAGAAATTATTAGTTAGTATGAAAAAAATAATGTAAATCAAAAAATACACGTAAATATTTGCTTTGTTTTTAAATTTTGTTCACTTGGTGATGGTCTATAGACTGAAAGCGTTCGTTATTTATCATATCAACACAAAAAGTGGGAATTAAACAGTTTTTCAATAAAAAATAACTGTTTTTATAGTATTTTGTACAATTGACAAATGTAAGTATAAGATGTAAAAAAATGTGGTTATATAAATAAATTTCAATTGTCTTTGATGTACTGTACATGCATTAATGTAAAGGCCATATTATGCGGAAGAAGCTCCAGAAAATATTTTATATGCGACTACAAAAAATTATGAATATTGTTACAAGCTATGAATTTGTGTGTGCATGTACCTAGGCACGTAGTTTGCTGGTGTTCGTAACTGGAGTAGTATCAAACAGCTGATATAATGATAAAATTGATGGTGCTAGACTGTTCTGGTATGATTGTGGGAGTGTTGGTACGTGAGTCTAAGCACGCTGAGTGTGAGTGTGTGTGTGGAACAATTCACTATCGAAGAATCTGGAGACTGGAATACACGAGAAAAACCCATATTAACGGTATAAATATGAGCCGCAATTGTGTGGAAGCAGAGTCGCTTGAAACATTGTTACGTGAAGTCCATAAACCTTGAGTAAGAAAAATAATATGTACAGTGTAAACCGTTATTGTGCTAAATAAATCGCAGTTTAATTAAAAATAACCCTAGTAAAATCATTAAAATATTTTTAAAGATGTTGCCACCAACCGGAGTTTCTAGTTTTATGCGTCTCGTATGATGCCTTCGTCTTCCAGCTCTGCCGAGAATTCTCTTCCATGTACCTCCGCCATGTACGCTCTCGTGTCATTTATCTTCCACTTCGGATGTTGTTTTTTTACATTGTTGTAAAAGCGGCCTGCCCGGAAAAACCTCAATGATGACAGGGGAATTTTCGCGCAGGTTTTGACCGCGTGTAGAAACCAACATACTCGCAAACATATACCAGAAGACCTGGTAGAGGCCTACAGCATTTTTTTGTTACGGACCCAAGATAAAAAATTTGGGGAATTCTTTTGCCGTTTTTCTCAAGGTTAAGAAACGAGAGAGTGTTAAACGATTTTTTGTGTTACTTTTAAAGTGTTTGTTTTAGATTACAAAGTCTCTTGTATGTACATTTTTTTTATTGGAAATTAGTTTTATAAAGCAATAATACGGCAAACATTTTTTCTTCGATTGAAATAGACTGAAATTTTTTTTGTAGGTGATAGCAGGTAAGAAAAAATATTAGATGAATAAAAATGAATAAATGAATAAAATGAATAATAATAATAATTTGTCAACGACGTTAGCCATGTTGAAATCACCGGTTCCCATAGATCACCGAAGTTAAGCAACATTGGGCGTGGTCAGTAAGGTGGAGCGTGAACTTTTTTTTGGGATTTTGATTTGGGCGGAGTGGGGAATTGGTGCTCCATAGGGATACGAACAAAGACACTATTACGAGATTTCAATATTTTCAGTGGAAATTGTGCCACAAGGCCACTGAAAAAAACAAAAAAGTCCAAAAACAGGGGTTCAAATTAAAATCAGTAAAAAAAAAACTATAAGTATTTTTACATATTTTATATATTGATATTGTTTGTTGACTACCAACAAAAGAATAAAGTGAAACAGTTTATACAACTAACACAAGGTTTATTTTTTGAAAAATGGTTGAAAATACGGTAAATTTCTAAAAATTACTTAGTTTTGTATTCTCTCTTGGTATTGAAAATCGGCATAATTTTACAGGATTCCAACTATTTTTTATCCATCCTACCCGTCTTTTGGGGCCACATACAGCAGAGCACACTTCAGTCACAAGTTTGATGCATCTTTCAGTTACTTGAGTGTGACAGGGCATTTGGCGAAAGAGTATCAAAATCTGAGTTTCCACTATATCTGGATTGACGATGGCGTCCTTCAATAATTCGGTGCTAATTTGTTTCAGGACTGGTGGTTCAGAAACTTTGTCCCATTCAATCAGGTCATAATATTGCTCTGCGTTGAAGTTCAAGCTTGACACCTTGAAGACTCGGAACCCCGACGTTTGTTCCCTGATCTTCACGATTCGCCTGACAGCTAGTTCTCGGATGTGGCTTCTCTCGTCGTTCAACATTGCGATTAGTACATTTTCGCAGTGACCGAAATAACCATTCCTTTGTATCACGGGGTCGACAATTTCTTTCAAATGTGTTGGAAGATACCGAGTCAATTTAATGGTTTCGTGTAGGTGTTTTGCCCCGTAAACGCACAAAGGTTTTGTTTTAATGTGGAACCACATCGGTGCGTAAACCTTCAAGACGAATTCAGTCACAGTCATCTGTTTTTCAGTCGGATTATTGGTAGAAATGTATAGCCTGAGAAGTGAGTTGGCTGTCGTCAACCAACGCGAATGACATATTTTTCCTGGAGACCTCTTAGCCAAGTTTTCATCACAATGTCCTGCACTAATAGCTTGACATATTTCCAACAAATATTGCTTCTCTGTGCTTACATCCCCGTGAACTTTTGTAATGTCTGGCAGGTTGCATGTTATTGGTATAAAATCAACTACTGGGAGGTATTCGCAGTTTTTCAGCTGTTTTTCCAGCTGACCGCTGAAGCTCTTGGGTCCTGTTGTCGTCCCATCGATAGATTCAAAAAGGTGACGCAAGCTCAATTCATTCGCATGTAGTTGACACACTAGCCACTGGAGCGGTCGTTTAAATATTTTTTCTATAAGGCGTATGATACCTGAATGAATTCCAGTATTAACGGCAGTACCGTCGCATCCGATGGCTGTGATTGTAGTTGTATTGATCGATTTCGCTACAAAATAAGCTAAAACTTTGTTGGCAATAGTTTTAGCATCGCTTGACTTGCATATAATGTGGCCAATGTATTGTGACCCAGGTTCTTTTAAAAGAGTGATGTGTTCTTCTACTACCAATATTCTGCGCTTGCCTTCCATGACTAACGTTTTATCCTTTCGTCCGTCAAACGAGATACAAATGGACTACCCTAGGTCAAGCTGAGTGGAAATCTGCACGTTCCTAGTTTGAGTACGGGCTCGGCGGATCTTACTGCGATCTACAACATTCTTGCAATCATCTTCAGTCACCAATACGATATCTTGTAATGCAGCAGACACGATGGCAGCTCCTGCCCGATCGGAAACGCCATAACGATCCAGTGTTCTGGCTACAACTGGCAAATTAAGTTTATTGAGCTGCTTGCTTGCTATAGCAGTAGCTGTAGTAGCTGTATCCGAGTTTACTACAACTACTGGACTGCCAAACGTGGATGGTTGATCTCCACCCGACAAGTTTTCCCTGTTTTGAACATAGCAAATTTTCGCGAAAAATTACTTAATCGACAACGATATTTCGCGGGTAAACACATGTTTTTTTAGGATTTGTTCACTATTATTCTTTAGTTGTGTTTATCGTTAGTCAATAGCAAGTGAGAAATTGTATAATTTATGGTTAGAATTTATACGAAACCAGTTATTGCACTACCCACTTTTTTGAATATTTGTGATATTTCAAGGGCTTTGGGGCACAATTTGCAGATAAGATATTGAATCCAAAATTTCTGTGCTTAATATGTGTGTACCAGAGCACCGATTTCGCACCCCGCCTTTTTTAAATTCGAAAAAAAAAAAAAACTCCATACAAGCACGCTCCAACCTAGTGGTCAGTGCTTGGATGGGTAACCGCTCAGGTACACCGCGTGTCGTTGGCATCTTGGACCGGTCCGTAGTCCGTAGTGGCAGCACTTCGGACTCGTAAATGGAAGGTTGTGGATTCGGATCCCGGCGGAGCACAAAAATATACCATTAATATTTCGAATGTGCTCTTCGCTGGGTTGAAAAATTCATAAACCTTTACCAATGACCGGTCACCAAAGGTCCATCCAGCCTTACAGCAACTGGGTCTTGCTTGAGTATTGGCGCTTTGTAGCGACGACCAAGCTCGTACACCTCTGCGGCACTACAGCAAGTGTCATAGACCCCTAGAGTCTTTAGAATCTAGGGAGTCTCCCGCACAGGGTTTCTTAAAAAAAAAAAAAAAGCAGTATAAAGAAGTGAATAATTTTTTTTTCTCTTTTAAATTTTTAACTTTTAACTCTTTTATAGGCATCAATACATAAGAACCAACTTTTTAGCCTCTCTATAGAATTATAACTGCATGTTTATGTGTCTAAAAATATTTAAAAAAACATCTCTTTAATATTCTAGGTACCTTCAAATATTTTATTAATTTTTATTTTATTTTATTTTAATAGGACAACAAACAGTGAGAATCCCAACTCTAGAGCCCTCTGTGAACTTGATCTTCGCTATAGAAACGGTCATTCTCAATAAAGACCCGATTGCTGTAAAGCTGGATGGACCCTTGGTGACCGGTCTTTGGTAAAGGTATATGAATTTTTCAACCAAACGGAAAGCATATTTTAAATCTAAGTAGTATTTTGTTGTGCTCCGCCGAGATTTGAGCCCACGACATTCCATTTACGAGTCCAAAGCGGCTACGAACTGGTCTGTCGTATGAAAGAAGTATCAATTCAATTTGAATTTCGTATCCCTATTGACACGCAAGAAACGGAATGGGATTCGCATTGAAATAAAATATCATTTCTGCGAAAAAATAAATTAGTCTCCTTTGAAGACAATTATACGTAATGATTAACAGTAAAGGCGTAGCAGAAATTATCCAGTCAGTACGAGAATAAACTACACAAGTTGCTCGTTTTATGAAAGTAAAATATTTAACAACCTACTTCTCTTTCCCAGCACTCACAAAAAAACAACATTCCAGTATAAATTCGAGTGACTTTCATATTAAAGGAAAAGGGGAAATAAAACCACTTAGAAAATAAAAAAAAACGGGAATATTGTTATTATACAATTCTCGGCACACTTGCAGAGGCTTTCAAGGGTCCATTTGGACCTTACTCTATAAGTGAAGTAGGCTTTGAATTATTTATAATTAACAGGATGTGAAGGAGGGTAGGGGAGGGCACAAAAAGGCGTCACTACCAAAAGTATAAAATAAAGGATTCAAACTCTAAAAAAGCGTTTACCAAAAGTATATGGAGACTCAAACGTTCTTAACAGGTGCTAGCTAAGTTTCTATAGAGTTTTTGGTAGGAGCTTAAACGTGCAGCTTTATACTTGGAATACAAGAGCTTTCACTTGGCTCTTCCGGTGCCACCTTCGCGTCTTTTCTTCAGTATCGCAACCGGAAATCAGGGCCTTACACCACTGTAGCCTCTTAAGCTGCACAAATACACCAGAAGCTTTCACGACTGTACTGTCGCATATTTCAATGAAAAATGAAAAGAGACGTTTTAATTAAATGAAAAAATATGTACACATAACATAACATAATATACACGTTAAATATGTATGATGTAGGTACGACAAACATTAAAATGAACGACTTTGTTTTCAATTTGTGCAATATTATAGTTTTGTAGGACGTGAAATTATTATGATTCTGGATAAAGTAAGATATATTATTTTCTGTCATAAAATTTTGTTAACAAACATTTTTTTTATGAACCGGTCAACGATTAAATAGTCCGGTTGAAAGATCAGTTGGCAGAGTAATTGCATTCCATGCCGTGAGGTCGGGTTCGAATCCCGCCGAGGGTGTCCGAAATGATTTCTCGTTTCGGTGTTAATTTCAAACCACAAAATAAAATACCGGCAAGGTTTACTCTACTCAGCCTTCACAAGAAATGAGTGTCAGCCCTCTCGGGAGCTGGGAAGTCCCCACTCCAATCGAAGTGGTTGGCGTAAGGCCGGCCCCCTTACTTGTAAACATACATAGGTTCAACTCGCCACCTTTGGGGATAACGCGGCAAGAAATTACACTATATGTGTAGTTTAGTTGCGTTAGTTGCGAACAAAATCTGATATGGTTCACTTTATGATCTTGGATATTGTGCTAAGATCCGTTTTAGTGTTACATAATATATCGTTAAGTTTTCATTAATACGCATTTAGTGCGGTTTACAGCTGGTGTTTGCATAAATCATGGATTCATGTCTCTTATTTATTCTTATTACTTTTGAAAGCAACAGTATGCCAGAAAATTTCAAACTCTACTGATAATCTCTTTAAGTTTTGAGTACTATCTGTGTTATGTTTTGACTTGAACACACGAGTATTTGCGACATTACTTTGTTATGCTGGAGCTCTCGTAGATAAACCTTGTAAACAGTAGAAACTACGTCATTCTTCGCAAGTTGCCGTAAAGTGTGCAATATTTACGGTCAAACTTTTCACCTCCCTCTGTGTAACGGAGAAATATAAATAATAAGGAAGGGCAGTGGCGCGAATCGGGGCTACTGTACCCTAGTATATAACATTGCATGGAAACTCAAACGTAGCGTTTATCAAAGAATGTATGTAGATTTAAGTTGCGCCTTTATTGAGAGTTTTTGTTTGCATACATTTTTGGGAAAACGCTGTGGTTGAACACAAACGTAAAAATGTAAACTTGGGGTTCTGGTGTGCAAGTCGCTAGTACTTATTATAGCAAACGAATGTACGGTAATGTAAGAATGGTAATGGCAGAATGGTAAGAAACTTTCCTTACGAAGTACATACATACTACTATGAAGTTTATTTAGAATATTTATTTTCTGCAAATTTTCCATATACCGGTCGATAGCTCAGTTGGTAGAGTGCTTGCATTCCATGCCGTGAGCTCGGGTTCGAATCCCACCGAGCGCGAGGGTGTCAGAAATGATTTCCCGTTTCGGTGTTTATTTCAAACCCCAAAATAATAATACCGGCAAGGTTTACTCAGCCTTCACAAGAAATGAGTACCAGCTCTCTCGGGAGCTGGGAAAACACCACTTCAATTGAAGTGGTTGGCGTAAGGCCGGCCCCCTTACCTGTAAAAATAAATAGGTTCAACTCGCCACATGCGACCCCTTCGGGGATAACGCGGCAAGAAGTTACACTATATGTGTAGCTTAGTTGCGTTTTTTTTTCCATAATTCATTCTCCTTGTCACTACCTACTTCATTGAATTTCCATAACTTTGGCCATTGCAAAATTGAATGTTAATTTTTGTGTGCTAGCTAAAGATCTTTCAAGCTGCTTCCAAAACAGTGGGTACAGATTTGTATAGATATAAAAATACAATTTGGACAGATTATTTGAACTTAAATTTCTTCCTGCATGATTGAAAATGGAATAAAATTTTACAAAACAAAAGTGTCATAACTTTTCAAGACACAAGCTTTAATTTTTAAGTTAACTCACAGTGTTGCAAATAACAAAAAATCTTAGTTTAAATATAAGCTCTTTATTGCTAAATCGTAGTTTAAATATAAGCTCTTTACTTCAAATTCGTAGTTTAAATATTATAAGCTCTTTACTTCAAAATCGTAGTTTAAATATAAGCTCCTTACTTCAAAATCGTAGATTAAATATAAACTAAAAAGAAAAACAACTTTGTTTTCGATTACTATGAGTAAATTTTAATTCCACAACCGGTTTTGCAAACATCCGTTCGCATCATCAGGTGGTTAAATTAATACTGCCACCTGATGATGCGAACGGATGTTTGCGAAACCGGTTGTGGAATTAAAATATACTCATAGGTGTCTTTAAAGGAGCACTAGAGACGCATCTTTCCAAAAAATCTTATCCGTGATTTGAGAGGGCCCTTGAGGTGTGACAAAAACAGCGCTCTTCAATTATGTGTACCTTATAAATAAATAATCCTTGTATATAATATCTTATATTTATTGATTGTACAGGCATTAACTTTGTAATCGTTCATCTTAAAAACTCTATGATCTTAAAAGATAAAAAGATAAAAAGAAAAACAACTTTGTTTTCGATTACTATATATTATATATATTATATAGTAATCGAAAACAAAGTTGTTTTTCTTTTTATCTTTTTATCTTTTAAGATCATAGAGATTTTAAGATGAACGATTACAAAGTTAATGCCTATACAATCAATAAATATAAGCTCTTTATTTCATAACCGTAGTTTAATTAATATAAACTCTTTATATTGAAGTACTAAAAACTCGTTTCAATTCCTTACACTAAATACTGAAAAATGTAGACACTCCATTTCACTCAGTATATTACAGATTACAGAAGTTTTTGTTTTAACTCGCAAAACTGAAAATTGCAAATTAATGATCTACTCTGAGAACAATTAAAAAGTAAGTAACTTAGAGGTGAGTGAAAGTTTTAAATAAGTAAGTATAAATGAGTGTAGTTTTTTTCACCAAGAGAGTTTAATAAGAGTAATTTAGCATTGTAGAACTCTTCAGCCGTTATGATTGCTTTCCAAGAGTTCTTTTCAATTGAGAAGTTGTGTTTCGTTTCAAAGTCAAATAAAACAGTCACCCAGACTTATGATAATACTTTTATAAATGAACACGCTCTAAATCTTTGAGAATTTCAGTGAAAACTGAAATTTTATCAAGTAAAAGTTCGGCAAGAAATGAATTGTTATTCGTGGCGCGTAAGAAACGCATTTGAGCTCCCTCGTGGCAGACCTGGGCAATGGTGACTACATTCTTGAAAGATGTGATCAAGCTCTCACTTTTTAAGAGACAATGAAAATCCTATAAATGTTTTTTGTTGAAAATGCGAAATTTAAATTGAAAAGATGGTAAATCAAAGCAATGAGATTATCACATTTACGGGAGTTTTTCCACCCTTTGATCAAACTTATTTTTGGCTTTTATCAAAATGTTACCTTCAAACCTAAATTTCATAATTTTTTCACCAATTTAACAATGAAATAGAATAACCCTTTATACAAAACAACCATAAATTCGAGTGTGATAAGAAAGTAACTTGCTTATCCAGTAAGTTGACCTAAGATATTAATGCAGTTTATCTGCATTAATATCTTATATAATATATAGTGATTTTATACATTTTTAATAGAGATTCCCACGTTCATTCGTCGATGGTTATCTTGTAAGCGTCAATCCGTCTATTGATAGTTCTGGGTGTACAGAAATGATGTCTTCAATACATTGTTTAATCAATAAATGAATCTCACTTTTTCCAATATATTTTTTTTAAATCATAAAACGTAACTAAACTGCACATATAGAGTCACTTCTTATCACGTTTTTCCCGAAGAAAACTCCAAGTAAAATACTTGAAGTATTATTTTTCTAAAGGAATATTTTTTAGGCAAGTAGGTATATATTTTAAGCAGCGTTCGAATACAGCCTCCCACCGTAAGGTCCTTAGTTATAATAATACCATAGACGTGTGAGGTAAAATATATTCCTCAGAAGTTTGAAGTGTTCGTAAGTGATGACCCTCCACTGTACGAGTGTGTCTGCAAGATCCAGAACTGTCATAGAGGTGCCTAGTCAAGTGGGACACACCAGAGAATGTTCGGACCATATCATTTATACGACCATTGATCCTGAATCGTTTTTTAGATAAAATGGAGAAGGCATTTTGAACAATAAATATTGATATTTTTGTAAACAATTTCTTAGGTACATAGACTCTTAAATAAATTTCTCGATGATTAATTTGGTGAGCCCTGATTATGAGTGAATCACCTAAAATGCTTGTTCTAGGGTAGTAAAACGTATTTTTGTTACCGATTTTTTGGTAAATTCAGATTAAAAAAATCAACCCAACGAAGAGCATTTTTGAAAAAATAAATTATATTTTTTCATTGCTCCACCGGTAATCGAACTCACGGTATTCCGTTAACAAGTCCACAGCGTTAACGACTTGACTACTGACCGGTCATCGGTCGTTTATCCTTAGAAAAAACTTATATTTTAGTAATTGTCTGAAGTTTTTAGCTGTATCTCTTTATTTTTCCTCTACTTAAAGTTTGTAAGTAACTTAAAAAAAACTCAATTTTGCCGTTTAATTTTTACCCACGTAGAAGCCTTAAACCTTAATCTTCTGTAATGATTTCAGGTATTTAGTTCAATGAAAAGATAAAACATAAATCCATCAGAATGAACAGGTGCCAAGCGATACAAATGTAAGTAGGTACAACAAACGGATCGGTAATGTATTATTTCGGATCATTTCACAGAATATTTCTGCCGTTTAAGACCCAAACGCCCAGTTGTTCCGGTCTTCAGTCGGATTATTGAGGAATTGAAGAAGGTCAGATCTTGACGTGAGGGTGTGGGGCGGACAGACAATACCGCATAAATAAGTCAGATCAAACGTGATCCCTAAACGTGTACTAACAGATTTTCATCGTAACAGGATTGTAAACAACGCCTTTAGGTATAACCTTCCAAGATTAGAAGACAGATTATTTTTTCACACTAGAGATGAACATTATTTATTTTTTCTCACCAGTGGAAAAAAAAGTATTCTATTAAGAGTTCTTAATTTTTTTTTTTTTTTAAATAAAATATTTAACATATTTGAACTTTTTTTGTGCTCCAATGTGCATCAAATCGTCTTTTTCCCCATGATGAGTCTGCAGCAATAATAATCACTAGACTGCGACCCGTCAATAAATGATAAACTGTATGGTAGGGATATTATTTATAGTAATAACTATCATTTGTATTTACTCAAGGTTTTTTAAAAAAACCTTTGTACATACAGACACAATAGAGTTGTGTGAACTGTTAAATCAAAGTTTCCAAAAAAAAGTTTGTTGTTTGCTTCACAGTGGAAAACTGACTGCACGAAAAAAAACAGACACATGGATTCATAACTAGAAAATTATTTTCCAACTACAGAGAATGTTTTAGTTATATTTTTTACGTGAAAAATACAAGTTGATTCGTGCAACGTTGTAAATTCAGAAGTGGGTAGGTTCTTATTTTAGACATAAAATAAAATCCAGCATTAAAAGGTCATCAACAAAATTGCAGGAAAAAAAATGGTTTTAAAAATAATAAATGGATTGCCAGAATCAGACTTTCCGAGAAAAAGAGCATTGAATTGAGCTCGTAGTCTGACAAAACCAAGTTCAGAAATTAAATTAATAAAAATGCAGAATGAATATAGCATCCAATTTGTAGAAAAGCCGTTTCAAAGTATAAGTGAAATATTCATAAGCATTATGTTTGAATTGCAAGACAAAAACACATTTAAGCATATCTCCCATCAGCTTTCCCTTCAAATCTCTCCACTCCTTCTGTCCCTCAAGTACAAAATATTGTGGTCAAACTTAACCATAACGTTTAACACATGATTTGTTTACAACCATAAACGGTAATCTAGGATTCTTTTCGAAAATAAGGTTAATTTATGGAAATGCAGAAATTTTTTGTATCCGATGGCAAACAAAACCTATATTCCTGCTTTTGTTGCTATATCATTCATATAATATATGAAAACTGAAAATACTCTTTGGAACGGATGAGTTATAACGTGAACTTTGGGGTTTGGATTTGGAGCCCACTCTCCTCAGTTCAGTAACCCGAGTATAAGACATTACCTAAACTCCCCTCGATCGTGTAAATCTAAAAAAATGTATCAAAACAAAATCACTCACTAGGATTACCGTAGTAAATTTTCAATTCACGACATCGAGGACCGGTCCGTAGTCCAGTGGTAACACTTCGGACTCGTGAATGGAGGGTTGTGGGTTCGAATCCCGGCGGAGCACAAAAAATATACCTACCATTTATATTTTCAAATTTGCTTTTCAGTGGGTTGAAAAATTCATTAACCTTTACCAAAGACCGATCATCAAAAGATTCAACAAGGTAAAGGTACAACAACTGGGTCATGTTTGAAAATTGGCGCTTTGTAGTGACGACGACCAAGCTCGCAAAAAAGTCGATAGCTCAATTGGTAGAATGCTTGCATTCCATGCCGAGAGCAAGGTTCGATCTCAAGGTTTACTCAGCCTTCACAAGAAATGAGAACCAGCCCTCCCGGGAGCTGGGAAACCCCCACTTCAACTGAAAGTGGTTGGTGTGAAGCCGGCCCCCTTACCCGTAAAAATAAATAGATCCCGAATCGCCACATGCGAACCCCTTCAGGTATAACGCAGGTAAGAAGTTACACTATATGTGTAGCTTAGTTGCGTTGCGTTAGAATTTGTGCCAATGTTTTATACTTGGATTACAAGTACTCGCCTGTAAATCACCCGGGATCCTGACAATAGTCCCTTCAGGGTGTAATAATGGTGATTATACAACAAAGGCAGATGTGGGCAGCGTAGGTATTCTCCTCTCTGCTTCAATGATATCAATAGCTGTGACGCAGAATAGTTTACAGCCAAGATGAAGTTTCTTATGGCGATTGTTTGACCTTGGCACGCCTGCAGAATCTTCAACTAAGTTGGAATTCATTATTCAATATTGTAATCTCGGCGATAACATATTTGCAAAGGACCTCATACTGAATGAAAACTGTGAACTAGCGGTAAGTTATGGCAGCAATTTGAGATTGTTCTAGAGATTTCAGAAAACTGACCGATCGGAGTCGAACGGAAAACGAAAAATATTATCAAACAAATAAAAAGTTAAATAAAGCTTAAAACTTTCACATTCACTCTTTGATAATGAGCAAATATTTTTTGTGCTCTTCCAGGTTTGACCATGTGCCCTTTGAAGGAAGGTGAGGAGAACGCAACGTATTCCCACGAAGACCGCCGCTTTGATAACTCGCCTTGAGGATGCTTTCTGCTCGTGAAAACGAAACGTCGGCAGATGTAGGAGCTGCAAATAGCCCGAATCCCCGAAAGAAGTTGATAATCCACTTCATTTTTGTATGTTAAATAAGAACAACGATGAACTTCAAGTAGAGTTTTTTTATGAACAAAATAAAAATAAAAAGTTAATAAAACGATGATTTAAAAATCTTTTTTTTTAAGTTCGTTTTGAAATTTGCACTTTTGCCACTTTGTAAGGATCGGAAATAGTATTGAGCGGTATTGAGGTTTTATTCGCGTCTCGGTTTAGCTGCAAAACGCGCAGTAAAAACTTTTCCTATGTTAGTTGATCCTTTGCCTAATGGCTGAAGCAATTTCACGTAGATAAGTACCACACTAGCACCGAACTCCCCATCCCATTCTAAGGTACAACTTATCCAATAATGATAATACCCAAGCACGTAATATTATATTAGTGCCCTCGTCTTAAGCGTTGCTAAAGAAATTTGTAAGAATTAAGTCTTGGGAAGCTTGTGTAGTTTTTTTTGTGCGTAACAAAAATAAGTAGACAAGATACCGTTTTTTGTGGAAAAGTAATTTTCCTAATTGTCCAAGCAGTTTTTATCTACGAAGGATAAGGATAAGAGAAAGAGAGGGTAGTTACATAGGTTCTTTATTTTTTAAGGCTTTCGTCTCGATAAGTGACTTGGCTATTTCGGGAAAAGATTTTTGAAACAAGATAAATCCTTTAACATAATTGAGGGAACAGAGAATAATATTGGAATATACCCTAAACAAGTTTAAAAGGAAGAGTGTAAGTGTTTTTCATGGGAACAACAATAAATGTAAGTAGGTACCTAGTATATTAATTGTTCCATAGATTTGATCAAATGCCTTTGTCAAAATATGCCCAATGCTCCATGGTATTCACGTGTGTAGGTATCATTTTTTACATAGTTGCGGTCGAAAACATGAATTTATCTAGAAAACCGCAGGTTAATAAAAAAAAATACTTGCTTTTTATTAGCCTTTTCAGAATACACGTAAAATTATTAGGAAGCCTGGTAAAAAATACAATGTACAAAAGTTTTTCAAAAAAATCGCTGGAGTACCGAAAGACTTACTTTTTAGCAAAGACATAAGCCATTGTTGGGCTTTAACGGACAAAAAGCTTTTATAATATTGCGCTAGAGCTTATGATGCTGGAGAAGTACTTTCCTTTTAGCAAAGGGTTGAACCAATGTGTATACAAAAAGCTTCTAAAAAAATCGAGTCAAAGAAAGCAGTGAAAGACTTTCTTTTTCGCAAAGATACAAACCAATAATGAATTGTTGGCAGATAAAAAAGCTGCATGTAGACCATGGTCTTACCCTAAAAACCACAAAAACAATTCATTTATAATATAATACCGATCATTACACTAATTTTCAATGACTAGAGCTTATGATTGTGGAGAATTACTTTCCTTTAAGCACAGACTTGAACCAGTGTATATACGAAAAGCTTTTACAACAATTCTCTAGAGCTACAGAAAGCCGTGAAAGACTTCTTTTTTTGGCTAAGACATAAACCAATGTTGTGCTTTAACAAACCAAAAGCTTTTATGAAATTCTGCTAGAGCGTATGATTGTGGAGAATAACTCTATGCTTTTATCACAGACTTGAATCAAAGTATATACAAAAAGACTCTAAAAAAATCGCTAGAGGTAAAGAAAGTTGTAAAAGACTCTCTTACTAGCAAAGACACAAACCAATGAGGAGAATTACTTTTCTTGTAGTACAGACTTGAACCAATGTTTACACGAAAAGCTTTTACAAAAAATCGCTAGAGTCAAAGAAAGTAGTGAAAAGCTTTATTGTTAGCAAAGACACAAACCAGTGCGATGCTGCAACAGAAGAGAAATCGCTTATTGAGTTTTTACATGAAAAAGGTTTTATTATTTTTTTAAGCAAAGATTGGAAATGTTTTGTTAGTTGGATTAGAGTGTTGATGAAATATATTATTATTTTTTACAATTTCTTTGTGGGGTCGGTAACTGCATATTAATTGTACGTTTGCAATACTTATACTTGTTTTTCGTAGATGTCTCTAGCTTGACACGAATCAGCTATGTATAAATTATAAAATTTATGCATCATTATAATTTCTTCTCAGTTTCTGCATTATTATAGTGCCATTTGTTTTCGAGAACATATTTTTTAATTTAGTTAGTTGAGCACAAGCAAGATAATAATGTATAAAATTTACATCTCAGCCTGTTACTGTTTTTCATAATCATCCTTTTATTTTGGTTCAAATATTTTTAAGCTTTTTCAACATGCCTGCAATCGGTGATATACACGAATAATCGATGACACAAAAAACCCTGTTCAATCTTTCTATTCAATGAAAAGTGAATAACAATGATAGAACCCTACGTTATTCTTCTTCTTTTCTTCCTTAGCCTTTTTTTAGTCCATTTCTGGATATAGGACTCACTCAATTTTCTCCAATTACCTTTCAATTGACTTCTACAATCTACATTCAGCTTGGTTTCAACTCGGTATTTCGATGTTTTGTTGGAGGCAATAATTATTCACAATATTAACAATAATAATTCACCAAGTTTGCAAAATGGGTCGGTTACTACCGGTTGGTACCTACGCAAATAGGTACTTTTTTAATTCGTATAACTGCAAACGCCGTCATCTCCAAAATTTATGATTTTTGAGATAATGATTGAATTTGATTCTTCGCAGTGTATCAAATAATTTGCTGTGTGCGATATAATGTAAACCTCACTTAATCCTTCGTAATTTTAATTGAAAAAGTTTGATTTCGTGCAAACACCGTCATTTCCAACTGGTGTTGTCGTTTTACAAGTTTACAAGTTTATTTTTCTCAAAATCATCGCGTAAGGAGTTGACGGCGTTTGCATTTATACGACTCATTTCATCCCTTACATTTTAAAGAGATCTAGATAGGAATACCTATATACAAAGGGAAAGATTTTTTTTATTAGTAAGCCGGACATTTTCATTGGAAACAAATTTCATGCCCGTTAAAAGTAAGTTAATACTAGTAGATATTCAAAAACGTTTCTAGAAATAAGCACTTATTTCTACCTTTTACTTTTTCAGACTAAAATTATCGATCAATCAAGTCGGAAGGGTTAGTAGAGGGGCCCGACTTCCTGCGGGGCGCAGGGAGCAAAAAAGTAAAGAAAAACCTCCGTCAGGTACTTGCTTATTCAAAAGATGAAAGTTTCCACGCATCTCCGGCACATTAGCATAATAAACTCGAATATTATCCCCGGAATACAAAATTTACGAGTGAAAACTCTCGAAAAACTGTTGTCAGTCGATAAAAAATCGTACGTCAGTAAAAGGAGGAGGATTATTGCGGATTTCAAATGTTTACCTGGATAATATTGAACGCGAAATGTTTTAGATGTTCATTTTAAAATACAAGGCAAATGTTGGGATGATTTGATTTTAATTTCAATATGGTTTTTGTTACTCCTGAAAAATGATTTATTAAAATAGATTGTGTATTTTATTAACATAAATGTATGAGTAATTTAGAATAAAATTTGAAAATCCAGGAAATGTTTTATTATTTCCCATAAATGTTTTAATTTTCTTGGGAAATAGTCGTACAATCCATAGTTGGTTCTACAAGACTTATAAATAGAATTACCTAGCTCATACACTTTTTAAACATGAAATTAACACATTGATGCTGTCATGATAATAATTATCATGACAGCATCAATTTGTTGGCGCTTTCTACAGCGATGACCAAGCTTGCAGAGGGCTCTTGAGGTGTGATTCGCACAACAATATTAGGATAATTTATAAGGTGAGCGATGTTTTTGTGCGAATCACACCTCAAGAGCCCTCTGCAAGCTTGGTCATCGCTGTAGAATGCGCCAATTCTCAAACAAAACCCATTTGCTGTAAGACTGGATGGAACTTGAGTGGTCAGTATTTTGTGAAGGAGGAGGAATTTTTCACCCAGTGAAGAGCATATTTGAAAAAAAATTCCAATTAAATGAAAATAAAACTTTCCGAACCCAAAAACATTAGCTCCACCGGGATTCAAATCCACAACCTTCTATTTACGAGTCAGAAACCATTCGACTACGGACCGATATGATGCCGTTAATTATGTTCCTAAAATTTTTTATTTGTTTTTCTTGATTGCTAAATATTATTTTTCTACTCCCATTTGGTAATTTACTAATTACAAAACGGCTAACGCAATCACAATGCCATACATTTCTACACCCGTTGCATAATGTTACATTATGCAACCGGTAACCGTGTTAAAATGAACATGTGCGCATGCGCATTGTCAGAATTGGAACCATTTTTTAATTTCAAATGTCAACCTTGTATGGGGGTATGAAGACCTGTCAATCCAAGATGGCCGCAAGCGATCAGCTGATTAGGCTTCATACAATATTAGTGATATTCGGTAGGTAGGAATTACCGTGGTGATGAGACTTTCAGCCCTGTTCAGATGAAAATAAATAAGTATATTTTATGTGTAGAGTCAAATAAAAATTGTTAATAGTGCTAAAATTTATCGAATTTATTTATCGGATTGCTCCAAATAAAGCTTTCCTTTTTTCAATAGAAAATAAAAGGCTTGAAAGGAAAACAATACAAAAAATTTCACCGCAAAAAATAAACAAACTCAAAAAGTTACTTGGTTAATAGGTGAGTATGAGGTTTATCACCTATGCTGTACAAATTTGGTTCACCTGCCAATACAACCGCAGGGCATATGTTTATTTGAGTTTTGGGTTTGAATGTTTAAGCTTAAATGCAGGATGTAAAAGCGCGACCTTATACATATGTGTCGGCTTGTGGGCATGAATTCAATATGAAACCTAAATATAATTTATTTGTACAACTTAGGTTAGATTAGATAATCGAAGGGAATGATAAATCACACGTTTTGACAAAGGTAAGGTTTTAATTACTTCCAATGGACGAGTACATTATAATGACTATTATTGACTATTTTGTTAATTCTCTCATGGTCGTAGAAAAAGTATTGTATGCCACTGCACGTAATTAGTCTTTGTAACACTCGTGCTTTCTATTGTGCCATTTGGCTGCGCCTCATGGCACAAACTAGCACTCGTGTTAAAAAGACTATCATTACTTGGCAGTGGCATAAATAACTATTTTTGCAAACAAAATTATGTCTTTATCTACAAACATAATATCTAAGACTTAGTTTTAAATATTTAAACATTTTAATATTTTACATTTTATGTAATAGACAATATGTAAAATAACTTTGTTTTTAAAAAAGGATAATTTAAAAAAACAATAAAATTATTTTTAAAAACTAAAATCAAAAAACCTTGTTTTTTACCACTTTGAGTATTTTTTATTATTAGATAGCAAAAACGTTTTCGGTGGGTACTTCCACCATCTTCGGTTGCACTTACAATACTAAATCTTACAACTAAAGACATATGGTGACTCAGTGCTAGGTTGGTGGAAAGCGGGTAGGGGAGAGGTCTAATTATCTATGTTCTTTGATTTGTGAAAGTGGGAGTGGGAGGGACTATAGGAGGAGTTTGGTTACCAAGAATATTTAAAAGGGGTTTTTGTTTGTGAGTATATTCAGTTCCACGGTCGGTTTTTCAAACAAACCGTTTGCATCATCGGGTAGCTCAATGATGACTACATGGTCCAGAAACTGAATCAATCGATGAGAGCGTCATCGGGTGAGGGTATGAGGAAGGAAGGGGATGCAGGGCGGCCATGTTTATCTACAAACAAACTAAAATAATAACCAATTGTGGGTGATTTACATCCAGTAACTACAAATGATATTATTTTAAAAGCTCAAATAAAAAACTGAAATCTTCCTCAATCAAGTTGTCACCTTTTGAATGTTGAACTTACTATAAATGAAAAATGTTTTGTATCAAAAGCACAATAAAATCTCCGCTCGTATTCGGGGATTTTCATTTTTTCACATCCTGAAATACGAAACATAAACAAATTACTTAGTCCAAAGTTAAAACCCATGTAAGTTATGCAATAGCGTTTATGAATCTCGCTATGGCGTAGAAGATCAGTCCAAGAGCTTAAAACTTAACGTTTAAACTTAACCGTAGCATTCATCAACAAAATACGACAAGAAAGAATGCGCCTCTAGTAGTCGTTTTGGTTTTCATAATATTTGGGAAAACTAAGGTAGGGTTTTAACGTATTGCTTTATACTTGTGCAGTGGAACAAGGCGTAGCATCGTAGTACTACGCTGCAAGGATAATGTATGTAATGGCTGAGTGGGGAGACGACAGGATTTTCCACTGCCTGCTGAGTCGATTTACATCTCGTTATGGGATGCGCTACCACACCCACGTTCTGAAAAAGTCCTTACATGGTTGATATTAAATACTTCGAATAAATAAAATAAAATGGAATGCTAAATTCATCTATGCTATGTAAATAGTACTTAGTTATAAACAAAATAAATAGGATAGGTGTATATAGCCTCTAGCTGTAAGATGAATTATTATTAAGTACCTAGAGTAAGGAAATATAATATAAGTAGTATAAGTATTGGAAGCTTGTAGAATATGATAGACGGTTCCAGACGAATCTAAGCCCAGAATGTTTCAATTGTAATAGCTATATAAAGCATGAATTGCCTGCAAGAGTTCAGTCTCAAGATACTCTTAGCCATTACAGGACAGACAGTGAAAGTCAACCATACAAGTGAACGCGTGTAAAAAAAATTGTGAACTAAAATAAATAAATTTAAAATAAATCTCCGGCTGTTTCAATTAAGAAGACCATCATTCTAAATTTTAAAACATTAGAACCCTAAGAACACTACAATAGCGTGTTTTCATGAATATAGTCACCTCAGAGGCGCGTCTTGCAAAACTTCACACAGTTGAGTTTATCTCCTAACACTCGCTTTCCTCAGTCGGAGGCTCCAGTCAATTCCCACAGAGAGGCATGGTGTGATCCTGGAAACAGGTGTGTCTTGAGGTTTCTCCTCAAGCCCGCTTCTGTCGAAGACTCCCTCAGATATGCGGGTAGCGCGTTCCAGGTCACCGAATGTACAGGTTTCATAATGATTAACATCTCAATTTTAAACTTACGTCCGCCTGTACCGTTTGATTGGTCTTTACGAATAGGTCGTTAGCGTTCTGAGACTGTAGAACATGATTTCTCATTTTGCTGTTTACTTCTAATGGTAGTCTAAGACCTGCTATGATTGTATACACCTTCAAAAGAATTGAGGTGCTGCTCCTTCGAGGGCATAAAAAATCTTCACTTCAATTCATAAGCTAAAGCACTGCAACCCTGCAACTTTTGCCAACTTTTCCTGAAACAGGGGAGACATTGGCAAAGATGTTTTTTGCAGTTTTGTTGTTCAGTTTTATATCAACCTATATGTCAAAGAATTATGTTACGGATTCATTATAAATTCCGAACACTCGTCGGTGTAAAGCAAATAGTCTCGAATAGAAAATCCTTCCGGACCAAAATGGTAAGAAGATGCAGCTGTGATAATTATCAGATATTTTTTTTGATGCTGTTGCCAAGTTTTAAAATTGCCTACAATGAAACCTGATTTTAGTTTCGTTGCAATATCTAAAGTTTTCATAATCCATGTGCATTTTCGTAAACTCCTCCGATAGCTTCACCAGTTGAAATACAGGGTGTTTAGTTCTCGTATGCTCTTCACCCCCTTCCTATACATCCCTCTCTCTTCCAGCCTAGGATTTGAAGGAACATGCTGTGATTAGTCGATAGTCAGTCCATTATCATAAATGTCTTCTGTGGTGCGGAGTGACGTTCTCTCTCATTGATTTGAGGTCTCTGCACTGAAATTTTAAACGCTACATGGGGATTGTGGTTCTAGATTCAAAGCACTGAAAACTTTATTCAACCCATATAATCTACGAGTATGTTATTAAAAATTAAAAATTAATTCAATACTTTAAAGGTAAGTGCATAACATAAAACAAATAAAAGTTGAGAATGGAATATACCTTTAAAAAGGTATAGTATAGAATCAAAGACGTAATTTCACAATTTTCTCCAAAAACGAAAATATGTTATTTTATGGGGTTACACGACTTGTTTGTGTTTCAAAATCCTGAAGCATAGCTATTATTCAAATTTTCTAAGGAATTATTTGATTGCTGTGTTTGACGCATAGACGTAAATACCAAAATATGATTAATAACATAGAAATTATAAATGCAAGGATTTATTTTGATGAATCTTGTTCACCTCTTGGTGTCTGATTGCATTTGTTGCGCTTTGATACTCAAATTTAATCCACCAGACCGTATAAAATCCGCCGCATTAAGCAATGAAAGCCAAAACGCATTAATTTATTAACAAAATAAGCGTTTTAATGGAGATAACTTTAATTACTGAGGAAAACCGACAAGCTAAAAGCTTGTAAGCCGAAGCTAAGAAAGCGTATAATGCCATTAAGCAAAACTTACGTACTTAATCATTCCTGCTGCATATAATAGTGAAACTAGTGTTATATTGCGGCTTTATTAATTAAGCCACAATATCGAAGAATTAAAATTAATTGTTACCTATTCAATATAAACAGAAAAAAATCTATACGTTCCCGTCTAATGATTTTAACCCTTTAAATCAGTACGTATAAAAACGCAAAGGTATTGCAAAGGACACTAACCAGTGAACCAACTTGAAAATTATATGTTATTTTATTTTTGCAAAGAAAAAACGATGGTGACGATGGAAAAAATAAAATTAAATAATAAAACAACTGTCTGTGTCACAGTTCATAATACTCTTTTAAAGCATGCAATGCTACGAGTTCAGGGAAAATAACGTCCAGTCTTAATTAAGTATGAAATAATTCAAGAGTCGGAGAGACAGGACGAGGGGAAGTAAGTCAAGATGAAGAGAAGAGAATATAGGAGAAGAGAAAAGAAGAGAGGGGAAGAGAGGAGAGGGTCCTTTGACAGAATTATCTGGATTGTAGAAACGTTGCTAAATAATGCGTGGCTCCCTGATGGAACCGAAAAGCTGCTAAAATAATGCTAGCAGGAAGAGGCTGACGAAATCTGACTCTGTTCTGGCAATTGCTGACTCACATGTACTAGCTACATACAATTATGTACTACGAAACGTGGATTCTTGTTGTCCTCGATAATCGTACCTTTTTAGGTTTCGATATTTTATTGGCGATGTACGACTGTTTCATGTTTTGAAGATACAAATTTTAGAGGTGGAAAAACGCCGAGGACTTTGAAAATAAAAAGTGCAATTATATTATTCCTGAACGTGCTGCGAAATTCTCTGATAAATTTTATAAAAACAATAACGAATAAAAAAGTAAAACCCTTCACAGTCTGTTCAAATAATTAGTGGTATTAATTAATCGTTCCTTGCCTTGAAGGTAAGTATGAGTCTTACTATCTATAATATAACTAGCAGACTGACCGTGCTGCGCACGGTTGTCTGCTAGGCCCTTCGGGCAGTGTAAGTCTGGCTTCGCAACTATATGTTAGCGTGAAAGAACATTTGCCAGTTTGTGGGCGTGCATTCAATTTGAATCATCAAATAACTTTTTTTGCAACTTTAGATTATAAATTAAATTTAACGTTGTTGAAGGATTTTTCAAACTCAAATCCTTGACTTATAGGTAAGTATGAGCCTGAATACCCATATCGAAAAAAATGGTTCACTTGACAAATGTTCCCCCTGTTTTTGAAAAGGTTGGCCAAAGTTGCAGGGCTTATGTTCATTAGAGGCCTTATTTTTAATTTGTAAGTTCACATGCAGCATTAATAAGCGCGTACCCACTCGTGTCTCCAGGGGGGCATGCATTGAATATGAATTATAAAAGTTAATGTATCTGTGCAACTTAGATTATATATTCTAATATTTAAAAAAATCAAGCGCCACAACTATATGTTAGCGTGAAATGACATTTGCCAGTTTGTGGGCGTGCATTCAATTTGAATCATCAAATAACTTTTTTTGCAACTTTAGATTATAAATTAAGATTACCGTTGTTTAAGGATTTTTCAAACTCAAATTCCTTGACTTAAGGGTTAGTATGAGGCTTACCACCCATATCGCATAAATGGGTTCACTTAACAAATGTGTCCCCTGTTTCTGAAAAGGTCAGCAAAAGTTGCAGGGCTTATGGTCATGAGAGGCTGAAATTTTATTTGTAAATACACATGCAGCATTTGTAAGCGCAAACTCACTCGTGTCTCCGAAGAGGAGTGCATTGAATATGAATTATAAATGTTAATGCGTCTATGCAACTTAGATTGTATATTGTAATAATACATTAAAAAAATTAAATGCCGCAATAAGTACGGTTTCATATAAAAAGTTGACCTAATCGATCGTCATTATTTCTAAAAAATACATGTTATAACTGGTTCAAGTATAATTTTGAAATAAATAAAGAATATAGGTAGGTACTCAACGGAATTCAACCGAAAAAGAATCGACTTGGCAATGGCAACGATGGCAACTTTGAAGTGCTGGCAATTTATTTGAAATTCGAATGTCAAAATGAGTTTTGTTTCTCGCATAGGTTTTACATAAAAAGGTGTTGTGATTGATCATGTTTATTTATTTAAAAAACAACAATTTAAAATCTACTAATGATGAGGAAGCACATCCCAAGTCCTGAACAATATTTGTTGTGAATATGACGTGCATCTGTTCAGGAGTTCTTCAGTTTGAATGCCATTAACGCACAACTATTTTGTATGGGGAGGCCGTTGCATTTTATATTATAGGGGGATACTAATATTAGGATGATTTATTTCGTGAGCGCTGTTTTTGTCTGAATCGCACCTCAAGAGCCCTCTGCGAGCTTGGTCGTCGCTATAGAAAGCACCAATTCTCAAGCAAGACCCAGTTGCTGTAAGGTTTTAGTGACCAGTCTTTGGTAAAGGTATATGATTTTTCCACCCAGCGAAGAGCATATTTGAAAATATAAATGGTATATATTTTTTGTACTCCGCCGGGATTCGAACCCACATCCTTCCATTTACAAGTCAGTAGTGTTAACCACTCGGCTACGGACCGATCAATACTTACCATTAAAATTGCTTCGATTTTTACCATTATAATTGATTCACTATGCCAATCGCTCCCCTAGTTCTTGTTTATCGTTTACGCCAATCTTGTCAAATATGACTTTTTCATGCAGTTGTCTTATGAATCAAATTCTACACAATCTGAGCTAAGAAAATCCATAAAACTCGATAATGTGACAGTTCTTTTAATTTTAAATAAATTACTTGTTTTCATAAGACACATTGGTCCAGTACACATGCTCATGTAAAATTTTCTCAATGGCGTATACAGTAAACAAGAACTAAGGCAGCGCAAAGTCACCCGTTTCAGAAAAGGTCTACAAAAGGGATTTTTGACTTTGTGTTTTTACATTGTAAGTCCACCTGCAGCATGTGCAAGCGCGAACTTAAACGTGTCTACTTGTATAATTAAAATTAAATATTTAATGTAATATATCTTTGCAACTTAGATTATAGAATGAGTGCCGATTCCGGGGTTTTCCTGAGAACGTACCGACGCCATGTACTTTCTTGAAATTACGTTTGAATATAAATAATAATACGCCTTCCTCAGATGAATTATTAAACATCAATATAAAATATTCACTAATCTTTGCCACGTGGCAAAGCTTTTGTTAAGAGCGTTGGTGAAGATTATGTTTTTTTTCCAAGAAAACATTTTCCAATTTTGAGTGAGTGAATTTGTACCGAGTAAAATATTTCCTAGTACAATGATATAAAAAACGCAACTTAGCAACACAATTAGCGTAACTTCTTGCAGCGTTATCCCCGAAGGGGTCGCATGTGGCAAGTTTAACCTATTTATTTTTACAGGTAAGGGGGCCGGCTTTACGCAAATAACTTCAGTTGAAGTGGGGGCTTCCCATCTCCCAAAGGGGCTGGTATTTATTTCTTGTGAAAGCTGAGTAAACCTTGCCGGTATTTTATTTTGGAGTTTGCAATAAACACCAAAACGGGAAATCATTTCTGACACCCTCGGCGGGATTCGAACCCGAGCTCACGGCATGGAATGCAAGCACTCTACCAATTGAACTATCAACCGGCTATAAATACCTTACGTTATTAAATTTAAGCAGAACCAACAAAAGGTACTCTTTTTGGATCATTGCAATTTTTGATGCTGTAGGTATATAAATTTTGGCCAATACCACCAGGTAAAGGCAGCTAGACCCACAGAGTACATTTGCAGTTTAAGCTTAATTTTCTAAATAAACTTGTATCATGTATAAACGCAAACTTGCTTGTGAGCGTGTATGATATGTGAATTCCAATATAAAGTATGCCATTCTTCGAAACTTAGACTTAAAAAAAGTAGGTAAATCTAATCTCCAATCTAATCTAAAATGCAAAGATATGTTACATTAGGGATTCACATTATATGCATTCTCCAAAGCAGACATATACAAGTTCGCGCTTGCACATGCCGCATGTGAACCTACAACATAAAAACCGAAATCTCAAATGGACACACACCCCTCATTGTTATGTTTAGATTGAAAGGTATCTTCCAGGATACTTACATCCGGCTAGCTCTCATCAGCATCACTCTCAGGGCGTGGGGTTCTTTCTTTGGTATTGCTTACTTATATCTTGGGAAGGGTTTTATAATGAAAAGATAAAGTTAACATGAACAAATAAGGGTTTATTACTGTACTAATATGGGGGGAAAAAGGGGAAATAAGGGATTGGCCAGACCTACAGGTTGTCACTAGAACACTCCCTATTCCGTTGGCTGGAGTTCTAAACGGAAGGCCTGGGGCAGCGCCCCAGGCTAGCGGCGGTTCCCAAGGTGGACGCCTCCACACGTGAGAGCCTCTGGGTGGGCGCTCCTATGCCTCTGGTCCACAAGGCGGGTGCCTTGCTGGCAGGAAATCCAAGTAGATGGGGGGGAAGGGAGCTCCATTGTAGGGCCCCCTCTTGCACCGCTTGGTGCTTGGTCGCTAACGTCTGACTCACTTCACATCTCGCCGGGAACTGATGACCGACGGCCCGATTAGTTCACACGGTGCAGTTCGGCCGCTTCCGTGACCGTTCGGCTCCGTTCGGCCCACAAACATACACTGCACACTTCGGGATTGTTCTTTCAATGTTATTATAAAATAACATAACATTCCCCTTTCTCACAAAAATAAAGAAAGAAAAAAACCAGGAGCAACACAACAGTCTTCACACACAACACCAGGTCTTTGGCCATTAAGAAAATTGAAAATGTTATGGGAACACAAAAAGGAAATGGGGATTTACAGGAACATCCTTCTGTCCTATCAACACACCAGAAAGAAGGAAGAAGAAAACTGGTGGCTGTGAGAATTATCGATTTGATTTGGGAAATTTCAAGGTGGTTCCAATAACCGACAAGACGCGGATTAAAAGCGATCTTGTAACAAGGCCTTTTTTTCTTCACCAAAACATGTCGAAAACTCTAAACAATAAATAATAATCACAGCAATCAAAACATATTTTACACTGGTACTTATATTAACCAAGTCATAACTCGTTACAGGAGTCGACTATTATATAACAATAAGTTCTGAGCTGAATACAAAAAAAATACATATGGAGACAACATCCAAGACTCGCTCAAAATATTTATTATGTTAGTGCGTAAAATCCACTACGAACTCACTCGAAAAAAGAGTGGAACATTCCATATAAAACATCTTAAAGTGATAATGGAATGCACAAACAAAATATTACATACCCCAGCTCTTTCGAGCCTCAAACACGTCTGTTCTCACAGACATTTCCCCCCTTCGACAAAATGAACAAGGCTTTAAGTGTCATCTTATACACAAAAGTGCATATCAGATCCCAGATTTACGAAACGTAACATCTCAAGAAAATGCGCTCCCTTTTCCAAGAAAAAGGCCAGCATTTCTTCCCCTTACATCAATTTCCACTCAAAGCAGTGATAATTTTATCCCTACATCAACATACCGTGGAAAATCCACACACGGACCTACGAAAGTAGAATCCCGGAAAACGGCTTCCCTTGCCCAAAGGACCACATCTTCCCACTCTTTCTCAATGGCGCCACTTCATTTTTTAGAAGAATAAAGAAACTTCATTATTCAATCTTTTTCCAAAGGGTTAATTCGGAAAACCATTGAAATTTTACACAAAAAAAAACTGTTGAAGATATTTACATACATAAAAACAAATGTAGTCAAGAAATCCTAATTCTAACTAAATTACCTATTTGTACACTATAAAACAAAATTTCTCCGATGTTTTTTTTTTTGAGAACCGATCAAGTTTACATTTCTCCAAGTGACCCGTATATCAGTCAAACATCGCACAAAAGTGATATGCTATTGGCTTGCAAGAAATAAAACTATCGTAAATATTAAACTAAAATGAATCCTAAGCTACCTTTTTACAAAAATTACAATCCTCTATCGTTTTTTGAGGGTTCTTGGAACGATTTCAATGTTCCCTGACAACACACAAAAGTACCTAAAGCTAATCTATAAATTTATTTACAAATGGCAGCCAACCGAATAGCCATAGTTCTTAGTAAATTTCTAAAAGGAGCTAATCACCAGTCTAGCCGAAAAAAAATATATATTTTAAAAAATTTTTGAGAATAGCACATTAAAAAAACCAAATGGGGGAAAAAAACATCATGAATTACCAAACACTTAATCCTCACATTAAATAAAATACTTCTGAGAATCCTTTAATGTGGAAAAAAGTTTGTTAAAAGCTTTTATGAAAAATAACATAAAGTGAAAGTTTATTTGCCTAGCAACAAATAATGCATCAATTTCAAGGTAGGTACTTATGTAAAATAAACAAAGCTAGATTTCTGTGAAAAAAAATAAAACAAAATAATGATGCTTTCTCAAATGAATTCTCAAAAATGCATGTACATCTTATTGATATTAAAATTTCACAGAATTTTAAATCGTCAAAGCACATTTACGCAAATGCAAAAAACAAAAAGGAAGCGACCAAAATAGTGTTAGAATCAAAATAGACAGAAATACTAAATGTTGAAGAAAAAATGAAATTTGGCATAAAAAATTAAAATATGACGAGGTTTCTTAGCAAATGATACAAGATTTAATGATTTATTTTTCAGGCTTCTCAAAGATTGCATGTCAATTTATATTGATATAAAAATTCTATCATAATTTTTAATCGTCAAAAGGACATTAAAGCAAAATGCAAAAGCAATCAAAACAAAAACAATTCACTCCAAAATCAAGGCAAGAAAACATATGACGTCATAATGAAAGCAAATAAAAATACACAAAAAAAAACAGAGTTTCAAAAAACAATTCCCAAAATAAAAGTTCGCAATATCGAAAGAATCCCAGTTGGATGCGCCAGTGTTATGTTTAGATTGAAAGGTATCTTCCAGGATACTTACATCCGGCTAGCTCTCATCAGCATCACTCTCAGGGCGTGGGGTTCTTTCTTTGGTATTGCTTACTTATATCTTGAGAAGGGTTTTATAATGAAAAGATAAAGTTAACATGAACAAATAAGGGTTTATTACTGTACTAATATGGGGGGAAAAAGGGGAAATAAGGGATTGGCCAGACCTACAGGTTGTCACTAGAACACTCCCTATTCCGTTGGCTGGAGTTCTAAACGGAAGGCCTGGGGCAGCGCCCCAGGCTAGCGGCGGTTCACAAGGTGGACGCCTCCACTCGTGAGAGCCTCTGGGTGGGCGCTCCTATGCCTCTGGTCCACAAGGCGGGTGCCTTGCTGGCAGGAAATCCAAGTAGATGGGGGGGAAGGGAGCTCCATTGTAGGGCCCCCTCTTGCACCGCTTGGTGCTTGGTCGCTAACGTCTGACTCACTTCACATCTCGCCGGGAACTGATGACCGACGGCCCGATTAGTTCACACGGTGCAGTTCGGCCGCTTCCGTGACCGTTCGGCTCCGTTCGGCCCACAAACATACACTGCACACTTCGGGATTGTTCTTTCAATGTTATTATAAAATAACATAACATCATCTCTTGCCGTCCTTCCCTGAAACGGGGGTGAAATTGGCAAAGTGAACTATTTTTTACAGCATGGGTGGTCAGCCGCACACCAACCTTTAATTCAAGGTAAATCGTATGAATAATTTTGTTTTAGCTTGATTTGAAAACTATCCACGTATGTAATTAACTACGTATTCAGTGATGTTATCCATTAGACTACATAACAGTTTATGTAACACAATTGTACTGTTCTCGATGCCCATCAGTAGTTACCAATATAAACCGTAATTCAGAGAATAGTCAGTGTAGTGGTTGTTACTGACAGTCGAACGTTGATATCTGTTCCCGGAATAATGTTATGTTTAGAATGGAAATATACCTTCCAGGATATACCTACAAGGATACTTACTCCGGCTAGCTATCTTCGGCATCACTCTCAGGGCGTGGGGGTCTTTATTTTTGTTGCTAACTTTGTATTTTGGGAAGGGTTATATATTGATAAGACAAGAGCTATAATTGGTTACAAAAGAGATTTAATCAGTTAAAGTCCAATATAAAAGTTAAATCCATAAAAAAAGGGAAAGAAGAATAGTGGAGAAGGAAATAGCCAGACCTGTATTAACACTCAAACACAATCACAGTTCTCGCGGCTCACTTTCACGAAGCACTGATCCGTAGGCTGGAGTCCTAGGCGAGCTTACGTTAAGCTCGGGAGGAGATGTTTACGGCTCGAGGCTTCGCCCCCCGAGAGCCGCGGTCCATGAGGCGGATGCCTCAACACGTGGAGCCCCAGGGTGGAGGCTCCTCTGCACCAGGCTCCGATACATAAGGCGGGTGCCTTGGATGGCGGATGCTCCATGCACATGTCCCCACGTGGAAGTCCACGGGGAAACCCCGGCAGTAATTGCCGCCTCGCAGCGCTGTGTGTACCTCCTCCTTCAAGCGCACGTGATCCCCGACTGGCGTCTCGGCTTTCCGAGTCACGGCGAGTGAAGCCTCGAGGGCCCTCGGTAAAACTCGTACGTAGTTCGGCTACGGCCACGCCGACGTCACTGCAGCCATCATGCGCTGACTTAACATACGCGTATAATTTAAAATGTTATTTAAAAATAACATAAAAATAAGTAATAATAATTATAAGCTAATATTTTTGAAGCAAACATTTTTATGTAAACTCATTTACATATAGGTACCTACTGCAAATCGCAAGTTATTTCTGGCTTGTATTCGCAAGGATTTTTATTTTATTTTCACAGATAAGGGAAAATAATTCACAATCACTCAACTTAAATATTTCAGGTTGAGATAATTTATGTGTATTTCATAAATCAAGCGAATAAAATTGTTTTATTTTTGTTCTTTAATTATTTGCATTTATTCAAAAAAGATCCATGTGAAGGAAGAATATAAAGTACGAATTAAAATACTTCCTACATTTTTTTTCTTGACCTGATGACATGGCAAATCTAGATGAAGAAAATATTTAATGTTATTTGATTCGCAACTAAATGAGGTGATGCCATATTTTGTCCCCTGAATATTTTGTTTCAAAAACATTCTCTATGATACCATCTTCCCCTACGATACTCTGCTATAAAGTGTCGTAGAGGTAGATGGTTAAGACAAGGAGTATGAAGGTGATATGACTCGTAGTAGGTGGATGGAACAGCTAACAGCCACAATAATCAGAGGAATTGCACTTTTAGTTAAATACCTTAAAATTCTTAGAATAATAATACTCCCTCGTCAAATCCCTCGGAGGCTTTACGAGGCAAGGGGGGGGGGAGAGGGGAAGGAAAAGCATCACAAACAAGAGACGTAAATAATTTTACGGTCCTCTTGCCACTCTAGAATCCCAAGTATACAAAATTTCGTGTAAACGCAATCATAGAATTTTTCCAAAAATGTATTGAAACTAAAAGTTCAGTTGAGTCGCAGTTTTAGTTTCCGTTCATTTTTTTGAAAACGCTCTTGGTTGAGTTCAAACGTAATGTTTTACATTTGGGGACAGGAAAGAATGAAATAAGTAAGTAGGTACTCGAGACTGTCTCAGCTAAACGGTATGACGTGGGGAACTACCTGTAAGTTTAGCAGTAGCATGTATCTTGCAGGTCAGCAATATTGTGAAATTATTTATTGGAGTGATGCGTCATTACTGTTAGTAGCTGTTGTCATGGTAAATCAGCGAGATTCGGAAATTTTAAGTTGTATCACTTCGGGTGGAATAAATGATAATTTTACTAAAAAGTTCACTTTTTGTTTTTTTTAAACATGAACAAAGATGTGAACAAATCAGGTTTCTGCAATGCCAATACTATCCATATTAAAAAATCTGTCTACGTATTAAATTATGCATAAGTAAGCTTTTTAGTGCCTCTATTTGGCTATTTTTTTTAAATTTGAAAATCTTAAGGAAAACTTAAGGAAAGGAGTTATTGGAGAAACTGCATCTAAGCTAACCCTCCCAAAATTTCAAAGATATAATTCTATGAACTTTATTCTTAAGTCCACATCTTATTAAGTCCACATCTTGTTCACTTTTACACACACTGCATGTTCTTACTACGTATCAGACAGAGGTGGCATTAGCAAAAATAAACATTTCTACGATACGGCTCGTAAGACTTATTATATTTTCATTGAGAAATATATTTCCTAAATTGACATTACCCTTGTAGTTTTGTAATTTTGCGTCAAATTAACACACGTTTGTAAAAAAATTACTCAACTACCACAGAATTTTATGACATTTGGTATGAAGTTTGTCCTTATAAAATTTAAGAAAACAACAATTTTTTTTTTGAAATATTTCAAACGGAACGGTACGGATGTCTTTTTTTATAACACTACAGAGTTTATGAAATAAGTATCATCATGTATCTTCATTTATTTTTGTGTTCTTTTTTGAGCCGGTCGATAACTCAGTTGGAAGAGTGCTTGCATTCCATGCCGTCAGCTCGGGTTTGAATCCCACCGAGGGTGTCAGAAACGATTCCTCTTTCGGTGTTTATTTCAAGCCCAAAAGAGAATACCGATAAAGTTTACTCAGGATTCAAAAGAAATGAGTACCAGTCCCCTCGGAAGCTGGAAAGCTCCCACTTCAGCTGAAGTGGTTAGCGTAAGGCCAGCCTCCTACCCTGTAAAAATAAATGGGTTCACCCGCCACATGCACCTCCTCTCCGGGTAGAACGCGGCAAGAAGTCGCAAAACCGGATGAAGAGCATGTTTTTATTTACACAACAATTGTTCATAATTCATAATTCATAATTCATAAGGTCTTTATTGTTTTTATCAATATGTACAAAGTATTACAATAAAAATAAATTTTAAAAATCTAATTACAATAAATACTCCCCAAAGTAAGCATAGCTTGTGTTTTGGGGAGGATTCCAACTTATCTTAACTTAAAATTAATCACTTAATAGATAAAAATCATAAAAACCAAAAAAAACAATATATACACCATTTAGTCATTTACTTAGCAAAAACAGGAAGACAAAAAAAAAAAAAAATAACAAAAAGAGGTAACATGTTGAAATAGAAAATACAGAAATAGGAATTATACATATATACACATATGTAGATATATGAAAAAAATAACAAAAATAATAATGATAAGAATAATATACGAAAAACCAAATAAATATAAACACTCAACTATTTACACCTCTTTAAAATATTTGCTGATCATGTACTTAATGGTCTTAGGATCTGCATGTTATGTTATGATGTGATATCGCGAGTAGGCGGGTAACGCGATACTAGGTAGGCTGTTTACGTGAAACTGAAAAGCATCGTGAGGCCTAAGTACGGAACTTCAGTTACACACGCCAGGGGTATACAATAACAACGGAAGCTACAAGTAAATAAAGGACAATTCTATTAAGAAATATCCTGCGGAACAGTCATCTTATTTGTTTGTAAGCATAACAAGAATGTAATGATAAGGATAATGTGTTATTTCGATAAATAAACAATGCCCGTTTTCTATATGTACCTATTCAAATTTCTCCTTATTTAGGTTATTGAACTTTTCTAAGCTTTGTGTATTGATGCCTTATTAAATTTATTTCGAAATAACTAAAAACGTTCGATGTATAAAATATTAAAAAACGCAACTACGCAACTAAGCTACACATATAGTGTAACTTCTTGCCGCGTTATCCCCGAAGGGGTCGCATGTGGCGAGTTGAACCTATTTATTTTTACAGGTAAGGGGGCCGGCCTTACGCCAACCACTTCAGTTGAAGTGGGAATTTCCCAGCTCCCGAGGGGGCTGGTACTCATTTCTTGTAAAGGCTGAGTAAACCTCGCCGGTATTTATATAATGGGGTTTTAAATACACACCGAAATTGGAAATCATTTCTGAGACCCTCCTCGGTGGGATTCGAACCCGAGCTCACGGGGTAGAATGCAAGTACTCTACCAACTGAGCTATCAACCGGACTACAATTACAACTACAAAAAAGGGAAATATACAAAATCCTTCAGGTTGTTTCTAGAAAGGCTTGTAAGTGTTTTGCAGCTTGTTTAGCTCCCCTACTGCGTGCCCTGCACCCCCGAGAGCTCGGCACAATATCGTCGCGCGTATAATTCACCCTGTCAAAATTTAAGGCTGCGCGGGGCCCGGGCCAATTTAGCGCTATGGCCAAAGTTTTGTATTATTTATCTGGAATATCGCGAGCGCTGAGTACCCTGACACGGTCCCACGGACGATTACAGGCGCCTGCGAGCCAATTTGTTTTTAATATAAAGCCCGCGCGTATAAAAATAAATTCAGGTGATAAAAAAATACCGCCCCCCTGCGACGGGGGACCCTTGGGGGAATCTGAAATTTTGGATATTTTGTCGAGATAAATGTTTTTGAATTTTATTTGATATTTCTTTATTGATATTGTGACGGTAATGGCAGAGTCTGAGCACCTGGAAGAGATAAAACGAAAAGAACTACAATATCTTGATTTTGTAAGGAAATTTTATCTTCTTTTCTTGGATGAAACTTTTTTCCGTGGAAGTATTTATTTATCATTTCATCTTAAACGAGTTTTGAACACAATTGCTTGAAGCTTTCGATGTCTCAAATGTGCGATTTTGTAATCTCATTTCTTACTTAAATTTTGTTTCTTCTGTTTCAATGATAAAAGAAGCATTAACTTTAGCTATCTAAGCAGTATCTTTAATCTTCATAAAATTTATGTTAATCTTTTAACTGATTCATTACCTAGTCTTGAGTATATAGCGCATTTTTTTCTGTACCTTTTTTTAAATTTAATTAGCTACACTAACTATACATTCCTCTGTAAATCAATTTACCACATTTTTAACCACACATATTATGTAGTTTATTGTACCTTCATAGTAACACATGAAATTTATGCTTAACGTGGACCAGGGCGTTAAACCAAAAAAACATGGAAACTGAAACAGCACTACTATGGAGCGTTTTAGGTTTTATTTATTTTTGGTTAGAGTTTTAACGAAATGTTTTGTACTTGGTGTACACACTACACAGCACACTATCCGGGGTAACATATTACAATGGCAAGCCTTGAGGGCATATCCGCCTCGCACGGATAGCACGAATAAGTCAAAGCGGGGCTGCTTTATGCGACAAAGAGGCCCGGATAAGTCGTCGTGAGTATTTACAGCAAGCGTAACTCAAAGTGTCAGTGCGCAGCGCAGGGAGGCAGGCAGGTGGCACGGCATTACCAGTCCTAATATATTATTTTCTGATGTGAAGTACAGTTTGGGAGATTCTGTATTAGGTTCGTATGTTAGGGCGGGTGATACAAGTGACAGGTAAACGTTGTACACTTAGCAAGACGAAATGTAGGGCGGAGATCGAAAGTCTGAGCAATTTTTGAAATAGGTCTTACGTGCTGCTCGCTGTATTTAAGCTTAGGTATACCTACTACTCGCTCCCCCAGTTCTTGTTTATCGTATACGCCAATCTTGTCAAATCTGATTTTTTCATGCAGTTGTCTTAAGAATCAAATTCTACACAATCTGAGCTAAGAAAAACCGTACAATTCGATAATGTGAGAGTTCTTTTAAATAAATTTCTTGTTTTCATAAGACACATTTGTCCAGTACACATGCCAACATTGCTCATGTAAAATTTTCTCAATGGCGTATACGATAAACAAGAACTAAGGCAGCGTACTATTATTGAATTAGTGAGATTTATGAAAAAACTTTATATTAGTTTAATTATTGAATTAAACTGTAAGAATCGTCTCCCAATATTAAATTGGAATGGGTGGGTGGAAAGATATTGAGAATGGTTTGGAAATGGCTACTAAAAGTAATTGAGAAAAAAATAAAAGTTAAAATTTGTGCCGTGTCTATTGTTTTGTAAAATTATTTTTGTTGAAATTAAATGAACATATTAAAAAAACTCACCTTTTTTTATTTGATACGCTGTATTTGCTAGGTACGAACGATCAAAACGGCTTAGCGACACAAAAAAATTGCTAGATTATTATTAAAAGCAAATCGATTTTCCATCGCCCTTATTTACACGTTCACTATCCCCCTATAATATAAAATGCAACGGCCTCCCCATACAAAATAATTGTGCGTTAATGGATGACAAACTGAAGAACTCCTGAACAGATGCACGTCATATTCACAACAAATATTGTTCAGGACTTGGGATGTGCTTCCTCATCATTAATAGATTTTTAATTGTTGTTTTTTAAATAAATAAACATGATCAATCACAACACCTTTTTATGTAAAACCTATGCGAGAAACAAAACTCATTTTGACATTCGAATTTCAAATAAATTGCCAACACTTCAACATACGCTTCAAAGTTGCCATACAAGTCGATTCTTTTTCGGTTGAATTCCGTTGAGTACCTACCTATATTCTTTATTTATTTCAAAATTATACTTCAACCAGTTATAACATGTATTTTTTAGAAATAATGACGATCGATTAGGTCAACTTTTTATATGAAACCATACTTATTGCGGCATTTAATTTTTTTAAAGAATTATTATAATATACAATCTAAGTTGCAAAGACGCATTAACATTTATAATTCATATTCAATGCACTACTCCACGGAGACACGAGTGAGTTTGCGCTTACAAATGCTGCATGTGTATTTACAAATAAAAATTTCAGCCTCTCATGACCATAAGCCCTGCAACTTTTGCTGACCTTTTCAGAAACAGGGGACACATTTGTTAAGTGAACCCATTTATGCGATATGGGTGGTAAGCCTCATACTAACCCTTAAGTCAAGGAATTTGATTCAACAACGTTAAATTTAATTTATAATCTAAATTTGCAAAAAAAGTTATTTGATGATTCAAATTGAATGCACGCCCACAAACTGGCAAATGTCATTTCACGTTTACATATAGTTGTGGCGCTTGATTTTTTATAAATATTAGAATATATAATCTAAGTTGCACAGATACAATAACTTTTATAATTCATATTCAATGCATGCCCCCCTGGAGACACGAGTGGGTTCGCACTTATAAATGCTGCATGTGAACTTACAAATTAAAATTAAGGCCTCTAATGAACATAAGCCCTGCAACTTTTGCCAACCTTTTCAAAAACAGGGGAAACATTTGCCAAGTGAACCATTTTTTGCGATCTGGGTATTCAAGCTCATACTTCCCTATCCGTTAAGGATTTGAGTTTAAAAAATCCTTCAACAACGTTAAATTTAATTTATAATCTAAAGTTGCAAAAAAAGTTATTTGATGATTCAAATTGAATGCACGCCCACAAACTGGCAAATGTCATTTCACGCTAACCTATAGTTGTGGCGCTTGATTTTTTTTAAATATTAGAATATATAATCTAAGTTGCACAGATACAATAACTTTTATGATTCATATTCAATGCATGTCCCCCCGGAGACACGAGTGGGTTCGCACTTATAAATGCTGTATGTGAACTTACAAATTAAAATTAAGGCCTCTAATGAACATAAGCCCTGCAACATTTGCCAACCTTTTCAAAAACAGGGGAAACATTAGTCAAGTGAACCATTTTTTGCGATCTGGGTATTCAAGCTCATACTTCCCTATCCGTCAAGGATTTGAGTTTAAAAAATCCTTCAGCAACGTTAAATTTATTTATAATCTAAAGTTGCAAAAAAAGTTATTTGATGATTCAAATTGAATGCACGCCCACAAACTGGCAAATGTCATTTCACGCTAACCTATAGTTGTGATTCGGAATAAAAACCTAACAAACAAAAATGTGCTTTATTTTGAACACATTACAAATCCTACGGATTTGATAGGTAGGTACTTTTATTAGCCTACCAAGATCCTACAATAATAATATTATTCTTATAAAATTTGAATTTGGAACACATTCGGAATAAAAACCTAACAAATAAAAATGTGCTGTATTTTGAACACATTATAAATCCTACCGATTTTATAGGTACTTTTATTAACCTACCAAGATCTTGCAATAATAATATTATTCTTATGAAATTTGAATTTGGAACACATTCGGAATAAAAACCTAACAAATAAAAAAGTGCTTTATTTTGAACACAATTATAAATCCAACAGTTTTTATAGGTACTTTTATTAACCTACCAAAATCCTACAGAATATGTATATCAAATGCATGCCCACAAACAAACACGTGTAGTTCGCGCCTACCTTCTTTAACTTTTGCCGACCTTCCCTGACACAGGGGTGACATTGGCAAAGTGAACCATTTTTTACAGTATAGGTGGTCAGCCTCATACCAACGTATAAGCCAACTATTAAAACATTAACTTTTATAATTCATATTTAATGCATGACCCCAAGCAGAAACAAGTGAGTTCGCGCTTACAAATGTTGCATGTATACCGACTCACAAATTAAAATCTAAACCACAAATAAACATAAGCCCAGCAACTTTTACCGACCTTTTCTGAAACAGGGGGAACATTGGTTAAGTGAACTATTTTTTACAACATTTTTTACAACCGGTCTCATACCAACCTAATAAGTCAAGGAATTTGAGTTTGAAAAATCCTTAAACAACGTTAATCTTAATGTAAAATCTAAAGTTGCAAAAAAAGGTCTTAAATGATTCAAATTCAATGCATACCCACAAGCTGGAAATTTTAATTTCGCGCTATATATGATTGTTGCATTTGATGTTTTAAATATCATTACTCTTGCTAATGACCTGAAACTTAAAGGTCGAAAGTACTCGAGGCGGATAATATTAATTATTGTGAAAATAAAACTACGTTTTTGAAAAAATATTTTTATTTTAAATTAAGTTAATTAATTATTTATTGATTCTGTAATACCTTTTTCTGGCCAGGAAAAATAGATAGGCGTATTGCATTTCTGTTCCCAAATCTTCAAACACGAGCAAGAACCTTCTTCGTCATGGAAGATATACATTTCATTATGAAATTAGATACGATTTCCACGAAACGTTGAAAAATTTGCTATTCTCTTCACAATGGTTCGCAAAATTGGTTTTCAATTCTAAACAAAATATCTAACGATCTTAATTGATGATGTTGGACACGACTTTGTCGAAACGCTGAAAACCCTGATCTTCTCTTCATCGCGGTTCGCAAAAATAATGTCTACAAAATGTGAAACAATCGTAATGAGGTCTGCACATGGATTGGCATAGACAATATTGTTACTTTAGCCGGCCGTCCTGCTAGGGAAAATACAAAAAAAACATTATTTTATTGGTAACTTAAGACTGCAGAGTACAAAACTGGCATTTATTCGCCTAGACAAAAGTTCTCAATTCAAAAATGTTCTAAGTATAAACATAAAATAAAGTATCTACTACAAGTAGGATTTTAGAAATGTAAGTAAGCTTTTTTAAATACCACACACGGTAAACAAAAGTTAGTACGTACCAACCAGAAGGAGACTGTATTTAAATAAAGCATTTTAATTGATACCTTCCAGATGGTTCGTTCATACTTTCAATCAAGTTTCATGATATTATGTTTGTTTTAAAAAAAACGCATTTTTTTTAAATGTCCTTCTTCTATGCGACAATGGTCCTAAACAACCTATAAAAAGTAATGGTTTGCCTTTTCGCGGACGAGCAATGGAAAATGCTCCATTTGCATTACCTTCTGATTTAAGACGTGTTATAAAGCTAAATCTGCCGTTTTTGTTTCTTACACTTTTTGGTCTTAGCAAAATAGTTACAGTAATGAAAAAAATCAAGAATGTTTATTAATTTTTTATCTTAATTATGAAGCTTGAACAAAATATATAACTTAAGAATTGCTACAAAAAAAAATATGAAAAAAAACGCGTTTTTTTTACATTTTTAGCTTTTTTTTCGTGTGTGCTGTATTTTGGAATTTTGTTTTTGCTTTTTAATTACAGAACTATAAATTGTTTAGGTTCCCTTGTGAACATTTTTTTTTATTTTGTCAATAGTTTTTGAGTAAATATGGAAAAGCTGAAACTACTAAATGAATTAAATTTTAATTAAATCAAAGAACGCAGTTTTTCCATATTTACTCAAAAACTATTGACATTATAAAAAAAATGTTAAGTACGGAACCTAAACAATGTATAGTTCTGTAATTAAAAAGCAAAAAAAAAAAATCCAAAATACAGCACACACGAAAAAAAAAGCTAAAAATATAAAAAAATGCGTTTTTTAAATATTTTTTTGTGGTGGCAATTCTTAAGGTATATATTTTGTTCAAGCTTTATAATTAAGATAAAAAAATTAATAAACATGTTTGATTTTTTTCATTACTGTAGCTATTTTGCTAAGACCATAAAGTGTAAGAAACAAAAATGGCAGATTTAGCTTTATAACACGCCTTAATCTAAGTTGCAAAGATATGTAACATTAGGGATTCACATTATATGCATTTTCACAAGCAGACACGTATGACTTCGTGCTTAAACATGATGCATGTCAACTTACAATATTAAGACCCAAATCTCAAATAAATATACACCCTGAAAATCTTGCCAAACTTCCCTGCAACAGGGGTGACATTGGCGGCTGACAACCCATGATGTAGAAAATGGTTCACTTTGCCAATATCACCCCAGTTTTAGGGAAGGTCAGGAAAAGTTGCAGGGTGTATGTTCATTTTAATTTTAAATATAAGTGGAAGCACCGCAATTGTGTTTTTTTATGTCTGGCCTTACCGCTCAACAGTTTTAGACCAATTTTTCAGAAAATGTGAATATTTATCTAGAAAAGAATTGTGAATTTTGATTCCGATTAAATTACAATATTTTTGTGGTTCTGTTGTTGGGTCAATGCTGCCTCTTTTATCTGTGGAAATAAATTGATTCCACATGCACAAATGGCGTTGTAAAACTCGCCGGGTACTGCTAGTTAAATATAAAAGTGAACACTGAAGACGACAAAAAAGCGCTGAAGTTTTTTTCATTTCACTCTGATCTCAGAGGTGTAGTAAGCCGCGCTCGTGATGTCGGGATTATAATTGTTCTCCTGCACCCCGAGTACAAAACATAACGGAAACCTCAACTTGATTGCGTGAATGGAAAACGTATTGAATATACGACAGCACCTTTAGAGAGAGAATTAGTTTTCATGATTTTTACGATTTAAGTAATCTAGTTGAGTTTACGCAATGCTTTATACTTGGAACACTGTATTCAGTATGGTATCGAGGAGGCGTCCAATACCCCAAGTATATATTTGTTCATTCAAACTCAACCATTGCGTTTCAATACAATTGTACTGAAACTAAAACGCTTACAAAGGTGATACCTTTTTTTATTTAGTTAAACGCTATTTTTCAGTTTGAACTTTAAGTTGTCCTGGGCACCCCAGGGAGTCCTTAAACCTGATTAGATAGTGCACTCTACTAGCGAGGTGGAGCACTTATTGGAAGATAGGCGGGAAAAGGTGAGCGCACATAAGAAGAAAGTTGGAAAGTTGACTTCTTTGTCAGCTGTACGATGAAAATTAAAATCCAAATTTGTTACAACTTTAAATTTGTGTTTTAAATTTACTGTAAGGTAGAATTCTCTTCATCGTGTGAATTTTTCACCCCATATGTTCATCGAGTATAAATCACTTTTTTTTTTATGGATGCCATAGGTACACCTTGCATTGGTTTTCACAAATCCTTCGTGCAATAAGAATTCGTCTTTGGCGCACATAAATTTAGCAGCCAATTGATAACAAACCTATTGTTCCTTATGCATTACATAACACAACTAAGCTAAACATGTAGTGTAACTTCGTGCCGCGGTCTCCCCGAGGGGTCGAATGTGGAGAGTGGACCAATTATTTTTACAGGTAAGGGGGCTGAATTTACGCCAACCACTTCTTTTGCAGTGGGGGTAAGGTAAAATTAATTGCAATTTTTAACTGAGATGTTTTTTTATGTTTGCTTTTAAGAAGAAATAACTAACAAAAAACAAATTTTGAAAGATTAGCATATTATTTAGTAACAGAGAAAAACCTTTATGTATCCATTAACAGAATTGATCATCTGGTTTGTAGCTGTCTTACTTCTCGCTTCTGCATACCCAATGAACGCAAAGCCGATATCTGCTGCCATCAGAGAAGCTTAAAAATATCACGCTCGACGAAATGAAAGGAGTGTCAGGATTTTAATTAAAGTTTTACGTATAATATTGTCATTGACTACAAACAAATATAATCTGTGAAAGAGAGAACTTTTTCAGGATTTTCCAATGTTACAAAAATATTATTTAGAGAAAAATGAGTGGGTCAATCCAAATAGAAAACAAAGTGAAAATTATTTCACTAAAAAGATTTTTATAGTTTGTGTATTTACAAAATGAAAATGATTTTTTATGAAAAAGTATACAAATTTAAAAAACGCAGAATTTTATTTTCATAAGTTAAGCATTTATTTCCCCTCGAGTACCTACTCTCGACTTGCCAACGTCATTTGTAAGAGGACACTCGAGTTGAAATAAATGCTCAACTTGTAAAAATAAAACTCTGTTTTTGAAATGTTTATATTTTCTCATAGTTTCATTATTGTTTAATCAAAATATTTTTAGCAAATAATTTCAATTAATGCACCATTTCATTACAATATTAAATACAGGATATTCATTTAAAATAGGAAGCGTATAGTGTTTGAATGTTTTGTAATTAATTTTAAAATCGCTTCTTATACAAAAAAGTAAAAATATGTAAGTTTTCAATACATCTTTTCTAATGTTTTCAAATTTTTTAATACTTTTATGTACCTACCTCAAACTTTTTATTTTAACCTTTCATTCTTAATTTAATCGGAAACACTTTCTAGATGTCTTGAGCTATTTTCTAACAAACATAAAAAGATCACCCCCATTCAAAGCTGAATTAAATTCCGGGATCATTAAAAATGCATTTCGAGTGTATTTGTTATTTCTAGTCATTTTTTTATCTCGATACACAGGGTGCACAGAGAGACGAATGCGATGCAAACAGGAGACGCTTCCAAATGAAAATCTGAAAAATGTACTTTGTATTTATGTTAACTGTGCCCCAGGTAAATGTAAGCAGAAGAAGACTCCCACTAGAGGGATTTTATAGTTTTCTTTCATTTTTGGATGAACGCTGTGTTTGAGTGATACCGTAAAGTTTCACACTTGGGGTACTGAGAGTAAAGGGGACCAGGCCTCAGGCAAGCGAATTTTGCATTCACAGGCGAACGATTTCATATATTATAAAAGTTGCTTATGAGTATTTTGTAGATGTGACTCTATTACCCTTTCTACTAGAGGCAGCTAGTACTCAAACCTTCAAATTTAAATAATCAGAAATAAAGTTAGTCAATGTCACCCCTGTTTCAGGGAAGGACGGCGAGAGTTGCAAGGCTTATGTTCATTTGAGATTGGGTTTTTATATTGTAGGTCCACATGCGGCATGTGTTAGCGCAAATTATACGTATCTGCTTGTGGGAATGCATTTAATATAAATCTTATATGATATATATCTTTGCAGCTTAGATTAGATTAGATTAGATTAGATTGTATGTATATTCACAATCTGTGCCAAATATAATCACAGTGCAAGGCAAAAGGTCACCAGAATTGTACAAAATCCTATGGATGGAAATGCCAGTGCAGATGCAGCCAAAGAAAACGTACAAAGCTGGAGAGGAAAGACAATGGTCAAGAGAGAGTGAGGGAAAATTCTGGATTCAACCAAAGTCAACCAAGGGCTCTCAAGCCAAAAAAAAACGATGGTGATGTATTTCACTTCCATTAATTTATATTTTACTGAAGATTCGGCCACTCCCTGAACTAGCTAAGAAAGTACTTTTGAAATACATACGCATATGTAGATACTTTTAAGACCTTTCCGAAAAACTCCAAAACCAAGATTGTAAAAAGAGTATTAACAACATTTTTTTTAGTAATTAAAAATTGTAACAACAAGTTTCCTGAAATAAATACACGTATATTGAAATGTTTTTTTTTTCGAGTTAGTGTTACTAGGAAGACAAACATTGACTGGTCCGTAGTCCAGTGGTAAGACTTCGGACTCGTAAATGGAGGTTGTGGGTTCGAATCTCGGCGGAGCACAAAAAAATACCATTTAGGTATATTTTCAAATTTGCTCTTCGCTGGGTTGAAAAATTCATAAACCGTTACCAAATACCGGTCATCAAAAGGTCTATCCAGCCATACAGAAACTGGGTCTTGTTTGAGAATTGGCGCTTTCTACAGCGACGATCAAGCTCGCAGAGGGCTCTTGAGGTGTGATACACACAAAAACAGCGCTCACCAAATAAATCAGCCTTTTTTGTTGTTGTTTTTTAACATGTATAAATAAAATAAATAGCGACACGATAAGTGTGTTAGTGTATGTAAACTGTGTAATACTCGAAATACCCTTGTATATTTACAATACATACAAGTTTGGTAAGGATAGTTGGAAATAGTGGATATAGTTGATTTACTTAGGATAATCTACCGTTGTGTTTATGCTTCTGACGAAAAACTAAATAAGACCCTACAATGGTTAAATAAATAAGTGTAGGTACGGAATGAACTGTCTTTTAATCGATGAGCAAACATTTATTTTCTTGAATACTAACTACTTTGTTAATTAAATTCGTGATTTTGATGACATACTGCAAAAAAAAGCATTAGGATTATTTATTTGTTTCTCTGTCAAATTTAAAAGATCTGACATAAATTTAAATCTTTAATGTACATACGAGCTTAGTTAAAAAGATTTGTTAAAATTACAGATGCAAATTTATTGCATGCTCACAACTGCACAAGTGTAATTTCAAAGTTACACATGCCGCATGTGTAGGTACAAAATAAAAACCCAAATCTCATATAAAATTAGTCCTGCAACTCTCTTCTTTGACTCAAGGGTGGAACTGGTATTTTTTTTTACAGTATGTGTTGTCAGCCTCATACTAACATGTAAATCAAGGAACTGAAATTACGAATATCAGGTCCAAAAGAAGAAAATGAAGGAGAAACTATAACGCAATGCAACTAAGTGAAAGTTAAAATGAAATGTAATCTTAGTTGCAATGATGTGTTGCAATTTCAGGCTCATATAACATGCATTTCCAGAAGACGATTACATGTAAGTCCGCGTTTTCATATACTGCATGTATACATACAAAATAAACCAAACTTCACATGTACATAAACTTTGCTCCTGCTGCTTTTTCCTGAAACAAAATGGCATTGGCAACAGTGAACCAAGTTTGTACAGCATGGCGGGTCACTCAAACCAACTTCTAAGTCAAGGAACCATCAAATTCAACCATAATTTTAAGTATTTGATAATGTTGTCTTTTATAAATAAATAAAAATAATATAGTGTGCCTAAACGATCCTATGACAGCATGCAAATCATCTGGCAAATTTGCATTTGCAAGTTAAATTGAAAATCTCTCGCGTCGTGAAAGTCCACGAGAAGCGGCTCTCTAGATCAATCGTAAATTAATTTGAGGGAAGCTACCACCGGACCATATAGAGACCGTCCAGATTTAACAGGGAAGGGGGAGGGAGGTCCGCATAGGGGGTTGAACCTCCCACTACTTGCTTTGTCCGTAAAAAGAGTGAAATAGTTTGATGATTAAAATTTTGGCTGATATTTTTAAAATAAAGAATCTGAAAATAGAAAACGAACTGCACTTATCCACATGATTTGTGATTGATAAACAAAAAAATCAAGACTTGATTACAGTTTATAAATAATTTTATTTACGAAAATGGTTATTGAAGAGCTTAACGCAAAAATCTGAAATAATATCGAAAGTTAAATATGACACGCAATGTGTTAAAAAAGAAAGCACGCATATGCAACCACTTTTGATTTAATAAAAAAAAATACTACTTTTTTGTCACATTGTATAAAATGTACCTATATTAAGAGAAGGTAAATTTATTCAATTCAAATTAAAAATATTTAAAGGTAAGTTTATATAAGTAATCACCAATATTAATATTATAATTAGATATTTAAAATTGATGAAATTTTTCGTACTAAAAATATATTCAAATTTGCGTCTGAGGTTAGTTTTCATAAAATTTAAACCTCCCATTAGGTTTTGTATGGCGCTATGTTTTACTGGGAGTGCACTCGTAGTCACCTGATTCAAACAAATTGCGGCAAGGGAAGTTGGTGGCGTGGCCGTACTGCCGAGTGCATGGGAAAGCTAATGACGTTAAGAAGATACTAACTCTAATTCAGCTCTGGGGGAAAGTAATTTTTACCAGCCATTAAACTGAGGCTGCTATTAAATTGCACAAAAGGTATCCATGAAACTTTGTAGAAAAGAAAGATTAGATTATATTATTTAGATTTTGGGCAGTAACTTTGTGAAAGCACATTTTAATTAATTAAAATACTTTTTTAACTTTGTTACAATTCACTTGAGTTTTATTTTTTAAAAAACACAACCAGTTTCGGGAGAAGCAGTACCTCCCATCTTCAGGTGTAAATATCAACTAACATAAAATACAAAATTACCAAATTAAGCAAGGATTTAATTTGTAGTACTGGTGGGGGTAAGTGGGGGGCGGGGCTTAATTGGAAACAAAGAAAGTAATGGCGAAGTGTTGGGAAAGAGGATATTATTTAAGAGGTTATTTTCAGAATTAATATTTTTTTGGATTTCTAGATTTTCAAAATTGTTCATAATTTTACCTTTGTAGGGGATGGGATGAAGGAGTTTTAATGTGTGAGTGTGAAAGGAATGGTTTGATTCAATGATGTGGTTGGCGAACTCAGAGTGACTGTTGCTCGTTAGGCAACGGCGGTGTTCTAAAAAAAAATTAGAATACAAGAACACCGCCGTTGCCTAACGAGCAACAGTCACTCTGAAAAAAAAAAAAAAAATTTTAAGATTGTGTCAAGATATATTCATGTCTCCTATGGACTCGTTCAGTACATCCACAGAAGCAGGTACGTAGAGGTTGGTGAACAAATATTTTTAAGAATCAAATATTAAATGAGATACACATCAGCAAAACAAAGGAACTAAATAATATAATCTGAGTTCTACAGATATAAAAAAACTGATATCAAATGCATGCCCACAAACAGACACGTGTAAGTTTGCGCTTACAAATGCTGAATGTGCACTTACAAATAAGAAACCAAACCTTAAATGAACATAAACCCTGCTACTTTTTCCAACCTTTCCTGAAACAGTTGTGACATTAGCAAAGTAAACCATTTTTTACAGTCATGGCAAAAAAGTCTGAAATCTCGATGACTACATTTGAAAGGAGGATTGACAGAACCATCTACGGTTGGGTGAGATATAAATGGGTGGCATCGTCGGTGCTACAAGGAGCTCTATGACATCTACAAAGAGCCCGATGTGATCACTTCCATTAAAATACGGCGCCTGCTGTGAGCTGTCATATAATGAGAATGGACGACACAAGCCCCATTAAGTTCCTAACACTCTCATCACCACAAGGCCCAAGGAGACAATGAAGACCAAAAATGCGATAAATGGACAGTGTCAATGAAGATCCAGCAAAGGTGAATATACGTGACTGAAGAACAAGCGTAAATGGCAGTGGCGTACATATCATAAAGACCTTTAGACCTTGCCGAACTTACTTTTTAGATAAGAAAACATATTTTTGTAACAATAATTTTAATAAGAAACAATATTCATCGACGCCGAAAAGATAGACAATTTTCGTAGCACGTAATAAGACATTTGTAAGTTAGCGCCTACCGTTTTCGCGCATGCAATACGCTCAGCGCGGCGCATGGACTCTGTCCTACCTTCTCCGGCAACGAAGTTTACAACTGACTCGCAGTACTGAGCGGGGCATACATACACAAAATTGCCACACACACTTCCACACGTGGCCACTGTCTGTACGCTTCAAATGCAGGCGAGCCTGAGTCAAAAGACAATAAATTGGAAACGCACTTACGTCGTTAGGAGAAGAGATAGAAATAGACTGCTAATATATATGAAAGAGATGCAAAAATGAAGTGTGTGAAATTTAACTTTTAATTCAGTCTGTCAAATTCTTCTCAGTACGCGCGCGTTGTTTTTGACGTCCGTGATTGTTTTCGTGATTTATTGTGAAACTTAATTATTACAATGGATAACTTCAGTTGTAAAAATTGTACGGGAAGTGTGTGCTTTCTAACAATTAAATTTGGTTCGTTTTCTAAGCTTACTTTAAACGATAAAATGCAAGTGATGACAAAAAGACGATCAACACCGAATTTAATCCAGATGACAAATCCAGAAAACGGTTAATCGGTCGAGTGTGTTTGGAAGAATTGAGAAAAATGGGCTTTCTTAAGGCCACTTCAAGTACCTATCGAGTTATTGACTTGTCTTTTTAATCAATCATTTACTCTGTTATTTGATGTGGCTCAGACGGCTTTCACTAAGCTTTTCATTATTTATTTGCAAGTGTCGTGGAACAAGAACAACTCATGCTAGAGATTGAGGTAAGAGTTTCATATTTACTTAAAAGGCCCGTCTGAAACGGCAAGAAAAAACCACGGCGGTTATTTATTTAAGACAACTTATACAATATTATTTCATTGTAACATTTAGGTTGGAATAACAGTCGTTTGACATATTTACAATAATTATAACTACAGAGCTATTTTATTTTTTCTTGATCTTGATCTAATCTAATCTAATCTAATCTAAGTTGCAAGGATATGTTACATTGAAGATTCACATTACATGCATTCTCACAACCAGACACATACAAGTTCGCGCTTGCACATGCCTCATGTGAACCTACAACATAAAAATCAAATCTCAAATGGACATACACCCTGCAACTCTTGCCGTCCTTCCCTGAGACAGGGGTGACATTGGCAAAGTGAACCATTTTTACAGCATGGGTGGTCAGCCGCATACCAACCTATAAGTCAAGGAACATTGATGATTTGAAAATAAGGTAAGTTCTCTTAAAATGGTTCCTGTAATATCCGATAATTTTTTTTAACTGCGTAGTTATAATTATAGTAAAAATTATTTCAGTTTTATACATGAAGGGGCTCTGTTATTTGTGTCTTAACATCGCTTTCAGATAATTGCTATTTTTCCGACAGGTTTTGCTGGAAGTATGGGTTTTTCGGTTTTGGCTTAGTTAAATTGTAAATGCCACTGGTTGTATGGAATATGAAAAAAAACGTTTTTTTATTGTTTGGGAGTGTCAATCCCGTTGTTTTGAAAACCGCCCAAAACCTAGAAGTTGCCGAACTAGATCTGAATTCCTATGATCGCCCCTGGTAAATGGAGGAGAATCCTGCATTTAGCCAAGACCCACACAGGGTGGTCGAGCTTATGATGATGTTAACATAACTAGCCTTTCCATAAAATAAGGAAAATATTCAACAAGGAGATGCATTTTTACAAACTGATTGAAAACCTCATGTTAACCTTTTCCTGGAGTGTAATGGTTGGTTACAAATAATGGATATTTTTTGTTGCAGATTTTTTCATAATATACAATATAAAGTTTCTGCAAATATTAAATTAAAAAAATTGGTGGTTAGTACATGTTGTCTTTCTTTTGGGACACGAATTCTTATTTTAATTTAACTTCTCGATAATGTATATTTAATAAAAAAAAAGATATCCTTAAATAGTGTTTGCACGACTTTGGTACTACTCTACTCAAATAAAGACTCGTATAGCTCACCTGAGGGCAAACTCACCTGTATTATTTGCTCTAAGATGTGTTTAGCTCGCATTACCCCACTGCTAGTTTTAATAATAAGCCGTTTGCAGAATTACCCTTATTTCCCCTGTGAGGGTTGCAGCTGCCTTCTGAACGACAATATTTAACTTGCATTTACGGTAGTAGGGTATTGGTAAGAGAGGGTAAATATCTAATGTACTGGTTCCAAACCTTTGTTTGCCATAGGACCCCTGCCACTGCTTTGCTTTAATTAAGAGCCATTTGACCGGTATGTATTCTATTGGTTATTGCTATGGACTCGTGAACATAACAACCCCAGTTCAATTCCTGACGGAGAAAAACAAAATCATTTGATTTTCAAATGTGTGGTTGAAAAATTAATGTTCCTTTACAAAGATCGGTCACCTAACATCTATCCAGCCTTAAAACAACTGGGTCTTGATTGAGAATAGGCGTTTTATATAGTGACCACCAAGCTTACAGAGGGCTCTTGAGAAGGATTCACACAAAAACTGCACTCAACAAATAAATCATCCTAATACTATTATATTACATTTATCATTGCCACTGAAAACCAAATTTAATGTTTGGTTTCAACCAAGTTTTTGTCAATTTTTTTACCGATAGCCAATGACATTGTTTTGTTCTGAACAACTGCTTTTTCAGTTTATCTAATTATAAATGTCACTCTTTTCTTTTGAGCAATGTCCACAATCGCTTTTTATTTCTTGTGAGTATTTTGTTTCAAATAAGCGCCACTGTCACATTTGTGTTTCGACAATTTTGAATATTTTTGTTGCTGTCAGATATCACAAAGTTCTACAACATTTTTTCTGTGAGAACCTATTCAGGTTCTCGTGACGTTGGCGATCATCGTAGCAAAGGTATTGAGGTCCTACACTGTCTGGAGCAAATCTTCCACACATATAATGTACAGCCAACGACATCTGCATTTTACCAGCTTTCCGGCGTCCCTCTATCTGCTATCATCTCTAAAATTATCAGTTGCAGAAGGCGGTTCTTTGTCCCGCGCAATTTATGTTGAGATTGTACATGACCAATAACTAAATATCTAACCCTACCAATTTGATCATAATTTGAACGACAACTTTTAACATTCATCTTGCATGAGCGTCCATGTGCTGTAGGTCTTTTTGACATATAGGTACCTAAATACAGGACGAGTATGAGGAGGATTTGAGCATTCATCATTAATATGAGTGATGTGGTCCACGAACCACTTATTTGGATCCACTGATCTACGTTGGCTGTTGGTTCTCTCTTATACGATAGCGTGCGGCTTAAATGCCCCTGAATATTGCATTAGCCCGACCTGAACCGTATTGAGGTATTCGTTTTTCATCGATTACAGCATCGTAGGTTACATGACCTTTTTCATACACTCACTTACAGGCTTTGAATTGCTTTATAACATGTGAGCATACTTGTTCAATTGATTACTGATTTGATTGAAAAAATGAATTAAAAAAATATGTATCGTTTCAAATCTTCCTGTGCTGCACATGTTCAAAGCCATTTTCAAGAAAAAAACAAGCAACATCAGCTGCAGTATTTGTAAGATTGTAAAAAGATTTTCATTGTTGGTAAGTTTGCTGGATAAATAGACTGGGTAAAATTCCCAAAGACAAAAATATTGTTTCACCTGACCGAGTGTTTGGTGGAATGGCAAAATTATATTATGTAATTGGTTGCAAAGAATCCTAGTCACAAAAACTATGAGATTTGCCTGTTGAGCTAATCTAATTTCTTATTTTGTACCGAGTGCATTGGGCTAAGAAAAAACTTTTAAAAAGCAGACCAAAATTTTTACACAATAATGGAACATGACTTAATCATGAATATGTATTTTTTTTATAACACATAAATTTTCAGTTTTTAATGAATTTTTCGAAAAATTGTCCAAAAATAGGAATCATTTTCAATGTAAGAAGCCTATTAAGTGGCTTTATTTTTCTCGCAATTTAAACTCACATTTTTTATAGCCTGAACAGAATAACAAGAAGTGAGTGGGCGGACATTTAATTCTGAGAGAAGCTTACTTACCTGAGAGTCTTCAGCACAAAGGAGTGTCAATACGTAAGGTGTACTTAAAGTAACAAGTAGGGGCGTTCAAACAGCGGCAGGTGTTCTAGGGGACGGTGCGCCCCATACCAAGCGCCCCTTCCAAACGCCCACAAAATAATTTGCCCCTTCTCCTTTGGGATAACAGCCTGGTACGCGTCTTCAATTTTTATTCAGCATCTCAAGTATACAATTTTTGTGTGTGTAAACTCTACTTAAAACGTTAACCAAAAAAATACTGAAACACAAATTTCGTCCCATGGAAAAGTTTCAGTTTTCATAGATTATTGTTAACATTATTTTGTTGAGTTTACACGTTATATACCTACTTGAAGTACAGCTTTTTTAGTGCAGGGAAGAAATTGTAGGCATCCATAGCTTGTATAAAAAAATAAACTGATTTTTAAGGAGCGTCTCTAGGAAGTGTTTTCGTTTTCATACTTTTTTGGTAAACCATTTTGGTTAAGTCCTAAAGAATCGTATTATACTTGAAAAACAAGATTTGTTTCAGTGTGGTTATGTTAAGCATGCCTACAATTGTTGGCATTCATACTTGAAGTAATTGAGAAAATACCCACAATAGGCCCGGCCCGGTAAAAGATATTAAATTTAATATTCTTCAGTCCCGCTCACAGGATCGCCTCGTAATAATATCGTACGGAATGACCCAGATTTTTTCTTTCCTTTTTTGTGAGGCAGAAATAAGCTGAATTTATTTAAAAATGTGTGGAAGATTATCTTCTGAATTTTGTATTTTTTTTTACAGGATTATTATGACTAATTCATTGTTTTAGCTCTGGATTTAAAACAAAAAGATTGTATATAATGTAGTACTATAGTATTTTAAAAGTATTTCCAAACTTTTTGTGGTAGAGATATTTTGAGAAATTATAACGTGAACGTACGAGTATTTTAAGGAAAGGAGTCTTAGTGAAACTGAAATCAGTCTCCACATCTTCTTTTTTAATTAAATCGAGAAACGATATTTTTTACACTCGTTTCAGAAACATATGATCAGTAGTATGGAAATTGCTGATGTGTTATTGATTTTGAAACGTTTATCGTAAGCAAACTATTAACGTGGTTATATAGTTATAAAACAAGAGTAGGTGACTGGAAAAAGACGTGAGCTATTAAAAAAGAATTACAGTTGGATAAAACAGGACTTATACGAGATATTTGACAACAACTAATCTTGAACCTTTTTCGAGACAAACGACTTTTTCCCGAAAACTTTAAATTTATATTGTTCGGTTCGCGAGGGCGGTGTTAGTGTTGTTTTCGAGTGAGGGACTTTACAATTGTTTTCAAAGTGATACGTTCAGGGTGGAGTGAAAAGAAGTGTGAGGGATGCGGGGTGAGGGGAGGGAACGGACAAGGCAAGTGTCAAATGATTGTGAAACAAAGGCGTTCCGACAATGAAATAAAATAAAAACACCTACTTATTTTTCTGTTCAGACACAATTAGCAGTTTGTACTTAATAAATGTAATAGTTTTAATACGGCATAACGTTTTGTTTTTTATACGTTTTTTTTTACAACTTTAACAATCTATTCATAAAAAAAAAATTTGAAACAAAACATCAGCATCCTTAGAGTTGTTTTTTTTATTTTTTTCGAAAACACCTTTGCAGTTTTTCAAAATAATTGGGAGGTATGATTTATCAATTAACATTATTTTGTTGTAAGTTTGTCAATGCGAACTTATACCTGTCTGCTTGAGGGCATGCATTTAATGTGAAGCCTAAATTTAAATATAGCTATGCAGGATGGGTTGTAGATTAAAGATGAGACATGAAATGAAATGAAAATGAAATATGATCCGTGAAACGAGTATTTACAACGAACGAGGTGTAAATCGGTTATATAAAGCAAAAGGGCATTTAGGTATTTGTATTCAGTTTAAAAAGTTTTAGTATTTCAATTCAAATCGAATAACCCTAATTTTTTACAGGTTATTTTAAAGTGTAATTTCTAGTCAGATCTTGATTCTTCATTTCAATTTAATTTCTAAGGTTGTATCTCTCCTCCTTCTTAGACATCTATTGACATACAAAAGATTGCACCCTGTGTTTGGCAAAAGTAACAATATAACTTATAGTGACGCCACTGTCCCGTAAGCTCCCTTATTGGCCGGATCCCGTAAGATGGATTACCGGCCATTGGAGGAGCAGGAATGCATTCAATTGTCGATTCGTCTTATCGCCTCACAGAGCCGCTCACTCTTTATTGCTTACAAACACTTGACACTTTGCGAGCAACGCTTATCCTCGTCTCAGGGCAAGGTGACACAATTACACATTCCTGCAGTTGTCAAATAAAAGCTATTTGTACTTTTACAGCAAAAAAAAAAACAAACAGAATTTTCTTATATTTTGTTTTTCTTTACAAACAAAATAGATTTGTGGAAAGGAATGCAATCCACCAAACAATTTTTTTAAATAAAAATAATATTAGGATTATTTATTTGGTGAGCGCTGTTTTTGTGTGTATCACACCTCAAGAGCCCTCTGCGAGCTTGGTCGTCGCTGTAGAAAGCGCCGATTCTCAAGCAAGACCCAGTTGTTGTAAGGTTGGATGGACCTTTCAGTGACCGGTCTTTGGTAAAGGTCTATGAATTTTTCAACTCGGCGAAGAACACATTTGAAATATAAATGGTATATTTTTGTGCTCCGCCGGGATCCGAATCCACAACCTTCCATTTACGAGTCCGAAGTGTTGCCACTTGACTACGGACCGGTCCAAGATGCCAACGACACGCGATGTACCTGAGCGGTAACCCATCCAAGTACTATCCGCACCCAATGTTGCTTAACTTCGGTGATCTATGGGAACCGGTGCTTTTAACATGGTAACGTCGTTGACATTATTTTCTTGGACCGGCCCGTAGTCCAGTGGCAACACTTCGGACTCGTAAATGGAAGGTTGTGGATTCGAATCCCGGCGGAGCACAAAAATGTACCATTTATATTTCCAAATGTGCTCTTCGCTAGGTTAAAATTTTCATAAACCTTTACCAAAGACCGGTAACTGAAAGGTCCATCCAACCTTACAACAACTGCTTGAGAGTTGGTGCTTTCTACAGCGACGACCAAGCTCGCAGAGGGCTCTTGAGGTGTGATACACACAAAAACAGTGCTCACCAAATAAATCATCCTAATATTATTATTATTGTTTTGCCTGGCCAGCTGTCTTCATGCGAAAGCAGAAGTGTGTGTGCATGCAATGGCATCTGTTGAACCAGGGTCGACGTTATAGTCAAGTGGGCTAGACGCAAGATTCGAACATACGTTATTCTGTGCCAAATACGCTAGTCAAACATGCGCCTCTACCCCTCGGCCATAGCTCTGACAATTTTATTTTCAGGTCTGGTATATGATCTCATGAAAAACCCTATAATTTTAAATGTATAGTCTTACTGTAAAATGTTTTTCTTATAATTATCCGAGACCTCAGAATGGCTGTATTTATTTTAATTTTGTGACTCGAATGATAGTCAAAAATTATTAAGAAAGCTTTAATTACTTTCGTTTACGTCGCGTCATTTCGACAAAAAAATATTTGAGTCAGAATTTTCGCTCCGTACTTAAATAAGATAAGATAATTCAAAATGTAAATAAGCAGAAAAGGCTCAAGTTGATTTTGCAAGAATAATTTTGTACAAAAACATATTTTTGCGATTCTCGGAATACTTTTGTGAATGGGGTTTATAATATTATTTAGTGGCATGGTTCCTTCTTACATTTTTCACTTATCTCCAGGAGGGTAATCTCATGCCTTAAGTGGGCGAGGCGCAACTCCTCAAAGCTTTGTCCGCCCATCCTGGGAGCAGAGGAAACAACGGGAAAGGCGAATTAATTTCACAGAATGCTTGACACAATTGAAAAGGCTGCCTTTTGGAAATTTCGCATACTTTAAAACATCAATTCGCCAAATTAAATTTTTAATCTTTTAATCAAGAAAGCTTTTTATAGGACCAAACGGAAGGGGTGTCATGAATGGCAGTGGGAGACGGCTTGTTGACATGTGTGTGGAGCATGATTTGTTTATATCAAATACTTGGTATAAGCATAAAGACGTGCACACATACACGTGGTATGGGCCAAATACTCGCACTGTCATTGACTACATATGTATGGAAGAATGTATGAGAGGTGCCATAAGAGATGTCAGAGTCTACCAAGGTATATCCGTGGGCTCAGACCATCATCTCTTGTGTGCAAAAGTAATGATAGGCGAAGTAAAAGATAGGAAAAGAACGAAAGTGATTAAGATGAAAAGAGTGAAAGTGGAAAAATTAGATGATGAAAATGTCAGGAATGATTTTGAAGCTGAAATAAGCCAGATTTTGAAATCGGATGAATGCAAGGAACTTGTGAAGAATGCATGTGTAGAAAAAATGTGGAAAACATTTAAAACATGTTTGGTTGAAAGCGCAAAGAAAATATGCGGTGAAGTTACGATTGGGCATAGAAAAGGCAATGAATGGTGGAATGATAGGGTTAAACAAGCAGTGAAAGAGAAGAAAGAGAGTTATTTAAAATGGATTAATGTTAGAGACTGAATACAAGGCGAAAAAATGGCTAGCGAAGAATGAAGTTCAAATGAGTAGGAGAAGAATGGAAGAAAAATTGAGTGAAAGAGCACAGAATGACTTCTCTGACAATAAAAAGATGTTCTGGAGCTGGGTGAGACAAAACAACGACAGTTGTAGGTCCACAACTCCAGGAATCAAAAATGTCAGCGGAGACATTCTGTGGAATAAAGACGATGTAAAAAAGAGATGGAAAGAATATTTTAATGAGGTTTTTGGTGAAGAAGAATGTGATTTAACTGTGAAAGGAGATTATGATGAGGGTAATGTTTTGAAAATATCGAAAGAAGAAGTAAGGAAGGTCATAAAGGAATTAAAAAATGGGAAAGCTGCAAGTGTGGATGGTGTGAGACCTGAGATGATGAAAGCGGGAGGAGAATGTGTGATTGAATGGATGAAAGAGCTCTGCGAATTGTGTGTTAGTGTCAAGGAGGTTCCATCGGACTGGAGAGAGGCGGTCATTGTGCCAATTTACAAAGGTAAAGGTGACAAAAAAGACTGCCGTAACTTCAGACCGATTAGCCTTCTTAGTGTGCCAGGTAAAGTGCTATGCAAGATTCTTATCCATAGGGTAAGATTATCCACCCAGGAGAAGGTCTCAGATATACAATCTGGCTTTATGCCGGAAAGAGGTTGCGTAGACCAGATATTCGCGCTTCGACAGATAGTCGAAAAACAGCTGGCCGTAAATAAAAAGGTCTACGCAGCTTTCGTAGATCTTGAGAAAGCCTTCGACTCGGTGGATAGAAGTATGATGTGGTGTGTGCTTGAGAGGTATGGTGTGAACAAAGCACTTCTGAACGCGATACGCGCCATCTATCTAAATAGCAGGGCGTGTGTCAGGGTGGATGGAGAATACAGCGAGTATTTTAATGTGTACAAGGGTGTGAGACAGGGTTGCATAATGAGCCCATGGTTATTCAATATAATTATGGATCATTGTGTTAAACAAGCGAATCTGGAAGGGCATGGCATACAGATTGGAGAGAGAAAAGTCGGAGTTCTGCTTTATGCTGATGATGCAGTATTAATTGCTGATTCAGCAGCAGAACTTCAGGCAATGCTCTCTAGTCTGAACCATGCTCTGTGTGCAAGCAAGTTGAAAATTAATGCAAGTAAGACGAAAGTACTGATTTTTGACAGAAGGGATGAAACTGAAGAATGCACTTTCATGTTGAATGGTACGAAAGTTGAAATTGTGGATGAATTTAGATACTTGGGAAGTATGTTTGAAAAGAATGGAAAGATGACAAGAGAACTTGAGAATAGGGTGTGCAAGGGAAAGCAAGTGGTCGGTGCAATAGGAAGAATAGCAAAGAACAAGCGATTGACGATGGATCTGAGAATGGCGGTACACAATGGCATATTGTTACCGACTTTGATGTATGGAAGTGAAGCATGGACAGTAAACGATAGCGAAATGAGTAAAGTATGTACGGTGGAAATGAAGCATTTGAGAAGTATGACAGGAAAAACTTTGAGGGATAGAGTTAGGAATGAATGGGTAAAAAAAGAATGTAATTTGAAAGAGGATGTGAAAGCTAAAGTACAAAAGAATGTGATGAGATGGTTTGGGCATGTGGAAAGAATGAAAGATGATAGACTGACAAAGTATGTATACAAAGAAAGTGTGAAAGGAAAAAGAGGGAAGGGACGACCGAGAAAAGTATGGAGTGATCAGATTGAGGAGATTGTGAAGGAATGGGATATACAAAGTGAGCGTAAAAGAAGAAAATGCATGAAAAAGGTGATGGATATGAAGGAATTGAAAGAGGTATGTCAGGATAGGAAAAAATGGAGGCAACCCTGCAGAGGCTCTGGCCACCCCTAGCGGAATGGCGACAGAGTTACAGTTACAGTTACAGCTTTTTAAACGAAAAAAAAAATTACCTGTCTAGCGTGAAATTATAATGGAATGCTAATTTCTCGGTTCGCGAACTGAAGATCATTTAAAAAAAAAAAAAATTGTATTTTCAGTAAATTTCCGTGTTTGTACGGAATGACACAGATTAAATCATCTATATATTTTGTATTTCATAAATTAAGACCGTGTGTGTTTCTTGAACAACACAATTTAAGTACCAAGTACAATAATTTGGATTGATAACACATTGTACAAGAATGTTTACCTATGCACCAGAAACATTATTATCTTATACGGAAAATTACGTTTATCACAAATTTCAGATTTCGGGGGCTTCTTAATTCTAATACACGTACAATTGTACCGCACTCTTTATTATATCTTTGAATTATTTTCCATTTTAGAAAATTGTAATTTCCATTTTTTTTTTTTTTTAAAAGTTAAATTTTTCCCCATATTTTTTTTCATAGCTCTAATGTTCGTTGCATGGTTTTAGTGTTTTCAGATTCCTGAAGGAAACACAATGTAAACAGACATAAAAAAATACTGTCTTGTTTTTAAGGATTTTCCCGAGTATGCAACAGTGTTTGGTGAGCGTGCTTTTGCAGTGATTCCAAGGGCGAGAAACCGGCTGTCCCCTGTGATTCACTTATTTCCGACAGCAGTCATTTTAAGAGATGTCTTAAGACCGATCTGTCCACCGAATCTTTTGGTGTAACCTTGGATTGGCAATGTTACAAAACGGTGCCAATGAAAGAAGTCCACGGACTCATCATCATCATCATTTATTTTTCGGTAATTCGATGTTTTAGGGGCTTGCCGTTGCTCAATACGAGACCTACATATCGCTATCTGCCCCGCCAATCTCTTTTCTTGTACTATATCGTGTACGCCATTCATCACGGTATATTATTGATTTGCCACGGCTCAGTATATTCGAGTTAATTACGCAGATTTTTCCATTCCCCGCGAGCAATTACTTTCGTCGGCTTTGCGGCATGATGGTATCGCCGGCACAATTGTTAAGTTATAGGCTAATTTGCGACGTTACTTGAATCCAAAACCAGTACTTAGCGCAAATGCGTGCCCGCTTTATTACTAACCTAGTGTAATACTTTACTTATTATTGCTGGTCTGATGTGTCTGAAAAAAACTACCAACCTAAGAATGAGGTGAGACTGTCTGAGGTAGTAAATAAACTTAAGGAAGTCGTAATTGTCTAAATTTGATCACAGGTAACATGTTTTTTTTAAATTCATATTTTTATCTTTTTATTGCCAAATTACACAACTTTTTATTATTTGCGAAAAAAGTTAGAATGAAAACTTAGAAAAAAGTAAATAGAAGAAAAGGAAAAAAGTGTATGCCGCACTTATGTAATTAATCAATATCAACGGATTTGAAATGATTTTAATCTTCTGAAGTCGATGATTAAATGCAAAAAAATGTTTCTAATGTATTGTACTAGATGTACTAGCATCATCAATTTGTACCTACAGTGAGTTCATCTGATCTTCCAGAAACTGGGATAAATCCGTATGTTCGAAATGCTGTTAACGTCCCTGGTTACGGGTGAGTGTTATATTTTTTTAAAACTGATGACATCGTCTACACATAATTTGTAAGGTAAGTTCGTACTACGAATTCAAATTGATGCAGACCATGAAATGAGTGACAACAGAAACAAACACGGTATGGAGATATTTCAAAGAAATATAAAATAGTATTCGAGACACTTTTTCGTCGCATTACATTTTTCTTTTGAATTTTGTAAATCTATTCTTTCTTTTTCGCTGTAAAGGTTAAAAAGCCGAGATAAAAAAATCATTTACATTAACATTCTTCTCGATCTTTAGAGAGGTTTTTCTTTTCTCTTGCCGTGCGTTGTCTTTTATTCTTTGAATTTTTTGCCTTTCTTAATCCTTAATTGATGTTTCAGCTGATTTGCATAGAGATTTAAAAAGTTGCCTCTCGCGTCTGTTTGGAGATAGCTAGAGCTGAACATTACCGTGATGGTAGCCTCTGGCCCTAGTGTAAAACTAAACGTTAAAACTATACTAAAGCGTTTTCAAAAATGTATGTAAAATTAAATAACACATCTAGTAAACGTTATATTTAAAGTATTTTTAGTTGACTTTGAACATAAAGTATACTTGGAGTACTACAGTCGTTCCAGCTACTAATAATATTCTAACTTTTTTTTTATTCAGTTCCTTTTACGTTAGAGCTACTACATACTTTCTACTATATTCTATATATTATTTCACGATCGGTTGTAGTAAAGTGGTTAACATTTCAATTTTTTGATCAGAAAGATTCCGTTTCAATTTTTCTTAGGATCAAAAAGCAAATAAATATTCAATCAAATGATTCAAATTACAAAGACGGTCAGAGTTGCAGAGTTAATGCTTCCATACTATTGTAACAAAATATAAGTTAACAATTAGGTACCAACACATATATAATTACATCATGTGTAATGTGTAGGTATGTGCAGACGTACACAAAGGAGACGTCAAAATAAGTACCTACATTATTTTTTTAAAAGAAGCATTACGATATTTCATCTCAAACTATATTTGTGTGCTAAAGTATTTTTGTTTGCCTTTTGTATGTTTCTTTTAAAGGAAATCTTACAAATTCTCCTTAAAACAAACTTATAAATTTTAATAAAAATTAAAATACTTTTATTTATTTTTTAATTTAAGAGTGGATTCTTAGTATTTCGAGTTGGAAATCTTCGAGTGTCAAATATCAAATCGTATTTTTCTTATTTTTTCCTCCTTTTTCTTTACCATGAGTTTTCCGACCATCTCGGCTGAAAATCGCTTATTCATAATCCAGAGCTTTTATATTCCCCATAATAAGCCGATGTCTGAATGAAGTTCATCCCATCCAGCCGGTATTCAAATGCAAGATGATTTTTAGCATATAATCTCAAAGGAATACGCCAAGTGGCGCCTCGATTGGTTTTTATCGGAAACACAAGAAAATGCAGGCCCTTCCTCGCCTCTTCAGCTTTTGAAGCAGATTCTACCCGATCGAGTGATGTTAACGTAGCTATCTTTATTTTAACTGATATTCATTTATTTTTGATAAGCATATTTATGTTAAACTGAACCTATCATTTGTCTCAAATATTGTGCCCGTAAACGCATGAAGCTTTATTTTGATGCTTAATATTTTTACAATACAAAAATAATTATAATGAAATATAATGATTCAGTCCTTTTTATATTTTTGCCTTCAACTGAATAATCTAAAATCTAAGTGACAAACATTCTCATACGTAGACAAGTATAAGTTCACGCTTACACATGTTGAATGTAGAAGTACAATCAAGAATCACATGGGCTAAGTAAAACATTTCTTACAGTAGGTACAGGTATGGGTATTCAGCCGTATACCAAATTCAAGTCAAGGAAATCATTTCTGAAATATTTACCATCTATAATCTATAATCTATAATCTAAGTTTTTATTTATTTAAGAAGAATAAACGGCTATATAGCCTTTTACAACATTGCGATAAATATAAATATGTAGGTACATAAGTAGGTACTGTATCTATAGGTATAAAACTAATATCTTAAAATATAACACAAATAAATGACACATAAATAATATACAAAGATGTAAATATACAATGGTTATAAAGCAATAGAACTAACAATTTAAAAATAATAACAATAAACTTTAAAAATAATAATGCAAAAACCATAAACCAGTGTAAGCAATTGTTGTATACAAAAATTGTTGTAATAAACAACAAATCTTCATTATTTGATCAGGGTTGTCACAAACATAATATACTAAATCAGGTGTAAAATTTGCTAAAATTAATAGAATAAACAAAAGATCATTTAACATTTCAAGGATTTTTTTATAAAAAAATTTCATACAATGCAATACAACATACAATATACAATGTGTTGTGCAAAGAAAGAAAGAAGATGTGAAACTAAAGGTACAAAAAAAAAAATGTGTTGAGATGGCTTGGGCCTGTGGAAAGAATGGATGATGAGAGACCGACAAAATGCGGATACCTACATACTATTTATTTATTTTTTTAAATGTATAGAATCCCGTGGAGAAAATATCAACCTCCAGCTTGTTCGCCTCCCTGGGCAGTCGCTGAAAAGGCGAGTAATACTGGTAGTTCACGGCACAGTCTGCCACATCAAAAGTATCCACGTTACGCGTGTTCCTTATTGGGACACGGAAATTAATTTTTGATAGGAGTTGGGGCGCGTCGGTCAAGCCATTAATGAGTTTGTATAGAAAAACCATGTCAGCAGCACTTCTCCGAGCCGAGAGCGGTGCAAGTTTATACGATTCTCGGAGTTGGTTATAATTGATATCCGAGATGGGTATTCCGAGTTTGAAGTTGATAAAGCGAAGTAGTTTGTTTTGTACCTTTTCTATACTACGTATATGTACCTGGTAGTGAGGAGACCACAACACGGAGTTATACTCCAGCAGTGGCCTCACCAAACTTGTAAAAATATAAATAAAGGTGTGCACGTTATAAAATTTTTCACACAGTCGTAAGGAAAATCCTAATGTTCTGAGTGCCCTATCCACAGTTGCCTTTATGTGTGGTACAAATGTTAATCCCGCGTCCAACAATACTCCCAAATCTTTGATTTGCGCAACCGACATAAGCTGTGTACCATCAATCGAGTAAGGGTACACCGTGGGATTCTTAATTTTGTGGAAACGCATTACTTGACATTTTTCTATGTTTAAAGTTAAATCATTCTTCACACACCAGTCATAAAGCACGTCAATATTTCTTTGTAATATCTCGCAGTCACCAATACAGTTAACCACTCTGTAAATTTTCAAGTCATCAGCAAACATGACAAATCTCACCCCGTCAAACCCGCTCAGGAGATCATTGACAAATATATTAAACAAAATGGGTCCGAGATGTGAGCCCTGCGGCACACCGCTCTTCGCCAAAAAAGGAGATGAAACAACGCCCGACACACAAACCCTAAGTTCCCTTTCAGCAAGATAGCTCGAAAACCACGCAAGGAGTGCACCATCAATACCAAGAGAAAGAAGCTTTGCCAACAATATTGTATGGGAGACGCGGTCAAACGCCTTGGAGTAGTCTGTATATACACAGTCCGTCTGACTCCTGGTAACAAAAGCATCCATGATATCACAATGAAATTCCAAAAGGTTTGTCTAGGTCGATCGGTTTTGCATAAAACCATGCTGTTGGTCCGATATAACGAGTGCTAAGTCACTCTTAATCTTACTGAGAAGAATACATTCGAACAACTTCGGTATGCAGGATTGTATACATATTGGGCGATAGCTAGTGACATCAGATTTATCTCCCTTTTTGAAAATTGGAATAATGTTGCTAGATTTCCAAGCTGTTGGAAAAATTCCCGATTCAATAGATTTATTAAATATTTTTTGTAAAATCCAACACATAACATTTGAACAATTCTTAATAAAAACAGGCGGCAGTTGATCAGGACCTGCAGATTTATTAGTATCCAGCGAATCAATACCACGCTGCACGTCCGACACGGAAAATATCACACGCGCGATATGAACTCGATCAGTCAGCGGGAGCGCCGGAGTGTTGACACCCATGAGAACGTCCTCGTAGATTGACAGGAAATATTTTCTAAATAAGTCCACTACATCACTCACGCTATTGGCAGACCTGTCATTGAAATACATTATTTTCGGGTAATCGCTATGATCGTCTTTTAAAGATTTGGCAAGTTTATACAAATTCACGGAGGTTCCTGGTAACTGACTCTCTATGTTTCTATAAAATTCACGTTTTAGCGCTGCTGAAAGCACCTGGCACTCCTTTCTTACCCTACTGAATGCTTCGTAGTCACTGGGGTCCCCAGTTGCCTTATACTGGGCATGCAATCTTTTTTTCAGACTTTTTAAAGTTTGTGTATTCACACAGTGAAAATTCATTTTTATAAATAATTATAAAAAATTATAAAAAACACATTTATAATTTTTTATAATTATTTATATAATCTTTTTTTCAAACTAATCTTATCAACAAGTTCGCGTGTGAACCATTTGGGGTAGTTCCCCCATGGTGGCCGTTTGATAGGCACAAAATCGTGAACGGAACTATTTATAACGTTGTAAAATTGTGACACAATTTCATTTACGTCGGTATTTGTATCAAGGAAAGACCAATCAACCTCATTAAGATGGTTATTTATGACGTCGTAGTCACAAGTTTTGAAGTTTTTTGTAATTCTTTCCGGCAAGGACTCCCTTTCATAATTCACAATAAAATCTATCTCTAATGGGGGGTGATGGGCATCAGCCGGCAGGATGATCTCCGCGGCTGTGGAAACATTAAGACCATCAATATCTGTAAATATTAAGTCCAGTAATCGGTTTAAACTGTTACGTACCAGATTACACTGAACCAAACCAAGGAACGAGGACATGTTTTTAATTTCGGCGGTACACTCATCATCTATCACCGCATTGGCCTCACACTCACACCATTCGGCACCCGGCAAATTGTAGTCCCCAGCAACCAAGATTTTAGCGTCTGGATATTTAAAACGGATTCTTTCCATATCTTTACAATGATTGGAGTAGGATTCAGAGTCTGAACCTGGCGGAATATATACGCAAGCCACAATTAAAATTCCAATCGGGAGAATGATTTTAACAAATATTTGCTCCAATGAAGTGTTCAGACATTTTATTATACAGGACCTGAACCTTTTGGCAACGCAGATCATAACACCTCCTCCCCTGGACTTGCCACTATCTTTACGATCACGATCTCTCCTATACACACAGTAACGGTCAAAACCAAGCTCTCCGTCACGCACACCTTCATTCAACCAGGTTTCTGTAAAAAACAATATATCATATGAAGTTAAAGATGCACTAATAGATAATTCAGATAGTTTTGTGTTTACTCCACGGACGTTCTGATAGTAGGCAGTTGCGCCGATTCTCCTGGTAAGTTTTTTCGGTGCTTTACAATCTTTGGAATTGAATCGAAAAATTTCACCGTCAGCTCCTCCTCACCAGCCATTCGCCTCTCCTCGACTTCATTCCATAGACCCCGTAGATGTTCCCTCTGTGAGAGAGTCAGATCAGCTTTAGCTCGCACACCATCGCCAAGAAGCCTATTATTACGCAGCACATATCTGGCCTCCGAAGAATCAGCAAAGGAAACTTTAACAGGCCTTACTTTGTCAGCCGCCACTCTTCCAACTCTGGATACCTTGATACAATCCGTTTTGACTTCATCGAACTTACTGACGATATTCATGACAGTGTTGCGGTCATCATTCAGTCGCTGCACCTGGGTAGAGGCCGCGCTTTCTGGAATATTCATCAACATTACATTCTTAGATTTTTCACGTCGTTCCTCGAGTTCGCTAATCGCATCGAAGATAGAATTATGCTTTGAGTCCTCCGACTCGCCCATTAAAATGGGCTTACTCTTGAATGTCTGCAATTCCCCTTCCATTTTGCCGGTTAAAACTCCAATCAGGGACATCGTTCTTGCCAGTCCCGCCGTCGTGGGTAGCAATTTAGAAGTCAACTCCTTAACTGCCTTCACTGCAGAATTATTGCCATTTATTAGCGCCAGTTGCATGGTATTCAAAAGGTTTGATGCCTCCGTTATTAGTTGAACAACGTTTGATTCCATTGTTAAAAATCGTTGGACAAGAGGAAAAAAAAAGAAGTTACTTGTAATTATAATATATATTTTTTTCTCACGGGTTATTTAAGTTTTATATTATTTAAGTATAATATTATTGTTTTATGTCACAGGTACAATTTATTTGATTATTGTGTTTATTTTTATTTATCCCAATTGCAGTGACAGCCCTGCTACAAAGTCTTCAGCAATAATATAAGCAATTATGTTTATTGGCTGCAATTTATTGGACAGATTTGCAAAAATAGTCCTTATTGATATTACAAGCGATGAAACATTTATTTTTAATTTGAAAAAAAAACACATAAGCAGCAGTCAGAGAGAACCGCGAACAATTTGTGATAAAAAATTGAGTTAGCTTTACACTGTAAACACCAATACACTTCACGCAATTCAGTTATTACAGATATTTATAATTATTTATTAGCAAGCAAAAGTTTGGAGTGCACTACTTATGATATCATTCAGTTGCAAGGATATATTCATTTAAAGCTCTCAGATGTATGCCCACAAACCAACAAGTGTAGTTCGCGCTTACAAATGCTGAATGTGTACTTACAAATAAAATCCAAACCTCAAATGAACATAAGCCCCACAACTTTTGCCGACCTTCCCTGAAACAGGGGTGACATTGGCAAAGTGAACCATTTTTTACAGTATGGGTGGTCAGCCTCATACCAACCTATAAGTCAAGGAATATGAATAATAAATTACATCCCTTATCTTTATAAAATGCAACGGCCTCCCCATACAAAATAGTTGTGCGTTAATGGCATTCAAACTGAAGAACTCCTAAACAGATGCACGTCATATTCACAACAAATATTGTTCAGGACTTGGGATGTGCTTCCTCATCATTAGTAGATTTTAAATTGTTGTTTTTTAAATAAATAAACATGATCAATCACAACACCTTTTTATGTAAAACCTATGCGAGAAACAAAACTCATTTTGACATTCGAATTTCAAATAAATTGCCAGCACTTCAACAGGCTTCAAAGTTGCCATCGTTACCATTGCCAAGTCGATTATTTTTCGGTTGAATTCCGTTGAGTACCTACCTATATTCTTTATTTATTTCAAAATTATACTTCAACCAGTTATAACATGTATTTTTTAGAAATAATGACGATCGATTCGGTCAACTTTTTATATGAAACCGTACTTATTGCGGCATTTAATTTTTTTAAAGTATTATCCCTTATCTTTATAAAATGCAACGGCCTCCCCATACAAAATAGTTGTGCGTTAATGGCATTCAAACTGAAGAACTCCTAAACAGATGCACGTCATATTCACAACAAATATTGTTCAGGACTTGGGATGTGCTTCCTCATCATTAGTAGATTTTAAATTGTTGTTTTTTAAATAAATAAACATGATCAATCACAACACCTTTTTATGTAAAACCTATGCGAGAAACAAAACTCATTTTGACATTCGAATTTCAAATAAATTGCCAGCACTTCAACAGGCTTCAAAGTTGCCATCGTTGCCATTGCCAAGTCGATTATTTTTCGGTTGAATTCCGTTGAGTACCTACCTATATTCTTTATTTATTTCAAAATTATACTTCAACCAGTTATAACATGTATTTTTTAGAAATAATGACGATCGATTCGGTCAACTTTTTATATGAAACCGTACTTATTGCGGCATTTAATTTTTTTAAAGTATTATTACAATATACAATCTAAGTTGCATAGACGCATTAACATTTATAATTCATATTCAATGCACTCCTGCACGGAGACACGAGTGAGTTTGCGCTTACAAATGCTGCATGTGTATTTACAAATAAAAATTTCAGCCTCTCATGACCATAAGCCCTGCAACTTTTGCTGACCTTTTCAGAAACAGGGGACACATTTGTTAAGTGAACCCATTTATGCGATATGGGTGGTAAGCCTCATACTAACCCTTAAGTCAAGGAATTTGAGTTTGAAAAATCCTTAAACAACGGTAATCTTAATTTATAATCTAAAGTTGCAAAAAGATTTTTGATGATTCAAATTGAATGCACGCCCACAAACTGGCAAATGTCATTTCACGCTAACATATAGTTGTGGCGCTTGATTTTTTTTAAATATAAGAATATATAATCTAAGTTGCACAGATACAATAACTTTTATAATTCATATTCAATGCATGCCCCCCTGGAGACACGAGTGGGTACGCGCTTATTAATGCTGCATGTGAACTTACAAATTCAAATTAAGGCCTCTAATGAACATAAGCCCTGCAACTTTGGCCAACCTTTTCAAAAACAGGGGGAACATTTGTCAAGTGAACCATTTTTTTCGATATGGGTATTCAAGCTCATACTTACCTATCCGTCAAGGATTTGAGTTTGAAAAATCCTTCAACAACGTTAAATTTAATTTATAATCTAAAGTTGCAAAAAAAGTTATTTGATGATTCAAATTGAATGCACGCCCACAAACTGGCAAATGTCATTTCACGCTAACATAAAGTTGTGGCGCTTGATTTTTTTTAAATATTAGAATATAATTATAATCTAAGTTGCACAGACACAATAACTTTGTAGTGCTGGTACTCATTTCTTGTGAAGGCTGAGTAAACCTTGCCGGTATTTTATTTTGGGTTTTGAAATAAACACCGAAACGGGAAATCATTTCTGACACCGTCGCGTCGGTGGGATTCGAACCCGAGCTTTCGGCATGGAATGCAAGCACTCTACCACCTGAGCTATCGACCGGAGAGCCAACCTTTTCAAAAACAGGGGAAACATTTGTCAAGTGAACCATTTTTTGCGATATGGGTATTCAGACTCATACTTACCTATAAGTAAAGGATTTGAGTTTGAAAAATCCTTCAACAACGTTAAATTTAATTTATAATCTAAAGTTGCAAAAAAAGTTATTTGATGATTCAAATTGAATGCACGCCCACAAACTGGCAAATGTCATTTCACGCTAACATATAGTTGTGGCACTTGATTTTTTTTTAAATATTAGAATATATAATCTAAGTTGCACAGATACAATAACTTTTATAATTCATATTCAATGCATGCCCCCCTGGAGACACGAGTGGGTTCGCACTTATAAATGCTGCATGTGAACTTACAAATTAAAATTAAGGCCTCTAATGAACATAAGCCCTGCAACTTTTGCCAAAAACGCAAACGCAACGCAACTAAGCTACACATATAGTGTAACTTCTTGCCGCGTTATCCCCGAAGGGGTCGCATGTGGCGAGTTGAACCTATTTATTTTTACAGGTAAGGGGGCCGGCCTTACGCCAACCACTTCAGTTGAAGTGGAGGTTTCCCAGCTCCCGAGAGTGCTGGTACTCATTTCTTGTGAAGGCTGAGTAAACCTTGCCGGTATTTTATTTTGGGTTTTGAAATAAACACCGAAACGGGAAATCATTTCTGACACCGTCGCGTCGGTGGGATTCGAACCCGAGCTTTCGGCATGGAATGCAAGCACTCTACCACCTGAGCTATCGACCGGAGAGCCAACCTTTTCAAAAACAGGGGAAACATTTGTCAAGTGAACCATTTTTTGCGATATGGGTATTCAGACTCATACTTACCTATAAGTAAAGGATTTGAGTTTGAAAAATCCTTCAACAACGTTAAATTTAATTTATAATCTAAAGTTGCAAAAAAAGTTATTTGATGATTCAAATTGAATGCACGCCCACAAACTGGCAAATGTCATTTCACGCTAACATATAGTTGTGGCACTTGATTTTTTTTTAAATATTAGAATATATAATCTAAGTTGCACAGATACAATAACTTTTATAATTCATATTCAATGCATGCCCCCCTGGAGACATGAGTGGGTTCGCGCTTATAAATGCTGCATGTTAACTTACAAATTAAAATTAAGGCCTCTAATGAACATAAGCCCTGCAACTTTTGCCAACCTTTTCAAAAACAGGGGAAACATTTGTCAAGTGAACCATTTTTTGCGATATGGGTATTCAAGCTCATACTTACCTATCCGTCAAGGATTTGAGTTTAAAAAATCCTTCAACAATGTTAAATTTAATTTATAATCTAAAGTTGCAAAAAAAGTTATTTGATGATTCAAATTGAATGCACGCCCACAAACTGGCAAATGTCATTTCACGCTAACATTTAATTGTGGCACTTGATGTTTTTAATTTTAGAATATAAATCTAAGTTGCATACATACATTTTATAATTCATATTCAATGCATGCCCCCAAGCAGACATGAGTGACTTTGCGCTTACAAATGCTGCATGTGTAATTACAAATAAAAATTTCAGCCTCTCATAACCATAAGCCATGCAACTTTTGCCGACCTATTCAGAAACAGGGGGAACATTAGCTAAGTGAACCCATTTATGCGATATGGGTGGTAAGCCTCATACTAACCCTTAGGTCAAGGAGTTTGGGTTTGAAAAATCCTTAAACAACGGTTATCTTAATTTATAATCTTAAGTTGCAAAAAGAGTTTTGATGATTCAAATACAATGCACACCCACAAGCTGGCAAATGTTCTTTCACGCTAACATATAATTGTGGCACTTGATGTTTTTAATTTTAGAATATAAATCTAAGTTGCATACATACATTTTATAATTCATATTGAATGCATGCCCCCAAGCAGACATGAGTGAGTTTGCGCTTACAAACGCTGCATGTGTAATTACAAATAAAAATTTCAGCCTCTCTTGACCATAAGCCCTGCAATTTTGCCGACCTTTTCAGGAACAGAGAAACATTCGTTCAGTGAACATTTTTTAGGTATGGGAGGTCAGCCTCATACCTCATGCTTCATACAAGATACTCAGAACATGAAAGAACTAAATAACCCTTTTACCGCAATTTTTTTTTCAAATTACTTCTTAAAGCATTTAATTACTATGAAGGAGGTGTGAGGAAAAATTATTGCGAAGCCAGACTTACACTGCCCGAAGGGCCTAGCAGACAACCGTGCGCAGCACGGTCAGTCTGCTAGTTTAAATATAAAAAAGAACAAAACTTTACAAAGAAATCTATACAAAAAAAGTCAAAAATTTCCTATGCAAAAAATGTAGTATAATGTTTATTAAATTCTTTTATTCAAGTTTTGCTATAGAAGTCACATTCTTATTTTGATTTTCATTGAACTTGTGGCGTTTAATAGTTTAAAAAATGGATTTGGTTGAAATTTGATAAAATCCAATTTATGCTTTAAGTAAAACTATCTTATAAATCACTTAGCGGCATGCCAATTAAAGTTATTAGGTAACTTAAATATTGAGAGAAAATAGTCATCTACCTTTTTTTTTGTTTTGTCGATTTTGAAAAATGTAACAGATGAAATGTTATCAAAAAAATACAATCGAGGGAAATGGAAACTTCGACACTTTTATAACCGGTAAAAACCGGTATCAATTTAATCTCTTATATTAGAATATACCAACGTGTATCTCACAGTCGATCCCATCTGCTTTTAACGAATCTCGCAGAGCGGTGGCGATAATATGTATATGATAATATAGAGAGATAATATGTATGACAGAAATGAGAGAGAATGTAGATAATATATTGACGGTTAAAAGGCAATAGGGCATAAACGACATAAACGAAATTGTTCAGGAGAACAGTTTAAAGTTTGAGATTGCAGAAAAATGGCATAGCTTTTTTATTTTTTATCATATCGCTAAAATCAAAACAGCTCTAAAATAAATAAAATAAAGGCATTTATTGGGATTCCTATTAATGTGATTTGACGATGTTTTACGATTTTTTTCATGTCACAAGCGCCTTAAGGACAAAAAATTTAAAATCTTGTCGATTACGCCAAAACCATACTTCGAAAACGCAGTTGTTTGCTTGGGCATAAACAAATCATCGTAGAGCTATGGAAGTTAGCGCATTAGAAAGAGCGGAAAATAAAAAAAGTAGGATAGCGTTCATAACTCATTTTTGACCAAAACGTCGCTTATGCTTTACTTACTTTTAACCGTCGATATGTTTTCCTTTATACACCACGCTGTTATAATGATTCGACTTCATGAAGTTGCTACCAGGAGAATATTTAAAGATGTACGCAACGCAACAACGCAACTCAGCTACACATATAAGGTAACTTATTGCCTGCGTTATCCTCAAGGGATTTGCATGTGGCGATTCGGCACCTATTAATTTGTACGTGGGGGCTGGGCCACGCCAACGCCCTGGGAGATCCCAACTCCCGGGGGACTGGTACTCCTTGCTTATGAAGGCTGAGTAAACCTTGCCGGTATGTTTATTTTGGCGTTTGAAATAAACACCGAAACTGGAAATCATTTTTGACACCCTCGGTGGGATTCAAAACCAAGCTCACGGAATGAAATGCAATCACTCTACCAACTGAGCTATACACCGGACTGATGATGTTATAAGTTACAAATCTTTTGACTCGCATGCCTGATCATTTGAGCTATTTTACTGGCACGAAATGCTTTTTTTAATCGACTGTCTCTGATATATTTTTACGGTTGTATTTTCATAATAAAGACCCCAAGCAACAGATTCAAGTTACACTAAAAAAATGGTGTAATAAAAATATTATTAATTTGAATTTGTGTCCAGTTGGATATATTTTTAATGAAATTGTAATGAGATCAGCACGTGAATTGGCAAATACAATATTGTGTCGTCACCCGGCTTGGTTGCTAGGACAAAGGCATACAAATATTTTGCTATTAGTTGCTAAGGACGGCAGTCTCATTCAAGACTGAAGTTTGCTCGCTGGGAAAAAAAAAATATTAAAAGGAATGGATTGTTCGCTTTGCTTATATTAGTTTATTTCAGTTGCGTGTTGCTAATGAAGTATGGTAGTGTGAGAACGGAATAATAAAATTCTTTGTTCTGAGAACTTAAAAAACCACTTCGTTCAAATTAGATTTCCAAGATTTTGATTAGAAAAATGTTAACGTCAATCAGAATTATCAAGAAATTAGCATTTTTGTAGAAAACAAGAAATTGTTACAACATGCTTTTGAATAAGTTATTATGAAGATAACCTCTTTAAAATCAAATATTTGCAAGGTGCACAACTGCAAAAGTATTCCTTTATTTTTAATATCATAATAAAAGTACATTTAATAAACAATGTCGCTATATTTAAATATTTATTTGGTGACATTGGTAAATTAAATGCATTAGTAATATTTAAAACTTACTTGCGTATCTAAGGGGCAAAAAGTAAGTACTGTTTTCAGTAAAAAAAACAAAATCGTGATTTTCATGAAAATGAGTTGTCCTGGTGTGTAATTGCCCGTCTGTATATATATGTGTGTGTGTGTGTGGGTGGGTGGGTGTTTGTGTGTGTGTGTGGGTGTGTGTGGGTGTGTGGGTGTTATTTGGAGGAATAATCTTTCATGGTTTCAAAATACTTTGCAGAATGGTATCAGAGGTTATAATCACGAAAGTCTCGAGAGAGACTTGACAGTTTGAAACATGTTTAATTTCCAAAAATATAAACTCAGTCTTTTATAGGTATTGAAATTTGATTAATTACGTACAGCTTACTTAGAACTTTATACCCCGCGGGAAGCCTGGTTATAAATTTAATAGTTTGAAGGACTTAGAATTCACCTGACATCAGCTGACAGACCCTGAGGGCTTAATATGAAGCCTTCATTTCTTGATGTACAAAATGATGATGCTGTGTTCTACATATCCCAACACATCATCAAGCCTGTAAATGACGTCACGAGATGAAACGTAACATGCTTAGACAGTTGCGTACAATCTGTGAAGTTTTGAGGAAAGCCTTATACTAATAATAATTATAATTATCCGTGAAACTTAAATAAAATAATAATTCGATGTAGCTTTGCTTTTATTAATTACATATTGCTTAATGGTGTAATACAATTTTGTTGATTTTTAAGCAAAACTCACGCTTGATTTATTGAAACTATTAAGAAAAGGCTTTCCATGATTGCAGTGATGACTCGAATGAAATTTTTTTTCACGGTGTTCCTAGGGCATAACCCTTTCGTTGGCTGGGGATCAACCTTGCGATTCTTTTTTATTATTTTATGTAAATATAAAAAAAAAACATTCCAAAAAAATAATACAATTGTTTTACCACTTTATACCTACTTCACTTCTAACTGAAATTACTAGAAGAAAATTTCAGAAAAACAGGTGTAAACATTTTGAAATAAAAGTGAATGCAAAGAAAATAAATGTATTTTCCCAATAACACCTATTATAACAACAACAAAAACTGTAAATTTACAAAAACCTAAGCAAGCCAAAAAAAATAAGTTCACCATAAAAGGAACACATAAAAAAAACCAAACCATTAGTTTGACTAGCAAAAAAATTAAGGTCCGGTATTTTCAACGTTAGATTATGCGACTTTACACTGATGAAAAAACTACCCACACGATTGACATAAGTGCGTCCTTATCATTCAGTATAAATTCGCTATGCTAAGTTTGAAAATACCGCGCCTTAGAAAAGAAAAAAATAGCGTTCTTACAATGGTGGAAGAGTTTTGTTATTCGATGAGAAGTATTATATATACGTCCTATCTATTGAAAAAAATGGAATAACAAAAATTCTCGCAAAAAATAAGTGTAACTCTTCTCCTTTAAAGAAGAGCGAGACTTATTTTTACCAGGTAGACAGATTGATGGAGGAGGTCTGCGGGGTATCCGTTCAAAACATCCAGAACCTCAAGTGTACAATTTTACGGATTTACTCAAACATAAAGTTTTCCAAAAAATATATGGAAACTTAAACATCACCTCCAGTGAACAATTTCAATTCCATACAATTAAGAAAAAATGCTTTATTTCAACCCTCAGATGTTCAGGCAAATATATACAGACTTTTGACGCCCAAAAAGGATTTTTCATCGTTTACAAAATGCAATGACCTACTACTTACCAAAGTGGCAAATGCAGTAGGCGCAAAAAAGGTTTTTAGATTTATGTACTGGAGTTATAGGAGTTACTTACAAAAAAATAAATTCGTACTATTAACGTATAGATATTGCTATACCTACTCTCATATTAAAAAAAAAAACTTTCCGCGCATTGCTTCGAATATTTTTTTTTAGGTTTTATCAGTCAAAATGTAATCGTAGTTGGTATGTGGCTGACCGCTCATGCTGTAGAAAATGGTTCACTTTGCCAATGTCACCCCTGTTTCAGAGATGGTCGGCAAGAGTTGCAGAGTGTATGCCCATTTGAGATTTGGGTTTCTATGTTGTAGGTTCACATGCGGCATGTGCATTTGCAAACTTGTACGTATATGTGTCTGTTTAAGAGAATGCATATAATAAGAATCCCTACTTGTAAATATCTTTGCAACTTTGATTAGATTAGAAAACTCCTAAATACCACAGAGTCAAGCGTACAGTTTTGGTAGTTGGGGCGCAGTTGATTTGCTTTTTTCGTGGGTTATACAGGGAGAGGCAGGAGGGCAGAGTTCGAGGGCGAGATGCAGACACTAAAAAGAAATTTATCGACTCTCGTGTTAAACACACTCTGCTTAAAAGAAGAGGGGAGGCATCAGCTGAGAGCGCATCGCATAACTCAGCCCGGAGAGAAAAGTCTGGAAGGGTAAAGGAACACCCAAAGCCACGGAACTCCTGCAGATAGGTAGACGGAGATAACATTTTGTAAATAAACGTATTTCAAACTAAAAAAGGAGAACTTTGACCTAAATACAAGATTATTTTGTTTTAGGTAAGCCTTATTATTATTTATGGAGAATTATATCATTAAAAATTTATGACGGCACAAAGTGGGTAGCTATGTATGTATATCAAATTGTTATTTTTTACTTGTCACTAAGGATTCTAATTATACAGACCTCTGACGTCACTCCGCAAAAAAAAAACTTCATTACGCAAATAAGAATGGACTCAGCTCAAATTTCTCGGTGGGAAAACATCACACATCTATGTAACTAGGGTCCTTAGCAACCGATTACAACTTTTTAGCTAGAAGCCCGATCATGTAATTTCGCTATTTCGTTTATAGCTTATTTTTCGCATTTAAAATTTGTTCTGAGTGTTTTATTTTATTTATATCTACCAGTGAAAATATATATCAAACACATAGAGTCAAACAATATGAAAATTTTCAAATTTAAAACACGAAATTCTATTTTGTTTACGAATGTAAAGTCCGGTCGATAGCTCAGGTGGAAGAGTGCTTGCATTCCATGCCGAAAGCTCGGGTTCGAATCCCACCGAGGGTGTCAGAAATGATTTCCCGTTTCGGTGTTTATTTCAAACCCCAAATAAAATACCGGCAAGGTTTACTCAGCCTTCACAAGAAATGAGTACCAGCACTCTCGGGAGCTGGGAAACCTCCACTTTAACTGAAGTGGTTGGCGTAAGGCCGGCCCCCTTACCTGTAAAAATAAATAGGTTCAACTCGCCACATGCGACCCCTTCGGGGATAACGCGGCAAGAAGTTACACTATATGTGTAGCTTATTTAAAAAAAAAAAAAAAAAAAAAAAAAAAAAATGTCTAAAATATGACGAAAGCAAGAAAATATCTTAAAATTTCGAAAATGTTTATGTGAATCTGTAAAAGAATATCCCATTCTTGAAAAATGTGTCAAAGTATTTAAAAGTTTATAGAAGTATAATGTTTTTTAGATAAATTGATCTGAAGAAAAAGTAAGAAAGTAATGATAAATTTCAGTTTAATTCTTTTGTGCGCAGGTGGGCTACAAAAAGTTTAAAAAAAAAATTTTTTAATAACTCATATTTTTTCGCGCGAAATGTTCCGACTTGAAAGAAAATAATCGCAAGCTCTTGACAAATCCTTTTTTCATTTGCAACCATTTCGCCAGCCGATATTTTATTTTCAAAAGAAAGCAGAGGCGTTTTCTCAAACAATTAAATTTGATGAATTTAAAAAAAATAAAGTACCTAGGTACTCTGTAAAAAAGGTTGATAATTTTTCAAACCGTATTTTTACAGTGCCAATTCCTTATTTTGTCAGTACATTTATTTTTAGAAAGAAAAAGAAAATCCTTGATAAGCCCGGATTCAATATTCCGCATGTAGAATATCAGCTTTTGTTTCTTGAAAATATCACAGATGGTGTAACAAGAAAAACATCAAAGCAACAAAGTAAAAAAAATATTTATCTTAATCTAAGTCTAAATCTAAGCTGCAAAGATATGTATCATTTGAGATTCATATTAAATGCATTCCCACAAGCAGACATGCATAATTTCGCGCTTACACATGCCGCATGTGGAGCTACAATATAAAAAACCCAATCTCAAATGAACATAAGCCCTGCAACTCTTGCCGACCTTCTCTGAAGCAGGGGTGACATTGGCAAAGTGAACCGTTTGTAACAGTTTGGGTGGTCAGTCTCATACCAACCTAGTCAGGAATTCAAGTCAAGTCAAGGAATGACTGATGCTTCTTATTATTGGGCATTAAAATGATATGATTATCACTTGATGGTAAGAATTTAAAGGTTCTTTCTTCACAAATAAATAACTTACAAGCTCAAAAAAAAAAATGTTTTTCAAAAATAGGATTTTCCATATTTATGTTCATATATTTTGTAAAGACTCAAATGATTTCCCAATGCAAAACTCATGTCCAATTTCAGCTTCCTTCATGTGTTTTTGCTTTTAAGGTCTTCGATTCTGCCTTTTGTTCTTCCAGCAGTCTTTTTCACCCTATTTGGACCTGCAGACACAATGGGAGTTGATAGATCTTCTCGTATCTATTTGAAAAAAAGACGGCATGTAGACAGCTGATTCCTTACTATACCGTTTGTATTAAAATGATTAAAACAGCGATCAACTGTTAACGCGTCGCCATGGTTTATTGCTTACAATCTTCAAATTTTTGGGTTGGAAAGAGGTATGCAAGGACAAAAAAAAGTGAAGACGCATCTGCGAAGGTACCGGCCACCCCTAGTGGAACGGCGGCAGGATACAGTAACAAAATCTACTAACGCCCGTTAAGTCTGCAGGCTCTAGTCGAATTTGCCAGAAACTTCTGCAGTGAGTATATGAAATATTGCAGTAATAAAAATGTTAGACATCTTGTATATGTAAAGGTCTGCGCCTCTGTGAATGTATCACTTTCATATTTAGATTTCGGGTTGGCAACGCGGCTGAAGAAACAAAACGAGAATATTGCTTTTGTAACGAATGTTTCATACAGAACAGTCAAACAAGAAAGTTAGATTTTAGAACAAAAAAGTCACGAGAGCTGTAATCAAGTCAAATTGCACCCTTTTGTTAACATGATATCAAACTGTTTAAATTTTATTTTTTATTTTCACTGTGTGAATACACAAACCCTACAAAATCTAATCTGATATCAAACTGTTTGTATTCGGAAAATTACAATATTTTGTGGAAAGTTATGTTGTTTTTTATGTTGAGTTGATAGCGGCTTAAATTCTGTACCCTACTAATTTTGTATTCAATAATGGAAAAAAATGCACCTTTAAGTAAATAATTAATAAAGTGATTTTGTTGTAGTTGTGGTCCTTTAAATATTTAATTTTAAGATAAATATCCCTTTTTTTTAATCCCTGAAGAAAGATGCATTCGCCTTTTCGTCTTGATTGAAACAGATATTTATAAAATCAATTGTGGGGCCACACTGGAATCGAACAAGGCTATTTTAATTTCCACAAACGCTAGTGTTTTATTCTCCACCATAACGTCAATTTGTGAACTCAGTAACAATGCAATTAAATTTCTCTACAAACCTGCTTACTACACTTTGTTTAATTATTATTACTATGTCCTACCTGTACGTATACAATGCGATAACACATTTTCTCGCAGGAAGTCTATTCACCATGTTCTCTTGGCTTATATGGAAGTCAACTTGAATAAACAGCTTTCATGTTTTGTTTTTGCACCATAATAATCATTTCGCATTTCTTGACTAAGAACATTTGTCCACACTATGCAGTCATACTTGGACTGAATTGTAATTGGAGACGTTATTGAGCGTAACCTTCTCCCACTGAGAGGAGGTCTACAGTAGCTAAAATAGCATCTTACCAAAAACGCCTTGAAACTAAAACGATCACTGAAAGTGCTGTTCAGGTTTTTATGAAGTTTATGGTTTACGCTGTGGTTAAGTTTGAATATGTTTTATACATGTAGTACTGAGGGAGACTCGACTAAAACCTTAACAATGTCGAGACTGAGGAAGGCATAAACCACCCACCCGCGTCTTTATTAATAGTTTCCTTACGTTGGAGGCTTTATCTAGGGTTAATTTGGTAGCCGGGGAGACAAGATTAAAACATTAGGACGTCATGAGCTAGCGCAGCCTCCTTAACAGTGACTTTCACCTGGGTTGAAGGCCAGTTCAGGTTTTGCAATTTATTTTTCCAAAGCCTATTTTTGTGTACTTCTTTTCCTTTATTTTTATAGAGTTTAAAACTCATTTGTTGTTTCTGACTTACTTGGAAGGCTTTCAAGCAAGACAAATGTGTATTTTGTACAAAATTCTTGGAAAAAAAGCAAATAACTCAGTCAATGTTTAAAGTAATACTCAAACAATATAATAAATGCATTGTTTTCTCTGCATTGTTTTGATAAAGTACAATTATGTGATTTTCGTAACATGAGTACCTTTATGCCTGATATGAAATGAAAAATATATATATAGTTTTGTATAAAAAGTGCCAAGTTCTGCAACAGTAAGATTGTTTACGAGTACCTACTTCACTGTTGTTTATAAAAAAATAAGTGTTGAACAAACCAAAATTATAATTTTTCATTTCCGCTACTTTTTTATAATTATAATGCACGTGCCATGAATATAACTACCATTTGACTGATAGTCAGGTTGCTTATAGATGAATAAAAATATAAAAATAAACAGAAATAAAAAAAAAAATACAAAATTAAACAAAGGAAAAATATGCACAGTTTACTTGTATTTCAGGAACCTCTGACCTGACTACACGTCTCCGAAGTTGATTGAAGTCTTCGTCGTCCTATTTCTCAGTTTCTGTCCCTTGCTGGTTTTTAATGTTGAGCATGTACACGAGAACGGAATGTCTGTTATGCCTTTGACGACCGAGAGAGGATCTGACGAACATTTCAAAGGCGATAGTTCACCAAACTTTGGGTCTCACTAAGAATCCGAGGTAACTCAAACATTCAAAGTATTCATTTCAATACGGAAAATTTTTCATCTTGATTATAACTTTGTTATAAAATATGTAGATTTAGAACTCGAATTCAGTATATTTTAAAGTTAAAATAAATAATTTTGAATTTTATGCTTTAATTTTTTGCTCAAATGCTTTTGTAGCTGCAGTAAAAGTATTTACAGTATAAAATAGTTTTTCATTATTTCACCGTCACTGAAAAAAGGGTCATATTTTTAAATAAACTTTCATAAATTAACAAACAGTTTATTTATGGTGCCATAAAAAATCTTATAATTCAGTTGCGTATGCTCAATAAGAATGAAGATTGGGAGGAAAAGGTTTTTTTGTACGATTATAGCTGCAGTCTCATCATTAATGCACCAACATTTTACTGTGGAAATTTGTAGCATAGAAAACAACGAGATGATAATGAATGAAACAATAATTAAGCCCTGCAGAAAAATAAAAAAAACGTAAGACAAAGAATATCATCGCGGCGCCCGAGGGCAAAAATTTCGATAAATTTCGTTCTTCGCCAGGCTCGAAGATTGTATCGCCGGTTCTAGAGGGAATAAATGGCCCTGTTTATATCCGTAGAGGCCGAAATTTGAACTTCACAGCGGCAGCGAAGGGGTTTTGTACCAAAAAATATGAAGCCTTTGTGTTGGTAGTGTTTCCCTTCGTTGCTATCTTATTTTATTTAATGAAGAGTGAAACTAAGGTGAAGGGGAAATCTATTTTTTTTAGATGATGATAATCTCCTCGCAACTAAGCTACACATATAGTGTAAATTCTTGCCTGCGCTTCGGGACCTATTTATTTTTACAGGTAAGGGGGCCGCCCTCACACCAACCACTTTCAGTTGAAGTGGGGGTTTCCCAGCTCCCGGCTGGTTCTCATTTCTTGTGAAGGCTGAGTAAACCTTTGAGATCAAACCCTTGCTCTCGGCATGGAATGCAAGCATTCTACCAATTGAGCTATCGACCTTTTTACGAGCTTGGTCGTCGTCGCTACAAAGCGCCAATTCTCAAGCAAGACCCAGTTGCTGTAAGGTTGGATGGACCTTTGGTGACCGGTCATTGGTAAAGGTTTTATGAATTTTTCAACCCGGCGAAGAGCAAATTTGAAAATATAAATGGTATATTTTTTGTGCTCCGCCGGGAATCGAGTCCACAACCTTCCCATTCAGAGTCCGCAGTGTTACCACTGAGCTACGGACCGGTCCTATACCGGACCTTTCCTCAGTTAATGGAAATCCGATTATTTTTTATCCATTCCTTGAGTTATACTCTACGTTGGTATGCGGCTGACCACTCATTCTGTAAAAAATGGTTCAGTTTGCCAATGCCACCCCTGTTTCAGGAAAGCTCGGCAAAAGTTGCAATGTTTATGTTCATTTGAGGCTTGGATTTTAATTTGGAAGTACACATGCAGCATTTGTAAGCGTGAAATTACACGTGTATGTTTGTGAACATGCATTTCATATAAATTTGAAATATTAAAATGTAAGTTTATATTTTTTAATAAATTCGAAAGAAAAAAAAAACATAATTCACATTCATTTATTTTTTGCTCAAACGTTTTTGCCTAATAACTAATAAAGCATCTTCGGGAGCATTATTGTTACCTATTTATTTCATTCTTATCAACATTTCTTTCCAACTTATAAAAGATCCTGGAAAGGCCTTATTATTATTAGTTGTGTATTTTCAAATCATGGTTTCATTGTTCTTGTTACAAATTTGTTCTCAAGTAAAATGTGTTATTTTGTTCAAGAGCTACGATTCAAGATGAAAGGATAGGACTCGGCTAGTTTTCTGCAAAGTGGACATCTTCTGAGAGAAATAACCTGAAGAAGGCATTCAACTGACTCAAAATATGCCTGGAGAAAGAAAAATAAGGAAATAGGGATGATGCTACGATGATATTTATATCTTCAACGAGGTATTTATTTAAAATCTGCTTCGAAACTAAAGCTGTTCTCCGGAGACTTCCTCGTCGCAGACTAGAAGGAGTATTCAGTAATTTACGTGCAAAATTCTGCACTGACACAATATGTAATTGTGTCAGTGCAGTTGGTTGCACCATCAAAATAAGAACAGAACATGGTAGTATAATTATATAACAACAAAATTCACCAGCCTGTGGCTGCAAACCGATCTCTACCCTCTGTCCTCTGTCAATAATCTTTTGTTTTTTTTTACCAATAATCAAAATTTCCCCATAATATTCTTTATTTTCTTAACATACATAATATTTAATCTTTTCGTTACAAAGTAAATTCCCCAATAAAGGATATTTGAACGCGTCATGAAGCAAAAGATTTGAATATATCAACCACGATCTCGACGTGGTTGTTACTCGACAAACAGACACGTGGAATCGATGACTCTGGAGGAAATGAAAGAAGTATGTAAGGACAGAAAGAAATGGCGGTTGATCTCTAATGTTAGCGGCTAGGGTTTTTAAATTAGAATGTGTTTTTTCTGTGTAGTTGTTGATGTCCATACATATTATTATTTTGTTGATTTGAAAAATTGTAATTTGTTGTGTATGTTCCTTGACTTATAGGTTGGTATGCGGCGGACCACCCGTGCTGTAGAAAATGGTTCACTTTGCCAATGTCAACCCTGTTTCAGGGAAGTTTGGCAGGAGTTGCAGGGTGTATGTTCATTTGAGATTCGGGTTTTTATATTGTAGGTTCACATCCGGCATGTTTAAGCGCGAACTTATACGTGTCTGCTTGTGAAAATGCATATAATGCGAATCTTTCATGTTACATGTATTTGCAACTTTGATTATTATTCCTTGACTTATAGGTTGGTATGAGGCTGACCACCCATACTGTAAAAAATGGTTCACTTTGCCAATGTCACCTCTGTTTCAGGGAAGGTCGGCAAAAGTTGTGGGGCTTATGTTCATTTGAGGTTTGGATTTTATTTGTAAGTACACATTCAGCATTTGTAAGCGCGAACTACACTTGTTGGTTTGTGGGCATACATCTGAGAGCTTTAAATGAATATATCCTTGCAACTTAGATTATAGATTATAGATTAGATTAAGTTAGATAAGATCTCAATAAGACAGGCAATATAATTATTATCATACATACTTAAAACCCTGCAACAAGTCTCTCAATGAACTTTTTGTATCAGCTGTTTTCATAAACTTCTACGAGGTTAGTTTCTTTCGAAAACTCAATTCTAACATTTCTGTATTCCCAAAACATGTCGTTGTAGATCAGTCTTATTTCATTATTGTTTCGGTCAATTCTCATTATTATTATTAAGGTACACAAGAATGTGATGAGATGGTTTGGGCATGTGGAAAGAATGAATGATGATAGACTGACAAAGCATGTCATGCTTGACGGCAGTTCCAGGGTGTGGCAAGATGCAGAGGGGGGTTTTTAGTGAGTAAAAATCTCACATATCCTGCCGGCGGAAACAATGGCAGGAATCTTTTGAAGATTTTCCCCTCTCAATGAAAAAAAAAAAAAAAAAAAAAAAAAAAGACTGACAAAGCATGTATACAAAGAAAGTGTGAAAGGAAGAAGAGGGATGACCGAGAAAAGTATGGAGTGATCAGATTGAGGAGATTATGAAAGAATGGGATATACAAAGTGAGCGTACAAGAAGAAAATGCATGAAAAAGGTGATGGATATGAATGAATTGAAAGAGGTATGTAAGGATAGGAAAAAATGGAGGCAGCTCTGCAGAGGATCTGGCCACCCCTAGCGGAATGGCGACAGAGTTTCAGTTACAGTACAGTATCATCAAGTTTCTCAATCTTACAGAAAGTTATTTTTTTCTTGAATTTCAGTTTGAAAACAGACAAGTACAATTTTTTTTTAGCAACAACAGCCACATGGTGAAATTTAAAATATTTTCAGGTAAAGCAATACATTTTGCGTAAGCATCCACTTAATTAAATTCTTCAAGGGCCGCGTATCATTTGGCCGGGCATCTGAGCCGAGGTCGCCCCGGCGTGTTTTATATTTTTCAGGGAATGTAATCCACGGGGTGTCATCATTCTTAATTTCCCTGCCCCGCATGCCTGGAGGTCCCGGAGTGGCCGGGATGTGTGAGGGGGCGCACGCAGTTTTAGAGGGTTGTAGCTTCATCTGGAATGGAAGCGCACAATGTTTCACCAACGAATCAATGTATACTCTTATAGGTACGTGAATTTTATAGTACTATTTTTCAGGTTCATTATTGTGCTCAAAAGTAGCTTCCATAAAATTATGAATGCATGTGTACCTTAATGCATTTGTGTGTTAGAAATGACTTTTTATTTTCTTGATTTAGATGTTTTGATTTGTGTCTCACAATAAACTTGTTATCCCTTGAAATGAGGATTTCCCCCTTTTTTTAAAAGCCTTCTTAAGGATGCTCTTTAACTAAACATTGACTGACTTATTAATTTAAAATTAATATGTAAGGGCCTGTTGCACCAAACTCCAATCAGACGAAAATCAAAACTAAGTGTGATTTCTCCCTTTCAAATCAAACAATTGATTGCATATACGTAAGTCAGCTGATGTGAATCATATTTCCTGTTCAAATTCCATCACATTTTTACCAACTTTCGAGAAATATTTAACCGAGGTCCTTACCAGAACTAAGCAATCAAATTTGATGTTTCAATCAAATATTGATTGGAGGTTGGTGCAACAGGCCCGAAGTCTTTCATTATTCATTAATGAGCAGTGATCCATTCCAAATCGCTTTTAGAGATTTACCAAACGATTTAAATAATTTTTAATACATTTTGAATATCCTTTCAAAAAACGGTTCCTTTGAACATTAAATTGACTTTTTTACCACTAACCATTCGCCTCTTCTGATCCCCATCCTCTTGATGTGTGAAATTAAGTAAAATGTAAATAATTAATTAAATAAAACACACTGTTTCAATTCACTATTATTATTTTAGCTCTGTCAAACGTTTTCGCCTAAAAAGGCATCCTCAGGACAATGACAAATCAAAAAAAAAAAAATGTTTGTCATTGTCCTGAGGATGCCTTTTTAGGCCAAAACTTTTGACAGAGTAAAAATAATAAAAGTGAATTGAAACAGTGTGTTTTATTTAATTGATTATACAATGGACTTTCACTGTGAAAACCACCAAATCCTGAAAAATATTATAATGTAAGTGTAAAAATGAAGTAAGAAAAATGTGGACAACTTCTTTTCCTTCTTCTTAAGATTCTCAAAGATGATGATTTATTTATTTCGCCGTTTTGTGATGAAGTCAATCCAAGGGAGAAATATAAATACATACAACTGTAGATGTACGGGTAATATATATTTTTAATCACCTGCAATATTAGGTTAGAATCACGTTAGAATCATAAAATTGCAGAACTAAAAATGTAACAACATGTGTGAATTACAGTACATTAACCCTGTGAGGATAATTTTGGGATTCCCTTCTTGTAATGGGTTCATTATAACGAGTGCGCCTAGTGTGCCGGAATTAAATTTAAGAATGTGCATGAGTAGGGTGCGAAAGGGTTAACTCCTCGGTTTTGAAATGAGGGTGTGCCATAAACACAATAATATGCATTTTGTATATACGTATAACGTAATCCACACATGAAAATTTTCATCTCATTCTTCTCATCAGTGTTAATGACACGCCCATTGTACTGTAGTGTTTTTGGGTTCGGATAGACTTTAAACCAAAACAAAAAAACTGGTCTTCTTTTTGGATATTTATTTACACTTAATTTATTTGATAATTTTATATTTATTTTTAACACTTGTAGCAACTTAAATTTATTTCACAGTTCAGCACCTCACACTTGTTCTTCGATCAAAGGCGAATATCTATCTGCTCTCCTGCACCCAATTTTGCTCATTATATACCCCAGAGACAGAAGTATCCAGGGACCAATTTGCCAGCACACTCTCGAACGCTCTACCAGCTTCGAGAGTGCAAAGGGATTATTTCATTTCTAGATTTCTTGAGCCTATAATAATTATTGCTACCTACGATGTACACTTATATTAATCTACTATTTATATAACAGTACGTACTGTTACGAATGTATGAGTTGGTGGGGACATGAGCCTGAATACGTTTCTTGCTGGTGTGTGACGTCTCTGGTATAGTGTGGAACAATGATCTAGTATCATCAGTTATTAAAGTATCTCAAACATGAAAGAATCGTCTCTGCGGCACATATAAATACGAGCAAAGATTCTGCGGGGAGACAGAATCACTTTGATCATTGTAACGCGAACACTACTGTAAAAGGGAGTGAAGACTGAACAGTACATTGTAACCTACATTGTGAAATGTAGCCTATATTGAAGAAGAATTGAGAAAAAAATCTCGTGAAATAAATTTAAATCGCAAGTTAATTAAAGAAACCCCAAGTCAAATCATAACAATATGCTAGTATGTGTTCAATACGTACATTATATTCTCACAAAGTTGACGAACCAATGTTGAAGAACTGACTTTACTTTTGTCATTTCCTTGACGCTATAGCCTCGTCATCAGGATACATGCTTATTTTGCGTTGATCAAGGATATCATAATAATATAAGGATAACGTTTTAAATAGAGCTCGCCAGGACCTTTTGTAGGAAGCTCCGTCAACAAATGAACAAACACAGGTAGAAGGTGTGTGGCAGGAAAAATATGACAATACAGCTTTAATTATATTTTTTTTATTGAGAAAAAATATTTTTTGAACTAGGAATTCTTTTGATTTTACTTGGGGTTCTTTTTAATTAATCTGCAATTTATTTTTTAACAATATATACTTGCACAATATTGGTTATACAGCACTGTTCACTCTTCTCGCTCTAGCTTATAAAGACTTCGCGGCACAATGTTGAAAGACACCTGTCTCTCCCATGACCGCCGCCTCTATTTATACGGCTCATACCGTTGGTTCTCGCGTGTTCGAGAATATGCCACATACTTCCATAATGGATTTTTCGAAACACTTCCAGATTTTTTGACACACATAAGCGTGCTTACTGCTTAGGCGCTCGTACCACAAATCCATACTTCGTAACAGTATTCACTTTTAACATATAATTTACAAAATCTAGGATTTGTTTTTACTAGAAAGATTAATTCTATAATTTAAAGTGAGCCAGTTTTGTTTGATTACTCTCAATAACAGTGTAAGCACATGCGTTGTAAATCACGTTTGCGACGTGAAAATTACACACGCGTACCGAGCTGCGCCAAATTAAAATGTACGGACGTATCAATTTTCGTCTATTTCCGGATAGATGAAATATTAAACAGTCAAAGGCGATGGTTTTTGTTTCTCTAGTGTGCTGTTTTTATGAGTGAAATTATTTATTGCTAAATAAGTTCACAGATACTTATGAAAAGTTTACTTTACGGTTTTGTGCATAATTTTTCTTTTATAGAGCTTTTTGTTTACAACTGATTTTAGTTTTTACCTTTCTATGATTCCTTGATTGTTACATTTTTTTTATTCTCGAAACCATAAAACTTAAAAAATAATATAAGACCTATATACCTACATACACTGTCATAATATGTTTCGTCGTAAATTTACTTGTATTTAAAAAATTTACAAGACCTTAAACGACAGAAAACCGAATAATTTTGTATTTTTTAAATAAATTCTACCAGGATATTGTGCAAATTAATTATAACGTGGCAAATAATAAAGAGAGAACACCGTCAAGATATCCAATTTCGTGAATTTTATATTAAAAGATAATTTACGTTGCTCGGGAATGGTAATTTCTTATTTTCGTGCGTTCTCTGTTGTACTAGAATGCGGCGCACACTGTAGCTTGGATTCAAAACAAACCTGGATAATTATGTAGGTATAGTTGAATATACAAGTGAATGGATTTTTTAACGAACTTTAAATATTTAATGAAAAATTATACAATATTCTAAGCAATCTATCGCCGTTTACGTATTTTTTTATTCAAATTATAAGAAATCTTTGAATCGTTATGCCTCTAAAAATAGAAAAAATGTGCTGATGGTAAATTCAACCCTAAGACGAAATCTTTGTTGCCAGCTGATATCAAAAATTTTAACGTGGATGTGATACCCAAATTAGATCTACTATAGCATTGATGTTTTCCCTTATATGATTCGACGGGAGAAAACAGGCTTCGAGGACAGGGCTTTTACTTCGACTGGTCTATCCCAGGGGTCGGCAACCTTTTGAGTCGCAAGAGCCAAAAATTACAATTTACTAATTTCAAAGTGTGTAAAGGGCCACACATGTTTTCTTGCCAACAATAAATAGCGTCGACGGGGGGGGGGGTGAAAAATGGCTGAGAGATAGAATCGGTGCCTTATCCTTATTAATCGATTCAGAACGATTTTTGTGTTTTTCGATCAGAAATGTTTTTTCTTTAATTTTAATATTTGCTTATGGAACTAAAGAGCCGCAACTTTACCTACACCCAAAAAGCCGCATATGGCTCGCGAGCCTCAGGTTGCCGACCCCTGGTCTATCCTGTTGGAAGTTGAGAACCAAAACAAATGTTGTAAGCTTCAGAACACAGATTAATCGTCCTCCAGTGCTTGTTTGGCTTATCTACCATTTGATTTAAAGAGGGTTTTTCAATAAAAAAAATCATAGGATTCACATTCTACACAATCTGTCCCAAGAAAAAAATGTAAAGTACCGCCATGTGAGAGTTATTTTATATATTTTTTAAATAAATTTTCAGTTATCATACGACACATTGGTTCAGTACAGATGCAAACATTGCTTATGTGAAATTACCTCTAATGGACATAAGACAAACAAGCACTAAAGGGACGTTATGTTGACGAGAGACATTTGTTTAATGGAAGCTTCAATATTTACTCCGCATGTGGTGAACTAGTGCCAGAAAACGCTTCTTTAAAAAATGTAATTGGTATTTTATTACTATTAAATGTATTCACTACTCGGTAAGTTTCATTAAACATGTGAAATCAGTTTTTCCTCAGGTAAAACAGGCAGTTTTTTGCAAGAAAATGACTTTTTTTATAGTTTCAGCAAGATCAAATTCGTCTAACATTTCCACTGAAAAAATAGTTGAAATCGGTGTAGCTGTTTACAAGCACATAGATAACATAGATATATACATACCTACATACAAACATACGTTAAATTTTATTCATTAAAAGAAGATGATTAATTGAGATAAAATTAACATGAACTCAAAAATATTAGCTCATTGTTTCCTAGGAAATGTACATGTTTATTTTTATTATATATATTTTTTCGATACAATTAAACTAAGAAAACATGATTGCTTTATACGAGTAGTTGTACAAGTTAAGTTAATGGCCGATAACCTAGTTTCTACGTGGACTCATATAAGGTAAGACGTGTTGGAGGGGCGTAACAGGAAGTGGGAAGGGTGCGGGGTAGGTTTCTCTTCTTTATATTAATTTTCCAAGCAAAATTAATATCAATTTTCCGAGCCCACCATGAACAAGGAAAACCAAAGCATGACGCTGTTATCATTATTTAATTTTTAGTACAGTTTGATTTATGATTTTTTCATTTATTCCCTTAGGGAAACTTATTAAATTTTATGTGAAAATAAATTACTTCCCACATTTTACATTAACGTATTATGATCGCATCACAATAATGTATAAAAATAAAATAAAATAATTTAACAACAATTTTAAGGGTATTTCTGTTAACTCAGTAAAAATCTATTGTTTGTTTACCTATTAAATTTGTAGAAACAAAAATACAAATATTGTTGGCTTTTCTTGAAAGTAATAGAAGGAGAACTTTTAAGTTTTTAACTTCGAATGCCACTTCTATAAAGGTCAAATTACTGTTGTAAATTAAACAACAGTCTAAAAGTCTATTCCAAAATTTTGATTTTAATGTAATAAAATTTGAAACTGGTGTACCAAATTTTCCCAAGCGTTAAAAGAATACATTTTTAAGGTTCACACCCCTCAAATTGAGATTGTTGAACCCCGCGCACGCTTGTAATCAATACCCTATTTTCGCACAATATAATTTATTTTCAAATTGCTTCAGCGAGCAGCAAAACAAAAAAGAAAATAATTTCCTTTCTCTAAGCTGGAAGCTATAAAACATCGGTTTCGGGTGATTTGCACAAAAGAGAACAGGGAAACAACTAATTGATTGTATAGGTGGGTTAAATGTATCGTTAGGAATCTTGTAATACGGGGGAGTAATTTAAATTGTTTTGCTTTTTGCGTGTTTGTGATGGGGCGGACTGAGATAGTGGATACGCTGATAATTAAAGCCCCCCTTTTCTTTAATTATCCTAACGAATGGCCGCCTCAGACAGCCGCTGAAGGAAACCGGGGAACTTTAATCAATTTATTTTTTGCTCACTGAAATACCGACTCTATAGATTAGTCGCTAAATTGGGAAAACTCTACGATACATACGCTCATTTGTATCTGATTTACATAAAAAAAACCGTGATTTCCAACATTCTAGAGGATCTTAAATTAAAAAAAAAACCTAGGTATCTTATCCATTTTCTCACTTCAATCGATCTGTGCAAAAATTCAAGAAGTATACATTTTTGCTTAGCATCTTGTACGTGTCTGGTTGTGGAAATGCATGTAGTGTGAATCTCCGCAATGTAACATATCTTTGCAACTTAGATTAGATTAGATAAATAAAAACAAAGTGATTTAATAATTATTCAAATTCGACGGATATCCGAGTGTATTTTAATTTGAAGAAAATTATCTTTAAGAAATTCCACGGCTTAAATATTTTCTATAATTAATAGAAGTATCAATGGTTTTTTGAGTGTTTTTTTTAATAATTGTAATTTGCTAGTGCCATCTTTGACTGACAAAATTCTGTAAGCTAGCAAAATTTCCCTGATTATCGGGAGCATACTATGGATTTCGTCACTTAGTCAATGAGTATTTTAAATGGTGGGACCTCATTTTCTGAATGTGATTTGTCACACAATTAATATCTGATCTATTTTGTATTCTTCCTTTATGCTCTCTCACAGATTTCTCACCTTCAGTACTCGCATTATGACGTCACACTGATGAGGTGTAATGGTGTGACTTACACCTTTGTCCGGAGCCGTGAGGGATGATTGCCCTGTGTGCACTATAGTGTGCGCGATGGCTTATCGCGATGGCGTAACTTTGTCGTACGCAAGTTTCACGTGGGAGATACATTGCATGCGGGCATCTTGTGCAGACTCACACAGCGTAGGAGTGGGGCTACGTATGTGGCCAATATACGAGCTCCAGCAGAGGCGCTACGAATAGTTCAGATGAATTTGTGGTATTTGATAATAGCATGATTATTTCTCCGTAACTGTCAAAAAAAAATCAAACACTGGTTGGATAGAATTGATTACTTGTAATTTGAACTTATCATACTTATCATATATTCCTTGACTTATAGGTTGGTATGAAGTTGACCACCCATACTGTAAAAAATGCTTCACTTTGCCAATGTCACCCCTGTTTCAGGGAATGTCGGCAAGGGCTGCAGGGCTTATGTTCATTTGAGGTTTGGATTTTATTTGTAAGTACACAATCAGCATTTGTAAGCGCGAACTACACGTGTTTGTTTGTGGGCATACATCTGAGAGCTTTGAATGAATATATCCTTGCAACTTAGATTATAGATAGATACGGCAAATATATACCTACTCCGTCTTTTATCTCTTTCATAATTGGCAAAGATAGATTATATGTATTCCACACAAACAGACACGTATAAGTTCGCGCTAAAACATGCCGCACGTGAGCCCACAACATGAAACCCAATTTCAAATGAACATAAGCTCTGCTACTCTTGCTGACCTTCCCTGAAACAGGGGTTTGGGGAAACATTGGCAAAGTGAACCATTTTGTACAGTATGGGTGGTTAGCCTAATACGTGCCTAATACCAACCTATGTATATGTAAGTCAAGGAACTCAACAATTATACTATAAGAGAGAATGTGAATGCAACTAGTTGCAACGAGTTTCTTGTAATATAAGTATTCATTTAACTCTCAAAAGTCAATAAAAACTATTTTGCATATTGCGCAATAACTTGACTAAGATTCAAAATTTACACCGTTATACCAAGTAATTTTAATAATTACAAATTCAAAATACCATTATGACATGTGACCTCACCCAAAATGTATAAAAACGATTTCCGATCATGAAGCATTTTTGTTTAAGGGCTGCCAGTGACAGTTCGCTCCCCCAGTTCATGTTTATCGTATACGCCAATCTTGTCAAATATGACTTTTTCATGCAGTTGTCTTAAGAATCAAATTCTACACAATCTGAGCTAAGAAAAACCGTAAAACTCGATAATGTGAGAGTTGTTTTACATATTATTTAAATAATTTTCTTGTTTTCATAAAACTTATTGGTCCAGTGCACATGCAAACATTGCTCATGTAAAATTGTCTCAATGGCGTATACGATAAACAAGAACTAAGGCAGCGAGTTGTCCTAAATGCAGTTGAACTAAAGTGCCTTCTGAATCTACCTGCATATTATCGTATATAACTCACTGTCCTTACTTTAATTCGGCCAAGTGACGTCATTTTTTCCGCTATTTTAAAGGTTCCGATTGCTTTCTTCATCACGCTCTGTTTTCAAATTGTTTTGGCCGGAAACTCTGTCATAGTTCCTATCAAGTATTGTGTCAAGTTTTAATAAATGCAGCAAGTCAACATTTGTCCCTTACTTTATTTGTTACTGTAACCGTAACTCTGTCACCATTCCGCTAGAAGTGGCCAGAGCCCCTTCAGAGCTGCCTCCATTTCTTGCAGATCTGCCTCCATTTCTTACTCAAAATACTCAAAATTAGTTTAAGAATATTTACTATCTGAGATATGTATTGTGAACATCTTGAGATGTTCTCTTCTAGTCTAGGACCTAGGTAAACATTTTGTTCTGGGAAATGAAAAAAGAAGTTTTCCATTTTCAGATGTAGATATCTGCCTCCATTTCTTACTCAAAATAATCAAAATTAGTTTAAGAATATTTACTATCTGAGATATGTAGTGTGAACATCTTGAGATGCTCTCTTCTAGTCTAGGTAAACATTTTGTTCTGGGAAAGGAAAAAATAAGTTTTCCATTTTCAGATGTAGAGTTTTGATAAACACAGGTATATTCTACACATATTCTAATACACAAAACTGGTTTATCAACATTAATTATCTGAGATATTTGGACCATCTTGAGATGTTCTCCCATTCCCTAGGCAGCGGAGTGTGTCCACATTCCGGGCATACTGCATTACCTTTGTGTTCTGGGACTGGCATTCCTGAGCCCGCTGATACCCTCCACCATGTAATATGTATGTAGGCAAACTTACGAGGCCAGCCCAGTCAGATCCTGACATATCTCTCACCGCATAGGGGCCGGGATATTAAATAATAAAATGAGTTATGTGTAGAGTAACTAGGAGAGAGGATTACACGTTTATACCGGAAAATAAGTCAATCGTTTGTCATGTTCGTTTGCGTAATGTAGTCGGCACAACGTCACTCGGCCATGTTGCTAAGAAAAAATCTAGATCTGTATTGTTATTGTATGCGTAGGACCCTCACCACATAAATCTGCAAAAAACAAACTTTTGAAATAAAGACACTCGAAAAGGTTTGAGCTGAAATGTCATTTTGGAAAGAGAATGAAAATATTGTTTTTAGGAAATCGCAAATTCTTATTTAAATATATTATTTATTTTTAAAAATTCAATTGGAAAAAAAGTTTTAATTCACTTTTAATTTTATATTTCGCTCAAACGTTTTTGCCTAATAAGGTATTTTCAGGAGCATAATTATTACAAATATTCTTATGAAATAATTTTCAAAGCAATTTTTTTTCAAAACAAAATTCATAGACAAAGTTATTATTTATTTGTTTATGTATATAAAACACGTCAATTTTAAACCAAAAAATATTGAAGCATTTTTTTTATAATTAATACAATTTATAAAGAAAATTTCATACACATTGACGAAGTATTATGATTATTATTTTACTTTTTACTGAATTTAAAATTATAAAAATATTTTCCGTTTATGTGCGAAGATAAATTTCCCTTTTTATATAAAAAACGCATAAGGAGAAAAAAGTACACATAAAAACATCATTGGGAATTGTTGAATACGAAAATCTCAAAACCGATTACAATAATTGAACTGACGTCTACTGAGCCTTGTTTGTTTTTTTTTCTATTCACCGACGATCAAGATCCTTTAAATTGGTAACTCTATGTTTTTTTGGATAAAATGAATGTTAAAATAGAGAACGGAATAAAAGTATACAACTTTACCTATCCAGAGTTTCCACCAGTTTTATTCAGTTAATCCTAATTGTAATTAAAATGTGTGATTCAATTTACTTTTCCAAAGTCACGTGCCACCAAATCACTGGGAAGATAAGCACCGCGCAGCCTGGTAAAAGGGTCTACGCCAAATATAACCCAGAAGGCTAAGCGCGTAGACCCAGCGACATTCCCCACGACAGCTACGACAGACGGCGTAGCACAGTTCAAATAATTTATATCTGTAATATAATGTCACGCAACATTTTTTTCAAATGAAAGAATCTGTTTGAAAGTTGTGAAAGTGCCTTTATCTTGACAACTTAAAAGAATTAACAAAAATTTAGTACAAGTTTTACTTAATGATGATGCTTTATTGACTTTGTACAAAATTAAAATTGATTGCAAAAGAGTTATTTATTCATAGTTTTGTTTTTACAAGCACATTTTTGCGTTTATTTCCATCAACAAACCACATGATTAAAATTGCACTTCCTTTTATTGACAAGAAACCTCACTTATTTTCCGATTCTTCGTATTGTATTTGCTACTCGGGCAGTCGGAATGGCATTTGAGTATTTTTATTTGATGACGTCAGAGCTGTATGTTTTTATTGTGCCGGGTAATTAACATCTACGTAGCGTTTTCTCTAATAGCCCGTTCACACGAGGTTAGTGGCGAGGCGTGGCGTAATGTGCCAGTTAACTTCAACTATTTGTAAACGTGGGTACGTATGAAATTGTCGTGCCGAGGAGAGTACTGAACCCTGAACGTTCATGTAGTCGTTATCACTGTGTTCATTTCCTTGAACCATTTTTGTTTTCATTTAGGCATTCCTTACTCCTTTGTTATTAATTTGAAGTATTTTTGACTAAAGAATGCTGTTTTGTGTATTTACATACGGGGGTATGTAAATACACAAAACAGCATTCTTTAGTCAAAAATACTTTTAAGGATTTGCTCGTATGTTAACATTATTTAATAAGACTATTATTGTTAATATTCACACAACATACATACCAGATTTGAACCAATGCAGTAAAAACATTCTAAGATTTGTTTAAACACTTTTTCAACGACCGTCTTCCTGCTGTTCCTTGACTTAAAGGTTGATGTGCGGCTGACCACCCATACTGTAGAAAATGGTTCACTTTGCCAATGTCCCCCCTGTTTCAGGAAAGTTTGGCAGAAGTTGCGGGGGGCACGCCTATTTAAGATTTGGTTTTTATGTTGTGGGTTCACATACGGCATGCTCAAGCGCGAAATTTTACGTGTCTGCTTGTGTGAATGCATGTAATGTCAATCCCCAATGTTACATATCTTTGCAATTTAGGTTAAATTAGATTAGATTAGAACATACACGTGTCTAAGAGTTTTAGGCTTACACGGCCGGCTGATGATGCTGGAGTGATGCTTTCCGGGATCTGTTGCCGTGGTCTGTGGGAGCTGGAGCTTCCAGACGTTTCGCCCATTTCTACGATGGGCTTCTTCAGCGTGAAATATGATGATGATGTTCACAGTTCTCATCAAGATCATATTCATCATCATATTTCACGCTGAAGAAGTCCATCGTAGAAATGGGCGAAACGTCCGGAAGCTCCAGCTCCCACAGACCACGGCAACAGATCCCGGAAAGCATCACTCCAGCTTATACATGTCTTTTTTTTTCTTTTTTTTTTAAGGAATCCTGTGCGGGAGGCTCCCCAATTCTTGAGAGTCTTGGGGGTCTATGTCACGGTCTATGCCGAAGGGTGTCTGTTTGTGGGCATTCATTTAATATGAGTTTTGAATGTTATTACACATTTACAACTTAGATTATTGATTATTACATTAAAGATGTATGAACGCGAGCTTAGTCTGCTTGTAAAAAAAAAGTTTAATGTGAATTTGAAATGTTGATCTATTTTTGCAATAGATTTTATAAATATTCACAAAAAGTAAACCTTCTTTGTATTCATATACAATTCCCATACATTGTCTTTCAATTTACGTTTGGAAATGATCGAATCGCCCGCATGCACCGAGTTTTATAGATATCTGTACGTTTTGAAATGGCTTTCTTGAAACAAGAATCTCTCCCCTTGTACTTCTCTGTTACATCCGAACAAAAAGTGAAACACTCTAGCGGTCTCGGGCTGCATGTGGTCGAGCGACGACGTGTCGCCGAGAAAAGTCGAACGACAGAGTCACGATTCAAGTCCGGGGCGCTTTTATTTCAGAAATAAAACTCGACCAACAAACCCCGCCATACAACTTTGTGGTTGGTAGATTTTTTTATGTTTCAACCATTTTTGTTTTCAACATTGAATTGTACAGCAGTTTAGCCTTTTGAGTTAAAAACAAGCAAATGTTTGGTTTTGTTAAGTCACTGAAACGATGAAAACTGTGTTTTACGAAAAAGAGAATTGCATGAAAACTTTGACTTGAAAACATGCTGTACAGCTTTGTGTTTCGATTGAAAAAATATGTAACTGTGTTTCAATAGCCATGCTTTTATTAACTTTTGTAAGAATGTTTAACTCAAAAAATATAAATGACATTAACCACCCGCTCCCCCAGTTCTTGTTTACCGTATACGTCAATCTTGTCAAATATGACTTTTTTATGCAGTTGTCTTATGAATCAAATTCTACTCAATCTGAGCTAAGAAAAATCGTAAAACTCGATAATGTGAGAGTTTTTTTAAATATTTTTTAAATACATTTCTTGTTTTTATAAGACACATTGGTCCAGTACACATGCAAACATTGCTCATGTAAAATTTTCTCAATGGCGTATACGGTAAACAAGAACTAATTCCTCTCCAGTGACAATCTCTAGAGCAGAAATCAATTCATCCAGAAATGTGAATTTACTAGGATTCTTCCTCGATAGCTTCTTATGCCTAAAAAAACAAATTAGCAGCACTTTCAGCTTGGGCTTCAATGGTCTCAGAGAGCTTTAGTTAGTGAAGAACTACTACCACTGGATGGATGCCATGAAAGCTCTGGTAAACGCCTTCGTTATATCAAAAGTGGACTACTGCAACGGCATATACGCGGCTCAACCAAAATGATTGCAATCCGTTTTGAATGCTAGTGGTCGTCTCGTCTATGGTCAGAGCAAGTACTGACACATTACAGTACTCCTGCAGCAGCTCCGTTGATTAAGGATCCCAGAAAGGATTAAATTTAAGCTGATCTTCACTGTTAATAAGACACTACTTGGAATGGCGCCAGAGTACCTTTAGTAACTGATAATTCGGAAGAGTCTGAGCGAAATGAAGCTCACGTTAATAGTCAAAATTATCTTCAAAAGGGATTTTCAACTTGTTTATTATTTGCATAAGTTAGTTTTATCCCACTGCATTTTCCGCACGACAATAGCGCCGATGATATAAAAATAAATTTTATTAAAAAAATTACATAAAGCCTTTTAGGGGGAAAATCTTCAGTCTTTTACATGTTATAATATGTACTTACTTCTTATACTTGTACGCATACGACTACAAGCTTGAAGAGCAAAAATCAGCGACTTGAGTTGAGAGTTCGGAGTGCAATAACATAGCTGAGCTTTTTCTAAGCAGAAAGGTCGAGAACGCGGACCAGCCACTTAAACATAAAACCTCGTCATGGAATATTCATAAACCAATGAATAATGAATTTGGAGGGACTTTGAATAAGTGACTACACGTTTTACTCCGCCGATAAGTTGACTTAGAGCCGCTCGCTTGTATTATGGCTGTACCGACAAAGCACTGAAGGGGAAATTTTGATTCTATTAAACTTTATATAACTTAAAAATTCTACTCAACACTGTTGTATTCTCACGATCATTATTTTAAATAATTACTAACGTTTTTGTTCATCTTCAGGTAACTATTGTTTTGTTTACCTATGTAACATGGATGTTTAATTTTAGTAAACTGGGATTTCAAGCCGTTTTTCTTGAAGTTGCACTGCAGTCAAAAAAAAATTATACCAACGAAAATATATATTTGTTAGAAACAAAATTCAATATAAACACGGATTTTTTTCAGAAGATATTAATGTATTTCAACTAATATTACTAACGTTTTCGATCATGTCGATCATCTTCAGGCAAGAATCGGCAAAACAATGAAAAGATAATTGTGAAATAAAATGAAATATTGCCACTAAAGAGTATAAATATAAAATTAACTCGTTAAGTAGAATCATTCACTATTCGATATTGTTGTAATAAAAGAAAGGTGTAGGATTTAAAGCCGCAAAAACGATCTTTATAATCCTTTTTTTTTTAATAGGTACACATCTGTTTTGAACACTAACAAATTTGTATACCTGTACATAACATGTATTTTCTCCCATGTCACGCCGATAAGTACCTGCCAATTTCAAACTATTAAACAAAACTAAATACGGTGTTTGATATATTAGTTGTAGGTAAAGAACCAAAGACGGCAATCTAGATATTTTTATGAAAATAAGATATACTTATGTAACTTATTAGAAAATGATTTCCTGTTGTATTTTCTTACATTTATCTCTTTTTCGAAAACAATCCTAGGTTTCCGTTTTTGGTTTCATCTGGTTCATTGGTGGTGAACGATCTTGTACTTTCAGTTGTAATCCCTTCTGTTCCACGAGCTATTGATTTTTTGAGCCGCACCACGTATTAACAGTACCCCTTCCTCCTCGCAGTTTAATTCCCTTTGGGAAAGATTCAAAGCTCTAAGTAACGAAGCGGGCCGGCGGCGCTAATAGTCGACTTGTTTGTATTTTGTAGAAATTATAAACAAAGTATTTTAAATGATGGAAAGTCTGTTGATCCCAAACTGTTGCCAACTAATTAAAACTTTAAGTCGAGATTTCGAAAGGAGGAGTCGTTTTTCACAATTAAATAATGGTTTACAGGGTCACAACTAAAATTTTACGACCTGAAGTGTTTCAAGTAGTAAATATTAAAGTTTTTTTTCAAAATTCATGTGAATGTCATATTTAAACATTCTTCATATCTTCATAGAACAAGTATGTAGGCGCTATGGCACAACGGGTCAAGGCGAAAATTTCTACTAGCATATTGGCAAGACCAAAATAGTTTGTAAACTAAGCTTGTAAACACCTCTGCGGCACTACATCAAGTGTCATAGACCTTTTGAAAGAGAGTCTCTGAAATTTAAGGAGTCTCCCGCACAGGGTTGAACAAAAAACTTAATAAATCAATTTTTTTTACCATTGAGACAACATAATATACTGCACAAATACATAAATAAGTAAAAATACAAAAAGGGGAAAAATATTTCACGCTGACTGACAGAATCATATATATGTGTCTCACTCCCGATTTCCCATGCAGTCTTTCTTGAAGTTAGTAGCTCATTGTCAAGTATTTTTCTAAGATATGTAGCGCTATGAAAGGTGTTTACTTGTATAGCCCTATACTTGAAATCACCGTCTTTAGTTACAATATGTTATAATTATATGCATTTTACAAAAATATACAACGCAACGTCCTGTATGAATACTTCGGTAGAATCAAATGAAGTAGGTCAAGTATTGTACCCCGAGTGTAAAACATTTACAGAAACTCTCCTTGGTCGTGTAAAAAGAAATGTATCAATGATGCAACAGCACCCCTAGTGAGTGATTTAGTTTACATCCATTTTTTTATTCATGCGATCGAGGAAAATTAATTTAAATGTTTTATTTTATGTGTACAGTATTCTGAATACAAAGCATTGCGTTAAAAACATCACGTTAACGTAAAAAATATGAAAAAATACAACAGCACTTCCCGTGAGGGTTTTAGTTTCATAAAAAAATATGTTTACAGGATGAGGAACATTTTGTCAATGTTTTTTTACTTGAGCTACTGATAGATGTGTGTAGATGATAAGGTGATGATGACGATTGATATAAAACATACCGAATACATTCATAAATTAAAAAAAAAAGATTGATTTTTCCTACGTAGGACTCGGCAGTTGAACCAAAGATTGTGTATAATTAAATTAAAAACTGTTAATCATTCTCAATTAAGTTTGATTTGTTTTGCGAAGCGTAATAAAATATGATTGGTTAAAGTTGAAGAGTTGAGTGTTATTGTATTAAAGCGAACGGCGCGGGGTCTCTTGATTAGATTCCACTAAAGTGGTTTGAGGAATTAATGGAAAATTGGTTTTAATTGGCGCTTGTTAATATTGGAAAAACACTTAATTATTTTAACGAGGAAAAAAGATAATTGTGATGCGAGTGATTTTCAGAAAATTGTGTTTTGAAAAGCTGCTCGCTTTTTCAGAGGAGCTTTTAGAAGTATAATATGCAATGATAGTACGAACATGTAGACATGAATCCAAATTTAACCTAAAAAAAAATCAAAGTTTCAGATGTATATACTATGTTGAATGTTCACAAGCAGTTCGTGCTTACATGGATGCACGTGTTCTAACAAAAAAAAACGCAAACGTAACGCAAAAAACGCAACCAAGCTACTTATATAGTGTAACTTCTTGCCGCGTTATCCCCGAAGGGGTCGCATGTGGCGAGTTGAACCTATTTATTTTTATAGGTAAGGGGGCCGGCCTTACGCCAACCACTTCAGTTGAAGTGAAGGTTTCCCAGCTCCCGAGAGTGTTGGTCCTCATTTCTTGTGAAGGCTGAGTAAACCTTGCCGGTATTTTATTTTGGGGTGTGGAATAAACACCGAAACGGGACACCCTCGGTGGGATTTGAGCCCGAGCTTTCGGCACGGAATGCAAGCATTCTACCACCTGAGCTATCGACCGGACTAAAACAAACGTAAAATGGACATGAACGCTGCAACTCTAGTCGCAAATCCATGAAAAAAGGGTTAGATTGGCAGCAGTGAGCATTTTTATCAAGTATAGCTGGTCTAGCTCATACCAACCAATCGGTTAAGGAACTTATAGTTTATTGATATCCAATTTCTTTCACGTACCTTCTTAAAAAAGGAATCGCTCCTATTTCCAATTTCGGTTTCCCTAAAAATTGAAAACCTCTTTCCTTTAAACAAGCAGCTATTTTAAGTGTCTTAAAAATATGATGGCTTCATTCTTGTAAGCAAAATGCAGACTGAAAAAATGGACTTGAAACATTTTTAACACGGTCTTTTTTTGTTCGTACAAACGTTAAAAAAGTACATTCTAACCTAACCTAGACCGGTCCGTAGCTCAGTGGTAACACTGCAGACTCTGAATGGGAAGGTTGTGGGCTCGATTCCCGGCGGAGCACAAAAAATATACCAGTTATATTTTCAAATTTGCTCTACGCTGGGTTGAAAAATTCATAAAACCTTTACCAATGACCGGTCACCAAAGGTCCATCCAGCCTTACAGCAACTGGGTCTTGCTTGAGAATTGGCGCTTTGTAGCGACGACGATCAAGCTCGTAAAAAGGTCGATAGCTCAATTGGTAGAATGCTTGCATTCCATGCCGAGAGCAAGGGTTCGATCTCAAAGGCTTACTCAGCCTTCACAAGAAATGAGAACCAGCCCCCCGGGAGCTGGGAAACCCCCACTTCAACTGAAAGTGGTTGGTGTGAGGCCGGCCCCCTTACCTGTAAAAATAAATAGGTCCCGAAGCGCCACATGTGACCCCTTCGGGGATAGCGCAGGCAAGAAGTTACACTATATGTGTAGCTTAGTTGCGTTAGTTGCGTTTTCTAACGAAGTTCCTTAAATACTAATGAAAACATTTTAGTAAGCCGTTGCTCTAGCAACATGTCCGTATGATGTCACAATTTTTTGTCAAATATGTGTACTCTATTGTTACCTTAAGTGTTCTTTAGTTATTACATGATTTTAAATCATTCAAGAAATATTAACATATCTACTCTAATCTAATCTAAGTTGCAAGGATATATTCATTCAAAGCTCTCAGATGTATGCCCACAAACAAACACGTGTAGTTCGCGCTTACAAATGCTGATTGTGTACTTACAAATAAAATCCAAACCTCAAATGAACATAAGCCCTGCAACTCTTGCCGACATTCCCTGAAACAGGGGTGACATTGGCAAAGTGAACCATTTTTTACAGTATGGGTGGTCAGCCTCATACCAACCTATAAGTCAAGGAATACGAGTAATAAATAACATTTAAGTATAAAAAAGAAAAAACAACAACAAAACCTTAAAAATAAATCTATACAAAAAAGTAAAAAAATTCTTATGCAAAAAATGTAGCAAACTAATAAACTAACATTACAAATCAGCATTGCAGATTAGCCGCCACTTCTTCCTGTCCTTGCATACTTCTTATAACCTTTTTCATACAAGCTCTTCTTTTATTATGACTCTGGATATCCCATTCACTCGCTATTTCGAAAATTTGGTCCATCCATACCTTTCTCGGTCTTCCTCTTCCACGACATCCATCAATTCTTGCAGCATACACTTTCTTCGTCAGTCTTTCCTCATATACCTAAGCATATTTGATAAATAGTCTCATTTTTTATCGTAAAAAATATTCACCTTTTAAGAAAATGGCAGGAAGGAAACAACGATATTTTTATGATTTCACATTTTATAGCTGGGAGAGTAATGCATTAAAAATCTTTCATAAAATATCAGGAAAAAATAAAAATCCTTTTATCCATATTTGAGTGGTTCAAAGCAAAAAACCGTTTTTCTTCTTTTCCGATCCTATTTAAATATTAACCGGACGTCTTTGATCCTGTGGCGGGAAATGGATTTGGACTTTGTATGACAAGAGTGAATAACACAATGGAACAGTGATTCGTAACCATTACATTTGAAATGTATAATAATATCGATAGAAAAAGTCAGATTCAAGTATAGTTTGAAATATTTTTTCTTATTCTATTTTCTAACAAGTAACGTTGAATTATTGCGTTGAGCAAAAACATTTTTTTTTTTTTGACAACAATCCAATAAGTGTTATTTTTTTATACTTTTCTCAACTCTAATGTTTTTTTTATATTGCTTAAAAATGAAATGTTCATTAAAGTACTAACATTTTAATATTTAAAACAAGATTTCATAAAACGCATTAAGGTCGTCAAGTGAAAAAAATGACCTCATATTGCTCGAAAGATATACACGAAACAACAATGTAAAAGCCTTCAATAACTCTAGAATAGCCATATCACGTCATGTTGAATTATTTATCTTATGTAGTGGACGATTTTATTATGAAGCACAACGTTAACTTTGATGTCCACGTTTTTTCGGGGCATTTTTTAAGTTGATAAGTGAAAGAGACGTACAACTTCTCTAATATGTAAACAACTACTATGAGAATACCGTCTACATATAATCGACTCTGAACCGTTAGTCATTGTTATTTTTCCATTTCTGATTCATAACTTAGTTTCTGACTAACAGGTGGATAAAATGGTAAGGCTTTGTGTTCATTTGAGATTTAAATTTTTATATTTCGGTACGTTGGAGCGCGAACTTATACATGTCTGTGGGCGTGCATTTCATATAAAAAATACTTACATATCAATGCAATTTAGATATAATAATAAATTTATGATAAAATAAGAAGGCCAGCGATATTAAGATGTTTCTTTGGATATCCGGGTTCGCGGGCTCCCATTGCACCGTTTCTTGGTCTCAATGTATGTAGACTATGCCCAAATAGCACGAAAAAAGAATGCTCCTCATCAAAAAGCAACCATGGAAATTATTTAAACATGAAAAAACAAAATGTTTAGCGTCACAATATCAGGAGTCAGTTTGACCTCGTGCGGGTATAACTGCCCCCTACGGCTACGGTCCGTAGCGCTCGTAGAACCAAATTGATTCGCTGTCTTTGTCGTGTGCTACGCCAGATATTATACAGCACAAGTAGGATCTACGCCGCTAACAACAGCCTCACTCAATTTCCGGCGAGCCGTGATGAATTTATGCGAGTGATCATTCATATTCGCTTTGATTTCATTTCATCTTATTTGATTTGATATGGTAATGTTTATTTGGATTTGTACTTCGTCTTCGGATACTTTCTACATATATTATTTTACGACAATAATAATGAAAAATTGTATGTTAAAAAAATACTACTTATTTTTTTTATTTTTATTTTTTTTATTGAAATAATATAAACAAGTTACATTTCCCAGGAGTTACATAAACTCATTTGGGACTTGGTACTTATACTCTTACACAATACTTAAAAGTAGCCATACAATAAAATTAAAAAAATATTAATAAAATAACAATTACTGAAGCAAACAAAGACAGAAGAGAATTAGCGTCTCATACCCAAAATAAAACAAAATCATCACACTGGTACAGCATCATTGTAAAAGGGCTCTAAGAAATAAGACTTTATTGCATCATTTTGTTGTTTATTTTTCATATCCCTCTTTATTTTTATCGGAAGTCCATTGTATAGGGACTGTGCAACATTTGAAAGAGACCTCCTTCCAAACTTTGTCGATCTAAAACCTTTAATATGTAGATTTTCTGAGCTTCGAGTATTATAATTATGAAAATCATTATTATAATGGTACTCTAAATTTGTGTGAATTGAGGAATGAAGAATGAAAGAATGAAGAATACATTACTTACATGAATACATAACTACAAGAAGAATGAAACATTTATTTCCGATTCAGGAAAAACGGAAGGACCTTAGAGCTTTTGACTAACAAATGTTAAAATGTAACAATAACAAATATGCAAGAAAAATGTATTTCAAAGACAATAATAATGTTTTAAAAGGAAACCTCTTTAATATCTAATGTTAACTGCATATATAACAACAATGATTAAATATTGGGACAATTTATTCGATGAGCGCTTTTTTATGTGACTTTTTTGTGCTCTGCCGGGAATCTAACTCACCACCTTTCGCTTACGAGTCCATAGCTTTTAACTCCTTACCGACTTTTTAATACACAACTCAAAAAAAATATTGAGCTATACTCAACTTACTCATAAATTAAGATCAACAGGGGGAAAAACACCAGAATTGCATATCCAAAAAAGAACTGATTATTTTTTCTAGGAAATGTTTTAATCTACATTTTTTTTCTTTAAATACAAAATATTTATATTCTTTCTTGAGTCCTTAAAACGCATTTAAAGCTCGCACACACGTCAAGCAGTCAACATTTTTTCATGCCAGTATAGATGTCTTTTACAAGAATATGATTTTTATTTCATTCATTTTGCTTGCAAGTTCCCCCCTTTGAAGGGAACATAATGCTTGTACTTCAGCTGAAATCCTCTCTAAAGGGATTACTCTTTGTGCAAGTAAGCTTCACAACGGAACTAGCTTGTATTGTGCTTACATTTTTATTTTATGTTTTTTATTCATACTGTAAAAAATGGTTCACTTTGCCAATGTCACCCCTGGTTCAGGGAATGTCGGCAAGAGTTGCAGGGCTTATGTTCATTTGAGGTTTGGATTTTATTTGTAAGTACACAATCAGCATTTGTAAGCGCGAACTACACGTGTTTGTTTGTGGGCATACATCTGAGAGCTTTGAATTAATATATCCTTGCAACTTAGATTATAGATTATAGATATAGATTCTCACATTGACATTTCCCTATGCCAGTAAATCAATGTATAAATTGAATTGTATTATATCTCATCTTTAATCAAAGTTCATGTTAAAATTTATAAAAGGTTTCGGCTCCATTCAACTATGAAATCCATTGAATTTTTTAAATCAGTAAAGATGGACGACGACATTATAAATAATCAAATCCCCCCTTTTATACCACTTATTACCTGTTTTTAATCTGAACAAATAGACTAAAATGTTCCTCTCAATAATAATATTCGTTTTGTTTTATAATTGTAGCTTTTTTCTAGTAAGTAATAATATTGATTTGTTTTAGTCTTGATATATTTTTTTCCTAATGTTTTATTTTTCTTGATATATAAACTTGCATAAGAGTTTGTTTCTTAATTTCTCATACTTAATTTCTTAATTTTGATTGTTAGATTTAATCCTGATAAATTTCATGTTCATTCTTTTTCCTTTTGTATTATTGTTCTTTTAATTTACATTATTGTTAATTTACATTTGTTCTTCTAGGCAAATTTCGTACACTTTAATTTAGTTTGATTGTTTAATTCTTGATAATTTTCACTTTGTTATTTTTCCTAATGTATTCATTTGTAAGCATAAAAATTTGGAATGTTTTATCAGCTATTCTGGTTCATTTTGTACATTTCCATACTTCATTTTTCTTTCCATTTCCATTTTCATGTTGTATAATAATTAATAACTTATTAGTTAATAACAGATTTGGGTAGTTTATTTGTCATTCATTTATACAATTTTACTTTTTATATTTTTGTGTAAAACTAAGAATACGCATCGTTTTTGTTACTTCAAATCAAAATTCGAATGAATGTTTTTAAGTACATGGAAATAAATTCGACATTCTTTATATGTGCGCGCATTCGAATCATATTCAAGCGTTTTCGCGCTTATGATGTCCATATTTTTAAGAAGGAGCGGCCTTAGGTACCTATCTTGTATTCATTTATTCTTGCAACTAAAACAAGATTTGATGGGATTTTTTTTTTAATGTTAACGAAGAGTTTCCTTCTACCGCGGCATTCGTGAGTTAAATTGGAAAAGTAAACCTTTTCGAAAACAGGAATTCTGGTAAATTACCTTTTATTAGCCACGCTCGGCTTATTCCTGCAAAATCTTCTGACACAAACTAATCCAGAATGTTTCAAATTAAACTCGACCGCAAAAAAATAAAAATGTAAAACTAACTCCTGCAGAAGTAATCATTACACGAGCGGTTACGCCAGAAGAACCTAGTACAGACAAACTTCCATATTCGTCCAATTCAAGACTCGTACTTTTTTACTTACGTTAAAAAACGTAACTATGATTCACATACGGTGTATCTTAGTCTAGTCGTGTTTTCCATGTTGTGAGGCATGTGGCGAGGTATGTTGCGAGTGGAGTTTTTTTTTTACACGTAAGGTTGCCAGTCTTACCCCAGCCACTTCAGTTTAAGTGAGTTTTCCAGCTCGTGGGGGCTGTTAGTCATTTCTGAAGATGGCTAAGAAAACCTTTTGTAACATAATTTTTTTAATAAAAGAATTTTATTGACGTTTTTACGAAAGCCAATAATTAAAAATAGGGTTAGTGGTAAATTTAAACAAAAACAGACCTAAATATTTCTGCTCTTGAAGATGCCTCATTAGGCGAAAATATTCGAGCATAAACAAAATGAATAAAGTGAATTAAAACAATGTTTTACCATTTATATTTTTAAATATTTATAAAAATGGACTTTCACTGTGTTAACAGATCAACACTAAAAAATATTAGAAACAGACCTAGTTATAAAGGGTTTTAGAAAAACACAAAAATATTTACAACTACTCATATAAAAATTTGTTCACTTTGCTAATGTTACCCCTGTGTGAGAGAAGGTCGGCAAAAGTTGTAGGGTTTATGTTCATTTGAGGTTTGGATTTTATCTGTTAGTACACATTCAGCATTTGTAAGCGCAAACTACACGTGTTTGTTTGTGGGCATGCATTTGATATGAGCTTTAAATGTTAATATATCTTTGCAACTTAGATTATAGATTATATACTTACTGGTTTTGCAGTATTTTAGTCGACACTCCTATATAAACAAATAGTTGGTTGATATTTGTTTATTTTCAGATAAATATTCGAGATGAATAATGGAGTATACAAGCTGTATGGGGAAGAAGTTGGTCCGGTGGAAAGTTTAGGCAGTCTTGTGTTAAATGAATTCGGATAGCGGCTTGTAATAAAAGCTGATGACACCCTGCGGGCCACAGTGTGGGCCGGCCAAGGAAACAACTACTTCAATAGACAGCATTATATTATTCCTTAATAAAACTCTTAAAACATTCACATATTTCCTTCTATAAGGAAAAATGAAGATGTTCGTCCCAGTTGAGCTTAAAAATATTTCAATTCAGAGCATCAACGATATGATGATATGAAACTATCATCATCATCATCATCATCTCAAAAGACAACCTGTGTTGGGTATTGGCGTCCATGATCAACTGTTGCCACCGCTGTCTGTCCAACGCCTTCCTCCTCCTACCGCACGACAGTCTGCCACCACTCCGTCCACGCATCTTGCTCGGAGTGTTCTCATTGATCTACGCTGGAAACATCTACTCTAATCTAATCTAATCTAAGTTGCAATGATATTTTACATTGGGGATTCACATTATATGTATTCTCACAAGCAGACACATACAAGTTTGAGCTTGCACATGCCGTATGTGAACCTACAACATAAAAACTCAAATCTTAAATGGACATACACTCTGCAACTCTTGACATCCTTCCCTAAAACAGGGGTGACATTGGCAAAGTGAACCATTTTTTACAGCATGGGTGGTCAGCTGCATACCAACCTATAAGTCAAAGAATCTTATCGGAATATTTCCAGTATGAACCTATTTGTTTTTACGTCGGTGTTATGGCCGAGGGAGCCAAGCGGGCTGATCTTTCTAGCGTATTTGGAATAGAATAACGTTGGTTCGATCCTGCCTGGGTCATTTGACCATAACTTTGACCCTGATTTAACAGATGTTATTGGGTAATTAACAAATAATTCTTTAAAATAAACAATAATGAATTATTGATTAATGATATTAATCAACAACTGGGTAATCAGCAACTGGGTCTTGCTTGAGTATTGGCGCTTTGTAGCGACGACCAAGCTCGTACACCTCTGCGGCACTACAACAAGTGTCATAGACCCCTAGAATCTTTAGAATCTAGGGAGTCTCCCGCACAGGATTTCTTAAAAAAAAAAAAAAAAATTATGATCGATGCAAATATTCGGTTTCAGCTACCATTCATCATATCGATGAAACGTTATAAAGTGTTCCGTAGTCGAAGATAATTCCTAGGCTTTATTAAATTAAACTTCCATCACGGAAAAAATAATGCATGTTTATTGGAACCGATAATTCAAACTGACAGATATAATATTTATTTTTATATTTTCATTTTTAATAAGAGGCAAATATGAATATGTCTTTTAAATATTTAAATATTTAAAACTGTGTATTTTATTGAAAAACAAAAAAAAATGATAATTTGAGTTCAAACACTTATGTCTAAATCTTTTTTTATTATATTGTAATTCATCAGCTATTTTCTAATTATTTTTTGTTCCTTGACTTATAGGTTGGTAGACGGCTGACCACCCATGCTGTAAAAAAAGGTTCATTTTACCAATCTCACCCCTGTTTCAGGGAAGAACGACCAGAGTTGCAGAGTGCAGAGTGATTTTATGCGGCATGTGCAAGCGCGAGTTTGTAAGTGTTTTCTTGTGAAAATGCATATAATGTGTATCTCCAATGTAAAATATCTTTGCAACAGATTAGATTTGTAGCGATGTAAATACTCCTTGATAGAGGTGCCACAACATTTATATCCTGAAAGTCTTTGAATCAAAAGAGAGTCACGTTATGTTTCAACTACTTTGTCTGCTTCAAGTGACGTATACTCTCCCCTTACTCGGCGTGACCAGCGGGGGGTGGGTGGGGTGCACCTCCTCCCCCTTTCTCCTCATCGATACTAGTGTGGACAATCCCAGCAGTTTGACCAAATTGAATGGTGGCTCTAGTGTTATCCGCACTCGCTCTTTATGGCTTTTCTTTACGCCACCAGCGCGTGTCTTCACCGAAATGTTCACCAAGAACTTGTGCCAAAATGACGCGGTGTATTTTTTTCAAATTTTTTTCTGAGGTGTCTCTATAGATCCGGAGAGCCATTGAATCTCATTTACTTTTGTATGTATACTTAAAAGACAGATAGGTATTCCTTTCACTTCAAATGAAAAAAATATATATGCAAACTGGTTAAAAAGATATTTAGTTACATAAAACATGACTTGGATAAAGGCATTGATATAGTTTTTTTTCGAAGATGAGATAAATGTATAAGAAAAAATTAATTTTGTCATCATTTTCAAGTACCTACATATTTATCTCATTTCATCAAGAATCCTAGATCACCGCTTTTACTTTAATAAGACTCATATTTAGTAATACTCCACCTGCCAAACAAAATTTCTAACATTTTGTTTGTAGAAATAAAAAGTTACCGTGACTTATTCAAGACAAAATAAATTCTGCATTATTAAAACCATAAAGTTATATCTTTCCTTATAAAAAGTAACGCGACATCGGACTTTCCTGAGAGTCTGTCAGCTAATGCAAAAGACAGATTACGATATAGTACTCGGCTAGCATGTTCCTTACAATATAATGCTTGGCATATCGCATGCAATATGGGTCGCAGACAAAGAAATGGCTTACACGGATTTACTTTTGCCGTTTAATCATACGTGAAATGCTGGAGCGTGGTCGGGAATATAACTGAGAATGGGAATTCCAGGATCATTCATACGCTTTCCACCCTCCCACACAAAGTGTATGCCCCACATAGTAGCACATCATAATACCACTCACACTGGCGCCGTGAAAAATATACTAAAAACGTGGAAAAATGATGGAACATTTGAAAATTACTAAGACTAGGAAAACTGTTTAATAACGCATCTGTAGCACAAATACTCAACTATCGCTTAAACGTAGTTAACAAAAAGCGGAAGCTACAACAGCACCTCCAGTGTTATCTTTAATTTTCATCATTGTTTCTTTAGGCGATGGTTAATTACCAACGCAATCTGTTTTACTTGAGTAATGATCGGTCCATTGTCTAGTGGTTAACACTTCTGACTCGTAAATGGAAGGTTAAAAGAAGAGTAAAAAAATATGTGATGAGATGACTAGTGAAATAAGTTTTTTTCAGTTTTTTTTGCTTTTAGTGTATTTTGAAATAGATTGAAAAGAAAATAATGAGAATACATTTTTTGCATCAATAACTTGTACTGATTAGGTACAATTATTTTAATTGCTGAAAATCTTCATAACTGAATATTAAAGGTGAAAAAACAGAGACACGGCTGAACAAACCTACAAGCTTAAAATATCAGGGCTCTACAAAAATCTTAGCTGTAAACAGAGGAAGTTTTTAGTTTAAATAGTACCTACCTACTTGCATATTATGTAGCTGTACAATATACTGCAACGTTTTGAAAGTTTAATTTGTTACGTGTGTGTGTTTTTTTTTAATATGTTCAGAAAGTATTGAAGTGAAAATGAAATGTTGCAATAAGAAAAAGAATTGCTGGTTTGTGTACAAAAAATCAATGTTTGGTTTTTGCCTTCAATTTTGTGTGGCAAGCTTAACATCAAAAAATATATCAATTTCAAAGAGAGAAACAATATTCGGGTAATATATGGTAATTGATATATTTACCTACACGAGTCGTTCTGTGTCTCGTGAAAGATATCAGTATCATTAACTACATTTCGCTTATTATTCTTTGACATGCGATACCTCATGAAATCTTAAATAATACCTACAAATAAACAGTAAATGACCACAGACAATTAGCACATGTTTCATGAACCTTATCTAGTATCATTTTTTCTTCAAAACATTTTTGCAAAACATAATTTCATGTACACTAAAAAAATACATGTTTAATTATCAGATTAGTTAGATATAAATTAAAGTAAACAAAAGAGTAAAGAATAAAAAATATATTATTCATTGAATTGAACGTGTTTTTGCAAACAATGAAGATGGTTTCCGAAGCAATTAAGATCCCTGTTAAATATTATAGGTACATTTTGACTACTGTTGCATTCTGCATGCAATAATGTAATTTGTAAGACTGTGGGAGAGAACCACGTATATGTTAGCGCTACCTACTACTATCCCGGCTTACTCAGGACCGGTTCGTTCCCCAGTAAAGTTATGCAAGTAAGTATCGTTTGTGGACCATTTCACTTATCAGCTTCTACAGACGCTTCCGTGAAGTAGCAAGAGTTGGAAGTCCGAAATTATTCATGGACTTCGCTACCGCCGAGCAGTATTACTAAATACCAGAGATTTTTACATAAATTGATTACTGTTTTGTTGATATTCAGTGTGGAGATGAACAGCTTATTAATGAGAATGACGTAGAATTTCATTTGAAGTTAAATGAAATTGAATTTAGATAATGAGGTCCGCACGTGAATTGTCATAAACAATATTGTACCATTAACTGGCTGGGTTGCTACGGAAAAGGCATAGGGATATTTTGTTATCGGTTGCTAATGACGGAAGTCCTATACAAAACTGACGTTTGCTTGCATTGAATGATATTTGCAAATTTGCCGGAATATTTTACGTTATTGTAATTACATTATTGTAACTACACGTGTTTGTTTGTGGGCATACATCTGAGTGCTTTGAATGAATATATCCTTGCAACTTAGATTATAGATTATTATTATAGATTGTCATGAAAATTCAGTCTGTAAGCTGAACAAACAACATTCGTATGGAAATCGTAGCTGAATTTCTTTGTTCAATTTCAAGTTAAATGAACGGAGAGTAGATTGATCTGGCTTTAAGTGCATAAAAAAAATATATATTTTTAAGTCCATTTTTTATTTTATATGCCAAAAATAAAACGAAAGGTGATAAAACGTACCTTCAATAAAAATTATAAGAAAAGGAAAATATGGTATAATATCAACGCAAAGTGCACTTAAAACGGAAAAAGTATGAAGAGAAGGTCTCTTTGGACACTGCGAGGTTATCTTAGCGGCGTTATTGCTACTCAAAACTTCTGAAACACAAGTCTTAGGGCAAACAATGAAGTAGCAGGTTCTTATCTTTTTTATTTATACTGGCGGCTGGAGTGCAGCGCAGTTTTTATTCGACATAACTCTTTTTATTGCCGAGAAGAAGGATCTTTTATTCCTGACCTGCCCGATTGTCAGATTTATGCGCGACGGATAGTAAAGCGTATAATGCTAGGAGTGAAAAATATTGCTCGCACTTGTCACTTGTCAGATTAACAGAAGAAAATTAAAGTTTTGCAGAGTAGAAAGGAATCATTATAAAATGAACTGCGTATAGCATTTTCAAGATATATATCATTTAAGATTTATATTAAATGCATTCCCACAAGCAGATATGTATAATTTCGCGCTAACACATGCCGCATGTGGACCTACAATATAAAAACCCAATCTCAAATGAACATAAGTCTTGCAACTCTTGCCGTCCTTCCCTGAAACAGGGGTGACATTGGCAAAGTGAACCATTTTTTACAGTATGGGTGGTCAGCCGCATAACAACCTATAAGTCAAGGAACATGAGATGATTATTGAAAACCAGATATTGATGTTTTTAAGAAATCTTTGCTAAAGCAAAATCACGTGTATGATTAGATTTAAAGGTCATTTGAAGCTTTCAATCACTTCTAATCAGTAAAATCTATTCCAGGATCTATTTTCTTGAAATTACTTTAATAAGTACTTCAACAACTGCTTACCTTAAATAAGATTTTACCACTGTTTCAAGGAATTTATTGCGTTAAAAAAAACTGGTACTGTTTTTCAGATAATATAGATTTGTAATTGAATGTGCTCATATCGATGTATTTTAGTGTACAAGTAATAATGAACTAATATTCAAGAAATCCTCTCCTTTTTGTACACTTCAAATCAGTTACATCACGCACATAAGTCCCGCTTACACTAGAATCTTCTACATAGAAATCTATTCACTACTAAACATATAAGAATGATGAAATACAATAAATAATAAAGGTATTAAAAGACCAGTTCATAGTCACTTTGCACTCGTAAAAGGAACGTTGTGGGTTCGAATCCCACGGAGCACAAAAAATATACCAATTCAATATTTAGGTGAGACCGGTCCCCAAAAAGCCATCCAGCGTTACAGCAACTGGGTTTTGCTTGAGAATTGTCCATTTTTTGTGACGAACAAATTCGTAAAAAGTCCAGGCGATAGCTCAGCTGGCAGAATACTTGCTTTCCATGCCGAAAGCAAGGGTTCGATCCCCACTGAGCGTGTCAGAAATAATTTTTCGTTTCGGTTTTTATTTCAAACTCAAAATAAATACCGGCAAGGTTTACTCAGCCTTCACATGAAATAAGAACCAGACCCCTCAGAAGGTTGGCAACTCCCACTTCAACTAAAGTGGTTGGTGTGAGACTGTCACCCTTACCGGTAAAAAATAATAGGTCCCGAATCGCCACATGCGACCACTCACTTCGAAGTCCCGAACGGGAATAACGCAGGCAAGAAGTTACAATATATGTATGTGTACTTTAATTGCGTTTTTAAACTATGATAACAAAAACAATAATGTTTCGCTGCTTTACACATGATAATATTGGTTAATGCAAACTTGGAATTATACAGGGCGTGCATCTGATACAGGCGCATGCGCCTAATAGGTAGGCAGTATATGGTGAAAAAACATTTAAGCTTGATATTCAGATTTAAATTAAAAAAATTAAGTTCAATCTTTAGCACTTAAGTCAATTTCAAATGAGTTATTTTAAAGGAAGGGAAGAAAATATTTTTTCTGAAATGTTTTTATATGCACACGCCTGGAAGCATATGCGAATACTCATCTTCTTCACATTGTTACGTTGAAAATATGACTTCAACAGTAGTATTCCATTATCATCGATTGCAATTGTTTCGCCATGTTGGAAGTTATGATACAATATTCGCAGTTCAGCGTGTTTCTTGGCGGGCATTGTTCTGCATTTCAGGCATTGCCTCACACGTACGAGTAGAGACTTTGAGTACCTAGCGACACACACTAGAGCAGTGCTGCGGAACCTTATCATCTACAGCTCACTCAAGTTTTTCCTTAAAATATTTTTCACATTAAAAGCTAAACAACATACCGTCGGCTAAGTGTATGTTTATTTTATGTCAACCCGAGGTAATTTCTCATGAGCAATGTTTGAATGTGTACTGGACTGATGTGTCTTATAAAACTGGAAATTGATTTCAAAAATATTTAAAACGACTCTCACACAATCATTATCATGTATCATTATCATACACATTTTTTCCTTAGCTCAGATTGTGTAGAATGTGATGTTTAAGACAATTTCATTGAAAATTCATTTGTGAATCAAATGGATAAGCCAAACAAACACCGAGGGGCGATACGATGTTCATCTTTCAAAGCAAAATCATGGCTCGCCCGTCATCTATAATGATTTATTTGTTGACCAGAAAACATGTATCAACAAAACGTCTTTTCTAAGAATTCATCAATATCAATCACTCTGCTAACTAAGCAGATTGCAGTCAGTAAACGTGGCCAACATCGACTCATATATGGATGGAGAAAGTACTGCCGCATCACGCGAGTCTTGCAAAGCTCCACTGGCTTTGCTGAACGTACAATAAAGATTTAGCAACATCCTACTATCAAACTTTTATATACATCTGTGGTACACTGAATCTTGGACTACTGCTCTCCAGTATGGACCCGCAACTTTTCAATTCACATAAAGAGCATCAAAAAGATACATATTGTTAAGTTTTTAACAATAATTCATTTTTAATTTGATATGTAGTCGTCCACATTTGAACACTCGCAGCTAAACTCTTTGTTGAACCTTAGTGACCTGCCACTAAGGCTCTTTTCAACATTGTACACTCACTCATAGATTATTCAATTCTTCTAGAACAAATATATTTTTACCATGCATTCAAACCAGACAAAATTGTCTCTACTACCCTGTATTTACCTTGAACACTTCCTTCATCTCTTCTACATTTATCTTTCTCTTATGCGCGCTTTTCTCGTGCCATTGACATGACCAAAATATGGTTTGAAGGATAGACAATCTTACGACTGAAAAAAAATCTTTGTATAATTCACGGCGTCACAAGTATATGCATCTCCTGGCACACCAGGGTAACGCGGTTAACCGGTTGAGAATCACTGCATTAGAGAACAATACATTCTGCCGCTAGTTGACAGTCTCTCTCCAGCGATAAGCAGGATCGTTAGAATGGTTTACACGGCCATTATGCCACGAGGAAAATCGAATCTGGAGCACTCTCAACGGTGCCGTGTAATTGAGAGGGCTCTAAGTGAATCTTGGAGCAATGAATGATTCATTCATGGGAAACAAAGCAAAACGCTTACAGCTGATTCCTGATCTTTGATCTTTTGTCATTAAATACCATATATAATAATAATTTTATAATCTATAATCTAAGTTGCAAGGATATATTCATTTAAAGCTCTCAGATGTATGCCCACAAACCAACACGTGTAGTTCGCGCTTAAAAATGCTGAATGTGTACCTTAATAAAATCCAAACCTCAAATGAACATAAGCCCCACAACTTTTGCCGACCTTCCCTGACAAAGAGGTGACATTGGCAAAGTGAACCATTTTTTACAGTATGGGTGGTCAGCCTCATACCAACCTAAAAGTCAAGGAATACGAATAATAAATTACATTTAAATATAAAAAAGAACAAAACCTTAAAAAGAAATTTATACGAAAAAAAGTCAACAATTTCCTATGCAAAAAATGTAGCAAATTATAAACCAACATTAGAAATCAACATTGCATCAATTAAAGAAAATACTTTATAAATATACAACAATTTAATGTCCAAGCCACATGTCATCCGATCGATAAGTCAGTTGGTAGAGTGATTGCATCCCATCCCGTGAACTCGGGTTCGAATCCCACCGAAGGAGGGTGTCTTTCCCGTTTCGGTGCTTACTTTAAGCCCCAAAATAATATACCGGCAAGGTTCACTCAGCCTTCGCAAGAAATGAGTACCAGCCCACCCGGGAGCTGGGAAACTCCCACTTCAACTGAAGTGGTTGGCGTAAGGCCAGCCCCCTTACCTGTAAAAAATAATAGGTTCAACTCGCCACATGCAAGCTCTTCGGGGATAACGCAGCAAGAAGTTACACTTTCTGTGTAGCTTAGTTACGTTTATTTTTATTTGCGTTTTTTACATGTATACTTCTTTCAACACTCCTTTTCTTTAGCACCACATATCATAAAAGCAATTTTCATTTTCTATCTTAATGAGGATTCTGTGATTTTTAAGGCATTGTCGTAGGTTTTTCAGATGTGTTATTATTATTGTGTTTTTAAATACATTGGTGAAGAGGAATACGATTCACCAAACTGTTCTGTCTGGCCAGAAACAGGTATTTATATAATCAATTCATTATTGTTTATTTTAATGAATTATTAATTTAAAAATACCCAATTAGTACAAGTGTTGAACCAGGTTCAAAGTTATGGTCAAATGACCCAAGCGGGGATCGATCCAACGTTGTTCCATTCCAAACACGTTAGAACGATCGGTCCACTTGGCCCCCTCGGCCATAACACCGACAATGATGATTACAATGATGATTCCATCTCTTTTTCATCTGCTTTTATTGAAGGTTATTGGAAACTGAAATTGGATTGGTCGCCAAAATATGTCAGCATAATTTTTATTGATTTTTTTTTTCCCTGTAATATGGTTTTGAGACATTTGAAAAAGACATAACAGCAACAGTTAACAAAAACATAAGTAAAAAAGACATGAAAAAAATAACATTGGTATCTACGATGGCCCCGGGGTATGGGAACGCTCCGCACATGCGAAGCAAGTATATGTCGCGCTGAATGATACTTGCCGTATTGTATCAGGATGCCTCAAGCCAACGCCCACAAGGAAGTTATATCCTCTTGCAGGCATAGCCCCACCCCACATCAGACGCAAGGTGGCTTCGAGAGTCGAGAGGCAGAAGGCTCTAACGTGCACACAGCACTGCATTTATGGAAGTGACATTTCATCACAGCAGCGCCTGAAGTCGAGACACAGCTTCCTTAGTTCCGTGCAGCCCTTGTCTTCGGATCCAGAGGTGGAGAGATTGCAAATGTGGAAAGAGGAATGCCCGGAGAGCTTTGTGCAGCCTGCAGAGAGCCTACTTCCAGGAAAGAACCTCGAGTGGTCCGTGTGGAAATCTATGAACAGATTGAGGACCAATGTTGGAAGAGCCAACATGTTGACCTGGGGATTTCTGGGACGGGAGGACTCTACACTATGTGAGTGTGGAGCTCAGCAAACAATGGAGCTCCTGCGGTGTTGTCCCTCCTGTCCGACAAGCTGCTCCATGGATGATCTCTTTGCGGGAAACCAAAGAGCTGTAGACATTACTCGTTACTGGGCCAATACGGTGTGAAGCTGACACGAAGAAGAAGAAGATGGCAAAAATATATCAACTATACTTCAAATTAATAGGAAACTTTTCAGTATATGCTTGCAGTGGTAGATAATAATAAATGAGTTCAAAATTTTAATATATTGCGTAATTTGTATGAATCAGTCCCTACACTTATAATTATCAAACACTCCCCGCAGTTACTCAGAAATGCTTTCAGCGCAGACATGTTGGAATAAATCATTATTTTTGTAGCATTTACCGCCAAAAGTGGCCGCTCGTGTGGAGCTCGCGTGAAAATTTGTTTAAACAGGACAAGTAAATCAAAACTCCGGTATTATTAAAACAGTTTTTCATTTAGAAGTTGCTAATTATTCAACACGAAAAAAACACGATCATTTTCTTTGAATATGAAGTAAAAAATTATCCAATTTTTGTTTTTTTTATTAGTCTACATTTTGAGGTGGCAGTTTTAGCCATAATTAAAATTATGACGTCACAATGACGCATTTCTATAAACGGCAATTTTTCCAAGAAGCTTTTTACGCTTTTCTAAATGTCACGATGTATTCTAATATATTCGAATCTAATCTAAGTTGCAAAGATATGTAACATTGGGGATTCACATTACATGCATTCTCACAAGTATTGAATTCAATTATTGTTCTAATAGACTCGTATTTTAATAACGGCGTATCTCAATACCAGGTATCTATTTCGAGAGAAAAAATAGGGCGAATAATTTTTTAAAGAAAATTATAAAAATAACAAATCGCGTTCATAAATTTAAAATATTTTCTATTCTAAGTACTACAAGTAATTACTGTAGGTAGGTACTGTGTGACTTTTTTTTTGAAAGAACCACCAATATGATGGAAAAACCAAAAAAAGGAAGTGAATATCATGAATAAAATTGCATTTTGTCGGAGTCATAAAGAAACCTAGAGAAACATTGACAATTATTCTGTTATTACTCATTGATCCAGAGATTTGTTATATCTATTTTTAAATAAATTTGTGAAGAGGAATGCAATTCACCAACCTATTTTGCCTGGCCAGTTGTCTTCATGCGAAAGTAGAAGTTTGTGTGCATGCAACGACATCTGAACCAGGGTCAATATTATGGTCAAAAGGGCCAGCCGTGGCTCAAACCAACGTTATCTTAACCAAATACGCTAGCTGAACAAGCGTCTTGACCGCCGTGGCCATAGCACCGACTAGATTTATTAGAATCAAAGGATGAAAAAAAAACCTACATGTAGAAGCCCATCATGGGTATAATTATCAATTAAACCATATGGTTCATAAGAACCAATTATATTTTTAATGAGCTTGTAGTGAAAAAAATCTAAAAATAATCCCAATAACTTAAGCCGTACATATCCAAAAAATCGGTTTACTTAAAGTACCTACACTAGAAATATTTTGCGATATGAGATATAAGTATATGGGTAAATTTCATTCCAACGTATTATGGGTAAATTTCATTCCAACCATACAATTATTTATCATTTTCTTTACCTTGCACTTTTTTCCATACTCACACAACTTCCCAAAATTATTCATAGATACATAAGGGAGCGTTAGAGCTCCCTCCTTCTTTATATATTTTCTCTTTGAATCAGTGACGTTTGGCTGCTGATTTATTACATTTGGCCTACCGCAGCATTCCGCTATCGCGACTCCGTAATGTAATGAAAGTCAGGAAGGCCCCAAAGGCTGATAACCCGTCTGGCTCTGTGCACAGCGCGACCGTGCTTTGACTCTTTGTAAAGCTGCAACACTTTATTGTATGCAGTCACAATTTATCTACACTGCACACCATATATCTAGAATTCTAAGTGTAGTAGTTACGACAAAGGTGTTGTTGTTTGAGAAATTTCTAGCAAAGTTGGTTTCTTGAAATGGTATTCTTTATGGAAACAGTTTCGTATTTTTTTCTTAACCCGTGACTGGCAACCAGGTTCCCCTGGGGAACCAGAAGGGCTGCAAAAAACGCGCCTAGCTGCCGCCTTTGCAGGTAGCGGGCTGATACCTTAGGTATGCCTCGTCAGTAGTCCATCTGCTTGGCACGCGGAAGGGTGTCTTTATCAAGGTGAGTGCATTTGTGTTATGACGATTTAAACTTTTTTTGGTTCGTTTAGGGAACCACCTTGCCCTCAGGAAACTTTTTCTTGTTGTTTTTTTTTTTTCTTTATGTTTGTAGAAATGGCATCCAAACCTAAGTCAATGAAGCCCAGTGAGTCAAATGTATTTACAGAGTATAGCGAATGGAATTTTTTTTTGCGCTACTGAACATATCCCTGGTGAATGCACAAGTCATCTTCCAGTCTTTCCCTGGAAATCCAGATCTCACGCAATTTGGCTTCATCAAAAACCTTAGTCGCAGCCTTCTGGAACCTCATCTGAACAAGAGACTGCTAAACACTAAAATTCCGCGACAAATCCGTCAGACAATCTCGTGTATCTGGAGAAAAAAGTTCCAGCAGAACCGTCAACATCGACTTTGAAGAAACGCACAAGGTGTGGGATATGTCCCCGAGGTAATAATAAGAAAACCTGGTCTATTTGCAGTGTGTGTAAGAAACCAATGTGCAATGAATCCCGAGCCAATGTCTGCATTGAGTGTGAAAAATGTACCTAGAGACCCCCTTGCAGGTTTTGTTGTGCAATGACTTTGAGTCAATGTTTTTTATGTTTTGTGAAGAGTCACATGTTAACTCATAGATTATGCAAGAAAAAGTAGTTTTAATTCTTTAGAGTTACCACAAGTATTTTTTTTTACCAAAATAGGCAGTTTTTGCCATATTTCACCTGTAGTTAGCATTTGTTTATTTTTATACCTTTATTGACATTGTTTTGCTTAAATTTTAATTTGGTCGATTCAATAAAGTCTATTTAACATGCTCAAGTATTATTTATTTTAGAAGGTACCGAAATAGCTAAAGTAGGCATAAAACAAAAATGGTTCCCGAAAGGAACCACATTGCCAGTTACGTGACTAAAAAACCACCTTGCCAGTTACGGGTTAAACTGAAGATGCCAAATAACGCAAAATTTTATCATTTATTAAAAAAAACCTTGCTGTTTACAAAATGAATAAAGTAGGATTATAAAAACAACAAGTTGATCTTATTATTTTGTGAAATTATAAAAAGTCGTCCAGTGTACCTAGGTACATACGTGATTTGTGGAAACGAATGTTAACCAGTTTATTTTTTCATTTCCGGTGCACGAATACATTTTCCGAAAACTTTGTGTTGATGAAAAAAGTTCCCTAAAAATAATACCAACAATCTGTACAGCGTGTATTTCTCATATATTTTTATAAATCACAGCAACAAATAAAAATACCTACAGTTGAGGAGAAGTTCAAACATGTTTAAATAATTACTCTGTGTAGATTTTTTTTAACCATAACTTAAAAAAACGAAGACCACGTAGAAATTTAACGAAGGATAACAACAGGAAACATACTCTTCTTCCAGTGTTCAAATCTAAATGTGTCTACAGGAAAACGAAAATTACCCTCTACAAATCTATAATTAGACAGTAGGACAAGAAAGTTGCCGAGGTTGTAGATTGACACAACTCGAATAAAATTTAATTTTAATTTTTAATGTAAAGATTTGTGACTAAAATTTCAAAAGATAACTTTATTGTAGTTTCGTTATTTACAGGTACCTAATTCCATTATTAGTACTTTATTCATTATAATTAACTGTGTATTCTCTTTATCTCTCGTTTATATATACATTTTAATGCTTTTCATTTTTCACGATGCACCACGATCGGGCTGCTAAGGTAAAAGTTAACTAATAATTTGTAACGGTTCCTTAACACGTAATCAAAAACTTATCACGTTTGTCCGCATCAAAAATTTATCAAAATCAAAAAACATTTCAAATCCTGTAACAAAAAGCGTCACACTAAAGACAACTACAAAAAACGTGTGTCTTCAAATGTTTGTAGATCACTTTTTTATGGAATAACTTTTATTGTTGCGTTGTGATATATACCGGGAAAAACTTGTTACACCTTATTAGAGACTGGTTGATGAGGCCTCTAGCAGAACCTTTTCTAACTAACTGGAAAACCTGAAACTCTACCAGCGGTGCTGCGCAGTACAGATTAGCATAATGCATCCCCTAACTAGCCAGGGGCGGGAAGTGGCACCCCTGCAGGTCTCTCAATACCCACCCGGCTATACTACTCGAAAATTTACATTTCCTGAGAATTTTGGCTGAAAACACAAGAGCGGTGTGCTTAAAATTCAATTATTAATTCAGAAGAGAGCAGGCTTTATTGTGCATCGGAATACTGCTCAGAATTTTGTTGCAAACTTGGTGAAATATGAACGCGAGGATTTTGAATTAAAATACACCAAGCTTTTCACAACACAAAAAAGTAGATGCGAGGTATCGTTTTAATAACAATTTTCTAAGAATTTTTTTTTTTTTGTGTGAACCGAAAACTACAGTGGGAAAACGATAAATTGCTTCATCTATGCTTATCCGCAATTTGCTTTTACAATCTAAGGGCCGATTTTTCAATGCCCGTCAGATAAACAATCAGTTTAGGTTTTTTTCCCAGTTAACAATATTCTGAATTTTTCAATTGACAGTTAAGCTGTAACGGCAAAATTGAATGAATGGGATTTCCAGAGTCATAATAAAAGGAGAACTTGTATGAAAAATATTATGACTCTGGATGAAATGAAAGAAGTATGCAAGGACCGAAAAAAATGACGGTTGATCTGTTATGCTGGCGATTAAGGCTGAAGCTTTAAAAAAAAAATCACTTTTTATACTATATGTTTTGTAGGTTTTAATTTTTACTGTTTAATGGTTTAGTGTTTGTTTGTTTTATATACTTAAATGTAATTCTATAATCTATAATCTAAGTTGCAAGGATATATTCATTCAAAGCTCTCAGATGTATGCCCACAAACAAACACGTGTAGTTCGCGCTTACAAATGCTGATTGTGTACTTACAAATAAAATCCAACCTCAAATGAACATAAGCCCTGCAACTCTTGCCGACATTCCCTGAAACAGGGGTGACATTGGCAAAGTGAACCATTTTTTACAGTATGGGTGGTCAGCCTCATACCAACCTATAAGTCAAGGAATACAAGTAAAAATAACATTTAAGTATAAGAAAACAACAAAACCTTAAAAATAAATCTATACAAAAAAAGTAAAAAAAAAAAAGAAATGTCTTATGCAAAAAATGTAGCAAGCCAATAAACCAACATTAAAAATCAGCATTGCAAATTAGCCGCCACTTCTTCCTGTCCTTGCATACTTCTTTCATTTCATCCAGAGTCATAATCTTTTTCATACAAGTCCTTCTTTTATTATGACTCTGGATTTCCCATTCATTCGCTATTTCAGAGATTTGATCCTTCCATACTTTTCTCGGTCTTCCTCTACCACGACATCCATCTATTCTAGCAACATATACTTTCTTCGTCAATCTTTCATCACTCATTCTCTCCAAATGCCCGAACCATCTTAACATACTTCTTTTAATCTTCACTTTCACACTTTCCCTTACACCACATTCTTCTCTTACAAAATCATTCCTCACCCTGTCACTTCGTTTTTTCCCAATCATACTTCTTAGATAGTCCATTTCTACTGTATGGACTTTACTAATTTCCCTTTCACTCACCGTCCAGGCTTCACTTCCATACATCAAGGTTGGCACTAGTATACCACCGTGCACCGCCAATCTAACATTTTTTGAGAGATTTTGGTTCCTGGCGATGCAAGCGGTCGCACCCAGTACACACCTGCCTTTCATTATTCTTCTTTCAAACTCACCGGTCATTCTTCCATCTTTTTCAAACTTACTTCCCAGGTATACAAACTCATTTACGACATCAACATTCATTCCATTAATTTTAAATTCATAATTCATATTTTCATCATCTCTTTCAAAAATCAATACTTTCGTCTTACTTGCATTCAACTTCAAATGGTTGAATGCAATGGTTGAATGCAAATGAGGTCAAATGGTAATTAATTGTTTGTATTCCTTTACTAATGGGTTTGTATGAAGCTGACCACCCATACTGTAAAAAATGTTTCACTTTGCCAATGTCACCCCTGTTTTAGGGAAGATCGGCAAGAGTTGCAGGGCTTATGTTAATTTGAGATTGGGTTTTTATATTGTAGGTCCACATGCGGTATGTGTTAGCGCAAAATTATACATGTCTACTTTGGGAATGCGTTTAATATGAATCTTAAGTAACATACATGTTTGCAGCTTAGATTAAGATTAAATTTAGATCCATGTTCAGCAATGGACGAGAATGACCGACTAAGAAAGTGAGCAATTTATATCAATCAATCAATAATTTAATAATTTCAAATACTTGCAAACACTGCAAGTCCTTAAAAAGGTGAACATTAAATTTACGTAAAATTTGTGAAAAAACTGTCGTAGGCACCTGTAACTAGCAAACACGGTTTTGGGTCTGGGAGTGTTTTGACTTTTCAACTACGAACCGTGTGGAATGGAGTCTACTGAGCCGTTATTGTGGTTCAAAATAAATCATAAAAATACTTTTACAGCTCTTACAGCCGTAAAAAAGCACTAAATAATAATTTCATTACATTATCTATTCAAAACACCGAGCTCCGCTGTGCATATTCGTATTGCGAGTATGACTTAAAGTAAACGGCAAAACAATAAGCTCACGAACAGTCAGTAAACTACATTTTTATGAAGGATTCAGGAATGATGCGAATGTTTCAGCTCTCTCACGTGCCGCCGCCTGACTGAAATAAATTTAAATTTTTAAACTGCTTCGGAAGACGTGGAAGCTCGGCGCTTGTCTCAATTATTATTTTCTCTAGTTTTATCTGCAAACATTATTTTTCTTCGTTTTATCTTGAAACATTTTGAAATTGCTCGTCTGAAAGAATTTAAACTTGGTGAATGTGAACAGATGCATTTCAGAGATGGAATGTGTTGTGCATAATACTATTACATATAAATGTAGCCACAATAGTGTATTCAGATGAACTCAAATTACGGTTTTTGTTTTGAAAATTAATGTATAAAAATATTTGTAACAATTATGCTCCTGATAATGCCTCATTAGGCGAAAAAAATGTGAGTTACAACTTTGTTTTTTCTATGTCACGGTGTTTCAAAGTTATAACCATTTTAATGCATACTTAACTTGAGGTAAATTATATATGTAAGTACTTTACATAATGCATAATCTGAGTTGCAAATATATTTTAACATTTAAGATTTATATCAAACATGCCCACAAACAGGAATGTCTGAAAAGATATATGTTTTAAAGGATTTATTTTAAAAATAACACCGTTTTAATTCACTTACAATTTTATGTTTATTTTTTGGCTCGAAAATTTTCGCCTCAAAAAGGCATCCTCACGGGCAGAAACTATTCGAGCAATAAAATTAAAATAAAATTGTAAGTGAAAGAAAACAGTGTATTTTTTTAAAATAAATACAACGGACTTTTACTGTGTGTACTAACAGACCCTGACAAATACATTTTTTAAGGATTTTTAATCGCTCGAAACATAAAAACAGTAAACAGCGATTTTCAATCAATGACGCTTGTACCGGCGGACATAGATTAATAAATGCACCCACACCTGTCACACGTTACCTCGATATCGTGGCGCCCGGCTCACATATTGTTAGTGTGTATTTTTTCACTGATCGTAAACATGACACGAGAATAATTTAAATTGACTGCAGCATGCACACGCACGCGCACAACTAAAAAAATCTACATTTTCACTCAACTACTGTGTTTCACTGAAAATGGCTTTTCATTGAAAAAATGATTGAAAACTCGAACGCTCGCTAGACGTGATAACGCAACTAAAAAAATAACTGAGCTACACATACAGTGTAACTTTTTTTCCGCGTTCTCCCCAAGGGTTTCGCATGTAGCGAGTGGAACCTATTCATTATTACAGGCAAGAGGACCTACCTTACGCCAACCACTTCAGTTCTGGTGGGGGTTTCAGAGCTCCCAAGGAGGCTGGTAATTATTTCGTGTGAAGGCTGAGTAAACCATGCCGGTATTTTTTTTTAAGGTTTGTAATAAACACCAAAACGGGAAATCATTTCTGACACCCTCGGTGGGATTCGAGCCCCAGCTCACGACATGGAATGCAAGCACTTTACAAACTGAGCTATCGATTGGACTAATGTTTTACGTGATATTTTATTTTATTTACGCAACTAAATAAGCTGAACATTTCGCGCAGTTTCTTACCGTGTTTCATTACATTGTAGCATATGGAACCTTTATATTTTCACAGGTAAAGGGGTTGGTATTACGCCAACCACTTCAGTTGAAGTAGGCTGCAGCTGCATCGCGAAATAGTTTTTATATCTAGTGAAGGTGGATTAGGCATTGCTGTTATTTTGTTTAGGATTTAAATTAAAAATCGATGTAGAAACTCATTTCTAACACCGTTGTAGGGGAATCGAGCCCGAACTCACAGCATGGAATGCAAGCAACTGAGCTATCGACCGAACTGGGTATACTATAATAATCTCTATAATCTAAATTGCAAGGTCACGTCTGATATGATATCGGCAATGGAGCAGAGCAATCTTGCTTTGTTGGCACTTCTGGACATGAGTGCGGCTTTCGACACTGTTAGTCATGATATACTGATAAATAGATTGGAGGGCTCGTATGGTTTGAGAAATGGGGCCCTGGAGTGGATGACCTCCTACCTGGTAGGTCGCAAGCAGGCGGTACGTATTTGTGATGATGTCTCACCTGTCTACTCACTCTCCTCTGGAGTTCTGCAGGGATCCGTGCTGGGTCCGGTCCTTTTTTTACTTTACACAGCCGACATTGAGAGTATAGTCGAAAAGTACGGCCTTTCTGCTCATTCTTATGCTGATGATTGGAAAATTTACTCTCAGTGTCGGCCCAATGAGACTGAAGACCTTAAAGGCAGGATGTCTGCTTGCATCATGGAGGTGGGTGGGTGGATGAAGCAAAACGGCCTTATCCTCAATGCCAACAAGACCGAACTTATGTGGTCGGCCACATCCAGGCGCGATCACCTCCTGGATAATGGGGTACCTCTCTCCATTGGGGGAAGTTTGATCCAACCTTCTAACTCTGTGAGACTTTTGGGAGTTATGCTGGATCGGAATCTCACAATGGAGGAGCAGGTTGACAAAACAATAGCCGCTTCATTTTTTGGCCTACGCCAAATAAGGGCTATCAGGAGGTGTCTACCGCCGGGTGTGGTTAAAACATTGGTGAGTGCTTTTGTGATGTCCCGAATTGATTATTGTTCCACACTTTATATCGGCCAGTCAAAGAAGCAACTGAACAGATTTCAGTCTGTTTTGAATGCGGCCGCAAGACTGATTTTCGGGATGTCCAAATTCTCTGACATCACTCCGCTGTTGAAAGAACTACTTTGGCTTCGTTCTCCTGAGAGGGCGGTCTACCGTGTGTGTTTGATGGTATTTAAAGCCCTAAATGGTTTGGCTCCATCATATCTGGCAGACATGTTTTCCCCCGTTGAGGTGAGTGTGAGGGGGCGGACACTTAGGTCAGCGGGGTGTTGAGCTGTCAGGTTGGTGCAGCCTCGCCGTCAAAAATGCACTAATTTTGGGGATCGCGCTTTCCGGTTTGCGGGACCAGTGGAGTGGAACAGACTGCCACCCGGAGTGAGGGTTTCGGAATCTGTTGGCATTTTTAAGAAAGCACTCAAACAGCACCTTTTTAAAATATCTCATTCATGATTAAGAGGGCCCTTGAGGTGTGACATACACAAAAACGGCGCTCTTTTGTCATGTATTAATTTTTAATTAAATAAATTATCCTCATATATAAGGGTACTTATATTACCATTTTAAGCTCATATCAAATGCATGCCCACAAACAAACACGTGTTAGTTCGTGCTTACAAATGCTGATTGTGCACTTACAAATTAAAATCCAAACTTACAGCCTTTCATGACACAGGGGTGACATTGGCAAAGTGAACCATTTTTTACAGTATCTATGGGTGGTCAGTCTCATACCAACCTATAAGTCAAGGAGTGAATACTGCTGGAATGTCCACCTCATACCAATCTATAAGCAAGGAATGATTGCTACTAATAATTATTACGATTTTGGTAAAACTCTATGGTTGAGTTTGAATAAAAATTTTGTACTTGGTTATACGAGTAGCATGACATAGCGTCGGCGTGTTCGCGTCCAATCAATCAGAGTGCCGTATCTGATTTTTATTTTAAAGCTTCGGGCCATTCTGGACGAGCCTCACTTCTCTACCCAACTATTGAAAGCATCTACAGCCATTGTGGAAGATCCGGCATAGATCTGCAATATTTGTTGCGATTTTGTAAAGTTTTGTCGTTATGTCGCGAACTTGAAATACGTGCGCTTATACACGCATACATCAATTATGACGGACTATGCAATCAAAGTGACTACGCACACCTATGCACGTACTATAAAACCATCTAGGAGTAGTCCACGAATGTATTCGTGCCTTGAAATGACGTTCTAGTGATTGTGTGTGTACATAACGTTCTGGTAGTGGAATGATTTAGTAAATGCGAGAAAGACCCCTCTGGTTCCTTATAAAAGAGATCAAAATGGTACGGACAGTAGAGTCGCAAGAGAGTAATTCACTGAGTAGCACCTATGAACAGTGATTATCAAGTTGTGAAATAAATTGTGAAAAATGAATTCTCTAAAAATAAATAATCGCATTTTAATTAAAAAGAGAATCCAGCAGAAAACGTAATAATTATACGTTTGTTTAAAAGAGGTTTTTTCAGTAATGAAATGGGTGAAATAAATTGAATTTTATATTATTAAATAATTTGTTTTGCTACCTTTATGAAATGTTTATAGCTCGTTCGATATTGGGTACAATGACCTGAAAATTGATCAGATTTCCAGTCTACCGTTTGTAACCTCTGCGGAGTAGTGGTACACGAGCCGGCATTTCCGTGCTTGGGACGAATTAAGCAATAAAACAGATAATCTCGCGCACTGGTGTTATTAACAGTATGAAGATGACGCGATAAATTTCAGCTGCAGATTGAAAATTAAATATTCCACCTGGGTTTCTGTGTCAATACAAATTACTGCTTTGCCACACAACAGGCACGCGACTCTAATGACGATCAATGTGCGGTCGATGAATAGACAGCGATAATTATTGATTGATTGTTATTCAAGTTAGTCTAAGTTGCATCTTGTATTTTTTTCCCGTCAAATAAAATGCATAATCTATGCATCTGTAAATAAATCAATCGTAGACTCGGTAAATCGTAAACTCCTCATCTCATTCAGATTTCTGTGGTGTAAGTCTATCTGAATTCCATAAAGGTTTGTATCACAGATCACGGAACATAAAGTTTGTATGGTTGAGGAAAGTGGATACATTAATTTGACTGTGCTAAGTGATGTAATACTTACTTTTTTTATTTTTCCATTTTGTGATAAAATATAAAAATAAGGCTAAAGGCAAAATATAATTCATCCCCTGTTTTAAAGGCAAGTGACAAATTTGAACAAGACAAATAATATTATAAAAAAATACTCATAGGGCTTTTGAGATGTGATTCATACAAAAAAGAGCACAAAACATAACAAATCAGAAATTTATTTATTATTGTACCCTTTTTTTGTTTCTACATTTTTTTTTCATTTAACGCATTGTATAAGGATAAACACATAAAAAAATGAACATGCTTATGTTAGACTTAAATTAAATGGCTGGAATATTAATGTGATAAATGAGGAACTATGATTACAATATCGCCCCCTGAAAGGTTAAACTAAAAAAGTGATGATTCACTGATTTGAGAAATCATGGATAAAACATTTAATTGGGTGTAACTTCTCATAGTAAATGAACTAATAATTAAGAAGTGCTCATGACAATTTTCTAAACTTCAGGATTTTTACACTTAAGTAGTATTTTCTCTAGTAGAAAATAAGAAAAAGGTGCATTTATCTGAGAAACCCATATTAGCTCAATATGTGGACTTACAATATAACATAACCCTGCAACTCTTGCCGACCTTCCCTGAAACAGGGGTGACAATAACAAAGCGAACCATTTTTTTTAAATATGGGTGATCAGCCTCATACCAACCTATAAGTCAAGGAATGGTTCCTCTTACTTAGAGACATAGATAACATTTAATCTTTTGTTTTAGGTCAACAATGGTGCTGCCAGGGCAATTTTTCGACAGGGAAAGAGCTGTCATATTTCGCCACTGCTGAGAGAACTGCACTGGCTGAGGGTCCGAGAGAGGGTGGAATTTAAGTTGTGTCTCACTGTGCATAGGGCCCTGAACGGCACTGCACCCCCATGTCTCGCTGAGCTATGCTCTGTCGATGGGACTTCAAAAAGACCACTACGCTCTGCCCTTACTGCTGTCAACAAGGTTATAGTGCCCAATAGAGCAAACACATCAAACTTTGCAGACAGAAGCTTTGCGGTGGCCGGGCCGGTGGCCTGGAACAATTTACCCATCGGTGTTCGCGCGAACCAGCCTACCACCACCTTCAGAAAGGAACTGAAGACACTACTTTTCTCGAGAAGCCATGGCGCCCTTGAGATGGTCCTGGACCATTAAATGGCGCCACAGGAAAGAAATCATCCATCATCATCATCATCAACAGCATCAAAATATACAATAGTTCACCGTTTCACATTAAATGTTTGCAAACATACACAGTGGCGTATCATGCAAGCATTGTCATTCCGAATGGCTGGATAATACTCATAATAATTTAATGAGTTCCTATTTAAGCCCGCGCCCAACTGAGGGTGGATTTATCAGAACAGGCCCCCGGAGATTTTAACGTAACAAATCATTTTGAATAATTCCCGGCATTAGTTTCTATTAGTGCTAAAACGTCATTTCGTGTAACAAATTACCAACAATTCCCAACAAACGAAAACAAGAATGGGCCTAGAGGGCCGGAATATTTAATGGAGATAAGCGTTAGGTGAAACGGCGGTCATTACTTGATGAGTTTCCTCGGCTCTCTTCACTCAGTGCTCTTAAATGTGGAATACTCAGTACTTACTTAACAACTACTTAGTGTAACTATTAGTAAAGTAAAACAAATAAATGTTGCTAATGTATGAATAAATCTGTCAATTTAAATCTAGAACCGTTATTAATTGTCGATCATAATCATTTTAATAGAGCATAAACTACAAACTCTATCGAAATAATCACAAACCATGCTGTGGCCGAACAGTCAAAGTGAGGATCCGGGCATATCTTTGAAATAATCAGCGCATATAGGATCCCTATCTAGTGTGCTATACAATAATGTTGACCGTGATCTAAAAGACATTGTTTATAACTTCATTTATAAAATTTCTAGTAACTAATGTAAAAATAAAATAAAACATCCTTTTTAATCACGAGCCTGTTCATATTTTTCTCGAGCGTTTTCGATGTTTTCACACAATTCGCTCCCCCAGTTCTTGTTTGCCGTATACGCCAATCTTGTCAAATATGACTTTTTCATGCAGTTGTCTTATGAATCAAATTCTACACAATCTGAGCTAAGAAAAACCATAAAACTCGATAATGTGAGAGTTCTTTTAATTTTAAATAAATTACTTGTTTTCATAAGACACATTGGTCCAGTACCTACACATGCAAACATTGCTCATGTAAAATTTTCTCAATGGCGTATATGGCAAACAAGAACTAAGGCAGCAAATTTTCAAGAAAACTACTTACCTAAATCAACTATTTAAAAAAACTCGTTAAAGAAAAATGACGTTTTTATTTCGGCTTATCAAATCGAAATGAATTTTCACAATGTCCATACAAGAACCCTTAAGCTTTTAAAGTTGAAAAAGCACGTGTTGGTACAGACTGACATACAAAGCATAAGTGCTCACAAAGATCTGGACGAGATTCTAGAATGAACAATAAACTTCTTAAAATAAGTTTGAAGTCAATGCACTTTTTCACTTTTTAGCTTTAAAAAGAATCAAATCGCTGTGAAAACTCAAGATTTTTTTTCCCGAACTCTTTTTAAAAATATCAAAAAAGTTAAATAAATGCAATTAAATAATGTTCTTTATTAATTCATTGACATAATATAGATAACAAAAATTGCAGTAACTAAAAAATGTATTGAATTATTTAACCAAAAACTTGATACTATTTGTAGAGTCAACTCTTTCACTCAAATATTCCGCACTAATTGGGCATGGGTTGTGTGGATACAAATATAAATACCTTTCCGTTGCGAGTCGGGGGTACATTTCAGGTTGGTCCTGTGACCTGAGCAGGGTCACCTCCTTGACTGACCCGACGGCAGATTTGTCCCGGCCCGTTGGAGGGCTTACGAAGGCAAATGGCCGGACCCTCGCCGTAAAATACTGCCTCCAAAGAAAGCAAAAACTTTCCGAAAGTCATCCACCATCCCGGGATCTGGCGCGGGGTGAATACCAAATATTGTGACCTACGCATATAAATTCATGATATTGCCGCGAATAAGACATCCTGGTTTTTTATTTATTTGGAAAGCCATGTGCTGTTGAGGGTACACTATATTATTGCAAAAGTATTTTCTTCCCCCTTTTTTCATTTTTTGTTGTTGTTTGTGTAGAGTTTTTGATATAGGCACCCTTTTTTCAGAAATGGGTGGCAAGAGTTTCAGGGCTTTTGTTCATTTGAGATTTGTTTATTTATTTATTTGTAATTACTCATGCAGCAAGGGAGATATTACTGATATGGTAATAATTTAGAGATAAATAATACATCTACATATATTTTTTCTGATTAGATTTTTATTAGAATGCACTTTTTACCATTAAATTTATCCTATTTTGTTGCTTTTTTACACTTTGTATTAGAAATATATTTCGATGGTAAGACGCTGACCACTCATTTATACAAAAATGATTCACGTTTTCAATTTCAGGAGAAAACGGTAAGAGTTGCACGGGTAAGGTTTATTTGTAGTTGGGGCTTAATTTTGTACACATGCAGTATGTGCGTGAGCTGGTACGTGTTTGTTACTGAACGTGCATAATAATTATGAACCATACATGGTAGTACATTTACCAACACAGATAACAGTCTTTGAGATTTTTGTTTATGTTCTGACTGAAGTATTCATTAGAATCTTTTTTAAAAAGTAAACATAAATCTTAGTCAATAAAAAAATAAGGAATTGTAAAAATAATAATTCAAGGAAAAAAATGTTTACCTACTTAAATGTCATTATCTAAGAAGTAATGCTTTTCCGCGTATCGGATTTCATGAGGCGAGTTTGACAATAAAAAAAAAATGTTACCAAATAAATTCCAGCCATGATCCGAGCACAACGCGAAAACTGGGAGAAATTTAATTAAATATTGTAAACACCATTCCAAAGAAAAACGAAACTAATCAGATTGTGTCTTCAGCACATTCTTTTCATTTGCAGAAATGTTTCAGAAAAATTTAACGAAGAAATTCTCCCTCGCACAGTTTTCGAGTTAAATAATTTCGAAGTTTTTTCTCTTCCATGAATGCTGCACCATCGGAGAGCTAACTTAATTTTATTAAAACACATTTTAATATGATATCCTTAAATGCTGCAGTCTTTCCAGATAAAATCAAAGTATGTTTTCTTGACTTATAGGTTGGTATGAGGCTGACCACCCATACTGTAACAAATGGTTCACTTTGCCAATGTCACCCCTGTTTCAGGGAAGGTCGGCAAAAGTTGTGGGGCTTATGTTCATTTGAGGTTTGGATTTTATTTGTAAGTACACATTCAGCATTTGTAAGCGCGAACTACACTTGTTGGTTTATGGGCATACATCTGAGAGCTTTAAATGAATATATCCTTGCAACTGAGATTATAGATTATAGATGTACTTAATTTTTTAAGATCTTCTTTGTTAAAATCATCTTGGTATAGGTGGTTTATATTTAAATTATATTTCTATGAATAAATTTGTAAAGATGAATGCAATTCACCAACCCATTTCATTCCAGCAAGACAACGTATTTTAAATTGAAACCTTATAAGTTTTATTTCATGATTCATTAATTATTAACAATAACCCATTTTTTCTGAGGTTGAAGTTGATATATGAAACGTACGTAAGAGTTGTTCGCGCATTCTGTAATATCATATAATGTTTATTTGTAAAATTTATTAAATATTCATTTTCCGGGTGTATGTTCATTTGAGGTTTGGATTTGATTTTGTAAGTACACATGCAAGCTAAAATGCCAACGTACACTGATGTAGGTATTGGTATTTGTTGATTCTTAATTATGCATCATTACAGTTTAAATTATTGATTTTGTATTTATGTTATACAAAGTTTTATTTTGTATGAAAAAAGAGATTTTAAGTAGTGCTTAAAGATTTATTATTGTATTGTTGACGTAGAAAATACGACAACAATCATTCAAGAGAATAAATTATGTGAGTATCAATAAGCTTCACATTTATGTTTAAACATAACTATTTTCAACATCGACTTATGACTTTGTCAATAAAGATTCTATCATCAATATTTTTGAGTAACAGAAAGTAATATTAAAATAACTAATAATATAAAAACATTTAATCCGTAGATGATGCGTGGATTGTTCTTTTTTTTGTGATGAAAATTCACTTTACTAGGCGGATTAACCATAAATTTTCTATCTGTAAATAACAACGAAAGTGTTCTCTTTTTATTTAATGCGTGATTTCTTACATTTTCCCTTTATTTCAAGAAATTAAAAATTACAAAAATTGTCTTATAAATGTTTCGCTGTCTAAAAGCAGAGTTCATGTTTAATTAATTCCACGAAATAAGAATTCATGTTTTTTTTATAGTACATTTTTGACTTGAACAAGCACTTAATTATTTTAAGAATATTTATTTAATGCACACAAACAAATACATAAACCTTTTAAAATTCACAGTATGCTAATTTTGAGTAGTGGTTTTCATTTCACTACTTGAAAATTTAATTTACTTTGAATGTCGGAGTGAAATTGGAGTTTCTGCCCTTAAGTGAAATGTTAAGTGAATTAAAATAAGACAAGTATACAAAGAATAATGTAAAACCGTTAGTACGCTTATAGAAAAGGTTCACAAACATTTTTGCCCCATAGTTAATTTTTTTTATTTCTCATAAAGAATAAACCTTTATTTGCGACTTATATTGTGATATTCATGCTGATTATATGAAATATTTTTTTGTCCGTATATTTGACGGAAAACAAAAACATAACAAAGCTGTACATAAAGTGTAATTTTATATCGCGTTGCCTGCAAAGAGGTCACATGTATAAACTATTCATTTTCACTGATAAGGGAGCCGGCCTTATGTAAACAACTTGACATGAAGTGGAAGTTTTTCAGCTCCCGTTAGGTTCTCATTTGTTTTGAAAGCTGAGTGAAACTTGCAGGTATTTTAATTTTGGATTTGAAAGGAACACTGAAATGTTATAATTTTCAACACTCTTGGTGAGAATCTAGACCTAGATTTTTGGCATGTAACGCAAACAATCTACCAACCAAACTCTCAACCATACATTACAAATATAAGGATTGTGACGAGTTGTGCTTGCAGATTAACTTGCAGTAAAAACATTTTTGTATTTGAAACAATGCCCCTAAACCAGTGGTTCCCAATCTTTTAATTTCGCGTACCACTAATGAAATTATAAATCAGTGGCGTACCACTGAAGTGCAACGCAAAAACGCAAAAAAAAAAAAAACGAAACTAAGCTACACATATAGTGTAACTTCTTGCCGCGTTATCCCCGAAGGGGTCGCATGTGGCGAGTTGAACCTATTTATTTTTACAGGTAAGGGTCTTACCCAGCTCCCGAGGGGGCTGGTACTCATTTCTTGTGACGGCTGAGTAAGCCTTGCCGGTATTTTTATTATGGGGTTTGAAATAAACACCGAAATAGGAAATCATTTCTGACACCCTCCTCGGAGGGATTCGAACCCGAACTCACGGGGTAGAATGCAAGCACTCTACCAACTGAGCTATCGACCGGACCAGTTAAACAACAACAGTTAAAAAAAACATTCAAATGGTAAAGTAATAAAAACTGTAACTGTTATAATGAAAACATTATGCTTGTTTATTTAATATAGAAAAAAAATACAAAATTCTTAGTGCAGGGGTGTCCAACATAATATTGTGGAGGGCCAGATTTAGTATTTTTGTAATCGTGGCGGGACAGGCCTGTCTTAGTCTGAAAAATGGTGCTGCATGTTTGAAACAAAAGAGGAAATATTTGGCTCAGTTGTACTTAACTTGAAGCGCGAAATTGAAAAAACGTTCTTACTTATTATTTACTATGTATTTCCTATGGCCATGGCTGCTTGCGTACCACCTTGAGAAGCGTCGCGTACCACTGGTGGTACGCGTACCATAGTTTGGGAACCACTGCCCTAAACAATCCGTGATCTTCAGCTACCAATTAACTTGCATTTTTGTTCTTTTAGGTATAAAATTTTAACAATACAGTGAAAAACATAAAAAAAAATGCAGTGCTTCTTTATAAGGGATTTGCGTAACTGCAAGTGGCACAATAAGATTCACTTATCTAGTTGAATGAAATTAATTTACCTTATTTGATAACATATTTATTTAATTGAATCTTTGTTCTGAACTGAACATTCATTTGAGGTTTGAGTTTTAATATTGTAAGTCCACATGCAGCATGTTTAAACGGGAATGCTTGTGAAAACGCATATAATGTGAATCCCTAATGTTACATACATATTTTTGCAACTTAGATAAGATTAGATAAGAACTACAATAATAAATGAGTTTCACTCCCATCTGTATCTCATTTTTTTCTTATATTTGAAATACATTTAAACTAATTTTATTTTTATTTTCATATACCTCCAGCATGTCGAAATTTAATGTTAGGAATCCAAGCAGACAACATTGAGAGTATCTGGTTTAGATTCAGCCCTAAGTGGGTTGGGGGAGTTTGGATTGTACGCTTTGTGGGTGGTTTAAAGCTTGCCCAAGAAGGCTGTCAGGGAAGAATTAACAGAGCTTAAAAACGTAACCTGACACCAGCAATAAATAAGCTCACAGACGTCTACTGAAAGCCTTTCAACTTATTATTTTTCATTTAATTAAATTAACATAATAATCTGCTCGTATTTTGATAAAAAAATGTTGTTAATTCAAATGAAAAACAAACAACTTATCCTATTTAAAATCAAGTTTATTTTATGTTAATAAGGCGTTTTAATGCTCAAAAGTGATATATCCATATAATATTCTTCCATAAAATCCATAATAAAATCCATAAAATATTCTTCAAAATGCACATTGTTGTGTGACTATAAAAAAAAATGTACTCCACATTATTCAAATCGTTATTCGAGCTGTTATGGCCGCGGAGATCAAGACAGGTTATTTGGAACCGGATAACGCTGGTTCGAATCCCGCGACGATAACTTCGACCCTGGTTCAACAGATGCCGTTGCATGCACACAAGCTTCTGTTTTTGCATGAAGACAACTGGCCAGGCAAAAAAGGTTGGTGAATTGCATTCCTTTCCACAAATCTATTAAAAAAAAAAGCTATCGAACGGACTTTTTACGAGCTTCAAAGCACCAATTCTCAAGCAAGATCCACTTACTGTAAGGCTGGACGGACCTTTGGTCAACAGTCTTTGGTAAAGGTATATATTTTTTTACACCCAGCGATGAGCATATTTGAAAATATAAAAGGCATATTTTTTTGTTCACCGCCGGGATTCAAACACACAACTTTCCGAAGCGTTACCACTAGACTACGGACCGGTCACAATATGAACATCGAAGTAATTTAAGCGACAAAGGGCTTGTTATTGTATCGACTGTTGGGCTTATTAATTGTATGGCAGTGTTGTGTACACACAGATCCACTCCCCAACCACTGCCGGTGCATTCTAAATGCAAATGATTCAGCCAGACACGTTGTGCGCAGTCAAGTTTGTTACAAATCAATGGACTCGACCGCCAAACGGTTTTCAAATTTGCATCGCGGTCTGTACACAAAGTATAAAACTCAACCATAGGATTTTGCCGCGTATTTAAACAACCTTAAACGCTCACTAAAAGTGCTGCTCTAGAATCACTACATATTTTGATTGACCCTTCATTTTTGTCAAAATGTAACGTTTTATATTTGCGGTACTTATGCCCGGCTACATAAATATTGCAACTGTTACCAAACCCGGCGAGTGGCTGGGCTTAGCATTATCAATTTGGTGTTACGTACAAATTAACATTTATTATTGTTTATATTATGTCGGGTGTTTCCGGCTGTGTTTGTGTGATGGTACGTAAATATTGAGTAAAATCTGTATTGCACACCCAAAGTGAGCATTTCTCTGCATACACTTAATATGGCAAATAGTTGTGGTGCATATATAAATAACATAACACTTTCAATGAAGTAAAATAAAAATGTACAAATGAAAAAAAAATGTTACAAAGTATTGTTATGATTTGACCTGGGGTTCTTTTAATTAAATTTCGATTTAATTTTTTTCAGAAGATTTATTTTTCACTATATAGGTTACAATGTACTGTTCACTCTTCACTTTCTGTTTACAGGTTTTCGCGTTACAAGTTAGTCAAAGCAGCTCTGTTTCGCCGCACAATTTTTGCTCGTATTTATATGTGCGGTAGAGACGATTTTTGCATGTTCGAGAACATGGTAGATATATTTCCAATAGGATCGTTCGACACTATACCAGAGACGTCACACACACCAACCAGCGTGCCTAGGCTTACATACAACGATTTCATATTTCGTAACAATATAAACCCAAATCTCAAATGAAAATAAATCCTGAAAATGTTGTCGCCTTTCCCTATAATTGAGGTTACATTTTTCATCGATACTATTAATAAAAATATTCGTTCTGTATTTTTGTTGATTTTCGTTTTGTAGAAAATAACAAATAAAATATTTATGCTAATTGCACATATAACAATAAACAGTTCACATGTAGTATCCATAAATATTTAGTTACTGTCTAACAAAATAACCTTTAAATTATGTTTGCCCTTTGTAGACGATTCATATTTTATTCGACACAGAGACATAAAATAAAAATGTCTTATTTGTTTTATGAAGCCATAAACGTGTTTTATTAAGAATTATTTTATACGTTGTAATAAAATACAATCTTAAAAATATTAGGCAATGTAGACAAACGCTTTGTACCACTTCTATAATATAATCGTAGAGCGTTTATACTTTTCTTAGGCACTCTATAAAAGCTCTTTTATCGCAGGGCTTAAGGTTGACTCTGAATTTATAACCCAAAGAGCGCTATTCTCACGAAAAAATCCACTGGACAGTGTAGGTGAGTGGAAGGAGGTGCAATGTTTCAAATTAAAATAAATGATCTCAAAAGACTTTTTCATGGGCTTTAAAAAATGCAGAAAAGATTTTTTGATAATTTAAGATAATTCCAAAAAAATCGTTATACGTAAAAAATATCCAGTGTCAAGTGTTTAAAAGAGTGATATCTTTACAAAATGCTCATTTTGTGGACCTTAATTGAAAATAAAATGATATGAAAAACTAGAAACTGTTATTTTATTAAGATACCTACCAAAAATCTTGTTATTCTAAGAAGTTGTATGTTTTGAAATTAATGCATTCGATTGTTTTATTTTTTCCAAAATAATTACAATTTTGTAAACAATAAAAAAATAAAAATAAAATGTATTACGAACGAATTTCTTTATCAATTCTGTTAAATTTGGTAGATTTCTAAATACATATTATTTATCCTGAAAGATAAGTACAATTCAATGAAACATGTTTTTATAAGATTTTGTAGGGTTTGTGTATTCACACAGTGAAAATTCATTTTTTTTAAATATTTTTTTTTTTTCTTTAACGTAGTATAATTTTCACAATAATATTTTATATCTCGAGCACTTTCGACCATCAATATTCAGGTCATTATCAAGAGTGATGTATGTCAAATTAAAATTATTAAGAACAAACCATAGATCAAAATTATATAAATTCAAATAAATAGGTAGGTATAGGCACAATAAAGTACATGTTTTTATACATAATTTGATAAATATACTAGGAATTTAAGACGCTCTTTTTTCAAACGGCATTCTTCGCGGAATCTTTAATCCAGACGTATGGCTAGTCTACGTAGACCCTTAAGGTTGAATGGCTGGAATCTCAAAGGGGTGTCTTGGGGGCGTAAAGCGGAGATACCATCAGCAATCAGCCGCGGAGGCGCCTCCAAAGCCTTTTCGGAAACTTAAGACTTTCCCAAAATTACCTGAAGGCTTCAACGCTCTCACCTGTACCTACGCGAGAAGAAAGTGCTTTCATTATAATAAACTTTATGTTGACTGCTTTTTGTGTATGTTATGACGGGATTTGCCAGTTTTTTTTGTCGCTGCTAAAAAAGCCAAAATAAAAATAAACGTACTTATCTTCTTATGGTTTTGCGCGTATTCTTTTTTTTATTCACCATAAAATGATACGAAAAGCACTGTAAGGTTTATTTTAATTTAAAAAACAAGTAGAGGAAAATATAATTAAAGAAATATACTTACACCTTGAAGTAATACATAATGTAAGTAAACGTGATAATTACTGGTCTATTTTTGTTAGTCTTACAAAATATGAGAGTGTTTAAAAAGCCATACTTTTTACATTAAAGTATCTAAAATTAAACCGCGCTTACTTTTTTCTTTGAGCTTTTTTTCCTTTATCTGAAGATCACTGAGGTTTTAATTAATGAACGGAGTCTATGAGTAAGCTTAAGATTCCTGTAAAAATCTTGCTAAGGAAAAACTGGGTTATTTAAAATTAAAGTTTCAAACGTTGGCACTATGGTCAAGCCGATCACGAGGGTTATCTCAACTGAGGGTGTTTGAATTAAAATAACGCTGGTTCGATTCCTGTCGCCCCTTTAACGATAACGCTGACCGTCTAATCTAATCTAATCTAATCTAAGTTGCAAGGATATGTTACATTGAAGATTCACATTACATGCATTCTCACAACCAGACACGTACAAGTTCGCGCTTGCACATGCCTCATGTGAACCTACAACATAAAAATCAAATCTCAAATGGACATACACCCTGCAACTCTTGCCGTCCTTCCCTGAGACAGGGGTGACATTGGCAAAGTGAACCATTTTTACAGCATGGGTGGTCAGCCGCATACCAACCTATAAGTCAAGGAACACACACACACGTCAAATTACATTTTATACATCATTAAATAATAATATTCAAATACAAAATATCCATTTACAAACAAAAACAAATTCCAATTTAATAAACCCTATTCGCCAACATTACAGATCAACCGCCATTTCTTTCTGTCCTTACATACTTCTTTCATTTCCTCCAGAGTCATAACCTTCTTCATACAAGCTCTTCTTTTATTATGACTCTGGATATTCCCATTAGGTTATTATTGATAAATAATGCGTTACAATAAAAATGTATTTTACTTTAAATTGTGAACACTTTTTTTGGCCAGGAATTTATTTAAAAAAAAAAACGAATCACACAAAAGCGTGATGAGATAGTCCGTGGAAAATTTATATTTTCACTAGTCCTCCATTTATATCACCTATAAAGTTACCTAGATGTTGAATCTCAGCAAATTATAATTGTAAATTTTTCAACTGGTGTGGGCGAACAATGTGAAAAAGTAAGATTGATTGCTCATATGAGAAGATGCTGAGTAAGAAATAAGATATTGATGAATCGATACTCGATATCACAAAAAATGCAGATAATTTTTTACTTTAATGGGTAGCGTCATTAAATAGCAGTCTAGACTCTTATATTATACTTCAGATTTAAAATCTTTGAATTCGGATACGCTTTCTGTTCAATAGTTTATTTCAAATAAAATAATAATTTTTCATCAAACAATTTATTATCGATAATTAATCATCGATTTTCATTTTTTAACACATTGCATCACAACACTATTCCAAGGAATTTTTCATCTTTATAAAAATCATTCATTATTTTTATCTTTTTTTGTTAGTATCAAAAAATTTCAACCTTCAATACATTTTAGGGGAATTAAAATTTTCATGTAATAATTTGGTAATTCTTGTAATTTTGCACAATTTTTTTTTGTATGTAAAAATAGATGCAAAAAGCGGTAAAAGAACTAAGAGACAAAATTTATTTTGTTCACTCTAAAAGTAAAAACATGATTGGTTTATCAATTCGGGCAATAAACAGGTTCTTAAAAAAAAATCTGTGACAATCAGTCTGAAAAAAAAATTGCATTGCTCAATGCTCAATTTTATATTTCTTGTTTCGTAGTTTTTTTTTTAAATTGTTCAATGAACCATGATATATAGATAATGGTTTTGTGAAGGCAGTGTTGACAGCAGTGACAGCTTGACTGATAGCTTGGTATGCGGCTGACCACCCATACTGTAAAAATGGTTCACTTTGCCAATGTCACCCCTGCTTCAGGGAAGGTCGGCAAGAGTTGCAGGGCTTATGTTCATTTGAGATTGGGTTTTTTAAATTGTAGATCTATATGCGACATGTGTAGGCGCGAAATTATGCATGTCTGCTTGTGGGAATGCATTTAATATGAATCTCAAATGATACATATCTTTGCAGCTTAGATTTAGATTTAGTGTAAAACAAAAAAAAAAATCAAACTTCAAAATAAACTTTTCACAGAAAATTTGTCAACCAACATTTTATGTAGATATATATTTTTCTAGTGGTCCGCGAAAAATATTTTTTGTATTTTTAAATTATGCAAATTTTCAGGAGGTCCTGGACTGCAAGCGTGCAGATGGGCAAGTGTAATGGGCGAGTGGATAGGCAAGTAGATAGTCCAGAGGACAGGCCAGTAGGAGAAGGGCAAGTGGCTGCCTAGAAAGAGAACTTTCAATTGCCACTTGACTGGCCCACTCGACCAGATACTCTGGCATCTGAACGCACCTCCAATCTTTGAAAAACATCACTTACTTGATTTAAAGCAAGTGTGTTGGTATGAGGCTGACCACCCATACTGTAAAAAATGGTTCACTTTGCCAATGTCACCCCTGTTTCAGGAAAGGTCGGCAAAAGTTGTGGGGCTTATGTTCATTTGAGGTTTGGATTTTAGTTGTAAGTACACATTCAGCATTTGTAAGCGCGAACTAAACGTATTTGTTTGTGAGCATACATCTGAGAGCTTTGAATGAATATATCCTTGCAACTTAGATTATAGATTAATGATAGATATAACTACACGTCTTGGTTTGTGGGCATACATCTGAGAGCTTTAAATGAATATATCCTTGCAACTTAGATTATAGATTATAGAGTTAAATTTTTAAAGAAAATGGGTTTTAAAATTCGTAATGAGCATTGTCATTGAAGTCTATTTAAAATATACAATAATTGATTTTTTTGTAATTATTGTACGAGTACGAAAACGTTTTATTGACGTTTTGTTTTAAACAACATATAAATATATGACTGTCGTAGTTGTGACTATGAGGCTAACTACGCATACATCATAGATCTAAATCTGATCTTATTTTAAACTACAAAGATATATATCATTTAAGATTCATATTAAACGCATTCCCACAAGCAAACATGTATAAGCTCGCGATAGATCAGTTTTGCTTAAGTCACCCCGTTTCAGGAAAAGTCTGCGAGAGTTGCAAGGATTAAGTTCTTTCGATCTGAGGTCAAAGTGATAATTTTTATTATAATATCTGCATCTTAAATATTATTTAAGACTGACCTAATTTTACCTATCCCAATATAATTCTTTTAATTTTATTTTATAACAAAACTTATGCAAGAGACACAGACTTTTCATGATTTTATTCAATGGACTAAAACCACTGAGGGAAAAACTACAACACATAAATATTTGTTGCAATTCGTACACCGAAAAAAACTTATTTTCCGATATTTACTTTCATACGAATCAAAGCAATAGACTGAAAGCATACAGAGAGTGCACTAATATTTGCTAGCGTGTACTGTTTTAGTGTACAGCACGTTCCATCCCTCTCCCACGTGATGAGTGATGTATCGGGAGAGAGGGGGACAGCATGCACTGGATGGTATATAGTCACGCGATGCAAAAGCACTCAATCCATGAAAAATAAATGTACAAAATGCTCGTTCCTTATAATATTGTGTATGATATAAAGTATACTCTTAAAATGAATAAAAGTACTATTCTCTTCACTGTAAGAGAATATACAAAAAATGCCCTCTCAAACTTTGTATCGAATTATTTTCAGTGTTTTTAAAGTGATACTTGCTGTATACTACATATTATAGTGTCACACTTTTGTTCACTGTGATGTAACAAATTCAAGGTTCTTCAAGGAAAATTAACAACAGAAAATAACGTAGGTATGTAAGTTTTTACATCGACTTTCATATTCCATTTTTATACATCGACTGTTAAAAGGCAGTCTGACATAAGCCACACTTTGGTCAAAAATGAGTAATGAATGCTATCCTACTTGAAATTTTCCGTTCTTTCTGATGCGTTAACTCCCATAGCTCTACGAAAGAAGTGCTCTCCCGGATCATTTGCTGTGGTGTATTGGAGATGAAGCTTCCGGACGTTTTGCACATATCGCACGTTTAATAATAAAGAGAATTAACTCAAAAATTGAGAAAATCGAGATTTTGTGATAAAACGCAAGAACAATGGGAGAAGAATAGGTAGAATGCGACAGCCGTTCAATTTGGACGAATATGACCGAGATAAAACATCGGTCGCCTTTTTCATCCCATACAAGTTGTACTGGCTGTCTGAACTTCAAACGTGATTTCCCAACATTATTATTTTTTGAGTTATTGCTCTTTATTATTAAGCGTGCGATATATGCAGTGGGCGTCTTTATATACCCTACAGATTAACAAAGGTAGGCAATAGATGCATTTCCTTTGATGGGTAGAAGACCCATACTATAAAAACGGGAGTTAACAAGCAAATTTCTTATTTTACTAAATCAAATTCCTCTCGAGAGGTGTGATTCAATAGTGCGTGTAAATAAAGAAGATCTCTAAATCATAAAGTAAGGATCAAGTGAATTTATTCGTAGCCCAATCCTAAATCACCAGCGACCACCAGAATCCTGTACACCCAGTTAGCTCTTAATTTTCATAACAATTTCATCATCATCACATTATCTCCACGTTGAAGTAGCCCATTAAATACAGGTATAATCTAATCAAATCTAAGTTGCAAAGATATGTTACCTTGGGGATTCACGGTATATGCATTTTCACAAGCAAACACGTACAAGTTCGCGCTTGCATATGCCGCATGTGAACCTACATCATAAAAAACCAAATCTCAGATGGGCATACTCCCTGCAATTATTACCGTCCTTCCCTAAAACAGGGGTGACATTGACAAAGTGAACCATTTTTTACAGTATGGGTGGTCAGCCTCATACCAACCTATAAGTCAAGGAAAATTGAAGAATGCGGGCAAAACGTTCGGAAGCATCAGCTCCAGTTGACCTCGTCAGATACGGGAAAGCAACCCTCCCGTTTTTTTCTTAACTTCTCACGAAAAAAGGTATTTCATAAGGTTTATTTAATAAAAATAGACTATAAAAAACTGTAATGTTTTACCTGAGTTCTTTTAATTATACTGCGATTTATTTATTTCACTATATTTGTTTTGCCCAATATTGATTACACAGTACTGTTCCCACTTCTCCCTTTAGCATATAAGGACTTTGCGGCACAATGTTTAAAAGACTCTCACAAAACCACCACCTCTATTTATACGGCTCATAGCGCTGTATTCGATAATATGCTACATACTTCCATAATGGATTTTTTGAAACACTTCTAAATTGTTCGGAACACACCAGCGTGCTTAGGCGCACGTACTACGAATCCATAGTTCGTAATAATACAATTTACAAATATACAAATATACATAGTTTTTATTTATTAATAAAACGAAGTTTCAAGCATTTTGTTTTTGAAGGTGCAAACATCCACGCTTGACCCTAGAGTAGGACATTGACTCCCTGAAAGCTGCTACGCTGCGTCAGCTGCCTAAGTACGTAGCATCATTCGTCTGCTGTCACCTGTCATCCGTCAACTGTCGTTACTCCACAAATAGGGATGATTTCGATTTGTCATGGGTTGACTGACTACACCTCGCGCTTGAAAATGTTAACAAGTTGATAATAGAAAATATGTTTTGATCATCGAATAAAAAGGGTAATTTATAGATGATGTCCAGGCTTCTGCTTTAATTTTATTGGATGATGAGAAAATAGGACATTCATTGGAGATCAAAATATAATTATGAGATGATCAAATATAATGTAAGTCACATAGAGGATATTTCTGATGATTTCTGGCGGTAAGTGATAAATATATGTAAGCGATAACCTAACTGGTTGAGATTTAAAAAAAATATATACATGAAATGTTTCAGCGAAAACTTTGTAGAACTCCATTTAAAATTTGAGATTTATGAAATTGAGACGCACGCTCACTTATATAAACGTGTATAGTTGTACGTGTTTTAACAAAAAAAAAAACTCAAGACTTAAATGAACAAAACCACTGGAACTGTTCCCGTCATTCTCTAGAACAGGGATCTACATCTAAATCTAAGCTGCAAAGATATGTATCATTTGAGATTCATATTAAATGCATTCCCACAAACAGACATGCATAATTTCGCGCTTAAACATGCCGCATGTGGACCTACAATATAAAAACTTTTTACATTATTATTCGTCTGATTCATAACAACACATAAGGCAAGGAGCATATGATTGATATTAAAAAAATGATGAAATGACTCGTTAAAAATACTTGGCACAAAAAATAAGAGAGTAAGTAATTTTCAAAATACGTTTGAACAATAAAAAAAATGTCACATCCATTTTTTACCTGAATAATAAAAGTTTTTTTCCCGAACAATGAAATCGTCATCCGGAAAAATAAAGGTACCTTCCCGTTTATACCCGACCAATAAAAAGTTTTCGTGGCCACCCCAGGCCGGTCTTTTGTCCGCAAATTAATCCCAGCTGTAATTAAATAGCACCAGGTACTCACCTTTGATTTGCTAACCGACTTTTATTTGGATTACAATATGCAAATACCAGACTTTGGTTCAGCGCTCTGTTCACGAGAGACTTCTCCCTTACTTTGGTTAATTATTCAACCAGTTAGATCAAACAACTCCTCTATTGTCAATAGAACCATTCCGTCTTGATTTTTGGTCTGTATTTAAAATGTTGCCAATTTGACATTCTAACTAGTGGGTCTAAAATTGTCAGAAATCTGTTATTTATAAACAATGGTTTCATTGAAAAATCATCATCATTTTTTTTTAATTGTTTCGAAAATAACTTCTTTTTGTCTTTACAATGAGATAGATGTAGGAAAATATTGTTACGATTTTACTGGGTTCTCTTTTTATTAAACGGCAATTATAATATATTTTATTTTAACAGAATTTAATTTACACAATTTACAACAACTGATTTCTAGCTCTGGCTTTAGAACTTCACGGCTGAATGTTTAATTGACACTCTGCCCTGCACACGAATGCCACCCACATTTATACTCGTTCATTCGGGCATACGAACGGTTCTCGACTGTTCTCGACTGTTCTCGAACATAGTGGATGATTCCAATAACAGAGGATTCCACCAGAGTGATACAATTCACTTTTACAATTTTATTTCTGTCTAGCACTTTCGCCTACAAGGCATCATCAGGACAATCCTGATATTGTCCTGATATTGATAATATTGTCCTGATGATGCCTTGTAGGCGAAAGTGCTAGACAGAAATAAAATTGTAAAAAGTGAATTGGAACTTTGTTAATTTGATTAATAAACAATGGACTTTCACTATGTAAGCCACCAAACCCTTAAAACTATTAAAATTACCAAGTTTCTCAAGCATAGTGTAAATCCGTAAAATATTGCATTTTTTTTTATGAATGCAGCAAAAACATTTTTTATTCCGTAACCCGAATGTATGAAAAACCGCCCTAATATCAATTTCAAAACATTCTCATAAAACTGTAGCGTCCCCATAAAAAAAATACACGGAAAATCCTGACAAATTTCTTGGTAATTTTCCTGACGCGCCGCCTATACATTTGTATTACGGAGTCGATAAATTTTCAAAAACTCGCAGTAAATAGTTATGAATTTTACGTAATTCCTTCATACATCACCCGCTCCTCCCGATACGCTCTCTTCTGGGAAATTAAATAGTCGCAGATGCTGGCGGGCCTCCTGCCTGCGTAGCTCTTATCGTAATTACTTCCAAGCTTTGTTTTGCAATACAAAATTACGTAGGTACAAGCTATGTAATGCCGTAAATGTTGTTTTTTATATTATTCTTCTAAAATTTACTATATTTAATGTTTCGCAACGCAACTATTTTCGCCACTAAGCTACACATATTGTGTAACTTCTTGCCTGCGTTATTCTTCAAGGCGTAGCATGTGGCGATTCAAACGTGTTTGTTTTTAAAATTAAGGGGGTTTGCGTCACACCAACTACTTTCAATTGATGTGGAGGTGTTTAATAATGAATTAAATGTTTAAGCATTTAAGATGTGGATTTCGAGGGAAATGACCAATACATCATGGGTTGTAACTTGAAAGAAAGTGTAATGAAAAGGTTTTGCAGGAAATAGAATTAAAGAACTGAGCTTATAAATCCCATTTTGACAAAAAAACATCTACTGGTAAAAGGGCACTTCATTAGGCATTTTAGAAATTATATTTTTTTTTACAAAACTTCATTAGTCTCGTCGACGATGTTACAAGGTCAATATTTACAAGGTAACATGTTATACTTCTATCAAAAAAAAAAGAAAGTACACAGCTACAATATGAACATCCTGGATTCAATCAATTATGTTCTAAATATTCGTTCACACACTCATTATGTTATTTTACGTTTTATTTCAGTATGCTTAAAGGATAAAGTTACACATTTGGTGTTGACTTAGTAGAGGAGAAACAAAAGGATGTTTCATTCAACCTTTGGATTTAAATTACAAGTGCTTTAGGTTACTACCGTGTATGTATACAGTATAGAAATGTTTGTAAAGTTGTAAATACGGAGCGGGCGTGAGAAATGTACCTGGCAAAGAGGCAGTTTTTTTACCATTAAATATGAACTTCTCATTTATCATGTAAAATATCTCACCTCGTTACTAAGGACACATGAATTACAAATAACAGCTTTGACCAAACAATTTTCGGATTTTTAATACATAGTAGAAGTATACATGTTTTGAAATCTTCAAAATATTTATTACTTCAATAAACAGCAACCAAATTTAAAATTTCTGCGATTCAAATTGAAAAAAAATGTATGTTGAGAGTATTACGTGTAGACAGTGAAGGTTGCCTTTTGACTATAGTTTTCTTATTAGAGGGCAATTTTAAACAATGAATAAAAAAACATCGTGTCCTAGAAAAAACATGGAACAAAGCGAAGTATAAAATAAAATGTTGTCACATTTATATAGTATGTATGGCTTTTATGCCATTCCGCATCACTTGTCATTGGCGTGGGATGTGATACAGAACTTGTCACTGGCGTGGGATGTGATACAGAACTTGTAAACATCAAAGTACGTGAGCATATTAACTTACATGAATAAATTATTAGCCTCTGAATAATCTTATTACAGTAATCCTGCGGCTGCTTTGTTCTTTCCAAGTTGTTGTTTAAGCCTTTAATTCATTTAAAATTGAATGGTAAATAATTAACGATTACAAAGTTAATGCCTCTACAATCAATAAAAAAATTATGAAACTAATCTGGGAAAAACAAAAGTCTGTGTATTTTTGTGAGGAGCTAAATTTTTTGTTATTATTTTACTGTTGATTTTTTTCAAATCCCATTTCAGGTGGACGCAATACGTACCAATATTTTAATCTACTTCACGGTGTCGACAGTGTGTTCAGAAGCCATCTCTCACTAGGCCAAGTCTCCCGGTAATTTGAAGTGACGTGGTGTACTATTGGAAGAGAGCTACCTACCACCCTGTAGATGTTTACTGACCTCATCTCAGCACACCCTGTACCTGCCTAAAAAGGGGGCGTGCTATTTGTAGGTATGGGTTATTTATTGTTTTATCCACGAAATGAATGTGAATTTCATTTAAAGAACCAAAGTATTTAATAACAAAAACCTTAGGTCCTCGAATCTAATTGCACATCAACAAGTTTATATTTTCCAGGAGGATTGATGATCTAAAATCTAAATCTAAGCTGCAAGGATATGTATCACTTAAGATTCATATTAAATGCATTCCCACAAGCAGACACATATAATTTCGCGCTCACACATGCTGCATGTGGACCTACAATATAAAAACCCAATTCTCAAATGGACATAAGCCCTGCAACTCTTGCCGACCTTCCCTGAAATAGGGGTGACATAGGCAAAATGAATCATTTTTTACAGTATGGGTGGTCAGCCTCATACCAACCTATTAGTCAAGGAATACAAACAATTAATTACATTTGAGTATAAAAAAAAACAAATAATCACTGAACAATTAAACAGTAAACAAATTAAAAAGCTACTAAACATACTCTATTCAAAAAGTAATTTTGTTTTTAAAGTCTCAGACTTAAACGCCAGCATTACAGATCAACTGCCATTTTTTTCGGTCCTTGCATACTACTTTCATTTTATCCAGAGTCATAAACTTTTTTATACAAGCTCTCCTTTTATTATGACTCTGGATATCCCATTCATTCGCTATTTCGGAAATTTGGTCCATCCATACCTTTCTCAGTCTTCCTCTATGATTTTCTGGATAATTTATTTAGTGAGTGCTGTTTCGTGAGAATCATTACACGTCTATTTTGTATGTGAATATTGGAAAACCAAATCATTTCCTTAATGATTATTACATTTTTATTCGAGACAAACGAAAAGATATTTAATTCCAATACCACTCAATACCGCTCAAGGATATTATTTATTTCCCGGAATTTCCTAAGCTACTTTTTTTATTTGATTAACGGACATGATAGTCCAATTACATATTTTTATGACAAGGTAATTTATAATGAATAAGAAAGAAGGAAAAAAATTCAAGAATTAGTATTACATAATAGCACAGTCTATTAAAATATCTTTACTTTCCTCAGCAAAACAAAGCTCTACGGAATTCAGACAGACTCACGACGCATAAATCTACTTGAGAGGAAGAATTTACAAGACGACAAATTCTGTTAATAGGAGAATAGTAGCCTAAATGAGAAGTATGAAAGTTGTGGGAGAGCAATTGATTTATTCTGAATCTATGTACTACTTTTTTATATTTAAAGACCTCAACACCTGTAGCATGTAGCCTTCAGTTATAAGGTTCTTAAGGTGTAATTATTTCCAAAACAGCACTGTATAAATTAGCCTGCAATGTTATTATTTCTAAGGATAAAAGAAAAACAATTTTGTCTCCGATTACTTGTTAACCACTTGACGATGCAAGCGGATGTTTGCGAAACCAGTTGTGTTATAAAATATATATACTCAAGTAATCGAAAACAAAATTGTTTTTCTTTTATCCTTAATGATGAACGATTACAAAGCTAATGCCTTTACAATCAATTAATTTTTTTATTTGATTTGCCATTGTCCTGAGGATGCCTTTTTAAGCGAAAACGTTTGACAGAGTTAAAATAATAAGTGAATTGAAACAGTGTGTTTTATTTAATTGATTATTAAAAAAAATATTATTTCTATTTGATGATAAGTAACACCCTTGCATTTTCTGAATAATCTCACGTTTATTACAAACTGCAGTGAAAAATGTCTGCAACAAAGGAAGGCATCGTTCACCGTCTGCGAGTGCAGCCTTATTCAGTATACAATTTTACGCTTCAACTCAACCGTAGCGTTTTACAACAAATGCATGGAAAGTCAAAAGTTATCTAGAGGCATTATTTTAGTTTAGACACCATATGGTAAACGCGATGCTTGAGTTTATGAGGAATGTCTTATACTAGGGGTAAAGTACACGTAGCGTCTTATAAACAAACGCTATTTCTCATCATTACACCATGGAGTTAATGTGCTTGTGAGACTGATAAAGCAACCTTGCATACTCTTGTCTTACACAGCAACGAACGGAAAGATAAAGCATAATTGTAAACAGTCGCAAACAACAAGCTTAACAAATGTGTACTCAACAAAAGTTTTTCTTTGAAGTGATTACGTATCACTTGAATATACCGGGTACCTACTTTGAAAATAAATGAACCAAAAATTCTTATTGAGAAGGTGAGAAGAAAAAATTCAAGTACCTATTTTTTTCAATGAGGTATGACTTGCATGAAAAAGGTTATGACTCTGGATGAAATGAAAGAAGTGTGCAAGGACAGGAAGAAGTGGCGGCTAATCTGCAATGGTGATTTTTAGTGTTGGTGTATTCATTTGCTACATTTTTTGCACAGGAAATTTCTGACTTTTTTTGTATAGATTTCTTTGTAAGGTTTTGTTCTTTTATATATTTAAATGTAATTTTTTATTCATATTCCTTGACTTATAGGTTGGTATGAGGCTGACCACCCATACTGTAAAAAATGGTTCACTTTGCCAATGTCACCCCTGTTTCAGGGAAGGTCGGCAAAAGTTGTGGGGCTTATGTTCATTTGAGGTTTGGATTTTATTTGTAAGTACACATTCAGCATTTGTAAGCGCGAACTACACTTGTTGGTTTGTGGGCTTACATCTGAGAGCTTTAAATGAATATATCCTTGCAACTTAGATTATTATTATTATTATTATTAGGTGTACAAGTACATTCATATTGACAAAATGATGTCGTTTCGCGGCCGGCTTGCTAGGGAAAATGTATGAAACTATTTTGTGATCGGTTCCAAGTTCCAATATTCCGAATCCATGGTTAATTCCAAAATTAATTTTGATGTAATTCAAAGATTGCAATAAGTCGAGGAAATTCTACAGATACTTTGAACATCCATTGTAAAATAGTTTTAATGTTTCAGTCTCAGACAAATAATCAAACGGACTCGTCTATAATTATTTGTTTTCATATATTTTGAACTCTTTTCCGATTTATCCTTGCTTAAAATGTTATTTTTTTTCTAGGAAACAAAATTGTATTGGATTTTTTTCATAGAAAAGCATGAAAACCTGCTTTCATATCACACGCATGAACACCAGTTACATATTGTACTTCTCACTCCTTCAAACCTTTTCTGGCTTTGTTGGTTGGAGTAGTGTGATGATAAATGGTTTACTCTTTATTAAGCCGCTTTCTAAGTATTAAATAAGTGTATTGGTCTATTGGCGATACGTACGTTTTTTGTTCGGATCAACACTTCAGTAGCGATTGTGAAGGTTTATACTTGTTTAGTTCTTTATGCCATTTGATCGATAAATTATTGAACATTTTGTATTACAAGAATAAAAAAATACAAATAAAGTTTACAATTGATTCTTTATCGCGTGTATTTTTCATGAAAACGTTACCTTTTCCTTTGGGTTTTTGGCTACATTATGTAAAAAAAAAGTTGCTTGATATATCAGTCACTTTCTCACAGTCAGTTTCACTTTCAATAATTAAATGTAAAATTATAATATTATTACATAACTAATCCATAGGGACAAGTGGTGTACCTATGGACACGCTCTTTTTTTTTCGACTAAATATTTTTTTCTCGCAAGTTAAGAAAGGTAGAGAGAAAATTGTTTATGTTATGTATTCATTGTCTAATTGTGCATAACCAACTTATTTTTAGTTTTGTATAATATTGACCTGTTTTGTGTTACGACCTTTCCCCCAAAAATCACATTTTTGTCCAGAGGTACACCTATGGGTGTGTACCTGTGGACAGGGGTAAGTGTACCTTGGGACAGCATGTGTACCTCTGGACATCATTATTTTAAGTAGTTTAAAAATGATTAAACATAGTATTATTTTATATTTTATTGGTGATAAAATTGGACAAACCTATTATTATGAAAATGACAACAAAATATTTTGGCAGCGATTATTAAAAATACGAAATATATATTGATAGAAGAACCTACCTTATAACAACAAATAATATTAAAAATATTTTTATTTTCCATGTATAACTCATTCATCTCTTCGAAATCGTATGAATCTGATCCAAAAACACCTTTATCGAAGGGCAGCATTTTATGAAAAGTGTGAAGATGCAAAGTGAAAGCTCTGGATTTTTTTGCTTTTTCAAAAACTTGTATATTTATATGGGAATCGTGGTTATCCATGATTAGGAGAATTTGATCACTTTTTTAAGGTATCACATGAGCAACTTTGATTCGTTTGACCAACTAAAAGATGTATTTAAAAAAGAATTAGAATAGTCTAACAAGCATTTTATTTTAAGTTGAGTACCTGTGGACACAAGGCGTGTACCTTTGGACGTCCATAGGTACACGCAAAAATGTGTCCAGAGGTACACAAATGATACTAAATTAAAAAATCAACTGACATTTAATTTTGAGGTTCAAAATAAGGCTATTGAATGTTCTACCGTTTTAAGCACTCCCTTAATCCTAAATTGGTATTATCATTTGACTAAAATATTTCATAATCACACCATGAAAACTGTTTAAAAAATGCATAAAAATTTGCTTTTTGTTGTTGAAAACTTGAATTGTAAAAAACGGGCACGTGTTGCAGGTGATGACAAGTTTCACACAATAATATTGGGAGCTATCAGAAATGTCATAACCCCGTTTATGTGAGGATTTTTAATCTTCTGTATTTCCAGAGATATGATGGTGTCCAAAGGTACACAGCGTCCAAAGGTACACCACTTGCCCCTAATATTGAAAAGCACATCAGAATACTTTCAATACGAAAAAGCATTTTTCCTGTAAAAGCTTACTTAAGCTTCAAGGTTAAATTGCTGCAGTTACTTTGAGAAAACGTGAAATAATAAAAATTCTGTCAAATTTCCATAAACAGTGGCAAATAGCTCTATTTTATTTCAATTTATTTCAGGATAAATGGTAGTCTTGTGACACTTGAGGCGAAATTATTTCATCATGGTATTTGTAATCCTTTTTTGTGACTTTCAAATACGTAGAATTGCGAGAGTTGTATTCAAACAAATCTGCTTAAATATTTAAACGTGAATATTTTTGCTTAGCACGAGAATTCGAGTGAGACGTTTCTTTGTACCTGTGTATCTACTCATATCTCCGTATTTCCTACATACCTGTGTGATATTGTACTTCACTGCTACACGCGAAGGTGTCTCGGCAAATTTTACGAACTTCATATTTCAGGCGTAAATATTTAATTAAACACGTGAAATTGTTTTGGGGCGGGGGGAGGCTCGGATGCACACCTGCCCGCAAAGGAAAGACCTACATACCCACTGGAGGGGGGAACAGCCAAAACCTGAAGAGATAGAGGTATGCAAATCAGAGATTTCATTTTAAATCAGCTCTTCAAATGATTCATGAGTTAAAAGCTTGCTATAAATTGTCTTTTTTCATAATTTTCATACCACCGAAATAAATTTATAGACACATACTTTAATCTTCACCATTGCATGATTTTTTTGAATGGTGTTTTTTTCTATTTTTTATCCAGTTTTATATTTTTAAACCTATTTTATGGTTAATTTCAATGAAAATTATGTATTTTTTTTTTATCAGCTGTAAAAACAGATTGTTTTTTTTAAACCACCAGTGCAAAATTCATTTGTAGTACAAGAACAACCTAGCAAGGGTGCTTCTGTTACTGTTTTATTACTACATCCGTGCGTCATTTAGCTAGAGATGGCCAGCACCTGCATAAATATGATTCGTTTAACTTCTGTTTTTGCATACTTTCATGTTCTCTGCGTTCAACACTCTATTTATACCGGCTCTTTAATTTTTCTCAAAATAAAAGTTCCAATCATCTTTAATATTGCTTATTTATTTAATCCATTCACTCTTCCGTCTTCTCCTTCATGGCTTTATTGGGTCATTTCCTTTGTAAATGGTTTATTTCAGACGGTAAAATAAAGTAAATTAAGTTCATTTATAATATAAAAATAAAGTTAATTATAAATATTGTACATTTTCCGATTTTTTAAATTAACTGTTTTACTATATTGACATCAAAACAAGTTTGGATTCACAAAATTACATAATTTAATGATTCGATTTGAAAACAAAATACGCAAAATAGTCTCGGTATGGTTAGTTCATGTTTCATCCCCTAAAGAAGTTGCACAGGGGAGGTTCTGTACCTCCCTCGTTAGCGAAGCCTTCAGAAACTCAAACAAAACCGCGACCCGATATTTTTTACTCGCTTTTCTGGAATTTGTTTCTGAAATATCGATCACGATGTTATTAAATATTGTGGTCGGCCGGCATTCCAGCGACAACGTCAGATGGAAGCTATTTTTAAATGGTATGCAAATAATGTACGTACCTAGTCCTCGAAAATAAGAAGGACGAAGAATGTCGAGTAAAAATATTAAACAATCAACAAGTATAAGGCTTCAGAATAAATACATGTATTGTACAAACGGTTCTGTAGAACAAAATGAGTATCTCAATATTTCGACGGATTGGTATCGGAAATAAAAAAAATAATTAAATTGAAAAACGAAGAAAAGACCCAGGTTTATGTTTGTATTTCTGAAAAGCTAAAAATACGATCAGGAAAAATATTTCTTCTAGAAGATACACCCTCCTTATATTCTCAGATATGCCTCTGACAAAACGTTGAAGAACCCGTTTTATTTTACCATGATTCGTGAAATATGTTTTTTTTAATCTTTAAGAAAATGATTTCTACTAAATTTTGTAAAACAAAAAATTGAATGAAACTCTGTTTTATTTTCACTTGCTAATTTATTTTATTTTAATTAATAATTATATACGAACGCTTTTGATCTCTCGATCATCTTCAAGGACAATCAAAAGATAATGTCTTATGTTCGTAATTCTGACTTTATACGATTTATTTTAAGACATAATTTATTTTAATAGAAAGTATATTTTTTTAATATTGCAAGAATGCACCTTTTCCTGTTTTAAAATGTCTCAGAGGCTTAATGCAATGTGACATTTGATAAATTATTATCAGAGCTCCACAAAAATATGGCTTGTTCAAATTTCAAAGCTTGCTAGATATTTTTTTTTGACTGTCGGTTCAAGTATATTTGAATAACTCATATATTTTGCAATCGAGTATTTTCATTTCAGAATTAAAGTGAACAATGGTAAAAAATATATGTCTGCTAAGTTTGTACTAAAAAAAAAATTTCACCTGTCATATAAAATAAAGTCGTGAATGAAATAGAACTAGAATATATTACTGTTACAAATTTCTTGAGGAGAATAATTCAAGAGGTGTTAAATCCAAATAAAACCCTTGAACGAGTAATGATTCAAAAGCCGCAGAAACATAATCAGCCAACCCCATTTTATGGCGCATATTTCAGCTCGGAGACATTGAATACACTATCAAAATAATTTACATTACTTTCAGCCGCGCCTTTTGCACCCTCCTCTTTATTTTGCGGAGCCTTAGGGCTGCTTCACCCTCTAGTCTGAACTCTGTAGAAGTATGGAAAGTAGAAATATTATTATAAATAATTTATACTCGCTTATTGTGATCGTAAAAAACAAGCTGGAGATGCCTGAAATGTAAACAAGTCTTTCGGTGGATTTTTGTTGTATGGGTGATGTTGTTTTAAGAGTGAGTGTGTTGTTCCACAGTTTACCTGAAAAAAATGTTAACGATGATGATGATGATGAGTTGATGATTTCTTTATAGCGCCGTTTCGTGATGTAGTCACTCCAAGGGCGCTGAAAGACAAATACTAGTTCTTGACCACCTAGCGTAGACCATTAAGTTGTGGCTGCACACGAATTTTATTTCTATTTTGAAATCACGAAAAAACAATATAATATGTTCAACGTGATCTCTTTAGAAAATGGAGTGTTAAAAATGAACTCAGAATCTTATTTTCAAAAGCCGCAAAAATAAGACAATTTCTAACATTTGCACTTGCTCTTACTAAAACTTAATAACACTTGCTTAACAATTAACATGAGCTCTTAATAAAAAATATTCGAGCTCTAGTTTGTGCATTTTAAACTCAAAAATATAATATTATATGGACAAATTAAGTTAATTTACAGTAAGAAAATCGTTGATTAATTCAAGAGGATTATCAATTTGGTTACATTCAAATGATATTTAAATATTTTGAAGTACATTATAAAAATATGTAAATGCAGTCTTAACAGATAAATCTCATTGATTTATTTGTATCCACTATGTTACCGAAGAAACTTAAAAAACATGTATGCTGTAAGATAAGCCTTTTAAAAACTTCTAACAATATAAATCATGTATGTAGCACTTTAAGATATTACAATAATGTCTACTCTTATTTCTACGCCATAGAGCCTTCTCTTGTACACTCGTCATGCCTGTTCCATAGATTTTCTCCCTTTATCCCCCCTCAGACTGTATTTGTATGCACTTTGCGTCTGCATGATTTTATTTAGAAGTCAGTGATCATGAGAAATTGCCGATGCCAGGTGTTGAATAGCAAATCCACTCTCGTGAATACAAAACTCAATTTAACCTGTCGTTTTATTCTGAAGATGGCACAAACGCATTAGATACTCTTTCAAAAAATTGATAAAATACAAGAGGAATCTATTTGACTATATTTTTAGTAATGGATAAAAAAAAATATGAATGAATAACTTAAATGAGGCAGATTTTTTTCTTTGAAAAAATAAATTTTAAGCAGAGTACGCAGCTTACTTCTATTAGAGTTTTACTTGAAATAAAAGAGTCACTTTATACGGCAAAAGTGAACGACACAGATGCATAAAAAAGTTACCCTGTTGATTTTTTTACAATCTGATAGACATTTATGTTATTCTTTCCTCTTAGTTTGACCTAGCACCTCTTTTAATAAGCTACAAATATTGACATATGTTTGTTTGTTTAGTACTGTTACAAAAAGTAGGAATTGGGACATAATAATTATGTTTTTAAGTGTACACCTGTTTACACAGTGAATCACCTAATAGGCATCTTCAGAAGCATATTATGCTCTTGAATATGCCTTCTTAGGCGAAAATGCTTGAGCAAAAAATAAAATACAATTGAATTAAAACTTAGTTTTTCCAATTGAATTTTTATAATTATGTATTTAGCCGTCTTAAGTGAAGACTAATTAGTCAACTTTAAGCCTTACAAGATGTAGGTTCGAATCTAAAGGTAGACTTTCTAATTTTAATGTTTCATTAATATTATTCCAGATTCAAAATGCCATTTTTTCAACCATAAATACGATTAGAGTATTTTTTCAAAAGAAAAACCTACTTTCATTATGTCCTTAATTATAATGCTTCTTTATCAAGCTATAATTTATTTTTGCTCATCCACAATAGTTCGAAATCAAACTATCATCAACAAACCAAACACCTCGTATTTAGCTTCCTACATTCTTCTTGCACATATTACATTAGTTTATTGTTGTGCCCCAATACAAAATAGTTTACAAACTTTGCCGAAGCCTTTTCTCATTCAGAGCGAGGCAATCAATTATCTATTTCGGTAAGCGAGCCCGGAAAGTTAAAAAGTCTTTTATACAGATTGTTGTAAATTGAGTGTCGGGGCTCCATTTGGAATAGTTAGGAGACATCCATGGCCTGAATGGACCCTGACAGCATCCTGGGAGAAGTTTTAATCTCATTAAGCCAGGCTGTGCGTTCCTTGGCTTTGTGTTATTTGTCTCGTGGACTCTGCGATAGACTCGCCACAACGATTATTGGGGTGTTAGGATGTCGCGCAGCGTCTTAGCAAAGCCACGGCTTAGTCGTGATTGCCATTGATCTCCCGACAGTAAGACAGACCCAATCCTTACGGGAACGTTTTATATTGACATGAATAATTTATAAAAGAAATACGCGATGTACTTTACAAAGCAAAAAACAGACTTTTCGCAGTATAACGTAACCTTTTATTGTGTGTGTTGTTAATCACATACCTGCCGGTTATTTAACGATAAATATTATTGAAAACATATTTAAGGTGATAAATACATATTTCGTCAGTCTATCATCATTCATTCTTTGCACATGCCCAAACCATCTCATCACATTCTTTCAAATTACATTATTTGTTTACCCATTCATTCCTAACTCTATCCCTCAGAGTTTTTCCTTTCATGCTTTTCAAATGCTTCATTTCCAGCGTACATTATGTTACTTATGTATAAGTACTATTTTTTTTTTAATTTCAGTTTGAATAATTTTATTCCGTGTGATTAATAATTCATGCTTCATGAAAATTATCACACTTTTGTTCTCTCATTGAAAATTTTAGTTTCCTAATTGAAATGTGATGCTCCACAATCTAATTGACAATATAGTCTACGTTTTGAAGTATAGCATTTGCCAATGTTACACTGGCGTCCTTTTCTTCTCTGCGGGCTCCATACCATAAAGAGAAAGAAGAAGACGTGTTGTTATAAGCTTAAAGCAATTGTCAATAAAATTTAACTATGATTATTTTTAACATTTAACATCATGACAAATAGAAGATAATGAGTTAAGTAGGGAGTAATGATTAAAATAAAGTGAAGTCAAGAGCGATATAAATTGAGAATTTGTAATCTTACGACCTTTAACCAATATTATCCAAAAATATCTCTCATCTACATTTTTAATACATTATCAAAGCAATCGGTTAAGGAGGAGAATTTATTCGTTTCTAATGAACCGATGGAAAGAGCGGGTCAACTTGTATTGGCGCTTACGGAAGCAGTAATAATTACTCGAGAACCCCAAGGGCTCTCTACAACCAAGGATTTAAAGGGTTTACTCTAAAAATAATGAGACATTCAAAATTCATTTTCAATAATGGAAATTTTCAGCCCCTCACCCCTTTAGTCTGCCTTGCTTCCTCCCTCTTTCAATCGTGTTATTTTAAGCTCCATAAGTTTAACAATAAAAAAAAGCGTGTTTCTCGTGGAAGAACAGCGATTGTTCTGTGAAACTCATTGACATCATTAAAACTGATTGTGAAATTCTGTGTCTGAATAATTTTATTGGTTTTCCACGTTACACGAGTCCATTTTTTGTCATATACAGTTTGTAAATGAGCAGATTGTTCAATTATATTTTAACGTACAACGGAGATTCGTGCAAATAATACATGATCATAAACAATTTACTGATTTTTCTTGAATTAGATCTGAGATCTGTTAACCCTGCAGTAGTGCGGAAAACCAGCTATTCTTTCACCTTTTAGGGGGGTGGCCTGGTAGACGATGGACGTCAGGTATTTCCTGTGCCACGATTCGGGTTATTCTATTTTCGCTCATGCGGTCTACCTTGTTCCTCCAGAACCGTCTCTTTTTCCTACTCCATCCAATGATGTTTTCAGTGAAATATGAGCAAAAAAAGTAATAACTGATTTTTGTTTGCAATTGCTTTTGATATAAATATAAAAAAGTAACGACCGATTTCTTTATCGCAAATGTTTCTGATATAAACATAAAAAGTAATTATCGATTTTATGTCACACATGCTTCTGATATTTACCTACAATTTTTTTTTCTTCATTGGTCAAGCAATCTTGACAGTTTATAATAAATTGTTCATACAAAGTATTTCAGGATAATGTCTATCAAATAGATTTCATTCGCCAAGACGATTTTTTTTTCATTTTAAAATAAGTTTAACAAAATAAGCCATTTAAAAAATAACTAAAAATATTTTATTTTTCTTAAATATTTGCTTTTGTTTTGGAGAGAAAAAAAAAATGTTTTGAAAATTATTTTGAAAATTATTTTATAAAAAAATATATGTGTAACCATTCTGCTCTTGAAGATGCCTCATTAGGCGAAAATATTCGAGCAAAAAAAAGAATAAAGTGAATTAAAACAATGTTTTACCATTTATATTTTTAAATATTTGTAAAAATATTTTCATTTCGTGTCACATTGAAAAAGTTGCAAACTCATACATCCGGAAAATTCATTGCGGAATTTATTTCACGAAGTATTGGCCGACTGAGGCAACAGGTTCCCAAACTTTAACTGGCAACTTTAGTTCTGTAAAGCGAAGGAAACAATGAAATAATCCCCTTTTGTTTGCAACACTGAGCTCGCTAGTTTCCGGGGCAGAAAGGAGAAATCAACTCCCCCCCCCCAACCTACCCCCTGACCACCCTGGCCCGGCTTATAGTCGGCCTTTATCAACGCCCGTGTTTTAATGAGTTTCTTGTCGATTGACTTTTAAGGTTGGAAAATCGTGCCAACTTTACCCTGTTCCGATTGCGGCCAGGGAAATAATTTTCAAAGTTTTAAAAGCTCTGATCGGAAAAAGATTTTATTTCCTCTTATTGACCAAAAGTTTAATTTATTTTTCATACGGATAGATATCTTTCTTATTTTTACAAAAAAAAAACAAATTAATATTAAGGTGTTCAACTTGTTCAATTAAACAAAGTAATGGACATAAAGAAATGTCCAAATTTTTTTATTATTATTATGACTTCAATTTTTTTTTAATTGGTTTTTTTTTTTAAGACCTTTTTAGATAATTTGACTTTCAACCGATCTTTTTTTTTTATCAAAAAAAAAAAATCCACTCTTTGTCTTTCTCCACTCTCAAGGTCGAACAAAAAAACAATTACTTTTTTTTATTCTTCTAAGCCTTGAACCAAAAAAGTAATGGATTTTTGTAATCAGCCGCCAATTTCATCTTTGTGAGACGTGATTCTTGGCTTTAACGTGAATTACTGAAATCTAACCTCGGGAAAACAAGGCTGTAAATGAGCAAAGGTGAATAAATTTTCGATATAACCGTCACTACCCGGCGTCCGGCAAAGGCCAGTTAATTAAAACAGCGCCTTCATTTTCAAGGCTAGAGCTTGCGAATTAAAAACTAATTAAAATGGTATGTCAAGTGACAAGATGTCTAACTCGAGTCTAGTTCAAAATAAGTCGAGACGCCTTTGACGAGTACAAATAACGAGGTCTGTGATTAAAAACATATTTTTTCCAGTCTTGGAATATTCAGTTTTAGTAAAACAGTTTCATGTTTTCATGCAAGTTTTGGTAGTAGAGATTGTATGTGTTATTTGAGCTATGAAACATTATTTTTTGTGCATGACGTTTTAATTTTTTGTTTTTGGAAATATGCAGGGTAATGGCGTTATCCTGTCAAGTCAGTCTGAAAATGCCATTTTAAATGCTACGGGTTCGAATAGGGATTTTTTTCGCACAGGAATGAATGAATGAAACGAGTACTTTTTAATATTTTCAAATTTTTCTTAAACTTTCCAACCCCAAAATTTTAGCTATTCTATTCTCGTATTTGGTCAAATCACACATTAAATTATTTCAGGGAAAATAAGTATTGCTTATGTTTAAAACTCAACTGTCGGCGCTTTGTCCGAGAGAGTTACGACTTTAACTTATCGTGTTTGAAATGAAATAACACTGGTTTTATTTCCCTAGGCCCCTGACATAAGCTTTATCATATACCCTGGTTCAAAATACGTCATCACCTTAATTTTTATTTCTTAATGATTCATTAAATAAATAAATAATTCTGTGTGCGAAAGGAAAAACGGGATGAGTCAAAAAATACAAGTGAGGAGAGTCAAACAAAATTGAAAAATTTGCCATATAGTTGAGATAATTATTCATGTTATTTGTCATTTTTCAAAGCCTATCTAAATTTTATTTTTTGTCTACAATCATTTTTCCTTACCACATACATATCTTAAGAATCTCTCTACACTCGACCACTCAAAGCTTAATTTTTTCAATCATATTTTTTAGTGTTAATCTATTTATGATTTGATTTTTTTGACTTATTCCGTTGTTCCTTTCGCAAAAAGAATCATTATTTGACAATGTTTACCTGTTACTAGCAAGGCATCGATTGATCAATTGCATTTAAAAAAAAAAAAAAAAACTTATTATTGCACATCTTTTTTTTTTTAAATAGATTTGTGGAAAGGAATGCAATCCACCAACCTATTTTACCTGGCCAGTTGTCTTCATGCGAAAGCAGAAGCTTGTGTGCATGCAACGGCATCTGTTGAACCAGGGTCGAAGTTATCGTCGCGGGATTCCAACCAGCGTTATCCGGTTCCAAATAACCTGTCTTGATCCCCGCGGCTATAACACCGACATTTATTACATCTTATTCCTCTAATTTGGTGTTTTTGGTTATTTGTTCCATATTTTCAATATTTTTGTGTCGCATTTATTTTACCATAACTCAACTCAAGCCCAGCCACCTTATGCCCCAGTGCAGTGCTTTGATCTTACACATATGAATCGTCAATTGGATCCAAATTAATAGTTCACCATTAGAGTAATGAATAGATCTCTTATATCGGTAATGGAGTCAAGAGTCTGCCAAACACAAGTACGCGCACACAAACAACTTGTGCAAATCTCCCGAGAACAACCCGCGCGAACAAATCCGACTGCAAGTTGGTGTAATAATTAATGCAGCAAGTTCAGCCTGCATAAAGCCTCTTAGGATTAGGAAGCACTTATGTAAGATCACTTTAACGAAGTCAAGTTGACATGTAATCTGAATCAACATACAAAATTTATGTAACAAATTGGGAAGTCACTTACTGCAAAATGAAGTTGAAGTGGGTAAAACTTTTGATTATTTGTTTCCCATGTTTTTGAAATTTACATAGGTAAAAGAAGAAAATTAGGATATGAAAAATCAATGTAAAAAAAGCCTATAAAATATAGACAAAACTTAAAAATATATTAGGGGCCGCGGCAGGAGAGGGGAGGGGGGGGGTTGCTAGTCAGCATTTGCTGAAATGCTGACCATTAGATCCGCCACTGCCCAAGTGCGGCCCGCACTAAATGCCACGTAAAATATTTGGCCCTTTTACAACAAAAGGTTGCCGACCCCTGTTCTAGTTAATTAAATCTTCAGTCCCAATGATAGTAAAGTACCTACATAATCTAAATCTAAATCCAAGTTGCAAAGATATGTATCATTTGAGATTCATATTAAATGCATTCCCACAAGCAGACACGTATAACTTTGCGCTCACACAGGCCACATGTGGACCTATAATATAAAAAAACCCAATCTCAAATGAACATAAGCCCTGCAACTCTTGCTGACCTTCCCTGAAACAGGGGTGGCATTGGCAAAGAGAACCATTTTTTACAGTATGGGTGGTCAGTCTTATACCAACCTATAAGTCAAGGAATACAAGCAATTAATTACATTTGAGTATATAAAACAAATAAACACTGAACAATTAAACAGTAAAAATTAAAACCGACAAAACATATTCTATAAAAAAGTGAAAAATATTTTTTAAAAGCCTCAGCCTTAAACGCCATTATATCAGATCAACCGCCATTTCTTTCGGTCCTTGCATACTTAATAAATAATAATTAATAATTTGTAATAAATACGGATAATTACATCCGCCCACACACTTGTGTATCAACTCGCCATTTGTACTTAGAGGGCATAATTAATAATTTAGTGAGGCATCCTAATGAGTTTATGAGACTCTCTGAGGCCTCATTTAGCGGGCGGTATCTCATGTTACCATGCGCAGATAGAACCCTAGCCGTGAGCAATGGCCAGCGGTTAGTATGCTCCTGTACAATCGTTTATGTAGCGCGTAAATAGCCACATCGTTGTGAAATGGAACATGTACTGAGACATTGATAAAACATGTGGAATATGAGGAAATTACATGATAAAAGGAAAAACGTTAAGCAGTTTAATTCTAGTAAACTCAAAAATATATACCGTGTTTTCATGTAAATGAGTAAGTACTTGGGATTTTTAAGAGTAAAAATAACATTGACACAAACATTTAAAAAGTTGTAGGTAAATTCAGTACTTATTAATTATGTATGTAGGAGAATTTGAATTAGTCAACCTCAACTCTAATTGTCTATGGCATTGTTGTTGTTATTGTTACAGCTTTGATAAAGGTTGACTTTTGAAGAGTATTTAAACTCGAATCAATAATGTACTTTGTTATTTCATTATTAACGTTGTAAACTTGTACCTTCTTGAAATAAAAGTGCTGCAACATCAAGAACTGTCTTTGTCTGCAATTGCTCTAATCTCAAAATACTAACGAAGATTCTAGAAAACTTGGAAGCATCGAGCCAGAATCTCCAACATTTGAGACATCACGACGTATGAAGTAATATTGTGACCAGCGACCACCATAATCCTGAACAGTACCCTGAGTACGAGTTTTTTCACTTTACTTGAATACTCAATACTTCGAGTAAAGTGAAAAAACTCGTACTCAGGGTACAGGTAGCTTTTTCTTAAAACTGGAGATTGGATCAAGCGAATTCCATCAAGTAAAAACTACTATATTTTTTAATTGATGTTTGTTCTTGAGATACATTTGAAATTCAAGGACCTCATGTATAAAAAAATGCAATTACAAGGGTAGTTTTTGGTGAAACTCGTATGAGCTCCCAAATGATTCACTTAATTGTTACACATTTTTTTTCTACTTGCACGATAGATAGGAGTTTCCGCAATGGGTTAAACTTTGGGCAAAAGAGATCTTTCCAAAAAATCTACCTCTGTAATTGAGAATATTGAAAACTCACATCGAAAAAAAAGCAAATGATATTATATGAAGCGGTATTGTGGAAATAATGACGTCTTGCACAGACAGAAGGCTCTTATATCTTACACGCATAAACAAAGTTTACATCCGTTAATACGAGTATCATGTATGAACAGATTTTTAATAGAAAAGTGATCCAAATTTTCTGAAAAGTAAGTAAAGCCGAAATAATCCTTTTATAATAGTTGATAAGATGACACCAGTAGGTAAGAGGAAAAAAATAGGAAGCAAAACATAAATAAAATGAGGGAGTTTGTATTTTATTATTCTTGTTTACATTTTTTTCAGGGTGATGTGGGTAAAATGAGAAGGTCTCCTACAGGGCCGGTTATTTGTTTTTCTTTGCGGAAATCAGGTTTCGTGAATCGGAAAATGACGCCCGTGGCGTGGTCACTGCCACACATACAAAGTAAAAAGGTTTATATTTAAACTGAACCATAGCGTGTACCGAAAATGTATGGCAAACTAACGCAACCTCTAGTGAGCGTTTTAGTTTTGGTGCAACATTATGGTTGAGTTTAAAGTTAAGCTTTATACTTGGTGTTTAGGGGTTGTTCACGTACCGGGTGATGCACGGAGGCGCACAAAAATAGAGATCAAACTAACAAAGAGTATTATTTTTTGTTGTTATTTTTTTACAATACTAAATAGGTACTTTAGAATTATCTTCTTGGCGTAAGGTGTTGGCGTAAAGCCGCCCCTTTTACTTGTAAGAATCAAAAGGTTCTTTACTACGTGTCTAAATTACACTATATGTTTAGTTAAGTAACGATTTTGTACGTTATGTCATCTTAATGAAATTATTTCCTTTAATTCCAATACAATCTATGGCTCAGTAGGTGGAGTGCTTATGTAGTACATCCCATGCCAGAGAAATACAGTTTTATTTCCTTTGAAGGTATTAGAAATAAATTGTATTTACAAAGGTTTTTTCTTCAAAACCCAAATCCGGTAAGGCTTACTCACTCAACGCAGCCTTCACAAGAAATGAGGACCAGCCCTCGGAAGCTGGAAAAGCCCACAAATAAAAAAAGTAAACAAATAAAAAATAAACGCTTCTTCTTTTTAGTAATTTTCAGTAAAAATAGCAGGTTTTTACCTTTCCAAAATTAGGTTTAGAAAATACACTGCATATACGTTGATGCGAGTATAGTTGTTGCAAAAAGAATGTGTTTTGTTAGATTGGAACCATCGTGGGACTGCACTAAAACATAAATTAATTTTTATAGCCAAGTAGATGCTTCTCTCTCTATCAACCTGGCAGGTCAGATAGCTATACCGCTGGACAGTGGTTGGAGCGCGGCCAATTTTTTGGGCTCGCGTGGGCTGCAATCATGGCTACGGATAATTTATATGGTAATTCATAAAGAAGCCTTTGTCGGCGGGAAGTTGTGAGGAATAAAGTAACCGTTATGAGCCGCGATACTTATTTTTCATATCGATGTCCCTGTTTCAGGGAAGGTCGGCAAGAGTTTCAGGGCTTATGTTCATTTGAGATTGGGTTTTGTATTGTAGGTCCACATGCGGCATGTGTTAGCACGAACTTACAGGTACATGTCTGCTTGTGGGAATGCGTTTAAAATGAATCTTAAATGAAATATATCTTTGCAGATTAGATTTAGATTTAGATGTGCCAATGCCATCCCTGTTTCAGCAACTCTTGTATGTTGATTTGAGATTCGGGTTTTTATATTGTAAGTCCACATGCGGCATATTTAAGCGTGAACTTATACGTGTCTGCTTGTGAAAATGCATAGAATGTGAATCTTCAATGTTAAATATCTTTGCAACTTAGATTAGAAGTCCGGTCGATAGCTACAGACTGTTTGAGAACTGCATTCTATAATTACATGAAGTATTTCGATGCGACACATCTAATCTAATCTAATTGAAGTTGCAAAGATATGTAACATAAAGGAAAAGCGCAAACTTATACGTCTCTGCTTGTGAGAATGCATATTATTTGAATCCCTAACCTTTAGCAAGTACCTTTGCAAAAGATTAGATTAGCTGCATTGAATGTTTTTTTTATTTTTTAAGTAATAAATTTACATTCAAAATTTTTTTTACGCGACACTCCTATGGGTTGAAGAAAAACACGTAATAAAGATGTGTTTGCGTGTCAAATGAATATTAAATGACTCCATGTTTGAATAAGCATCACATTTTGCAGTGGGCGTATTTCGCAGACAGCTAGGTGCATGCTCATGAACGCAATTTTCATATTTTCTCGCGTGTGATTACGAGACTGAATTTGCGTACAAATCCCGCTACCCCTCCTTATCCCGCGTCTCCTGCTACTGTAACAGCGGTGCAAAATCTGTGATTTAAATTATTTTTGAACGAAGTAAAAAAAATGAGAAAATCTAATCTAATCTAAGTTGCAAACATATGTAACATTGGGGATTCATATAATATGCATTTTTACAAGCAAACACGTAAAAGTTCACACTTGTACATGCCGCATGTGAACCTATAACATAAAACCCAAATTTCAAATGAACACCCTGCAACTTTTTCCGACCTTTCCTGAAACAGGGGTGACATTGCCGAAGTGTACCATTTTCTACAGCATGGGTGGTCAGCCACATACCATCCTATAAGTCAAGAAATATACACAACAAATTATATTTTTTTAAATAAAATATAGTAATATGTATAAACATCAAAACAACTACAGAATACAAAATTCTTATTTATAAAACCCTACTCCTAGCTCATTACAGATCAACCACCATTTCTTTTTGTACTTACAAATCCTTACAAAAGTCCCTAAAAATCTAGTAAATTAAGGATGTATATATTACGATTTATTTTATCCTAGCAATTTTTATCTCTTTCTGTTCAGTAACTTTAATTTTGACACTTTCGTCAGTTTGCTAGGTGTAGCTAGAGAGTATGCAGAATTTGAAACAGTGATGCATTCATAGATGTTCATGACTTTTGGTGTAGCATTCATAGATAATGCATCACCAAAGGTCAATAAATGTATCTACAACCTTCGACCTCGAGCAAACAACAATAATTCAACAGTTCATGTTTCTTCCGTGTAGAAGATACACGCCTCCTGAAGACGTCGGATATGACTCTGACGAAACGTAGAGAAAATCGTTCTTCTCTTTCCACGGTCGGTAACATTCGTTTTTTTTATTCCAAAAATGTCTAACGACTGTAATCATAATTTTATATCTCTTTAAGTTTATTCACATTCACAACTTTTCCATAAGCTTTCTATATTTTGCATTCACAAATACTCTAATTAATGGTGATTATATTTTCTATGTTTTTCTTCACTGTTATGTACACCAAAATACATAAAATTAGAGCAGCAGTGCAGGCTGACTGTAAAGCCTCTAAAGTGTGTGCGGCGCTGCATGCAGCAAGGCGAGAACTGAAACTGTACTTGCAAAGAATATGCATGGAGCTTTTTAAAAGCTTTTAGTGGGCCGGGCCACTGGCGCTTTTAACCTGGACGTCCACTGCGCTCGGGAAAAAGATTACACATTTTTTACGATGAATAAATTATCCGTTCTAAAATAAATATGAACCTACCTATTTAGTGAGTTTTTTTTAATAGATCAGTAGGTACTAAAGCGTCATTAGGAGGCTTGTTAAATCTGAAAGTGATCGATAATTACTTGTAAAAAAAAATGTTGAGCTGACACAATAAATGAAATTTGCCTTTACGAAAACGAAGGAAATACCTACTGTTACAATGGTTAGTATGAGCCTGACCGTTAATAATAATAATATTAGGATGATCTATTTGGTAAGCGCTTCTTTTGTGTAAATCACACTTAAAGAGCCTTGCTTGTTGCTGTAAGCCTGGATGGACCTTTAGTGACCGGTTTTTGGTAAAGGAATATGAATCTTTCACCAAGCAAAAAGCGTATTTGGAAATATAAATGTTTTTTTTGCGCTCTGCCCGGATTCGAACCCACAACCTTCCATCTGCGAGTCAGAAGTGCTGACGACTAGACTACGGACCAACCTTACTGTAAAAAAAACTCACTTTGCCAATGTCACCCCTGTTGCAGGGAAAGTTGCAAAAGTTGCTGGTTTGTTAAGTTATTTTGAAAAGTTTATTTAAGGTATGGTTTTTGAATTAAAGGTACGCATGCAGCATTTGTAAGCGCGAACTGTACCTGCTTACCTGCTTGTGGGCATGCGTTTACATAATATTCATTTTAAAAGTGAATATATCTTTGCAACATAGATCAGATTAGATCAGTGAAATAAGTCATTCGGAGATGAACGGACCTTATCTGTGAATAAAAAAAATTATAATTCATTAATAAATATATATTGCGTACATCCATGATCTAAAAAGTGTGTAACAAAAAAACGTTTACAATAAATAGAGGTTTTTTAAAAACCAAATGACATCTTCACAAGAGCTTTGTGAATTCATGTGTAACGTTTGCCTTACTTTGCGTTTGTTTTTGTTGCAAGTATGTATTTCTTTAACGTAATGAAATTTTGAATCCCATGTTATTCAGGTAATCACATTTTATGTGATTGTAAAATTTCAGTCAGAACATAGAGCTTGATGTTTACACCCTAAGCTTTTTGCTTTATTTGTCACGACATATTAAAAGTTCGAAAAATCCCATTACCTTTGCTCGGCATTCGACACAGAGCTGTCTGCCGCATAGCGTCATCACGAATACAGATCCCTTTGAGGTAACTCGATATCAAGTAGTTTGAAGAGTTTTTTTTTTAGGAATGCAATAGTAGCTAGGTACAAGCATTGGTTCGCTAACGTAATGCTAAAGGATGGTGAGGAATTTTCAGGGAAAAAGAAAAATAAAAGCTGTACCAATAACCGTCAAATTAGATCATTAATCTAATAAAATAATATGCTGACACATCACCTATTACCATGATTCATTGAGTTACAGGTTGGTATGAGGCTGAACACTCATACTGTAAAAAATGATTCACTTTGCCGATGTCTCCCTTTTGCAAGGAAGGTCCGCAAAAATTGCTGGGTGTATGTTCATTTGAGATTTGTTTTTTTTATATTGTTAGTCAATATGCGACTTTATTTTATTTTGTTAATACACATGTATCATTTGTAAGCGCGTACTTAGACGTGTCTGGGAGTATGCGTTCAATATGAATTTTGAATATTTAAACAAATATTTGCGACATAGAGTATTATTGATGATGAAAGAAGAAGAAATAACTTTCATTTATGCAACGAAACAACATTTAAATGTTGAAAGCAATTTCTTAATACTCATTCTTCATCACTCATTCAAAAACATATTTTTAAAATTATTTCAAAATTTCATGATTGACATGACACAGAGTTTTTAAATTTAAATCGTTTTTAGACAACATATTTTGTGTGCTTAGAGACGTCGCTGTTGTCAAATAGAATACTCTAGAAGTCAGGTTAAATAGAAGATAAAACAAATTAAATACAATTTACAGAAAGGAAGCAAAACGTGAAAAAAATTATGATAATATTTTGGACATATTTGCTGAGTACCGATGGGATCATCTGCTCGGCTCCCTCAAAGCACTTCCCCTCGCTTGCATTAATACTTCCAGTCATATCGGAAAAAGCAGAATCTTTAAATTGCGAACGAATCTACTGCGAATGCCTGGCAACATATGGGGAAACGAGCGATGATTCTGCCTCCGTTATTTCCGCTTTAAAATTTTGCAACGTGTCTATAAAACCATACGGAACATTTGTATATATTGTCGGTCTATAAAACCATACGGAACATTTATATATTGGCGGTCTATAAAACCTTACGAAACATTTATATCCGAGTATTGTCCGTTTTTAGTTCATGAAAAAGTCAGATGTGACGATGAACATTCAGAGAGAATTGTAAAAGAATTGAGAGATGATGAATAGATTCTATCTAATCTAATCTAAGTTGCAAAGATATGTAACATTAGGGATTCACACTACACGCATTCTCACAAGCAGACACGTTCAAGTTCGCACTTGCGCATGCCGCATGTGAACCCACAATATAGAAACCAAGTCTCAAATGGGCATACACCCTGCAACTCCTACCGACCTTCCCTGAAACAGAGGTGACATTGGCAAAGTGAATCATTTTCTACACTGTAGAATCTACAGCATGGGGGGTTAGCCGTATACCAACCTATAAGTCAAGGACTAATAATCTATCAATAATATATCAAGAAGAATAATCTATCAAGAATAATCTATCAAGAAAATAAAAACTTTAAAATCTCAGATGTTCATTTGATGAGGGGCCAAAAAAGCATTAATTAAAATATAAATGGAATCCCACATACAGAAACTCAAAATTGATGTAAGTGGCGAGAAAAAAATATTTTTCTTAAGAAGTTTACGGGTCTGGTTCTATCGCAAATCACAATCTTTGTTGAGCCAACCAATTAGAAACAAAGAATTGAATAGAACAATGTTTTTATGTAATTATGAGATTGCCCTTGAATTTCTGTTGCCGATTTGGTTATTTAAAATATCAAATACCGACAAAAGCTTGAACCATACAGGAAATCTTAAAGGGCAATGAAAAAATATAATTATTTGCTTTGATAAGCCAAGCTTCATGACAACCGTAAATTTGTGAATAAATGGAATTCGAAAAAAGTGGATAGAAATTGAATTAAAAACAGGGTACAAGAACGCATGATAAATCCAAACACTTCTAATGGAAGTAGTTTGTGGAAGCGGAAGTTAATGTTTTTTATTTATTTGAAACAGTATTAAAAGATTCCTTGAAAACAAGGCAGTATTTCGCTTTGAAGAAATTATGTTGTAGCTTGAAAAGCATTTCATTTTAGCCAGTTCATGAGCTGCTTCATGCGAGGTCATTATTGTAGAGAACGCAGTGCACTGGAACGTTCTGCATTCTCACGGGAACAAACGTATTACTGTCACTATGTGTTGCCTACATTAGGAGTGAGATGGCTTCAAAATAAGTGAAATACGAGAGATTTTCGTAAGCTGGATGCATCTATTAGGGTTTAAAAAATTACATTATTTTGCTTGTTATATAGTTATTAACAAATAAAAGGGAAACTGTAGGTATTAAAAGTGAAAATTTGAAGACATTCATATTAAACATACATGACGATATAAAGTAGATACTAAAAAGTTGTGAAGGGATACAATGTTAAACTCAAACGTTGAACAGTACCCTTAGTACGAGTTGCCAAACTTGAGTAATGTAAAGTTTACGGCAATTATGAAAGAGGATTTTCCCCAAAATCTGCCGTTTTTATTTGTTTGAACTTGATTTTTTTCATCACTGTAACTCTTCTGCTAAGACCATAAAGTGTATGAAACAAAAACGGTATTTTTGGGAATAATCACTGTTTAATACTTTCCTTAAACTTTACTTTTCTCAAGTTTTGCAACTCGTACTAAGGGTACAGGTCAAAAAATAATAATATTATATTAAATGTTTGAATTCTGAACGAATAACATATTATTAAGAAATTAATTTGTATTTACTATGGAAATAAATTACTTGAAAGGAATTATTGGTAAGACTCTATCTCGTATGAGACAAGAAAATACAATGACATGATTTGTGCATCTAGAAACAATGAATAAAGTAGGACTTACAAAAAGAGAGTACAAAAAGGAAGATGAAAGTTAAGCGTGTATAGAAAAACAGCCAAATGAAGTGATCAAATCAGAAGATTGAAAATGAATAGAATCTACAAAGTAAGAAAATGACAAGTAAAGTGGAGACACATCTGCGGAGGTACTGGCCACTCCTATTTAAGTAACATCTAGATATAGTTACATGCACAGACTATCAAAATAAAAAAATAATCAACGATCTTCCCAGAAGTGGCATAAGAAGAAGATACAAAACTACGAATAATCAATACATTCATTGTACAAGGATGCGTTTTAGTTAGTATTGCTACGAATCTGTTAAATACAGATTGAATTACACTTAGTTTCTTCCTATTATATCCTGTGTTGAAGGTTTAAAAAAAAACTCACAAATATGTATGGACAAATATATGTTAGGGTGTTTCATTCATATTTGAATGATATTCATCAGAACACCAAAAAAAATGAACAAAGAAAACTTTCTTAGTTTAATTAATATCAAAGAAGAATCTAAAAATATAAGAGTTTTTTAAATTAAGTTTTTGAAAATGTTACATATTTTTCAGTTAAAAAAGTATAAAATCCCCACCTGAACTTACGGCAGACCAAAACAGCTAAACACTGACGCCATATAATATGGTATTATTATTTCACTGTAATCCCTGTGTAATCCAGAAAAAGGACTGTATTTTATATTACCAGATTTGCTTCCAGATTTTTATATTATTTGAGAAACAAAAAGGGCCAAAGCGAATCCGTTTTTTTTTTGTTTCGCTGGAATAAAATACGAAAAAGGTTTGATGAAATAATCTGTCAGCGGTTTATTTCTGATGAGATTTTGACCCTTATATTAAAAAAATGGGGCAAGGGAAAATATTATTATGAGTAATTTACATGATGATTTTTTTATGATTGCCAATTTATGGGAAAACACGTACCTATTGCAAGCAGAGTAAAAATAGAAATTGGTATTGAAAAATGACTTAGCATTTTCTAATGCTGGAATACTTAAAAAATACTAGATTCAATCATGAGTAATATTACTAAGTTTTTGAATTTTTTTTAAACATAAAATAAACATTATAGTACAGGAGAATTTTGTAGTATGTTTATAAAAAAATATCCATTCATAAAGTAAAGTGTTGTGAACAATAAAAATAAATAAAGTTTTGTACTCAAACTGGTTTTAGTGATAAAATCAAATACACAATAACTTTAAATTTTAAAATTTTGACTTTAATGTGTTTTGAATTCATGAAAAAAACAGTATACAAAATTTATATTTCTTAAAATTGTATGAATTTTTATCCATGTTAACCTTGTTGTTTCCTTTTGTTACTAACAAAATTAATGTTTATCTTTCAAGATTGATTTTCTTTACATGTTATAAAAAAATAATTCACTCGAAGAATAAGAAGCTTACCCGTGTATCCAATGTCCATAAAAAATGGAGTAAAATTGTAAAAACGCCTAATGCATCGCATTCAATAAAACCTCTTTCTGGGACGCGCCAAATTACATTCACTTTGTCATGGTTACATTTACATACATATTATGCACCTACTTCTCGGTGACATTTACGTATTATGTATCTGCTTGCAGTTTTGTTTACGTATAAAAAGTGTTGTCACATGATCATCATCATCATGAGCTCGACAGTCCTAGGTGGGCCATGGCTGAATGCAGAATTCTCTTCCACTCTCGCCTGCTCATGGTCTTTGATAACCACACTATCCGTTCTATTGGCCTTTGTCTCCATTTTAAATTAAAAGTAAAAAAGTATAAATGTACAGTTTGCGCCGTCTATTCTTATTATGTGACCATTTCATTACAAGCACCCTATTTAGAGGTCAATGGCTCAGGCATCAGGCTCTTTGTAGATGCCATAGAGCTCTTTTACTGGGCCTTAGATAGTTCTTACAGTATGAGTTCATCGATATTTGTTCCGAAATAAATGCAATTTAATTTGACTACGGCAATGGATCTCCAAAGAATGCAATTGATACCTTTGTAAATGCTGGCATTCAATGCCAACGAGCTAGGGTTCGATCCCCACCAAGGGTGTCAGAAATGATTTAGTACAAAATAGATAATGTGAAAACATAGTACAAAATGGGTTTTTTGGTCTGCAATATGAGTTTGACATGTCTGAAGTAGAACATAAAAAATGTCATTGAAAACTCAAGAACAGAGAAATTCTACATTATTTCAATATGCCCTCGATATAATATACACGCTTACTTCTCGGCTACATTTACATATTATGTAGGTACTTCACGTGTAATGAAATTTATGCGCGGAAGAAAGTAGATATTTGTTTTCCGCGCGTTGTGTTTTACGAGTCCCCGTCCATTTGGGTAATGTCACCCGTTACGGGAGCCCTGTCACACATACGGGGGCCCCACTGTAAAAGGGACCCCCTGGATCCCCATAAGGGCGAATCGGATAATGCTGATGCATTACATGATCACATTTTATTTCATTTAATAAACATCTCATGCACTCAAATAAATTTTGCAAGGAATAATATTTCTGGATAACAATAATTATTTTTGAAGTCATTGGCGTGGTGATAATTCATTTTAAATTTATAAAGCAAAAATAAAACAAAGTTTTCCTTCACGAGAAAATAACCTATCAAAAAAAGGAAAAAAAGCTTTATTTTTACATTAAAATAACTTAAATATTATGGTTTGCTCCAGGACTTCGCTTAATCAAGAAACGTTCACTTATTTTAAAACGTGATAGGATCGGCATAAAAATTCCATAATTCCAAATTACACAATTCCAATCCATTTTCCTCCCAGGCTCTTAATAATAATAATAATAATACCAGGCTAATTTATTTTAAATTACAAATGATAAGAGAGCGCCGTTTTTGTGTGTGTCACACTTCAAGGGCCCTCTCCGATCATGGATAAGACTTTCTAAAAAGGTGTGTCTTGTCTTAGCCACCACAAACAATTTAGCTTTTTATTCTCTACAATTAAAGTTTAAGGCTTATTTGCAAATTATTATTTAATAAATGAAAGACTTAAATAAAGTATAAATTTTACTACTTAGATTTTGTAGGGTTTATGTATTCACACAGTGAAAATTCATTCGATTTAAAATAAAAAACAAAAATTCCTTAACGTAGTTTAAGTTGATAATGACCTAAGTATTTAAGGTCGAAAGTGCTTGAGATATAAAATATTATTGTGAAAATTAAACTACGTTAAAGAAAAAAAATATTTTATTTTAAATTTTACTACTTGTTTATAAATTCTTGAGAATTAAAATTTAATCGTACCTATTATATTTTTGATTTCATTGATTCAATTTATAATTTTCCAAAATGCTTACTTGTGGTGTACTTTTAAGAAAACGAGTGAAAAAATATTTTTCAAAATGTTTACAAATAAATCCGTGTGACAGGTTTTGCCGTATGTGTAGCACAGGTTTTGCCGTATGTGTAGCACAGGTTTTGCCGTATGTGTAGCACAGGTTTTGCCGTATCTGTAGCACAGGTTTTGCCGTATGTGTAGCACAGGTTTTGCCGTATCTGTAGCACAGGTTTTGCCGTATGTGTAGCACAGGTTTTGCCGTATGTGTAGCACAGGTTTTGCCGTATCTGTAGCACAGGTTTTGCCGTATGTGTAGCACAGGTTTTGCCGTATGTGTAGCACAGGTTTTGCCGTATGTGTAGCACAGGTTTTGCCGTATGTGTAGCACAGGTTTTGCCGTATGTGTAGCACAGGTTTTGCCGTATGTGTAGCACAGGTTTCTTATTGTTCAGTGCATTGGAAATGTTTTGCTCGGCGTATTTGAAACTTGTCGATTTCCCTCGAGGAGGGAGCGCGCTTTCAGTTATTTATATCAAGTAAGATGATGCCGCTACGAACAGAATTATCTGTGAAAATGTCAGTAACAAAGATTGAGGTCACTGGACAGCAAAAGAAATATTTTTTCCATAAGCATTTGGAAAGTTATAGTATTTTTTCTGAGTAATGAGATTTTTAAAATGAAGTATTTTTTTTTTAAATATGTTTTGAAGTTTTTTAATTTTTTACTGTTTAATTGTTTAATATATTTGAATGTATTAATTGCTTGTATTCCTTGACTGATGGGTTGGTATGCGGCTGACCACCCATATTGTAAAAAATGGTTCACTTTGCCAATGTCACCCCTGCTTCAGGGAAGGTCAGCCAGAGTTGCAGGGCTTATGTCATTTGAGATTGGGTTTTTTATATTGTAGGTCCACATGCGGCATGTGTAAGCGCGAAATTATGCACGTCTGCTTGTGGGAATGCATTTAATATGAATCTCAAATGATACATATCTTTGCAGCTTAGATTTAGATTTAGAAGTGAACCTGTTTAGTTAAAGAGGAAAATAAAAAAAATGATAAAAATAATCGTTTTGATTGATATTTGTATGTTGGAGTATCATTGGAGATATTCAATACTGCTAAATTACATAGTTGATGATTTTAAATCTTTTAATATTAAGTTATTTTTTATTCTAAGCACTCTTATTTTATGTATTAAAAAACTTAAAACTCAAGGCTTACAAAAAAAAAACAATATTGAACATTGTATTATGTGCTATTTTATACTGTTTGATAAATATATGAATTTTTTTATCAAACAGTCAAAGGGTTTCTTGTTGGGTAAGATTTTCTTTACAGCTGTTTTGAAAACTTATTCATCATATTGACGGTTAAAAAGAAGTAGGGCATAAGCGACGTTTTGGTCAAAAATGAGTTATAAATGCTATCCTACTTAAAATTTTCATATTTTTCTAATGCTCCAACTCCCATAGCTCTACCATGATTTTTTTGTTGTTTATGCCCAAGCAAATAACTGCGTTTTCGAAGCATGGTTTTGGTGTAACCGACAAGATGTTGGCTTTTTTGCCCTAAAGGCGCTTGTGACATAAAAAAAACCAAAAATAACGTAAAACCACATTAATAGGAATGCCAACAAATGTTTTTTTTTTAATTGTAAAGCTGTTTTGATTTAAACAATATGATAAACAATAAATAAAAGGTATGCCATTTTTCTGCAATCTCAAACTTTAAGCTGCTCTCCTGAACAATTAAATTTTTGTCGCTAATGCCGTACTTCCTTTTAACCGTCGATAATTTGATAAAAAGCAAAAATAGTCAAAAGTCCTCGAATTTGGCAATTAAAACAGGATCTGGCTGAGAAATAAATACACTGCCAAACTTGTCAAATACTCTTGATAATGTCTAGCGAATTATTTGTGCCAAACTTTGTCGTTACTCGAATCGCCTTCTCTCAGATCCAATAGACATTTAAATATCGTTGGTACAGCGACAGTTAGCCAGGGATGTAACCAGTCAACTAAAAATCCTGACTATTTCACGAGGCTTCAGCATAAGCTACAAAAATAAAGCAAGTAAAAATCTTTGAATTTCTTATTATTTTTGTATTTTCATAATTGTGATGTTTTACACTTCCTGTGGTATTTCTTTCTAGCAGGTAAAGAATCTTGTTTTTAGAATATTTACTTGGAATAAAGAATTAGGAATAAAGTATTTTTGTACGGAAACTTTTAAAGCAATAATCAACAGTTAGAATATACGCACTAGAAACAAAGGTTAAGCGGGCAAAACTGAGACGATGTGTACATCTTACTATTCATTTCACAAGACCTCATTAAAGACCGTCAACTAAGACACATTATTTTACATTTTGTACGTTTCTTATCAAATTTAAATCTCTGTAAAGATATATAACATTGAAATGGATAGACATTCACAAAAATATTCACATTATATGCATTTTCACAAGCAATTACGTATAAGTTTGCGCTTGCGCATGCCGCATGTGAATCTAAAACATAAAAACCCAAGTCTCAAATCAACATACACCCTGCAACTCTTGCTAACCTTCCCTAAACAGGGAAGTGAACTATTTTCTACGGCATGGGTGGTCAGCTACATACCAACCTATAAGTCTAGGAACATTCACAAAAAGTTACATGTTTTTAAATCATAAATAATAATCTGTATAAAAGTTTGAGTTGAAGTTTTTTTCCGAGTCCCTTGGCTATTGCTTGTTTTGTGTGGTACTAGATCAGGTTCTCCAGGCAGTCAATCTGAGAATTAGAAATTCCGAGTGAAATTTAAATATCTGACGCAAAAGCAAACATCTGTCTTTCATAATTAGCAGAGCCGGGGCGAGTTTCATTAAATATTTTTGTTAGATCATTATTCATCATCCCTCCAAAAAATCAAACTCCAACAAAATATAAATATTATTATCGCAATTTAAACAGAAAATTTATGTCGAAGGTTTTCTTAAACTTAGTAATAAGATTTATTCAAGTTGATCTGATAATATTTTTCTAAAAAAGTTTATTTTTACTTTGTGTTCCAATTTGAATACAATACTACGAAATACATTCTCAGTTAAGGTTATTATGAATTTGATGATAATTTTCATTTGTTCTTCGGATATGCATTCAATAGTTTCTGAGTTGCCGTGTTTTCTATAATTACTAAACCAACTAAGAAAGGTGAAAATAGACATGAATTTATGAGTGCATAAAATCGGTCTGTTAAAGCAAGATAAGGTTTAAAATTGAAGGACCCATGGCAGGAAGATGTTGCTAAAAATTTCAGAGTTACTTAGGCTTTTGCGGTTTGCTTTATGTTTTTTTTATTCATTTCACTGCTACGTATTGTGTATAGGTACATGTAGTTTAACAACCAAATTGATTTAAATCTGTGATAGAAAACAAAACAGGGTTGTACAAAAATACAACAATTTAATGCCACATGAATAGGTGAGAAGGAAATCACATAACTCAAAGGCAAAATAAACATGGGGCTTTGTTTCAATATAACACACATGGTGAACATTTTTTATTCATAAAAAGACCGAATAACAATTATTACCAAAAAAAAAATACATAAATGTGCAATAGGTTCTTTATATTTTTGATAAAAAAACTCAATCCAGATATGACAACTTTTTTGGATATCGATCTACTTGGCCATGTTTAATTATTATGATGAAGATACCAAATTTACAAATACGTGCTAAGCAACGTAAATACGTAATGTGAACTTTCCTGTAGATAGTAAATTTGCATGTGAATTATCCTCGCGCAGTGAATTACACAGTGCGTTCAGACATATTATTTATTTAGTGGCAGCATGGCTTGGATTTGCTGGGATAGTTATTAAACGCCCAATCAGAGTAATAAATTGAAGTTCTGTAGGAACGAGCCGCGGGGTAATGATTTTCATCCACTCTACTGGGACTGTATGTAGAGTTACGTAATATTAACCTAAAAAAACATTTCAATATATTCATCGATGAACGGAGTATGAGTTTCACAATAACATTATTCAAAAGCATCTACTGAAAAAAGTCTATGAAATATTTTCAAATATGCTCTTCGCTGGGTTAAAAAATTTCAAAACCTTAACCAAAACCGGTCACCAAAGGTCCATTCACCCAACTGGGTCTTGCTTGAGTATTAACACTTTGTAGCGACGACCAAGTTCGTAAAAGGGCCGGTCGATAGCTCGATTGGTAGAATGCTTGCATTCCATGCCGAGAACAAGGGTTCGATCTCAACCGAGGGTGTCACAAATGATTTCCTATTTTTGTGTATATTTCAAACCCAAACTAAATACCGGCAAGGTGTGCACAGCCTTCAAAAGAAATGAGAACCAGCTACCTGGGAGCTAATAACCCCCGACTTCAACTGAAATTGGTTGATGTGAGGCCGGCCCCCTCACCCGTAAAAATAAATACGTCCCGCATCTCTACATGTGACCTCTTCGGGGATAACGTAGGCAAGAAGTTACACTAAACGTGTAGCATAGCTGCGTTTTAGAAAATAGAAACATAGGTATATATATATTTATTTATTGATGCTGGAGTGAAGTTTTCCGGGATCTGTTGCCGTGGTCTGTGGGAGCTGGAGCTTCCGGACGTTTCGCCCATTTCTACGATGGAAATGGGCGAAACGTCCGGAAGCTCCAGCTCCCACAGACCACGGCAACAGATCCCGGAAAACTTCACTCCAGCATCATCAGCCGGCCGTGTGAGCCTAAAACTCTTATTTATTTATTTTTGATCCTCTAAGTAAAGTATATTTAACAATTACGAGTAAGACGTAGACGTGAGTAGGTCAGGATAAGAGTGTTTTGAGGCCATTTATTTCTAAAGGAAAAATTAGTGTTTTTCCTCAAATCAGAAAAAAAAACACACAACTGTCTTCCGGTGAACCCTCATCCGCCCGCTGTGTACGCAGACATGAAATTGAGCAAAAAAGGATAGTGTGCTAGATTTATACAAAATATAACGAAAGGGTTTTATGTAACCCGCGTATAACAAAAATATAACGTTAGAACACAACGAAAGCGTTTTTCAAAATAACGTAAAGAAACTAGGATAGCGTCGGTGTTGGGCGGTTTAGTTGTGAAACATTTTTGGAAAACGCTTTGGTTTAGTTTAGCGTACAGTTTTATTCTTGGCATACTGTTGGTTCAGAAATATTCTAAAAATGCTTAAAAGCTTTCAGTGATGCAACATTTTATGTTTTAAAAAGTTTACAGTGATTTTAAGCACTCGAAAAAAATATGGCGCACAAACATTGGTATTTAAATTAATTACCTAAATAAATAACGCTTATATCGTACATATGTTTTGCTCTTCAGCTCTACGGTAAACACATTATTTTTTTGATAAAAAAGAGTTTTATTGAATGATAAAAAAGAAAAGTAATTTATTGATGTAAACTGTGGTAAATGAAATAAGAAAAAATGTCTAAAATTCCTTATTTAAAACCCAAAAATATAAAACAACGATTCCATCGATCACAGATAAAAAAAAATCAGATGTAAGATGAACCGTAGTAAGAGAACGTATATTATTTTCGATGTTTCGTTAGCAACGTAGCTAACGTCTTCAGCAGACTTCTCCTCGACGACTGAGGATTAACTGTAATGAACTGATTTTTCTGAACTGAGGATAAAAATTTCAACTGATTAGTTATTATAATTGTAAATACATTAGTCAAACGATCGTTGTTCCAACATTATGTAAACCTAACAGTTTTCCAAATTTTCGTACAATATGAATACCTGTTTACGTTGATTACGTTGATTCCAGCATATTTTATTTTGACCAATTTTACGCTATTGCCTGCACTAACAGGTCAATTTTAAATTAATTTACAATAGAGGTAAATAGGTGCAGGCCTTCCCAAAACCAAAATGCTCTTTCTCAGCAGAGTGTTATGTAGGGTCGTTTCCCTCGCCCATCGCACAGACAACAAATGATTAAAATGTTGTGAATTAACGTCCTTTACCATTGGCAACCGTGCAAACCCCGTCCACCCTTCCTGCTTTAAATAAATGAGCTTTGTAATGATGAAAGTAGTCACCAAAGTATGTACATCACTCAGCCGGGCATGTAGGTGGCTCAGAAGTGAGGCTCTAATTGAAAACTGCACAGCAAAGTTCTAGTTTATCAAACTTTGCATTTCAGGCATTTTCATTTATCAATTCACGATAGTTTTGGAAAGAAAATAATTATTTTTGGTTCAAAATGCAATGCTAGGAGTAAAAGTCAGATTGAAAACCATGACCCGAGAATCGCCCATAGATTGAATATTGAGTCTATACTGATAGAAATCAAAGTATTTCATTCAGGGTATAAATTATTACGCATTTTTTAAATTTGATTTCTCCTCAATGGGGTTTTAGTGGTACAGAATTGCTACTATTATAACCGAAATTAATGTATGGAACTGAAGTATGGACCAGGAGTGATAGCAAAATAAGTAAGATATGTGTAATGGAAATAAAACACTTGTAGATGATGAAACATAGAAGAAACTCTAAAATAATATTTATCAGTTCAGAATAAATGCGTAAAAGAAAAATTCAAGTTGAAAGGGGGGGGGGGGGGGGGGTGAAAGTAAAGATACGAAAGAATTTCATGAGATTCAACCGAAAGAGACCGAAAAAAGTATGACTGGATGAGATAGATGATATTAGGAAAGAACTAGATGTAGATACCTTAGATCGTTAGCCTGGATTCTTCATAGTACAATGAAAGTGTAACATAGCTGCACTATTCAAAGAAGAAAATATTTTTTCTTTTCAAATTAACCGATCCGTAGTCCAGCGGCAACACTTCGGATTGGTAAATGGAAGGTTGTGGGTTCGAATCCCTGCGGAGCACAAAAAAATACCATTTATATTTTCAAATATGCTCTTCTCTGGGTTGAAGAATTCATACGACCTTTATCAAAGACCGGTTACTGAAGGTTCATCCAATCTTACAGCAACTGGTTCGCGGTTGATTATTGGCGCCGTGTAGCGACAACCAAGCTCGTAAACAACACCTTTGCGGCACTAAAAAAAGTGTCATAGACCTCTAGAGACAATGAAATCTAGAGAGTCTCCCACACAGGGTTTCTTAAAAAAAAAGTGCAGGTACGCTCATACAAAGCTATATTCTTCTCATTACCATGAATTTAATTGTGTCTTGTAGTCACGCTGTGCCATAGCTTCCCTGTTCACATGCTACTAGTGGAGGTACGAGCGCTTTCATGCCCTGGAGAGTAACTTGATGGTAATTCTGCTGGAGAGTCACGTTATAATTCAAAGCTTCATTTTAAATGCAATTAACAAACGCCAGGTACACAAGTTTGTAATAGGGGAAAATGGGTAAACGAAACTTGAAAAAAACTTGACTTGATTGAATCAAAGTAAAAATATAAAAAATGTTTAATTTTGGGTTCAAAAAAAAAGAGTGCACAAATATTAAAGAAAATACAAATCACCGACTTAGAGGAGAGATAAAATAATTTTCCTCGAGTAACGAGAGTGTCCATAGTCGATAATCTTATTTTGTATACAGTTGTGTAAGTTGCAAAAGTAGATTACATTTAAAATTGATATTAAATGTATTCCATCAGCAGACACTTATAAATTCATGCTTACATATGCCGCATGTAGACATACACCCTGCAATTCTTGCCGACCTTACCTGAAATAGGGAAAACACTGGCAAAGTGAACCATTTTCACACAGAATGGCTGGTTAGCCTCATACCAACCTATAAGTAAAGAAGAACTTCAATGAATAAAGGTAAACCATAAATTTCAATGTTTAATTTTAGTCGTAGTTGTTAATTTTCATGATCCTCATCCATACCCACGTTCCCCTTCTCACGTTGTCTTGTAAAGAAAGTGTCTATGGGATCGTTGACCTCTCCTTGCGTCCAATTGTCGCCAGTCGAGTGGTATGACCCTGTAACTTGACCTCACCAACCACTACACACGATATGAAATTGATCTCTGACCCGAGTCCAGTCAATTAGGTGATTACCAAAGACGAGAATAGAGGTGACTCTGTGGTGACTCACTGTGACCGCTAGAATCACTAGACCTCACTTGAAATATTACAGAATTTAAGTGAAGTCACGTCATGATAGATTACGTTGGAGAGAAGAAATTTATGTGGGTAGTAAGTGAGTGGGTAAAATGAGCTTATTTACTTTAATTATTGTCTAAATAATATTTTTCCGTGAAAGCTTTGTTTCGTTTTTAAATTAAATAAACTTTTTTTTTGTAGGGATGGGAAAAGTGAAACATTTTAATGTGTGGGTGGTCACTTTCATACTAACCTATAAGTCAAGGAATTAAATATGAATCTTATGAAAAGGTTTTGTACCATGTGAATTACTGTTTACGTTTCAAGCGAATCTAACCGATGACAAAGCACCGCAGCATCTTCAAACAATGTGTGATTCTATAAACAAAACATAAGGAGGGCTTGCAAGTGACGTATTCAACATTTCATTGACAGCTCTCCCTCTCTGGTAGAACTCTATTCGAGAAGCATCTAGGTACATAGTTCTACTAGCATCCAAATTTAATGAATCTTAGCATTTTGTTGAACAAAGACCACTTTGGTTGTTTCCAATCACTTTTGAATGAATATCCAGAATCATAATAAAAGGAGAGCTTGTATGAAGAAGGTTATGACTCTGATTGAAATGAAAGAAGTATTTAAGGACAGAAAGAAATGGCGGTTGATCTGTGGCTAGGGCTAGGGTTTTTCAAGTTTTCCAAATTATTTAAATTTAAATTAGAATTTTGTATTTGATTATCAAGTTAATCTATTTGTTTATGTCTAAAATGTTATTCGTTGTGTATGTTCCTTGACTTATAGGTTAGTATGCGGCTGACCCCCCATGCTGTAGAAAATGGTTCACTTTGCCAATGTCACCGGTGTTTCAGGGAAGGACGGAAAGACTGGCCGAGTGTGTGTTCATTTGAGATTTGGGTTTTTTATGTTGTAGGTTCACATGCGGCATGTGCAAGCGCGAACTTGTGCGTGTCTGCTTGTGAAAATGCATAAAATGTGAATCTTCAATGTTACAAATCTTTGCAACTTAGATTAGATTAGGGTAGATTAGATTCAACCAAGGTTTCCAAGGTGAAGAACCACTGCGCTGGATTGTTCTAGTAGTACCTGCTATAAATAAACAGCAAGCGCTCTCCTGCGGGCGAACGTAATTAATTATTATTGATCGAAGTGCGTAATGGGGATCTTCTTTGGATTGACGCATTTCATTTGCAGCACAGCAAGTTTCGTGATACGAAACTAACGGGCTTGCTAATAGGTAATAGCGCTCACCAAAACAACATTAGCTGAGGGAGTTTCATTCCCAGATAATGATATACTGTAACTTAAATTGTTACGATTTTCTCACAACAATAATGAACAGTAATGGAATGAATTCGATTCAGAAAGGATTGAAAAAACTTCTTGTTTTGCTTGCATCATAAATGTGTGTGGCTTTTAATATCCCAATAATTTTACATTTGCAATGTAAAATGTTCCTGAATATGAGTTTTAGGCTTACACGGCCGGCTGATGGTGAGAGAATTTTTTTCGGGATCTTTATATATATTTTACAGTAATTATTATTACACGTGTGTTGTGTTATATTTTCAAGCACATATGACGATAATTTACATATTCACACGTGACGTCACCCGCGCGACATTCTCAATTTCCTCTCACCTGCCCGACGCGTCCTCTAATTAACGGCTACGACTATTTACGACAGAGGTGTTTAATATTTGTAAACTTTAACGAGGTCTCCCGTAAATCACGTCCACTGCTCCAAGCTACCTCCATGGCTCCAAGTATAAAAACCTTACATTCAAACTCAACCATAGCGTTTTATCAAATACAAATTTGTAACTAAAACACCCACTAGATGCTTAGATTTAGTGCCGTACATTTTTTGGTTCAGTGTTAACGTGAGGTTGTTAACTTGGGGTGGAGATTTGATGTGGGAGGGTGGCCAGCAATTACATATCCAGACACCCTCCATTGCTACTAAGAGCTATGTAGGTACTTACATTTGCGCGCGAAAATTTTAGGGTTCCCACAGACTACGTGAATTCTGAGTATGGAGCTACGATGTGAAGTTGAGAAACAAATCTTGAAGCTTTGCAGTTTTTGTGCATATAATTTTCATAGACACTTTGCCACATGTGTAGTGGCAACCTGTGTTTGTTAATATTGCCACGTTAAAGGTAAGATGGAATAACTTTGTGATTCACTGATTTGGGAAATTCCTAATTAAACGTTTTATTTGGTTTAATTTCTCATAATAAGTGAACTCATTAAAAGGTTGTGCTCAAGAACAACTTCTAAACTTAAGTATTCTCATTTTTTCTTTGTGTTTTTTTTCATATAATATAGGGAAAAAGATGCATGTACTGAAAAACCCTTTGATCTTGACAGTTAAATAAATATACCACTTATCCAATTTTTACTTTTAAGATATCTATATGTAAAACTACAAATATCAATCTTAATTAAAATGAGATATTCTTCAAAGTGGATTCCAACAGGATTATTCACAACACGTTTGATACTTAGCTGATCCATGGATTATTGTTTTGGTGTATGAAAAAGTCACGTTAGGTGGGGGTTGAGACATGGATTTGCTGTGTATGAATAATACCGTTTAAGTTTTGGGTTTCTTCTTCTTTCGGTCACTTTGGATGCTGCCGCTCGGAATACGAGTAAATTGAACAAGAATGGGTTTCTTAACTTCTAGCGGTGTTATTCACACACAACAAACCCATGGCTCATCCGCCACATAATGTTAATTTTCGATACACGAAAACAATTATTATCCATGGATCAGCTACGTATCATGCTGTAAATAGCCCTGTTAATGTTCATTACTTTTTAAAAGTATTTTATGTTCATTTCAAAACAACCATTTCACATTAATGTACCTTCCGTGCTCAAAACTACCTTTACAGATATCTCTGGTAAGTAGTACTAGGTTAATATATACGAGCGGTTAACATAAGCCATGAAAAAAGGATTTCATTTCTTATTTCACATTTCATTGTCCGGTCGATAGCTCAGTTGGCTTGCATTCTACCCCGTGAGCTCGGGTTCGAATTGATTTCCTATTTCGGTGTTTATTTAAAACCCCATAATAAAAATACCGGCAAGGTTTACTCAGCCTTCACAAGAAATGAGTACCAGCCCCCTCGGGTGCTGGGAAACTCCCACTTCAACTGAAGTGGTTGGCGTAAGGCCGGCCCCCTTACCTGTAAAAATAAATAGGTTCAACTCGCCACATGCGACCCCTTCGGGGATAACGCGGCAACAAGTTACACTATATGTGTAGCTTAGTTGCTTTTTTATGTCACCCCTGTTTCAGGGAATGTCGGCAAGAGTTGCAGGGCTTATGTTCATTTGAGGGTGGGATTTTATTTGTAAGTACACAATCAGCATTTGTAAGCGCGAACTACACGTGTTTGTTTGTGGGCATACATCTGAGAGCTTTGAATGAATATATCCTTGCAACTTAGATTATAGATATAAAAATTTAAGAACTTCATCAAGTATATTTGAAATTAGAAAACTGCATGCGATGTAGGTAATACAGAAGGTAATAAATATAATGTACGACTTCGTTTTCAAATTGTAGAATTCTGATTTAGACACAAAGTAGATAATATTATATTTTTTAGGGTGGATTTATTAACAGATTTTTTAGATAATATTATATTGGAATATTATGTACAACGTATATTATTGACTTTGAGCATGTGGGATTCCATATATCCGAGTCGGGCTGAGAATATATTCCTTAATTTTGCAATAGACGCCACATTCCGAACCGATTGCCATCGAAATATTTGGTAATATCACTGGCGGTGGAACACGGGGCAAGGGACCGAAGTATTCAGCACAACAAAAACTAACGCGTTTGAGATGGGTTCAATTAATTATATTTTCAATTAATAGTAACCACTAGAAACTCTTGAATTTGTACGGTGTTTCATTACACTTATGTGTAACATGTGATATGTAGGTACAATCGAATGATATTTTCTGTAAACTGTAAGAATCCGAAAAAAAAAGTTTTACGCATTGTCAGTTTCTGTAGTTGAATTTTTAAGTTTATTTTTTAATGGGCTTGAATTTGACAGTCTTTCTTCTTCTTCTACAGCATTTCTTAGACATCTTCTGAACGTACGCTTTCTTTCATTTTCTGCATGCGTTTCAATCGGCTGCTGTTTACAGCTTATTTTTGTTTTGATGTTTGCCAAACGGGATGGTTACTGCCTGTTTGTTTTCTACGAGGACTATTTTATTTTATCTTTCTCCTTTAACCATACTTGACGAGTATTTCTTTATCCACCACCTTGGGGAAGCACTGTTAAGGGGTTTTTCTGACAACATCTATAGGTATCAGACAAGATATCCGCTTTCGATGTTTTTGTCTTCAAGATTGTTCATACAGGTTTATTCAGATTTCATAAAAAACAGTAATGTGGAACCTTTCTTATAAATTTTTAATCGTGATAATTTTTTTTATATTAAACATAACAAGGTAATATTTTTTATGGTTTGTGTATTAACACTGTGAAAATTCATGTTTATAGGTTTGTTAGTAAAAAAACTTTTATTTTATTCAAACACTGTTTTTTTAATTCTTATATTATCTTAGTATTGTTTTATAGTTTAAAATTTTTAAATGTTTTATATGTGTGAATTAAAAAACAGTGTTTGACTAAAAGAAAAGTTTTTTGAAAAACAAACCAATAACATTTTGCAGGGTTTGTGTATTCACACAGTGAAAATTCATTTTTTTAAAATAAAGCTATTTTTTGTTTAACGTAGTTTATTTTCACAATAATATTTAATATCTCGAGTACTCTCGACCTTCAATATTCAGGCCATTATCAAGAGTGATGTATAAAAAATTAAAATTATTAAGAACAAACCATAGATCAAAATTATATAAATTCAAATAAATAGGTAGGTATAGGTACAATAAATATGAACTTAATTAAAATTAAATACAACAGTCAAAAATTAAAAGAAAGAAAACATAAAATAATATATAATAATTACAATAAATTAATTCAAACATCTGAGGGTCAAAAAATAAATAAAATAAAATAAAATATTTAAAGCACAAATAAAATTATTGAGTCAACACAAAAAGACAAATAACAATAATAACAACAAAATGACAAAGAATAAAACCAAAATTAAGGGGATTGGGTTATGGTAGATTGCGGAGAGCTTACATTTCATAGTGCCTACATTTCATAGTGCATTTACATTTCATAGTGCCTACTACACTAATAAAAACCTAGGCAAAATGATTTACAACCACAAGGATAGTAGCAGCAACATGGATGGTGGCGGAGTTTACAGTATTTCGTGTGCAGACTGCGACTCTGTGTATGTTGGACAGACCTCAAGATCAATTAATGTAAGATTCAAGGAGCACAATAGGGCATTTAGAGGTCTGTCTGCATATTCCGAAATGGCGGATCATTGCATCGAAAATGACCATACCTTTGGCATTGACGATGTAAGGGTTCTGCACTCGGAATGTAAATACAGGCAACTAAATGCCCTAGAAACAATTGAAATTCATAAATGTAAGCAGAATGGCCCTATTGTAAATATTCAAATCCCTCTAGCTTCCCCCCTGCTCATTGCTCCTCTCCGCAATCTACCATAACCCAATCCCCTTAATTTTGGTTTTATTCTTTGTCATTTTGTTGTTATTATTGTTATTTGTCTTTTTGTGTTGACTCAATAATTTTATTTGTGCTTTAAATATTTTATTTTATTTTATTTATTTTTTGACCCTCAGATGTTTGAATTAATTTATTGTAATTATTATATATTATTTTATGTTTTCTTTCTTTTAATTTTTGACTGTTGTATTTAATTTTAATTAAGTTCATATTTATTGTACCTATACCTACCTATTTATTTGAATTTATATAATTTTGATCTATGGTTTGTTCTTAATAATTTTAATTTTTTATACATCACTCTTGATAATGGCCTGAATATTGAAGGTCGAAAGTACTCGAGATATTAAATATTATTGTGAAAATAAACTACGTTAAACAAAAAATAGCTTTATTTTAAAACCAATAACAATTTAATATTTGCTAATGATGCAGTTTTGAGATCAGACAGTTAAGAAATTCAATTGGTCTTATGTGCCTTGTTCAGTATATGTACTTTTTGACATAAACATGTCTCACTAATTTATTAAAATTATGATTGCTGAAATATGCGTTAGTTTTTGCTAGTATCTTTGCTTTCCTCAGACTTGTATATAAAGACTTTAAGCGGAAATGCCTGAAATATCATCCCCTAGCCAAGCAGGAGCTGTACGCACGTCGGCAAAACAGGAATCAGCCAATAAGGGTACGTCTTCTACCCCCGTATGGCATTAATTAACATAATAAGCCGAGATTAGGGGAACCCCACAGCTGGAAGCTGAGATTCGGCGTAATCTCAGTATGGCAATGAATATCAACAAAAATAATACCACTAATATTACTTGGGACAGATTTTTTAGAAACATTTTAAGTAACAATAAATTAAATAACGTGATTACTGGAGACAAGATTCCTCGAGAAACTGGAATAAAAACTGTGCATATAACATAGAAGTGCGCAGAAATTGACATTACGCTCCCCCAGTTCTTGTTTACCGTATACGCCAATCTTGTCAAATATGACTTTTTCATGCAGTTGTCTTATGAATCAAATTCTACACAATCTGAGCTAAGAAAAACCGTAAAACTCGATAATGTGAGAATTTTTTAATTCTTTTACATATTTCTTAAATAAATTTCTTGTTTTCATAAGACACATTGGTCCAGTACACATGCAAACATTGTTCATGTAAAATTTTCTCAATGGCGTATACGGTAAACAAGAACTAAGGCAGCGATTAGTAAAGGATTGACTGGGAAAAAAGTTAAATATACATATTTCTGGTCCTTATATATTTTGTATTTTATATTTGTTACCGTATTTTCCGCCTATTGTTGTTTTATGGGAAAAAATTAAGTAAGTCAATGCTTTTTCTTTTAACTTCAAATATTTTTTCACTTCAAATTGTCGTATTAACAAAATACAACAAAACATCCCCTCAGTACCCGAATAAACAAATATGATTGAGAAACGAAGCTACAAAATTTAATCCATTCTAATCTAATCTAATCTAAGCTGCAAGGATATATACCATTTAAGATTTACAACAAATGCATTCCCACAAGCAGACATGTATAATTTCGCGCTAACACATGCCGCATGTGGACCTACATTATAAGAACCCATCTCAAATGAACATAAGCCCTGCAACTCTTGCCGTCCTTCCCTGAGACAGGGGTGACATTGGCAAAGTGAACCATTTTTTCACAGTATGGGTGGTCAGCCGCATACCAACCTATAAGTCAAGGAACATACATGACAAATTACATTTTTAAAATCACTAAATTATAATACATATGTATGGACATGAAAAACTAACAGAAAACAAATTGATATTGATATCGTATAAGACTTTTATATATATGGATGAGAGAGCATTGCACTAAGCGGTGTTTCTTTACAATCTCGGGGTTTGTTTTCTTTGTAAACACGAGCACTTTATCACAAAATAATATCACGAGCTGTGTTCGGGGCGGACATGGCAATAATTGTCTACTTTTTTTCGGCACGTCGCTTCTTCGTCGCGAACAAAAGCAATAAACCGTACATTGAACGTGTGCGATAGCAATATGGTGGGCAGAAGAAAGCGCCGCCCAGGACAGGGCACAACTGCGAGCTGTAATGGTGTTTCAGAAGTCGGGTGTGCCTGGCATACGCGCGGCGAGATATGGACAATCGGAACATATTACGGGAGATTCTACAGTATTATTAAAATATCCGTATTTTCTTAGTTTAGTCAAAATTCAAGAAATTTATAATGTCAGAATGTACTGGTGCTTTCAAGCAGTAAGCTGAAGATCAAATCTATAAATATCACGAAATAAAAACAGAAAATTATACACATTTACAATTTTTTCAGTATATTTTTGCATAAAGTTACAGCTTGAGTTATTTTTGTTAGAAAAATCATAGAATTAGGTCACTTAATAAAGTATTATTATAAAAAACATCACTTTTGATCCTCTTTTCTGATAGAAACACTTTGTTTACAATTATGGCCAATATGCAAGGTATTCATCCACTTATAGTTTAATTTCAGTTTCCACCTCTTTAATTGTCTATGTAATTACAATTCATAAAAATTGTGCATAAAATTTGTAGAATGATCAAAGACAGCACCTTTCAAAATTTTGCAATGTGCACCTACACAAATCATGTGAAAAAAAAGGCATAGTGAGATGGAGCAGATCTATGAGGCCATTTTGAAGAGATCATGTTTACTGATTGAGTCATGAAAGACTAGCACACATCGTAGCTAATTAGATGCCAATTGGTCAACGCTCAGGAAAAAAGCCTCTTAAAAGGTAAAAAGATAGCTATTCAATCTTACCACAGGATCTATTAGCTGATTCGAAGTTTTTTCTTGAATCACAGATCACAAAATCTAAAAAAAAAAAGAATAATGAGGAGAAGAATGATAATCTTAGGATGTTTTATTTAGCGATTGCTGTTTGTGTGTGAATCGCACCTCAAGAGCCTTCTGCGTCTTAGTCGTCGCTAAAGAAAGCACCAATGCTCAAACAAGACCAAACTGGATGAACCGTTAGTAACTGGTCTCTGGTAAAGGCATACTAATTTTTCAACCCAACGAGGAGAATATTTGAAAATATAAATGATAGGTTGGTATGCGGCTAGCCACCCATACTGTAAAAAATGGTTCACTTTGCCAATGTCACCCCTGCTTCAGGGAAGGTCGGCAAGAGTTGCAGGGATTATGTTCATTTGAGATTGGGTTTTTTAAATTGTAGGTCCACGTTCGGCATGTGTAAGCGCGAAATTATGCGTGTCTGCTTGTGGGAATGCATTTAATATGAATCTCAAATGATACATATCTTTGCAGCTTAGATTTAGATTAGATATATTTTTGTGCTCCGCCTGGAATCGAGCCCACGACCTTCATTTATCGAGTCTAAAGCGCCAACCACTTGAGTCCAATATTTTAAAGAAAAAACAACAATGTATGAATATTTATCGCATAAGTAACACATAACACTAAACAGTGTTCAAATTAGTGCACACATTAAGTGCATGTTTTTCAGTCAAACGACCATATCCCGAGTTCCGAGTAAACTAAGGTTACATAATTAAATCTGCAGACAATGCCAGTTGTCCAACGTACAAACCACCGTCTTCCCAGCGAGCGGGAACCTCCCCAAGTTTTGTCATTATGACGGGGCGGGACCCGAAAGCACCCCTAACAGTGGAATTGAATTTCTCGCTTCTGTTATAATACTGCGTGTGATTACTTTCACCGAGTTCATCATTGCATAGCATTATTTACTTCAAAAAAATGGTTTGCTCCGTCATTTCAAATACTCTTCTAAATAGTTAGTTCACAGAAAATATGAAAACTTGTATAAATTATTCGATCCAAGACTTGTGGTATTTTAAAAGCTCACAGAAATAAAATTACAAAAGTGAATTAAAACTTGGTTTATTTAATTAATATAAAATAAAATGTTTGTTCCATTTTGATTGAAAAAAATAATTTGGCGGAAGTACTTACGAAGAGCATTTACGAAATTTTTAACTGCTTTAAATTTTAAATCTCACTGCAATGCAACGCAACTAAGCTACACATATAGTGTAACTTCTTGCCTGCGTTATCCCCGAAGGGGTTGCATGTGGCGCTTTGGGACCTATTTATTTTTATAGGTAAGGGGGCCGGCCTCACACCAACCACTTTCAGTTGAAGTGGGGGTTTCCCAGCTCCCGCGGGGGCTGGTTCTCATTTCTTGTGAAGGCTGAGTAAGCCTATGAAATCGAACCCTTGCTCATGGATTGCTAGCATGGAATGCAAGCATTCTACCAATTGAGCTATCGACCTTTTTACGAGCTTGATCGACGTCGCTACAAAGCGCCAATTCTCAAGCAAGTCCCAGTTGCTGTAAGGCTGGATGGACCTTTGGTGACCGGTCATTGGTAAAGGTTTTATGAATTATTCAACCCAGCGAAGAGCAAATTTGAAAATATAAATGGTATATTTTTGTGCTCTGCCGGGAATCGAACCCACAACCTTCCCATTCAGAGTCCAAAGTGTTACCACTGAACGACGGACCGGTCCTTACTGCGAATACGTTTAATGCATGAAAACAGTTCCACTAACATTAAAATAAAATTGTTTTTCCTGAAAAAGGAGTTGCAACGTTTTGGAGTAAATCAGTATACAAGTATATTTGATAAATAACCCCGCTTGTAAGCATGCTCCTTCTTTTTGTCTAAGGCATGGTTTTGAATTTGAATGGAGGGAGAGTGGGGTAAGCCTTAGAGGGGGGAGAGGGAGACTACATCTGGTTGGGGGGATGTTGTATTGCATATTTTCATTTGAAACAAGGGATGTAAGCCTGATGTATTGTGACCATAAAAAAGTAAATTGTTTTTTTTTGTGACAGTGGTGATTTAAAAAAAACAAATTTAAATAAAGCTGTTAGTGTTTCGCTCACATTTTCAACGAAACGAAGCGATCAATTATAAACATATTGATGTAATTCCCTTCTCTTTCATACGACTTGATAAACAGGTTTGAGCGAAAGACTGACAAGTCATGGAAATAGCTTTCAATTGAATTGTTTTCGTGTAATCCAGGCCTGAAAATTTCATAATCATAATGCTCACGTGTTGGGAAAAATAATACCTCCACTTGTGACACTACATACTTTATAATCCTTGTGAGAAAACAAATTTATATGCTTCATAAGTTTTTATAAGATAATGCCACCACTACACTTTAAACATGTCTATTTTTTATACTTGGGATATTTTTCTCGGAAAAACATACTAATTTTATTAGAGTTTGTGTATTAATACAGTGATTTAAATATATTATTTATGAGTAGGTAAATATAAAAATTAAAATAACACAGATTATTTTTTTTAAAAATGAGCATTTATTTCACTTCAAGTACTTTCAACTTTTTCATTACATGGTGCAAGAATAGACAACTAATTTCCCTTGAGATTTTCGAAATTTATACGAATAAAAATTGTAATTCTTATAGTTCAGTCAATGTTTAGATTACTGCTGCTTCCTTTGTTATTACCTAATTGTACCTCTTTGTCGTAACTCATCCTTCTCTATTTTTCTATGATGTTGTTATTGTCAACTTTGTAACAGTGTTCTCTTGAAAATGACGTAAGTACCTATGTAAGGTGAAATAAAAACTCAACTTGCGAAAATAAAACTGTGTTTTTTTGTTGTTGTTTTTTTATACTTTTTTTCCACATAATCATTACTAATATACTGTTAGAAATGTAGTTTTTGACTTGTATTTTTCGCATATAAGTATGAATGTATGTACTCTTTATAAAATAAATAAAACATTCACGTCCCTGAATCTCGGCATACATCATTTTCCATGTTTCAATTGTTCGCTCACACATTCACTCAACACAAGAAAGCCAAGTTATTGTTTTGCCCGAGTGGTCCTCCCTCCCACTTCGCGGCTGTCGTCCCTGCTTATTTTAAATCCATCGCTCGACTTCATACCTTACATTTTTTGCCGGTTTGACACGAGGCTTTCTGAAATGAGAGCTTCGCGTCTAAAACATTACGTTATTTTTTTTTTTGTTCACCAAAAACAACGGGTCCCATTTGCATACGCTAAAAAACAAAAACAAAAACGTAAATTTGTTTGAATATCAAAAGATAAAGATTCGACCAAAATATCAAAATAAAGGGACTTAGAAAACAAACATCACACTTTTTCAATGTTAAATATTTAAGGCAAACTAAGCTCCACTTAAAGATTTTCTGACTTGTAAAACATCCCGGAATTAAAAAACTTATTAATGTAACAAAACAAAAAAATATTAATTATTATTTAATATCTCTTATAGGTATAAACAAGGAATTTAATATGCACCTATTTCTCTTTTTTGTGATCACTACTGTCAACTATGTTTCAACAAAAAGAATGATGCATTATAAAATAAACTTTATGTTGCTAGATACGTATGGCATTTTGTAAGCTACAGAATTTGTCGGATTTTCAGGAATAAAGTTCTGTTGCCCGTGATGGCTCGACAAATTGTGATCAGGCGCCGAATATTTCAGGGAAAGGCGGCACATTCATCCAATTTGAATCTGCCAAGCTGAGTTACGGGCTTGCGGTGCGGCTGTCTACCTCCTTGACTTTTGTAGCGAGGCCAGAGTAATGCAAGGACTTACATACAAATGTACTGGGGCATTATTTAAAGTAACTCGCTACGGACTATGTACAACGCTGTCTTGGTTGCTGTGATTTTCTTAAAGAATATAGAATTATAGAATATTGAAACAATATTGATTCTTTTCTGACGAATGTATGGCGTGGATCACAGTTCAAACATTAATGGTACATTTACATTAACTAGACGTGACTTTTACTGCAAATAAAAATGGGTTTCTCAAAGCGTTGCCTAAATCGTAAGGAGACGTGTCCCTTCTTCGACGAAAAATAATGAACTAATTGTCAAAAATTATTGTTGTTGCTCGTGATTAAAAGTTGAAGGTACACGAGACTGTTAAATTATTCGAATTCATCACGTTTTTATTATGCTTAAGGTAATGCAAAAAAAAACGATTTTTCTTTTCGCTTTCATTGTCAAGCTCCTTAACATCTTAACTTATTTGTGAAAAATGCAAACACTATTATTGTGTTTCATTGAAAAAAATGTCAGGCTGCGGTGGCTGCGTATAATTAAGGAAATCAAGATTCAAACTATAAGGTCAATAATGCAGATGTTCATCATTTGTCAAATTTTAAGTACAAAGAAGTAAAGGCGCAATTCTCTAATAATTTATTTAAAAAGCACGTACACACATATGTACAAGACAAAATTCATGTATTTCCCTATCGCTTGGATATTACATCGGAAATGTATAAAATCCACACAGATATTACATATTACGATCCGATCGCGGCATCTAGTTTTCCCGGAGCGCTCACTTCGAATCCAAAGTCAATGAAGAGTTGGTGCAGTTCGGGATTTCCAGATATCTTACAAGCAGAAAATATTCAATTCGAAAGTACCACAAAAGCTTTGCTTAAATAAACAAACTGCAAGGCGTTCCGCCGCGTCTGCAATGCCAGTATTGATTCTGCTGAACACGGGCCGGGCGAGGCGAAACCATATTCAGAATTTGTGTCAACAGAACAAGTGCGCTCCAAAACAGTGGAACAGATATGGAGATTAAGGGGAAATTGTATATTGTTTTTATCTTCTTAAGGTTGTAATGTTGAATAAAATGGACTTAAATAAATGGCACTTTTTTCCAAATCTATCATCAAAGTTTAAAAAAACGATCAATTTTCAAAATCTTCTTCCTTGACTTATAGGTTGGTATGTGGCCGACCAACCATACTATAAAAACAAATATTCACTATCCCAATGTCACCCCTGTTTCAGGAAAGGTCGGCAGAAGTTGCAGGGCTTGTGGTCATTTGAGGTTTGGATTTTAATTTGTAAGTACACATTCAGCATTTGTAAACGTGAACTACACGACACACGTGTCTGTGGGTATGCATTTGATATGAGATTTAAACGTATATCTTTGCAACTTAGATTGTAGATTCTTCGTCAGCTTTATTATATCTTTAATCGGCTTATTTGAAATTGTACTTTTGTGATGCAGAAGACCAGAAGCTCTTTGTGGAATATTCACGATCTGCATAATGATAATCGATAGATAATGTAAGTGCAATAACATGAAAAATACCAATTCAAACTTCAAATGATCATATATTTTTTTAAATCTACTGTTTGTTGATTCAATGTTGATATTATAAAAAGGATATAATTTTTTTCATGCTTGCTTATGTAAATGACCTTTCTCACATGCTACATACTGTTACGAACAAATGGTTCGTGGGGACGTGAGCCTGAGCACATATCTTGCTGGTGTGTGACGTTTCTGGTATAGTGTCGAACAATTCTCTTATATCATCCAATCTGGAAGTATCTCAAACATGCAAAAATCGTCTCTGCGGCACATATAAATATGAGCAAAGATTCTGAGGAGAGACACTCACTTAGACCATTGTTACGCAAAGACCTGCAAGCAGAGAATGAAGAGTGAACAGTACATTGTAACCTATATTGTGAAAAATAAATCATGTGAAGCAAATTTTAATCGCAATTTAATTAAAAGAACCCCTTGTCAAATCAAAGCAATACAAATATTTTAAACCATTGTTTTCATACCAAAATGTTACGACTTCTAGTTTTTTGTTCATCAAGCTTTTTATTTATTTATTGAAAAATGGAAAAACTCTTTTTGATCTATGAACAGATATGAACATCTTTTTCAGGAAAATGAAATTGGATGCAAACTGTTTTCACTGTTCAAACTAAGGCGCAAAGAATCTAAACCGAAATCTAATGAAATCCATTCAATTGTCAAATATATGCCAGATTCCCGACTTCTCTCGTAGATTTCAGTACGTTCTCCCGGACGGAAAATTCTTAGTGAATTGTCGAGTTAGCACGGAGTATAGTGGTACAAGCAGACTGCAATTTGCATTGTCTGCCAAGATTATTATCCAAAAACGTCTGTGTCTGGTTTAATGATTAAACTTGAGCGGCGCGCTGGTCGTGGCGGCTTCTCTAACAAATTTTACCGTATGAAAATTATGCTGCCGAAATAATGTTGTGCTGTTCAACGAGTTATGAAATGAAATGAACGCCCACATACCTCAAAAGTTTGTTTAATTTAAAAATAGCTTCTTTCTTTGTATTTTTAATGAGAATAAAGAGAAAAAATAATGGTAGGTACCAGTGGCGAAGGGTGCCATACAAGCCGATTCCCATCGGTTTCCCGTTTAAAATGAGGCGAAAATGATAATAGACTGCATGGTTTCAATGGGGAAAAAATACGTATTGTTTCTTTGGTTTTAAATGTAATTTGTTACTTTGTGCCTTAAATTTTTAACTAATTTTTTACATCATTTTAAAAGGGGAGCCGACAGAAACCGGCTTGTATGGCACCCTTCGCCACTGGTAGGTACATCATAAGGAGGTTTATTCAGAATCAAAGAAAAATATTAACAAATTCTTGACCACTTCAAGATAGTGTATTGAAAAATGTCTCAGATTTTATGTTTTTTATTGTACTTACAAGCACTGCAATTACACATTAGTCAACTGGGAAATATTATGGCTATTTTTATTAACTGCCATTCCTTTTTTTTAGGTTCTAGTAAAGGAAAAGCAGATAGTGCTTATTTTGAAACTGCTAGTTTTCAATTAAAATAAAGCATATTTATTATTACCAAACCACCCCAGGAAAAACTCGGATAAAAGAGGGATAGAGTTAGGAATGAATGGGTAAAAAAAGAATGTAATTTGAAAGAGGATGTGAAAGTTAAGGTACAAAAGAATGTGATGAGATGGTTTGGACATGTGGAAAGAATGAATGATGATAGACTGACAAAGTATGTATACAAAGAAAGTGTGAAAGGAAAAAGAGGGAAGGGACGACCGAGAAAAGTATGGAGTGATCAGATTGAGGAGATTGTGAAAGAATGGGATATACAAAGTGAGCGTAAAAGAAGAAAATGCATGAAAAAGGTGATGGATATGAATGAATTGAAAGAGGTATGTAAGGATAGGAAAAAATGGAGGCAACTCTGCAGAGGCTCTGGCCACCCCTAGCGGAATGGCGACAGAGTTACAGTTACAGTTACCCAAATACCAAACAGACATATTTATCTGGCCTAGACAATCAAATACGGTCTATACACGTTGTATTAATACATTAATACTATTAATGTTCAGCTGAAAGCTTCATACGTTCACGTTTTTTGACCAACACGAACACAACGATATAGATATTACCTGATTTTAGAAAATCTTTTGTATAGCAGTACTTAATTTGGACATGTTTATGATTAAAACTTTACCAATATAAAAAGTCAACAGCAGCGCCTGTCTTGATGGTTAACAATTTGTGTTTTGTTGTAAGCTTTGTGCACCTCACAGTGTGCGGTTCTATCCCAGAACATGCGATAGTATCGCCAATTGCTCCAACGGGTCGTAAAACGACAATATACAAAGGCTTTAACGCCCATAAATTTATAATGTAAAATGTACTCCATTCGGCATTTATGATTTTCATTTGGAGGCGCTTTGCTGAGACGTGACGCTCTACGAATGGGCGCTGTAACGCCTCCTGCAATCTTTTGTATGTGCAATAAAACATTCAATGATATTTTTATACTCTTTATACATTGTAACGTAATAATACCAATTTCACGCGTTGTAAGTTTGCTTAAATATCTAAGATATGATAAAATGGGTTGAATATCAATATGAGCTGAAAGAGATTGCCTGGATAGGGAGGAATGGTACAAAAAGTGGATAGAAATTGCTTTAGAACATTCGTAAGATAAAAAAAAAACAAATATTTTAAAACAACAATAAATCTAAAATGTGACCATTTGTCATTCTTTGTCCATAGATATACTGTAACTGTAACTGTAACTCTGTCGCCATTCCACTAGGGGTGGCCAGAGCCTCTGCAGAGTTGCCTCCATTTTTTCCTATCCTGACATACCTCTTTCAATTCCTTCATATCCATCACCTTTTTCATGCATTTTCTTCTTTTACGCTCACTTTGTATATCCCATTCTTTCACAATCTCCTCAATCTGATCACTCCATACTTTTCTCGGTCGTCCCTTCCCTCTTTTTCCTTTCATACTTTCTTTGTATACATACTTTGTCAGTCTATCATCTTTCATTCTTTCCACATGCCCAAACTATCTCATCACATTCATTTGTACTTTAACTTTCACATCCTCTTTCAAATTACATTTTTTTTTACCTATATAATTTTGGTATTTGACTAAGAAATACTTTCAAGGAAGAAACGCCAATATATTTGTAAGTTTAACTGACAAAAGAGGTTTGACAACAATTTTCGAATACTTTTTGATAATAAATACTCTTATCAAGTGGTATAGATACTCTTATCAAGTAGTATCAATAGTTACCTTACAACAACTGGGTCTTGCTTGAGAATTGGCGCTTTCTACAGCGACGACCAAGCTCGCAGAGGGCTCTTGAGGTGTAATACACACAAAAACAGCGCTCACCAAATAAATCATCCTAAAATTATTATTTATTTTACAATACTCAATGTAAGGTATTTTTTTTCAATTATCTGAAAAAAAGTGTACGACAATGTTTCAAATAAATGTTTTCAATTTTAATAAACTTTTTATGAGAATGTTTTTTTCGGAGGTGTCACTATTTCAAGCTCAAAAAATCATTTATTCACCGTTATCACCTTAGTACGAAGAAAACGTCCAACTTAGTCAAAAAGACTTTGTAATAGAAATATTAGAAGCTCTGCGGGGGTTTAAGCCTTTCTTTGAGAAATGGTTTCAGATTTTTTTATTCAACTAAAACATTATTTGAGACTAAATTTTCAGTGTTGGTCTGAGGTTTTTAACATTTGAATAGAAAATGTAAAGATAAGTTCACAATTTAAATTAAAAACGTTTTTTTTCGTTATCGTCTTTCCTTGTGTTAGAGAAAGTTTTCTGGAAAAGCTTCAAGAGGATTGAAATTTACCTGTTTCCATCTCTTCCCGATCTCCAGAATGGCCGTTTGGATCTTCTAATCTGGCGGGAAATAGTCGGAACGTGCGTCATTTGAATATTTCAGATTCGGCGGTCTCTCTCGGCTTCTGTCTGCCGGTATTACAGTCGAATTCATGGCGTAGTTTTCAGCCAAAGTTGCTTTACAGCACCCCAAGTATATAATTCTTCACTTCAACACAACCAGTGCGTTTATCTAAAAATGTAGAGAAACTAAAATATCCCCTCTAAAGAGTGTTTTAATTTCAATACATGTTCAGTCAAACGCTGCGTTTAAACATCGCCAGTTTTGTACTAGGGTTACTGAGCATTTTACTGGCAGTGGCGTATTCTAGGTGCCAAGAGAGTGCATCAGGTGAGAGTTAAATGTCTACTGTAAACTTATATTGAATCAAATAAAGTAAGATAAAATTATATTTCGAAAAAAAACAGAGATTAATATTTTACCATGTACCTTTTTATAATAATCTATAATCTTAGTTGCAAGGATATATTTCTTTACAACTCTCAGATGTATGCCCACAAACCAACACGTGTAGTTCGCGCTTACAAATGCTGAATGTGTACTTACAAATAAAATCCAAACCTCAAATGAACATAAGCCCCACAACTTTTGACGACCTTGCCTGACACAGGGGTGACATTAGCAAAGTGAACCATTTTTTACAGTATGGGTGGTCAGCCTCATACCAACCTATAAGTCAAGGAATTACAATTGCTAAAAAAATGTAAAGGTGAACACGGATTCGTACTCTTTAATTCTTACATAGGATTAATACTGGTGACAAAAGAAACGTTACTGAGCTCTTTTGTTGTTTTATTTACGGTTGTATTAAGTGATACTAAGTAATACAAGAAAATACAAAAATAATACGTACACTTCGATGTTTTCACCTCATTCTTCCTTATGGCTCTACAGCCCATAGAAGCCTGGGTTTCCTTCAAACTAGTCTGCCTCCAACCCCAACTGGCATCCGAGGCCGCTTTCCAGCTCACAACTTGTAAAAGCTGAACCTCATATATCTCCACTTCATCCCTACATTTCAGTCTTCTTCTTCTTCCGAAATGTTCCCCAAATTACTCAAAATTTGGAATGCGCCACTGCCCGCATAAAAACGAAACGGAAAAGTTCCCAGTCCGGGTTTCTTAATAAACTTGAGCGTATTTCATTGTACTTAAAATTTCAATTGCTTAGTTAAATTAATACAGTTGCTTGAGCACCGACAGCAGAAGCTCCGGCCGACAACTTTTTGCGAGTTTTTGCGACTTGTCTCTCCGCGTAAAAAAGAAAACGTAATGATTAACACAATTGTCAAAATTTACTTTGTTATGAAAAGAAAACCCGGGTTCATTGTGGAGCGCTTGAATTAAATAATGCCGCCATTGTTGCGAATATTTCAGCTGCTCTGGATTACTTGTGACGTGGCATTATCAAATAAGTATTTCGTTTTATTGAAATAGGGAAACGGGATTGACAAAAGAGTTTCTTCTTTGTTGCGTTCTATCCAGGATAAAAGCAGGTTTATTATATAACATAATTTTGAAACTCCCTCAAAAAGCTTTCATTCCAACAGCTTACAATTGTTATTTTAATAAATTCATTAACTAATAATGGTTTAAGTTATATGTAGCAGATGAATTTCCTGTGAAAACGATGGAAACCCAAATCACATCGAACGACATTGTCGATATGAAAGTGTCAATTTTGAAACAATACTCAAATGTGAAACAAAAAAACCCCATTACATATTATGAGCACAAACAAAACAAATGATTATCGGATGTGGAATTGAAATTAAAAAAAAAAAAATTGTTTAAATAGTTGTGAGATACTCCTTACAATATATGTAAATCAAGCATTTGTTTAGTAAGCCTTTTTTTATGTTTCATACAACACTAAAAAAAAAACGAAAAAAAATCTTCCGTATTTATGTTTCACATTATAAAACGAGATGTATATTTTGTATTAAATATAAATATTATACGCCTAGTTAAAGTACATACTTTAAAAGAAAATTCTCCACACGTTTTTTGTTAAAAGCTCAGATGAAATTCAAGCTGTAAAACTCATTTTTTTAACGTAATTACGAATCTTCACAAAATAGAAAAACAAGATAATGAATTGTCGGGCAGGCTGTGTCTATTTTTTGTTGGCTGCAAAGTCTGTTAAGCCTTCAGTTAGGGTTGCCAGTAGTACTTCATTTTAAAACCTAATTACAACCCAAAGTTTCAGCTTGCGGTGCCACTAAAAACTTACCAAATTAATTTCCTTCGCTCGCAGGCTGCGGGATCTTTATGAATGGCGAAAGAGTTTACTAATTAAATTAAAAAATAAATGAAGCCCCTGGTGAGTGCAGGGAAAATAACATAAAATCATTAATCAGCCATTGAATATTTGAAAGGTTAATTTTTTACTTATTTAACTAAAATCAAACAAGGATAATTTTTTAAAGAAAAACCAAAGATGATAAAAGAAAAACAGTTTTGTTTTCGATTACGTGAGTATTTATTTTTATATACCACAACCGGTTTCGCAAACATCCGTTCGCATCATCAGGTGGATAAAATAATTACTTTATCCACCTGATGATGCGAACGGATGTTTGCGAAACCGGTTGTGGTATATAAAAATAAATACTCACGTAATCGAAAACAAAACTGTTTTTCTTTTATCATTAATGATGAACGATTACAAAGTTAATGCCTCTACAATCAATAAAAAAACCAAAGAGTTCTTTTCCCTTTCACTTGAGGTATGGTCAAGAACTCGAATTACATAACTCTTCAGTTTTTATAATTCAATGATTATTTTAATGTTCTCATCTTGCCTAAAATATCATCAAATTACTACACCGATATTTTTTTTTTAAGAAATCCTGTGCGGGAGACTCCCTAGATTCTAGAGACTCTAGGGGTCTATGACACTTGTTGTAGTGCCGCAGAGGTGTTATTATATTATATTAAAGATTAGTGAGGAATTAAATATCTACAATCCACAAAATATTTAATATGCCACATTTAATTGAATCTTAAAGTACAGGTCAATATCACCGCTAATTAAAATATCAACTGTGAATATAATGAATCGTCAGGAAGATCGGAAATCACAGCTATTATTTAATAAGGGTGTACCTAAATTATACCAAAAATATGTTAGATACTTAAAAGATAATCATGACTTAATATGCCAAATTTAATTGAATATTAAAGTACAGGTTAATTATCACCGCTAATTAAAGTATCAACTGTGAATATAATGAATCGCTTGGAAGATCGGAAATCACAGTTATTATTCAATTAGGTTCGCGTCCTAGTCATTGGCCCGGCCCCACTCGGCCATATTAATGCTTGTGGTAGCAGTGCCCGGAGTGAGATACTCCAGTTTACGAGAGGTTGACTGAATCATGGGCATATGAAATAATTAATAGCTCATAACATTACACGGTCTTGTAGCGACTGGGGGGAGGGCAGTATTAAATTAATGCCGTATTATATGGCGGGCGTTGAGTTATGTGCTGGGTTATGTTTATTGATAGAAATGTTCATGTGGACGGTTTGTAGCGAATATTAATAGTTAGTGATTTTCTTGTGATTAGTTAGTGATTTCTTGACTTATAGGTTGGTATGAGACCGACCACCCATACTATAAAAAAAAATCACTTTGTCAATGTCACCCCTGTTTCAGGAAAGGTCGGAAAATGTTGCAGGGTTTATGTCCATTCGAGGTTTGGATTTTAATGTGTAAGTACACATTCAGCATTTGTAAGCGAAAACTTACACGTGTTTGATTGTGGGCATGCATTTGATATGAACTTTGAAGGTTTATGTATATATTTACAACTTTTATTATTGATTATAGCCATATTTGCCAATGCCACCCCGGTTCAGAGAACGGCGGCAGGAGTTGCAAGGTTTATGTCCATGTGAGGTTTTCTTTATTTGTATGCACACATGCAGAATGTGTAGGCGCGAACCTACATGTGCCTGTCTGTAGGCATGCATTTCATATGAGCCTTAAATGTTAACATATCCTTGCAGCTTAGATTATAGATTATAGATAGGGGGCCTGCCTCACACCAAGCACTTTCAGGTGAATCGGGGGTTTTCCAGCTCCCGGGTGGGCTAGTTTTTGTATATTTTGAAGGCTGAGTGCCTCTTGCTGGTTGTATTTTGGGTTTGAAATATACAACAAAACAGGAAATCATTTTTGACACCCTCGATGGAGATCGAACCCTTGCTCTCGGCATGGAATGCCAGCATTCTACCGAGTAATCGACCAGTTTTTTAATAGCTTGGTGGTCGCTACAAAGCGCCAATTTTCAAGCAAGCCTCAGTTGCTGTAAGGCTAAATGGGCCTTTGGTCACCTTAACCAAGCGAAGAGCATATTTGAAATATAAATCGTATATTTTTTGTGCTCCGCCGAGATTCAAAGTCACAACCTTCCATTTAGGAGTCCGAAGTGTTACCACTGGACTTCGGACCTGTCAAGTATTAAAATTACACTTTTCACGTAGTAAGTATGTTTTGACGTTTAATCTAAATTGGTTAATCAGGATTCAATACATGCAAAAATATTCCCCCAAAATAGAATGATTCAGTTTTGCGTGAAATCAAACCAATGGATTTATCGCTAATAGACTAAGACCATGGTAGCGTAAAGATAAAAATTGTACGCATTTTCACTCCCAATCACTAATCAGTTACGATATAATTTTGTGACATTTTTTTTTTCATTTCAAAAGTAGCATGAAATATTTATTTCGATTGAAAACAATAAAAACAAAGTATATTGAAAGAGTGTATTTGATTAGTATCATGTTTATAAGTGACATCATTTTTAAATCACTTTTCAAAGTAGATGTCGCATGACATTTTTTAAAATAAAAGAGTCAACAACAGGCGCTTCACCCTCTACACTCCAGAATCAGTTACTTCCAAACACCGAATGTAAACATATCTACATACATATAGTGTGAAAATTTAACGCTTAAAATGTTTGAAAACATAATCGATTTAGTTTTAATAAATTATGATGTACAACGCCAGGTTTGCGATTGGACTTCTTATGCTTTTCCTGTCACCCGCCAACACGTCCTAGCTCAGTGTGCCGGTGGAGCAGATGTGTCGCCCTGGGCCGTCAGCCCACAGGGGCAGTTAGAGGGGGTGTGCCTCCCACTCATAATGCGCCATTGATTCATACTCTGCTGAGTAATGCAATCCCAGCTCCGCTCCTGCCCCCGAGAGATGGGAATATCGTGTGATATTGGAAGAGACTGTTAAAAATAAGTTGAATTTTCAAATATTGTTATTTATGAAGTCCACTGTATAAGTTTTACCTTAAAAGGTCCAACGTTAAATAGGTGCAAACTAAATTACTAGTGACAATGCTAATTAATAAACAATGCTTATGTTAATTTTTGTTGTGGTTCAACAAAGTCTTACTTTTAATAAACCAACGAAACAGTTGTAAAATGTAAATATTTCTATATGTTTGAACTTTGTTGGATGCCATATACATACACACACTTATTGGCTGCAATCTGAAAATCACAAACTTTGTAATACAACAAAAAATTGCAATCCAGTTTCTGCTATTGAAAAGCAATGATATAAATGAATAATCCTCAAAACATGATTCATTTTTAAATTTGTGAAGTAAATTCGTTTACATTGATAAAAATACATTTTTACAAGTCAGTGGACAGTTTCTACGCATAAGTATAACTTTTGTGTAAATTTTATTTATAAACTACCGGTACGATAAGAATATTTGCTTTAAATTTTTTTTAGTTTATATTTAACCATCACATAGAAAGCGTTTCTTCCCCAGCAGCGTGGGGTAGATATCACACTGGGCAGGGATGCTGTAATGGCTCATTTTTCGCGGCATGAGAGATTTATGCTCACAATTACACTGGCCTTATTTCTTTACGATTATTGGCCCAGTGTAAGACTTTTAGCGTGGCGATGGATTCTGACCCACTTTATCAAATTTTCCATCTATCTTGTTCTTTTAGCTTTGCTGACCATCATGAACCTCTGACAAATACGTCATACTAAGACTTCTAGATTGTTAGTCAATGCTCCCACATTTTTTTAAAATAAATTTTTGAAGTGTTAAAAATTAAATTCAATGCTGGAAGTCTAAGGGCCTGTTGCACCAAACTTCAATCAGACAGAAATCAAAGTTAAGTGTGATTTCTCCCAAAAAATAATAAAAATGGTTGCACATACGTAAATCAGCTGATGATAAATCATCTTTCCTGTTTAAATTCCATCATATTATCATCCACTTCCGAGAAATATTTAACCGAGGCCCTTACCAGAATTAAGGAATCAAATTTGATGTGACAATCAAATATTGATTGGAGGTTGGTGCAACAGGCCCTTAGTATTCATAGTATGGATCCCGAAAATTAAAAAAAGGACATAATTGAGATAAAGCATTTTTATGAAATATTAAAGTTAGAAATCTAACATAAATACACAGAAGACAATCCAAAATATTCTTTTTCAAAGAATTTAGCGCTTTTGATGAAAAAGATCTTGATACAAGAATCCTTCCATTTTTTCGATAAACGGTGTTTAACGTTAAATAAATAATCAGGAACGTCACAATAAACCTAATAAAAATCTTTCTAAGAAAGGTCTAAAAGCCAATAAAATATATGTTCGCCGATCTTCGTCAGAAATAGAAATGAACGCATAAAATACATTATGATTATTATTTCAGCAAACATGTTGTTTCCTTTTTTGTTTTAAAGTAAAAAAGCAACTGTGCAATTACAATCACCTCAAAACACAACAACTTCCGCATTCAAATGTAAACTTCATTTAAAAGAAACGACATCGTTAGTGTAAGGATAACCGCCTTCCGGAGCGCTGTAAGACGTAGAAAAAAAGGCAATTGAAAAGCTTATGGCGAAAATAGTATTGTTGGTTGCGGGTTGCGAAACAAACACGCCTTTCGGAAATCAAACACAATATTCCAGAGGGTAGGTTCTAATACCCCGGCAGGGTATTATTGTAATTCTCCACAAATGAGTTTTCACGGTCTTTTCCCGGGTTTGCCGTAATTTCCTTTAGAATGGGGGATGAGATTTTTTGCTTTTTGCATGTTGAATGCAGAATAAAACACAACAACAATAGTCAGTTTTATTTGAAAATGTATTTCCATATTGAAATAAAACATCTATAATCTATAATCTAAGTTGCAAGAATATATTCATTTAAAGCTCTCAGATGTATGCCTACAAACCAACAAGTGTAGTTCGCGCTTACAAATGCTGAATGTGTACTTACAAATAAAATCCAAACCTCAAATGAACATAAGCCCCACAACTTTTGCCGACCTTCCCTGAAACAGGGGTGACATTGGCAAAGTGAACCATTTTTTACAGTATGGGTGGTCAGCCTCATACCAACCTATAAGTCAAGGAATAAAACATGATTCTTATAAATATAAAGATAGACAAAAAAACGCAACTAACAAAAAAAAACAACTAAGCTACACGTATAGTGTAACTTCTTGCCGCGTTATCCCCGAAGGGGTCGCATGTGGCGAGTTGAACCTTTTTATTTTTACAGCTAAGGGGGCCGGCCTTACGCCAACCACTTCAGTTGAAGTGAGGGTTTTCCCAGCCCCCGATAGGGCTGGTACTCATTTAATGTGAAGGCTGAGTAAACCTTGTCGGTATTTTATTTTGGGGTTTGAAATAAACACCGAAACGGGAAATCATTTCTGACACAATCGGTGGGATTCGAACCCGAGCTCATGGCATGGAATGCAAGCACTCTACCAACTGAGCTATCGACCGGACCGGTCTCTAGTCTTGTAGTTAACACTTCTGACTCGTAAATGGTAGGTTTTGGGTTCGAACCCCGGCGGAGCACAAAAAATGTACTATTTATTTGTTCAAATATGCTCTTCGCTGGATGAAAAATTAATATACCTTTACCAAAGATCGGTCACTAAAGGTCCATCCAGCCTTACAACAACTGGTTCTTGCTTGAGAATTGATGCTTTCTACAGCGACGACCAAGCTTGCAGAGGGCTCTTGAGACGTGAAACATACAAAAACAGCGCTCACCAAATCAAACATCCTAATATTATTTATTATATTGTAGATTCTTTGGTGATTCTTGAAGGAGCTATGAGATAATAAACACCATTGCATGATTGGGCTGCTTAAATTTATTCAGAAAGACATTTCTAAATATTTCATATAAGATAATGTCAATTAACAATAACAAATTAGATTATATTGATTTACAAACAATCCATTTTGAAGTTGTACAATGGTAGCATGATTTATTTTACCTTGATTAATTTCTCTTACTCCGAGATGAATATATTATTTTGATGTAATAATATTAATAATATTAGGATGATTTATTTGGTGAGCGCTGTTTTTGTGTGTATCACACCTCAAAAACCTCTGCGAGCTTGGTCGTCGCTGTAGAAAGCGCCAATTCTCAAGCAAGACCCAGTTGTTGTAAGGTTGGATGGACCTTTCAGTGACCGGTCTTTGGTAAAGGTTTATGAATTTTTCAACTCAGCGAAGAGCACATTCGAAATATAAATGGTATATTTTTGTGCTCCGCCGGGATCCAATCCACAACCTTCCATTTACGAGTCCGAAGTGCTGCCACTACGGACTACGGACCAGTCCAAGTAATATCTTACCTTTCTAATTTTCTTCGTTCACTCATTTATTTTGTTTGTTTATAAGCCATTTTTGTAATTTTTCAGCTCCTGTTTCACATGCATAAAGCAAACAGCTCTCATAGGCCTTCCCAGCTGTTAGCCGGTTTGGTCTGTAGCTGGCACGATTACCTTCTCTATATGTAGAAGAACTTTTGATTCTGGCGGCTTATAAACTTTGCCTTCAGCCCAAAGTGGGCCCCATAAGGGCAAGTATGCAGGGGTGAGTATGAACATTGAACACGCCGACACTCACCACAAGCGGCTTGTGATCTAGGTAGTGACGCAAAAATAAGCACCAGAATGTATAAGTTGCATTCTTACACTTGTTAGTAGTTTATTTTGTCTCAAAACGTTTCAAAGTTTTTTGTAAGCAATACTTCAAGGCAGTGAGCTTGTTTGTCAATAGTGCGTCAATTTCGCAAGTAATATCCAGTTGCTGTGAGGCTGGATAAATTTTTGTAATAACAATATACCTGTTGGTACTTTTTCCATGTATTTGACCATGCCATCTACGCTTTCAAATCAGTTCAAGTCTTAATGAAATTTCAATCAAATACTCATATTCAGAAGTATTGTACAAATTTTCGATGATTACAAAAATAGCAGAAGAAGAAAAAATGCAAATTTAAATTTTAATACACGCATGAGATTTATTTTACTTTTACAACTTGACTTATAGGTTGGTATGAGGCTGACCACCCATACTGTAAAAATGGTTCACTTTGCCAATGTCACCCCTGTTTCAGGGAATGTCGGCAAGAGTTGCAGGTCTTATGTTCATTTGAGGTTTGGATTTTATTTGTAAGTACACAATCAGCATTTGTAAGCGCGAACTATACGTGTTTGTTTGTGGGCATACATCTGAGAGCTTTGAATGAATATATCCTTGCAACTTAGATTATACATAGATTATAGACAAAAATTATATTGGTCCACGGTGAGTTTTAATTTGTTTATTTTATTTTGTGCATCGTTCCTACAATTCATATTTCCCATTTCTTATCGGTCTATTTTTATTATTCCATCGGAAAAATAACACACATTAATTGCAATTCAATCGCTGGTTGATAAAAAACATTTTATTCAGTGTATAAACAATCAGACATTAAAATGTAGAGATTCCAGACACGGGACTAAAATTCTGGCGTTCACTTTGCTAGCAACATTGCCTTCCTCTAGATACAACCCCATCCATTCCAGTGGTCATAACTCGCCCCTTGTCGTCGTCAGTCCACTGTAAGAAGCGTACCCTGGCCTGCATGCAAATGTAGGATTATCCCGATCCGAGGCAGATGTTTCATACAAGAACACGCCAAAGTAATGTCCGGCTACAAGGAAATGTGACTCAGTGATTTGTCAGTGCTGTAAGGCGGGAATTATGCGGTCACAAACCCGCAATGCAATGCCAAGGAAGATAATGTTTGTTTTATCTAGATACGGAGAAGGTCGAAGCGGAAATTTCCATTGAAAATAATTTATTTTTATGCGTGAAATTTGTGCGGGTTTTCCTTACGCTGATTTTAAATTTGTATTAAAATTTCACGGATAGTTGCTTACACAATACCTACCCATGCAATTTAAAACTGTCTTACGTCCTCAGTTTTCTATGAAATAAATATATATTTTTAAATAATTGATATGTACAAAAACAAAGGCGGCCATCTATGATATTAATTGAAAATGAGATAAATTAATGTAAATAATGAGCTGGTTGCTTGTTTTTAGAAAGATGTATATAATTTTAGAACAAAAGAATGCTAGATTGTCACCTTTGATTTGAAAAACTTTCATGATTTATTTTGCTGCCTGAGTACGCTAAATAAATGTCTGTATGAAAATAATTTTCTGAATGGTAAAGCACAGTACAAACTTCTTACAGTTACAACAAGAACTAGTAAGGGTACATTGTAATATTTTGTACCTGATGATGGAAACATTGTTTCCGAAACCGGTCGTACATTAGAAAAATTTACTCGCCCCGTAACCATTATACATATTGTTTTTAATTTTTAATTTTATATTAAAAAAATGAAAGGAATGCCTCATCAAATAATGATAAGGTAACTGTAACTGTAACTTTGTCGCCATTCCGCTAGGGGTTGCCAGAGCCTCTGCAGAGCTGCCTCCATTTTTTCCTATCCTTACATACCTCTTTCAATTCATTCATATCCATCACCTTTTTCATGCATTTTCTTCTTTTACGCTCACTTTGTATATCCCATTTTTTCACAATATCCTCAATCTGATCACTCCATACTTTTCTCGGTCGTCCCTTCCCTCTTTTTCCTTTCACACTTTCTTTGTATACATACTTTGTCAGTCTATCATCATTCATTCTTTCCACATGCCCAAACCATCTCATCACATTCTTTTGTACCTTAACTTTCACATCCTTTTTCAAATTCTACTAAATAAATTAATTACTAACCAGTCGTATCTGTACACGTATGATGATGATTGCTTGATAAAGCGCCGTTTCGTGATCATTGTCACTCCGAGGGCGCTTACTGTGTTATCGTAGTGAAGAACTGGGTCTTGAATGATTTTTAAAGTGTTACCTGGATCTAGAGAGTCGGATTTCCGGTGGCAGCTGGTTCCACAAAAACGGACCCGCCTCAGCAAACGCATGATTGCCGAATACTAAGAGTCAAAGCTATCGTCCAGCAGCCAAGCATACTTTGGCATGGCATTTCCTAGACTCCCTATATTTCAGAGACTCTAGAAGTCTATTATGACCACAGAGCACGGAATGTATATTATGACACTTTTGTAGTGCCGCAGAGGTGTTAACAAGCTTGATCGTCGCTACAAAGCACCAATACTCAAGCAAGACCCAGTTGCTGTAAGGCTGGATTGACCTTTAGTGACCGGTCTTTGGTAAAGATTTTTTATGATTTTTTCAACCCAGCGGAGAACATATTTGAAAATATAAATGGTAAAATGTTTGTTCTCCGCCGAGATTCGAATCCATAACCTTCCATTTACGAGTCCGAAGTGCTGCCACTGAACTACGGACCGGCATTGTTTTATTTCAAACATATGCCAAGAATGTGGCCTTTAAAAGCTCAATCATAACATCAACAACTGAGTTTTAATGTGCAGGATTTGTGCGATTTTGAGAACATTAGGTTTTTGGTCTGATTGCGTATTCTCTTGATAGATTTTTGAGTTCTGTAACACTCACGCATTCAGTTAAGCGATGCAATATCATAATACGATACCTAATTATGAATGAATGATTCCCCTCGTGGCGTAGCTTTGATCGCTGATTGAATACCGCGTTCTATTTGCGCACTTGGGGTGCACTACGGGCAGAACAATAAATCAGTAATGGCATTATTCCTCTACTAACATTTACCTAAATCTATGCTAATGGGAGTATAAAATTATTATTGTATATAGGGTTTTTTTAACGCAAAGCTGTGATTGAGCGGACACAGGGATTTTGAATGAAGTCTAGTGGCATTCAGGGTAGCGGCAGATCCACCTTTACGATCCCGGTAATGGTAAGATCTGTTCAGGAATAGCGATCCGGCCTCCGCAAGCTATTGTGTTTCTCCCACTCCTAAGCAGGGAACACAAATCCTCTGCCTTATCATATCATACCCTTATATTCCTCACTCTCTCCTTATTTCCCCATAACCGAATAGTTGTCGGTATAAACAACCAACCAGTTATAACTGATAGGGCACCCTCTAGCCCTGGAGATGAGAAATTGTCTCGGAAGATGGGTGAACCAATCCACTAGATGGCCAACGGCATAGGATCAGGAAAGCTACGGGAAACCACCTCATCAAAGGTTTTTTAAAGTCTTCCCTCGAAAAATATATTATATCGCACTATTTAAAACTAAATATTCCGGAAGTAAAAACCCCCCAATCGGAACTCCGGGGGGAATTTTTTTGAGTAAAACTAAAACCAAACATTTTGAATACTGTTTCCTTCGCCTTATCGTACAGGGTAAGATTGAGTGGAGAAGATTTCAGGGACGCCGAGAACATCGTGGCTGAATAACCTGCGACAGTGCTTCGGCAGAAGCACCAAGTCCCTGTTTCGAGCCGCAACATCCAAAGTCAAAATAGCCATGATGATAATCGGTCTCCGATAGAAGTGGCACGAAAAGAAGAAGGTGTTATTAGCATTTAATTATTGTGAAAAATTTATTATTTATTATGGAATATTTTCCTTAAAGATTATTTTTAATTTTAATACAAACAAGGAAGACTGGTTACTGATGCGGTTTGTATTTTTTCAAATAACCCTCAAACAAACCTTGAGCATCTGCATATAAACCTGTATAATTATGTTGAGTAGGAACAATATAATTCATACATAAAAACCAGTGGTAAACTTACTGTCTCATTCTTGAACTAAGCGTTCTAAAGTGATTATTAAAACAATTCTTAAGCAAGTTGTTCAATGGAATTGAAATCAACAATTGTATTTGTGTTATGTTTATCAAGTTTCATTTTACCAAGTGATGGATATGCTGAAACACATAGAAGAAGAGCCCTTGGTGGCTTAAGACGTGATAATAGACAACCACATTCTCTAGATTTTAACAGGAGAAAAACGCCGGAGAGAAATGAATTTCAACCTCATCGTCACATGGTTGCACCCAATTATAGAAATCCATCTAGAAGACCAGCTATGCCCTCACATATAAGACCAACTAGGCCACCAATTGGAAAATCAACTTCACGACCTTTTAAAAGACAAACTTATTCACAAATAAAGAAACCATTTGCACCACCAACAAGAAGACCAATCAAACCTCTAGATAGAAAACCGAATGCACCACCATCAAAAATACCAACTATACCGCTGTATAGAAAACCAAATGTACCACCAACTACAAGACCATCTTGGCCGCGATATAGTGAAACAACTACCACACCATCTAGAAAACCACCTACTTCACCGACAAGGAAACCAACTATAAGACCAATTAAACCACTGTATAAGAAACTCACTGTGGGACTTATTGCAAGAAACTTGACCAGATCATCTTCTACGCCTTCGGTTTATAATAAGAGTAATTTTGATCAACTCAATCAAAATAGTATTTCTCCACGTTTAGCTGAGAATGTTACATATTGTACGTTTTATTTAGGCAAATCAAGTACTGTAAATAATGTTGTTCCTTGTAAATTTCTGACAGTTGAAACTAATGTAACAACTTATGAAAACGCGATTAAAAATTATGATGGTGAAAAAATTATAACAGATAATGATGATGAAGACGTGATAACAGATAATGATAATAAAGACGTGATTACAGATAATGGTGATAAAAACCTGGTCACAAATAATGATGATGAAAACGTGATAAAAGATAATGATGGTGAAGACGTGATAACAGATAATGGTAATGAAAACCTGGTCACAAATAATGATGATGAAAACGTGATAACAGATAATGATGGTGAAGACGTGATAACAGATAATGGTAATGAAAACGTGGTCACAACGAATAATGATGAAAACGTGACAACTGATAATGATGGTGAAGATGTGATAACAGGTAATGGTGATGAAAACGTGGTCACAAATAATAATAATGCAAACGCGGAAACAGATAATGATAATGAAACTGTGCCTACAAATCAAGATGATGAAAACGTGAAAACAGATAATGATAATGTAACTGGGGCTATAAATCATGATGATGAAAACGTGACAACAAGAGATGATGAACAAAAAATAGAAAATATTTCGTTTAAATCGGTTGTTAAAAAATATTTTCCTTATTTCTTGGGAGATAGTGATAAATTTCCATCACATGTAGAAAGTGAAAAAAATACGCAAAAAGTGGGTTAGAACATCATTTTCTCTCTAATAACGTTTTTGACTATAAAATTGTGGTAGGTGAAGCAGAAAACGCAAAAAAAAAATTATCGGATTTACATGTTGGTGCTGAGAATGAAAAATCATCTGGTACAAAACCAACCTATAATTTTAATCAAGATACAAAAACTAAAGAACCATTGATCCAAGAAAACAAGAAAAATTATACTTCTCCTACAACATCAGAAAGTAAAAATGGAACATTGCCTGAAAAAAAATCTGATCCCACTTACTCAAGACGTGGTGATACTAAACCAAGAAATGCACGTCATTTAACTTCAAACGTGGACAGTCTATCAGAATATTTTGAAAATGCAAAACGACAAATGGATGATGAAATAGTAAAAATGAAAACAGACTTGATGGACTTAGCTAAAAAAAATAATTATTTACGCGTCTCGAGATTAAGTCAATTTAACAAAATGCATCAAGATTTTCCTATGGACGTGAAGAGTCAAGAAGTCATTGAAAGAAGTGCATACGAAAATACTGTCTGGCCATCATCGGATTTTTTTGACTTTAATAAAAGAGAAAACGAATACACTTCTAAAAGCACACTCGATGCAGATGTTAGCGGTGAGAATAAAAAATCACCAGGGCAGGGTAAGGATTCAGTCAAAAAATCTTCTCAGAATGAAATTGATGAAAATATGGGATACGGTAAACTGGATGCACAGACGATGCCAAAAATCAACATGGACGAATTACAAAATAATGAGATGGAATCATTGTTACACAAAATTTCTGCCTTTAATGGACTGCCCTTGAACTTTCATAATAATTCTTCTACGGTTACTCTCACAACGTGGTTGCTCATTCCTTGGATTGTAACCCATTTTTTTGGGTAATTTTAAGATTTAAAAATTAAACTTTTAAGGAAAGTTTTAGCATCTATCGATTCTGAAAAAATATTGCGTACAACTCGACTCTATCACGTCAATAAGAAAAAGGTATTAAAAAAACTGCGGCATTCCTTTAGGATAATTTAATTTTTTGTAGATACTTTTTTCGATTTACGCAATCGAGGTTAGTATTACGCAATACTTTAAACTAGGAGCTCTGGAGTCCAGTTGCTTCAAGGATAAATAACTCACATAATAACTAATCAAATAAAAAAATCGCTGTTAGGGCCGGCCAGGAGGGGGCCAAGTGGGCTGATCTTTCTAGCGTGTTTGGAATAGAACAACGTTGGTTCGATCCTCGTCTGGGTCATTTGACCATAACTTTGACCCTAGTTCAACGGATGTTATTATTATTAATAATTCATTAAAATAAACAAAATTGAATTATAAAACCTTACCCAGCCTTTTCTTCCCTGAGTCATATGTTCTTGCTGTTCCTATGAACAATGTACCTACATGTATTCTCTTCCCTTTCTATTCTATCTGCTTAGTCACATTATGTATATTGTTTTTTTTTCCATATATTTCTGCTTTTGTGTATTTCTGGATTTTTGTATCTTCTGCATTTTTGAATTTTTCTTCCATGTACTTTTATATTGCTGTATTTTTTATGGCTGGTCATGTATTGCACCCTCCACATGACTAAGCTGGAATAAACAATTAAGTATCATTTATTATTATTATTAATTGATGATATTAATACCTGTTTCTGGCCGGGCAGAATATCTAAAATCACTTCACAAATCTAAAATCTAAAAAACTCCCGGGAAAATACTTCAACAGGTATGTTTATTTGGTATGTATTCAAAGTTTATAAACTCCAAAAAATACAATAAGCATATAAACAATAAAATACAATAAAGCAATACAAACGCGTTATTCTTTTCATTTTATCCCAATACAGGTTCTTCCTTGACTTGGTTGGTATGACCACCCATACTGTGAAAAATGGTTCACTTTGCCAATGTCATCCCAGTTTCAGGGAAGGTCGGCAAGAGTTGCAGGGCTTATGTTCATTTGAGATTAGGTTTTTTATATTGTAGGTCCACATGCAGCATGTGTGAGCGCAAAATTATGCGTGTCTGCTTGTGGAAATGCATTTAATATGAATCTCAAATGATAAATATTTTTGCAACTTAGATTAAGATTTAGATTTAGACAGGTGCTAAATTTTTTAGAGACTGCAATTTTCACATAACCGGTTCTTATGTAGTTAATGACATAAAATTATGACTTGGTATAAAAATACAATCATAAAGTGTTAATTTAGATTTCCAAGCAAGATCGTAAAGCAGACTTTTATCTTGGGCCTGACATTAATGTTCGTTTAGTCTTTTTTTCAGCTGACCTTTCACCAACAAAGATTGATACCCTCTGTTCTGGGATGGGTCTTCCCCCTTTGGCCCACTTTGGGAAGCAAGAAAAAAGACGCGACTTAACACTAATGGCCGACACTTACCTAAATCATACCTTCATGATATCGCAGCCGTGTTGAGGCTGTGCCGCTAGTCGTATCATAGTAAAAACCACGTAAAAACCATCATAATTTATAGAAGTTGTAAGTTTGTCCCCTGCAGTCAATCTAATGTTTTTTTTTTTTTTTGTTTTTATCTTGGAGCTTTGTGTGTTTACTTGTTTAACCTATTAAAAGATTCTTGACATTTTTTGTACAAAAAGTTATGACATATTGTAATGCAACTATTTGCGTTGTTTAGATGTCGAAAAGCTGAGAAATTAAGACTTCGTAAAATATTGTATTGTTATGTAAATAACAAATACTGTAAATGTTAGGTAGGTAGGTGTAGTTATAGCCGATATAAGTTGGAGTAATTATTATAGGTACCTAGGAAAGAGACATTCAACTATGTACCTACTGGAAGCTTTATGTTCTGGAAGAATCCAGCAAAATTGGCTTCTAGAAACTATTGTCTTTAAGAGTATAAAGGGCTGCAAGTGGCTCACAAGAGTTAGTCAATATACGTAGCTCTGCTTCTGAACACGAAATACATTGAAGACCAATCGTGAAGTAAATGTGATGTGCTAAACCATGAATGTGAATTGTTAAAAATAAACATAAATTGTTTAATAAATCTAAGCGTAAAATAAATACCCATGAAAGAAGACCAGTTTTGTTAATTTAAAGACTTTTGAACCCTAAAAACACAACAAAATGTCTTCTGAAATGATTTGTTTTCAATGCGATATTATTTTTACATATTTGAGCCTGTTGCAATAAGCACGTGAAAATGAAGACAATTTTCAAAACCATTTGGCAAAGTTTATAAAAACTGGACATATTTCTTAGAAAAAAAAATTTAGGTGATTTTTTTTTCTTGGGCTTAAAGCCTGATAGCCTGAATACAGATAAGTTGTCTTAAGAATGATAAATATACGAATAACTTATATACATATCTACAATATCCTACTTGCAGGCCAACGTTTCAATTAGTATTTGATAACCTCATGCTTTAGATATGAATTACTGGCCCACATCTGAATAAACTCTAAAAACAATTTATAATACTTATCTTACTACAACTCACTTATTGTGTACTCAATATTAAACGTGTAATCACCTACCATCCTTACAAAAGCTACAATAATATGTTTAAGAATTACAATAAATCTAGAATCTTACAAAAGCAAACAGTCTTGCTCTTTCGGCACAAACATTTTGTATACTTCTTTATTGTACATGAAATAATAATTGATGTTCACTTATTATTGATGCGTAATTCATATCCATGTAAAAGAAAAATATTCAAGCGACCTACATGTGCGACTTTTTAGATAGTAGGTATGTGCGTCAAAACAAAATAGTATACAGCAAACAAAAAGAGACATAAGGTAACAGTCATTTTTCTGTGACAGTCCCCGTTGACGGCAATTTGGCATGCCAAGCGGCTTTAATGTTCCATCTTTTACAGCTAATATATAATAATATATTGAAAATTGTAATATGAATATAAAAAATATAATAATATATAAAAAAATGTAGGTAATATACGATATTTAAAATTGCTAAAAATGCATTGATTTTCTAGTAAATTTTCAACTTTAAGATATCCTAATTTATAACACCATGAATCTCCGCTTGCACATTTAATGAATAGCATTTTTAATGTCTCGGTGCTAGAAATTTTAATCTAAAGCTGAAAAATGTATGCAATTAGTATGGAGCTGCTGCGCTAGACGATTACAGTTTTAGAGAGACGTTAAGAATGTTATTTCAGAAGCAACACTCCGCCATCTTTTATGCTTTGCCACAACCATTATATTGTATAATTTCATTATTATTAATGTCGGTTCTCATAGGAGATGTTCCCGTTCTTTGTCAGGCTTTAGCTCCGTATCACCTAAATGTAAGTATGTAAGCAGCAACATTAAAAATCACAATTTTCCTCCGAATGTCATAAAAGCAAACAGCGCAATTTTATACACATTGAGCTTACAATGTGCACTGCAATGGAATGATGATGCGCCGTATTGTGAATGTAAGAGAAACAGGAAATAATGATGGGAAAAATAATGATACTCACATCATCATTACTGAGAATTGTTTTATTTGATACGTTTGTCTTCTCAGTAGGTACAAAAACAAGTTTGTTTACTTGTGTAGATCTTTCCTTCATACATTTTTAATGATGTGTGTACCCAGGAACGATTGATTATTATCGAAAAAGAAGAAAGATTACATAATATCTTAAATAATAATAATTTTAGACTTTATATTATATAAGACCAATTTTAGGCCCGGCTTATATTGACGTCTTCGACAATGTTAAAATATTTTATAATTTAAACAAACATACATATTGTTATGTTAATTAGCACATATTATGTATACATAATTTGAACGATATATAAATAATAGAACATTTGTTTTTGCACCGAATATGCTTAAGTGTGCGTAGTGTTTCTACCAATATTTAGTAGAACGTTAATTAGACTATAATCTATAATCTAAGTTGCAAGGATATATTCATTCAAAGCTCTCAGATGTATGCCCACAAACAAACACGTGTAGTTCGCACTTAAAAATGCTGATTGTGTACTTACAAATAAAATCCAAACCTCAAATGAACATAAGCCCTGCTAATAAGACCTTTCTGGCAATATATAAAAACCTATAAAAGGAAAGATTTTGCTTGAGATGGTGAAGTTTTCCCAAATCATCCGGATATTCAAGGGTTGATCAGTTAGTAAAATTTTGTGAAACTTTTTTTGGTTTTATTACTCTTAATGATCCCTAAAGAATATTTTTTACTTCATTTGAGGTAAAAACACATGCGTAGAACAGCTTCCTCCCGCGTTATTTCCGAAGGGGTACTGCATTCAAATATACATCAAAAGTTTGTATTTTACTATAATAAAATGCACAATTATTTAGCTGGTGCAAGTTCGTAATTCTCACAGATTTCTAACACAGAGGAGTGATGCGAGAGATTCCTGGCATATTACAGAATGGTGCCGCACGCCTCCCACCACCCTGAAGCGCTGTTTGTTCCATAGCAACCCCCAACCTCGTCTGGGGATAGACGACAGATCTGCTCTAGTACAAGGTGAATCTATGGTATATACACAGACGTATGTGATGTTTTCCAGAAGACTTACAATAATTGAAGAAACTACTTCATAATTGAATAGTACTCATACCTGCTAAAAAATTTCACCAATATAATAAGATTTATTTTTCACAACATATGTTACAATTTCCTGGTCACTCTTAACTCTCTGCTTACAGGTATTTGCGTTATAATGGTCTAAGCGACTCTGTCACACAGAATCTTTGCTCGTACCTATTTAGATAGGTGGCAGAGACGATTCTTGCATGATCGAGATCCTTCCACTAGGATTGTTCGACAATATACCAGATTGTTCGATACTATAACAGAGATATCACACACACCAATCAGCGTGCCTAGGCTTACGAATTCATACATTCTTAACAATATATTTTGTAGCGGTGGTGTTTTCGGATTTTTCTTTTGCGGTTTTTCTTGTCATCAAGGAATGGCATTTTTTATCCATTCTTCAATAATGCTGTGCTTTATAACATCTTCAAAGGTGGATTTACTGATCGAAGTATTAAAAGGCCATTATTTTTCAGTAGGAAGTCATTTAAATGTTAGGGCATTTAAAAAATCATTCCCAGTCCATGACTCAGTTAGTAGAATGCTTGCATTTCATGACCAAGAGATAGGGTTTGGTAGGTAGTAATAAACATACGTGGAGATTTGGACACAAACAGATATTGAGTGCTTGCATTTTCATGGAAATATACGACTAAGAAATAGCGAAACGTTCAGACTCAAGAAATACAATTCCAGCGTTGGTCATTTTCGACCCATTGATCGAATGATGAGGTCCTACAATGCTTTAGAGAGAGTTCTTCCTGATATTGATATATTTTCCAGCTCAAAAGAATCACTTAAAACTGCAATAAGGGGTAATTTTTGTTGAGATTGATAACTTTAATTTTATATCCTGTTAGTGCGTGTGGCCGCACTTGTAAGTGTGTGTGTGTGTTCAAGCATAGCGCCGCGCCGGCATTGTACTGCCGTGCAATACTCATCAGGGTGACTGGTAATTCGACCTATTCCGTGAAAGGGGTTATACAAGGGTCTATTTGCAACATTTTTGACCCGGTTAAGTAGGGGTCAAAAATCACTCATTCTCGAGTTATTTCAAACAAATTGCCTTCCCGCGTTACGAATGCAAGCACGAAGCCTGCAACGGACTTCACTCAAAGTTACTCGCGTTGAAAGCCCATCTTTTATCTGTTGGGCAGCTGCTACAATCCTCTGAATCTGAAAAGTCAAACAATTCATTGTGAAGGTGAACAAAATTACTTTCTTTCAGTAGCTACCTACAAATTTTAAAATGTTTGTTTTACAAAATATAATAAAGGCATAAAAAGTGCACACCTTTTATTGAAGTCATCTAGAAAATGATGTTTCGAAATTAAAAAGTTTGCGATGTATTATTATTATTTATTTGTGTCTCGGAAGTTTCTCCCTTAAAAGAATGCATTACCCCTATCCCGGCGTGCTGAGAACTTGTCGTGTTTCATTCTACGAACATTACACGGGACTGGAAGACCCGGCGCACTTTGCACTGAGATAGGAGGAGGGACAGCTGTAAGGATATAAAACATGTTTTGTGTGAAAATTTTGAAATAATGCAGAAGTATTCATGCATGTCATTTTTCATGATTTGTAAGTTGGCACACTAATAATACAGCCCATTTTGAGAAATGTGTCTTGTTCCAAGTTAAAATTTTCGTTAATTTTTCATGAACGAGATGAGAAACAAATACACCGAATGTCTCTTTAACGAATCTAAATCTAAATCTAAGTTGCAAAGATGTGTATCATTTGAGATTCATATTAAATGCATTCCCACAAGCAGACACGCATAATTTTGCGCTCACACATGCCGCATGTGGACTTGTATAAAAAAGAATATAAAATTATATAATATAAAAAACCCAATCTCAAATGAACATAAGCCCTGCAACTCTTGCTGACCTTCCCTGAAACAGGGGTGACATTGGCAAAGTGAACCATTTTTTACAGTATGGGTGGTCAGCTTCATACCAACCTATATGTCAAGTTCATACCAAGATTATGAAAAAAACATTGTTAGTATGTAAAATAACAAAAAAGTACACTTTCCAGCCAGCATACGTAGGTACCAAAATGTAGTTTAAATGACTTGAGCAATAAAACCTATTTTTACATCAAATAATTGTTTTTTTTAAATGATCCCATCAAAAGGAATTATGTAATTTTTGACAGTCTGAAAGAGAACTAAAAAAAAACATTACAAAAATTATATTTCTGCGCTATGTAAAAAGTCTAAAGCCTAAAACTTTCCGAATCAGAAAAAAGCTTAGAATTAACTTTCCACAGTTCTACTTTCATGTAAACAGTCCAGCAGCTTACACCAGAAGTTGACACCGCAAGGCTTGCTCTTTCCAAAGTATTATTAGTGAGTCCCCCAGGAGAGTGTTTCAGGCCAGTACACTGTCCTGTTCCACTCGCCTGTTACCAGCCAGTACACTCTCCGAAGTATAAAACAGCTTATGTTTAAACTCAACCATAGCTTTACAGAAAAATCCATGTAAACTAGAACAGAGACACTGGGAGGTGATGTTGTTTCTATACATTTTTAGTGAGTTTAAACGATGAGTTGGATACTGTTTCACTGTCCTGTGACATTGCCGCCCGTTCGTGCCATTACAGTACGGTCAGAGAAAATGGCGATGATAAAAATTTAATACACTTTTATACAGGCTTATTGTGTCATAGCAGCTAGACTGTACACTTTTAGATGCACTGGGGTTACTGGAAGTAATGCATTATAATCTAATCTAAATTGCAAATATATAAGTCGTACAACTGCAAACGCCGTCATCTCCAAATTTTATGATTTTTGAGATAATTATTGAATTTTATTCTGCGTAGTGTAACAAATCATTTGCTGTGTGCAATGTGATGAAAATTTCACTTAATCCTTCGCAATTTTATTTGAAAAATTATGATTTCGTGCAAACGCCGTCATCTCCAACTGGGAAAAAATTGCGTTCAAAACACAAGTTTATTTTTCTCAAAATCATCGCGTAAGGAGTTGACGGCATTTGCATTTATACGACTCATATGTAACATTAAGGATTCACATTGTATGCATTTTCACAAGCAAACACGTACAAGTTTGCGTTTGTACATGCTGCATGTGAACCTACAACATACAAATCCAAATCTCAAATGAACGTACCTACACCCTGCAGCTCTTGCCCACCTTCCCTGAAACAGGAATGGCATGGGCAAAATGAACTTTTTTCATCAGCATGGGTCGTCAGCCACATACCATTCTATGAGTCAAGGAAATCTTATGTAAAAATGGCATAGAGGTAAACAAAAGCTGACTGATCAGATTATTCTGGGCAACATAAGCGTCACAGAAGAAGCTGGTATGTATAATCAAAGTTGCTTTAATTTATTTAATATTTAAAATTCATATACTACATGCTCAAATGCAGACTCGTATATGGTATGTTCTTGCTAACACATGCCACATGTGCACTTACAAAATAAAAACTCAATTCTCAAATGAATATAGCCTTTAACTCTTTTGACCTTTCCTGAAAACAGGGGCGATATTGGCACAGTAAACCATTTTTTACAGTGTGGTTGGTCAGAATCATACCTACATATAAAAAAAATAAAGAAAAATGTGTAAAGCAGGTACATAGGTATACTAAAACTGTAAATAAATGACATTACCTCATCTTCATCCATTTTTCCTGAAGTACTTACCAATATTTTTAGGCTTTCACGGCCGGATCTAGATGCTTGATTTTCTGGTTCCGGGTTTTGACCGTGGTCCATGTTTTTGATTGTCTTCTTCTTTTTTCTTTTTATTCTTTCTTGAAGACTTTCAGCTTACGTTTCGTCTCCTCTGTGGGCGACTTCTTCGGAGTTCTGCTCGCTACTGAGGTCTGAACGATAGGCGATGTCTTTTATACATAGATTCTAAAAGGGGCGTGGCTTAATTGTTAGGTATAAAACTACCCTCTTTCATAACTTCAATTGTACTCAACCATGTTTTGTTTAATTTCAAACATATTATGCATGGCTGTATAGAGAAGCCATCGAAATTTATAAAAATAAAATTTTTAACAGGTAAGAAGAGTGTTTGAAACTAAACAAAACATGGTTGAGTACAATTGAAGTTATGAAAGAGGGTAGTTTTATACCTAACAATTAAGCCACGCCCCTTTTAGAATCTACGTATAAAAGACATCGCCTATCGTTCAGACCTCAGTAGCGAGCAGAACTCCGAAGAAGTCGCCCACAGAGGAGACGAAACGTAAGCTGAAAGTCTTCAAGAAAGAATAAAAAAAAGAAGACAAGCAAAAACATGGACCACGGTCAAAACCCGGAACCAGAAAATCAAGCATACTTACTAAGGTGGATCGCTGTATGTATGGAAAAAAATAAATATCATTTTTTCGTAATTGCGTTATGCAGAAAAGTTGCTCTATGGGGTGAGTATCTGATATAAAAAAAAACCTTATCAAAATATGAATTAATTATACTGCCCCAAGTCATCAGAAAAATTACAAAAATATATAAAACTACTCATTTTTACCCCTGTGTTTAAGAATTAATTATTGGATAAAATCAAACGAAATATAATTTTGTTTCTTTAAAATGAATGAAATAGTTATTATTACGTGTTTGGTATCTTGTAATTTGAGAGGGGTGGGTGGAGGCACCCCCTAACTTTGTTACTCCGCGCAGACGCGCGTCACCCATTCGGTGCTCTCAGAGATGTGACTATAGTTGTATGCTACTCATATTTTTTGCGCATACAAATTTGCGAGAGATCCTTTAAGTGTATTTTTGATATATCAGCGTGTTAATGCAACAGATTGGCTTCATTTAACTATGCAAAACATCTTAAAGTACCGATAACTGAAAACTATTCTGATTGATCAAAAAACCAAAAGATAAATGATTATAAGGAGTGTTGATTTGAAAACTGCTGCGAGAAATTAAATAAAAACTAAACCGAAAACAGAAATATGAAACATACGAAGAAGAAGCTACAAGTTTATTGCCAAATCTGTCTGACCTATCAACTGATGTCTCTCAACAACCAGTCTCAACAGTAATAGAAAAACTAGCACTTCAGAGACCGCTACTTCAAACTTCGTATTCATATTCATTAAAAACTATTGATTTTGGCCTACTGGAAAACCCTGTGAATAAATTTGGCATTTCCAATAAAACTGAAGCTGCTCTTGTTTTGGCAACAATTCATCCAAAGTTTTCGATCAAAATAAAATTAGAAGAGCCCGTGAAAAGCAGAGAACTAAGTTCAGCGGTGTCACAACTGATTCTGATTACTAAGATTTGGGTTTATACTTTGATGGGCGTAAAAATAAAACCTTTAATATGGTGGATCATAAGAGAAATATAATTGTACAGGAGCATATTAGTTTAATTAAGGATGCAAGGTCACAGTACATAAAATATCTAGTAAAACCGTTGCAGTGGTGTATTTGTCAACTCCATGCCAACGAACTGCCGCGCCAATTATTTGAATATATTGATGGTTGTACAAGTGAACAAAAAAGTTACTCTGGACCCATAGAAAAGGTATTAAAAAGTTGTGAAGAGCTTCCAATAGTCTCGTTTCTAACTATCCAATGTGATGTTCCTATTAGACGGAGAATAACTATAAAGTCTGGATATTGTTCTCAAAGCTTATTAAAAAGAAACCCTGGAAAACTAGTGCATTCAAGATGGCTCACAGAATACTACGGCTTTATGTTTTTTTTTTAGCCTTCTGACAAGCTGTTAATATTATCAATTATATAATATTAAGCGGATGCTCTTATGTGGTCTTACATCAAAACTAACCACATTGTATTAATGGTGCTAGGCACTTACACAAGACAATGTAACTGTCGCGATATTTGACAGATAATTTAAAGCAGATACTACATCCTGTTATACAGAAAAATGGATATTTCAATTATCCAACAAACATCTTACTCGCTTAGCCTTTCTATGAGTTCTAGCCTTGTGAAGAATATTGAAACGCGACAGAAATCGGCCAAAACTTGATTTTGATGGAAACAATTATAAAAAACTTTATAAACTGGCACGAAAATAATGTGACCAAGGCGCCTGTTACCAAATAGATGAACAGTTAATTAACAGCACGTTGTTAAGAAAATCCACCGCTTGTTGACGAACTAATCTCAAGCCATTTCCATTTTTCTTGCTACACGTTAGCCACTGAAAGATTAGTAAAAATTGTAACAAATACTTCAGTTGCTGTTTGCGGTCTTATCAGAAGAGATAGATTCATTAAAACAAACCTGGAATCACGACAAATAATGCATTTTTTTCAATTTAAAGACAGATTACCAATTCTCTTAAAATCACTTTTTTCTAGACTTCTGTTGATAGCCATTTTTTCATTTTTTTTGCCATACAAGGGTTTTTTTCTATCATTTATAGAAAATCATGCTGTGTACTTAAATTTGAACTTCAATATACTACTATTATATTTTTCTTAATAAATAAAAAAAAATGTTTAGTATATAGCAGTTTTTATGATTTTTATTAAGTTTTCGAGTCTTTGGGGCAGTATAAGATCAAATATTTCGACCTAATGGTAGTACAATTTATTGTTTGTATTGATATAGAGCAGCTTTTGGCAAAAACGCAAAATCGAAATTCCCAAAAAAACGATTTCGATCCACCTTAATACTTACCAACAGTTAAAAACGGAATAAAGTTTGTTTTCTGATAACAATCAGTAAAATTTCATATCTTCGATAGGTTTCGCCAACATACCAAATAATACCTAGATATGCAAACGGTATGCTTGAAAAACATGTCTTGAATTTGTTATAACGCTCATCGTAATCACAAAACAAAGTTTGTTTAATTTAATCATGAGAAGATAAAAGATAACAAAGTCAATGACAAGCAAAGTTATGTTATAAGTCCACATGCGGCATGTTTAAGCACGAACTCATACGTGTCTGCTTGTGAAAATGCACATTATGTGAACCTCCAATGTTACATAAGAAAATTGTTCAGGAGAGAAATTTCAAGTGTGAGATTGCAGAAAAATGGCATAACTTTTTTTAATTTTTTATCTTATCGTTAATTACTAAAATCAAACAGCTAAAAAAAAAAGTAAAAATAAAGGCACGGATTGGCATTCCTATTAATGTGGACTTACGATGTTTTACGGTTTTGCTATGTCACAAGCGCCTTTAGGACAAAAAAAAGCCAAACCTTGTCGGTTACACCAAAACCATACTTCGAAAACGTAACCATACTTGGGCATAAACAACGAAAAAATCATCGTAGAGCTATGGGAGTTAGCGCATTAGAAAGAGCGGAAAATTTTCTGTAGGATAGCGTTCATAGCTCATTTTTGACCAAAACGTCGCTTCCTTTTAATCGTCGATACCTTTGCAACTTCGATTAGATTAGACAATCAATGAAAATGCTACCAAAATTTTTACCTCAATATTCGTCAAGAGTGTGAGCTGTTGAGTGCATTAAATTTTTAAGGTTGCAATGTGTCTTCCCTGGGGTGGGTCGAGCGATATCGCGTGTTGCGAAGCGGCTTGCGGTATTCCATACTTCCGCAAGAACAGCATTCTCCTTCCTACCCAAGATACCTAGGTACCTACCAAACACAACGTACACATACAATATAATCTTGGGAATCTTATACCTCACTCATCGTTAGTCTTGATTTCGTTGGATTCTAGTTTTCTACTAAGAAATGTTTTGGAATAATCAAAATGAACTAAATGTGCTGTGCGACAATGCGTATAAGTGATTTATTTTTAATTTTATGAAAAATATTAAAGATCTCATCATAACAAAATTTTATTTCTGAAAGGTGATGACATCGGGAAAGATAAGATGGTATATAAGGTTGAGAAGGGAAATTTGAAATAATGTGTGCCTTTCATTCAATATTAGGTACACAAAAAAATGCGTACAAAACGTTGATAATAATAGTATTCGGATGATTTATTTTGTGTTGTCTGGTCGATTGCTCAGTTGGTAGAGTGCTTACATTCCATGCCGTGAGCTCGGGGTCGAATCCCACCGAGGGTGTCAGAAATGATTTCCCGTTTCGGGGTTTATTTCAAACCCCAAAATAAAATACCGGCAAGGTTTACTCAGCCTTCACAAGAAATGAGTACCAGCTCTTTCGGGAGCTGGGAAACTCCCACTTCAACTGAAGTGGTTGGCGTAAGGTCGGCTCCCTTACCTGTAAAAATAAATAGTTTCAACTCGTAACATGCTACCCCTTCGGGGTTAACGCGTCAAGAAGTTACACTAAATGTGAAGCTTAGTTGCGTTTGAATTGCGTAATAAGTCTCTCGTGAGCTGAAACTGTCCATCACTGAAATGTGATATTGTAAATTTATTAATATTTTAGAAATAAAACACAAATATTTTTATTTAGGATTTGATTTTTTTCCTCGAGCGTTTTTGATGTTTTCACATCATTTTCAAGAGGACAACTTGACAGCGAGGATAGATTATTTTTATTTAGACGGTTAATATTGATAGACGGTTATTAAGATGGCAAGGATTAATGACGATAGTTGAGGTTCTGTACTGAACTTGAGGTACAACATTATATTACACAGGAATGCACCGAAAGTACAATGCACTTTGTACCTGCTATATATAATAATGTACATACTCGTACATACTGGTGCAGTATACACAGATGGAGGATGGAGCGAGCATGCTAGGAAGAACTTAAACACATTTTTGCGTGCGCGCGGGGGTGGGGGTTTGTTGTATTGCAACGCATGTGCAGTGTGTGCAGAGAGAATTTAATTCCGCAAATATTTCAGTAAGATTACGGGGAATTCCACGAACTGAGATTCATATAATAAACATATTTCAAAGTGTTCTTTGAAATTAAATATTGTTGTGTGTTTTCCATAGAAAGCATCTCTTATCGAAAACATTTAACTATGTGATATAATGGATATGTAAAAAATAAACATAATATTATTTTTTATTACAGGAGGAAGTTTATAGTATACGTTCTTAGTTGCAAAGATATATTGACATTTTAGGTTCATATTTAATGCATGCCCACAAGCAGGCATATAAACACAAACTTTGCAACTCCAGCCGTCTTTCACTGAAACCGGAGTGGCATTGGCAAAAATGAACATATTTGGTACAGCATTGAGAGTTAGCCTCATAAATAATGCAAATATTACCAAAAAAATGCTTTTGAAAGTTGTTTAAAAAGTTATGAATATTGATGAAAGAAAGGACATGACATGACATCGTCAACGACTTTAGCCATGTTGAAAGCACCGGTTCCCATAGATCACCGAAGTTAAGCAACATTGGGCGCAGTCAGTGCTTGGATGGGTAACCGCTCAGGTACACCGCGTGTCGTTGGCATCTTGGACCGGTCCGTAGTCCGTAGTGGCAACACTTCGGACTCGTAAATGGAAGGTTGTGGATTCGGTTCCCGGCGGAGCACAAAAATATACAATTTATATTTCGAATGTGCTCTTCGCTGGGTTGAAAAATTCATAAAACCTTTACCAATGACCGGTCACCAAAGGTCCATCCAGCCTTACAGCAACTGGGTCTTGCTTGAGTATTGGCGCTTTGTAGCGACGACCAAGCTCGTACACCTCTGCGGCACTACAACAGGTGTCATAGACCCCTAGAGTCTTTAGAATCTAGGGAGTCTCCCGCACAGGATTTCTTAAAAAAAAAAAAAAAATCTTGGCATGAATTATAGACAATTCATAAATTGGGTGGTACATTAAAATAAAATTGTACAAAATATAGAAGAATCATTTGACAATTAATGTAATTCACTTTAAAGTGTTTTTGAATTATAATACCAATGAAAGGCTCAGCTTCAATGTTGCATAATTTTATATCCCATGCACAAACGTAAGTTATAATAAGTGTTATACACATTTTCAGTTAAAGATTTTTTTATAATAAGATACTTGCATCTTTTGAATACTCAATATGCATGCGATCTTATGAGATTTCAAAAATTGTGCATAATAATACATAAAGAGCAAAACCGTACAGATTAAAACGCATGGATTACAAATTTATAATTATGTAGAAATAAAAGACAATTTTTTTCTTCGCAAGTTGATTTATTTCCTCGAACGCATTCGATGCTATCACATTATTATTAAGAGAACGACTAACAGATCTAAATTACAAATCAATCTTAACAATGTCAATACACTTACCCCTTTTAGGCTTAAAAAACATATTTAGTTACACTATAGAGCAGCCCTTTCTCTTGAAAGACTTCTCACAGAAGAAAGGCAAGGCGCAGCTGCAGTTGTACGCGTTCAACTTTCCTGATTTTCGAAAAGACCCACAGTGGAATTCGAACTCGTTAGATGGCGGACTGTACCACTCATTGAAACCTGCATCTTTGGGATCCTGACCTGAAATTCATAAAATAAAATAATCATATTAAGATGATTTATTTGGTGAGCGCTGTTTTTGTGTGAATCACACCTCAAGATCCCTCAGCAGTTTTTTTTCAGTATTCAAAATTAAAATACGATGTGAGTCTTTTTTTTGTATCGGAATGAAAAGAACTATGTTAAAAATATCTATACATATCTAAAAATGTAAATTGTTGTGTATGTTCCTTGACTTATAGGTTGGTATGCGGCTGACCACCCATGCTGTAGAAAATGGTTCACTTTGCAAATGTCACCCCTGTTTCAGGGAAGGTCGGCAAGAGTGGCAGGGTGTATGTTCATTTGAGATTTGGATTTTTTTATTTTAAGTCCATATGCGGCATGTTTAAGCGAGAACTTATACGTGTCTGTTGTGGGAATGCATTTAATAATTATGAATCTCACAGGATATATATCTTTGCAACTTAGATTAAGATTTGGATTATGACATAAAGCGATGAATTTTAAACGTCACAACATACCGTCTATGGTCATGAATTTTGTATTGATTAAGAAATTCGTCATTCCAATGAACGCTTGATTCCTGCTAGCAAATGATAGCGTGGACAGCATTTTATCCTGGAGGAGATTCGCTTCTTCTTTGCTGTTGATGATGACCAGTTTGGCGTGCTCAGAAGCGCAGGTTTTGAAGGCATTGCACCAGTTTTTCGGGGTCGTATGAAGTTTGTAGCATCTATCGGTCTTTAGAGAATAAAAATACTCTGAAATGGATTGAAAAGACAGTAAAATGTGTACAAAAACTTAGCATTAACACTTTTGATAAATGTTTGAAAATCAGCAACATCTTAGAAACAAAAATTTTTTCAACAAAAAAAAATACATGGTTAAAACTAAGCTCCTCTATGAAAGATTATAATTTCTACAAAGAGCTTTATTTTGAATTCAAATCTGCATTTTTCAAAAAAAAATGGTTCATTTTCCAGACCAAAAAAAAACACTTAGGTATAATAGTTATAATGATGGCACATTTTTTCTCTATAAATAAATAGAATATTTCTTTTCTCAACATCCTCAGGTTTTAGTCATAGGGCTTCTAGAAACTGATGCAATATACCTGTTTGGTAGGACTTTTTTCGTACCATCTCGACCGAGTGAAGCTACATTTTTTCCAACTAGCTTGTCCAAATTAAATGTTTTTTAAAAGGTTATGATGCAGGTTTAAAATATATGCATTTCAAAAAAGTATGTAAGCTTTTGTAGGCTGATCAAAAAAAAAACCCATCGAAAAGGTTAAATCCGTACCCATGTCATTAGTTCTGCACAAAGGGTTCGAATGAGCGATTTTCATTTTTTTCATCGGCATCGCACAAACGAACTCGTATTTTCTCCCACAGTGCGCCACATGATATTTTGTATCCTTTTGTACGCCGGTGCAATGGTTATTTGAATTATTAGGCTGGCCTTCGTTCCAATTTACAAAAGCCGGCGGTTGCCCTGCAAAAATCAATCGCATGTTATCATTTCAGGTACTATTCCAATACACGGATCTTCTTTTAAGCCACGCTTTTGCAGTAGAGAGCTTCTAGAGTCATGGATACTCGTAAACCTCTTTTTTAAAGGTTTTTCTTTTGTGGAGCTGTAGCTTTTAACTAAATGAAAAAGGCTCCTTCCACTTAAAAAAGTGTATTTTTCATTCAACAAAGCACCAGGTACCATGATGGTCAAACTAAAGAAAAGAAGAAAACTTATATACAGAGTAATTCAGTCAGACAGTACCCTTAGTACAAGTTGTAAAACTTGAGTAATGTAAAGTTTACGGCAATTATTAAAGAGTGATTTCCCCCAAAATCTGCCGTTTTTATTTGTTTGAACTTGATTTTCTTCATCACTGTAACTCTTTTGCTAAGACCACAAAGTGTAAGAAACAAAAACAGCAGATTTTGGGAGAAATCACTCTCTAATATTTTCCGTAAACTTTACTTTAGTCAAGCTTTGCAACTCGCACTAAGGGTACAGATCACTCGACTCTCTCACTTCTGCAAACATTTTAGTGGTAGCTGTCATTTACCGTGCGTGGTTTCTGTACCTTTTCTAGTTTTCCAAATTTAACTTGCAGTGTAAAAACCAGTTTTCAATCCGAAACAAAAACTGCACCTTATTCATGTTATTTGCATTAGTATATACAAAACAGAATTATAGGTTTAAAAGTAAATATTCGCGGTACTTCCCTTATGCTTTATCTAAATCTACAGGTCCTTTTGTTTAAATCATTGAACGACAAATTTGATACAAATACAGAGAAACAAATCCATAAGACATAATGCCATAAATCTTCATAAAAGAAATAATATTAAAAAATATATTAAGGGTATTTAACATTTAGACAAGGAAGCATACCTTCAGCCGAGAGGTAGTCTCCTAAAGAATACAGATTGTGAAGACCTATCCACAGGTACTCTGTCACTGTTTGCAATCGAAAACCTTTGATGATGTCAAGTTCCTTTTGAGAAGACGGCACTGCCAAGGTGGCTCCTTCCGACATACACATGGAGAGAGCATCGCACCATTTTGTTGGGGTGGTGTTGTGCTTGTAAAATGTCTTTGTTTCATCGAAGAATGTGTAATTGGTCTTGAAAAACGGAACACCAGTGTACTCTGAAAGTATTAAAAATTCACTTTTACCAAAAGTGTAGATTTTATGTGGTTGACCGCTTATCCAATAGTAAATATGTAGTTCAATTTCTTCAATGCCATAAATGATGTAGGAAACGGTAGCCAGAGCTTCTGAGATTATGGTCTTTTAAGGCTTTGGTTTTATTTTAGAATAACGCAGACCAAAAAGGTGAGATTGTAAAGGAATAGAACCTGCAGATTGAGAATAAGAAAAGGATATGTATGAAAAAAATGATGAATGTTGAAGAGATGAAAAAGATATGCAAGGACAGAAAAAAAATGGAGACGCTTCTGTAGATGTACCTACCGCCCATCCCTAGTTAAACGGCAGCAAGATACAGTAACAGTTACAGTTACAACATCGCGTGAATTGAAATATTCGTGTACTTTCATTTACATAGTGTGTATTTTTAAGTAAATATATATTTATTTGCAGCTTAGATTATCGATAAAAATATAAGAGTATTCATGAAGTCAATTGTGATTGTGATTTATAATTTGTGTATGAGTGTAGAATTAGAACCTTAATAAAGTCCTTAGTAAAGAAAATTTGATGTTGAAATAAAATTAGCTACTTTCTTTTTAGCAGATTTTTTCTCAAAAATTAAGGTTTCCTTGAAAATAAACTGAGCCCAAAAATAATATCAACCACAAACAATATGTACTTTTTATGCGCTTAGACCAGCAAGAAAGTGAAATAATCTTTTATTTTTGTAAGTAAATACATTTTTTTTCTGAAAATGGTGAAAGATTTGAAATTTTTTTTTACTTGGCTGACTTACCCGTTATAAAAAATAAACATAAAATCACACTAACTGAATACACTTGAAACATTTCGCAAATCACATGACAATGTTTTGGAATCCAAGTATAAACTGCGCAATGCAAAACGAGAGCATTCACATTTAACTGATATGGTTTGTAGGGTAAAGTTGATAAGCGAACATAGAAGTAATTCAGAAAAAATCTCTCCTCTTATCAATAAGGGGGAATAAACAAAGTTTTCTTATGGTATGATTTTTAATATCCTCTTGACGAAAATTATTATACAATCATTACAAGTAGGTAATATCTTAATTTAGGATGAACGTGTTTTGCACGGATGTTCGAAATTAGATTTTTTCTCGGGAGCAAACGTCACTCATCTATGTATCTAAAATCATTGGTAAACAATTACAATTTTATAGTGAGCGTCTGCCCTGGCAATTTGGCCGTGGAACGTCTCAACTTTTTTGTGCAGACTTTATTGTGGGGATTCTACTTGCAATGCATATCCTATAGCACACATAATTTTTATAGGATTTTTGTTTGAGCTCAGTCCATGGAGCTCCAGTTAAAGGTTCATGCTTTATTTATTATATAAAATGGCGTCGTTACCTGACGGCGTTTAACGGAAATTACAAGTTGTATCGAGGGGAAGGGTGCGAGTGAGGAGCTGAGGAGAAACGGAAAATCTAGAGCCTTCTATTTAACGAGAATACCCTGCTGAATTGTTAATTCACGCATAAGTCAAACGAAGAGAACAAAAAAAAATTTTTCAGGGCTTTTCAAATCCTTCAGATGGTTTGTAGCTGTGGTTTGTATTAGATTTTGTTTTGCTTGAAACGCGTGCTTATGAAGGTATTTATGTATAAAAAAACATCAAATGATACAAACAAAATATTACAGAAATATGAAAAGAACCTTTTGGTTTAATATTTTTTTAATTTTGAAATGGTATAAAATGATCTTTACTGTAACTGTAACTCTGTCGCCATTCCGCTAGGGGTGGCCAGAGCCTCTGCAGAGTTGCCTCCATTTTTTCCTATCCTTACATACCTCTTTCAATTCATTCATATCCATCACCTTTTTCATGCATTTTCTTCTTTTACGCTCACTTTGTATATCCCATTCTTTCACAATCTCCTCAATCTGATCACTCCATACTTTTCTCGGTCGTCCCTTCCCTCTTTTTCCTTTCACACTTTCTTTGTATACATACTTTGTCAGTCTATCATCGTTCATTCTTTCCACATGCCCAAACCATCTCATCACATTCTTTTGTACCTTCTTTTGTATCTTTAATTCAAAAATATAAATAAAAATGAATTCACAATTTAGAGAAATCCACAAGTAAGGGGATGCATGCAAGGAATGAATTGATTAATTGAATATGTGAGATTGTTAATGACTACAATGGTTCGAGTGAGAAAAATAAAAGAGCAATTATGAAGAGAGTGATAGATGTCGAGTAGATGAAAGAAGTGTGCAAATGACAGGACAAAGTGGACGTAGGTATATGCGGAGGTACTGGCCACTCTTCTCTGCTTGTCTGTGTACAGGGAGGTACACAGAAACGTTGAGGAATTATAAATTGTAAATGATTCCAGGTAGAGGATTGTTTACAAAGAAAGTCACCCTGTCTCGCACCTGTAACACGGAGTTTACAAAATTAAATTTCAATCTATCTCGATCATTTTCCCGCCCAGCATGTTATTAACAACGGTAGATTGCGCCATGTTTGCTTTGCTAATATTTTTCCCGCGAATTTGTTATGAGTTTATAAACAACGGAGGCAGTCCATCCTTCCCATGTTAAACTGAAACAAAATTGTAAAACGTTGTTTCATATTCAAACAAAGAAGACAAAACTCTTAACAAAATCGGCAATATACAGACACTGATAAAATTAATTGTTCAATCAAGAAAGAAAATATAAGATGATTTTTTTGTTTGCTAAGATGCACAAAACAAGAGTGAATATTTATTGCAGTATGAAAAGTATAATGAGGTTCATATATATGTATTTAAGAAAACAAAAATTATGCAACTTCATCCAGCCACGTTGCTTGAGTAAAAACGGACAAATATTATATCGTTGGTTTCTTAGGACACTAGCTACATTGACATTTAACTCTTTGTTCATTTCGATACAAACAACTAAGTTTCACCCTGATTTCTTGTAAAAAATCCAATGAAAAAGACAGAAACCGTTTTTTCCAAAGAAAAAAACGAATTTGAAACATCGGCACCAAAAATTTGCAGATGCCTTTATGACAACATTTTTCAAGGACACAGGTCAAGAGGCAAACTCATTGAAAGTAGTTTAACCGAGAAAAATGTTGCATTGCTATGCGTCAAAAGTGTGACAGCTTTGGCAGCGGTTAAATGGGCGTAGACTAAACGTACAAAAAGTATGATTATGAGGATGTTTGAGAATGTATTGAAAATATAACTATTCAAGCTATATCTAATCTAATCTAATCTAAGCTATAAAGATAAATATCATTTAAGATTTATATTAAATGCATTCGCACAAGCAGATATGTATAATTTCGCGCTAACACATGCCGCATGTGGACCTACAATATAAAAACCCAATCTCAAATGAACATAAGCCCTGCAACTCTTGCCGTCCTTCCCTGAAACAGGGGTGACATTGGCAAATTGACAATTGGCATTATATAACTCGAAGTAAACAAAAACCTACAAAATAAAAGTATCTTTATTATTTAAAAATATCGTTCCAATAAATTGACTTTTAGTCTACAATATTACCTACTTTTTTTCATAAAAAAGTAAGTTAATATTTCTGCTTGATATCGTTTGCGCAAACGTAAAAAAGTATAAAACGTACCCCTAATGGCTTCTAAGAAGATACCAGGGTGGCGCTCCAATAGTATGAACAACTCCTAACGACTGATAGTGGTCCATTACAAAAAATGCCTATTGCAGTGCTACCTCCCTTTACGGACATTTTGGTATACAAACCATACAACTTCAAAAAATTGCTTAGCTTACAGACAATTTGTGTATAAGAAGTTGGTTAGTACGTAATATTGGTACAAACATTTAAATAACAGTTCAATACTTAAATAATGTATGTTGGGGAATTGAAATAATGGTAGGTTACTTTAATATTCAAATAATGTATGTAGGTAGGGGAATTAGTCAACCTCAACTCTTACAAAATTGTTGTATTTCTTTGATGGGTAACAGCCCCATAATATTATAAAAGCACGGGTTAACAAGAATATAGGTCCTCTTACTAAACCAAATTCCTCTCAATTAGAGTGAATTAAAAGTCTGTAATATAAATGCTACGTATCAAGCAAGAATCCAGTATTTTATTGAAGCCCAATCCAAGATTCAGCGACCGCCGAAAATCCTGAACAGAATCTATCAATATTTTTTTTTTACTAATCTACGAAGCAAAGATAAATTAACGATTCCGATTGCTATTTAATGTTTACCAACAAGATTTCAGGTTTTAATTTGCGCTTAAGCATCATCATCATCATGAGGATGATTTATGAATTTATTTTCTACATGACAAAAAAGCGCCGTTTTTTGTGTGTGTCACACCTCAAGGGCCACCCCAATCATAAATGAGATATTTTATAAAGGTGCCGTTTCAGTGCTTCCTTAAAAATGCTAACAGATTCCGAAAATCCTCAGTCCGGGTGGCAGTCTGTTCTACTCCATCGGTCCCGCAAACCGGAAAGCGCGATCCCCAAAATTAGTGCGTATTTGACGGCGAGGCTGCATCAACCTGATAGCACCACACCCTGCTGATCTAAGTGTCCGCCCCCTCACACTCACCTCAACTGGGGAAAACATGTCTAAAAACATGTTGCATTTGTACTCATTAGAGAATCAAACCTCAAATGAACATATCTTCTACATCTTTTTCCGCCTGTTCCTGAATCAGGGGTGACATTTGTAACGTAAACCAAATTTTACAACATAAAATCAAGGATCTGAATTGTAAAAAGAAAAGTAAATAAATAATAAAATTGATGATAATAATTACAAATAAATGGATAACAAGAAGATGCCTGACATGGAGTAAATGAATAAATTCGATGTAGGTGTTTTGCTTGCTTCATAGAATTAGTTAAAATAAAATGAGTGTACATAAGTCGTGGAATGTAAACAATCAACTAAATATTGAAATAGAAAATGAATCATTTGTTGAATACTTGTTGCTAATTATGTTGAAAGGCAAAGTGGTTAATTTTTTCTTGTCAATCCGTAAAAATACAGTTTTGGTGTAAGTACACACTAGCCTGACATTAGTGTGGTCTGTATACTGAGGTACCACTCTAAGTTGAAACGGCAAATGGAATTTATTTTTTCTCCAGCGCGTGAGAGCCTTTGGGAAGGTCTAAGGCTTAGGGGTAACTGCCCCTTGAGCCGAGTGTTAAAAATTAACCCCTCCAGGGTTATTGCCTTGAAGACTTGAATTTATGTCCGCTTAAGGAGCTGGTTATTACTGACTATATTATGTTGAAGACGTGCTGAAAGAGATCACGGGAACAATGAGATTATACTAAGGTATATTCTGGTTGTCTTTATGTACTGAAAGTGGCTACCTAAAAAAAGGCTAAGACTTTTAATTGGGAACAAAAGAATTATAATAAATGTGAGAAATCTAATATTAATTTTATTTTTAAGTGTAAATCTATTTACACAGTGAAAGTCCATTTTTAATTATTTAAAAATTAAATTGGATAAAAACAGAGTTTTAATTCACTTGTTTATTTCTTTTTTTGTTTGCTCAAACATTTTCGTCTAATGAGGCATCTTTAGGAGCAGAATGGTTACATTACTAATTATTTGGTTACGTTACTAATATTAATTATTTCAATCACAGTCCATAGACGTAACAATATTGTGACGTTTCTAGGGAATCGGAAAATAATGTACTTGTTTTTTAGTGTTGATCTGTTAACACAGTGAAAGTCCATTTTTATAAATATTTAAAAATATAAATGGTAAAACATTGTTTTAATTCACTTTATTTTATTTGTTTATGCTCGAATATTTTCGCCTAATGAGGCATCTTTAAGAGCAGAATGGTTACAAATATATTTTTATAAAATAATTTTCAAAACAATTTTCAAAACCTCATTAGGCGAAAATATTCGAGCATAAACAAATAAAATAAAGTGAATTAAAACAATGTTTTACCATTTATATTTTTAAATATTTATATAATGTACTTGGTTTCTAAGGACGCTGGTCACATAAACGAGACGTGACGTTTGCCTACCGAGAAAAAAATACATTTTCAAATTTATGGTGAAATTCATGGAAGCGTTACTGTATGTATTGTAATAAACGATAAGGGCAGTACAGAATTATATTTTGTTACTCATCTAAATTTCCAAATGATCAAGTTTTTTACAAAATTATTTTTTTTGCAAGATAGCTCAGAATTTGAATGTAAGTTTTCAAAATCTTCCATTTATTAAAAGTGAAAAAATTCAAAATTCAGAAAATACAGCATCAAACTAGGGTGGTATTTTTCATTTCGTTTTAAAATCCCTTGAAGAAATCACGGTGGCTCATTAAAAACACTGGCATTCTGTAAACGCTCAGTCGCTCACTCAACTCTTGAAATTTTTTATTTGAAATTTTTATTAGAAATTGTAAGAAAAATGAGAAAAATGCTAAAAACACGAAGAAAGTGAACATCCTGACGTCGCTCAAGGGTGCATTGCGCCCCTCACCCCTCACTCTCCTTGTTTCATTCCCTTCAGTTTTTTTCCTTCACATCACTCACGTTTATTTTTTTTTGAGAAAAAAGAGACGTAGAAAAAAACAACTGCTAAGTGAAAGAGCTCAATTCAGAAATGCTACCAGAAAATATTTGATAATTCCCTTAAAAAATAAACAATTTTAAAATAAACCGTTCTTTGTTTATAATCATTTTAAAAGTGGCAATGAAAAAGTTCACCCATAAAATTACTTCTTTCTACAAATTCGACAAATTTGAAAGAGTCATAGTGGGCAGAGCTTTTTTGACCACACTACAAAGCACCCCTAAACACTTGTACAATGTACATGTTCGGGCTGAGAGATTTAACGCCCGGATACTCGCATGTTCGGGGATGGACACGGTGGTCCAGAGTTCAGCCGGCTCTAAGGAATGTTCCCGCTTCAGCTTTCAACACATTAGCAGCTCTCACGGCTTTGGGCAGGACTGACTAATCGTTGTAATTTACCAGTTTTAATACCAAGCAATGTTTCACAAAATAAAACTGTGGGAAAAACAAAATTCCCAGACGATCCTACCTATGCGTACGGAGAATCCTATTTTTTCAAAAAGGTTAAATGGATGTAAAATCGAAGATATTTTTAAAAAATTGATCCTGATTTTATCCTTAGTTAAATTTACTTTATTGGACAAAAGCTCACGCTCATTTATATACTTTTTAAATCTGAATTTTGTATTTTTGTTATGTTCGAGTAGCATTCTAACTACTTACCTACATTCCATCTTATATGTCGCCAATTTATAAATTAACCTTTCCTGTAGGTATAATTTTCTTGAATTGTAGGTGTCAATATTAATAAAAATATACAAGTTCTTTTAATGAGTAAATAGCTAGTAAACTAAAAAACAAATTTGAACTCGGAACTATTTTCTCGGCAAGAAAACCTCACACTTACATGGGGCAGTCTTTAGCTTCCAATTACAAAAAAAACAGTATTTTCTCAGCAACTCAGCCGTGTGATGTCACAGTATTGTTTATGTTAAATCAGTAAGTGGTATTGTGTAAATGGTTCTTCAAAAATCAAAAATCATTTTGCAAAACTTATGCCCAGAGCTAAATTTAAAATATGGGATCCATATAAAACCATAGCTGAAAAATAAAATTGCTTTCAATTTTTCCTTTTTTTAACGTCGTTCAAATGTGTATTAATAAAAAATCAATTTCGTTTTCTTTTTCAATTTTCTCACAAAGATGGTGGTGGCCTTTATGAAATTCATTTTCCTCGCTCGCGGTTTTTAATTTCCAACATCTTTTGCAGAAAATAAAATAATATTTCGCTTTTATTTTGGTCATTGTTAAGTAATCCGATTTCAGTTTCGAGAAATCATTTTCATTTAATTAAATTCAATACGTAGGAGCGACGATTGTGCGGCGTAGGCTCAGTACCACGTTTTCTCTAAATAAGAGCATTTTACCAAAAAAGCATGATAAGTAAAACGCTCACGTATAGCGCCCTTGAAGTTTTGGACATTTTTGATAAAACGACATGGTACCGTTCAAACGTTCTATACTAGTGGTATAGATCTACGGAGCTCACTTGTGAACACAAATTGCCAAGAGAATGAAATCACTTGGAGCAATCTTGAAGTATAATATCAGGACATAATGAAATGATTTCACATTGTTTATTTATTTTGCACGCACAATTCATAAATATAATTCAAATTGACGGGAAAAACTACGGTACCATAATAATTTTAATGATATTTGAAAAATATTTGTGAATACAATACGAATCAATTTGCATGATATTAAAAGTCTCAATTTGGCGAATTGTTATACGGATTTGTTTGTTTTCTCCGGATTCAGTATTTAAGAATATAGAAAGTATAAGAGAATCTTTTCAAAAACATATTTTATCGTAGCCACGCGGAGAGTGCAATATGTGAACATGATGTGAACAGTCGTAAACAAAAATTACTGACAAAATAAGAAGAATCATAATAAGTTTATAATACTATAATCTATAATCTATAATCTAAGTTGCAAGAATATACTCATTCAAAGCTCTCAGATGTATGCCCACAAACAAACACGTGTAGTTCGCGCTTACAAATGCTGATTGTGTACTTACAAATAAAATCCAAACCTCAAATGAACATAAGCCCAGCAACTCTTGCCGACATTCCCTGAAACAGGGGTGACATTGGCAAAGTGAACCATTTTTTACAGTATGGGTGGTCAGCCTCATACCAACCTATAAGTCAAGGAATACGAGTAATAAATAACATTTAAGTTAAAAAAAAAACAGTTAATATTAAAAAGTACGTGTATAATGGGTGTTATAGCCGAAGGGGTAGAGGCGCATGTTCGAATAGCGTATTTGGAACCGAATAACGTTGGTTTGAATCTTGCTTCTATCCCACTTAACCATAACTTCGACCCTGGTTCAACAGATGCCATTGCATACACACAAGCTTTTGCTTTCGCATGAAAACAACTGGCCACGCAAAATAGGTTGGTAGATTCCTTTCCAAAAACCTATTTATAAAAATATATATATACTACAAAATACATATGCAACATACGCATTACACCTCAAAACTTCCACAGTTTTGACGCCTAAATCTATATATTTATTTGATTCTAAAAAAAATGATTATTATTTAAACACGTTTCAACGAGATTGTTTCAAAACAGTAAGCCCAATAGAGTATTGTACATTGTTGTTGTCTCTATATATTTTTACCGATTCTTACAGCTTGTAAGATCACTTTGTAGGATAGAATGTCAACACTTAACCGAGAAAAAATTCTTGGTTTAATTATTAAACTTTAATAGATGATACTGCGAAACTCAAAAATTACGCAAGGTAAGTTAATATTCAAGGAAGGCCAATATACAGTCCCTTACGAAACAAGAAACCTCTCAAGTATTAAACTGCCTTAAACGTCTAACGAAAAGTTGCGCCCTTATTCCCATTGCGGGGAAACTGCAGTGGCGGGTCTATGCCAAAATACTTCAAGGGTGAGAAGCAAAATATAAGTATTGTAATATTAAATATATTATGATAGGTTTCTTAATTTCATGTCAGAAAAATTAGCAATACAAATTATGCTTAGTTATTGAAAGAAAAAAAGGGATTAAAGTATAATCATAATTTACAAAAATATTGGAATAGGTTATTTGATCTTATTCTTAGATTTAAAAAAAATGTAATTTGTCATGTATGTTCCTTGACTTATAGGTTGTTATGCGGCTGACCACCCATAATATAAAAATTGGTTCACTTTGCCAATGTCACCCCTGTTTCAGGGAAGGACGGCAAGAGTTGCAAGGCTTATGTTCATTTGAGATTGGGTTTTTATATTGTAGGTCCACATGCGGCATGTGTTAGCGCGAAATTATACATATCTGCTTGTGGGAATGCATTTAGTATAAATCTTAAATGATATATATCTTTGCAGCTTAGATTAGATTAGATTAGATTAGATTAAATTTTGAGATACAAACATTCATGAAAATATTACACTTGTGAAATGAGAATTTAAAACTCCACGAATAACCGTTTCAAATTGAAGACTCTGGCAGATAAACAATAATTGTCACTTACATAAAAAAAATCAATAAAACATGTAAACATTTCAATAAAATCAAAAATGATTCACGACATTATTTGTACTGTAATTACAAAATGCATGATTTAGCGAATATATTTGATAGTTTTACATAAAAATTTTTCTCATATTTTCTTTTAGTTTTTACATCTTTCTTAGCGTATAAAAGAGAGGAAGCATAAGATAATTTTAGAATGGTACAATATCGAAAATCCATTGTTCCTATTTTGCTCATGTCTTTAAAAATTTGAATCTTATCCTGAGGCACAAGCGCAATGAAGGATAATTTTATGTTTATCAAATCCCAAGAGCTAACAAAGATATGTAGTTGATATTGTTACGAAATTAGGGTTCAATTGTCTTCAAATTAAAAATACACAGGTCTTCTTCAATAGTTATTTATTTTACACAGTTACAAAATTTATTTTCACACTACTTTCTCGATTATTCTACTTGGTTTCGGTTCACTGATCAGATGGCTTCGATGTCTTTGTTAGTCGCTATGATACTGGCCCGCTCTGCAGGCCATTCGCACCTTTATACTCTTCAGAGCAGTATGATCCAGAACTAAAGTCGCCAGACGGTTCCAGAGTAATTATTACTTCTCGACGCTTCGCGTACTACCTAGAGATACAACCAAAATCCTACCTACAAATGTAATACAGAATTCCTATAATTATAACAAGTACCTACTTAGCCTAGAGAATTCTACACTTATACACAATTATCGATCCTACCTACCTATACCTATGAGGACTCCTTTAACTATAACTACCCATACTTATTTCAATATTTATATTTACATAACAATATTATGCTGAGCTCAAAATTTTACATACATTATTAAATTTTTTGATTCTTAACTGAAATTAAATCATATATTTGATTATTCTGGAGATTTGATCGTACCCTTTTTCTGTTTAAATATGCACATAATTTTTCATTTACATCTATTGCTCAAACCCTCCTCATACCCGTCCTGTAGGTATATATGTGTCAGAAGGAACCATAGCACATGGACGCTCATACAAAGTTATATAATTTCTCAAATAGCGGAATGCCCTCCCGTGAAGTAAAAGCAACAGCACGACAAAACGAGAACGTCTAGGTTAGAGGCGTGGTGATATTAGGAAAAGATATCAACACTTGCTCTTTTTTCCAGCCGCCCCTGTTTTCCCTCCCAGTAGGCACTCGCAGGCTTTATCGCCGCTGTTATTTAATAAGCTCCCAGGTTATTGAGTTTTCAGTTTTGAAAACTTCAGTGGAGTTTAAAAGTTCGTTGTGACACACACACAGCTCAGTGGCAAGCCGCCTGAAACGAAAGGCGGTGAAAAATCACAGACAACTAAATATGAAGAGACTCTTTACTAATTCATTTTTACACTCACACATTGTTTTTGCTTATGAGGTTTTTTTTTTATTTGTGTAATATCTGAAGAGACATTTTTAACTTGTGTACAACAAAAAACATTTTTCTTCTACATTTTAACTATGACTCGTTCCATGTCTCTGTTGTGATTATTTATTACTTACATAAGATTGCATGTGTAATAATGATATGTTTGTAAGTAGAAATAATAATAAACCAATATACTCGAAGAATTTCGAGCTTTCTACCAATCATAATGAACCTTTCTGGTAGAACGAAAAAAAACTATTTACGGACAAATATTTTTGATTGCGAGAAAAAGTCAGCTGAAGGTAAATAAAATGTACACTACGTAAAATAAATTATATAAAATAAACGTAAACTCTAAATAAAAAAATCAATCTCCCAATAAATAATCACAACTGTGTTAAATGCGCAAAATATTACTACTCGTACTATTTTTTATAAAATGAAAATTGTTAAAGTGTTATGTGAAAATCACGTAGATAGAGTACCTAGATTTAGTTATTACATACATTTGCACAATCTTAAGCAGAGTTCAAATTGTTGTTTGATCAATACGTTGTATAATTCTTAACAATTAATTTACTTTTGGAAGATATTGATAGCCTTATATTCAAAGATTAATATTTTGTCGTACTGAAAGCTATCAATTTCTACGGAGCAAAAGAATCATTGCTTGAATCCACGAACATTTATTTTTGCTACCGACCGTTAGCGTATTATCAATCATTAACAATTATTAGTTGGCAGCTTATTCTTGGAGAAACATTAATACAAACTGAATTAATCATCTATTACTTCTAACTAGCGTATTGATTATTGTTTGAGATAAAAATCATTCGAGAATTTGCAAAAATTGAAGGGCATAGAAAAAAACACTGCATCAAAAAATCAAATGAAAATACTTTATATCTTTCAAACCACCATTAGCAAAAAAAAAAAAAAATTTATAGCACCTGTTATAATTTTTATTTTGCGTTCCCTAGCTATGTGCTATTTTATTTTAAAAAATAAACCATTTTTTTTAATCCTCAAATCATCATCACGTAAAAAAAAGAGTGTATATTATTGAAGACGATTTGGTGAAAAAATAAATTTAAATCGCATTTTGATTAAAAGAACCTCAAGTCAAAATCATAACAGTACACTTATCTATAGTAAGTACCAAATAAATATATATGATACGTACAAAATTAGAATCGCACTTGCTGTTTCTTTTTTGTTTATCATGCGATAGCCATGATAATTTTACAAAAATATTTTTGATCATGAATTGAAATTTAAGGCGTATTCAGTAAAATGGTGCTTGCACATTTTCTTCTATGAAGTGCAAAAGTTGTCAAATTGAGACAGGGTCGTATGAAATATTTTTTCAAATGAATAAGTTATTTCACTACCTAGACAGAGAAAAGGATATACATATTATTATTAAAAATAAGTTCCACTCATCACATGCGACCCCTTCGAAGATAACGTGGCAAGAAGTTACACTATATGTGTAGCTTAGTTGCGTTTTTTTTTTGCGTTGCGGATAAAAATATTTCATTTGTTTTCCCCCCATTTTTTTCCATATAATGCTTTAATATTTCATGGTTGAAACTCAATAGACAAATTAGTGATAATTACTTGAAAAAAAGAGACGGCATTAGAATAAGAATGCAATCTACAATTTTGCAACGATTCAAACATCTTACGTGTTTTGTACGCAAAGGGAAGAGAGTCCGATTCTCGTTCATTGTCCGAGACAAAGTTTCTCGCAAACGAAGAGAGCACGGAAACTTTTCGCATTTGAGAAAACAAAAACGAACAATGCCAATATGAAGACAGGCAAGAAGGGGTGGGTAGTACAGAAGTACAACGTGCTAGGAAAGAAGCAGGACCGAGGGAGGGTGGACCAACAACCCTTCTTAAGTCATTATCTTAGTATTTTCTTGCGATGCGAGCAACTGCTCTTTGCTTAGAATTCGAATGAGTGTGTTTCACAGTGAGTTCACCTCGACCTAATTAAAAGTAATGTGCAATGCGCAATATTCCTGCAAAAGTGCAGTTTCAGTTTCTGTTTCAAAAACGTTTATGATATCTATGTAGATAAACAGATGTCCTCACAAAACTATGTCTCTATTATGGTTTAAGATAACAAAAACACGTCCCTTTTTTCAATAATTTATAGACCAAGCTTGAGTTAGAAATGCAAGTAAGTAAACTTTTAAGAGTTGGAGTATTAACACAGAGAAAATTAATTTCTAAGAGAAAGTATAATTAAAATCGCAACTAAGCCACACATATAGTGTAACTTCTTGCCACGTTATCCTCGAAGGGGTCGCATGTGTTGAACCAATTAATTTTACTGGTAAGGGGGCCGGTCTTACGCCAACCACTTCTTTCGAAGTGGGGGTTTTCCAGTTCCCGAGAGGGCTGGTACTCATTTCTTGAGAAGGCTGAGTAAGCCAAGCCGGTATTTTATTTTGGGTTTGAAATAAACACCGAAATGGGAAATCATTTCTGACACCCTCGGTGGGATTCGAACCCAAGCTCTCGGCATGGAATGCAAGCACTCTACCAACTGAGCTATCGACCGGACCTAAACAAAAAAAAACACTTTTTGATTTTCACAATGGAGTATTTATTACCACTTGTTGTACCACCCTTGTTCCTTGACTTAAAGGTTGGTATGCGGCTGACCACCCATACTGTAAAAAATGGTTCACTTTGCCAATGTCACCCCTGTTTCAGGGAAGGACGGCAAGAGTTGCAGGGCTTATGTTCATTTGAGATTGGGTTGTTATATTGTAGGTCCACATGCGGCATGTGTTAGCGCGAAATTATACATGTCTGCTTGTGGGAATGCATTTAATATAAACCTTAAATGATATATAATATATATCATTTAAGTTTTATATTAAATGCAAACTATACGAATTTAAAGATAATTTTCTTTATCTTTAAATTCGTATAGTTTCCCACCTTCTTCTTATAACACAAGCTTTGCAACTCCTGTTGAAAAAATAATAATACTGCATGATTACTAAAAAAATGAAAGTGTTGTAAAAAACCTTATGTTACATTTTTCGTGTTAAATGTCAAGTAAGTAGCAATAAAATGAAAAAAAAAGTTCAATCTTTGTTATAAAGAAAAACTAAAAGTTACGTAAAATATAATAACAAGGCTCACATAAAAACCTGTCATGAAATATGACCCGCAAATTTGTACTAAATTTCAGTCAGTTTTTTTTCACATGAAATCCAAGTTAGCTGTTAAATTGTACTCATTGGCCATTGTATTTTCCAGGCAGGCCATTGTGGTCAAGAAACGCGACAGTCGGTTACTATAGGGTGTAGCGTGACGCGTTTGTAATGTGATTTTATGCATAGATTTTTTTCACGAACGTTTCAGCCGTCAACCTTGACATGAGCCGCTGATTTATCTGAAGGAAAATATGAAGGCTGAAAAAAATAACAAAACGCTTAAGTTTATCGATTTTTGGTTTATAAATGAACCAAAAAACAGTTGTTCAAATGTGTAATTTGGCAATGTGTTACATATTCTTTGATTTTTTTTCCCTTTTAGAATTTTTTAGAAATGGATTAAACCACTACATCTCTGTGTGATCACTGATCATATTAAAATATGCATTTTAAAGAAATAGTAATAAAAATCTACGTATAAAACTCATGAGAATTTATTCATCAGCATCATTATCTAAAGAAAAAAAACTGTTTAATCCATTATATTGGCTTGTTATTTAAAGCAGTTGAAAATTTAATTACCGATTCTGTCAGCGTTACGAGTATGTCACATTTTTTTTTTTTTTTTTAAGAAAGCCTATGCGGGAGACTCCCTAGATTCGAGAGACTCTAAGGGTCTATGACACTTGTTATAGTGCCGCAGAGGTATTGGTGATGTGGCAGTTGTCCATGTCCAGTTGCAGGGCCGTTAGCTGCGCAGTGCTGTGGTGTGTGTGGCGTTGCTTTGTTTTGAGACACTGAGAAGAAATGGCGATTGATATTGGATTTAAAAAGGGCAAGGTTAAATTGGGATGGAAACACAGATACCGGTAACTCATTCTATTTGTACATAATCTTTATTTCAGGGTAAAACACAATACAGTTTTCACTATTTAATCTTCAAAAATAGTAGTATTGCTATGACATGAACATATAGGTATTTTGCACCATAAATTAACCAATATTGAAATAAATAGATTCCATTTCCCACATCCGATATAAGGTTTTAATTTTTTATCTAGTGTAAAGTCAACTTTCTGATGCAAACAAATTTGCAGTTTGATGTTTTCGATTCAACCATTTAGTGAATAAGTACGTTTGTGTCCAAAGAAATAAGCTTTCATTTTTTGTAAGCGCTGGAAGATTCTTAATATTTGCATAACTAGTGTTAGTGTGTAGTGTTTATTTTCAATAAAAAACCATAATATTGGTAGAAACTTGAAACAAGTAAAAAATATCTTACTATCATTAGTATTTATATTTATATTCTTTTTTTTATTTTAATACTTATATTTAATGTCAACCTTGTATGAAAAAATATCTTACTGTCATTAGTATTTATATTTATATTATTTTTTATATTCTTTTTATTTTTAATACTTATATTTAATGTCAACATTGTAATTGGGAAGGTACAACATCAATTGTATATATATTTTTATTATTGTTTTATATATTTTAATGTATTTTCCTGTTTTGTTGAATAAATTAAAAAAAAAAAAAAAAAAAAAAAAAAAAAAAAAAGTACAGCGTTTTCTTTTTAATTGCCACAAAATATGTGTGCAATTTTCCACGAAAGGAAAACTGAAAAAAACATACGGCTGTAACAATAAAACGGCAGGTTGGTATTTCGTAATGATTTCGTAATTACAAGTACTGGTAATGAATTCTGATTATTCGCTGGTGGGGAGTGTGCTGGAGGAGGATGTAGGTGAAATGCATTAGCGATATGGGTCGGAAGTTGGGTGGTGAGGGGAAGGGAATGTGGCAAAGGGATGGGGGAGGGGAGGAGAGTGCCTCACTGGCCAAGCAGAGAGTAAAGCAAATTTGATGTGAAATATTTTTGGATACATATTCTTTCACATTTTCATTGTTTACGAGTATAAATTTATAAGCGCTTGCTAATTTTATCCATCCGTCTTCATACATAGGTTACCTGCAGTTGAAACCAACAAAAGAATCGGAATCATTTTAAATAATATGTAAAAATAATTTTTACTCCGTAAATGTGCAAAATTAAAACAATGTATACATCATTCATATTGCATTATTTTTTCACAATATGAAACACCAGTAAGAGAAAACGAAGCACTCACTCTCTTAGCTAATAAAATTGGTTCAACATTATGAATGCAAATATTTTAATGGTCTTACAAAATTAATGCTTGCGAGACAATGTGAAGTCTGTTATGTGCATATAATTCATGTTTTGCGTGCCCAAAACAATACTTTGAAATATGTCATACAAAATACATTGATTTTGATTTTTAAAGTTGTACCCACAGATCAAATTTATTCAGTTATCTATGGTTGTACCCATGTTTTTCCCCTTTTGGTTCCTTTTAAATTTTTGTTAACAAAATTCATTTTTTTTTTATAAATCTTACATATCGCACGCTTAATAATAAAGATAAATAACTCGAAAATTGTGAAAATCGAGATTTTGTAATAAAACGCAAGAACAAAGCGAAAAGAATAGGTAGAATGCGACAGCCGTTCAATTTGGACGAATATGACCGAAATAAAACATCGGTCGCCTTTTTCATCCCATACAAGTTGTACTGGGTGTCTGAACTTTAAACGTGATTTCCCAACATTCTTGTTTTTTGAGTTATTGCTCTTTATTATTAAACGTGCGATATGTAGATTAGTTAACTTTATGAGCTGAAACTTTGCACGAAAAAAGTAATCACTGGCTAGGTGTTTTTTTTTCGTTGACATATTTTCCGTTATTCTGACCATTTCTGCAGTTGTCATCGTCTTGGTGAGTGTGTCAAAATGAGCTGAAAACAGTAACAAGGGAGATAGAGTCGCTTTGATCAATGTAACGCAAACACCGCTGTAAGCAGAGAGTGACGAGTGAACAGTAAATTGCAACCTTTATTGTGAAAAATAAATTTAAATCGCAATTAAATTAAAAGAACCTCTTATCTGTTTATTTGAACGAATCAATAAGGCGTTATCTTTGCTTTATTTACCGGCAGTAGTTCAGGCATCGCCATACCCGCAGCGCGGACGCCGGCCGTACTTCCGGTCTGGTATTACTCCCAATAAAACCTTAGCGATATTATACACAAACTAGTACTCCAAGTATAAAGCTGTACGTAGTTGCTTCATCAAAAAATTATGTAAACTTAAACGGCTACTAAAGGCGCTTTTTAAGTTTCCTTAATTTCTTACGGTTAGGTTTTGAAGTGAAATTTTAAACTCGGGATCTTGAGCGCTCTCAAATGTCTGTGTAATACCGACCCCCTGCTTCTGTGCAAGTAGGTATTCCTGTTGACCCACAAACTCAATACAAAGTAGCGCATCTTCATTTCTTTATTACCCAGATCACGATATTGTCCTATTTACTATGAAAACTTTCCGGAATCTAGATATGTAGTTCTACGAACGGTATTGATAGAAAGGCTCTTCCATAAATTGTATTGGATTTCTGAGATGTTTGCAAGATGAAACGTCACATAAACAGCAACGAAAACATGGTTTACCGTGCAAACATTTGTTGTTGGTTTTTTGATATGTTATTTGACAACTCTACTCCATTACTAATCAGTATGGGTAGCAAATGTGGGTTTCACTCCATGGTTTGACTTTGATTATCCATTTGGTTGGTATGAGGCTGCCCACTCATACTATAAAAAATGGTTCGCTTTGCCAATGTCACCTCTGTTTCAGGGAAGGTCATCAAGAGTTACAGGGCTTATGTTCATTTGAGATTGGGTTTTTATGTTGTAAGTCCACATGCAAAATATGTAAGCGCGAACTTATTGTGCTTATGGGAATGCATTGAATATGAATCTTATATGTAACATATCTTGGCAACTTAGATTATAGATAGATAGATAAACAACAAAGAATAAACCCATTTTAGCGTCATGGAAATTACTCTTATTTCATTTACTAACGTTCATCTAATATTGTATGCATTTTTCAAATGATTTTGAAAAGATTTAAAAGTAAAATTTCAATTATAAATAAGCGTAAGTACTTACACCATCGTTATATCGATGACTTACACTTAATAATCTGTCTAATGATAACGAAAATAAATGTTTACTGCGTTTAGAGTACAAAACAAATTGTTCAAACAGTGAGTTCATACAATTGCATTACAACCTCGTAGACTGTTTGCACCTTTAATTTCCAAAAACAAATCATAGCTTCATTATCATGACTGAAAGTTTTCTGTATATGGTAGGAAGGAACTTCTCAATCCATGTTTATTTTAGCTCAGAAAGAGAGAGGATTATATGATAAGCTTGTTAAGTAAGGCACACGTGAGCCCCCTTCCTACTCCGCACCGCAACTGAAGCGAAATTTCAAGGAAAGCTCTTAAATTATGCTGCAGATCTTAGTTCTTATACATGTAACAATATTATGAAAGCAAACACGTTTTATGGCTGTTTACTTTTATCCCTGCGTAAGAATCTGTATAAATGATGTTGGGAAATAATTGTTCTAATTGTTTTTGTTTTTCTGCTTCAGGTGAGACGATGTCCTTCTGTTCTTGAAACCTGCACCTGGAAGCTGGATGCACAGCTATCATTCTATCGCTTGGTTGGTCTTCCAGAATCTGTTGAATCCTTTTCACTTGAATTTTTTTTTTCCCTGATGATCTTTCCAAAAACATCGTATTGCTCTTCAACATTTTCAATATTAATTTTCAGGATCCTTGGGAAAAATAATGTTGAACCTGCCATGTATAAAGTGATTGATTTTTTTTAACAAATAGTGTGTTTTTTTTTTCTAAATCGCCATGACGGTTGTTATTCAAAATTAAATAAATCCCATAAGTTAATAATTTTTACTTTCTTTCAATAATTCTTAAAATAGCATTGGCATGTTTTACGGAACTGAAACAAATGTTTCCAAAATTGCAAAAATCTAAGACACTTTCGAAAATGAGTAACTTTGGAGTCAATAAACAAGAGAAGACAAAATATGTCTAGTGTACATTTATTACTATGAAAGATATTATATTATGATTACGGTCGTTTATGGAATGAAAAAAAAAACGGATTTTACTGACCGTGCAAAAGAGAAGAACGATTTTCTCTACGTTTCGTCGGAGTCATATCCGACGTTCTCAGGAGACGTGTGTCTTGTGTGTTCTTTGTAGAAGACACTCGTTTCCTGAGGACATCGGATAGGACTCCGACGAAACGTAGAGAAAATCGTTCTTTAATTACTATTTTTTACAATATATTAAACTAAATACACAATCAAATGAGTAACAAGACCGGTCCGTAGCTCAGTGGTAACACTGCGGACTCTGAATGGGAAGGTTGTGGGTTCGATTCCCGGCGGAGCACAAAAAAATACCATTTATGTTTTCAAATTTGCTCTTCGCTGGGTTGAAAAATTCATAAAACCTTTACCAATGACCGGTCACCAAAGGTCCATCCAGCCTTATAGCAACTGGGTCTTGCTTGAGAATTGGCGCTTTGTAGCGACGACGACCAAGCTCGTAAAAAGGTCGATAGCTCAATTGGTAGAATGCTTGCATTCCATGCCGAGAGCAAGAGTTCGATCTCAAAGGTTTACTCAGCCTTCACAAGAAATGAGTACCAGCCCTCCCGGGAGCTGGGAAACCCCCACTTCAACTGAAAGTGGTTGGTGTGAGGCCGGCCCCCTTACCTGTAAAAATAAATAGGTCCCGAAGCGCCACATGCGACCCGTTCGGGGATAACGCAGGCAAGAAGTTACACTATATGTGTAGCTTAGTTGCGTTGCGTAAATGAGTACAATTTTTTTTTTCAATTTGGTTGTAAATCTTTGAGTCACAATTTTTACAAGACAAATTATTTACACACATTGTTTACAGAATATTACAGCCCACAAACATAACCATAAGTTTCAATACGAGATAAACATTTTATGCCTTTAAACATCATAAAGCTGGAAGAGAAAAAAATGCACGCGTTAACACATTGCCATATTTGTTGGTTTTTATCTTTCTGCTTTTACAACCACAAAAATATATAAAAAAAAAACATCTCTCATCCTTTAAAAAATGAAAAATTCTCCAAAAAGCCACAAGCGTGGATCACTGTTTCACACCGTTTCTTTTGTCTTAGGATTTTTGTTTCTCTTTATTTGAAGAGACATTACGGCATTTCATTTTTATAACAGTTTATTATTTCTTCTTTGTGTTTCTTTTAGCGGATGGTCGCGTTTTTTGTTTTCGTTTTTTTTTTAAATTTTTTGGAGGGATTGTTTTTTTCATCTTCCATCGGTACGCGGAGAGTTATGTATTTCTACATCGATATAATATATACTATAAGAAATGGATGGCCTAAGAACACAATCCTTTGAGAATTAGATATGCGCTAACTCACTAATCATAGAAAAATCCAAATTCAGTCTATCGGTAACCTTCCAACTCGCTGCCTTAGTTCTTATTTACCGTATACGCCATTGAGAAAAATTAACATGAGCAATGTTTGCATGTGTACTGGACCAATGTGTCTTATAAAAACAAGAAATTTATTTAAAAAATATTTAAAAGAACTCTCACATTAGTATCGAATTTTACGGTTTTTCTTAGCTCAGATTGTGTAGAATTTGATTCATAAGACAACTGCATGAAAAAGTCATATTTGACAAGATTGGCGTATACGGTAAACAAGAACTGTGGGAGCGAACTGTCAACAGGTGTGTTACCTAATTGGAAAAAATCCATATAAATGCCAAACTGGGTATTTTCTAAATGTGCCAACAGAACAAAATAAATGTTGTAAAAATGTGGAATAATATTTCACTTAAAAAACTATTTTACATGATTACGTTAAAAAAAAAAAAAATTCAAATGAATAAAGCAAATATGAGCAACAGCAAAAAGAATAAAGTGAATTAAAACCATGTTTTACCATTTCAATTTTTTTTAAATATTTATGAAATATTTTTCATTTTATTACAACATAAAAACCCAAATCTTAAATTAGCATCCTCCCTGAAACTCTTGCCGACCTTCCCTGAAACTGGGATGACATTGGCAAAGTGAACCATTTTCTACAGCATGGGTGGTCAGCCGCAAGCTGTAGGTACCCGCTTATACAATAATGCGAAAAACTCCCTCAATCGCGTCAGTAGATAAATGTATGGAAAACAAATTACACGGGGTAAGTGATTCAGATAACACATATTTATCAAGCGGAGTTAACGCAATGCTTTATGCTTGGGCTAGTGTTAAGGAAGAGGGCTGCAAAAGAAGAAGAAGAAAACGGCTGCAGAATATATACAGTGGAGATCAATACAGATTATATAAATATTAAATAACAGTATATTGCTGCGGTCACATTAATATTATGACCCGACATGAAACGTAAATGCGGCCTGTGGGTGGCTGGGTGGAAAAAGGGGGGGGTAAGAGGGTGGCTTGGGGGAGTGGTCTGAGACACGACTCGAATTAATTAACGAACAGGTTAATTATGCAGGAGTCCAGTGCGAGGAAAGGGGAGGGGGGAGTTGTAAAGCCTTCGTGAGAACAACCTGAACTGACCAAAGATTAAGATCGGAAGTTTTAATTTTCATGTCCATATTTTTATATTATTACTCACAGTTGACTTTGCACGATTTACAAAAAAAAACAAAAGCTTGAAACCCTTTTTTTTATAAAATTTGAAAACAAATCAAATAAAATTTATGCAAGCATACGCTAGGTGCAAACAAGGTTCAAGCTAGGTTGACTTGCATAAAACACACAAACAAAAATGATTGTATACATTTACATAAAATTCAATACAGTAATCTTTCACTTTTTAGATTATTTTGTACACAAACAGCTTTGGGAGAAGCAGTACCTCTCATCTTCAGGAGTTTCAAATATTATTTATTTGATTACAATAAAGTAAAAGTATCTGAGTGAACCCTGAAAATTCATTATTAATTGTAAAAACATATATCTATAATAATCTATAATCTAAGTTGCAAGGATATATTCATTTAAAGCTCTCAGATGTATGCCCACAAACCAACAAGTGTAGTTCGCGCTTACAAATGCTGAATGTGTACTTACAAATAAAATCCAGACCTCAAATGAACATAAGCCCCACAACTTTAGCCGACCTTTCCTGAAACAGGGGTGACATTGGCAAAGTGAACCATTTTTTACAGTATGGGTGTTCAGCCTCATACCAACCTATAAGTCAAGGAATATGAATAATAAATTACATTTAAATATAAAAAAGAACAAAACCTTACAAAGAAATCTATACAAAAAAGTCAAAAATTTCCTATGCAAAAAATGATAGGAAATATGTATAATAGGAAAAACAAATATTCTTTATTCCAACAAAGTTGAATTCGCACTTTAATGCATGTAATGTAAAATTATGAACGCTTTCAGCCCTTAGACTAACTTCAGGTAACATTTCCGGATTGCACAGGAGTCAGCGTCACACTCACCTATTAGTCGTTTAAATATTTTTGATTCTTAGAATGTGTTTTTTTCCTTCACTGCAGATCATTGGTACTTTGATATAAGAACTGCTTGTATTTTCAATCTGCCGAGATTTAGTTGGCTAAGCGTTAAGTTGTAACTGCCCCGAACTGAGAGCGGGCTCAGCTTTGCTGTGAAGAATGAACACCAGTGGACTGGAAGAACCGGCCAAGTGCATCTCCTTTCAAAATAACATAGCATACATACACCCTAACAGAAAATGTATGGGAACCAATGCAGAGCTCCTGCTGCGCGTTGAAGTTACTTTGCATTTTTGGTAGACGATATGTGTGAGTTTATACTTGGGGTGGCAGAGTATTGTAAGCATATTATCCTTTCACTGGTACAGGTGAACCATGAACATTTATACGATAAATATTTTGTGCTGAAATTGTGCATTGGATGAAAAAATACAATATTTTGAAGCTTGAATTTCGACAGAACCGTAGTACGAGTATAATAGTTAAGGCTTTGGACTCGTAATCGGAAAATAGTGTGTTTAATCATCAAGCACAACTCACAAAAAGGGAAATTGATTTTATAATTGTTGTTCCACTCGTTATACAATAAAATGCTTTTATTAATGACCGGCTACCAAAGCTATACCCAGTTACACAGCAACCTTGCATTAGCGCTTTTTTCAACGATGAACAAACTCTCTGAGGGCTCTTGAGGTGCAAACATCATTCACCAAATATGTTAACCTACATATTAAGTATTTATAATAACTTATTATTTATTTTTCCTTGACTTATAGGTTGGTATGAGGCTCACCACCCATACTTAACTTTGTCAATGTCACCCCTGTTACACGAAAGGTCGGGAAAAGTTGCAGGATTTATTTGCATTTGAGATTGGGTTTTAAATATAAGATTCACATGCGGCATGTGTTAGCGCGAACTTATACGTGTCTGCTTGTGGGAATGCATTTAATGTAAATCTTAGATGTAATATATCTTTGCAACTTAGATTGTTGAATATAGATTTCACATTTTTGTATCAATAAATATTTAATGCTCTATAAATTTTAAATGACTTAAATGAGAGCATTTTATAAGGTCTACAGTTATTGCTCTAGTTTTCAAACAAGTTGCCTAAAGATTTTATAGTAATTCTCTTTACTTCTTCTTTTATGGTTTCAAATATATTTAAGGATAAATTGGATAACAATAAAATATTGCTTGACCTTTTTCTTCCCTTTTTAAGAAACACATTCTTGCTTTACGCAGTTAACATACATTATTGTAGATTTAAGTATCAATACTTCCTAGGAACAGTTACACTTTTATTGATCCCATTAAAGAATATCAATATCATTATTATATCTATAGCATAAAGTGTAGTACTCGCTTAAAGAATAATAAATAAGGATCGCTGTTCGCGTCGGGGCGGGGGTTGGTCGTAAAGGCGGGTTTACAGCATTGTTTGCGTTCACATCAATCTCGATCGAGGGCCGGAATAAAACTCAAATTGCTGTTTACAAGATGCCATCTGTTGGCCAAAAAAAAGAAAACAGGAAGGGCATAAAGCTGTATTAAATAAACGTAAACATACACCCGCCTCTGGTCTTGGATACATTTGAGGTAATAAAAAAACCGTACGCTGTGTAAATGGAGAACGGAGTAGGTCACGTTTTGAGGCACAAGACACCTACCTAATGTTTCAATCGTATCTTTATCTATATATAATCTAAGCTGCAAAAATATATTAACATTCAAAACTGATTGTATTTCTCTTCACAAATCTATTTAAAAAAAATACACCTCCGGGAATCAAATTCACTACCTTCCAATCATGAGTCCTAAGCGTTAACCACTAGTCTACGGTGCGGTCAAAGAAGAGTTAAAAAATCTAGGAGGTTAAGCGAATGACGTAAAAAATGAAATCCTGTACTTGTAATGGTACTTTTAAAATTTACCAAAACAAAATCACAGTTAAAAACTTGCGCTTCCTTTATTATATTGCCCTTCGTCGTCGTCTTTCGTCATCGAGTTTCGATTTTCAAAGTCAATGCCACCACAGCAGATGAAACACATTCATGATATATGGCAAATTAATTTTTGTATATATGCTGCAATGCTGCGAGCTTTCGCGTTTGTGTTTAAAAATGTATGAAAACTTCTTTCAATAAGTTTGTTTGTTCATATTGAAAATGTATGGAACAATATTGACATCTAGCGGCAAAACGTGAAAGTTTTTTTTATATTTTCTTTTATTACATGCAAATTAAAAAAAAAAAAAAAAAATGGATTTAAATCTGTAATCTAAGTTGCAAAGATATATAACATTTGAGATTCATATTACATGCATTCTTACAAGCAGACATGTATAAGTTCTAATCTAATCTAATCTAAGCTGCAAAGATATATATCATTTAAGATTTATATTAAATGCATTCCCACAAGCAGATATGTATAAGTTCCCGCTTACATATGCTGCATGTGTACTTACAACATAACAGCCCATTCCAAATGAACATAAGCCCTGCAATTCTTGCCAACCTTCCCTGAAACAAAGGTGAAATTTGCAAAGTAAACCATTTTTTAAAGTATGGGTGGTCAGCCTCATACCAACCTATAAGTCAAGAAAATTATTTTGTGTATTTCTTTACATAATCTAAGTTGCAAAGATACATACCATTTAAGACTCATATTAAATGCATTCCCACACGCAGACAGGTACAAAATCACGCTTACAAATGCCCAATGTGGACTTGCAAAATAAAAAAACTAATCTCAAATGAACATAAGCCCTGCAACTCTTGCCGACTTTTCCTCAAACAGAGATAAAATTTGCATGGTGAACCATTGCTTACAGAATGGGTGGGCAGCCACATACTAACCTTTTAGTCAAGGAAATTATTTTGTTTAGTTCTATAATCTAAGTTGCAAAGATACATACCATTTGAGATTCATATTAAATGCATTCCCACAAGCAGACAGGTATAAGTTCGCGCTTACAAATGCCCCATGTGGACTTACAAAATAAAAAACTAATCTCCAATGAGCATAAGCCCTGCAACTCTTGCCGACTTTTCCTCAAACAGAGATAAAATTTTCATGGTAAACCATTCTTACAGTATGGGTGGTCAGCCACATACTAACCTATAAGTCAAGGAAATTATTTTGTTAAGTTCTATAATCTAAGTTGCAAAGATACATACCATTTGAGATTCATATTAAATGCATTCCCACAAGCAGACAGGTATAAGTTCGCGCTTACAAATGCCCCATGTGGACTAACAAAATAAAAAACTAATCTCAAATGAACATAAGCCCTGCAACTCTTGCCGACTTTTCCTCAAACAGAGATAATTTTTTTATGGTAAACCATTCTTACAGTATGGGTGGTCAGCCACATACTAACCTATAAGTCAAGGAAATTATTTTGTTAAGTTCTATAATCTAAGTTGTAAAGATACATACCATTTGAGATTCATATTAAATGCATTCCCACAAGCAGACAGGTATAAGTTCGCGCTTACAAATGCCCCATGTGGACATACAAAATAAAAAAACTAATCTCAAATGAACATAAGCCCTGCAACTCTTGCCGACTTTTCCTCAAACAGAGATAAAATTTTCATGGTAAACCATTCTTACAGTATGGGTGGTCAGCCACATACTAACCTGTAAGTCAAGGAAATTATTTTGTTAAGTTCTATAATCTAAGTTGCAAAGATACATACCAATCGAGATTCATATTAAATGCATTCCCACAAGCAGACATTTATAAGTTCGCGCTTACACATAATGCATGTTAACTTACAACATAAAAACCCAATCTCAAATTAATATAAGCCCTGCAACTCTTGCCAATCTTCCCTGAAACACAGCTGAAATCTGCAAAGTGAACCATTTTTTAAACTATGGGTGGTCGATTTTCTTTTACAAAGGCTGCATGTTTTTATTTTACATGTTTTCCGAATTTTAACGCGAGGAAACTATGCGCAATATACACATTCACCAAATGTTAAGGGGTTGGGCTGCGTAGCAGCCAGGGGCAACGCCCCTAGTCAAACTTATATTACTCTGATAGTAAGTACAGGTATATACATGGAAAAAAAGAAAAAATACTGATGAATACACAAATTTTATTTCAATCTCTCCCGGCAGAATTTATTGATAAATATTTGACGCAGTTTCGTATCCCCATACATAATTTAATGTTTTAAATGTTTACACTGACACATGCGGAATATTCCGGCGCGCCTGTAACGTCATTCCAATTGAGCAACTATTCCGACAGCCATTTAAAATGATGCGATAAATATTACACTAAATTTTACTAAAGCTATAAATTTATTTCCGTTTCGATTCCAATTAATATTTGTACACACACAAAGAGCTTAATATTTTTTGCGCTCCAGTAGCTGCTCTGCCAAACTTAATAACACAAAATTATCAAAAAAAAAAATGTGGGTTTTTGAGAGAAATATGAAAATTTACATTTGAAAAAAAAAGTAGGCGGGAATGATTTGCTTATAAATTGACATATTTCATTTTTCTATTAAAAAAGAGAAAAAAAAAACGTTTTTTCATAATGACACACTTATTTAAGGGAAAGATGGCAAGAGGTGCAGGGCCTTAGCTGGTTGGGTGTAATTTTTAATGTAAGTACGAACACATAATTATATTAAGTGCTAAGTGTGCATTTGTTTACTCGTGGGTGTCTCCTTGTGGGTGTGCAATAAATAATTTCGACTTTTAAACTTTTATATATTATTTTGAAATAATTTATTTTCAACTAAATTAATGAAAAACCTGGGGTTGAGTTAACTGTCTTACATTAAAAATGATGTATTTTTGGGAGTTTTTTTCTCTTTACCTTCTTCATCAAAGCACGATGGTTCAAGGTTTTTTGTCCCCTCGGTTTTCTTTTTTCGAAAGTTTGATTATCAAAGAATAAAGAAACAGAAAACTTGGGATATTTAAAAAAAAAATGATGCCCTTACACAGACTTGGTTTTAAACCTTATATAATTGTCAGAATGAAGCTCTGATATTCAATGGAATGTGGTAAACGGCTTGTTAAATTCAAATAAGACTATACGCCCACGTTTCGCTGCAAAAAAAGATGAAAAAGACCACAATTATGCGTATCCATCGCGAAGTTACAAAGCTCTGAAGGATTAACACAACAGCTTGTTACAGAATGTAAGCATCTTCGAAGAACGCGGTAGACCATAGCCAAGACCCAAAAAGGGAATATCCAGTAACTATTTTTTATAGGTCCCCGAATTGCCACATGCGACTCCTTTGGGGTTATCCCCGTTCGTTATCGAAGGCAAGAAGTTACACTTTATGTTTAGCTTAGTTGCATTCGCGCTTAGCATTTTTATGTTGTAAAAATTATTACGCAGGTTGACTCAATATACTTAATATTAAGATAAAGCATGCGTAGAGCTTTTGTTCAAATTCAAACTCGTAACTTAGTAAAACTTTTGTAGAAATAAATAAGCAATTTAGAAATACGATTAAACAATTGTTATCGTTCACTTTAAACAAAGTATTTAAAGCAATGAATAAAAACTAATTATTAAGTACTTGAGACATTAAAAAATTGATAATAATAATAATTAATTATCCTGGAAAGAGGTTAATGAATGCCACGTGTAAGCATTGGAACCCCTAAATTAACTGGCTTATTTCACCGGCTATATATTAACGGGAAGGGGGGTGATTGCTGCAAGTACAAAACTCTTAGTATAAACTGAACCATTGCGTTTTACCAAAAATGTGTGTCGGGTAATACGTTCATAACTAAAACGTTCACTTGAGATGTTTTTTTGGTTGAAAAATATTTTTGGGGAAATGATGTGGTTGAGTTACAACGTAGAGTTTTAAACATAGGGTAGTTTAAAGGAAAAGGTGATAATAGTGCAAGTCACAAGTCGCATATTGTAATTATAAAGTTTGGTGATTAGACTAATATACCTACCCGCAAGTTTAGGGCGCACCACACGCGTATGCAGAAGTGTATGAGGTAATTAAGATTTAATATCTGCGTCCGGTCTCTCCTGGGAGCCCCCTTAACCAGAGAGGGATGAATTGGTGCTCGAAAATGTTATGCGCATAGAAAACTACAACAATGACTTTTCATTTTGCTTAGGGATTATTTACTTAAAACGTTGTTATTTTTATACAGTAGATATAATATGTATATTTTTTTTTAAGTATTTGATTTAATTTGTTCTCATATTGAAAGGGATGCTGATTGATTTTGAAGTTTGTCATTTTTCATAATCTTCATCTATTCAACTCGCACACGAAGAAAATTATGAAAAATAGTGTGTTGTTAGATGCACGTCAAGCAATCACAGACTAGGGAAATATAATACAAATATTCTTAAATTAAATAAATCTTAGTACAAACGAGATGCCTCATACTCTGTCACCGTTGCTGAGATTTACTGAAATTGGAAATATATTGGCAAAAGTGAACTTTATTTTGAATCAAATTTTTTCATTACTTTTTTAGGTGTTCTTCTTGAAATAGTTCAAACATTGCAGTCATGTAGTACACATGCAGAACTTACATCTATGCGAAATTGCCATCATCATTATTATATTTAGTACCAGAATCCAAGCCATTTTATGGAATGTAGATCAACATTTATCTTTGCTGATTTGCATACTAAATCTGTAGAAAAATCATATCTTGAAATAGCACCCTTGCAATAAACCTACTTTTTTTTCTACGAGATCTATCGGTGTTATGGCCGAAGGAGTCAAATGGCTGATCTTTATAGCGTATTTGGAATCGAATATGAATTTGATCCTGGTTCAACATTAGTTTAGTATTAATAAATTAAAAAATAAAATAATGAATTATTAATTGATGATATTAAAACCTGCTTCTGGCCAGGCAGAAAAGGTTAATGAATTGCATACCTCTTTTCTAATCAATTAACAAAAAAACCCCACAACAAGTACAGAGTACAACACTATGGCAGAGGTAGTTGTGTTAACAGACAATAAGTCACATCTTCATCATCAATCTTGGATCTATATTTATCTAGACTTATCTGCATGGTTAATCTTTAGTCAAATCCCTGTGCTAAGATAGGATCCTTGCGGTTAGCGGTCTGTTCTTGTACCGGCAGCTTCCAGAAGCGCAGTACTGGGGCAGAGGTAGCTATGTTAACAGGCAATATGCGGGCGTGTCGCACTAAATCACATCTGATCCCGCTGGGAGGCAACCTGCTTGGGAGCCGCTTTCTAAATACAAACCACCATCACTATAACATCAAATCAATCAAATTATTTGAACTGAAAAATACAAAAAAACCCTATAATTACTTTTTTCATTAATGATTGTATCAAGAGATTTTTAAAACGTAATTAAAAATGCAGTTTTTTGTATTTTTTTTTAAATGAAAAATGAATCAATTAATGTGCGACGCAACGCGACTACTCTGTTTGAAATCTGCATACTGTTGCGAACTTGAAATACGTACGTGCGCTTATACACGCATGCATCGTATGACAGACTATGAAATCAAAGTGACTACGCACACCTACACGTAAGACGAAACCATATGGAAGTGATAGTGATTGTGTTTGTACATAACGTTATGGTGGGAGAATAATCTAGAGAATACAAGAAAGGCCCCTCTGGTACCGTGTAATATAAGAGACTAAAATGGTACGGAGAGTTAAGTCGCAGAGAGCACTTTTGCTGTGAAATACCCATAAACAGTAAATGTCAATTATTTTAAAATCGTGAAAAATTCTGTAAAAATAAATTATTGCATTTAATTAAAAAGAGAACTTATCAGAAAATGTAACACTATAAATAAATAGAAAATCGATAATATAAAAAATAATAACAGATCAACACTAAAAAATAATATAAAAAATAAGTTATTTATCTTAAAACTGATATAAATATACATGAAACGCTTTATTTTATAGATTTAAAATGACTTGTGAGCTACTAAAAAAAAGACTTAGTATAAGCAAAATAGCAAAAAAGTCATAATTCATATTCATTATTGACTGTGGACTACAGGGGAAGAACAAGTAAGGTCAGTTAAAGAATATTTAGAGTAAATCAAATTTATAAATTTGAAGTCTGTATTTCCAAGGGTTAGGTATTGTCTGCCACAAAAAAACGGAAATACCGCCATAAACTGTGATATCGACTGTTGTTGCATTACAAATTTTGCAGAGCTTTAGATACACACAGATGCTACTAGATAGCATTAGTATTTTATTTTCTTATTTTTGCTAACATTCCTTGTTTTTCCCCTGTAGTCTTCACGTGCAATACCATTTTTTTTTTACTTATTCATTATTTAACTACAATAGGGGTTGCGTTTCAGAATGTCGCTCACCCTATCTGCGTGGTGTCAGTATCGTGATACCTCCTCTTTAGGATTCCCTCCCGGTGCCCCGAGTATAAAAAATGCGTAAATTTCACTTTGATTGCGTAAATTGAAAATGTATAGAATACACGACATCACTCCTAGCGAGTGATTAAGTTTTCATAAAATTTTCGATGTACGCAATCGAGGTGAGTGTACAAAAGGTTTTTTGCTCGGGGTACCGGTGCCCACATTGACATGATATCTGTGGACTAGAAATGATTTTAACGAAAATAGACATTATAATATATATGTTGCAACTGTATTACGAAAATGGTCATTAGTAAGAAAGTGAACATAAAATACACAGTTGCATTTCCAAGTGTAGGTACCTACAAAAAAACTCGGGCGAATGTAAAAAAAATCGTAGACAGTTGGTATTATTGGGAATAATAATGGCTGCCGAACCAGTGCAAACACAGCTAAAATTGACAGATAACACGCTTTATAAATATTGTTATCTAAATATATCATTGGGTGTCGAAACACTAAATGGATTTGGACAAAATGGCCTTTTTCGTTTGACTACACCAATACAACGTTTGACAGGACTGAGACAAATGTGGCCTATGGTATGTATCTATAATCTAAGTTGCAAAGATGAATTACATTTAAGATTTATATTAAACGCATTCTCACTAGCAGACACGTCTAAGTTCGCGCTTAAACATGCCTCATGTGAATCTACGATATAAAACCCAATATAAAACACAAGCCCTTCAATTGTTGCCGACATTCCGTGAAACAGTGGTGGCATTGGCTGAGTGAACCATTTTTTACAGTATACCCATAAGTAAGTCGCATACCAACCTATTAATCAAGGAACATACACAACAAATAACATTTTTTAAATCAATAAATAATAATATTATGTATGGACATTAAAACTAAAACAGAGAACAAAATTCTAATTTTAAAAGTCTGAGCCTACATTACAGATCAACCACCATTTATTTATGTCCTTAACAACTTCTTTCATTTCCTTCAGAGTCATAACCTTCTATATATCTACAAGCTCTCCTTTCATTATGTATGTACATCTAAATCTAAGTTGCAAAGATATGTATCATTTGAGATTCATATTAAATGCATTCCCACAAGCAGACACGCATAATTTCGCGCTCACACATGCCGCATGTGGGCCTATATTTACATAACAGTATAAAAAACCCTATCTCAAATAAACATAAGCCCTGCAACTCTTGCCAACCTTCCCTAAAACAGGGGTATGTATCAATGCATTAATTTGGTTTCTGCTTCACTATGTTTTTACTCAATGGGTGGCCATAATAAATGTGATGAAGACTGCCGGCGGGTGGCGCGGCTGTCGCTGGCGATGTGCTTTAATCAACATTCCCGCGTATTTACGGCGACGCCACCCGGGGGAGGCGGGGCCCAAAAACACCAAAGAATACACCAAAGATAAACGACATGTGTTATTAAGAAGCCGGGCTTTGTGTTCGCGGGGAGTGTAAAAAATTACGGGATTTCGGGAATGAATGCGTCGCGCCGAATGGAGGGATTTCATTTTGCATTGAATTTTTCATTCCACCTTTAGTTACTTCAAAATGGTGGAATTCCGCGTGCTGAACCTTGAAAAAATTAAATGAGTGTTTGAGATTTTTTTTCTTCTGTCGGGTTGTCTTATTGTTATAAAAAACCTGAATTCCATAAAAAAAATTACAGAAGAAGCAATTATAAAAAATAACTGAATGAAATGATTGATAATATATTTGTTTTCAACTATCAGCTATCAGTAACTCCTGTCGTACAATATATTAGCACACTTTTTTTCGTGTGAAGTTTTTTTAAAACTTTTTTTGGGAACGCAACTAAGCTGCGCAAAGAGTAAAACTTTTTGCTGCGTTGTGCCTCAAGGAGTTGCATGTAGCGTGTGGAGCCTTTTTTATTTTTACTTGTAAGGGAATAACTTTAATCAAAGTGGTGGTTTCTCAACTTTCAAATGAGTCTGTTTCTTTTTAAGCTGAGTCACTCTCGACAAAATGACGATTAAAAAACTCCTTTATGTAGGTACTATGAATTGAGTCGTATAAATGCAAACGCTGTCAACTCTTTACGCGATGATTTTGAGAAAAATAAACTTGTGTTTTGAACGCAATTTGGAACCAGTTGGAGATGACGGCGTTTGCACGAAATCATACTTTTTCAGTTAAAATGACGACGGATTAAGTGAGGTTTTCATCACATTTTACACAACAAATGATTTGTTACACTACGCAGAATCAAATTCAATAATTATCTCAAAAATCATAAAATTTGGAGATGATGGATTTGGAGATGATTTTAATACACAAACCATAAAAAATATGATGGATTTGCAGTTATACGACTCGATTAACCATACCTTATTTTGGTTTTTATCAAAGAGTTTCCTTCTGAATGAAAATATCTGTAACTACCTACATTTTAATATAGCGTTGTGTTGTCACGCCTCCACATGACATAACTCATTGTGTCATCAGTGTGGCAGTACAATATAACACCGGTACGACATTAATACTTTAAGGAACTTATTCCATTGTCCCGCCCTGGGTTGTCACTTTTCTGTCCTTTTGGGATTAACATTGTTTGGGTTATTAACAAGGGTTCCTCCCTAATAACTGTGCATCATAATTATGACTGCAAATTTAAATGTAGACGCACTGCAACCTGGATGAAAACTACAAAAATAATATTTAAAAAAAACTACAATAGCATTGTAGTTAGTAGCACTTCGCGCTTCCTAATGATAAAAAGGTACTTTGTAAAACACCAATCAGGAATCGTTTTTACAGGTTATAAAAATAATAATAATAATAATAAGCACGATTTAACAAAAAAACATATTATACATAGAATAAAGACGAGATGAACTTTTTTAAATTATATCAAATTAATATTCTAGTAATCATTTCAGATTCAAAATAAAAAAAAATCGCGCTAGATGAACCGTATAGAAACAGGTAAGGTTATGTTTTTATAGGTTTGATCAAAAGGGTGAAAATTATGTAAGCTGTTTTCTTACGAGGATCAAACTTACTTTTTAATTAAAAATTGTATTATGTTCTTGATGTAAAAGGAAAGAATGACGCGATCAGGGTTATTAATAATACCTGAGGGCTCAAGACAAAGAAATGACGTAAAAAATAAAATTCATAAAAGAGACAGGAAGACAATGATTCAACTTTTTTCATTTGTTTTTGTACGACTCGCATAGAATAATAAAACCAGTTTAAATATTTCTCATGCACCGAGTAAAAAAGTTGAGCCTTTTTAATTACATAAAAAAGACAAAGAAAAATTATGTTCGCTTTGAATCGTAAAGTCCGGCGCATTTTTATAATACTTTGGTATTAATGTGGTACGCTGAATACCGCGACGGGAAAATGAGTAATTTTCTGCAAGACTTCGTCCTTCCTGCCTGTAGTAATCTGAATGATTTTTATTTTTTAGAAAATAACAAAAAAAAACATCTTGAATACAGCATCAGCCAGATAAATATCGTACGAAAAAGTTTTGGAAACCAAACGGATAACTGCGGTTTAAATTGCGAGGAAAAATTTCAATACTAAAATAAAAAAATAAAAATAATTAATTAATTTAAAAAAACTCAAAACAAAATGGATTTTCATTTTGTGAACATGCACACCCAATTTAATAAAAAAACATTAAAACTGGGCTGACTGTTGAGAATTTATGTTGTATGTATTATGAAAATTATTAGTTAGCACATGAAATATCTCTGAAATAAGCGAATGAATGGGATATCCAGAGTCATAATAAAAGGAGGACTTGTATGAAAAAGGTTATGACTCTGGATGAAATGAAAGAAGTATGCAAGGACAGGAAGAAGTGTCGGCTAATCTGCAATGTTGATTTCTAATGTTGGTGTATTCATTTGCTACATTTTTTGCATAGGAAATTTTTTACTTTTTTTGTATAGATTTCTTTGTAAGGTTTTGTTCTTTTTTATATTTAAATGTAATTTATTATTCATATTCCTTGACTTATAGGTTGGTATGAGGCTGACCACCCATACTGTAAAAAATGGTTCACTTTGCCAATGTCACCCCTGTTTCAGGGAAGGTCGGCAAAAGTTGTGGGGCTTATGTTCATTTGAGGTTTGGATTTTATTTGTAAGTACACATTCAGCATTTGTAAGCGCGAACTACACTTGTTGGTTTGTGGGCATACATCTGAGAGCTTTAAATGAATATATCCTTGCAACTTAGATTATAGATTATTATTATACATAATGATTTAATCAGTTTACTGCAAAATTAGACAGAGAAAGAAAATGCTTACGTGCTTTGATCCTTATTTCAGGCAACAATATTCAGTAAGCTTCTCATTTAGTACGCAATTTATAAACCAAAAAATTGAGTTGTAATAGTGAGTAAAAATTGTTATTTATTATTACTTATTTCCATTTATTGGTTTAAAATATACACCAAAACGGGAAATCATTTCTGACACCTTCGGTGGGGATCGAGCCCTATTTTTTTTATCTTCAAACTTGCATACTTGTATATTGATTATTTATCAACGTTTTATTCCAAAGACATTTTTGTCTAAAGTAAATCGATTTGAAAATCATTTACATTAAATTATATTCATAGACATCTACAGGATGAACTGTGCTGGCTACATTTTCTTTCCTTATTAAATAGAGTGTAGTCTACATGGAAACCGTTATCCGTATTAGGTTGTAATAATAATTTAAGATTCGGCAGAATTCGGGATAAGCCCCACTATCCGTGTAATGTCTACGACGATTTACGATTATGTCCTGTACGACAGCCGATAAGATTCATGGCAATTTAAAAGACAAAGTTAAAAGCAATAATTTCATAATGGATTAGAAAACTGGCTACCCACAATGTTCTAGTAATTTATATGATTGATTTATTTAAAAACTTGTTGGTGCTATTATTCGTTATAAAATATGGTCTATCAAATTTTTGACTCAAAAACATCTGATTGAAGAGCTAAGTGCCTTTTCAAATAGGAGTTTTAGGCTTACACGGCTGGCTGATGATGCTGGAGGGATGTTTTCCGGGATATGTTACCATGGTCTGTGGGAGTTGGAGCTTTCGGACGTTTCGCCCGTACATAAGATGGGTGATAATCTTGTGTAACAATTTCATCAAGATCATAGTCAACATTTCACTTTCACGCTGAAGAAGCCCTTCGTAAACATGGGCAAAACGTACGGAAGCTCAAGCTCCCACACACCCGGAATAGATCCCGGAAAACATATCTCTAGAACCTTTTCAGACATTGGAAGTTAGTTCTCAAATTTTCAAATATACACATAAAAATTAACCATTAAATTATTCACTTAAATACACAATCAATCACGTAACCTCCAAGAAAGAGACACTCATTTTATTAGATGGAGCCAACACGCCCCATACAAGTAGGTACATAAACATCTGTTATGAACAAAGTTCCCAAAATATTCGCCTTTGTTTATTATGTATCAGTTTGTGCAAAGCCTATCTGCAAAAAAATGTGAACTAAAAATAATACAATTTATGTAAGTTAAAAGTAAAGGCATTTCTAAAGATTTCGAATTGTTTAGGAATTTTTATGAAGGATAATTTATTACATAAACAACAAAATTTTCAAGTATGATACTACAAAAATAATAATACACGTTTTTTTTAAATGAATAAAATGTATGTTTAAAAATAAACCTCACATTCCGAGAAGTATCCGCCCCAGGTGAACATTGGCTCGTTTGGTGGTGCGGAAAAAAAGTGTTTTTTATTGATCCATCGCCACGCGTGCCAGCTATTTATTACAGGGCAATTTTCAGCTCGAAATGAGGCTGCTCTCTGAAAACACATCGCCCGCCAGTCAAGGCGGGAAGAGATTTCCAAATACCAACGTAATGGGCTGCCTACGCGGTATTGCCCTGAGCGGCGGGGACAAAGGCGCGCCGTCAAATGCGCTCTGTCATAAACGCTGCTGTATATGCAGCAGAAAAAATAGTTACATAAATATAAATGAATCTTGGGAATGTGAATACACAATTTAAACGTTTTTGTAAGATAAAATAGTTAACACACAGTAGTTTAGGATCTTCGTCTGATTTGTCACACCATAGCTTTTGACTTTACGGGAAGGTTCTCCAAAACTTTTTACTCGTAGACAAGTAGCTTATTATGGGCGTACACATACTCTTACTTACATTATAAAAGGTGGGTATAACCGGTGCACTCATGACGTATTGAATACAGGATTATTTTAATCAAACGATTTTATTTTTTACGTTAAAATCACGAGTTTTATTTTTTTTATATAAGGCTATCTTTTTTTTATTTACATAAAAAAATCAACGGATACATTTATTGTGTACAACATATTAAGGAGCATTAGCAACTTACGAAGTCATGAGGGTTTCACACTTGCCTTTTCATAAAAAAATGACGTATCTGACGGTCAAACTCCATTAAAAAAATCACCATGAATACAGAATTCTAGAAGTTTACTACTAGGTTTGTTGTAAGGATAAGTTCTCGCTCATTATTATTTTTACAAATATTTTTTTAAAGCTGATTTTAGTTTTATAACGCAAAAACCACACACATTATTATAGCTGCACAAGAAAAATATAGAACAAAAAAGTCTCAAAGGCTCGTCTCGCGGCAATGTCGGGGCGGCCGTGTCTTTTCGCCCTTCACACAGTTCCCTCCCTCGTTAGAGGTGATATTGCTTTATTGGTGATTTGAGCCGCTTGTGACCTTTTGACTTCCCGCATCACACAATGCGGCTCAGCTTTTGCAAAGTAATCAAACAAATAAAAAATTACATAACATTTGTGTGAAAATAAACAGGTTTGAAAGTTACGACGCACCACGAACCCGATTATTCTTTCTCCCGTTTGAACACATTCAGCATTTTCAACTTTTTCCCCTTTGTAATTTTTTTATATTCCGCGCCTTTTTTTTACTTCTCCTTTGTGTCAGCACAAAAAAAGGTTTTGGCGTTGACGCACTTATGTTTTTTCTTATGGGTTCAAAAATTAATATGATCTAAGACTGTATTGTGAATTCGGAGCAATTATTCAAAGTATATCTTTTGTATGCGATTTTGTAAAGAAATATTACATTCTCCGTTCATACTTTGTATTGAAAAAAAACTGCTAAAGTAAAAAAATTTAAGATGAAATTTTTCAAACTCGTAATGAATTATGACGGAGATGAAAATGCAGACAATAAGCTTCTACTCGAAATAAACAAGGTCTTTACAAAAATGGTTTTGGACTTCATAAATTAAAAAAAAATGACCTAACGTTTCTATGCATGGACAAAAAGGAACAACATCTTGGTGAAGGATACAACTTTTTTTTTATTGCGTTCCTTGACCTATAGGTTGGTATGAGGCTGACCACCTCAAGACTGGAGCCAAATCAAGGATTGAAAACCCTATAAGAAGAGTTAACACAATATTTGGAGAGCGTGCATTTGCAGTTGCTGGCCCTCTGGCCTGGAACCACCTGCCACATCATGTGAGAGAGCTAGAGGACCATGGAAAGTTCCGGAACGCACTAAAGACAAGCAAATTTCTGGCATCGTTTGCACCAGCGCCCTTGGAGTGACTACATCACGAAACGGCGATAAAGAAATCATCAACTCATCATCATCACCCATACTGTAAAAAATGGTTCACTTTGCCAATGTCACCTCTGTTTCAGGGAAGGTCGGTAAAAGTTGCAGGGTTAATGCTTATTTGAGATTTGGCTTTGATTTGTAAATACACATTCAGCATTTGTAAGCACAAAATTACACGTATCTGTTTGTGGGCATGCATTTGATATGAGTTTTTAATGTTAATATATCTTTGCAACTTAGATTATAGATTATATAGATGTCTGATTTGTAATTCTGCATCTTGTGAGGTCCTTCAAAGGCACACTATATGAACTGAAAACCAACAATCGGAAGGAGCTGTAAAGTTTTAGGTGAGAGACTAACGATATTCCCGTGCAAAGGATAAAACTTTCACCTTCAGAACATCTGTAGGCGGTGAACAGTACCGAGGATTTTCATGTCTTTTCGAAGTATATTCTATGAAAACGATTAACATCTTTCAATACTTCTGAATATCTGTAAAAATGAAGTTTATAAAACTTGACACAGGAGAAAAATATTTAAAAAAAATCACACACACAAATGGTGCGATTGAAACTGATAATCTGTTAAACTCTGACATATGTTAATGTCATTTAAAAAAGCTGAACAAATTGTAGAGCTTTCTTTATTTGAATGCAAATTTTAGCAGTTTATGGTGGTGAATTATTGTACTGTTGAAGTATGCAAGGAGACAAGCAGTGACTGAGGCAAGACTTTTCATTGATTTTCGTATGAAAAATAATGTTTATTAATTAAGGTATTGCTAACTCTACCTAAGATTTATTTGTTTGAAATCATTAAATTGCCTCATAGAAAAAAAATCCTTCTTCTTAAAAAAGTACAAACTGTTTTTTTTAACTGTTTTTTATGGGGAATTGGTTGCAAAGATGCATGTCTTTTAAAAACACCATTTTTTTGTTTAACTCCTGGAATATTGTTTAATCTATTTGCATGTTGCTCAAAATAATTTATTCCATAAAAAAAAACATATTTTTTTTCAGTTCCGATGTGCATTACCTTAGCTTTCCTTAAGTCTACAATTTCGCTACGCCGGAGGTAGTTCAGTCAGTACCGGCAAAAGTTACAGCCAATTTTTCCGGAAGGAAGAAAAAAAGCAAACAATACGAAGTGAATAGAGTCACTTTAGCCTTCGCATAAAAGCCTGAACATACTGCCCTGTCACAGGAATAGCGCTGCACCACGTTTTATACTGTACAAGCTACTCGAAACGTACACCAAGATTTTTATTTGCAACCATTACTGTTGAGATGTGAGAAATTGAATAAAGATACCTGTTTAATTAACGTGATTTACTATGATAATGAAATTCTCATAAAATAGCTTCTGCATTTTTATCTCATTGTTTATGATGAAAACATAAAGATTGTGTTTACATATAAACGTGACTTTTCTGACAAGAAGCAAGAATAACTACCTATTAGCTTTATTTGACAGAGGTTCCCATTTTTAATTTAAAAAAAGTAGGTATGTAACAATCATTAGGCTCGACTAAAAGGATGGTTTTAGGCTGACCCTTATACTGTAAAAACATAATTCACTTTTGCCAATGCTATCCCGTTTCAGACAAAGAACGCCAGGAGCTGCAATGTTTATGTTCATGTGAGATTTGGTTTATTTTTTTATATACACATGCAGCACGTGTAAGCGCGAAGTTACATGTGCCTGCTTGTTGGCATGCATTAAATCTGTCCTTTGAATGAAAATATGTCTTTGTAAGCTAGATTATAATTATATTATAGAAATGCAACATTTTCTTCCGAAATATTTCAATTCACAGGTTCATTGAGCAAAGATAGATATTTTTTTTAATTTCAAATCATTCATTTGTTTAATTTGTAGGCATCATTTTTAGACAACAGGAAATACAGTTTCCAAACTTTTTGGGATTTATTTGTTTATACTTGCTTCTGATTTCATTATTTTTTTTTTATATTTAAAAAAATGTAATTTGTCATGTATGTTCCTTGACTTATAGGTTGTTATGCGGCTGACCACCCATAATATAAAAATTGGTTCACTTTGCCAATGTCACCCCTGTTTCAGGGAAGGACGGCAAGAGTTGCAAGGCTTATGTTCATTTGAGATTGGGTTCTTATATTGTAAGTCCACATGCGGCATGTGTTAGCGCGAAATTATACATATCTGCTTGTGGGAATGCATTTAGTATAAATCTTAAATGATATATATCTTTGCAGCTTAGATTAGATTAGATTAGATGTACTTTTGTCCTATTATCGTATCGAACAATATCGTTTTTCTCTCAACCGGTTACAAATACGCACAAAATAAAAACCTTAAATTTGGGTGTTAAAAGTCACTAAAGTAAGTCAGTTCAGAGCACGTTTTTTGCATAATTTTCAATTAACTCACCCCTTTCGGCCGGTAAATATTTCGCACAAGTTTCCAGCGGCTCTACGCCCGACTTGTTCAGTCCAACTTTTTTTGCTGTTTCACCAGTCAGCGCTGATTATGTTAGTCGCTATTGTGTATCTGAGCCCAACTTTTAATTAATCAGCTTCGTGCAGGTAACAAACAAAAACACACTCAATGTTTTTTAATGATTTCAGGAAAATTTCATATTTTCTTCGTATATTATATTTTTCATGAAAACGTATTAAAGTCTATCAGATTTATTCACAAAACATTTTATCGATAGATGATCTATGGATATTTTTTTTTTGTATTGAAAATTCACGTTAGGTGGCGGTTGAGCCTTTGATTTGCTGTGCGTGAATAATGGCGAATGTAGATAATATCTTGTATTAAAATCTAGTATTTTATAACCTAACATATAATATTCTTGAACCGGCCCGTAGTCCAGTGGCAACACTTCAGACTCGTTAATAGAAGGTTGTTAATTCAAATCCCAGCGTTGCACCAAAATATACCATTTACATTTCCAAATGTGCTCTTCGCTGGGTTGAAAACTTCATAAACCATCCAACATTACAACGACTGGGTCTTGCTTGAGAATTAGCGCTTTCTACTTCTAAGACCAAGCTCGCAGAGGGCTCTTAAGGTGTGATACACACAAAAACAGCAGTCACCAAAGAAATCATCCTTATATTATTAATTACCATTAAAATTATTTTCTGAGACGTTTTTATTTTTAGATCATTTTTCCAATGACCAAAATATTTTGTAGGAATTACAAAAATATCGCTTTTTTCTATTGGCTGTCATTAGTCTAATAACCACAGCAAATAACATATTTTGGTGAAGAAAATCGGATATACGTTTTAAAAAATCTTTTCCCAGAGGCAGCATAATAATTGTGGCGGAAAAAAATTATCACCATCATTATCAATATTATTACGAACTATGGATTCGCGGTGCGTGAGCCTAAACACGCTGGTGTGTGTCGAACAATCTGTGTAAGTGTTTCAAAAAATCCATAGTGGAAGTTTGTGGCATATTTTTGAATACGAGAACTAACGGTATGAGCCGTATAAATAAAGGTGGCGGGCGTGTGAGAGCCAGGTCTCTTTCAACATTGTGCCGCGAAGTCATAGGGAATAAGCTAGGGCAAGAAGAGTACCTACTGTGTAATTAAAAGTGAGCAAAATAAATCTTGTTTAATAAATAAGAACCCTAAGTAAAATCATAACAATATCATAAAAAATAGAAATATTTTTTCACTAGGAATCCTTGTTTGTGCTGCTATAACATTTCTTCAATCTCATCATCGTTTTTTTCCACAAGATGTTATTTTCCTCTAGATACATTGCACGACTGTCTCAAGACATTTTGTGCTTTAAAAGAAAAAACTTCCACAATGGATCGTTTCGTATGTGACGTACAAATTCCTTGAAATGATTTCCAGTCCCGCTTGAAACTTCATCTCTCGCGGTTCGTATAATGAAATAGTCTGCGGCGTAAAATAAATACTCGTTCACAAGAAACTTGACAAAGCAACTGCAAAGTCCGCCATGAGATTTAATTGTACTGACTCGTGGTTGTGTGAGCAGTGCCGCACAATGTCAACGCCGAGGGTACAAGTTTACAGCTGAACTTTACAATATGGAAATATTGAAAAGTTACGACGAAGTTGGGGAATCTGGAGAGGTTTGCTGAATCAAGCTTGAAGGTTTTTCTGTGTCAAAAGATGGAGCTAAAATCAAAGTTTGGTTTCTTGAAAAACTGCTAAAAAAAATTAACTTCCTGATGTGTGAATCAAGCATTGCAAAGTGCGATTTGCCACTTGGTATTCATTATATTGTACTCTCATTTAAAAAAAAAAGCTAGCCTTAAAATGATGAGAAAAGGTAGCTTTATTTTCTTACTCAGACTTTTAATTCACTCTTGGATGTAGGTCTCTTCAAAACTTCCTCATTCCATTTTATTTGCTGCTTGTTCAGACATCTCTGGCCTGCCATTCATTGAATGTCATTAGCTATGTAGCTCAAAATCTATGAAACCAAACTCAGAAATCTAAAATAAGATAACGCAACCATAAGCTACACATAAAGTGTAACTTCTTGCTGCGTTATACCCGAAGGGTTTTGCATGTAGCGAGTGTAACGTATTTATTTTTACAGGTAATGGGGGGTGGTCTTACGCCAACCACATCAGTTGAAGTGGGGTTTTTTCAGCCCCCGAGGGGGCTGGTTCTCATTTTTTGTGAAGGCAGAGTAAACCTTGCCGGTATTTTATTTTTAGGCTTGAAATAAACAGCAAAACGGGCAATCATTTCTGACACCCTCGGTGGAATTTAAACCCGGGCTCTCGGCATGGAGTGCAAGAACTCCATCAACTGAGCTTTCGATAGGACTGATAAATGTTTGAAAACGGAAAAATTTCATATTTATGGATTTCGTATCTGATTTTCGGAAACATCCTTAATATCCACCTTTGGTTTTATACGGCTTGTTTGTAGATACATACGTATTATCTATAGTTGAACATAATAATTATATATGTACCTATGTTGAAAAAATTGTTCTTCTCAAATAACGCTTTCTCTACCAAATAAGAGATAGTTATTATTATAGAGAAAAAGATACACACATACTGCTTATATTTGAATTAAGTTATTTATATTTGGGCTTATAGGTTGGTATGAGGCTGACCACCCATACTGTAAAAAATGGTTCACTTTGCCAATGTCACCCCTGTTTCAGGGAAGGTCGGCAAAAGTTGTGGGGCTTATGTTCATTTGAGGTTTGGATCTTATTTGTAAGTACGCATTCAGCATTTGTAAGCGCGAACTACACGTGTTGGTTTGTGGGCATACATCTGAGAGCTTTAAATGAATATATCCTTGCAACTTAGATAATAGATTATAGATATTTCAGTAGCTGATTCAAGTATCCTACTAAAGTTCGCTTTGTTTTAGTGGGGATCCACCTTTCTTATTTTCTTACTGTTTTTAGCACTGGCTGTTTCTTGCTCAAGGATAAGTACCCACTTATCTGTCAAGGATGAGCTCAACTTATGGATGAGTGAGCTCGAGGAACTTGCTTATAAATAAGTAATCAATTAAAATAAAATTACATTTGCCCTTGAAGTCGAAAGTATTCACGCATGGGTTCAAGACCGTTTTAAGTTTAGAGAGTGGAAGTGTATATAAGTCGTTTGTAACTAAAGACGATAATGGATTACAAATATAATCTTTATTTGTTTTAGGAAATCAGACAAATATAAAAAAAAACACAAATAATGACATTATCTGTTTCAACATCTCCTTTCTAAAATATATTTTATAGCCGCCTTTAAATCTATACGTCTGATGGGGCCTTTTTACTTTATTTCACAAACATCCAGCAATGCGATGAAAAACCAGCAAAAATATTTTTCTTCTTCGATTTCATACTTGTTACTTTGCAACCATACTCTCATTTTGTATAATCCCCACCTTTTCTGTATGATATTTCCGTCTTTGCCGAACTTTGCCGATATTTGCCGAGCTCTTCCTCCGGCACACAATGTTCACATATTGGAAACTTATCTGTTTGCCTTGGCTGCGGGTCAAAACTTTGCCATTCCGGGAAGGGTGCGAGTGCGCCATTCACGAATATTCTGCCATATGATTAGCTACTGAGAGAACAGAGTCTTTATGAAGTAAAATTTTCAAACGATAATTATGTTGCGTTCCTAACTTTTGTGATTTTTTTCAAGCAACGCACTCAATCTTACTCACAATATGGAAATACTTTTATTGATATGTATGCAAATTTAGGCCAAAGATCAGCACTTTAATCTGTGTAAGTCTTCAAACTTCACTTTTCAAAGAGTAAAAGTTACCATATCTAAACAACATTCTGATTACAATAATCAATCCCAAGCCATAACTTAAAATTTACAGTTTTTTTAATGCTTCTGAATATCACATTGTTGTGTTATTATTTTACTTCATCGCTTTATGAAACAAAATGTCTCAAATCTTTTATTTTTCATGTCACTAATTTACAAAACCCCCCAAAATATCTTACTCTCATAATTTTTATCTAGAGAACAAGGATTTTTTTTTTAATAAATTTAAATCTCTAAAGTGTTTAATACAAAGGTCTTCTTTCATATTAAACCCATTTTGTATAGAGCAATCTTAAACTGTAATATCCTCGCGGCTTTCGGTGCGTACGGAAATGCTACGATTCCTAACGTAGTCTTAAAATACTGACACCCACTTCATATAATTACTGGCATAATTTACTCTCCACGGTGCTGTGACTATCGGAACGAGCCTCTAACTTGTAATGGATTTAAATTACTTGAAACAATTTATTCCATGAATTAACTTATATTAAGCCGCGCATACAAGAAAGGATTATATGAACATTAGTTGGTAATAATATGCATTTGTTTATCTGAGTTTTGTGAAATCATTTTATGTAATTTATGTAAAAAATATGATGTAATCAATGTGGCTAACCTAACTTGTAAAGATATGACATATTGGAGATTCACATTATATGCATTATATCACATTTCACAAGCAGACACGTATGAGTTCGCGTTTAAATATGCCGCATGTGGACTCGCAATATTAAAACCCGAATCTCAAATGAACATATTATACCCTGCAACACTTGCCGACCTTTCCTGGAACAGGGGTGACATTGACAAAGTGAACCATTTTATACAGCATGGGTGGTCAGCCGCATACCAGCCTATAAGTTACATAAGGAACACACATAACAAATAACATTTTAGAAATAAACAAATAATAATATGTCCTGGTCCGGTCGATAGCTCAGGTGGTAGAGTGCTTGCATTCCATGCCGAAAGCTCGGGTTCAAATCCCACCGAGGGTGTCAGAAATAATTTCCCGTTTCGGTGTTTATTTCAAACCCCAAAATAAAATACCGGCAAGGTTTACTCAGCCTTTACAAGAAATGAGTACCAGCACTCTCAAGAGCTGGGAAACCTCCACTTCAACTGAAGTGGTTGGCGTAAGGCCGGCCCCCTTACCTGTAAAAATAAATAGGTTCAACTCGCCACATGCGACCCCTTCGGGGATAACGCGGCAAGAAGTTACACTATATGTGTAGCTTAGTTGCGTTTTTTTTTTTTTTTTATAAACATCAAAACCCTAGCTCTAGCCGCCAACATGTCTTTTATGTATGAAATGTATTTTTCTTGCAAGGTATTTTTCAGTATTTTCCTCGCGGTTCACATTTTGCAGGCTGTTTTTTAACTGCTGTTGGATTGTTAAATGTTTATCTTGAAACCGGTACCAGTTAACAGCACCGTTACAAGCAGGAAGTCCATTTTTTCACCTCCAACAAACTCGGCCCGGTTTTGTGCAAAAACCTCCTTTCTCAAGTTTTCAGCAAGTCGAGCGGACAGCTGCCGTAAAATAATTGCCGAAATGCTAATTCCGGGTTCCCATGCAATAGAAACTTTGTCTTTATTGCCTCGCCATGTCGAGTGGGAACCAAAATCAACATAATTATCGCATTAGCAGAAGGCACTCGAGTAGCCCGCCATGCCAGAAAAGCGGCCCCCGAAGTCTGTATATGATATTAGTAATATGTATCTGGAACGGAGCTCTTGATTTAGGCACGTTGCACCATCTTCAACTACATCCGGCCCTGGTTTTCAAATATAAATTGAAATATCTTTTTTGCTGCATTCAGGAAAATTAAGGAAAAAAATCACCAAGGAAAAGCCACATTAAAAAACACCATGAAATAGATCCCATCAGCTTGCAACAATAGTTGGATTGAATTCGAATGACAGCATGAAAACTGTTGGTATGAGAAAAGCACTGAAAAGGAAACTGTATGATATCCCTTGTGTTGTGAAACCTCAAAACAGTCAAGACAAAGAAAACACACGTATAGAAAAAAACAATGAAAAAAAACTGTTCAACAATGGACAGAAAAGAATTTTGCATAACGATTGAAGTGTATGGTTTTACCCACACAAAAGATTTTTGTACAAAAAACTTGGCATTATTGTAGGCCTTCATTTTGAGTGGAAAATTTTCTTAGTATTTTTAAAAGGTGAAAAGAAAGTTTTAAAAGCATTTATTGTTTTCTTGGAATATTTGTTATTGTTACGATTTTTGGTTCGGATACTTTTCAAATAAAACTTACTCTTCTTTTTACTCATTTAGTTTACACGTTTATATTTATTTTTACAAAGACACTTTCATGTATTTCATTACACTGGTTTTAGTTCACTGGTCGAACTTGTTTAATGTATTTGTGGAGTTCACAGATAAGACTGACAAGTGCAAGCAACTTGCACCCTTTTATACTGAGAGAGTCGAACACTCCGGAATACATAATTGCTCTAAGCTTCTCGAATTACTTCGTCTTGAGACTTCTCTATTTACACACAATTATCAATCCTACCCACCAATACAATAAAGAATTCCTATAACTAATACTTTTCCATATTTTAATATTTACATTGCCTATTTACATAACATTATCATTCAAAAACAAAAATAGCAAATGTAGCTGTTACTGTATTGTTCCTCTTAGCCGCTAGGAGTGACTAGCATCTCAGCAGATGCGTCACCGTTTATTCGGTCCATGAACACTTCTTTCATGCTTTCTTTCATTGCTCAAAATATCACTTTCTTTATGTATACTCTTTTTTTCATACTACAGGTTTTTGTAAATTAAACCAGCTGCTTAAGAATAAAACATTCAAGTCCTTATATTATTTAGGGTTTGATGGTTCACGCAGGGAAAGTCCATTGCATATATTGTACAATAATTGATTCAAATGACTGATCCTAAAGATGACTTTTTTGCCAAAAGCGTTAGAGCCAAATACAGTAAATAATAATTTTTACTAATAAATTTAATCTTATTTCCAAAAATTTAGAACATGTAAGAATCATATAAAATGCGATTTCATAAGCAATCACGTATAAGTTCACGCTTACGCATGCCGAATGTAGACTTAAGCCATAAAAACCCAATCTCAAATGACCATAAGCCCTGCAACTCTTACTGACCTTTCCTAAAACAGGGGTGACATTGGCAAAGTGAACTATTTTTACAGTTGGTATGGCTTTTGAGCCTTATACTAACCTAAAAGCCAAGTAAATCTTATCGCCAAGTTAAAAAAATAACATGATTTCATACTAAATGTATATCTTGGTTAAGAAAAAACTACTTACATCAAACAAATAATAATTTACAAATTATTTTAAATTTATCAGTGAAGATAAAAACAGTATTACGAAAGCACTTAATAAAACTCTAGAATGTATCTTCATTCATATCCACACAGAAAAACAAAAACTTTTTTTTAACAACAATTTTCCGTGCGTTGAGCCTTCAATATTTTCCTTTCAACAGGGATAAAAAAAAAACAACACTGAGTCTTTTGACAGTGTGTAGTTTAGTAAATTGTTTGTTATTCAGGGAAATTGTTTGCATAACAAAAAAATGTTTCATTTCTCATGAATGTATGACATTCAGAAAAAAGTAAAACACACAAAAAGACATCTCCTTTTATGTGCTTGATTTATTTTGTTTATTCAAGTAAATAAAACTTGCGGTGTATTTTGGATTCGCCATACGTCGTATGTTAATATGAAGGCTTTCGCAAATTCCTTCTTTATATTTCAAAGCGATGTTTATCTCGCGTTAGACTCTCCCCCATCCCAAAAGCCTCTCTCCCCCCGCTCCACAGCTCCGCTCTTCATCCACCGGCCGCCCAAGATAAATGGACTGGTCTGACATGATTCTCTGTAGATTTATTGCCTTGTTTTTTCCATTTATTTCCCTGAAAGTTCACACGGCTATTTCAAACTTTGCATCATATCCATCCCTTCAATTTTTTCCGAGAAGAAATACATTTCAATCAATAATCCTGCATGCTTATGACGTACAATCTTTTTTGCTATTTTTCATCTTTAAGTAGGTACGAGTATATTCTATCAAACACCCAGAAACATGTAGATTGTAGGGTTTTTGTTCAACAAAGATTTTTCGATTGAAGAATTGGAACATTAGTAATATCTATAATCTTTAATCTAAGCTGCAAAGATATGTACACATTTAAGGTTCATATTAAATGCATGCTTACAAACAGGCACATGCAAGTTCATGCCTACACATTCTGCATGTGTGAATACAACTAAAAAAAAGCTCACATTAAGATAAATCTTGCAACTCCCGCCGCCTTTTCCTAAAACGGGGGGGGGGGTATTGGCAAAAGTGAACCAATTTTTACAGCACGGGGGGTCAGCCTCATACCAACCTATGAGTCACGGAGCACAAAAAATTAAAAATGTGAGATTTAGATTTAGAACAAAAAAATACTTTCAGAAATCAATTTTAAATATAAATGAAAATTAATAGAAAAGAGTATTTTAAAATTAAAATTAGATGCCCTAGCCGCCAACATTGCAAATCAACCGCCATTTCAACAAGCCAAAATACGCCACTCGACAGCTCAGTTGGTAGAACGAATATGTTCAAAGTCAGAGGGTTACGGCTAGTCACAACCAAAAGCATCGTTAATAATTTCCAGTATCCGTGTTAACTGTAAATCCAAACATTATACAATCCAAGAATCACAAGAAATGAAAACCTGGAGCTGGAAAAGACCTTACTGGCATATTACGTCTAAAAATACCAAGGTTCGACTCGCCATATGCAAAAGCAGGGTATGAGGTTGCACTATATGTATACTGTATAGATTTGTGTGCAGTGAATGAAAAATTTATTCACATTTCTCAAATATGTAAATAAAAATAATACAAGAAAATTAAGGTCAAAACAACTAAACATGTTGATTTGTAATTTATTCATAAGTTTTCGACACAATTTTTTTTTTTTGTTTGCTCAACTTGTAAAATAGTGTACGGTCAAGAATAATTATTGAGATCCCCGGTATGTGGATTTAAGTCAGAAAGAATGCGAACATTTTTGTTATTATCATTATCGGTTTTTCTCTCACAACTTTGAAACAAACTCACGGATTAAGACTAACGCAAACAATAAAGCATCCACGCCCATTGTGTAAGTTTTGCTTTAGATCCGACAAAGGAAACAATAAGCTTTCAAAATCTCATCAAATTTACCCAAATATTGTTATACTTGATTAAGGTCTCTTGTTTTTCTGTCATCAAAACTTGACATTCTGGGATAACATTATTATAACATTCTGTGTGACAACGAATTAAAATCTAGCGAAATTTGTAAATGAAAAAAAAGACGGTTTTAGTGAATTATATCGAGTAATGTAATGAACGAGATGAACATGGATGAAAAAAAATGTCGTCTGCTATTGAAATGTTATTAAAAGTGTTGAAATATTACTATGCTATACAATTAATATTATACCCTTTAATGTACAAATCTTTTTTGGTAATAACGGGTTCTCGTACACACTACAAAGCTAATTTTTTGTGAACTTTAAAATATTTCGTGTAGGTACTTTATTATTTAGTTTCAATTCACTGCATCTATCTATAATCTAAGCTGCAAGGATATGTTAACATTTAAGGCTCAAATGAAATGCATGCCTACAAACAGGCATATGTAAGTTCGCGCCTACACATTCTGCATGTGTGCATACAAATAAAGAAAACCTCACATGGACATAAACCTTACAACTCCTGCCGCCGTTCCCTGAACCGGGGTAGCATTGGCAAAAGTGAACCGATTTTTACAGCACGGGTGGTCAGCCTCGTACCAACCTATCAGTCAAGGAGCACAAAAAATTATAAATGATTTACAGAAATTCATAATGAGACACATTACATATTAAAATAAAGTAAAATTAAAATTAAAAATTAAGCATCAGTCATGTTATTGTTGTGAAACTGAAGGACAAGTACAAAAATAGTTTAATAATTCTTAGGGCCGATTTTATAAACATCCGTTAGATAAATGTCCAATCTAATCAACCGAAATTTGGTACAGAGTTCGTTTTTCGGTATTATAACAATCCGTCAGGATTATTTCGGATCCACCTTACTCTCAAGTAATTCCTCATGGTTTGATACACGCATATATACAAAGTGCTCACTAAATAAATTATCATATTTTTTTACTACATTTCTTAGTAATTGCATCAACTGGTTTGGTACTTGTGAGTATTTAAAGCAATGGTCGTACTTCAAAAGAGTGTGTGTAAAAGCAATAATGAAAAACCGGACGGAAAACTCGGTCTAGCAGGCAGGGCAGTCTCAGAGCTTAATAAGACGGAGGGGCGAACTTTCGGTAAACACTTTGCGGCCAAGTTTTCACCTAATTAGGCAACCGCCCTGGGCGCCAACTCACCTTTGGGGAGATTTTTTTCATTATGCCCCCAAAAGAAAAACTTTGTAAATGCCTTTTCACTCGATGCTCTCTTTTAATAATTACAAAAAATGAGAACCCGCTAATAGTAATTTGGGAGTGGTTTTACCAACCAACTTTTTTTTTTGCTCGAGTCAATTATGTTTAATATATTTTTTGAAGAAAGTATTTTTTTATATTTTCTTTGGTGCGTTTTTGTTCCTCTTTAATTGAAAAGTTATCGTGAGTTACTTGCTATCTTTATAAAAGGTAAGTAAAAAAGGAAATAATAAAAGTATACTTTTGCCTTTACTTTTGCTTAAATTTTTTTAAGTAATAATAATAACAAATTGAGGAAAATAAAAAAAAATGTATGTCCATTGTTTTTTTGAAATAATTTTTTTTATATAAAATATTTAAAAATTAAAATGGTAAAACATGGTTTTAATTCACTTTATTCTTTTTGTTTTGCTCAAACATTTTCGCCTAATGAGGCATCTTCAGGAGCAGAATGGTTACAAATATATTTTTATAAAATAATTTTCAAAACAATTTTTCTTCAAAACAAAAGCAAAATTCATGGGTAATTATTTTTTTTTAGCACAAATGTAAGATTCAAAAATGCATTATTGTTAGGTATAATGAAATTAATTTTTTTAATACAATAAAAATAAAATGTGTTAGTTAAATAAAAATAATAATGATAATTACAAAATAAAAAACAAGTTATTGCAATATTGGTGAAACATAGGGAATCTGCACATTCACTCAGTCTTTATTTTTATTTTTGTAGATTTCCAACGCTTCCAGAGCCATCAGTCTCGTCACTTCACACTCAGAGTGCATTACCTTTACATTGGTATTATCGAAAGTATGGTCTTTATCAATGCAATGGTCTGCCATCTCTTGGACTTTCACTGTGTTAACAGATCAACACTAAAAAATAAAAATAAATATATTTATATTTATAAATAATGATCTCATGCCTATATGTGAAAAAAAACACAAAACGACATAATTACCAAAAAAAATACCCAAAAATCAAGCGCTCAAGTGTTTGTTTGTCCAACTTCTATAAGTATTCAACCATAATTAATTCGAAGAACGAAAAGAAAACACTAATAAAAAATTCAACTACTCCATTTCCTATTTTATAAAACCCAGCTGTCCTGTATTTTTTCATACATTTTCTAGGTAAAAACATTCAATGAAACAGAATACAAAAACATTACATTGGAGAAATTCGCAAAGCTAGTGTTAGCAAATCAGCAAAGGGTTTTAATTCCCATTCGGTTTCACCGCCCCCTTTTAAGCAATTCCTTTCAATCGATTCTTCATCCAGCTCGCTGCCTCTTTTCGGGAACGACTTAATCAACCAGCAAGCTGGAGCTAAAGAGAAGCTGCCTTGGATATATCCAGAACTCATTTCCCTAATGGTGTTCAGAGAAATCCGAAGTATAAAGAATATAATATGCAAATGCAGCGGAGACAGTATTTGGTTTAATCAATTGAAAAAAAGCAATTCGATAGTGCAAGAGTACTAATCACTTGAGGAGATGTGTTTTTTGTATGGAGCTTTACAATTTTTGGTTTATTTTTTTCAAATGCAGAAAAATAGCTGGACATTTAGTGCAGCCTCTATTCGCGTTGTTCCCAAAGGGTTTCGCATGTTGTATGTGAAATATTATATTGATGTACACACTACACTGGTTGGCAATGCACCAGCCACTTCACTTAAAGAATGGGTTTGCAAGCAACAGAGGGGGTTCGTCCAAAAAACATGTTGATGGTTATAAAAACCGAAACCATTCATGATGGGGATTGAACTTAAGCCATCTGGTATAAAATTCAATGTGCAGGAGGTGATCACTGAAATTAACTTGATCAAAACTTCTCATAACTAACTTAATAACTATTTGTATTTAACAAGTCCAAAGAGTTCCAAAACTTGGGTGTAATTGCGTTTACTGTTTTCATTTTGTGACTCAAACACTACACGTTACGTATTAACGCAAACTAATATATTCTTGATCTTAAGGTTTGTGAAGAGAAATCTAAATTTGTTAGTTTATTTATACAGCATAAATTATAAAATATAGCACGGTTAACAATCTTGGTGGCACCCTTAGAAGCAACTAGCGTTCACTGAACATACGACCCACCTAATCTCCTTCAAGCCCGTACTCCATACATCCAGCAAATTTGTTTAATAATATTAATCGGAAATGGCTTCGTATGCAGCCGAACAGCCAAGTTCTCGTAAAGGGTCTACGCCGCGGAGGATCTACGTCGTAGAAGGCTATTCATTCCGCTTGTTCTACGAAATGACTTCAATAATTATTTTAGACGTTGCGCTGCGCTGCAATACCGCGGTCGGGGCGTTGAGATGCTGGTGAACGCTTTTGTAAGGGTGGTAAGCTTGTATTATAGAAACCCATTAAGCTTACGCGAATATTATGTTCTCTAATAATACTAAATTTGGAATTAAATAAGACGTGGCTTGAAGTGAAATTTGGTGCGCTTGATAAAAGCTAAAGAAAATAACAAACTTGTGTAGCCAGTAAAATGAGTTATATGTATGTAAAATTTAACACCTGTAATGTATTTTTTTTTTTGTTATGAGAAAATTATAATATTAGCAAGAATAAAATCGATGAGAGGATACAAAATATCTATAATCTAAGTTACAATGATAAGCATTTAAGATTCATAAGAAGAAATATACCATAAGTTCACGCTTATGCATGCCGCATGTGGACTTACAACATAAAAACCGAATCTTAAAAGACAAAAGCCCTGCAACTATTGCCGACCTTCCCTGAAACAGGGGTTACATTGGCAAAGAAAATTGAAAGCCTAAAATAATAATATTTTGTTATGAACATTGTGAAAACACATAAATTGATTTACCAAAGAGTAGACAAAAAACCTTTTTTTTTTGTATTTTCTCTTTTTTATTACAAAAATGTAATAATTACATTTCTTGTTTTTTTTTTTAATATATTTTTTTGAAATTCAGAAATAAATGATTAAAACGTATATATATTGTACACCACTATAACATTTATACAAAAATCAGACTATTAAAAATTTGATATCACCCAATAAAACATATTCAAATTTCCAATAATACTTGATTAAAACTTTTTCTTCCACCCTTGTAACCCTACACCATAAGTTGGCCGTACACTCGGCGATGTATGGACGTCTCGCGGAGTGCCAGCATTGTCGATATGTGGTCGGTCGAGCGGGTAGCTAAACTTTTTACCTCCCAAGCCGCCGAACAAGTCATTAAAACTTTCGGTTCTTTATTCCGCGGGGTAGTTTCCACCCCTTCCGGCTTATTCTCACACTAAAAAAACTTGAAACTACCCCCGAGCTCGCGCGGGATGATGCAAAACGTCGCTTGCTTATTCATGGCGGTATTATTTAAGATTATTCAAGGCACCCTTTTTTAGTGCCCGCTTGTTAAAACTAAAAATACGCAGCCGTAATTTTTCATATGTTTTGAAATTGTCTATTTTGACATTTTTTTTTGACTTATCATTTTGTTTTTATGTATGAAGCTTAGGTACAGTGGAGCCGCTGAGAGAATGAATTTCTGACAGTTTAAAAAATATGTTGTTTTCTAATTTATTTAACTTTCCATTTGACCCAAAATTATAACAAATATTTCCATTTGACATGATGATTTATTTTTAAAGATAATTATGCGTTAGAACGACATTTTTCATTCGGTTTAAAATTATTGTAAATTCTTCAAAGTTACATCGTTCATATTATTACGACCTGTCAAAAATTTATTCTCTCAGCGGCTCCACTGTAGTACTTTGAAAAATAAATGAAAGTATAATTTTACCCAACGACTATTGGTCTGAATTTAGCCTGACAGTTTGTGAAACTAAAAAAAATACAGCTCTAATAGCTATCAAAATATAAAAGAAAAAGTAGATGACTATGTGTCTTCTGTTATTTCGTATGAAAGCTATCTCTCTTTCGTAGCGACCTCACCACTGGAAGGTTGTGCTGCCGGGGCGGCGTGTGTAATATTAACAAATGGCGAGTTAAAAATTCACGACTTTTAATTTCTGCGAGTTGTAGTCCTCTCCAGTGTTCCTCCTGTATTGCGGATTCCCATCCCCGTCCAGATTCCTACCTACTACTCATACTTTCTTATGATTTTCATATAACGCATGCATATAATATATTATCGCATAAATTTATAATTACAATTTTCAATAAGAAAACATACAGTTTTGTTTTGATTACAGATACAATAGGTACTATTTATTCATTGTTTTTATTTAAAACCAATGTGTATTTGCTTTATACAATTCCATTTGTTATCAGACGTTAACTATGAAATATTTCAAGTCCATATTTCACGGTTTTCTAAAATTTGGTATTTTACTCAGATTTTTTTTTATTAAAAATAATATTATTTTCAAAGAATCACAAAAAAAATTGTTAGCGGTTGTGTTTACTTAAATAATTTGAAATATCTTTCCACGAACATACGGAATTAAATGGCCAAGCAAATTCAAACAACAAAAAAATATTTATTTATCCTTGTAAACATCTCCAATGTAGTAAATAAACACGTATTTATTTTAAATTAAAAACAACCAACGTCGGATGAGTTTTCTTTTATCCAGGTCATCTCACACACACGCTCATTACTTTATTCCTCTTCGATTGTCGTCGAATATAAAGTACATTATCGAGGGACTGTCAGGAGAACAAAATAGCCCGAGGCAACACGCACGATGTTAAAACAAAGGGGTAATTCCACGTAAATATCGGAATGTTTATGGAGTTTTGTTTAAAATATTCATGAAAACAAAATACTTACAATCATTTTGTTCCTTGCTTGCAAGGTTTTTGGGAGTTCTTCTCCAGACAAATTATAAATTAGAAGTTCAAAAGGATCGAAGACTTGACAGGATCAAACGCATTGGAAAGATGAAATGAAAAATCGATTCACAGAATGACATAAAAATGACGCTAAATCAAAAAAATCCCTTTCATAGATTACACGTCTTGGAAAAATAATTGGGAAACTGTATTTCCCAGAATATATACTAAAAAAAACATTTCAATAACATATTTTCCTTTGATAAAAAATACTGGCATATTCTAGTTCGATTTCAATTGAGCGTTTCGTGCCATTTGGTATAATAATATCCTAATTTCAAACTAAAAAAATCAGATTTAATTTTAAAAACAATATTTAAAAACATTTGTACAGAAAAATTTCCATGTTTTCAACCAATTAGAAAAAGAAAAAAAGGAAAACAAACAACGTAATACTAATATTGTTACTTTTGGTACGAACCTAAATTTTCCCTCACCCCTTCACCCCGCTCCCCAGAGCCTTGACTTCCGCTTTAATTTCCTCCCCCACACCCACCCTTACATGTCACAAAAAGATTACATACAAAGTACCACAACTAACAATGTATGTGCATTGATTTCGTGTTCTGCGTCCACCTTTATGTCTATAAATTCACACAGTCTTCCAAATTATGACTGCGAAGTGAAAAAATAAAAATATATAGTTCTACACATTACTAATGTACATAACAAGTAAAATTCCTTGACTTATAGGTTGGTATGAGGTTGACCACGCATACTGAAAAAAATGATTCACTTTGCCAATGTCACTCCTGTTTCAGAGAAGGTCGGCAAAAGTTGCACGGTCTATGTTCATTTGAGGTTTGGATTTAATTTGAAAGAACACATTCAGCATTTGTAAGCGCGAGCTACATGTGTTTGTTTGTGGGCATGCATTTAATATGAGCTTTAAATGTTAATATATCTTTGCGACTTACATTAAACATTATTATAGAACATCTATTTTGTAACACATGAAAAATCCATCTCTTCATTAATAACAATATTATGTATTTTTATCGAAACCCATTCTATAAATTTTCTCCCTATATGTTGCTACAAAAAAAACCAGTCCAAAAAAGACATTAATGAAAATCAAGGTCATGTTAAAACAATTAGTAAAATTTAGAAACAACCTGTTTTTTTGCTTTTTGTATTTTAGTCTTTGAAAGGAAGATGAGAGGTCAAAAAACTGTAAGCATGTGAACATATAAATTCTTTGACTTGAGTGCGATAGCAGACAGTAGTAAATTGCATCTACATATAAAATTTTACTAGACTGCCATTCATGTTCATAAAAGTAGATTTCAGTAGAAACACCATGACTAAGCATTGAAGAGTTGTGTGTAGGGCATATTATATTAGATTTAAACTGCTTCAAAAATATATGAACTTTGGGCCAAAATATGTCGTTATATTTAGTAATGACCTTTACCCTACACATTTTGAACATAACCTGAAGGTTTGCACACCATTAAATGAGATTCCTCAGTCATTTGCTCCGTATACAAGAGGGTGACATGCATATCTCTGTACCTAGGTAGCTAACGAAACAATGGTCTCAGTTTGAAGGCCCAGATCAGTGGAGGAATATAAGGCCCAACAATGCTATACGTATGTATGTAATCTCTTTGCGGTCCGTTTAGTTTCATTCAAAATTATCATTTGTGTCCTATTCAGGAACGCTGGAATAATTTTCATCCCTTTGTTTGGAATTTCGATTTGCAGGGGCAGAGTGAGCCCCCATTATTTGATACAAGTAGCAACTTAAGTATAAATTTTGTATTTTATTTATTCTTTAGCATTAAATAAACTTTTTTGTTCTTATCACACTTTTTCCTACTCTGTTATTATTAGTTTTATTTCAAACAAATATTCTGGCTCTAATTCAGTGTTTATAAGAGTTTAATCAAAGGAGAAAAAAATCAGTCTAACATGTCAAAATAAAAATAATAAAACCAAAAAACTTAGTCTATATGTTTTTTACTTTAAAAGGGTAACTAAATATCTTCTTTTTTTTCTTTCAGAAATTAAAAAAAAATATATCTGCTAGTGAATATACTTGTCGAGTTAAGAAGTTATTGTTTTCTTGTTATTCACTGTAAACTGTCACATTTCCATATTCAAAATCAACGGATAAAATTCACACTTGTATAATATTTTGTTTCAGTCGGCATCGTTTTGTATTGATCCCTTTGCCGTGATCGCGCCATTATTTTATCGCAAACAATGGAATCAAAATTACGTGCGAAAATTTCAAGATTTTAATTATTTCACCCGACCTGAAACCGAAGTAATATCCAAGACAATAACCCAACAACCTTCATGCGTACAGGCAAGCCCAATTACCATTGTATTTTAAATTATTTAATTTCATTCATATTATCATTCCTACAAAACAACATATTAATAAAAGTCTCAAGATTTTCTTAAAAGTTCAATGAAAATACATCAGTTAATTAATATTGTATAGATTTGATCGTCATTAAAGAGTGACACTAACTATGAAGTATTATAAGCAAATCTGTGCATGACTGCTGTACTTATTATTTCCCGTATTACGTATGCTTCCGGAAAAATAAACGATTAGAAAAATGATTTTTTTTGTACGTCGTGCTACATTAATTAATTTCATTCAACCTATGTATTTTTTTATATTCCTCTAGCATCGTGATCTCAAACTGTATTATTTAAATGAAGCTTGTAGTATTCATTGGAAAAAAATCCGAAACAATATTGTTTTACAAATATCAACTCTTTACATTGTGTTTATACAAATCTTGTTTATTTCTACGTGTTTTCTTCATGGTGTTAAAAAATTTTCTTCCTTTTTTTCTGTAAATATCCAAAAAAATACTTATTTGTACCAAAAAAAAAACACACAAATTCATAGTATTTTTAAATATACTATTGTGTATTATAGAGGAAAAATATTCATTATTGAATATTCACTTTTGTTGTGTACTGCCTGTGGTAGTTTATTTTGCCTGCATCGCACAATATTGACGCTCATGACAAGGATGCGCTGATTGAGGTGCCCCCCACTGTGATCAGAAGGTTGCAGTCTCGTGGGACAGAAGAGGAGAGGGTGGGAGAGGAAGTGGGGATGATTGGGGAGGTTGATCGCTGCAGATGCTTCATAGCAGAAGCTCTAGTACCAGGCCAGAAACAGAAATAGGTCTTTCGTAAATTAATTGATTTTTAATCTTACTTTGCAGCTTAATATTCCACGTGTAGGTTTTATGTCATTTTTTTAAACATCGCTTAATATTTTTTTTATGTGCAATAATGATAATATTGTTGTGATTTTACTTGGGGTTCTTTTAATCAAATAAAGATTTAAATTTATTTCACAATATAAGTTACAATATACAACACACTTTTTACGCTCTGCCCACAGGTGGTGTTCGCGTTACAATGTTCAAAGCGACTCTGTCTCTCCCACAGAATATATGCTCGTATATATGTATTCTTGAACATGATAGATACTTCCACTAGGATTGTTCGACACTATACCAGATTGTTTAGCAAAGAACAAGCGATTGACGATGAATCTGAGAATGGCAGTACACAATGGCATATTGTTACCGACTTTGATGTATGGAAGTGAAGCATGGACAGTGAACGATAGCGAAATGAGTAAAGTATGTACGGTGGAAATGAAGCATTTGAGAAGCATGACAGGAAAAACTCTGAGGGATAGAGTTAGGAATGAATGGGTTAAAAAAGAATGTAATTTGAAAGAGGATGTGAAAGTTAAGGTACAAAAGAATGTGATGAGATGGTTTGGGCATGTGGAAAGAATGAATGATGATAGACTGACAAAGTATGTATACAAAGAAAGTGTGAAAGGAAAAAGAGGGAAGGGACGACCGAGAAAAGTATGGAGTGATCAGATTGAGGAGATTGTGAAAGAATGGGATATACAAAGTGAGCGTAAAAGAAGAAAATGCATGAAAAGGTGATGGATATAAATGAATTGAAAGATGTATGTAAGGATAGGAAAAAATGGAGGCAACTCTGCAGAGGCTCTGGCCACCCCTAGCGGAATGGCGACAGAGTTACAGTTACAGTTACAGTTCGACACACCAACCAGCGTGCTAAGGCTCATCTACGAACCCATACGTACGTAACAATATTATATAATTGATCTTTATTTACCGGGTTATCCCTTTTTGAGGCGTTTTAAAAGCGAGATTAAAAAAAAATATATTAGTTGGATATACTTTACGCATGAAATGAAGAAGAAGCAACCACTATTCAATATGCAGTAAGCTTTATAATGGTTTGGCCACGAATGAAAATGAGCTAGCTCCATACTGAGATGTTTTTTATTTACACATGAAATAATCATGAGAAAATGACAAGGAAAAGATAATTATTTTAGTCGTTTTTTTAGATTTCGATTATTTAGATAAACGAGTACATTTTAGGATAGATAAGCATTTATGGAAGAAATACAAAAAAAAATCTTCATTGTGTGGTGCAAGAGAAAGTGTGAAAGTGAAGATTAAAAGAAGTTTGTTAAGATGGTTTGGGCATATGGAGAGAATGAATGAGGAAAGACTGACGAAGAAAGTATATGTTGGTAGAATAGATGTATGTCGTGGTAGAGGAAGACCGAGAAAGGTATGGATGGACCAAATATCCGAAATTGCGAACAAATGGAATATCCAGAGTCATAATAAAAGAAGAGCTTGCATGAAGAAGATTATGACTCTGGAGGAAATGAAAGAAGTATGTAAGGACAGAAAGAAACGGCGGTTGATCTGTAATGTTGGCGGCTAGGGTTTATTAAAATGAAATTTGTTGTATGTTTTTAAGTTTTTGATGTCCATGTAAATTATTATTTATTGATTTAAAAAATGTAATCTGTCGTGTATGTTCCTTGACTTATAGGTTGGTATGCGGCTAACCACCCATTCTGTAAAAATGGTTCACTTAACCAATGTCACCCCTGTTACAGGGAAGGACGGCAAGAGTTGCAGGGTGTATGTCCATTTGAGATTGGTTTTTATGTTGTAGGCTCACATGAGGCACGTGCAAGCGCGAACTTGTACGTGTCTGGTTGTGGGAATGCATGTAATGTGAATCTCCAATGTAACATATCTTTGCAACTTAGATTAGATTAGATTAGATTGAAGTTTTCAACAAAGTATTGTATTCTCAAAAAATCTCCTAAAATTTACATTCGTGTACTAATTGTAACATGAAAACCCTACCCACTTTAAAGTCAGTATTTCACAGAACAAAAGTGTTTTAATATATTTGTCTCCTGATTCCTTCCTGTTTGTACACGTTAGTCGAATGGCTCAATACGCTGACAACAGGTGAATGCTGATTACTGCAAGAGTGACGAGCGACTTCTAATCGATCTCCTTCGGCAGACAAAGCTCACTGACCTGACCTGGGAAACTTGACTCTCTACTATACAACTCTACTAGAGATATCTCTAAACTTTTAAATTGAATTTTATCGCTCGGTTATAGAAAGTTCTATTAAATAGGAAAAATACTCATCCCGTTTACTGTACTCCCAGTATGATTTATGGTACTACAAATTTACTACAGGTTTTTCTAAGAGAATTCTTAATTTTTAAGATGCTTTATAGTACAAAAATACTTATTATTCATAAAAAATGGTGATCATTGAGTACCTCGTGTCAAGCAGGAGAGATAAAAAGGTTGAACATAAACCTTGACAGTTTTAACATTATTTACCGTAATATTTATTAAATCTTATATTTTCGGTTTATTTTAAGTGCTCATTCTAAAGCGAATTTTTCTACGCACGTACAAGTACACAAATATTGAAAAAAAAAAAAATTATATTATTTTAACATCAATGTTTACACAATATTTTTTTTAATTTAATTCCCCCACCTTTTCATTTCACTCGCTTCCCTGATTATTCCTCTTTACATTTCATCGGAAATTTATGCAGCCAAACAATATTTGCCGATTCATCGCGGGTTCATTGTCGATACGAGGTAGGTACGGGCAACAAGCTACGACAACGTTCTCAGCGCACAGTGGTTCGCTTAGAGCGTGCAAGTTAGATAAAAATGATGCATGAGAAACCTGGATTTTTAAATAATTAAGATAACCGTACATGTTGTTTATAAAAACCTTTTCTGATGCATAACATTCTGCAAATAAAATGATAGAATATGCCTTGTTAAGAAACTGTTTGTACTTGACTTAAATTTCACTGTTTACATCCCTTAACATACATACCAATGCGTTAAGTAATAAAAAAACAGCAATACAAAAAGCACAATCTTAATTATTTATCGATTTCTACCTTTAAGAAACCCTGAGCTCTTTCGGATCAGAACTGTCTTTCAAACCTCAACGCATAGACTTTTGTAGAACTTCAAGTCTTTCACCTACCCTCCATTGTGTTCAAAGCACAATTATTACTTTTTTGCTAGCCGAGGGCCAAACAAGAAAGTCTTTTTTAAGCGATCGAATATTTTTTTTCCGATATAAAGGCAGCACTGCAGACATTGCACCCTTAATTCGATTTTTAATGATGACTATTAGTAAAATAATGTCTTGTTCCTCGTTTAATGAATGACGATATAATGTTTTTTTCTGGATATAATATTGAAAAGATCTGAAATGTCTTCGTCTTTTTTAATAAATCCGCAAAAGAAAGGTCCCACTAAACTTTTAGCTTCTGGCAACTATTGTAAAAAATGGTTAAGTAGTTTGTTATGTTGTAACACTTTGCAGCGTACTGAGCAGACTGCGCGTAGAGGGCTCTGACTGATTGGCTGGGGACTGTCTTGAATCGTCTCGTCAGTCCCAATAAATGTAGCGACCTCCCCAAAGACAACTAGTCTTTCGTGTATCCAGTAAGGTGATGCGAAGCAAAGAGCTGACTCGTTTGGGAAAATGTGCATCGATATGTTTTAAAGACAACGAGATGGGATACTTTGCTCTACGATGCTTGCCAATTTAAAGCAGTTTGTTATTCAAGACTTGAAAATAACGATCATTTCTAGTGAAAGCTATGTCTTGTTATAAAAAAATAAATGTGCTTGTGTGTCATACAACAAAACAAGAGTACTTTCATGGTATTTGTATGTAAATTGTTACCAACGCACAGAAATTTAGAGAAACAAAAAATTAAGCTGTAAATGTCAAGTGAAAACATTGAATAATAAAGTTTTCACAAGAAAATGTCTATTTATATATTTAATTCAACTTTTCTTATCAAATAACAACAAAAAATGACTTTTTCAGCTTGTTAAAATTTATACGAGTACATATCCTCGTCTTTTTTCTCGAAACTCTGCTTATTAGCGAATTCGGTGAACATACGAGTAGGTATATTACCATACACCTGAAGTATACTTATCGTGTAAGTATCATAAAGAGCCGTTTGTTACTTGGAACGTAATTGTGGCTGTATAATTTCAAAAACAATCAGTCACAAATTAAAAAAAAGTTGTATCGAGTCAGCCATAATAAAAACGCGGAAGCCATTGCTCCTGTGAAATTTTGACGTCCTTCTCAATAAAAAATGATGAATGGATCCCCTACCCCTCCCTCACTCCCACCTTCCTCCCTGCTTCCAGCGGTCCACCCCTCCTTACTTACCCTGTTCCTCTCCTGTCCTCAGTTCTCCACCCAGGGGAGGAGCTGTCTTAATGAAACAATGGGAAATGATGAAGCGGATCGAGGAAGGGGTGGGAGGGAAGAGGTCACGTGGTGTGAGGAGGGGGAGGCACCTCGTTAAGGCAAGATGAAGAAATTCCATTCAGCATCATTAAAATTTTAAATTTATAATTTCAATAAAAATGTATATGATTCAAATGACTGATACAATTTTTCTGTCCCTGCGTAATTGAATTAATTTAAATTTACATTCATTGGAGGGTACACAGGTTCAACTCGCCACATGCGACCCCTTCGGGGATAACGCGGCAAGAAGTTACACTATATGTGTAGCTTAGTTGCGTTTTTTGCGTTGCGTACACAATTGTATTTTTTTTATTTTGTATAACTCATCATCAAAAATATTATCTTTGCAATTACAGCGTATAGTTATCAATCGCAGAACAATTAAACTCCTAAAGGGTTATTCTAAGCAAAGATGATCCCTAGTAGATATATGGTTTTTTTTGTATATAAAATTCAGGTAGAGGTTGGTTAACCATGGATTTGCTGTGAGTGAATAATACCGTTTATGTTCACTTGCCATGTACAAACGCAAGTATGTAAGTATGTAGTCGCAATTTCTTACGTATAGTAATAAATAATATTGAGAGGATTTATTTTGTGAGCACTGTTTTTGTGGGAATCACACTTCAAGAGTCTTCTTTCTAATTTTCCAACCCAGCGAAGAGCATATTTGAAAATATAAATTGTATGCTTTATTCTGTTGGAATAAGAATACATGACCGAGTCCAAAACACTAACCACTAGACTACCGACTATTCAATGGCAGATGTTCTTTATGTGTACCTAGGTAAATTTTAATTGCAAATGTACCACAAAATGGTTGGCTTTTGACACCTTTGCCAATAAACACGGTAACATCAACAGTATACAAATATCTCAACAAAGCTAATTTAAAATTAATTTTATAAAACAAAAAGGTATTCAATTTAATGATATTTAATATCGTTAACTTCAAAACTAACCAAAGGTTCTACATAAAACTTTTGTATACAAGATAATACTTTTCCATGAAAATTCAACAATGACAAACTTGAAGTAAACTTTGTTATTCTCTCCTAATAACAGGGCTTACTTGGTACATTGACCCGAATTGCATCGGGTAACTTTCTCCCAGCATAATTTACTATGAGGCTCTTCTTTAGATCCCGACAATGGCAGCGCGATAACAACTTTCCCAGATAGGGATAAGAAGAGGCTTCTCATCGAAAATAATTCACCCCAAACCTTAAACTTTTCAACCCACCCCCGATCCTCCCACCGTCCCGGGTCGATCAACCCTCCGAGCTCATATTTTTGACAAAGTGCGCGCCATTTATTATTTTTTCGGCGAAATTTGTCTTGGTCCGTTGATGCTATACAAATATCAATAAAGAACGCGATGTATCAGATTTTTTTAATAAACTTAAAAGGTTTCGCGTTTTTCTTTTGCTAGCTGAGTGATTAAAGCATCTGAAAGTTAGGGAGCGAAAAATGGGGGATATTTATAACTAAATGGAATTTTTCCATTGCTACAAAAATATAAAAATGTACTTTTCACTTTACGTACAAAAGACTTATGATTTTGAGCAAAATTTATTTATACTATTAATTAGTTGTCATGTAGCTTAGATAGAGGCAGTGTTTTTCTCCATTGAAAATCATGACAAATCATATATATTTATCTTTTAGAAACATTAATAAAACTCAAATACCATTTATAATCTTGAATTTTCGTTGCAAAGATAAATAAAATTTAAGATTCATATTAGTTGCATTCCCATAAGCAGACACAATTAAGTTCGCACTTTCACATGTTGCATGTAGACTTACAACGAATGAACAAAGAAACACAATCCCAGAATGAACATATGCCCTGCAACTTCCCAACCTTTGTTATATTATTAATTTTATGATTCAGGTAATTAGTCCACCTAACGTTTTTCATAAAATAGAGATAGTACGAAAATTACTTTCGAAACTTTTCAAATTACAACCCGTCAAAATCTTTGAATCATAATTAACACTGCTATCGTACACAGTGATCAAATTTCATAAAATGCACTTTAAGAGCCGATTCTCTGTGCGATACGAAGCTCTAAAAGCCGAATGAAATAAAATAAAAATGTAAATTGAAGCGATCAATCAAAAAGTCGTTTGTTTTAATTCATGATGGGTGGACGATGACTGTCGGAACTCTGTCAAACCACGGCCCTGATTCCACTGCCCCTAGTATACATCTTTCCATTAAAAACTCAACCACAGCGTTAACCACAAAAAATGTTTGAAAACTGATAAAGCACATTTAGTGAATCTTTTCTAGCTCTTTGACTGGTAGGGCTCCTTGACTGATATGTTGGTATGAGGCTGACCCCCCGTGTTGTCAACATTTGTTCACTTTTGCCAATGACACCTCGGTTGAAGGGAAAGGCGTCAGGAGTTGCAAGGTTTATGTTTATGTGACGTTTTGTTTATTTGTTTGCACACATGCAGAATGTGTAAGCGTGCATTTAATATGATCCTTAAATGTTAAAATCTCTATGCAGTTGAGATTATAGAATTTAGTTTTGTGGTGAAACGCTGCGCGTGAGTTTACACGTAATGTTTTGTACTTGGGGAAGAGCTTATAATTCATCATCAGATTTTTTCCTTCCCAGCAGGGGTCGCTGGCACGACCCCATTTAAATGTGGCGGTAAACCATAAATAACAACCAATGAGGTGGCAACTTTACAGTGGCGTGATTGTTTCGTCTGGCGTTTGAGAGTACTCCTATAATGAGATGTCAATGGGGGATGGTTTAATAATAATAATAATAGTATTGGATGATTTATTTGGTGAGCGCTGTTTTTGTGTGTATCCCACCTCAAAAGCCCTCTGCGAGCTTAGTCGCCACTGTAGAAAACGCCAATTCTCAAGCAAAACCCAGTTGTTGTAAGGCTGGATGGACCTTTTGATGACCGGTCTTTGGTAAAGGTTTATGAATTTTTCAACCCAGCGAAGAGCAAATTTAAAAAAAAAAAAGGTACATTTTTTGTGCTCGGGATTTGAACCCACAACCTTGCATTTGCGAGTCCGAAGTGTTTCCACTTTACTACGGACTGGTTATGTAACAATAATCAAAAATTTGTGGATAAATAATTTACACGTATTAAACTTTTTTGTTGTTGTTTGGATTATTGTTCAAGCTGAAAAAAAGTTGTTAATATTTGGTTGGAGACAAAAATCCAGGATGCCCTGTTCCTTAAAATAATATAAAATCAACAATGACTTGAATGTACACAATATTTCCTGTTAAAATACAAGTTCAGAAATAAAGCAAATCTACAGGTTGTTAATACAATCAATAATAAAGTCATGCTGTTTATCTAATCTAATCTAATCTAATCTAAGCTGCAAAGATATATATCATTTAAGATTTATACTAAATGCATTCCCACAAGCAGATATGTATAATTTCGCGCTAACAATAGCTTTATCAATAGCAAATTTGAGAAAATACGAAAAAACATGCTACTCGCACACACAATTTTAATTTTTTAATTTTAAAAAGTCGTCAAACAAAGACGCTTATCTAGAATTCAACTTGAAAACATGATGACAAATTTTCGATAAATCATGAGAAAATTATTTTCTTTGCGTTAATATTATAATCTCATTTTCTACAAGAAACCTAACTTGTCAACTTTGCTTCTACATGAGTCATTTATTATGTGCACTACTTTAAGAATAGAAATCGACTTAGACATTCTCTTGAGATGATATTTTCATCCCTTTTTCATTACGAAAGTATTTTACATCCATTTTATTAACACTCGAGAATTGGAAATAAAACAATAATGGTATTAAAATTTCCTCCCTTATAATTATGATAATAATGAAAGCAACAAGGGCCTTTGATTACTTTGGCGCCCTTTGATAAACGAAGGCCGCGAGTTCACCCCACTTCTCAGTGTGTTCGATCACCTACCCCTAGAGTTCTAGCTACCAGTACAGCCTTCCTACCTTCAACCAGTAAATGCAGGGGTGAAAGTTTTCCATGCAAATATGACTGAAAAATTACAAAAACAAATACATTGAATTGTTATTTTATTTTATTTTAAGCTTTCTGAAATTCGGTGTTTTCGAAAACCATACATTGGTATAATTTAAAAATCTAGGATAATTTTTTTTTTATTTCTCTCAAGCTTTCAAAACAAGTTATTTAAGATTTTACAGAAAAGAAGTGCGACTCCAATGAGTAAATTCAAACATGTTTTATCAACTATTGCAATTAAACTCATCTTATTTTTAAAATACCCAAGTCTTGATGAGTTTTTTTATTTTGGTTTTTTTGTATGAAGGCAGATTAAAAGAAGTTTGTTAAGATGGTTTGGGCATATGGAGAGAATGAATGAGGAAAGACTGACGAAGAAAGTATATGTTGGTAGAATAGATGGATGTCGTGGTAGAGGAAGACCGAGAAAGGTATGGATGGACCAAATATCCGAAATTGCGAATGAATGGAATATCCAGAGTCATAATAAAAGAAGAGCTTGTATGAAGAAGGTTATGACTCTGGAGGAAATGAAAGAAGTATGTAAGGATAGAAAGAAATGGCGGTTGATCTGTGATGTTGGCGGCTGGGGTTTGTTAAAGTAAAATTGGTTTTGTGATTTAGTTTTTTATGTCAATGTATATATTGTTAATTATTGATTTTAAAAATGTAATTTGTCATGTATGTTCCTTGACTTATAGGTTGTTATGCGGCTGACCACCCATACTGTAAAAAAAAATGGTTCACTTTGCCAATGTCACCCCTGTTTCAGGGAAGGACGGCAAGAGTTGCAAGGCTTATTTTCATTTGAGATTGGGTTTTTATATTGTAGGTCCACATGCGGCATGTGTTAGCGCGAAATTATACATATCTGCTTGTGGGAATGCATTTAATATAAATCTTAAATGATATATATCTTTGCAGCTTAGATTAGATTAGATTAGAAGGCAGCTCTGCAGAGGCTCTGGTCACTCCTAGCAAAATGACGCCATGGTTATAGTTACAGTACAGTGTATTATTAAGATATCTACACCATTTTGTATCTAATATATACTTCAATTAAGAAGTATAGCTTACAAGAAATGAATTGCTCCTAAGGTATGCATCTAGTATACAATTACAAAACGATACAATTGCTTCTAACGTATATCTACGGTAGGAGCAATGAGTTACTCGTTTTTTATTTGATTTTTTTTTATAATCAAGGCCCTGCAGTGGTTACCTACGTATGTATGTAGCTCTGACTTTTGCCTGAGAGCGTAGCAGAGGGTAGTCACCCTCGTGAAGTGACAAACTCGCAGTAAACAACGAAATGATGGATTGAATTTCACAAGCACTCTCCGACTAGCGCGGTTGTTTCATACTTGACTGCGGTTTTTACAGCTTTTTAAAATATCGTTAATTAATCAGTTCTCAAAAATTAGATCAATGAAAAAAAAGCATTCCGTAAATAAAAAAAATTATACACTTAACGAGTACTTAACCTCTTTGTAGATGCAGTACCTATCTATAATCTATAATCTAAGTTGCAAGGATATATTCATTTAAAGCTCTCAGATGTAAGCCCACAAACCAACAAGTGTAGTTCGCGCTTACAAATGCTGAATGTGTACTTACAAATAAAATCCAAACCTCAAATGAACATAAGCCCCACAACTTTTGCCGACCTTCCCTGAAACAGGGGTAACATTGGCAAAGTGAACCATTTTTTACAGTATGGGTGGTCAGCCTCATACCAACCTATAAGTCAAGGAAGACCTATGACTTTTTTTAATCTCAGCTTGTTTTTCAACTTGCCTTGATTCAATCTTTCTTCTCTAATTTACTCCTATTGGATGCCTCAGACCTGAAACTTGCAGTTTACTGAACAACATGAACAACATCAAGTCATCTCAGATGTGACCTCCCCATTTTCCTCCTGATCATCCTGGGGCACCAACAGATCTCTTTTAAAAGTGATCATTTCATCTTTCTTGGGAATGAAATTGTATTTTTAGTTAAAAAGCTAAAAAGATTGATTCCCTGGTGAATTGAAACGGGAATATACTTACAGTTGAAATTCTCCCTTTTACGTTTTAAGAACCATAAGTGTTTTTCTACGACGCGAAGTCAATAATACGAAGAAATTATTCAAATTTAATTTACAAGCGAGTGCGGGAACAAAATGAAGTCGTCAATAAAATTTGCAGCCCTTCAGATGATGGAGTTGAGAATACCCCAAGGGACAATGGGAAGGGGAAGTTTTTCAATTGAGAAGAATGGTGTCTTGTGTAGGTATGATAAAAGCTGCAAGAATGTACAGATACTGCAGATGGAAAAAACACCGCAAATGTATGAAAACCGATGAATACAAAGAATTTCACGATAAAATAATATTTTTTGGACGTAATAAATCTATCTACAATCTAAAGATTTATTATGTCTATATGTTTATTGTGCTATTCTTTCTTTTCCTACTCCAGTGGAAAGAACCAGAATCTTTTGGACAAAACTGAAAAATATTAACACAAAAAAATCAAAACCAACAAATGGTTTTCCATATAATTTTTTCGAATTTCCATTTTTTCAAAAGGTTTGATAGAAAACAAGCGAAAATTCAACTATTGCTGAAAAAATCAAATACAACAAAGTCATTCAGAAACTTTTTACTAAAACAAGAGTTATTTAATATTTTTACAAAATGAGATTTCTGATTTTTCTAAGCACATTCATAGGATGATAATTTAAAATTCAGGGAGAGGTTCAAGGAAGAATCTCAATCATTAAGTCATATTTATGTACATATTGAAATATTGTAAATGTGAAGTCCTTCTACGCAAAATATTCTCAAATCTTCGTTAGTATTCTTACCCCATACATTATTCATGAATTAAAGGACTTTTTATGTTAATTTTATAAAACCTTAACTTCATTTTGAAGTGGTACTTAATGACTTAAAATACTTTATTGCTTAAGAGTAAGTACTGATTTTTTCATATCTTATCGAAAACTTATTTCTTCTGGTAGTACTTGAGCAATTTAAAACAAACATAAATTTAGCCGATGTTGTTTAGATGATCTTTCAAAATGAGCCTAACTTAACCACTGGAAAAGCAAAATAAATATTTAAATATTCTTTTTATTCTCCAAACTTCTTAATCTCTTATTTAAAGCAACGTGTCATTAAAGTTAAATCTAATTATAACGTCTCTATCAAATAAACTAAATCAGTACCAAAAAACTGATATTTCAAAATCTAGGTTTCTACAAATTCAATTTTTTCTCAATAATTTACGGGCGCACGTTTGTGTGGAATCTATGTAGCAGAAATAAAATTTCACCTTTTGATTTTTCGTTGGAGTGTTGAGCGAAGGGCGAACTCTAGAACAGATGCATATCAAACCCTCGCCAGTAATATGATTACCCCTTCTACCAGAACTGGCAAAGAGCAGATTTAATCGGCTGCGGTGTAGCATGTAGCCTGACGTTGCTTTAATTAATTAAGGAACTTTGGACCTTCATTAATGGCGTAGCTAGTACCTAATGTAATGCTACGCGGGTCGTAGCGGCGTAGAGGCGTGGATTTACAGCGTGAGATGGCAGGACTTACAGCCAACCACATATTGTCGATATAATTGAATGGTGATGACATGGTTTATGGCAAAAATAATTCTTCTTTGTAAGATTTTTTAAACCGTAGAAGCTATTTAAAGCTCCAAATTTTTTGAAGGAAAATATTTTTTCTCTTGGCTATCGCTATGTTCGTTTTCTTAGAGATCTGACTTTAACTTGGATCTTTGTTCATTATATTTTTTAAATCTGTTAGTTTTAAAATAATATTTATAAGCTCATAACAGATCCATTACTTATACAGGGGTAACAAGAACAGCTACTTTTCACATCAACATGTTAAAAAATAGAGAAAAATTATTACAAAATTTTTATATTTTTAAGTGTAAATCTGTTCACACAGTAAAAGTCCATTGTATTTTAAAAATTCTTAAGTTTTGTAGGCATGTTCATTACTTTGCTTGGCATAAATTTAAGATTATCATAGATACAACACCTCGCAAATAAAGCTTTCATCTTCTTATATTCCTTTAATCTCCATCGCTTACTGTTCCAGTATGTAGCCACACAAAGTCAGTGAGTCGACTTATAAAGTGGCATTTGCATAATAGCGTAAACCCCGAATATCGATTGTTTATTAAGACAAATTTCTCGGCCTGATAAATATTCAAAGGCAAAGTCGTATCACGTCTTCTGGGCGAAATTAAATTAGCGAAGGCTTGGCAGCGGAAGCCCCAGGCCATAGCCGCTGCATATTCAATTAACTAGTTAAAACAAACTACCACAAGTATGAATCTTAATTCTCGACAATTGCCGAAATTTATTCCAAATGTTGTGATACAATTTACATCTCTGTGAAGACGGCGCGGGGCTCTGTACGATAATTTAATATAATACGTTGTGCGTTTCAAACTTCGACAGTGTTTATTTTGTAAGTAAATTCACAGAGTAAAAAAATAATTATTTGGTCTTGGTGTATGAACTTTCAAGGTCGTCTTGTAGAGTGTGAGTGTTTTTATAAGTAAACACGTGTTGTTTAATTTGCGCTTACACATGTAAATATAATTTTTAGCTTGACTTGCAAAATAAAAACCTCGAATGAACTGCAACTCTTGCCACCATTTTATGAAGCACAAATGACTTTTGAACCATTTTTCACAGTTAAGGTAGAAAACTTCATGACATCCTATAAATCTAGGATTTTCAAACAAACAAAAACCACACCATTAAGCAGGGTTAAATAATATATAACTTAAGTTACAACACTATGTTTACATGTAAGATTCACATAAATCCTGCAATTTTTCTGATAGGTTGGTATGCGGCTGACCACCCATACTGTAGGTAAAAAATAGTTCACTTTGCCAATGTCACCCCTGCTTCAGGGAAGGTCGGTAAGAGTTGCAGGGCTTCATTTGAGATTGGGGTTTTTATATTGTAGGTCCACATACAGCATGTGTAAGCGCGAATTTATGCATGTCTGCTTGTGGGAATGCATTTAATATGAATCTCAAATGAAACATATCTTTGCAGCTTAGATTTAGATTAAGATTTAGATTAACAATGTATCTGTGTTTCTTCCATATTTATATTTGAAATATTCGATTTATCATACTGCATACGATGCTTCCATCAAACTGTACCGCGGGAGTAAACCCCCATGGGAGTGAGTTTATTTCTGTTGATTCACTTTTTGGCAGCCAGCATGGAAGTGTACTCTTATATTGTACGAACATAGAAGTTGTTCACGAAGTTGAACAGAGGTGTACTGAACCGATCTGAAAGCATAATATGCAAAGCTTTACCAATGATGTGAGAGAGTCGTGGAAAACCTTTTAGAAATACGAAATTTTGTATCTCAGTGGACATTGTAAAAATGAATTACTTTGCTAATGTCAACCCTGTTTAAGGGAAATTTAGCAGAATTTGCAAGGTTTATGTTTGGATTTTAATTTGTAAGTAGACATGCAGACCGGTCGATAGCTCAGTTGGTAGAGTGCTTGCATTCCATGCCGTGAGCTCGGGTTCGAATCCCGCCGAGGCGAGGGTGTCAGAAATGATTTCCCGTTTCAGTGTTTGTTTCAAACCCCAAAATAAAAATGCCGGCAAGGTTTACTCAGCCTTCACAAGAAATGAGCACCAGTTCTCTCGGGAGCTGGGAAACCCCCACTTCATCTGAAGTGGTTGGCGTAAGGCCGGCCCCCTTACCTGTAAAAAAAAATAGGTTCAACTCGCCACATGCGACCCCTTCGGGGATAACGCGGCAAGAAGTTACACTATATGTGTAGCTTAGTTGCGTTTTTTGCGTTTTACATGCAGCTTTTGTATGAGTGAACTTGAACGTGTTTGTGGGCATGCATTTAATATGAATTTTGACCGGCCCGTAGTCCAGGTGGTAACACGGAAGGTTGTGGGTTCGAACCCCTGCGGAGCACAAAAAATATACCCTTTATATTTTCAAATTTGCTCTACGCTGGGTTGAAAAATTCATAAACCTTTACCAAAACGCACGTTTAATAATAAAGAGCAATAACTCAAAAAACATTAATGTTGGGAAATCACGTTTGAAGCTTAGACAACCAGTACAACTTGTATGGGATGAAAAAGGCGGCCGATGTTTTATCTCGGTCATATTCGTCCAAATTGAACGGCTGTCGCATTCTACCTATTCTTCTCGCATTGTTCTTGCGTTTTATTACAAAATCTCGATTCTCCCAATTTTCGAGTTATTTCTCTTTATTATTAAACGTGCGAAAAGACCGATCATCAAAAGATCCATCCCGCCTTACAACAACTGGGTCTTGCCTGAGAATCGGCGCTTTTTACAGTGACAACCGAGCTTGCAGAGGGCTCTTGAGGTGTGATACACACAAAAACAGCGCTCACCAAATAAATCAGCCTATTTTTTTTTTTTTAATTTTATTATACCTTTGCGACTTTGATTATGTATTATAGGTTTTGAATTGTGTAAGCTGATATAAGATCGAGCATAAGCATCGAGAGCCAATACTACCTTATGTCGTATGTACATATTAGATGAGTGACCATCAAAGAGCACCTCTAACGTTGACATTACATGGATAGCCTACATTGTTTCATTGGCTTGTTCTGGCATTGTGGATAGAAATATTTAAAATTTGTATTGAATTTAAATATGCGATGCCTTAAAAGAACCAACATAAATTAATTATACTTATTGCTAACATTTAGTTTATATGGTTAAATAAAGACAAAAAAATTCCATATCTTGGTTACTGAAAAAAATGATGAAATGTCAATTCATAATTTAAACTCACAGAAAAAACATGAAAATAAGTTATCATTAGATTGTTGTTTCTTATTATTGTAATTAAGTTTTTATATGTAGAGTCATTTTGTTTCTTTGCTCACATGATTATTTTCTCATTGTTTACGTCCTTTCTACGACAGAGCTGTTATTATTACTCGTACCAATATATTTTTCTTCACATGAATTATAGACAATTCATAAATTGGGTGGTAAATTAAAATCAAACTGTACAAAATATAGAGGAACAATTTGACAAGTAATGTAATTCACTTTAAAGTGCTTTTGAATTATAATACCAATAAAAGGCTCAGCTTCAATGTTGCATAATTTTATATCCCATGCACAAACGTAAGTTAAACATGGAACTAGACGAATATATTTTATTCAGTGAGCTGGCGTCCGTCGCGTTGCGTCGGTAGCATTGACCTATCGCTGAAAAACTTCTGACAACTCTCTCTCCTACTTCCACATCTGGATGTGTTCAAGGACTTTTCATCTGTAAGAGCGTCACTTACATATTGTAAGGCGACATTAAATACAAGTTTTTTCATACACAGCTTTACCTCTATACTAAAATCTGTACCTTAGAGCATAAACAACCGAAGTCCACTTTTTTGCGTTTTTGAGTTAATGATGCAGAAATTATAAAAATGAGCTGTTCTATAAGTGTTAAAAATATTGCAGTCCTCGAAGTCATAGTTACTGAGATATCAAGTGTAATAAATATGGGATGCACATAAAAGTGCGAGCATAAACCACGGAAGTTCCACAAACGTTGTTCACATTAATTCTCAATAAATAATTATCGATAAACGAAGATAAACAGTTTTTACAGATCAAAAATATCTCGTCTAGTTTAGAAGTTATGATGGTTTAAAAAAGTGCCCATTTTCATTAAAACTCGTCTCCTGCACATTTCACTAAATGTGACTGCCGTTGTTTATGCTCTAAGGTACAGAAATGAATGTTTCATTTTCTCGTAGTTCAGCTCCATTTTTTTTCTATAACACATCACATAGTTTAAAAAAGTTCCATATAATGATGTTTAATTGTCATCGTCAAACGAATACTTTTTATGCGGCGTATACAAGCCGTTTCTCTTTACTTTACCGTTCGTACAATAATATCAAATGATGAGAAAAAATAAGAAATAAAGACCAAAAACTGAAAAAATTACATGAAACCAATTGTCAATGTCACCTCTGTTACAGGGAAGGACGGCAAGAGTTGCAGGGTGTATGTCCATTTGAGATTGGTTTTTATGTTGTAGGCTCACATGAGGCACGTGCAAGCGCGAACTTGTACGTGTCTGGTTGTGGGAATGCATGTAATGTGAATCTCCAATATAACATATCTTTGCAACTTAGATTAGATTAGATTAGATTAAACCTAATGTATCTAATAAGACTTACAGATGATGCAAATTTAAATAGGTATACGTTAAAAAATCTACGGGAAATATGCTGTAATATTATCAATTGTTTTCAAAGCGTAACTTAATTTCTAATTTCCTTTCAAGCAATAAAATGCAAATGGATTTACTGCTGTATATTGATTTGGTTATACATTTTAATTTGTACAATAAACCTTTAAACATTCACCTAAATTAAATGATGAATATCTTAATGTTTGCTTTAGTTTTCGAATGGTTTTTTTTAGTAAAATCGTTGCGAAAACTGAGGTTAGTTCAAATGTTATATTTTGAATGGATGTAAACATGTTTGCTCTCACCTGTCATGAAAGGCGAAAGTTATTTGTATTCAAGTTTAAATGAAAATACTATTTTTGGCTTTCACGCTTTTTGAATAAATGGAGACGTTTATTATTTACAGACGTGACTCAATTGAGCGTGAAAATAACGAATATCAAGGTTGAAAAATAGCTTCCCAGCTGCTGTATTCTCAATAAAGAAGGTAGTGATATGAAACACATATTATTTTAGTATGGCAAAAGTTGTGGGGCCTATGTTCATTTAAGGTTTGAATTTTATTTGTTAGTACACATTCAGCATTTGTAAGCGCAAACTACACATGTTGATTTGTGGGCATACATCTGAGAGCTTCAAATGAATATATCCTTTCAACTTAGATTATAGATTATTATTATTATTACTTGATTCATGAAATTTTATAAAAAACCCAAAAGGTTCACAGTGTAACTTTGGTATCATTGAACCACAATCAATAATGGAGCCCTGATTTTTTATTTCGTTACAATTTTGTTCAAAACAATGATTATTATTAATACAAAATTTATATAGTCACTGCAAAGGCGCATGATGTTCATGTTTGTGATGTTCAATGATGTTCAGGATATTGAGTTTCTAGACGTTTTGGTTGGTCTGCAGTTCGCTGCCTTAGTTCTTGTTTGTCGTAAACGCCATTGAGAAAATTTTACATGAGTAATGTTTACATGTGTCTTATGAAAACAAGAAATTTATTTAAAAAATATTTAAAAGAACTCTCACATTATTGAGTTTTACGGTTTTTCTTAGCTCAATGTTGTGTAGAATTTGATTCATAAGACAACTGCATGAAAAGTCATATTTGACAAGATTGGCGTATACGGTAAACAAGAACTAGGGGAGCGAGTTGTCTATACTGTCAGAATTGGTTTACTTTTGCAATGTTCTCCATGTTTCACAAAAAATATCCTTATTTTGTAATTTTTTGTTAAAATTTTAAACAAAAACTTGGTAACGAGATTGTATGGTATTTATTGAAGATTTTTCAAGTCGGTGAAACTAAAATGAGTTGCAAAGACGGAATTAAAGCACTGCAATAATATTGACTCCATAAACGAAGAGATAAATTTTCAAGGTATTGGTTGTGATATTTTGTAAAACAGCTTAGCACTGAAAGGAACGACCGAGGTTTTCAGTGTACATACTATATTGTGCAATGTATTCTCGTGGCTAGATGCTGCTTTTTCAAGGGGCGTTTGATTCACCAGTGGGCGTTTGCTTCTCAGCAGGCTTTTGTTTTACTAAGGGGGCGTTTAATTCTCTACAGGGGTGACAATGACTTCTCTAAGGACCTTTGCTTCACTAAAAAGAAGTTTGATGTAGCTTTGACACTTGTAAAATTGTTTCTGAGTGGGACGTTTGCTTACACAGGAAACGATAGCTTCTAGAAATGGAAGTTTTCTTCTTGATAAGCTTTTTGCGGTGTTTTACCTTAACTTATAGGTGGGTATGAGGCCGACCATCCAAATTTTAAAAATGGTTCGCTTTAACAATGTCACCCCTGTTTTAGGGAAGGTCGAAAAAGTTGTAGGACGTATGTTAATTTAAGGTTTGTATTTTAATTTGTAAGTAGACATGCAGCAGTCGTAAGCGCAAACTAACACGTGTCTGCTTGTGGGCATGCATTTAATACGAATTTTTAATGTAACTGTCTCTTTGCAGCTTAGATTTTAGATTATTATTATTTTAATTATTTAATAATTGTTGTATTAAATAAAATTTCTTGTTGTTGCTCCATCAGGATATATTTTATTTTTTGACGGAGCTTATGCTTTGGCAGTAGGTGTTTTTTTTTATTTAAAAGTGAATTTTTATTTAAGAGAAATCTGCTTTTTTCGTAGGCTTATGATTTGACGAAAATCCGTTTCTACTTGTGATGATGTAATTTTTTGTTTAATTTGGACTTTATCAAGGGGCGTATGGTTTAACAAAGAGGCGTTAGTTTTATCAGGAGGGCGCTTTGAGCTCCACGAGGGCGTTAGCTGCGCCAGGGGTGGATAATCCCGCAGTGGAAGGGGCGGTAATCCCATGAACTACACGCCCCTCTCCCGCCGCCCATATCTAAAGTCGTTTTCAAAAATCGATAGCAATTTCAGAAAGACACACTGTCTTTGTGAAGTGTGAAATTGCTAACAAAGGGAATATTGAAGAAGAGAGAACAAAAAACATGAAAGACAATCTCAATAATCAAAAAAATCCAAAAATAAAACGCTTTTTTTCATTCTGATAAAAATCAGAGTAAAGTATCTTAATTTTCATAAAAGTATTCCTTTTACAATCAATAATTTGTTTCACATATTAAAGATAAATTTGATTAAATATAAAAGATAAATGAATGAAAAAAATTATATTAAATAAGTAAATCTTCATCTTCAATGCATTTTTCAAAACCTATTTAAGTGTTAAATTATTTCCTTGAAATTTCAATTTTACGAGACTATAATATTTAATCTACGTTGCAAAGATATAGATAATACATTTGACATTTATATAAAATTCATTACCACAAGCGAACACGTATAAGCTCCCGCTTAAACATGCCGCATGTAAACCTACAATATAAAACCCAATCTCAAATGAACATAAGCCCGGAAACTTTTGCCGACCTTCTCTGAAACAGGAGTGACATTGGAAAAGTGAACCATTTTTTACCAGTGTTCGTGGTCAACCTCATACCAACCTTCAAGTAAAAGAACTATAAATAAAATAAAAGTTCACACGTGTTTAAATCCTAAATTTGTTTACCTACCTCTATTAATGACATTTTGTTGATTTGGTAATTTTGTAGATACTAACCTTTTCAAATCAAGTTTTTTGGAAAGCCTATATGAAATATTTTATAAGTAGGTACGTGTATTTTCTATGAAATAAACTTGACAGTTCTCTATATTTGTTGTAAGTTGGGGAGCTTGCAGCCAAATGCGTTAAGTGATCTAATAAAGCAGAGTGCCCCTCACTGCCGGTGGATTCGTTTTATTGGGAGAGAAGCCAATAAAGCGGTTATCGGAGCTTCGGCCATGTCTTATCATCCACACAAAGGGGTCTCAAGGAAAATACGATCTTGGTATGAAAAGAAATGGATGAATTTAATATAGTTGCTTCATGTCATTATAGATTATCAGCCAATAGGGAGACATGCAATACATCAAGCTGTTGAGTTTTTATAGAAAAATATAGAAGAAAATCGAAATGTGGTCTGAATACAGCAATTACTTAAGGGTATTATAATTTCCATTGACTGTTTACAGTAAGTCAGTTTCGTCAAAAAATTATCAAAATGCTGAAAATGTGTTAATGGAATGGGAGTTTATTTTCGGGATCTCTTGCCGTGGTCTATGAAAGCTGAAATCTCCTGGAAGTTTTGCCAATGTCTAAAATGGGCATTTTTGGCGTGATTAAGATTCAGAAATTCTTAAAAATTAGCATATTTGCCATATAATGTGAATATAGTAAATACTGGTTGCTCTTATTTTAACTTATATTTATACATTTGATTGGACAATCAAATGAATTATAATTATTGACCGGATCGCTTTTCGGTGTTATGGCCGAGGGGGCCAAGTGGGCTGATCTTTCTAGCGTGTTTGGAATAGCACAACGTTGGTTCGATCCCCGTCTGGGTCATTTGACCATTACTTTGACCCTGGTTTAACAGATGTTATTGGTTAATTATCAATTAATAATTCATTCAAATAAACAACAATGCATTGTTAATTTATGATATTAATACCTGTTTCTGGCCAGGCAGAATAGGTTGGTGAATGGCATTCCTCTTCACAAATCTATTTTATTAAAAAAAAAAATCAACCGATAATTAGAACAGTACCGACTTTTTCCAACCATCTTAAGTGTTAAGAAAACAAATAACTGAATAATTATTATTCTCCCAAAGGTGTGTGGCTTGATTTCATGCGTTGAAATGATTTTTGGCTTCATTATCATAATATGTTAAATATATCATTACAACAAGGTATAATTTTTTATCGTGACGCTGAATTTTTAGTATTGATTATGATTTATACAAATGGATCGCTTATTATCGACCGATAAGATCTATCGATATGACCAGATGTGCTTATTATTATTGAAATAACTATTGTCAATAAGGGCCCTGCACACTAATCAAGTATAAATCCCATCAGACTAGTAAATACACGCAGCATCATCGTCTGCTTCAATTATTCGCACGCGACCCCGAAGAGGTGGCGAGCGTAAATAATTGATCTAAAATTAACTGTTGTCTGTAGGGGATGGAATCAACGGGGTGGGGAATTGGGGAGGATGCCTTGATCGCCACAATGCCGAACAAGCATCCCCCTGACCGTCTCATGTCTCATTTAATATTTAAACACTAGGTGTGATGGCTTCCCTTAGGAATAATAAGATCTTGGCTTACCTATCAAGTACTCCGGATACACTGTTGAATGCATGTAGATGCGTGTAGTGTTGAGAAATTTATTGTTTAATTTTTTGTGAGTACATTTATCTAGGATTTTTTTCCGCTGACATTTATAACTTCTTCGTAGGTATATCTTATTCTCTTAACCACATTTTTTGCGATAATGATGTCGTTCCGTAGCGATTTAATCCATCTATAGGAACACTGTTTATAAGAAAAATTAATAAAGTAGGTGGTTAAATATTACATTTCTAGGATCTTTAGCAACTGATAATAAAATATTTGTCAGCATTTTGTCCAGCAATACGGTAGTGTGACTTGACAGTTTTTTTGTCCAGCTCAAATGTGCAGACCTGCTTGTTTCCTGTTTGAAGAAGTGCGGTGTTATCTGTTAGAAATTAAATAAAGGAACAATTATTTGCCTCTTTTAAAATGGCAAAAGGTGCGTATGTTTAAAGTTTTGCCACAAACGATAAACTGAAAAGAGATGTGTACATTGTATTTATTGGCTCAGCTTTACACGTCGTGAACTGGACTACAGCATGGAAAGACAGACGGAGTTTGAGGCAGAGCTTGAAGGAGGCAAATTCTTGAATTGGGTTCTAGCGCAATAGAAGAAGAAGAATTAAAGGTATTCGTCGAGAAACACAAAAACATTTTTTTATGCTTAGGTTTAAGTTAGAATTACGGTCGTTTGACATTTTGACAATTATATTTTTTTTTTTGAAACTGAACAATTTTAAAACTTAATTGAAATCGGATATTTAACGAACCGTTTGGAGAGAACTTACATCATTCTCTACGTTTCGTCAGCAACGTAGCCGGCGTCTTCGGGAAAATAGAGACTACGGCGACTGAGGATGAACTGAGTTCATCCTCAGTCGCCGTACAGAGAGGATGTTCTCCTGAAGACGTCGGCTACGTCGCTGACGAAACGTAGAGAATGATATAAGTTCTCTCCAAACGGTTCGTTAAATATCCGATTTAAATTAAGTTTTAAAATTGTTCAGTTTTAAAAAAAATTATATAATTATCAAAAAAAATTATGCCCCATGAACCAAGGAAACTGAAACTCTCTCTGCATTAGTGGCGCTATTTAAATCGCGTTAGGTTTAACCTAATTCCGGCACATTCCGTGGAACGATAATGTTTATTCATGGGCTGGCTTAAGACTCACGCACATCAGCATATGAAGATAACACCAAAGACAGTCGCATCTCAGCAATGTGCCTTCTCGCAATAATTACGATTGTTTGTATGGCATTATTCTGAGCACAAACTTTGCCTGCCATACGAGGGAGGGGCACGCAGAGCAGAATACGCCATCCGCCCTGTAATTATGTACAAAGCACATCGGATTCTCTGAGGAACACTACACTGATTTGATTTGCTCTTTGTTATTTGACAGAATGTAACCTTACTCTTTGATATATTAAAAGGTATTCTTGTTTTGTAGAAAGGATTTGATTTTTGATTAATCCCAATAGAAATGTGAAATAAATTCCTTGACTTATAGGTTGGTATGCGGCTGATCACCCATGCTGTAGAAAATGGTTCACTTTGCCAATGTCACCCCTGTTTCAGGGAAGGTCGGCAAGAGTTGCAGGGTGTATGTCCATTTGAGACTTGGTTTCTATATTGTAGGTTCACATGCGGCATGCGCAAGCACGAACTTGTACGTGTGTGCTTGTGAGAATGCATGTAATTTGAATCCCCAATGTTACATATCTTGGCAACTTAGATTAGATTAGATTAGATTAGAAGCAAGTGACAATTATTTCTGTTAAATTTTGTCTATGAATTTGTGTTTTTGTTTTTGTTTTGAAAAAAATTGTTTTGAAAATTATTTTTAAAAACATATTTGGAACCAATCTGCTCCTGAAGATGCCTTATTAGGCGAAAATGTTCGAGCACAAAAAATAAATAAATAAGTGAATTAAAATTATGTTTTACTATTTAAATAATTAAAAATGGACTTCCACTGTGTTAATAAACCACCCTACAAAATATGACAATTATTTCGTTTGTACCGAAAAAAAAGCCAACTTGCTAAAAAAACAGCTGAACCACCTCAAATTTTAGTGATCTTACTTTTTGCTTCAAACAGTAGATATTTCTTTGAAATTATTAATTTCAAGTGATTTTTGAAAAAGTCATGAAGCATGATCGTTTGTTTTGTCCAGCAAATATAATATTCAAATTTGCCAATGACATTTCCTTTCCATGTTTCATAAAAAAATATGGGTGTAAACTATACCCCCACTTTACTACACCTTTTTCATTGAATAAAGAATACCATATAATTCAAAGATATTATAATTATTTAAAAAAAAAACATAATAATTAATTTGAAAAAAAAAAACAGTGTTAATATACAAACCATAAGAAATATCAAAGATATTTGAATTGTTGGCCATTTTACAGGAAATTTTATTGTTTTTTTTGCGTATTTCATAATAATAAATCGATCATGGTATTAAGCATCTTTAAAGATGTCTAATTTAAATTCTTTTTTTTTTTTATCAGAATCACAAACAAAGTGCATGATAACAAAATTACACACATATTTTACTAGCAGAGAATCCCACAGTTTTGGGCTACAACTGTAAATTACTACGGAATAATTTACATAGGTAAGTCCTTGTTGCGCAAGAGCGTCTGCCCGCTGCACGGAGTCGGACTATTTGGTCATTAGTGAGGGATCCGACAATCTGCGTGTTACCTTTGAAAGGCCGTGTTAAGTGGAAGTGTTGAGCGGACGGAGAGCCGAAGAGCGACAGTGGCTACGGGCTTGTTGTGAATGAGATTCCACCCTGAAATCCGAAGGTTATTTGCATATTAAAATGAAATTAATTTAAGATGATATTTTAAATTCAAAATGTAAGGAAAATCCGAAAATAATCTTCAAATAATGTGTCAGCAAATCACTTGGAAGTCTTGCGTAAAAAAAAAAAAAATTTAAGTGTTGATCGTTTTATTTAATAAACAGTAGCACACGTTAATACATGATTAATTACGAATTTATCCTCTAAAGAGATAGCGTGATGAATCACAGAAAGAAGAAGCGGTACAAATAGATCCTTTAAAAGAAAGGCACGATCAAATATATAATTGTGATTGAATTGGGCAACAGCGAAAAACGTATTTGAGAAGGTTTGAAATCTATATCTGATGGTAATACAAAAATCAACTGATTTATGCAGCTCACGTGACGCTTTTATCTCCGCCATACATTTTGTCGTTGACTTTGCTTGGTTATTATTCATTTGTACAAAATGTTTAATGCTCAGTATTTTGTTTGATTAATTATTCAAGTGATTGGAGCGGAATTGTAAGAAATAATTAAAGGAAAAAATTAAAATGTTCATCACCTTTTTTAAAATTTGACATTATTAAAAAATAAATCCTAAAACGTGGGCATATCATAATAAGCAATCCCATTATTTTAGTTATGTCGTTAATTACATAATATAACGTAACTAAGTAGCACAGCTTGAAAACAGTTACAAACATACAGAAGTATGCTTTACCTAACATAAAAATATAGCGAGTGTGTAAAAAACAGAAATGCATCAAAAGAAAAACTCTAAATAATTATGTAGGAAAAAAGTAAAAATATTTTTTCTCAAATGCATTAAAAGAAAAACTAAATAATTATGTAGGAAAAAAGTAAAAATATTTTTTTTTGATGGATTTTCAGAACGTTGTAGCAATGAGTCATTAAAGACTCTTACTGTAACTGTAGTACTGTCGCCATTCCGCTAAGAGTAGCCAGAGCCTCTGATAATATGTCTCTATTTTTTCTAACCTTGCATACCTCTTTCAATTCCTTCATATCCACCACGTTGTTCATACATTTCGTTCTTTGACATTTGCTTTGCACATCGCATTCTCCGCTAATTTCAGCAATCTGATCAAGTTATACTTTTGTGGATCTTCCGTTTCCTCTTTTCTACCACTAAGGGAAAAGGCAAAGAGTTACAGCTACCACGCATAATAATACTGGTGTATACAGTTGCACCTTAACAACAGCCCCATGGTGATCTAGGACATTTGCTTTTGGTGCAACGCTTAGTTTTGTAGAGCGGGTCTTTGTCAAAGTAATAATATTATTAATTACCGCTTCAGCAGAATAGCATCTCGTTGTGCGCAAACTATTTCATTTCATTTAAATACTATTACATTGTTAACTATTTCAATAAAAGTAAAAAATGAACGAAGGTGAATTTTTCAGTTTATCAAAGTTCTTTTGTTCATGGGATAAAATTTGATTCCATATTACTTTATAAAAAATATATTTTCAATAACTTAATAAAGATCATCATCATCTTCTAAAGAGTAGCGCTTTGTTGTATCAGCCATCTGTCTCTGTCTGCTGCCATCCTCTTGAGATGCGAATAGGAGGAGACATCCATGAGCCGCTTCAAATCCTTGAAGTATAAAGTTCTTGGGCGACCTCTTGTGCGTTGTCCTAAGATTTTGCTTTCAAAGATGTTTCTAAGAAAGGTGTTATGTCTGATTGAGTGCCCTATTAGCTTGGCTTTCCTCTTTAAAATATGATTTGGCTGATATATATGTATATATGGTATATATATATATATATAAAGATATGGCTGCGTTTTTAATCAGACTACAGTACTTTCAAAAGCTTTTAATGGATACAGGGGTCTTTTTAAAAACAATGTAGTATACATTTCCATAGAAACCTGCAAACAATATTTTTCATCGCACAACCAAAGATCATTAATTGAAAAATTACTTTTAAATACTAAAATAAAATATTACATTTTCTCATACTGATACTTTTATATTGCTACATTCTATAAGCACTCTCTCAATAGCAAATATCTTGGTTATCACTGAAAAGTATTTATGTTTTCCTTGTTTTAACTTAATATTTCTTCTTATATTGAGAATCACTTCAAAAAAATATTAATCTGTAGAAGCGAAAACAGCTCTTGTTTATTGTTTTTTTTCAGTCTTCGGTAAAAGTTTTAACTCGTTTTAAAAAAAATACACATGTAGAACGAGTTATTTTACTATACCGGAATGATATTTTTCAAAATTTTGTATGAGTTGAACGAGATAACCAGAATACAGCAGTCTCCTTGGAAATTATCCAACTAACTAAATGACATTGATTTTAAATATCATACGTCGATAAGAAAAAATTCAAAAACTTATACCATGGTAACTTATTCTTTGATAATTACGAGAGCGCAGTCAAAAGCTCTCGAGAAACTAAAAACTCAATTAATGAGAAAAAAACCGAGATTTTCATTTCATTAATTTATAAATGAATCTTCACAGATCCAAAACATTAAAATCATTTCCAAATAAGAAAATCACTACAAGTAAAATGAAATAATTATGTTAGCCTGTCATGCACATCTCTACGAAGAGTTTGCTTTAGCCACGAGCCCTCTACGAGCCGTGTCGTAGAGGGATGCACGGCGTGTGTGCAAGTGCTACGCTGACAACGGCTCGTAGAATTGACATTCACTTCACTGTCTACGGACACGAATCTCCCAGTAATAATATTCACTTGATGTCTCACGTGCTGAGTACCTTCTTTACATCTTTTGTATGTGCCATGATGGATAAGTTAAGACCGTGGTTCATTCCGAGTTATACTAAAGCGTTTGAGTTTATCTGTTGTGATATAAAGATGGTGTCGTGTTCAGCTTTGGAATGAAATAGTAATATAATTTGGAAAAAAAATATAATAAATAAATACTAATCACTCACGTACTGACGCTTTGAGATCTCTTGAGGCGAAATTCATGTATGGATAAGTATATGAATACGTATATGGGTTCTTGTAAAGTTGGTTTGTAAATATAGTGGTTGATTTTTGTGTGATTACACCCTTATTGGTTTTATCTTATATTTGTTTTATTTCACGTCAATTGTCAAAACGACCCAGTTTTTGGAAGATCAGTATCCCGAGTACTACGAGTTTTTAATGAATACTGTAAGTATCAAGTATTTGAGAAAAATGTATGTTAACTTGAAAAGCACCTCTGGCAAAAAAAAATGTATCTCCTTTTGCCAGAGGTGCTTTTCAAGTTTATATACATTTTTCTCGAATACTAGATACTTACAGTATTCATTTAAACTCGTACTCGGGGTACAAATACACATTTGTCTACTAGTCTTTCTAAAGAAACATAATAAATTTTCAAGCTACAAGTAAGACAAAAGCATATTTCAAAATTGAATGATACCCGAGAAATTCACCCCTCTACCATCCAATTACGAGTCGAAAACGTTAACAACTGGACTACTCTTTGGTTTATTTGAAACAAGTCTATTTTCAATTCCAACGTTAACTTTTGTTTTGAATTGTGTTCTAAAAACCTGTTTCTTTAGCGTTATTGCGTTATTTGTCTTATTGTATTAATGCCAATATTTTTTTAATTGTATAACATTATTTCTTTGTTACTACCATACCTTATTAATGGTACCAACAATATGCGGATGTAAAATTCTTCGATGCGAATATTCATCGGTATCATTCATTATTACTTTATGGCATAATTTTATACCATATACTTGGAATTACTTCATTAAATTCGAGAGTAATTAGATTCGCAGTTATAATTTTCTAAATTACATATTGTGAAATCATAATTTCATACTCTTCTAGAGTACCCCAAGTACAAAACGTCACGTATGAACATTGTAATAGCGTTTACAAAAAAAATATATGAAAACTAAAATAACACGTTTAGTGAGTTTTTATTTTTTCTAACATTTTCTGAAAACGTTGATGTTTAGTTAATACGTAAATATTTTACTTGGGATATGTTGGCGAATGTTTCAGTACATATTGTATACTCTCCACACTGATTGCTCCATATTAGCTCGGCCAGTGAATGATTTACCGGTCCATTCACCTCGTTAGCTGCTAAATACTGATATTGCGAAACGCGTGGATGCAAACAAAATGTTTACAGTTTACACTAGCAGCGAATTTTTAACGAATGTGATTTACGCACACAAAAATAATTGAAGCGTTTGTGTGTTACATCAATCAACGCAGATTTTTCGGCCGATTAAAATATCTTGTAGTGGAAAAAAAATATTGGCAAACAATCCACTTTTTATGTTCACTTTTAATTGCATTGCAGATATTGTGCCTGCAATAAAAATGCCATGGCTATACGAGTAGATAATATATTCTCTACTATTTGAATGCACATCCAAAAACACATTTTAAGCATACACTTTTTTGTTTATAGAGACTGAACTGAACGTTCACCCAATCGCTCTGTATGGTATGGAGGGATGGACTCTCACGCAGGCACTGGAGAGACGTATTGAAGCATTCGAGATGTGTCTATACCGAAAAATGCTTCGGATCTCTTGGCGTGATCGAGTCACCAATGAAGAAGTTCTTCAACGAATGCGCACTACAAAGGAGCTCCTGCCTACCATTAAGCAGAGAAAGCTAATGTACTTCGGTCACATTATGAGAAATGAGAAGTACCGTCTCCTTCATCTTATCATTCAGGGTAAGATTGAGGGGAGAAGATCTCAGGGACGCCGAAGGACATCGTGGCTGAAGAACCTGCGACAGTGGTTCGGCAGAAGCACCAAGTCCCTATTTCGAGCCGCAGCATCAAAAATCAAAATAGCTATGATGATCGCCGATCTTCGTTAGAAGTGGCACAAGAAGAAGAAGAACTGAACGTTAGCGAATGTTTAATTTTGATTTTTGTAAAAAAGATGATGTTTCTGTATAATCTTGTATTGATTGTAGAGGCATTCACTTTGTTATCGTTCTATTTAATAGATATAATAAAAAATATTTTGTATTCGATTACAGCGAGTATATTATGATTCCACAACCATTTATTTAGCCACCTGAAGATGCGAACGAATTGATTGCAAAACTGGTCCTGGTATTATAATATACTCGTCGTAATCGAATATAAAATTGTTTTATTTGATCTATCAATATAATCTTGTTCAGTTCACATTTTCTTTTAATAAAAATGAAGTTTTCAAGTTGAGTTAAATAATATAGTTTTGTGTAAATTGTTTATATTATATTTTGTAAAAAGAAAACTTGAAATACTTCTGGTCCCCTTACTTGTGAAAATAAAGAGGTTCCACTGGCTACAAGCATCGATTTTACGAATAACGTGCCAAAGATATGCACTAACGGGCAGCTTACTTGCGTTTCCTTTTTTGCGTTTTTATTTTTGTAAAGTACAGATATCTATTAAAAATTTAGAAATTTCGTTATATTATTTAATGACACGAGATAAATGCAATTCATGCTTATTCAAAAAAAAACAGGTTTTGGTTTTTGTTGGAAAAATCAATTTAAACAATTAAGTTTGTGCGTTTTTAATTCAATAACATATTCTCAATGCAGTATCCATTCGCTTTCCACGAATCAAATTATTAATATTAAGTAATGAATCTATTTGAAATTTCCATGTGATTTTTAATTACATTGCATGGAAATTCGAACATCAGTACTTGGCTGTTCGTTGGAAATAGGAACATTAATATGACTACAGAATTCCTATGGGAAATGTATACGAGTAAGGATAGAATACTGCTAGGTTTTTCGAGTTATTTAAGCTTTCAACAATCTAAACTCAGATGTGATTTTTAAATGAGAGCTTACATTAATTATTTATTGTTTATTTCATGCGGTTTAATTAAGCATTTAGTCCCTAATTCACGCTTACACACACTAACTTATCTCATCTGGAATTCTAACTTTTCTAGTATATCTGTGTCACCAAAACATCTTATAGGTAGGTACTGCACTGGAGTTCCGGATACGATTTTGCGTGATGTGTTCGTTCTTGGACCTTCTATAAACTTAATCTATATTACGAGTATTTCAGTGTTTTTGTTTATTATATTTACATACTTTTTAATAGATTAAAATAAATATATAAATATTTAAAAATATAAATGGTACAACATTGTTTTAATTCACTTTATTTTTTTATTTTTGCTCGAATATTTTCGCCTAATGAGGCATCTTCGGGAGCAGAATAGTTACAAATATATTTTATAAAATAATTTTCAAAACAATTTTTTTTAGTCTAGTAGTCTGGTAGTCTAGTGGTGAACACTTCTGACTCGTAAATGGAAGGTTGTGGGTTCGAATCCCGGCACTTATTAGTGCATTATAATAAAAGTAACGCTTATTGTTGGCAAAATAAATAACATGTTATAGATTAATTACATACATCAACTCGTTTTTAATAAATCTGAACTAACTGCATAAGTATCAAATTACATGCAATTATTTAATAATAGATAAAACTGCGTTTTTGTAAAAAAAAAAAAAGAGTTGTCTTCTTGACAATGATGTGGTAGCATCGGAAGCGATCGAGGAAATATAATCAACTCAAGAAGAAAATCTTTTTGTTGTTAAATCCTTACATATAATCGTGAAAATCTTTTGTATCTACCACAAGAAGTGACTTATAAAATGTTTAATTTAGAACCGTTTTAAACTAATAGTTTAACGGAACTTTTTTAAATTACAAAAAATTGAATATTAGTGAGAATTTTGTATACTACGTCAATTACATTTGTAAACGACGTAGCATCAATACTTCAACCCGTTTGATTACAAATGCACTTTGTATTCACGTGCGAAGATAAATAAAATACATAAAAGATTTTTTATTTTTAATTGTGAAGAGGAAGGCAATTCCCCCCCCCCCCCAATTTTTTCCTGATTAGTATTAACAATCAACTTTTAATTAAAATCATTTACTGACGCAGGGTCAAAGTTATCGTAAAAAACACGACGGGGTTCAAACTTGCAAAATGCGAATTCAAGTGGGTACGACTTATCCGCTAGACTTTTACATTGATTCCTTAAAAGTTAAAAGAAATGAAAGGAAGCTGCATTATGAATTTAAAATTTTAAACATGAATTCAATCATAGATACAAGTACTGTTGGCATTAATTTTCATTACAACTTTTCATAGTTTGCGTTTCGCATGAGACCTTTTGAAAGTGTTCGCTGAAGCAGCAGACAATCAATTTAATGCTGTGTTTATACCATATTATACCACCCTGTCTCAATGTTTCATTATTCTTTACAAAACGCGGCACGAAGGTTTCATCCCTAATGACCATTCAAACAAAAGAAGAGACTTTGTGTTCTGTCATTTTTAGCATGTTATATAACACTCAATATATTTGGGTTTTTTTAAATGAACTTAATCTGATGTGAATAAAAAAACACTAAGAATGCCTTTCGAAAAAAATAATAATGAAATTCAGCCATTGTTAAATTATATTAAAAGTCCGATGACTTGTTGTCTTAAGATAAACGTTTGAGACTGTAATTGTACATTATTGGTTTCAATTCCTGGCCAAGCACGACAAGGTTTTTTTCATACATGCTATTCGCTGGGTTTGTACAATACAAACCTTATAACAGACCAGTAACAAAATGTCAATCCAAACTTATTTCGCATTCCCAAAATGTTTTGCTTTGGAATTGCACTTTTTATATCGATGAAAGGTGGGTAGTTGCAAAATTGATACAAAGAGAATGAACAAAACTACTAAAGATATAAAAGCGCTACGTTAAAGGAGAAAAATGCTGATGACAATAATCGAATCAATTGCTCAACCTGGACCAGAAACTTCAATGATTTTTGATTTCAACGATTTTTTTTTTTATCTGTCCTAAGCTACCAATATGGTATATTCGCCATTGATAGACAACATTAATGTGTTTTGTGATTGTTGATCAGGTCCCTGAAAATAATGTACTTGTCTTCGTTGCTTGGTTTCGTTGTCCTTCGGTGTTTGGCTTCGTTGTCCTTTGGTGTTTGGCTTCGTTGTCCTTCGGTGTTTGGCATCGTTGTCCTTCAGTGTTTGGTTTTGTTGTCCTTCGGTGTTTCGCTTCGTTGTCCTTTGGAGTTTGGCTTCAGTGTACTGCGTCATCCGGAATTACAGCTCCTCCTGACCCCTCATCCCAAACCAGTCTCCCGCATTGCACAGCCACGACGAATGCTCACTACCAGTTCCTAGTTAACAGTAAGTACAGTGCGTAACAGTAAGTCACTTCAAAGACGCAAGTGCATGTGATGCCAGAGATTTGTTTGTCTTCAGTGCATTTCCGAACTTTCCATGGTCCTCTAGCTCTCTCACATGATGAGGCAGGCCAGAGGACCAGCAACTGCAAATCCAAATGCACCTCCTTTTTCAACCTGACATTAATTAATGCAAAAAATATATAATATTTTTTAGTGTTGATCTGTTAACACAGTGAAAGTCCATTTTTATAAATATTTAAAAATATAAATGGTAAAACATTGTTTTAATTCACTTTATTTTATTTGTTTATGCTCGAATATTTTCGCCTAATGAGGCATCTTCAAGAGCAGAATGGTTACAAATATATTTTTATAAAATAATTTTCAAAACAATTTTCAAAACAACTTTTTTTCCAAAACAAAAGCAAAATTCATAGACAAAAATTTTTTTTTTAAACACAATTGTGTTTAAAAAAAAAATTTTTGTCTATGAATTTTGCTTTTGTTTTGGAAAAAAAGTTGTTTTGAAAATTGTTTTGAAAATTATTTTATAAAAATATATTTGTAACCATTCTGCTCTTGAAGATGCCTCATTAGGCGAAAATATTCGAGCATAAACAAATAAAATAAAGTGAATTAAAACAATGTTTTACCATTTATATTTTTAAATATTTACAAAAAATATATATTTTTAAATACATTATTTTCAAACAAGCATAACCACTTCAACAACATAGTTTTATTATCCTGGTTTTAACATAACAGCATACCAGTGAATTTCATTGTTGTTGTGAAAATGCACATGAAATATAATTATAATAATTATATTATTGTAGCGGATACTTTCACTTTCATATAGAATAAAGCCACACAGTATAACTTTGTCATGAAATTATAACTTTCATGCATAATGCATTGTTTGTTCTGAAAGTTAGCGTAAACATCAACAATGTATGGCGCTGGTATGATCCTGAAAACGAAGTTATAACCGTAGAGCATGTTTATCATTATAATATCAGTATACGTACCATAAAATAAAGGTGAGGTTCTACTGTATTCTAATAGTTATTTATGCCACTGCCAAGTAATGATAGTCTTTTTAACACGAGTGCTAGTTTGTGCCATGAGGCGCAGCCGAATGGCACAATAGAAAGCACGAGTGTTACAAAGACTAATTACGTGCAGTGGCATACAATACTTTTTCTACGACCATGAGAGAATTAACAAAATAGTGAATAATAGTCATTATAATGTACTCGTCCATTTGAAGTAATTAAAACCTTACCTTTGTCAAAACGTGTGATTTATCATTCCCTTCGATTATCTAATCGAACCTAAGTTGTAAAAATAAATTATATTTAGGTTTCATATTGAATTCATGCCCACAAGCCGACACATATGTATAAGGTCGCGCTTTTACATCCTGCATATAAGCTTAAACATTCAAACCCAAAACTCAAATAAACATATGCCCTGCAGTTGTATTGGCAGGTGAACCAAATTTGTACAGCATAGGTGATCAACCTCATACTCACCTATTAACCAAGTAACTTTTTGAGTTTGTTTATTTTTTGCGGTGAATTTTTTTGTATTGTTTTCCTTTCAAGCCTTTTATTTTCCATTAAAAAAAGGAAAGCTTTATTTGGAGCAATCCGATAAATAAATTCGATAAATTTTAGCACTATTAACAATTTTTATTTGACTCTACACATAAAATATACTTATTTATTTTCATCTGAACAGGGCTGAAAGTCTCATCACCACGGTAATTCCTACCTACCGAATATCACTAATATTGTATGAAGCCTAATCAGCTGATCGCTTGCGGCCATCTTGGATTGACAGGTCTTCATACCCCCATACAAGGTTGACATTTGAAATTAAAAAATGGTTCCAATTCTGACAATGCGCATGCGCACATGTTCATTTTAACACGGTTACCGGTTGCATAATGTAACATTATGCAACGGGTGTAGAAATGTATGGCATTGTGATTGCGTTAGCCGTTTTGTAATTAGTAAATTACCAAATGGGAGTAGAAAAAGTATGTTGTACACTACGAGGTACAATGTGTACGGTACAAAATTATTAGTTTTAATTTCTTCTACGGCGTAGACTCTTTTAGTTGCATACAAAGCCTTTCCGATGATTTTTAATTGAACATTTTTCTTAACGTATGCATCTTGAAGCACATATGTGAATCGTGTGCTTAGCTCTCGCGCATTTACTTTATCCATTTTATGCCAGCAAATACGCATTAATAAATATATTTTTCCTAATATTATCAGTATAGTTAGTTTATGACAGATTACTAGATGATCAGTGAAGGTAATTTACTGTTGTCGAATTATGAAGATATATGAATTTATAAAAATATGAGCATAATATTGGTGTAAGTGCACATTTAGATAAATATTCGCACAATGTTCAGTCTAGCAAAATGCTGGAAAAAAATATCTCTGAGTATTTCTACTAGTATGGTGTTTACCACAAATTTCATCATGATGTAAGTACGTGAACTACACAAAATTGTATTCTCAATAAAATATGTCAGATCTATTTAAAAAAATGCAGTCCGTCATTTAGTAAAATAAAAAAATAAAACTGAAATTATCCTTTTGTACTAAAATTCCAAGATTTGTAAGGCCTTCATGTATTCTGACAATAATTTAAAGGTAAATGATATTATTCCTGTAATACGTTGTGTATAAAGTTTTATGAACATATTTTTATTTTTATTTTATATAATCAGCTTATTAACCATTACACCAATATACCTTAAGTGAATATTATGAGATACAAATTACTTTACAATTACCTATAATAGTTTCCTATTTGGCTGAAAGTCCTTCTGCTTTCCTAATACTGCTGTTTTAAATAAAGTAGGTGATGAACAAAATTCAAAGCACCATGCTAATTTCCCCTTTATAGTATTAACTAAACAAACTGAAGTATTAGACAACAAACAACAGTGTGCGCAAATACGGTTTTCTCATACCTGAAATGTAAACTGGAATACGACCATTTAGAGGTAAACGTGACTACCAAACATTTTTAAGGATGGGTTTTCTATAAACAGTAGAATTAATATTTACTCACTTTTTAATTTTAATCATCAGTTTTTGGGATAAATATTTTATTGATTCACCGTAATTTAAAAAAAAAAAAACCTAATGCAGATCGTATACTTTATGGAAATTACTAGTCCAATCCTGGTTGACTATTTTTTGTTGTTGGACTTGATATTACTACTCAAAAATCGGTCAAAATTTGAATGAAGTAAAAAATGTATAACTGTTCATAATATACCTTTGTGATTCTATGCTAAAAAGCACACAAAGGCTATAAAGGGAATGAGGTTATAAAATAAGCCTAAACGTAGATAAAAAAGGATTCCAAAATTACCCTTAAGTAACTAAGTAAAACAAGTCATTACGAGTGATTTTCGAACCCTAATTAATATTACTATGAGTCGCAACGGTCTCATCATAATGCAAAATAAATATCGCCAGCGTATTTATTAATTACGAACTAAGTTAATATTGGGTGAGAAAAATGAGAATACTTTACTTTTCATACCAACAATGAGTTATTTCACTTCACCCTTTTGGCGCCGTTATAATGTTGTACAAGATCTATGATCCAGGTTTCCGTGTTGTATGTTTAATGGAAAACTCGTGTTCTTCTGGGCTGCGCTCCTCTCATGCGAAAACTCCACACACAGGTGGAAGTAGAGGGGGGGAGTGGGGAGGGCTATGCAGGTGGGGGGCTAAGCGGACCCACTATGTAATATGTGCGGAGACTGAGGATAGCAACCATGGGACACATAAACTTTAATTATTCAAAGTAGATGTAACTGTTTATAGGGAATATTATGTACAATTGTTGCTATGCAATTTTGAATGACTAGAATGTGTATTATATGGTTATTTTGATGATCTAATCTAATCTAATCTAAGGTGCAAAGATATATATCATTTAAGATTTATATTAAAAGCATTCCCACAAGCAGATATGTATAATTTCGCGCTAACACATGCCGCATGTGGACCTACAATATAAAAACCCAATCTCAAATGAACATAAGCCTTGCAACTCTTGCCGTCCTTCCCTGAAACAGGGGTGACATTGGCAAAGTGAACCAATTTTTTACAGTATGGGTGGTCAGCCGCATAACAACCTATAAGTCAAGGAACATACATGACAAATTAAATTTTTAAAATCAATAAACAACAATATACCTATACATTGACATAAAAAACTAAATCACAAAACCAATTTCACTTTAACAAACCCCAGCCGCCAACATCACAGATCAACCGCCATTTCTTTCTATCCTTACATACTTCTTTCATTTCCTCCAGAGTCATAACCTTCTTCATACAAGCTCTTCTTTTATTATGACTCTGGATATTCCATTCATTCGCAATTTCGGATATTTGGTCCATCCATACCTTTCTCGGTCTTCCTCTACCACGACATCCATCTATTCTACCAACATATACTTTCTTCGTCAGTTTTTCCTCATTCATTCTCTCCATATGCCCAAACCATCTTAACAAACTTCTTTTAATCTTCACTTTCACACTTTCTCTTGCACCACATTCTTCTCTTACAAAATCATTCCTCACCCTGTCACTCCGTTTTTTCCCAATCATACTTCTTAGAAAGTCCATTTCAACAGTATGGACTTTACTAATTTCACTTTCATTCACCGTCCAGGCCTCGTTTCCATACATCAAGGTGGGTAAAAGTATGCCACTGCGTACCGCCAATCGAGCATTTTTTGATATGTTTTGATTTTTGGCGATACAAGCTGTGGCACCCAGTACACACCTGCCCTTCATTACTCTTCTTTCAAATTCACCGGTCATTCTTCCATCTTTTTCAAACATACTTCCCAGGTATACAAACTCATTTACGACATCAACATTCATTCCATTAATTTTAAATTCATAATTCATACTTTCATCATCTCTTTCAAAAATCAATACTTTCGTCTTACTTGCATTCAACTTCAGATGGTTACTTAACAAAGCTTCATTCAATCTAGAGAGCATTGTTTGCAATTCTACTGCTGAATCAGAAACAAGAACTGCATCATCTGCATACAGTAAAACACTCACTTTGCTCTCTCCTATCGTCAATCCACAATCATTAAGTCGAGCATCTCTAACACACTTGTCCATGACTATGTTAAATAGCCATGGACTCATGATAAAATAGATTAAATGAGAAACGTAGAAAAAAAAACAGTTTTTTTGAAATATTAAAGAAATTGTTGCTAACTACAAGCTGTTGTACGAGAAGTAACATTATTCTTGAAGTTTCCTTGACGTCGCAGCATACGTCTTGAGAGAGCACCCATTCTGCACTACAATTAAGGATGAACAGTTGAGTAAGATGATCGTACTATTTTCTGTCTACTTTTTTATTATTTTATCACATTCTTTTTTAAAGTATTGTTTTTGTTGTCAACAATAAAGCGAAAGTAAAAGTAATACACCATATTTACGTCAAATATTATTACAAAACAATTCTGGATGCTATGTTTATACTTTTTACCAGAATAAAAACATACAATTTGCTTTAAAAAATCACTTTTATGGATAACAATTTTATCAAACATCAAAATAAAAGACGACAAATTGACTTACAGATCAACGTTGGTATTATTTTGTTCTTGTTAAAATTCTGTTCTTTCTGTCAACTTTATTATTATTTTAACTTATTTTTCTTTTTCACGTTGTTTGCAATTTTTTTGAATGATAAGATGATGTTATATTTTTAAATGTTAATCTGGTAACACAGTAAAAGTCCATTGCATTTTAAAAATTAAATTGGAAAAAACAAAGTTTTAATTAATTTAATTTATAATTTTTTGAATGAATTCAAACAAAACACTGTTTATTTTCACAATAAAATTTATTTAAAAAGATTAAAATCTTTAAAACAATTTACAAACGTTTTCGACCTAGTAGGTCATCATCAGGTGTGATCAGAGGTACGGAATTTTCGCATTTACGAAATAGATGCGATAAATGCGAAATTTTGAAATAATTTACAATAAATGCGAAATATATAGATTTGTGTTTTTTTTGCGAAAAAACAGTTCAATCTAATATTTTTGCAAGAGTGTGGCTTTTTATGTTTAATTTTGTAGAAATATATGTTGTTTATAATATTTTAGAACATTATATTTTTGTTAACCCTATGACTTTCGAGAAAATCACAATTGTTTGTTTTGTTCATATGGCAACCCATAGACACAGATTAGCAAGAGTGTTGAAATAACTAATTTATAAAGTTAAAAATGAATTAATTTCAACTCTGATAATTTAAAAAAAAAATCTTGGAGCTGTTTTTGAGAAAAGTGCAATTTTATGTTTTATTTGTATCGCAGCCATCTTGAATTTTCAAGTTGGTGTAATGCCGTGTTATTCATACTTAATACGTCATGTCCAAAAAAGTCGATACAGCCAAAATTTGGTATCTCTAGGACCTAGATCTAATACTTTGGAAAGTGACACACACACACACACACATACAGACGGACGTTTTTGAAACGTAGTGTTTTTTAGCATATCCTGCACCAGGACAACTCATTTCCGTGAAAACATCGAAACGAAAATTTCACACAATAGAAAAAAAAATGCGAAATTGATGCGAAATTTTAATTTTCAATAAAAAAATAAATGCGAAAATTTGTTTTTTTATTTGCGAAAATTCCGTACCTCTAGGTATGATTTATAGGATACCTGATGATGACCTACTAGGTCGAAAACGTTTGTAATTTGTTTTTAAGATTTTAATTTTTTTAAATAAATTTTATTGTGAAAATAAAGTGTTTTGTTTGAATTCATTCAAAAAATTATAAATAAAACAATATGAATTTTCACAGTGTTAATACACAAAAAATACCAAATATATTTTAATTAATTTCTTATTTTATTTTTTGCTTAAGCGTTTTCGCCTAATAAGACATCTTCGGGAGCATAATCGTTCCAAAAAAAAGATTGGATGATGACTTGGTGAAATCTTTATAGCGACGTTCGTGATGTAGTCACTCCAAGTATGATTCACAGACTGTTATTTATGTTCAAACTTACATAAATTGCCTAATAAACAGCCCTCTCGTAGTGTAATGTTTGATGGTATGATTGTTTACCCAGCGGGACAGCGTTTGGCACCACCTCGTGCAAGGTGTTTTGTTTAGCAATTCAAATGTTTGGCCTAATGCCGACCCCGAGGCGGACTCTTCCGCCCAAACCAAACATTCACTGCCATGCTGCTACAAGTCACAGAATGTGCTAAATACGAGATGAATCAGTAAGCACGATGAATAACAAAAGAAGAAAATATATATGATTGCAATATTAATTCAAAAATACTTTAAGAACAAGCTAAATAAAAAGCATCACATTTAAGACTTAACAATGTTTCCAATGTGTGCTAACAATCACAAAAAAACATTTCTTTACTTAACTGACCTCTGATTTACCAACTTCGACAATGTTTTTTTTAAACATTATTTGTCTCTAAATTTCACTGTTTGTTGCAAAAAATATGTTTAAATTTTATTAACAGATACCTCATCAATGGGAGGTTATTTTAAATAAATAAACATCGATATACTCGTATGTATATCGTTTCAAGTATTAGTGTGTTTTTCAATTGGGTGGTATGTTTGTGAGTGTTTTTGTACCTTTTCTTTATTTGAAGACCCAAACGCCAACATTAAGATCGCCGGGCACGGATTTTTCAGCTACAAAATATACTGCCGACCCGAAACATTCAGCCTTGATCTGCCGCAACCACCCCTAAAAAAACAGGTGGCATCTTAATCCGGCAACGTGCCCTAGGCGCGCAGGGGGAAGATGTAAAAGTTTGCGAGAAAACGAAGAAAAAAATGCACGGAGCTCTGCTAATAAAGAACCTCTTGTTTTGTGCTCCTGGCGGGTGAATACATAAATCGCCCTAAGAAGAAAAACGCTCGCAAAAGGGGGTGTTTTGTATTTCAATGAATCTAATGGGGGAGTCTCAAGTAAAAAGTTAACGTTTTTTTCTGTTTTTTTGTTGTTGAAAGTATTTATACAGCAGAGTAATTTGAAGAGGGAAAACAAAGGTTGTAAAATAACCATGATAATACTTTTCAAAGTTTATTATGAACTTAAAAGACAATTATAAAAAAAATAAAGGTTTTTTAATTAAAAATGTATATATTATATACATATGTAGGTGCAGTAATAGCTCAGTTGGACGAACTCCTTTCGTTTTATGTCAGAAGGCAATGGATCGATCCGTCCCAAAAGCGTCAGAAAGGATTCACTTTTTGGAATTCAAAGCCAAAGTTAAAATACCGTCAAAGCTTACCCAGCCTTCACAATATGAAAGGTGAATCTGCCTCTTTGAGTCAGTGAAACATCCTAATTTATGTAAAGTGGTTGGCGTAAGGGCAGTCACCTTACCAATGAAAATAAAAAGATTCCACTCTAGATACCTTCGGAGACTGCGTGGCGAGGTGTTTGATTATATAATACCTGTATTACCTTCTATATTAGATTTACCTACACTGCAAAATGTAGAAAGCCAGAACAAATGTAGGATTGTGTAAAAAAACCGAATTCAATCAAAAACGTGTTTTAGGGTCTGTTGCACCAAATTTTAATCAGACAAATTTAAAATTAAGTTTGATTTCTTCGAGAAAATAAAAAATTTGGTTGCATTTATTTAAATCAGCTATTCCTTGAATTATAGGTTGGTATGAGGCTGACCACCCATACTGTAAAAAATGGTTCACTTTGCTAATGTCACCCCTGTTTCAGGGAAGGTCGGCAAAAGTTGTGGGGCTTATGTTCATTTGAGGTTTGGATTTTATTTGTAAGTACACATTCAGCATTTGTAAGCGCGAACTACACTTGTTGGTTTGTGGGCTTACATCTGAGAGCTTTAAACGAATATATCCTTGCAACTTAGATTATAGATTATTATTATATTATAGCTGATGTACATAATCTTTCTTGTTCAAATTCCATCATATTATTACCCACTTCCGAGAAATATTTAACCGAGGTCCTTACCAGAATTAAGCATTCAAATTTGATTAATAAATCAAATATTGATTGTAAGTTGGTGCAACAGGCCATTAGAATACCAGTTCATTTACTTGTGACACTTTGTTATAAGTAAATGAGCATCGTAAAAATTCCGTTGGTTTATTTTTCACTTAGGTGATGCATTATAAGATGGAGTCTCCCGGGGCGGGTAAGTCTACTTTATTATTTTTCCATTTTCTTTCCGCTCTCTCTCCCCTGCTCCATCATAACCGCACCTGACCTGAGAAACTTTTCTCAACATTAATTAATTACTCCGCCCTCTCCCCCGTACAGGCAGGCTCTCCCAAGTGCCACTTTTTCACTAGCAAATAAGCAAAGTCTCCGGCTTACCATGCAAGCGAAGATCTCAAATTTGTAGAGTAAACATGGCAGTTAGGTTGATATATAGCTGAAATACCTAAAAATAGTCATACCTGATGTTAGTCTAAAAATGAAAAAAAAAACGTTTCTAAGTTCCAATTCACAAAATTGCTAACATAAGAAAACGTAAGGCAAGATAAAAAAAAACCTTGTTATTATTTAAATATATTTTAAAAACAAAAATAGTTAGCTGTTTAGAAATAAATAGCACATACAAAATATAAACTGACATTGGAATTCATTGTTAAAAAGCGTTATACAAGAATGGACAATATATAGAATGCAATGAACAAAGAAAAAAACTGAAATAAGAAAACACGTTTGAATACATATTATGGCAAAATGAATTGTAATGCTTTATGCATGTGTATATTTTAAGGTGTTTCGCATATTAAGGTTTATTTTTACATAAACTAAAAATGGAAAATATTTTCTGCTGAAATGTACAGACATAGAAGGCAAATGATACAACGTAAAATGACCGAAAGCGAAGGATGCATTTTGCAGTTTAACAAGTTTAAACTCTTGCAGTTAATACAATCTTTTAACAATACAATTTTAAATTCCGACCATCAGCACCATTCAAGTTATTTGCACAACAATTCTTTACCGTGCATAACTTCGTTTTAATTAAATTGCTTCATTTCAAAGTCCACATCCGTCTTTCATCCCCGCTGAAGCCGCTAGGGGCTCTAAAAGAAGGCAACAGTCACGTACAAAGCTAGCCGGAAGTTTACCCTTCCTTGGGAAGCTGCCTCCTCTCTTCCCCCGTCTTCTCTCTCAGCTAAACATCCCCCCCTCCCCCCTTTGACTTTACTTAAAGGCTGTCCGGGCACACACGGACCTGAGTTTGTATTTATTTACCTTGATCTTTTGCGGGCGAAGACAGATCCATTCTCACTATTTTTAGTTATATTTTTTTGCGTCGTTTTGTAACAATCAACTAAACATTTTGGCTTTTAAGTCAGCCATAAATCTTAAACAATAACTTCACATCACAAAAGAAATAAATAAGTGAATAAAAACTATATTTTACCCATTTGAATTTTTAAATAATTAAAAATGGTCTTTCACTGTGTTAATAAATCGACCCTAAAAATTATAATTCTTTACTGTTCACTTTTTACGCTCGGCTTACAGATCTTTGCGCTACAATGACCAATGCGACTCTGTCTCCCCGCAGAACTTTTGCTCGTCTTTATATCTGCCACGGAGACGATTCTTGCATGTTAGAAAACATGGTAGATACTTCCATAATGGATGGTACTAGAGCATTGTTTTACACTATGCCAGAGATATCACTCACACAGACCAATCAGCGTGCCTAGGCTTACGTACAACAAATTTGTAGTTCGTTACAATTAAATATAGGTATTTGTAAAAAAACTTATATCAGCCATTCATTGTGACTTTTCTTATTGTATTAGTTTTTTTTCATACCCCTTTTTTTACAAATACTATTACAAGTTAATAAATATCAAACATTTTTAAGAAACTAAAATATGCATCTCTAGAATTACTCAATATTTGTGGTGATTGATTTTCAATAACCAACCAAATAAGCACAATTTATATTAAATGAGTACAGTCAAATACAAAACAAAAACTTTTTCTAAAGAACATTCAGAGATGAGCATCTTTAGGGTTGTATTGAGGTTGCACCCCCGTTATTTTCTCAGCTACGTGCACTGTTTCTTTTGCAATTCTTACAGCCACGCCCAATGGGAGGCGCGTGATTGTTTGCCTAGCTTAACAAAACTGTCTTTCAACTCTTTCAAGACTATTTACAACTTCTATATAGCACACTCATAGTTGGAGTTTCCAAGGCTTAATGCCATTTTGGTATTGAATAAACAAAGTTTTTTTAAGAAACTGTGAAAGAGTATTTTTGCCAAAATGCGATATCTTTCTTTCCACCCATGCCAAGGACAAAAACTTGTACACGTGCAAAAATCTACTACCTCATTTGATAATAAAATCAAGTGGTCAAATTAATCTGGCTATTTGTTCAATAAAATCGATTTTCCTTTTAATGTGAACAAATCAGCAAATGGATGGTATAATAATGCATTTCGGCAGATGGCATTCTGACTTTTGATAAATATACTGAAAACACCAACTCTAGCTTGAAGTTTTAACTGGTCGTTAAAAACATAACTCTCGTTTTTTTTTTGTTTCAATCTCCAAGGAGAAAAAAACTTAATTGACTTGGCTCGGTTCATAAGGATCACATAATAATCAGAGGCCTGTAGCACCTACTTGAAAATTGTATGGTAAAATATAAACAAAATGATTTATTGTAAACGGTGTTTTTCTCTTCCAAAATCAGTTAAAAAATCCAACAAAAGGTGGCTTTGTAGAGTCTCGCCAGTGCGGCTCGGTAGTCGTGATGCATTATATCTCTGTCGTCTTATACTCAACACGTCACTAAGACCATCAATCTCATCGTACTAGTTTGCGCCTGCTTTGTAGTGTAGACTGACACATCTAACTTGGTAACAGTCAAATTTAAGCGAAATACTTCAGTTCTTCTACGTAAAATAAAATTTACAAATTTACTTGGGGCTCTTGAAAAAATTATGCGAAGCTTTTAACAGAAAATAGGTAAGAAAGTAGCTATTTATTTTTTTATCTACGTTTTTAACAGCATCTTACAGCTTCTAATAGTAATGAAAAACAATGCATTATAAAAGATTAGGTTCTAGTTCGTCCCCCTAGTGCTTATTGTCTGTCTTATGTCCATCAGAGGTATTTTCACATGGACAATATTTGTATGTGTACAAGACCAATGTGTCTTATAAAAGCTGGTAATTGATTATGAAAATATTTAAAACAGCTCTAAAATTATCGTGTTTAGCGGTTTTTTCTTAGGTCAGATTGTGTAGAAATAGTTCCTTGACTTATAGTTTGGTATGCGGCTGACCACCCATACTGTGAAAAAATGGTTCACTTTTCCAATGTCACCCCTGTCTCAGGGAAGGAAGGCAAGAGTTGCAGGGCTTATGTTCATTTGAGATGGGTTCTTACAATGTAGGTCCACATGCGGCATGTGTTAGCGCGAAATTATACATGTCTGCTTGTGGGAATGCACTTAATATAAATCTTAAATTATATATATCATTGCAGCTTAGATAAGATTAGAAGAGTCATTGCAATTCGTAACCTTTCATTTTTAATATTTTAATAAATCGCAGTTTAATAGAAAAGAGCCCCAAGTAAAATCTTAACAATATTTTTCTGAGTAATGCCTAACTTCCCAACTTTCATTTCTCATGGTAGCTTAGTTGGCGCCGCTATGGGAGGTGTCCGGGCGGACAACTGTGTTAGCGAGTGACTGATAAGGTCCGCCCTCACAACACCTGCACCCCTGAAGCCTCATCCAACCCTCTGCAGAGATATCTTGCCACACACGTAATCTGCATCACGTGCTAGGCTGACGGAATAATTAAGGGAATGCAATTCTTTAAAGTGAACTGTAGGGGATGATAGGGCTAATAAAAAAAAAACTCACTAGCACGGTATGTCTTAGCGTTAAGGGAATTGAGTTGAATTTTCCAAGGATTTTTTACTGCAACTGCTTACGAAACCACAATTAAATTATTGTTGTTCTTTTTAAGATTTCACTTAAGAAAAACAAGGTACAAGATGAATATTTTGAATATGTTATTTCTGTAAGTTACATAGTTTCACACTTGGAAGTTTGGTAAAATTTTTGCTCATACCTAAAATAGATTAGGCGCAAACGATCCAGGAAAATGTTTGACGTCACTCAGCAGTTGCCAAGGAAAAAACTTTCTAATATTTAATTATCGGTTGCTAAGCATTTCATTCCATGCCGTGAGCCCGGGTTCGAATCTCACCGAGGGTGTCATAAATGATTTCCCGTTTCGGTGTTTATTTTTAACCCCAAAATAAAATACTGGCAAGGTTCACCCAGTCGTCACAAGAAACGAGTACCAGCCTTCTCGGGAGCTGGGAAACTCCCACTTCAACTGAAGTGGTTGGCGTAAGGCCGGCACCCTTACCTGTAAAAAAAATAGGTTCAACTCGCCACATGCGACCCCTTTGGGGATAACGCGGCAAGAAGTTACACTATATGTGTAGCTTAGTTGCGTTTGCGTTAAGGGCCCGTTCGTAACAAAAGAAGAAAATGATAATGGAAGGAGAGAGAGTTAAACTGAGGGGAAGAAATATTATTTGTGTTTTGATAAGCAGAAAAAAGTTTAAGCCAATATCAAAAGAAGTAATTTAAATATTTGGTAGTAATTATAAGTACCTAAGGTAATTTTAAGCTTATAAATAATGGTACTTAAAATATACCATTTATGTATATTATTTTAAATAACGCTCGTATATTTTGTATGTGTATAAACACCCACTTGATTACTGTAAAGGGTATATAAGTAACAAGATCTTGAAAAAGCATCATAACTCATAATAATTCTTGAATATTTAACGCAGACGTCTTGATCCACGCGACCTCTATAATCTCGTCCTGCCTTTGGTGGAATTACATTTAACGAGCCCGTAAAATCGAACACAATAAACTTGAGCTTACGAGAACGCGCGAGAAAGGTTCTGAGAATGGCCTCGAGGCTTCATCAAAACTACCAATATGAAAGCAACACGAGCGAATGTTATGGATTAATGCACAGCTATGTAAAATACGAGTACAAATACTCAGCGATATTACAGAAGCTAAGAATTACAACAGTAAAGTGTTTTCTGAATCTAATTATTTTTTACATCTAATTAGATAATAAATAAAAAGAGGCAAGAAAATAAAACACTGTATTATTCTTCTGATATTTTTATTATTTTGTTGATTGAACAAATAATGAGTGTTTACCGGTTTCGGCCTCTTGGCCATCTTTAGAAAAACAATAAGAATATCCGTAGTAAACCATTTTTTACAGTATTAGTAGTATTGTAGAGAAAATATATTATGGATTATAAATAGTACAAGGATTATTTTTATGTTACACACTTGATAATATATATATCTTTTTTTAAATTAATAATAATCCAAAGTGGATGAACAAAATCTATTTTAAATTTTGTCTTTGCCTTGTATACTATGATTTTAACACACAGTATATTTAAAATCTATCTTTATCTTCAAATCTTTCTTGCAAAGTCACATTGACATTTTAGGTTCATAAGTAATGCCCGCTTACACGCACACACATTTAAGTATCTAAAAATCTCTTAAATCCGTCGTCACTTAATATAGATGTATTTGTCTCAAGGACCATAACTTTGAGATTCGAAATAAATATATAGAAAGTTGTTAACAAAGTTTCGTGAAGAATTTCTAAATCAAAGGCTGTTTGCTTCAAGGACTTTGGGGTCCTGTAACTCCACACTAAACAAGATCGTTCGATAACAGAACTAACCTTTCTTAACCACACCAGAGAGGTGTTTAAGGAATTTGATACACGCACCTCTGGTTTCACAGCTGAACCACAAAATACTGGGATGGGCCTAAGTGTGTTAGATAAAATTAAGGCGTTGAAGAACGCATATTTCAATAAGCCATATTATTTATAAATTATTTTTATTTATCACTGACGTGAAAATCTAAGTACCAAGCGCGTGCATAGGGTACAGGCAAATACATTTTAGAATAAATATTTCCTCCCATTCCTTTAAAATAACTTATTTGAAATTGACTAAAGCGCTAAAGATGGCTCCAATCGAACTTATATTTTGAATTTTAAATCTCAATATCAAGACTAAATGGTTTTTTTTCCATATATTGCCTACCATAAGGCGCATGTGCCTGTAGGGATGCACGCCCCTGCTAAGTACCTATACCTATTAATAAAATAGCGTTTGTTGTCAGTCAGGAAAAAAAGCTAACACTGTTTCACGGTTTTTCTTGAACATCCAATTTACTTTAGCCGGTGGATCATCCGCGGATTTTAATGCTGCAACTAAGCAGCACAAAGTGTAACTTCTAAACGCGTTGTCCACGGATTACTTGCATGTGATGAGTAAAACCTGTTTATTTTACAGGCAAGAAGAAGGAAGGAACAAGGTAGCGGTGTATGCCAATCTCACTCAAAGTTTTCCTTCTCCCACGGGGGCTAGTTATTATTTATTGTAAAAACTGATTAAGTCTTTCTGGTATTTTTTACATTGCGCTTAAGATAAACTCCGAACGAGAAATCAATTTGACATTCTTTGTGTGGTTAAAAACCGTTGATAGCTCTTTAACAATGAGCTAACGGCCATACAAGGAGAGTAAGTCACGAAAATAAAAATATCATCTATTGGTTTTCCTGCCCACACAATTTTCTATAACCTTTGGATGATCTATGGACCATATGTCTTTCATAAACAAGATCAGATGTTAGGTAATTAATATAAGCGGAAAATACACTCATGACGTAATCATATCATCGTCGAATGAAAATTAACTGAATCAGAAAACACTTTAGTACAATGAAAGCATCATAACAAATATTACTCGATCCTTGATACCTTGTTTATCATATTAGAGTCATTGCATTCATAAGATGAAGCCAAGCGCTTCTGATCTGATAGTCCACATAACATCACATTATCCAGCTGAAGGAACAACGAGTTGATTAGTCTACAGTGATGTCAACAAACACTTCTTATAAAAGATCGCTGATTTCAGGTTACTGAACTTTTGTGAGCTTTTTTATTCATTGGTAGTAGTTAGACATAATTATTTATAAGGGTAATTAAAGAAAACATTTTCCATTAAATCGCATTTTATATATGTAAAATTACATTTGTTTAGTCTTGGTTTTAGTGTGTTAATACAAGCTAAGCGTTTTTCATACGTATGTTCTACTTCAAAGAAAATCTTTATGATAGTAATTACAACTTACAGCTCTTCGTTTTTAATTATTGATATACTTTAATATATTTTTTTGTATAAAAACTTAACTTTCTCAATTAACAACTATTTAACAACATTTCTAATCCTAATCCCTAATATGACACTATAATTCCAAATTTTGTATTTTACAATCAATATTTCAACGAATCCCTATAAAATTTAAAACCCGTAAACAAAGTTTTATGGAAAAATACATCAAATACCTTATTCTTTGTTTTTTTAATTTTCTGATCATCTTGGAGAGTTTTCCACATCGCTGCACCTTCTATCCCCACCTGATCCCGCTCATTTTTCACCTGCAAGTTTCCAGCTAACAGGCTGCTCATTTCCCTCGCCCAGGCCGGTCATACTCCGCGTTTGCACTATGCAAGTATGAACACAGCGACGAGCACTCCCGATAGCCAATTTCACGGCTAGATGGCCACATAATCCCGGCGCTGATTTGATTCAGCGGCGATCCGCCGATTAATTATCTTCCACGGAACAGCCGGATATCGGAGGCGGCCGAGCGGATGGCCAAGCAGTGATGAGGACCTGCCTCGCGAGGAAGTTTCACGACAGTTTTCAGTAGAAAAAATGGTAAAAAAAAAAAAAAAAAATTCTGGAAAAAAACAGCAAATTTCTTCGGGTAATTACAAAAACATCAGTAAATAAATTAATGATTGAAAAAATTGTCTTAACATTTTCCGTTAATAAAAATAATAAAATCTTAAAAGCAAATGACACGTTCTTAAATATAAATATAAGCATATAGGTACACATACACATATCCATACATCAACACATCATGCGCACACTTAATTAAATAGGTACATGTTAAAACTATTAAATATTCATATATTATAAACATCAAAAAAGAAATCCTCATAATACGAGTAGCACTTACACACGAGTACAAATACAAGCCCCGCCTTCAAATATCAAAATTAGTTAAATAATAGCTACACTGTAAAAAATAAGGTGATTTCATTATCACAAATTCAGCAATGCTATTTTGAAGTCATTGAAATCAAGGTTAAATATACGTATCAGCATGGACAGAGAGTACGATATTGTAATATTTACAGGCCCTATAATAAAAATCATTTTTCCTATAATTGGTGTTAGGGATGGGTAGATGAAACGTAGATTGAAGTCTCGTTCTATTTGGTATAGTGTAATAGAGACCCGATATTAAGTCTGGACGATCAGTCACATTATAAGTGTTTTTAGGCTTTCATGGCCGGCTTCAGACAGTCGAAGTACAAGCCCTGAAGAAGTCAGTCGTACGTCACTGACGAAACGTAGCAGCCTTCCGAAAAGAAAAAAGAATAAAGCGGCCTACAATTATTGAGTATGGTCTACAAGCCCGGAAAGATGGAGTCTACATCATTATCATCATTATCAGTCACATTGTTGACCAATTTATACAAGAACAATTGGTCAGCAATAATCCTCCTGAATTCAAGTGACTGCATTGAGTACTGAAAGTGACCAAATCTGAAATTAATAAAAGACAAAAACTTAAACTTAAACTTAATAAAAACTTAATTTGTGAGGAATAATAAAAAAGATCCATTAATATCTCAGAAGAAGTTTGTTCAAGCCTTTCTGGTCCGCTAATTATGTATGTAGCAGAAGGACTCGCGGTACATGGAAGCTCAAATACAGTTATATACTTTTAGAAGCGACGGAAACAAGGGCCTTTAAGTAAGCGACGTAGCAAATGAATCGTTAGTACAGGTTATATTCCTGGCAAATAAGAAGTGCGATGCTTCAATGGTGAAGCTACTCTCTAGTTAACTAAGTCTTGAAAAAAACATGCTATTCTGAAGCATACATTAACACATGCCTAGGTTTTTTTACTTCAATACTTTTTTGGCTACACGGTTTTGATCGTAAATCGGAATCAAGGAAATACTCTTTACGACCAGACGATCAAATTGAACGATGCAGGTACCTCAATTAAGAAAAATAAGCAAAGCAGCTAAGTAAATATAAGAGAAAAGTTAGATCCTCTCAAAGGTCAAAAATGAAGAGAATGACTTTGAAAAAGAAAAACAAATATAAAACCATCTTCCGAAACATATACGAGTTTATTATCTGATGCCATTGTTTATGGTAATATAATATTTGGAGGATTTATTTGGTGAGCTCTACTTCTGTGTGAATCACACCTTGGTTGTCGATGTAAAAAGCCCCAATTCTCAAGCAAGACCAAGTTGCTGTAAGGCTGGATGGACCTTTAGTGACCGGTCTTTGGTGAATTTGATGAATGAATTTTTCACCCAGCGAAGAGTATATTTGAAAATATAAATGGTATATGTTTTCGTGCTCCGCCGGAATTCAAGCCCGCTACCTTCCATTTACGAGTCAGAAGTGTTAGCCACTAGATTACGCACCGGTCTGTGGTAGATTGATATTTAAATTCATTTTTTGACCAACAAAAAAAAGCACGTTATGCGATAAGGTGGTTGTTTGTCACTGCGGCTGAGGGTCGCTTGACACCGATAAGCCGCGCAGTCAGCTGTAGCGGTTCAGATAATGCCATTGCAGCTGCAGTCCGGAAACCTAAGGCCCGGCACACATGCTGCAGGTGCAAGCCGTAGCACATACGAGCACACCCATACACCTGACGCTCCTCCTGGTGCCCTGATACTTTGTGCTGCGCCTAGACCTTGTAAAGTGGGATAATTGGACTGGCTTATGCCTGAAAACGTTGGTCAGCTCTTGTTAATGTCATTAGTGTTTCAGAATACTGAAATGGTTTTATAACCGTCAAAAACATATTGTTATGAACGTATAAGCTCGTATGGACATGAACCTAAGCACGTTACTTGCTAGTGTGTGTGTCTGCCTCTAACATAATTTAATATGAGTGCGTGTGTACGTGTACCTCGGCACGTAGCTTTCTGGTGTGCGTAACGTCTCTGGAACAGTGTCAAACAATCCTAGTAGAAGTATCTATAACACGAAAGAATCCTCTCTGCCGCTCATATATATACGAGCAAAGATTATGCGGGGAGACAGAGTCGCTTGAAATATTATATCGCGAATATCTTAAAACATTATAACGCGAAAATCACTGGAATCATTACAACGCAAAGATCGCAGAGGGTGAAGCACAGCATATTAATATATTGTGAAATAAATTAAAATCGTAATTTAATTAAAAGAACCCCAGTAAAACCAAAACAATATCATGTATTTTGATGATGGTGTCAGATACTTCAGGTAAAATCCATAATGTATATCTACTTTATTTCACCTACTTTTTCTGGTGTCCTGGTACTGTATGCTGAGCCCTTGTACAGTAAGTTAAAATAAAACTAGCGTATTCCAGAAACAATCAGACACCTCAAGTTATGGTCATCATTCCTTGATGCTTTATAAAAATGGAACTTGTATTGGAAGATGCTTGCGAAAAGCATTTTTAATGAACTGTGTGCTGTATTTTGTACAAAAACATTTTTTACGTCATACAGTAACATTATCGCGGATTTTTTGTATTTGTCTGTCTAGTACATCATATAAAAAAATTCAATACATTTAAAATTTAAATACACAGCGTCAAACTAGCTGCGACCCCAAACAAAAACTGGCGTGTTCTCGTACATCATATTTCGTACATGCAAATTTGAGGGTTGAACAACAGCGGATTATAATATTTTGTTCATGTTTTGTTTGCTCTCTGCTTTATAACTGATGTAACATTTTGTCACCGAATCTTTTTTTTTGTGCGCGCGTATATGGGAAATAAAAAAGGGATAAATAAATGTGCAGACGTCAACGTTTTACACATAGACGTGTTATTTTTATGGAGGCCTCTTTATGATGTGAAAGGGCTGAATCTGATAAGTGTTTTCCTTTGAATCGAAATAATAAAAAAAAACAAACACCAAAACTCATTCCTTCGTTCTTTTTTTCTATCCACATTGTGTGAAATCCTGTCACTTGAGGCCGCATTGGTACCCACATACTTTTTCCCTATATATACAATGATGTTAACACACAGAAAATCCACGGCTCATCCCCTGCCTAAAGTAAATACTCCATAGAAAAAAGTTGTAGTCAGTGGATCATTTATGAATAAAATATTTGGTGAATGACGATGAAAAGGTTTATTATTTTTCACACATTCAGATGATAGTATAACATGTATATTGCTGTATTTTTTATTGCTGGTCATGTATTGCACCCTCCACATGACTAAGCTGGAATAAACATTTTATTATTATTATCTTCAATCTCACATGCGATCAAATATTTTGAGATTAAATATCTACCAAAGTTTTCATGCGTCAACAGATTTGAACAAAAGCCTTAATGACAAGGCACCCACTTTATTACTGAGAGCTTTGTTCGAATCTAATTTTGGTCTAAGCATTTTTATAAATAAAAATACTCTGTAATAATTATTTCACCATCGCCATCATCATTTCTGACAACTAAGGGTGTGTCCTGACTAAACCACATCAACAACTTCTCTTCTTCGCCAAATATTCCCTTATTTTATTGAACTTTTTATAAAGCAGAGTTTCCATTAAAATATTCTGAGAGAACATTGCTCTTGCTTTGTATGTGGGCAGGCTTGTTAATATTTTTTGTTGGTGTATGATTAAAATACTTTTTTTGCCATTGTGAATTTTGTATAAAAATCATATAAATAATTGCTTTGCCTGTAGAAAATATAATAAGAGACGTGGAACAATTATTTAGAAATAATTTAATTTGATTACAACATGGTTTGGCCAAGGGATGGTATTTTCGAGTTAAAATAATAATTTTACTTATTTAGATGAAATTGTATTTTATCAGCTGAATAAATTTATTCATTTTACTAGTCATAATGAGACACGCATTGTACGAGTAGTACGTTGATATAAAGTCATAAATAAAAAGAACATGGCAATATTTCATAATGAAATATAAGCTCGTTAAATGCGTTTCGATTTCACGGTCCACCGGAACATTTTAACAACATGCTTTTCAAATAATTCCCAATTGAAAAATATGCGCCATAATTCACGGATAATGTGAATTGGAAACAAATTGAAATGCGCTCCAAATTATGACTGCATTATGAATGTACTACACGTTATTGATCAGATATGTAGCTAAAATGAGTGCTAGACTGGAACAAGTGCGATTTCTGAAGTACATGCTTGATTTATCGCCTATCGGTTGAATCATTGGTACAGCTTATATTCCTAGCAAATAAATGTACTTAAATATAAATTAAATAACTTTTAATGAAACACATTGTTTTATTTCCACAGTTTATTTTAATTAAATTACCAAAGCTCTGTTGGACATAATCAGACCATCTTCGTAGGCTAAAGTGAAATAAAAACAAAAGGATCAAAACTCAGGCAGGGAAGAGAAAGTTGGTGGGGTTTTTCGGGCAGTTACTGTTAGTAGGGTAAAAGGACTAGGCATTAGGAAAAAATTACTCCGTAAAGAAGCAAACTTTAGAAAATGTACTTTTTTACATTTTTATTATTATTACATTAACAAGCACTTACACTGAAAAAAGATAAATACAGGCAGTATTTTTTTCAGGATATAAAAGGCAACAAAAGAAAAAACGATTACCGGCCTAAGAAATTAAGTAAAGATTAACATACATATTATACATATATAAAGATCCAACTTTAAAAATCCTTGTCAAAAACGGCTCTGGTCTATTGAAGTGATACTTTTTCAGTTGAATGCATCTTTCACTTTTGATGCCTGCGTTGTCTCTATGGGATACTCCCCCTTTCTTATGCAAGATCGATGCAAAAAAATAAAACTTCTATTCATAGAGTACGAGTAATAGGTTCATTTTGACGCTGGTCAATCATTCTGTACAATTGAGTATAATTTTTCCGATTACATCTCTGCTTCATAGAAAAATTGCATTGCAAAAATAATATTTATTTATTGTTAATATTTTTTTTTTGTAGAAGTTTTTGGATTAAGATCGTTCTTAATTATGTCTATATACAGCTTTACATAATATGACATATTGTACGCATTACTTTAATATGTTACTTATTTAGCAAAACACTAATAGGTACAGTGGTGAAACATTTTATGATGCAAAGTATGACACAATATTATGGTGCGACAATGTTACGAGTAGCGTGCTAGCTAATGATAATAATTAATTAATAAATATTGTTAATTCGTTGGCACGGATTCAAAGCCTTGCCATGCAAAGTAAAATGGTTTTATCAGCTGTATGTGGTATCATTATGAAAGCAATATGGTGCCCTTAAACTATCATATATAATCTTTCGTGCAAGTGGCAGCATATTATATTCATATTTGGAATTCTAAAGAAGGCTTTAAACAGGAAATCCCGGATTAAGGGCGTTTTGAGCTTTGCGACCGAACCAGGGCCCCTGCGTGCTAGGGCCCCTCGAGACGTTTTAGAAAAATATACTCAAATCATTTTTTGACATAAATTTGTTCGAGGGTTCAGGTTTTTAAAACATTCAGGACTAAGCCCTTATAGACTCTTTTAATTTCAATTATTTTTGGGGTCCGAACCAAAAGCAGCCTTCGAGACCAAAGATGCCCATGGTGGCATAATCGGCGACACGTCACCATGGGCATCTTTGGTTCACACACAAAGTTTCACATTCAAAGTTTTTATTTTTCAAGTGTCATAAACCTTCCGAAGAGGTTTCTCAAAAACAAACTCAAAGAGCCGTCGATGACTTTTGTGGTTCGCAAAAAATATTCATTTGTTGGTTGGCGCAGGGAGGTGTTGGTGGAAAGTGATAGAGGGTTGGCAGCCCCATGACTTTGCCCGCACCAGGGCCCCAGTGGCCTTAATCCGGTCCTGTTCATACAAACTTTTACGTATACATACCTATTTGCTATTTATATTGCACCAATCCTTATTTAGAGGACGCATAAATATTTATTTAACAAATATATATTAAAAAGGGAAAGGGCAAGGAAAGAATGGATTGATAAAATGATTGAGATTGAACAAGACTAGAACATACAGAGTGAAAAAAAGAGAAAAGCATGCATGAAGAATGATAAATTAAAATTTGAAAAATAAAACACAAAGTTTTTCTTCACGAGTTGAAAAAAAGTTAAAAAATAAATTAAGTGAAAATAAAGATCCTGAAAGACGACCTGTACCTATGTTTTAATTTAGAGACTTTCCGACCCCAAAAACATTACAATAACATCGAAAGCGTTCGAAGGAATAAAACACAGCTAGTAACAAACTTTTTGTTTTATTTTTTAATTTTTAATTAAAGTAAATGTTGTCAATGTCAACACACAAACCCTTAAACTTTTAGAATGATACATGTTCAAAAAATAAGGACAGATCAAAGTGGAGACACATCTGCTGAGGTACTGGCCTCCTCTAGTGGAATGGCGGCTGGATGTAAGAGAATATACAATTACATTATATATTTTAGGTAATAACCATTGAACCATTACACGGGATTGCGGCCTATGAAAACTCCATCATGATATTATAAACTAGCGGACATATAAATTGCCATAATGGCGGTCCATTAGTAACGGACTTACGAATGAGTGCCGCGGTACAAATTCATACATAACGTGGACGTGACAAGCTCGGGATTGAACCATCGGTTTTTGGTTTGCGGGCAGAGGAGTGCAACACTGGAGCAGTGAAATTCAGAGAGCAAAGCATTCCAGTGTGTGGCATACGTGCTCGACAGGAGACCGCGACCCTCCCGCTTACCCTGGTTACATCAAATAATTACCGATGCAATTATTACCAATTACCTTTAATTAAAATTTTACAGAATAAACGTACCAACAAGAGCCCGTTAAAGACATAAAGATAAAAAGGAAAGGTTGTTTTCCGATTTTTAATATTTATCTGACATTTCTCCATGAATTCAACCTTAAGCTAATAATACATACAAACAATATTTATTACTTTTCTATGAAGAAACACAATACTAAAACATCAATAACGGCACATTGTGTGGTGGTTCTAATGCCCCTAAGTACTTGCCAGAGAGCCGTACAAAGGGAACGAGAAATAATAAAAAAGTTTTGTTTGGAGAGCTGCTCGGAGGATCGACGTCTCGTGGCAGATTGCCGGTTTTTGTCGAACAAGAAAATCAAGAGAAGACTGAGTAGGGAGTCCTTCTGCAGCAATAATGGTTCTTGGGAAAATCAAAATACCCATTCTGCTGAAATGGGTATTGGGTATTGCGTAGGCATTTATTTTTCTGTTGTATACCTTTGTATGTTTATTTATCATCAAGATCGTTGTAAACATACCTACGCCTTTATTCTGAAATTTCCTGTTTTTGTGAGAAATAATTCTTGAATTTTGTTGTACGAATATAGTATTCGAATAATTATTATTATTTGTACTTTATTAGTGAAATTTCGGAAAGAAGAAATTTCTTTGATGAAATAATGGAAAAATAAATTCGTATAATTGCAAATCTTAACTCAAAATAAAATAACTCTCGTAATGAAAACGTTTTCAGCAAAGGTCAGCTTAGTACCAAAAATAGTTTAAATTTTTCAAATGTTCAAATGGATACATATTTAATGCTAACAAAAGGAATTCCCAAAATAAACCACTACTGGCAAATACTTGAATACATGGCTAGATTTTTTCATTCATAACAAAACCATTTTTTTTTCGTTTACTGAAATCAAAGCTCATGTGTTTTTGTGTTTGTCAGTTTAGCACAAATTCATTTATAAACCTTCAAATGTTAAAAATGGAAAACAGTAATTTTCAACCGTATGTAAAATGAGTCAATAATAATAATTTAATAACCGTGATGAAATTCATAAAAGGCAAGCGCTATGAACTAATGGCTCAATGTTTGCCAGACTCTGGTTCAAGCTTTATTAGGGAACTTGCATGATTGAGTAAAACTTGCTTGCACACAAAGCCCGAGGGGGTGGCTCGGGCTCGAGTCCCCCCGATGACCGGCACCGTTCGTCATCATAATATTATGTTTATCTATTCGCAATATGGCAGTCCTCTGGAGTCAGCTTACGATCACGTAACATTAGCCGGTTAGTTCGGATTGATTAATCAATCATCAATGAAATATGTTTACTGATTTGAGTTTGTGCATCGCATAGTTGTTGCCAATTTTATATTTAAGGTGTGATTCAACTAGAACCACTCGATTTTCATATTGTTTGTGTTTGTATGATTTTCCACATTTTATGGGGAGATAGTTCAGTTCGTCAAATGCTTTTATACAATATCAGAAGACTAAGGTTTGATTCTCACTGAAGCTGTCACAAGAAAATGTATTTATTCGTATTGTTACGTTTTTCCTGGGTTCTTTTAATTAAAACACAAGTTTAACACAAGTTAGCCATACAGTTTATTTACACAGACTTTCTTACAATAGAATTATTTTTAACAGACTTATTCTAACAGATTTATTTTAACACACTTATTTATTTCGTACAGATTACATTTATTTTACACCATATTGGTCGCCCTAGTAACTAGATACTCCTCTGTGTGAGTGCTTCGAAGACTGACTCGCTTCAGCCCATTGTCGCCCTTCTTATAGCGGAACCTAGGGGCCATTCCAGCCTGCCCTAGAAACTTCCACTACCACAGTTGTATAGACGATTCTGGACATATTTATTTCATGAAGAGTCCATTTTCTACCTACATACACACCTTACAATTACAATCGTCTGGGCCAGAACATTCTCTCAAAACACACGTACACCAATAAACATCTACCAGTGTATTTCGTTACATTATCCCCCCCTTAGACTGTTCCGCCCCGGAACAGTCTTTTCTTTAAGAAGGTACGGGCAGTTTGACCCACAGTTGCATCCAGTGGTCAGGAAAAATGACGTTCCACGGAATTTTCCCCTTAGGGTTTTGCCCGTCATTGCTGGCTGGTGTGGGGGGGGGTGCTTTCCTCTTGGCGGCCGGCATGGGCGCCTTTCCTTGGCTGGGGGCACCGCTTTGCGTCCCCGGGCGGCCACCGCTCCTAGGCCCCGCTTGCTCGCCGGCGTCAAAGGATCAGAATCCTTGGTCGTCGAAGCCGCTCTCCTGCTCGGAAGCGAAGTTCTCACTCTCGCTCTCGTCCTCTGACTCGCTGAGTGGCTTCCTGCCGCGCCATGCTTGGGTCGTCCCTTCTGCTTGCTCTGCTTGGCTGAGCCCCTGCGGGCGGGGGCGCGGCGCCTGCGGGAGGGAGCGCCCCCCTCCCCCACTGACGGGTCAAAGTCAGAGTCCGCCTCCTGTCCGGAGCCACTCGGGTTGTACGAGCCATCTGAATCCCCTAATTCATCTCTGCTGACTTTGGGTCCTCGCACTTTGGTTTCCGGATCTGTTTCATACTCCTCGTTAGAGTAACCTCTCTTGACAATAGCAGCAGCGGACCTTCTGGGCCTGCCTCCCGTGGCCTCGCCGCGGTCAGTCACCGGCCTCTCCTTCATCAGCCCCCTGGCGTGCGAGGAGACCTGCTTTGGCAGCAGCAGGAAGCCCATTACCCTGCTAACCAGCTCCGTGGGCGCGCCCCTCTTGTCCAAGCCCAGCTTCTCGCACAGCGTCCGCAGCTGCTTGGGCTCCAGCTTCTGCACCTCCTCCAGCTTGGCCTTGTGCTCAGGCGTGTCCTTCTCAAACTCGTAGCCCTTGAACTTCTTTTTGTTGCGCTTGATGAGGTTCGTGCGGCACAATTGATTGTACCGGAACTTGAGGTTCTCCATCTTGAACCTGGAGATGGCCACCTCCACGTCGGGGATGTGGTCGATGGGGATGCCCTGGCCCGCGGGCACGGGCACCGGCGGCTCCACGGCCTTCTTCTTCTTGAGAGCCTCCTCCACGGCCTCCTCCGCCTTCTTCTTGGGCGCGGGCTTCTTCTTCACACTGTTGGCCTTCTTGGCCTTGCCCTTCTTGTCCTTGGCGTCCTCATCCTCCTCCTTGGCGTCCGTCTCCTCCTTCGCATCCTTGTCAGCCTTCACCTCGGCCGAGTCACTCTTGCCGTTTTCAGCCGACTTGACATCTTTGCCATCTTTGTCATCTTTGCTGTCAGCTGCGTCCTCAGCCTTGAGCTGGCCGTTGTTTTTGGCCTTCAGGTCTCCCTTCCCCAACTTCTGAGACGACTCATCCTCAGTTGACATATCGGCCTTTTTGTCATCCTGATTATCACTTAATTTTACACTATCAGTGTCCACCGACATTTTTAAGGCTAGGTTTTTAGCCCTCTCCTCCTTCCAACCAGCTAGGTCTTCCCTCAAGCTCTTGAAGTTGGCAGCCATCTTTGTTTTAAACTCTTCCACGGCTCGCTCGCGGTCCCCTCCAGACGCCATGACAAAATATGCCGGGTCTTCGCCTGACTGTTCCAAGGCCTCCATGAGGCGTGCTTGTAAGGCCGCCTTCCCTCCTGAGGTCTCCAGGTCCCTCTCCAGAAGCTCATTCTTAAGCTCATAGACTTTGAGGTCCTTGATGTTCACCTTAGCCATTTTTTTTATTTTAACAAAAATTTAAATTTACTTCAAAACAAATTATTTTACAAAAAAAATATTTTTAAATTTCAAATAATGATATTAGATAATGATTATTTACTTTGCTTCGTCAGATCGGCTAATAATAACACTAACACAATATTATTAACACGTTATCTATGCACACTTAAATCAAATTTTTAGCGGGTAACCACACGATCGTTTTTTATTCAAGTTTAACCAGTTTTATTTAAAACTTTTTTTTTTTATTCATCAGTTTTTATTATGTTGTCCACATATATTTTTCAAAAGTCTCAAGCACAGTTTTTACTTGGTACTTGGTTTTAAACTTCACACCGACACCATTGTCACGTTTTTCCTGGGTTCTTTTAATTAAAACACAAGTTTAACACAAGTTAGCCATACAGTTTATTTACACAGACTTTCTTACAATAGAATTATTTTTAACAGACTTATTCTAACAGATTTATTTTAACACACTTATTTATTTCGTACAGATTACATTTATTTTACACCATATTGGTCGCCCTAGTAACTAGATACTCCTCTGTGTGAGTGCTTCGAAGACTGACTCGCTTCAGCCCATTGTCGCCCTTCTTATAGCGGAACCTAGGGGCCATTCCAGCCTGCCCTAGAAACTTCCACTACCACAGTTGTATAGACGATTCTGGACATATTTATTTCATGAAGAGTCCATTTCCTACCTACATACACACCTTACAATTACAATCGTCTGGGCCAGAACATTCTCTCAAAACACACGTACACCAATAAACATCTACCAGTGTATTTCGTTACAGTATAATCAATTAAACATTAACAAAAAAAAATGTATAATGCATTTGTGAACTAGACTATCGCAAAATTAAAATTAATCTAGGGGTAGCTACAAAAATGCTCAATTCCTAAAACTTGTTTTTTTTTTACTTTTAAGCGAATATAATCGATTATATGAAAACTGGACGTAGGTAAATATATATGTAGACCCCTCTCATAAACCTCTAGAGTCTTAAGAAGCTAGGGAGTCTCCCGCATAGGATTTCTTAAAAAAAAAAAAAATGTTGAAAATGAAATCCAATGCGCCAAAAAAAACTGCAACCCCTTTTATTTTTATTTTTTTTGGTCATTTAATCCTTGACTCGTGAGAGTTGTTTTCCGGTATCTGTTTCTGTGGTATGTCAAAACAGAAGCTTCCGGACATTTTGTCTATATCTGCAATGAGCTTCTTCAACGTAATGGATGGGTTTCATCTATGGGCGAAACATCCGCAAACTCTAACTCCGATATACCACGGTCAAAAGCCTCTCCAGAAAAATAATCTTTCCAAAAATAAATTCTTTAGTGTCAATTTACGTCTATGTAATTCTAAAAACACATTGTTGCCATTTTTCTCAAGCTTTTTTTAAAAATACCACCTTCAAAGGAAGGTAAAGATTTCTGTATGCAGGTTAAGAAGGTGTACTAATTCATTTTTTTATTAATTACAAGACTATAACGCTGGCCGGTGATGAATATATTTGCTCTTTCACTTTGTAGGCTGTATTCATCCCTCACTGCGTGGATTGAAACTCTAGACACGACTGCGAAGTAAAGAGGCTGTGGGAGGGTGGAAGGATGGGGAGGGAACTGAGATGTTAGAAGTCCTAACGTATTACGACTACTTTGAAAATCAGCTGTACTGAAACGATGGTAATATTTTTTTGATTATATAAGCTTAATTTAGTTGATAATTGGCAGATAAACATACTATGTTTTTATATTTTTTTATATTCTTTTTTTAAATCAGTGTTTAAAAAAAAGAATAGTTTTTTTTTTAAAAACAAATCAATTACTATGTTTTTTGTCAATAAAACTTAACCTACCTTTATAGCTGCTGTTATTGAAATAAGCATGAGTAAGGTCTCTCGACGTCTTTCAAAGGAAAATTATTCGCCGTTTTTACGGTCTAATATTGGACAGGAGCATAAAAAAAGAATAAGATACAACTCTGAACTACACGACCTGTAACTAGATGTGATGAATTTATCATTTTGGTAAGGATGTAATAAAAAAAACACATGTTCAAACAACCAGAAAAGAAAGAAAAACTACGAAGGTATCAAAAACCAAACGTATTCAAGAACATTCGAACTTCGCAGTTATGAGAAGCTATACTTTTTTAATGTGCTTGCACTTGTACTTATATCCTTCTGCAATTCTGCTAGGAATGAACATACGCAGATGTTTGTCTACTTGGTTTTTCCTTGCACACTTCTTATTTAGATCTCGTTGACATTCATTACTCCCTTCAACGTTCTTGATGAAATTAAGAAAAATACAATTACGGTTGATGTTTTGAATTTTTAAATTAGGTTTTGGAATGAATTTTGATCCTTGCAACGGTCACGCACCGGTCATCGCTCAGCGAGGTGGAGGCTGAGGGGGTGAGTAGGCGGTGGGAGAGGTAGTGGGCGGGGGGCGGGAGAGAGCCGCCCGATAAGCCGCCCATTCAATATGAGCCCTAATGCGGCCTTTAGCGTTTTATCGCGCGTGTAAGAACGGGCCGCCGCGCGCCAAACTATGTACCACTATCAGAAAACCTCATGTCGATTGAGTAGACTGGGTGTAGACAATGACACAATATTTACAATAATAATAACCACCCAGTTAAAATTAATTAATCGGATATTACACGAACCGTTATAAGAGAACTTAATTTTTTCTCGACGTTTCGTTAGTGACGTAGCTAACGTCTTTAGGAGACACCCTCTCCATACGACGACTGAGGATGAACTCAGAGACAGAGGGTGTCTCCTGAAGACGTGAGATACGTCGCTAGCGAAATGTTGAGAATAATGTAAGTTCTCTTATGACGGTTCGTCTACTATCCGATGTATAAATTTGAACTGTGTAGTTGTTATTGTAAATATGTGAAACGACCGCAATTCCAACCTAAATCTAACAATGATAGAATACCTACTTGAAATCATAGAAATGTGTTTTACAATTTTATTTTCCCCTTGCACTCATATCCAAAGAAGAATTGAGGGAAGACGAGCTCCAGGACTAATAAAAACATCTTGGTTAGAGAACTTGAGACAGTGATTTGGCAGAAGCACAAGATTCCTCTTTCGTGCCGCAGTATTGTAATTGCAAATTGTTGTGATGTTCGCCAATCTTTACTGGAGAAGACACAATAAAATAAACTTCTGTGCCCCTAGTATAAGCATTAAACATCTACATAAGCTCCCCTCGATTGCGTATCACAATTTAAATTAACAAATGTATGGAATATACAGCAGCACCCCTAGTGAGTGATTAAGTTTTCATACATTTTTATTGATACGCAATTGAGGAGAATGTATGTCGGTTTCTACGACGGACCGTAGCTCAGTGATTAACGCTAAGGGATTCACAATCGGAAGGTTGTGTCCTCGATTCTCGGCAAACTCTAAAAAAAATCATTTTATTTTCACATACCCTCTTCTTTGGGATAAAAACATTCATATGCCATAAGTAAAAACCCGGTCACGTAAAAATCAAGTTCAGCCAGCCGTGCGATAACTTGGTCTTACTTTCATAATTGGCGCTTTAAATAGCGAGGACCAAGCTGGCAAAGGGCTCTTAGTGTGAGAATCTTACAAACACAGTAATATCAATTCTTCATTGAATAAATTCTCTAAATACTTACTTTTTACTTTCTTCGGCTCATAAGCCTTGAAGGCTCAGGGCCTCCCGCACCAAAATCCTCCAGGACTCTCTGTCTTGTGCTGCTTCCCTCCATGATCCCCTCACTCCCAGAACTTCGGCGTCGGCTTCAACGTTGTCTGCCCATCCGCATCCTGGGACGTCCGAGTGGTCTAACACCTGAGGGGGCACCATCCAAGACTGTTCTGATGATCCTGGAGTCCTCTGCACGTGCTACATGTCCGGCCCACTAGAGTCTTCTTGATTTCATTACCGACACTATGTTTGGATCTTGAAAAATTCTCTAAATATTTAGTCAAAAAAAGTACGTTTAAATCAACGATAAACTATACTTGCAACTGATGCCAATCGATTTCTTGATATTTGAGACTACAATTTTTTTACACTTTCAAAGTAACATGCATCCATAATGTACGTCTTTCAACGACAAGCCACGTTTTTTGGAAACTTTTTTTAATTTTACAAAAAATATTTTTACTTCCACTCTATACCGATTCTGAAGAGTTTTATCTTTTGAACTATCTGGTATAGGAAGCCGCCCTCCGCGATGCAACAATAAAGATCCCAGAATCAAATCTTTCAGGATTTCCCTTCGCTGCCAGAGACTCACCTATTTGGGTTTTGACCCAAAATGAACATCCCCTGTAACTGTTCCCGTATTATTGTTATACACTCTGTACTTTGATACACTTAAAGTTGTGATAATTTAATATTATTTTGGCAACGGATTAAGTACAAATGTGAAAATATAATTTTGTATACCTTTGGCAAACGTCACACTTCCATCTGAAAATAGTTCTTCATAACCATTTAGGAAATTTGACTTCACAGTTTTCTTTTAATTTTTTTTTCCCGAAATTATAACTATAAAGCATTAAGGGCATAAGCCTAAACTACTCTTTATTTTTTTTATTGAAGGGAAACTAGTGAACATACCAGTTTTTATTATTACGAACTAAACGGGAATATTAAATAATTTAGTATTAAATATTTTATTTGTAAGTACACATTCAGCATTTGTAAGCGCGAACTACACTTGTTGGTTTGTGGGCATACATCTGAGAGCTTTAAATGAATATATCCTTGCAACTTAGATTATAGATTATTATATTATAGTATCAAACCCTTTTAAGGCGTAATATTTAAGAAGAATTCAAACATATCGACGCTTCTACAAAGCTGTAGGTACCTTTATGTATTTTTCTAATAGTGGAAGACCTTCTTGTAAAGTTGAAATTAACGACACGACAAAACAAGAACCTTTAGGTCAGAGGAATTATGTAGAATGGATGCTAATGATGCTATGACATTATTGATTATAAACGGCACCCGAAACTTAAATTTCCTTCATTATTACAAGTACGTTTAAACAGGTGATTTTTTTTTCATTCCACATTAAATGTGTTAACATGACACTTGAATACCGTGAATTTTCATACATCCTAAGACAACTTTCAGCATAGTACGGGTAGGAATATTTTTTAGGACAACTTTGAACATAGTACGCGTCAGAATATTTAAGACGGAATCAATGTGGAAACTCTAGGCCATAAAATATATCCGATCTCTGAGTCAGCTCACATCCAAGCTCCCCACATCACAGCCAACCTTCTTCTTTCAGGAGTAGCAGCAACCCTTCCAGAAGATGTCAGGAGCTCTCACATCCTAGGGGCTAAATTATTCAGGACTTGCAATTCAAAAGGTTCGAGGTTCGACCCGGATCCTCGCCGATCATATCCGGAATATTTTTCATGTTTGATGTGGTTTATGCTAAGAACGCGCGACGCGCTTGTTCTTCGCACTAGATAAATCGACGTTTTTTGGAGATTTTTTGGAAATGTTTATTTTGACGCATTTTTATGGCTCTATAATTTTTTTTTTTTTTTTAAATAGATTTGTGGAAAGGAATGCAATCCACCAACCTATTTTACCTGGCCAGTTGTCTTCATGCGAAAGCAGAAGCTTGTGTGCATGCAACGGCATCTGTTGAACCAGGGTCGAAGTTATCGTCGCGGGATTCGAACCAGCGTTATCCGGTTCCAAATAACCTGTCTTGATTCCCGCGGCTATAACACCGACTGTCATAATTTATTTGTTTTATTTTTACCGCATTTTATTTATTGTAGCTTGAATTGTTTGTTTTTTCGAAAGCGTATACAAAATATTTTAAATCTAATTTTCTTAGTTTAATCTTGAATCTTACGTAGGTACGAAGAAATGTTCTTTTAATTTTTCATAAAATACAATATGTCTACAAGCAAACAGGTGTTCATTTGAACAAAGAAAATGAGACCGGAACCGTAAATGAACTGAAACCTTGCGATTCTTCCCGACTTTCTTTATCGATTTTTTGTATCCCGATTTTTCTTTAAAACAGGGGCTACATTGGCAAAATTAATTAACTTTCAGTGTTTTTAGTAGGTCAGCCTTATCAGCCTACATACATATGTACGTAATGCATATGTCAAAAAACAAAAATAATATCTTATACACATTGAGGCCTTTTAAAAAATTACATTATTTCATTTAAAAAAAAGGAAACACCGGAATAAATATAGTACGGATATTTTTGATATATTTTTTCCACAAAATTAAAGAGTCTTTGTTGGTCTTTTAGCAGTTTCATATTTTTCATATATTTGATAATATGGAACTGCTGCAAGGTAATAATAAGCTCTCGTTTCACTGCAAAAAAGAAGACGTTACAAAAAAGCAAGTGAAAATGTTACAGACATCAACTAAATGGTGACCTAACGATTTCATCTTTTTGATAAGCGGCCTAAAATCTGATTAAGTCCCCCAAATGCAAATTTCACAGATTTTTTCCAAAGTCGTACATTTTTCTGTCTTTTTTAAATTTCCCCAGAAGCCCCAAAAAAGTTTCCTGAGCGCAGATTGGGGGCATAAAGGGAGGGGCGGACTTCATCAAACATTCACTTGATTATGGGATATTTTTTCATCACAGAGCGATGAAATTCGGATTAAATTAGATTATTATGAATCAGGGAAAAATTCCGTGCGGTCTTCATGTATCACTCTTTCTCCAGTTTGAAAAAGTTTCGTCTGCTAAGAATATAAATTGCTTGGAGTTGTGGAGGGGCTGAGAAAACGATTGTTTTTCTCGCGTAATTACTTTGGGACGAGCGAGAAGGAAGAATCTACGACGGCTGCTCTCTCATAACGCACCGACTTGTGAGTTGTGAGGGATTCTAGCAAAAAATCTTCATATTATATTCAAGGAAAAAGTCTCACTCCTAATGGGAATCAAGAAAAATACCGCGAAAAATGTTGCCAAGGATTAATTTTACTTTTATCAAGAATAATACGCTACCTTCTAAATGCGGTTACTTGAAAAATTCACTTCTCTTTCAAAGAAAAAAAAAAGATTTTATGTATTTTTGAGTAATAAAAATAGATTTTTGAAGAGGAATTCAATTCACCAACCTATTTTGCCTGGCCAGAAACAGGTATTTATATCATCAATTAATAATGCATTATTGTTTATTTTAATGAATTATTAGTTAATAATTCCCCAATAACATCTGTTGAACCAGGGTCAAAGTTATGGTCAAATGACCCAGGCGGGGATTGAACTAACGTTGTTGTATTCCAAACATGCTAGAAAGATCAGCCCACTTGGCCCCCTCGGCCATAACACCGACTAACTAACTAAAAACAGCGTATTTATTTTGTCTCCTCTTTTAAATATTCACACATTCAGTTTACTGTTAATTATATCTATGGCTGGGTGGACCTTCATGGAGTGATTGAAACAAAAACAGCACCGGTTTGAATCATGTTAGACTCCTTGTGGTCAGGCCTTGAACTTTAAATTAACATATTTCAAGGGGTTAATTGTTACTTATAAATTAATTTAATACAATTGATAGTAAAAAACAGTTCCTGGTTAGGCAAAAATATTCCGGTGCATTGCATTTACCCTTAAAAACACTTTTTAATAGATTCATAAATACGTTCCAACATAGACTATTATTTCAAATCGTAAAGCTATTAGGACCCACAATAAAACAATCCCCCCACACTTCATTGAAACGTTTCACTGCTATCCCCGGAAGAGATTGACGAGCAAGTCTTCTTTTCAATTCGCCTTCTAGCAGTGTTCGGATAAATTGTGTGTTTTATTCGCTTTAAAACTTATCGCGGCACATTAAATAGTGTGCATGCACTCAAATAGAGTACTCGCACTGCAGGCCAGAGTGTGAGACTTTTTATAGCTCACTTTAGTGAAGCTTTCTTAGACGTAAAGTATCGCCGAGCAGCGCAACGGCAACCTTGTATACCAGGCCTGGCCAACCCGCGGCCCGCGGGCCGCATGCGGCCCGCGGCGCCTTTACGTGCGGCCCGCGGTCATGTGTGATGAAAAATAAAAATGAAATATAATAAAAACAAAAATAGGGCGTCTATAACAGACGTACATCTGGAAAACCAGTTAAGGTGTGTAACTTCAAATATTGAAATACCCAGATTTAGAAAAATTAAGTAAGCGAAAAGAATCTCAAATCTTGCACTGAAAGGAGAAGTCCGTGATAATTGGTTTTATTTGTAATATTGTTTTGAAATGAAAAATTAAGAATTTTTTCCTCTATGAAGTTAAGGGTTAATTAATAATTTTCATTGTTAAAATATTTTTCTAATGTTGAATTTTTTTTTATGTTGTTTACTACATAAATACATTTTTTGTTGTTGGTTCAATGCGTGTTTTCTTTTCACATCTGGTTGTGGTTTCGTTTTTTTATATATTTTTTTTTTGTAAAATGTTTGTATGTGTGGCCCTTGGGGAAATTTTAGGCCATCAATGCGGCCCGGGGTGCAATTTGGGTTGGCCAGGCCTGTTGTATACTATTATGTCCTGGAAAAATTAACACTTTATATTCTGTAGTGTCAGTTTATAAAGATTAAATTGACGCGGTTTAGCTGACAATTTTGTGCAACTTTTATGTTATCATCTCACAGCACTTTTTATTTTTATTTTGCTATTCAAAAAAGCAAATCACAGGTTGGGAAAGAAGACATAACCATCGAAAAAGAAAACAGAAGAAACAAAGTAGTAAAAAAAATTGTAATGCATTTCGTTCATTGAGATAAAAACGTCATATTTCGAGTCATATTATTAAGAAGGTGAATATGGAGAGATCATGTCTTTAGAATGAATCATGTCAAAATCCATCTGAAAGACCTCAAAAAAGAAGAAAAGACTGCTGGACATACTAAGATATCTTAAATAACTGGTGTGTAAGGTTGGTGTTAATTTAACAACTTTGTGTAATGTTGAAGTGGATAGGTACCTTTTCTCAATTTCGTGAGCTGATAACTTTGATGTAAAATTATAATATAATATGAGTTTTTTTTCAACAAAACATTTATTAGCTATTACTGAAAAGTTTAAGAATAAACCGATATCAAAATAATTGAAAGTGAAAAAAGTTTAATATTTTATCTTTTTACACAGTTTTATAGACTTTTTTCCTTAAGAAAATTTCAATAATGAAACGTAGATGTACGTTTTCATAAGGGGAAATAAAGAAAATCTCTCAAGTTTTTCTGAAAGGAAAAAAATAACAGTCTCCCGAACAAAATACGAGTTCCAGAATCTTCCAGGTAGGCTGAGAAGATCGCGCAATGTTTTTTTTGCCTTCGCGAAAATTGGCAAAAGTTTGCAAAAGTTGTGAAACGATTGCCAGTTTTATTAAAATGAAATTTTGTCTCGATATTTTTTTACAGTCAGACAATGCCCTGGCATTTGCGTTATAATATTATAGGAGGCAATAACTTTCATCCGTTGCGAAACTTCATAATATCGATATTGTTTTTCAACGACTGTTTTTTGTGATATGAAAGAATGTTTTTTGATATCTGTGAGTTTGATAAAAGTTGTAGCATTTATTTCCAGAAAAAGTAAATACATTTTGATTGTCTATGTATATCAGACACATGTAATCAATACTTGAAAATTCAATATCATTCAAGTTTTAAAAACATGATATTTATTCAATGAATATTATTCAAATAAAATTTTACGAAAACCATTTCAAAATGTCTTTATTGCTTTTGAATATATATCCATAACATGTGTTTTAAAATGCTTTATTGTCAAAAAATGTACACACAATCAACAATTTGTTGATCATTTTCAGACGTTTCCATTTTCTTAAAACATTTTCACGAAGAAAATATGTTTCGCAAGTGTATTAAAATATTTACAGAAATAATTTTGCATAATTGTAAACTGATAAAATTGTACCTTTATGTATTAACAACGCTCCTTTTAAGTATCAAAAGAAACCAATATTTTTTCAACATAAAAGAATAGTGATATCAGTGTTTTGCACCCTTTTTCTTAATATTCATACATTCCAAAATTGGAGTGTTTATTGTCTAAGAGTGCGGACCGAAATTCTTGCAGCGTTTTCGTTTCCCCGCCAAAATTTATAGTTTTCGCCCTCCGCGCCTGGAACGGTCTTTTTACGTCCCTGGGGCGACATCAAACACCGTCAATGGTGTGACATTTGGCCCGTTTTGTCTATAACCGTCACCCCATAGTGCGAATAACAAAAAAACCCTAAATGGCATTGACCGATATTTTTTATTGCATTTTTACACCAAATTTCGAAAGTCACTTTGGAATTTATGAAAGTATTTTGAATATTTCCAAAGTGACATACAAAAACATATTTTTTACATTTCAAATCAGCCCAATTTTTGTTTTCTTTACTTTTGTATTTTAATAAAAAAAACAACTGCAGTACATATGTATGCATTTTTTAATGAAGTTATAGCTTCAAATTAGATTTTGCTTTATATTTTTCATAATACCAGTGCTTTATTCGTCAGGTAAAATAACCAATAAGGTTTATTCAGTCACGCTTATAATGCAAAAAATCATTGTGTTTTTGTATTCCAAATTCACTTTACACGACTGATGATCTTCAAATGTATCGTATCTTAATAACATTGAAAGCGATTTTACTCTGTTCTTTAAAAGCTTACTCTCTTTTCATTATGAAAAAAACGATTTTTGTGAGAGAAAAAGAGTATCTAACTAGCATAATGATGATTATTTTCATCAAAGGCACTGTGAAATAAAATGCGCCCCTCTTTAAACTTCCCGTCTCTGACACACATTTTAGCATTAAATTTGTTGGCATTCATTTTTAGTTCCACCGGGGTCGCACTTTAAGGGGAAAAAATGCAAAAATCTGAATAATTCGGATTCCGAGTACGTACGTTAAAGTGTCTCTACAAAATGAGTTTTTTTTAATTTCATATGCGTTTTAATTTTCACTAAAATGGTAAACAGGACAGAGTGCGAGCGAGTGCGCCGACTGAAAAGCCGATATTTGCACGAGTTAGAGCGGGACGCCTGTAATGGGATAGACCATTATTTTTACAATAAAGTTCCTTTATCGCACACCGGTGTCTCTTTTCTAATAAATTTGACATTTCGGGCCTCTCCTTATATAGACTTTAGTTGGTCCGGATTTCGTTTATCCCAGGGGTGCTTCTTCCTTACTTACATAAAACAATACGTTATATTAAGATATATTTTCACAGAAGTAGAATCGTGCATATATATTTAAATTTGTAGTCTTCACAGTTTCTTTTAAGTGATATAAAAAATCACAAAATACTGAACACACGGATTAACCACCTCTGAAGAGTGGTAAAAGTTGCAGGGTTTATGCTCATTTGAGTTTTTTTTCTTTTCGTTTTCGCTTTTTAAGTCGACATAATAAAAATATTTCATGACTTTATTACCACATTTAATTGGTAAAATTATCAGCAAAGAAACCAATGCTGACGGTTTCCATGACAACTCTTTCATAGGAATTGATTACCAAAAGCATTAAAGTCTTCCTGATTCGTTGTTATTTCAACAAAAATCATTTCATTCTAAAAATTTCGTTATAAATTGATGAATAATAAATAAATGCACACAAAAAGACTAGCAAATTTCTCAATTGTTGTAATTTATTTTAATGATATTTTATTTGTTATTGTTTTTGTTTCATTTAAAACCAATAAAATAATAGGTCTACCCCGAAACACAAGCTATGCTTACTTTGGGGAGTATTTATTGTAATTAGATTTTTGTTCCTTGACTTATAGGTTGGTATGCGGCTGACCACGCATACTTTAAAAAATGGTTCATTTTGCCAATGTCACCCCTGTTTCAGGGAAGGACGGCAAGAGTTGCAGGGCTAATGTTCATTTGAGATTGGGTTTTTATATTGTAGGTCCACATGCGGCATGTGTAAGCGCGAAATTATACATGTCTGCTTCTGGGAATGCATTTAATATAAATCTTAAATGATATATATCTTTGCAGCTTAGATTAGATTAGATTAGATAATTGTAGTAATATTATGTAGCTATTCCTTGACTTATAGGTTGGTATGAGGCTGACCACCCATACTGTAAAAATGGGTCACTTTGCCAATGTCACCCCTGTTTCAGGGAATGTCGGCAAGAGTTGCAGGGCAAGCTATGCTTACGCTTTTGCTTATGTTCATTTGAGGTTTGGATTTTATTTGTAAGAACACAATCAGCATTTGTAAGCGCGAACTACACGTGTTTGTTTGTGGGCATACATCTGAGAGCTTTGAATGAATATATCCTTGCAACTTAGATTATTATTATTATTATTATTATGTACATATTGATAAAAATAATAAAGACCTTTATTATTATTTTATTATTTTTACCTTAATAAATCAGGTATAATTTGACACTTGCGTGTGAATTATCTAAACAAAAAACTCAAACTTACGGAATACTACATAGATTTATATTCTGTTGACATTTTTTTTTTGGAAAAACTTAAACAAAAAACGAATCCAAAATATGTCTCTGTAACAATGTCTGCCGTGAAATAGAGTCCGCAGAGCACGCTTATTTTTGGGTCATCTTAATCCAAATCTGTCGATTAGATCAATGTTAATGCCCCAAAAGACATTACCCTGTTTTACGAGGGAGATGGGAAGGCCACGGGCCGCTTACAAAACGGGCTCTCAGCCCTAATTCAGAACGAAATGAATGATGCCCATAAAAGATTTTAACAGACATGCTTTGCAGGCAGTATTTGCCAACAAACAGACCCCTGCAAAATTGCTTTGATAAGTTTTAAGCCTTTTGCACACCTTCCGACGGCAAAAAGTAAAAGAAAGGTACCCATCCGCAGGTACGGAATGGGATTCCTTGAAATTTTCCTTAAAAATTACGACGACCCTACTTTTTCAACTCTTAATATTTTCATACTTTATGAGAGAACTTAGTGGGTGTTCAGTGTTTTACTTTACCTTTGAAGAAAATGAATAAATTCTTTTGAAATATTTTTTTCCTGTTATCCAGTTTAAGGATTTCATTCAGTAAATTGCAAGATTTCATTTTTTCTCATGTGGCATACCTTTACTCGCACATTGGTCTGAAGTTAATATGATAACTTATATTCAAAGAAGAAGACGATTCTGACGTCTAATATCATTTTGTCTAACAACTAAAAAGTTAAAAGAGGAAGAAGACTTGTCTGACGTCTTATGTCATTTTTTAGTTTTAAAACTTTCTCTCGTGTTTTGATCACCCTACTGTCAACATGTGTTTGCGGCAGTGAGCCAAATAAATGATAAAAATACATCGAGTTTGATTTCTGTGAGTTGTAGTCCTCTCCACTTTTGCCCAGGATTCCTCTCTTCTCTACCATCCTTTCTGATTCCGAAATCCGAACCAGTTTAGACCATTTTTAGACCACACATTATTTTATAAAAATTGAATAATATCTCAGAATTCAGTTAAATTTTTTTGTGGAGATCATTTCTTACATCTATCATCTCAAACAAATCAATGGGACCTATTTCACTCTAGTGATAGCAAACCAAAATAAAACTAACAGTAATGCACCGAGTCCTATCTCTGCATTGCACCTTGTACAGTTTTTTCACACAGGAAATTTTATTCGTAAATAATTATTTTAATCCATGCATGATCCACAGATTATTGTTTTTGTATAATAAATTCAATTTAGAAGATGTAAGTATATGAGCTATGTATTTTTTGTGTGTACAGAATATTATAACATTACATTTATATTTTTACCCAATTGATATTTGTTTTGGATATTTATAGTGGGACAAAATGTATACAAATCTATTATTAACCACAAAAATGAAACTTCGTTTTTATTGGGCTTTATCCTGCGATTACTCGAGAAGCAAACATAAAAAATAAACAGAAATGCAAACTGTCTTTTTATTCCAATTCCTGCACACTCCTCGTTGTAATTTTTAATTCTCTTATTTACATTTTTCACCGATACGTTTTTAAGATAAAAAAAAAACTGCCTTGGAAGGGGCGGTCGGAGAAAGGCTCGGGGGCGGCAAAGAGCTTGTTTGCGCGTAAACTGGCGAAGTAAATAAATAGAGCCTCATTTCTCAGCCCCGCATCGAGGGTAGGGATGCTACATACGTACGCGCTGAATTAAGTGGAAAAATTTGTATTGTTGAAAAAATATCCCATGAACTATATTTTATTTCATGCGATTTAAGGCTTTGTGTGGAAACCTTTTTTATCGATACCTACTCCTGATATTAAAAAAGCCCAATCCTTTCACACATACTTTAAAAAAAACTGTTTTCCAGAATAGCTCAGTTTTTATCTAAAATAATTTTTCATGATTACAATTCATATTTTAATCACGCACTACTATTTTTAAGCGAATTAATTTTAAAAATTTAGCCGTATAGCTACGTCAATAGAAAAAAAAATGGAAGTAAGGCCTTTTTAACATACTCGTATATTAAAAATTAAAACACTTTTTTGATGCATCCGTTTAAGAAAAACTAACATCATTCACTTAGTTTTTTGGCAACATATGCGTGGTGACAGTTTTTTTGTAAATGTCCAAAATAAAAATAATAAAGAGCGCAATACCTACCTGCTTGTATTTTTTTAATAATTGTTTTTTTAATGAACAATCTTTGTTTTTTTGTTTTTAATCAGGACATAACATTTTTCCCCTGAAAATGGCAACCATCACAACCCTTTAAAAGTTCTTCTACCATGATGGCAGTTAGAGGGTGGACGGTATTTAGGAGTACCACTAGAGGGGTGGTGGAAGGGTGCAAGGGGAGGAAGAGGGATGAGGCGTGCCACCCTCGCGTCCTTGTCGTGGTGTTTACTGAGCAGGAAGGTGCCACTGGAAAACAAACAAATATCAAAAGTAACGTGCTATTTCTTTTGAACTGAAAAGGCTTTAGTTTCACACGTTAGCTTTGTGTGAGTGTCAACCGCCAACCGGAGACTTGTTAGTAATGGCATAATTTTGAAAAATAAAATGGTGCAATATTGCTATTTGTTTCGTGCAATACTATGTAATCTATAATCTATAAATTATAGATGCTTGAGACACAGGTTTTCCAAATCAGGCATAGAGAGACCAGTTTTTTTTTAAGTGTCAAAATAATATGTAAAAAAGTTTAAAGTGTGAATATTTAAAATCTAATCTAATCTAATCTAATCTAATCTAAGCTGCAAAGATATATATCATTTAAGATTTATATTAAATGCATTCCCACAAGCAGATATGTATAATTTCGCGCTAACACATGCCGCATGTGGACCTACAATATAAAAACCCAATCTCAAATGAACATAAGCCTTGCAACTCTTGCCGTCCTTCCCTGAAACAGGAGTGACATTGGCAAAGTGAACCATTTTTTACAGTATGGGTGGTCAGCCGCATAACAACCTATAAGTCAAGGAACAAATACCTAAAAAAATATATTTAAATCAATAAAATAACAGCTTTAAAAAACAAGTGAGAATTGTAATAAACAAATATGATTACATAGACCAGAATCTTTAAACTTAGGTATTTGAAGCATCCCATGAATAAAGTAAAACATTATATTAATGCCACTTTCATATTCTATTTTATTATTTTCATAATAAAAAAGTATTTAAAATAATGACATTTATAAAGTGAGAAACGTCTAATGAAAAAAGAAAAGGATATGGTTGTGTGAATGATTAGGTTATCAGTAATAAAAAACTGGAAAAACTACAGTTATCGTAAAAAATTACATTACTTTACTTGATAAACTGCTTAATTTTATTAGGGGATTTAATAGGTACGTACTGCAATGAGCTTAACGTAAAAAAATGAAGAAGAGAAAAAACAAGGCTCTTTAATTAAACGTAAGGTAAACAAAAACACATCGCACTTGAAATGTAGGTTCTAAATTATCGAGGCCCATTATTTGCGAACAATAAATAACAAAAATAATTAAATTTTCAAATTGTATAGCGGCCCGTCCCGAAATTAATTCCAGTGTACACAAAACTTAAAGCCTCCATGAATGAACTAAATTTATTATTGAAAAATTAATACGAAACTTCCGTGTGAAATTAAACGCTGTGAGTTAATTTATATGTTTGCCTTCTGTTAAGCGTTGATGTTTAATGAAATAAGTCAATAACAACAGAGACTGCGTGGGAAGGGGAAGACTGAAGAGACGAAAAGGTACTTCTCTCTTTATTTGAGAAAGCTCTGCCGAAAGCTGTGAAGGGAAATGGTACCAAATAGGCATTTTATTATATTGTTACCATTAAAGACAAATTTACGCATTTGAAACGTACAAAGGTTTCAGATTCAAATTAGGATTTTTTTTATATATTTTAATAATTAGCAAGTAATTTCTTGACTTATGCGTTAGTATTAAGAGACCGACCGCCCATACTGTAAAATATGGTTCACTTTGCCAAGAAAATTGGACGGATTAGATATACATTATACTTAAATTTAAAGAAAAATGGATGGATTAGATATGTTTTATAATTAAATAAATAAAGAAGCATTGTTTATTAACAACTTAGAAGTAAAAGATCTCTTTATGTTGTACTTGGGGTCATGGCTGTATCAACCAACATGCGCACTCCTAACTCTCTAGTTTTTGTAGATATATATATATACAAGGATAAGGTATACATAAGTAAAAAGCACCGATTTTGTGTGTGTCACACCTCAAGGGCCCTCTCATATCACGAATAAGTTTTTTTAGAAACTTGATTAAGAAACCCGGATTATTAAACGCAATGATATAGTGGTTATCGTTTTGGACAAGGTAATTTTAAATAAGTGGGCTCAATTATTTTTTTAATTCCTTCTTTAACTTTACTTGTTTGAGAAATTAATTTGAATGTTAGACTAAAGACCAACCACCGAAGACCACCACTTTCACGCTGAATAATCCCATCGTAGAAATGGGCGAAACGTTTGGAAGCTCCAGCTTCCATAGATCATGACAAGAGATCACGGAAAACTTCTCTCTAACATAAATACCAAAAGTCCATCCAGCCTTGCACCCTTGCTTGTAAAAAATAGCTTGTTAAACTGTCAACAAAGCTCGTAGGTATATCACTCTTGAGTTGTGATTCACTCCATAACTGCGCTTATCAAATAAGGTATTACAATTTTGTGATAATTCATTGAAATCAGGCAAAAAATACGACCATTTTCAATGTTCAAGTATGTTGTAAAAATATATCTAAATTAAATTTTTTATTGTAGTATTCATTCAACTCGCATGCTAATTTTTTTATCCAGATCGGAACAGAAAAATGTATATTTTCAAAATGGTCGTCGGTCTTGATAGCACGATAGCGTCGGTTTATTTTTAACGAGTCATCGTTTTTAAAATCGAAAAATATAGCAAAGCACCGACACTGGCCAGTACGAAACGCCGAATTCAATTTTCCCAACGGATATCAACTATTAAAATCTACCGTACTCTCTATGAATCTCCCGACTAAGTGAAATGTAAATGAACTATCGATTCCATAGGATTGCATGACTCTGCAAATATACTATCGCAGAGATTATGCAAAAACAAGAATTATTCTATGCATATTATGCCATTCAGATGTTGTACAAAAACTGCTTGGCAGTTTTATTTCTTGTTCAGGACTAAGAGTGTAGTTTCAACCTAAGTACCTGGCACACCTTCATTTTTTCCAATTCATAGGCTGTGAGAACAAGAAGCTTTAATGATAATTTATTTTATTTTTAATAAATTTTATAGAACCAAAACAGTTCTAATTAAACATTGTTTTATTTTCCCTCGATTACGTTTATGATCTTTTCTCTCGATGATCTTCTGTGAAACAATAAAAAAGTGCCACTAAAACTGCACAGTAAAGAACACTGGGTTAATCTTTAGGGTTACTTTTATCCATAAAATCTTAAAAAATTTAAAACATCATTGGAACATATTGATTGGTTGACAATGAAATAATCATTAATCTGTACAATGAGAAAACGCAAGAACAGAACACAAATATTATTAAAATCCTTTAAGCGCACTGGCATGTGTTAAAAGTTCAAAGCAAGGTTTGTTTTGATATCGGTATATATTTCCATATCCATCCTCGCAATATGTAATGATCGCATACTGAAGCCAATAAATCTTCCACAGGGGATACATTCCAAACAACAAACAGTATCGCTTGTGTCAATTAGTGAACACACATTGCACATTTAAGGGGCTCAGCCGCTGCACCAGCAGGTTCACCAGTGGCTGGTTGGTGCAGTGCGCTACAATGCTTTTATTCTTTTTATCAGCAGTTTGCACAAACTGTTTTGAGGACGTGAGGGTGTTTCATAAAACTTGATTGAATGGTTTTGGCGAATCGGCTCGGACGACCCCCTTCCCCACTTCTCTTCCTTCATTCCCTGCTACCCCGTCCATGCTTTCTTGTGACATGATTGCCTACCATGACGTGGGTAATCTTGTCGTCCTGCAGACAGCCCGAAACGAGGATTTCAAAAATCTTTTGTTTGCAAAAAAAACTCTCATCTTAGGATGATATGTTTCATATCTTTACCTAGTTAAACAATTAAGTTGGCAATTTTTTCCAAAAGGATGGCCAGTGAAACCAAATTATTTTTTATTGCGCAGATAATGGAGCCAGTTTAATTTTTTAAATGCATTATTCATCACCTATTATGATGAAATATAATGGACAATGTCACCCCTGTGTCAGGGAATGTCGGCAAAAGTTGCAAGGCTTATGTTTATTGGAGGTTTGGATTTTATTTGTAAGTACATATTCAGCATTTGTAAGCGCGAACTATACGTGTTTGTTTGTGGGCATGCATTTGATATGAGCTTTAAATGTTAATATATCTTTGCAACTTTGATTATAGAAGACAAATTTTATATCGAATAGAGGTTTTTGCTGCAGTTTTAATTATTTTTTCCATAACGTTGAGATTTTGTAATTATAAAACATGTTTGAGTATCAAGAACCACTTTCAATGAAAGTTTAAGGAACTGTGTATTGACATGGTGAAGATTCATTTTTAAAGTAATAATGTAAAAATTAAACAAGATTTGTCTTCACGAGTTGATTTATTTCTCGAGCGCTTTCGATGTTCATCATTATCAAGAGAGCAACCGAAACCATCAATGTTTTAAGCATAATACTGAATACTGTACCTACTTACTACTGAAGTACTGAATTGATTTACACGAACGGTGTATTTTGAGTGGATTCAGTAATAACTACATTCTAGATTTATAATATTATGTAGTTTTTCTTACGATAACTAGTTTAGAAAATCGCGGTGTAGCAGCATTGAGAGAAGAAAATGGAGTTCTTGACTTTCATAAATCCTTTACAGAGATAGTGTGCTATCTTTAGCTGCTGCGTCGGCAGTTTCGTGTATCGGCGGTACATGGCGACCATTTCAGGCAGAAGAAATAAAAAAAGAGATTTCGCCGTGTTTCATCAAAAACGTCATCCGGCCCGAATGACAAAGGATCCGCTGTTTTTACACTTGTTCGGCAAACCCGCCCAGCTTAGCGGAGAAACACAAACATAATATCATCGCAAGGGTAGAGCGTGTGCGGAAAATTGAATAATCAGCTATTTTAGACGTGCCTGGTAATCGGAATATTTCCGCTCACCTTTGTTGGCTGGTCTTGAGTTTTTCTTTGTATTTTAAACTGTTGAAAAAAAACACAGCACGGATTCATTTTAAATGAAAATGCTGGGTACATACGATATGGTGTTTTAAAAACAGATTTTCACTCGAGTTACAGTTTGTAGAAAGTTTACTTTTGAATTTTTGCTTAGTTTATTTTTTCGAATGTGCATAGGTACGTAGTGAAATTATTTTCTAGGTTGCTATTTATTAACAGGTAAAATATCATTATTTTTTGTGAATATCCGGATTATTTTATTTTTGTGCATAAATTAAAAAATTACATGTTTTTGAATGATTTTTTAATAGATTAACTTAAAAAATATGCATCCATATTAAAAAAAAACCGTATTTATTTTTAAACCAACATAGGGCTATTCACAAAACATTTAACCCATAGCTGATCTACGGATCATCGATTTTTTGTATGGAAAATTGCCTGTAGGCTTTGGATGAGCCATGGCTTTTTTATTTGAGAATAACACCGAAAGATTATGGATTGTATCCGGATACCATTAAATAAAAAAAACATTTAATTTGTTCCGCGCACGGTTGATGATAGGTTGGTACGAGGCTGACCACCCGTGCTGTAAAAATCGGTTCACTTTTGCCAATGCCACCCCGGTTCAGGGAACGGCGGCAGGAGTTGCAAGGTTTATGTCCATGTGAGGTTTTCTTTATTTGTATGCACGCATGCAGAATGTGTAGGCGCGAACCTACATGTGCCTGTCTGTGGGCATGCATTTCATATGAGCCTTAAATGCTTACATATCCTTGCAGCTTAGATTATAGATAGATTATAGACGGAAGATGACAAAATTTACAACAAAATATACAATATGGATATTTTTTAATTGCGTTTTTTTTTTCAATTATTTTTCCAGTTAAAATTGCAATTTAAAGTAGATAATATTTTCATAGTCTCCTGTAAAATATTAATCTCCCATAAAAAAACTATTGAACAAGTTTTACAACAACAAGACTTATTCGTTTCCGCACACGCCATTTTCCATTATTAGACGTCCGCGTTATAAACGTGAAACAGTTTTATCTTAACAAACAATACTAAACATAAAAGAAGTGATATTTGCAGAAAAAGGAAAACGGCATTTCTCATTCTTGTACTGTAGTATTTTTTTCTTGCGTACGACACGAGACTTCAAAGGGAAACTGAACAAATAATTAAATCTCTCAGCAAACACTTTGTTCCTCTCTTCGCATCCCATTAAAATGGCTCTTTAAAAATTGGACGCAATATTCCTCCTTTTCAGTGCAAAATAACTGCTTATCTGAAAAATTTAGATTTTTATTTTAAATTGGATTAAGATAAAGGACGTCGTTGTTTACAATAGGATTATTTTTCAGATAAAAATGCGAAAATTTTTGCTTTTTAATTTAAATTTTAACATGTAGACGCTATTACTTTTTTTAGATTTAACTTTCTCGTTAAAATTTTACAAGAGATTAAGTAGAAATATCACTCTTCACAAGGATAAGAACCCTCATTTTTTTCTGTAGGTACACCTATCTTCTATTGAAAAGTATTTATTCGCAATTTGAATGTTTATCGGAGGCCCATTATTTTGTCATCCTTCGTTCTATCCAAAAAAAATACTTATAAATATTTAAAAATATAAATGGTAAAACATTGTTTTAATTCACTTTATTCAATATTTTATTGAATAAAGTGAATTAAAACAGTGTTTTACCATTTATATTTTTAAATATTTATAAAAATGAACTTTCACTGTGTTAACAGATCAACACTACAAAATATTAAAAATACTTGTGTTTTTCAATCATTTCAATATGAAATAAAAAATATGTGAGTACTTACTTATTCAATTCATTCAAATCAAATATACTCAAAGCGATGTTAACGACACAAAGTTTTATGATTAAATTCGACGTTAATAAGCGACGTTTTGGTTAAAAATGAGTTTTGGACGCCATCCTACTTAAAATTTTCCGCTCTTTTTAATGCGCTAACTTCCATACCTCTACGATGTTTTTTTTGCTGTTTATGCCTCAGTAAACAACTGCGTTTTCGAAGTATGGTTTTGGTGTACCCGACAAGACTTTGGCTTTTTTTGTCCTTAAGGCGCTTGTAACAACAATCGTCCAACCACAGTAATAGGAATGCCAAGAAATGCCTTTATTTTTTAATTTTAGAGCTGTTTTGATTTTAACGATATGATACAAAATAAAAATGTTATGCCATTTTTCTGCAATTTCAAACTGCTCTCCTGAACAATTAAGTTTTTGTCGCTTATATACTTTCTTTTGGCCGTCGATATGTATTTTGATTAAGACAGAATATGTATTGTACGCACATATATTTTTTGAATAATTCCTTTACAATCATTGCGTTACAAAATCTGTTTTTGTTTTTCAATTTCGTGTAAGGTTTAAAATTAATATACACTACATATTTAACCGAAGAAAGGTATGATTATAATAATGTGAGAGTTTTCTCGTACAGGTACTTGCGAAGTAAATTTAAAATTTGAATTGCTGACCTGGCGCCTTTAATGGGATCCAAAGGTAGTAGTTATGTTCCCGGTGTGCCTGTGTTTTCTAAGGCTGTGTTTCACCCTAATTATAATTAAAGGCTTGTTTGCGCCCTCGCACACAGGCTCTGTGTAAGTGTAAGTAAATTCTGCATCACGATGACGTAGTTCTATACTCAAATAAATAAATGCGTCCACAAAAGTATAAATACGCTTCCTCTCCATTTTAATTTTAAGGGTTTTTGAATTGAACCAGTTTCACTTATAAAGATGACATTAAAGCACTTTCAGGTTTCTTACTAAATTAATACTTTAGCGTGTCAAAAAATGATATGAATTTATATCTCTTTTACATAAGTATTAAATAAAGTTCACTTATATTGATGACAATACAGTACATTTCACATGCAATATTGTCCTGGCCAGAAATATGTATTTATTTTATACATCAATTCTTATTCAATACATTATTATTATTATTATTATTTTTTCATTATTTATTCATTCATTAGTCATGGCATTTATTTACTAAGGGCTAAAGTTATCGGCAAGAGGGCCTGAGGTGATTCAAACTGGCGATGTTTTATTTCAAAATATGCTAATCAGATCACCACTGCCATGCCCGCGCCGATACTATGTTATTATTCGTTTCTTGATTTTTTATTGTTTTTTTTTAGTATTTTGTAATTGACGTTTGACGCCACATGATTAAAATAAAATAATGTTATTTGGTGCCTTTGATAAAATATGTAATATATATATTTGTTTTTTTTTATATAAAAAATTTAAAATAAAAAGAAAATAAAAATAAATGTATTAATTTCGTACTAAATTTATACTTAAATGCTATTTATTATTTGTATTCCTTGACTTATACGTTGGTATTAGGCTGATCAACCATACTGTAAGCAATGGTTCACTTTACCAATGTCACCCCTGTGTCAGGGAAAGTCGGCAAAAGTTGTAGGGCTTATGTTCATTTGAGATTTGGATTTTATTTGTAAGTACACATTCAGCGTTTGTAAGCGCGAACTACACGTATTGGTTTGTGGGCATGCATTTGATATGAGCTTTAAATGTTAATATATCTTTGCAACTTAGATTATAGATTATAGATAGATACAATAGTAACCTTCAAATGCGAATACATTCTGTATCACATTTTCTACTAGGCTTTGTTTTGAGTCTCACTGAGATCGATTCATCATAATTACGGGCTGTTAATTCACATTAATCTCATTGTGAGGATGAAATAATGTTCAGCTACTAATCCGGCGGGCACAATACTATTAGGTATCATTTACCTCAGAGGGAAATTAATCTTTAGTGGATAATGTGCTGGACGCAGAGCTGTGTTCATGTTTCCTTGAATGTTCCAGAATACATTCAGTAGACTATTGTTATGTAAATATAAATATTGAAATAAGTATGGGTAGTTATAGTTATAAGAGTCCTCATAGGTATAGGTAGGTAGGATCGATAATTGTGTATAAGTGTAGAATTCTCTAGGCTAAGTAGGTACTTGTTATAATTATAGGAATTCTGTATTACATTTGTAGGTAGGATTTTGGTTGTATCTCTAGGTAGTACGTGAAGCGTCGAGAAGTAATAATTACTCTGGAACCGTCTAGCAACTTTGGTTCTAGATCATACTGCTCTACAGAGTATAAAGGTGCGAATGGCCTGCAGAGCGGGCCAGTATCATAGCGACTAACAAAGACATCGAAGCCATCTGATCAGTGAACCGAAACCAAGTAGAATAATCGAGAAAGTAGTGTGAAAATAAATTTTGTAACTGTGTAAAATAAATAACTATTGAAGAAGACCTGTGTATTTTTAATTTGAAGACAATTGAACCCTAATTTCGTAACACTATTATAGAATACGTAGAATATTTTCAAACGTGTTTTAAACAGCAGGTGGAAATTAAAAGTTAGAAACGTGAGATATACTATATAAAATTATCTTCATCAATTCGTAGACATATTATTTTTCAAAAACAAAAAAGTACTATACTTAGTTCTGATTTTTTTATTTAAAAAAACCTGTTATAATTGATTGAAAAAACCATTGAACAGACGTGAATGCTTTCAACAAATGTTTTTTTTTAAATTAGGTTTTTACTTTTTTAACAAAGACAGTGAGAAGCAATTCCTGTGATGATTCATTAATTTGTCTCCAAATTCCATAAAATATCATTACAGTATTAGAAAAACAAACACTTGAGCTGACAGCCGCCATTCCGTTAGGAGTTGCACTCACCTCCCCAAATGTGTCTCCACTTTGTTCTGTCCTTGCACACTTCCTTCATTTCCTTTCCATTTACAATGACGCTCTTCTTTTTCTCGCTCTTCACAATTCAGGCATTTGTAATCTCCCTTATGTGATCAATTCATTCTTCCTATAGTGTTCCACTTCCACACTTACCTTTGACATTCCTTTTGTACAATACTATGCCATCATCATCATCGTCATTGGCACGACAACCCGGGGTGGGTCTTGGCCTCACTCATCAACCACTGCCAGCGCGCCACCACTCCATCTAGCCATCTTGCTCGTGGTCTTCCCACTCTTCTGAACCATTTTGGGTTCGTCATCACAATCGTCTTCTTCAGGCATCGATGGTCCATTCGCTGAATGGTCCCAGCCAATGCATTCTGTTGACCTTTATTGAGCGGACGACATCAGCGTCCTGGTACAGCTTATACAATTCGGAGTTATATCTTCTTCATCACATGTATCTGTCCTTATTCGCCTATCCGCAGTTGCGTTGTTGTTCTGTTGTTTGAGGGAAAGTGAAATGAAGTTGAAGTGAAAAATACTATGTTATTTTGTCATAATATAAAAAAGTTCTATGTCAATGTCAAAAAATATTATGTGGGTCTGGAATCCATGTAAGGAGAAGGAAAGATATAATATGACCAAGTATACGGGCGTAATAATATCTTCCCCATCACATTCTGAGGCATCATACAGAGGAACCTTGAGGATATTTGCGGCTAACAATTTACCCCGACTATAGTGGATTATTTATAATCCAATGTGTCATACGGCCAAGCGGCCTGCGGTTAATTTAATTGCTTCAGCTAGGGGATGCCGGTATCAGGTCCTGCCCAGCCTGAAGATTTAGTCCATCACGGGAAGGCTTTGCGCTAAGCCAAGAGAGGCAAAAAATAACCCCACGCACGAGGAAACAATAAGGTAGCGGAGATATTTCATCATAATTGTATTAGGGAAGATAATTTCATTATTTTGATGTAGTATTATGCTTTATTAATGCGGCTATAGTGTTACGCGAGTACAAGGACAGTAGCTTAGAATGTTTGGTTGAAGGTGATAAATTATAAACTTTGTTTGAAACTAATTTGGCAATATTTATAAGAAGTGTTATTATAAAGTGTTTCGACGTTAGCTTGCGTGGTCTTAAACTTTTATTTTCATTCAGTATTTAGTCGAAATGTATGTTTAGTTAAAACATCTTATCCTTAAAGTGGTAATTTGAAAAGATAAAAAATATATTGCTTCTTAAAGTGGAAAAAAAAAGTAAACTTAATTGCGGAGGGTGCAATACTTGACCAGTCAAATAGAGTTACAGATTGCAGACTAGCATATGTATTGTTACGATTTTTGGGTTCAGATACTTCTCAAATAAAACACTACTCTTCTTTTTTACTTTTTTATTTTACACTTTCATATTTATTTTTACAAAGACACTCTCGACTATTCCATTACACTGGTTTTAGTTCACTGGTCAAATTTGTTCGATGTATTGGTAAAGCTCACTGATGTCTGACTGCCCAGTGCAAGCAACTTACACCCTTTTTATACTAAGAAGATGGAACTGTCGAGAGCACATTGTTGCGAGACTGTTCTCGAAGCACATACATAATTAAAGTAATCAAGTGACTTCTCTATTTACACACAGTTATTAATCCTACCCACCAATACAATGAAGGATTCCTATTAAATAGCTATAACTAATACCTTTACTTATTTTAATATTACCTATTTACATAACAATATAAAGTGAAAATATAAAGAATATATAAATAGGATAAAAAAACTTGTATGCCTAAATAAATAACTGAAAGTCAATTTATAAGTACATAGCTATCTAATGATTTTGAGTGCCATACGAGTAGGTGCGTTACATTGAAATGCATTTTTGAAATTTGTTTTACAAAGCATCCATAACAACTCAAACATTTTACTTTTGCTTGCTAAATTTAAAAATATATATGTGATTTTTAAGAAAATCTTCTGGTCATTTTTACCTTCTATACAAAGCAGACAGTATATTATGCAGCATCTGAAATACCTCGTGTATTTTTGCAGCTTAAGAATTTATACAGAGAATCTGCATGTATCGCGTTTTGGTGTAATTGTATGAATATTTCACGTGCAAACTGCAACTAGGCAATTAAGTCCCAGAAGTCAAGTTTGCATTATGTATGTATGTTGGGTTCAACATAGTTCAACGGAGAGATTGTCTGCGTTTGTGTATGTTGAAAACATATTACGGTAGTCCGGGATTCAATGTATACAAATAAATGTGAAAGTTTTGCTCTCTATGAAAAATATCAGTGTACGTATACCCATGGATTTTTTGCCTGTAGGGAATAAAATATTGTTATATATTTTCAAATATATGATATAAATGAAAAAACATGAGATACATACAAAAATATTTTCAGCGGCTTACTTTTATTGTAAAATTTTTTATAATTTTATATTTCCGTTTTTATATTAAGTTGTATTAAGGATTGCAATTAACCAACCTATTGAACCTTTGGTTGAAGTAGATATTAATTGAATCAGTTAATAGGTCATAATTTTTTATTCATGAACTATTTATCTATAATTGCCGACGACATGTATGTTAACTCAGTTTCACCTTCAAGAGGCCGTTTTATTTCAAAAATGCGCCGGCAATGTTACCAACGCTTTGTCCGTTTAAATATTTCAAATTTTACTGTAACCTGTTCGTCATTCTGGTAGGGGTGGCTAGAGCCTTTGCAGAGCTGCCTTTTTTTCTTCCTATCCTTACATATATCTTTCTATTCATTCATATCCATAACATTTTTCGTGCATTTTCTTCTTTTACGCTCACTTTGTACATCCCATTCTTTCACAATCTCCTCAATCTGATCACTCCATACTTTTCTCGGTCATCCCTTACCTTTTTATTACTTTAACACTTCCTCTGTATATATATCTACATACTTTGTAAGTCTATTATTTATTTATTCTTTATTTATTTTATTCTTATTATTATTTATTCTTTCTACATGCCCAAACCATTTCATCACATTCTTTTGTATCTTTGTTTGTACAGATATTCAAAAATATACGAACTGAAACTGATGCAGCTAAAGATTGTTGTCATTTACTTAGAATAAAGTGAATAACTTATTTGAAAACATCTTCTAATGGGCAATATGAGGATAAGAAGGCATCCTTTTTCAGATATTTGTATTATTCTGCTCGTCTAAATGTTATTCAAATGCTTGCTGTATGCAGGATACGCTCGTATTACGTTCATTATTATCTGGAGACATGTATGTTCACATATGCACACGTGAACACGAGTGTACATGTTCGCATACAGACATGCATGTTCTGGGACTGAAGCAGGAAAACAGAACAAACAGAGTGTAATTGCTCGGATTGCAGGTGAGTGCAGAATTTACCTACAGCAGCGCCAAAAGCCACCCCCACCCCCACAAATTTCTCCCAGCTACACCAAACAAAGCCCCTACAGTCCTACAGAGAAACTTTGCTAGCAACCCAAGTATAAAACATAACGTGTAAACTCAACCTATAAGTGTATTTACATTGAAAAAAGAGCCTCGCATGAGCGTTTGTGTTTCTGTAAATTTTTGTTATAACGCTTCGAGTGAGTTTAAACGTGAAGTTTGATACTTGGGCTGCAGTTAACGTAGTATTAAATAAATCATTATTATACCACTGAAACGTAATTGAAAAAAATATGTCTAAAGTGAACATTTTTTCGTGAACCCGGTTTTTGTGGAAACTGATTTTGCGCAGGTGAGTTATTGCCGTAATTTTTGGATGTGTGTTTTTTTGCAACCAATGGGAATAAAAAAGAGCTCAACCGAAATTCAGATTTAAATTTTCTGATAATATTCTGATGCATTCTCATGTACCTTACATTGTTCTAGTGAAAATTCAGAACAGACCTGGAACAAATACCATAGACAACAAAATGTTGACGTCATATAGCCGGATCACTAGGGAAAAGTCTAACAAACATTTCGTTACTAGTATGAAATGTTCCCACCGAGAAAAAAAATGTTCTGAGTCCATTGCATTCTCTTTTTTGCTAAAATTCTCACTGTACAACTTCTTGTTTTCATTATTGAAATTACTTTTATCATTTTAATGATTTTTTTCACGAAAAATAAATAAACAGCCAAAATCGTATAGACAAAAATGAAAACGAAAAAAGTAATGAAGGGCTTTAATATTCAAATACAATAAAAAAGTCTTGCTCATCTTCATCATATAGGTACAAATTATGCTAAAAAATAACACATATTTTGACGCATAATAAATGAAATAAATGGTAAATTCAAGGTCTACGCGTAATAATTAGAAACATTATTAATTCATCCCAAAGCGCACATAGAGCTGATTTAATGGCATTATTACCTAAACGGACTCAATTTGTCTCGGGAATAAATTATCTCTGAGCCATAAAATTGACAACAATTAATCTTCATAAGTTTGTATCTTGGCATAAATATTATACGTTCTTTGGCAAGATCTACGCGTAACTCATAATTAATTGGCGTGTGTTTTACCTGGCTTTGTAAACCCACAAGTCATGAAATAATGACATGATAATATATTCAACATAAAATTTCTTGGATGATCTTAATTATTGTAAAACATTACCGTTTAACTTGAATTTTTTTACGTTGTCTGAACCTCGTTTTGTTCTCTTTTACTAAGAAAAATAATATTTCATTCCCTAATCATTTCTTTACATATTTTTCCTTCGCGATGGTCGAGAGAAAAAAAAGGTGTTATTGAAATAATAGATTAGTATTTGATACTGCCAAGCGATGTCACACTGCTTGTTGTAATGAATGACTGTATGCGACCGATTTGTATGATAGCTACATTTCGTTGAAAAATCTTTGCTTAATCCATATTGAACACTGTAAAGAACAAGTAAATTATTTAATTTCTTGTTACTTAATTTTCTTTCATGGTCTTTTAACCTTGTATTGTCAAAGTATACATACATTGTACAAAGACCAGCTAAAAAATCTAATCCAGTTTAACATTAACTTGAATTGGCTCTCTATTGATGAACAAGCTCACAGTCATTACACGCTTAACTCATTCCACCCAGATTATCTACAGTTTGTTTTTCCTACCCGGCTGGAAGTCCAGAAGTGTATGGGTATGAAAGTTTTCTTACTGTTTCTCGAGTAATCTATAGACAAACCGGGCAGAATGCGTTGTGTCATGGAGAGCCTTTTATATGTATTTCATAAGATAGACTGTCCTAAATAAATCAAGATTTTTTTATGGTTTTAATTTGGTTATTTTTATTTAACTGAGATTTATTTAATTTTTAAGATTGATTTTACACAATGTAGGTACTGATAATTTTTTCAGCTCTAGCTAATTGACTTATCGACAATTATTCAAGCGAATCTGCCTCTCCGCACCACTGCTATTTGTTTATATAGGTACGAAAGAGACGATTCTTGCATGTTTTCCACTTACTTCTACAATGATTTTTCAAAACACTTACAGATTGTACACCATCGTTTTTAGGCGCACATACCTAGATACATATACACACAAACTCATAGTTCGTAACAATATAACATATATGGTTTTGTTAACATAATAGCTAATCTTAGCCAGATAATAAAATCTCCTTTATAGTAGCCACATAACATAATGATTTGTGCCATAATATTACTTTCGCCGAGAAAATGGTGGGACCAAGGCACAGAAGACAATTTATATTAAAACCGAAGGATTACGACGAAACAGTCAGAAGTAGCGAACAGCGTCTAAGCAAAGAAGAGGGAGGGGACGAGAAGTAAAGAGATGTGAGGTGTTTGAAACCATAGTGATACAACACGAATTATTTTTTGGGTCTAAAAAAAGTTGTGGCTTAAATATTACAAACGTGTTTTTAGTTTGTTGTTCCAAGTTCTTTGTTTGATCTCATCTGATGGCTTCCGTCAGATTTTCAAGTTAGATTATTTTAGACTATGATTTTTGAGTATTGTAATTGTTTTCAACATATCGATGTCATTGCTAACTCATCGCAACTAAACTAAAACCTTAATTACTAGAGGATGATATGAAGAAAAAAACAAAAAACACAGAAAAATAGCTTAATTTTGGGCAGAAGGTTTTTTTTGTTATCATTTTGGTGTAGGTATATTATCTGTAAAGTTTTTTTTTTCTACTCTGATTCAAATAACAATTTTGATTTTATTTTTAACTTTACATAAAAGATCTACTTAAAATAAAAGTACACAAACTCGTTGGAACATTTCTAAAACATCTACCAAACCAACTTCAAAAATATATAGATCCCCCGGTTTTTGTTAAAACCATGTTATCTTCACGTTCTGAAAACAAATGGGTTAGTAAGTTGTACAATGTACATGTATCATGTTTGATAAAATAAAATTTTCTTGGTGATAAATAAAGATGAAAACAGTTGCTTATAGTATGGTTTCGAAGTATTTTCTTCGTCCTTGGCTTGCGTGTATTGGCGGGGCCTGATTAAGCCTTAATCCCGCCATTTCGTGTGTAATCGCGGTTAAACATCCCTTAATATTGACACGCTGATCCGAAAATTTATGAAATAATGTACCGGGGGGAGGGAAGAAATGAGAATAAAACCGGTTTAGCGAGGGATAATCCCGAATAATAACGGGCCTAAAGATGTGTGATTTCATTAGGCGATTAATAAGGATCACATTCATTTAACATGTGTTTTCATTCATTTATTTTGAATTTAATCCTTGATTGTTGATAGGTTGGTATGCAACTGACCACCCATACTGTAAAAAATGGTTCACTTTGTCAATGTCACCCCTGCTTCAGGGAAGGTCGGCAAGAGTTGCAGGGCTTATGTTCATTTGAGATTGGGTTTATTATATTGTAGGTCCACATGCGGCATGTGTAAGCGCGAAATTATGCGTGTCTGCTTGTGGGAATGCATTTAATATGAATCGCAAATGATACATATCTTTGCAGCTTAGATTTCGCTTTAGATTTAGATTGTTATATTTTCATTAGATAAATTAACATTGTCACAGTTTGAGAGCTCATTGCTACGTACCTAATCACAAAATACAAAATTATTATGGTGTTGCAAAGATAAAGAAATCGATTTTTTTTCTTACTTAAAATCTAGTGAAACGATAGATATAATTTTGACTTATCTAACAAAAAGACCTTTTGTTAATCAAAACACAAAAGGTGGTATGTATAAAATTGGTTTTTAAATAATTTAAATACTCGTATTTTTTTACATTTAAGAACTAATATTAAAAAATATTTAAATCCAAGACTCAGGTATCTTTTACAAATCTTAATTGAAAAAATACGTGCCATTTTGTTTTAAAAAAAATCGGCGTTGTTTATTTTCAACACCTTTGATTATTTTACTTATTTAATTTCCTCATTTCTTCAAACAACAAACTACCTACATTAGTGTACTATTTATGTACAAAGAAATATATAAATAGGTCAAAATATATTTTACCTTGAACAAACACCATTCAGTGGGCGTTATTCCTTGTTCAAACTCCAGCGTATGTTTTCCAACAAATTCAACCCGTTTTCTAAGGGGATGGAAACCTTGTCCGCGCAGGGATGATGAGACGTACCCTTGCAAATCCATGCGAAGCGATTTATCGGCTTCGGAGTCCCGCGGAGATAAGCCAAACAAAGCAGCCGAGGATTTTTTTGCTCGGGAGGCCATTATCACGTGATTACGATGGGCTTGCAAGCTGAGAGGTTGGCGGCTTGCAGAAGGCGAATGGAAAATTTATGGGAAATGCTGTTGTAGTAGAGAAATATTTTTTTGCAGGAAAAAACGTATTTTCCTACTCCGATTAAACTTTAAATTTTTATTTTAGTTTAAGAATATTTACTAATAAGAAAAATAATGACTCGATTGAGCTTTTTTTAAAAGTTAATAATTGAACAGTTGAAAGGTTCTTCTGTGTGCATTTAAAACATCGAACTCGTTTACTTGCTCCTTGACTGATAGGTTGGTATGAAGCTGACCCCATGTGTTGTAGAAATCGGTTCATTTGCCAATGCCACCCCGGTTTCCGGGAAAGGTGGCAGGAATTGCAAGGTTTATGTTTATGTGAGGTTTTGTTTATTTGTATGCACGCATGCAGAATTTGTAGGCGCGAACCTACATGTGCCTATCTGTGAGCATGCATTTAATATGAACCTTAAATGTTAACATATCCTTGCAGCTTAGATTTTAGACTTGAAATCTACTTTTTTTTTTTTTTTTTTTTTTTTTTAAATAGATTTGTGAAGAGGAATGCAATTCACCAACCTATTTTGCCTGGCCAGAAACAAGTATTAATATCATAATTTAATAATTCATTATTGTTTATTATTAATGAATTATTAAATAATAATTACCCAATAACATCTGTTGAACCAGGGTCAAAGTTAAAGTCAAGTGACCCAAGCGGGGATCGAACCAGCGTTGTTCCATTCGAAACACTCTAGAAAGATCAGCCCTCTTAGCTCCCGCGGCTATAACCCCGATAAAGATGCACTGAAATGCATGCAACTATATTGTTATCCTGTATTTTACTCTGTCATAATTTAAAAAAATAATATGACTGGTCACTTATTGCACCATCCGCGTGACTAGGCTTGAATATTTTTTTTTTATTCTTCTTAGTATTTTAGCATTTTTTCCCGTCGTCTTTATTTTAAGTTTAGCATTTCAGCTGCAAACAACGGTGCATTGAAAAAATCTGCTATGTAAGAAACATTTTAGAGTTGGAGGATTATTTTGGAATGCTACCAATTTCTAATAATATCAATGACTTATTTGTGTGTGTTAACTTTTTAAAAACCAACGATAATAATTCTGTCGACCAAATTATGTAGCTTTCAGGAACTCAGAAAAACTCACTGATAAGAGCCTGTCCAGATGGAGCGTTTAACGCGCGAGTCGACTCGCACGTAAAACGCTCCATCTGGACAGGCTCTAAGCCTTTGATTTTGTGCCATAAAATTGAACAATTTGAGTTCTCTGCTGGAGGTACACGGATAAATACTTGCATAAAAATATTAAGCGTAACAAAGAGGAAGTAAATTTACGGAAACTAGTACACAGAATGGATATCACGTCTATAATCGTGGTAAAAAAAATCAACTAGCGAAACCCTTTAATGGATGAGAATATTCAAAAACGTAATTTTAGCAATGTTAACCTTGTTGCAAGAAACATATTATGTACAAGCAAATCTAATAGAAGAAAGAACAATTCTTTCCTTATTGGTTATATATTCTTTGTACAATGTATTGCAGCGCTTTTGTGTGATGTGTAATAAAGTGGGGCTTCGTGTATTTTTGTCACGCTCCTCCCCTTACCACATTTCGCAGGTTCTTCTTGCCCTGTACTCCAATACGTTCAAACTCAACCATAGAGTTTACGAAAAAAAATAACAGAAAATAAAACAGACACATTCTGCGCCATTTTAGCCTTCATACATGTTTTGGGAAACGCTACAATTAAGTTAGAACATAAAGTTTTATACTTGTTATATAGAAACCTCACGCACACCACCAAAGGTACAAGGGATTCTTCTCTGATTTATAGCCGAGAGACAACGACACTTTTTGCGCTTTCTTCGGGGAAAACTCAAACATTTAATATAACGTTACAATACATTTCGGAATACAATACTGCGAGTTAATGCCATTGAACTAAGACAATATACTTTTTGTCATTCAGGGCCAAATGCTTAATCGATGAAAAGGTTTTTTTCATGTGAAATGAAATTTGATGTGGTAAAATAACTTGACAGATGAACAAAAACTATAATCTAAGTTACAAAACTACATTGATCTTTGAGGTTCATATTTAATGCTCGCCCACAAGCAGACACGTGTAAGATCGCGCGTAAGTATGCTGCATGTATACTTAAACTTGTCTTATTGAACTTATTGAACTTGTCTTGCCTCGAACAAATTTCTTGCAACTCTTGTTGACCTTTCCTGAAACAGGAGTGACATTTGCAAAGTGAACTTTTTTTGTGACCAGCTTTATGCAAGCCTAAAAGTCAAGGAACTTGTTTGAATTGTGATGTGAAATGTTGATTTATTAGGAAAAATACATTTTTTGACACGGTTAAAACAAGGATTGAGTTATATATGTAATATGAGTAAAGGTATAGTAAGTTTTATTTTGAAGTGAAATTTTTCATCATTATTATCATTTTTTCGGACACCCTAGAAATATCTTGTCCATCTTGATTAACAACTGTGCCTCTCCAACGGAATGCTTGGAAGATAAAATTATAATTATAATATTTGAAGTACATGGCCTAATTGTGTGTTGTCATGTTAAATACGCTCCTACATATTCCTTTGAATTTTAAGAGAGAAAATACTTTATTATGATTGTACATCATCATGAACATCTCATATTTTTTCATGTCAATAATAATAATATAACGCTGCCAGACATGTTTTTTTAGTGAGGCTCACGTAAGACGTTATTTTCTAAGGAAAAAAAATGTTATAAAAAACACCCGTAAAAGAGATAAACTTTTTTATTAGTCATTTATCTACGTTCTTCGACAAAAAGCAAGAAAACGTTAAAAATACCCTTGCATAATAATACCGTGCGTTGGCTTTTAATATATTCCTTATGTAGGTTTATTACTCAGTACAAAATTATATTACAATGGTATTTTCGTGTAAATAAAAGTACGAAAATACCTTAAAAACCAACAGTATTGACGTTACAACCATGCCTGTTGCTCAATATGAAAAAATGTGGTGGAGAACTCGGAGTTTTTATGAGAAAAAAACGTTTAAAAAAACTCAATACGCAGTCCAGGCAAACAGATATATCAATGCAATTATTGAAAAAAAAAATGGTTTTTATTTTATAGATTTTCCTTTATTTGCCAAGTGTAAAAAACTTCCGTAAAACTGCAAAGGCTGGTCATTATCTCCACACATATCACTTTGTTTTGTCCTTGCACACTTCTTTCATCTCTTCGGCATTCATCACTCAATTCATGCATGCTTTTCTCTTTTTCTCACTCGTTTTAGTCAAAAACTCAAGTGAAAGTTTTTTTGATTTTGATTAAAATATTTGTAACTTATAAATATAGGTATCTTTTATCTTTAATCTAAGTTGCAAGGATATATTCATTCAAAGCTCTCAGATGTATGCCCACAAACAAACACGTGTAGTTCGCGCTTACAAATGCTGATTGTGTACTTACAAATAAAATCCAAATCTCAAATGAACATAAGCCCTGCAACTCTTGCCGACATTCCCTGAAACAGGGGTGACATTGGCAAAGGGAACCATTTTTTACAGTATGGGTGGTCAGCCTCATACCAACCTATAAGTCAAGGAAGTAACTTATAAATAAAGCACATTTATTATTATTCCACATAAAACTCATATAGCATCTCGTCAATCAAAATAAACATGTAAATTTCACACTTGTACAAAGTATTCCATATTATTTGTTTACCGGGCGTGTGACATTAGGGGTCCCAGGTCGCTCTCGGCTGGGTTTTCCTTCGGCAATATGCGGCATTATGAATTTCGGGACGTGATGTCTGATTATTTACTTTTACGCTTCAAAAATCTGTTCCACCGCACACTCACACACATACCATATAAATGCACAAATGAGATGGGACCGTTTCGCTCGTAAACCCGGCGGACCATATTATTGGAAAGCGGCGGTCAGTGGGCGGCAGGGACGATATGCTTCCTTATACCACTTCAACCATAAAAATATCTGCAATCATTATATAAGTTACTACCGAGTAAAGGTAGCGGTAGATACACTTCTAAGGTCCAGATAGTGGTTGGATCTGTTCAGGAAAAGCGATCCTACTTCCGCAAGGTTTCTTGTATCTCTCACTCCTTACTGTGGACTTTTACTTTTATTAATCACTTTGTAAGTACTTCAATGCATGTACATTATTTTGTTCAAATTATGTTTTTATGAATTGTATCCTCATTGTTTATTGCATTGTTTGTACATTTTGACCGGTCCGTAGTCTAGTGGTTAACACTTCTGACTGGTAAATGGAAGTTGCGGGTTCGAATCCCGGCGGGGCACAAAAAAAAAACTATTTATATTTTCAAATACGCTCTTCGCTGCGTGAAAAATTATTATTATTTCACCAAAGACCGGTCACTAAAGTCCATCCAGCCTTACATCAACTGGGTCTTGCTTCAGAATTGGTGCTTTCTACAGCAACGACCAAGCTCGCAAATGGGCTCTTGAGGTGGGATTCACACATAAACAGCGCTGATACTCAAACAGCTAAAGAATTATGACTGACTAAAGCATCTTCTTGTCCTGGGGGCGAGAAATCTTCTTCGAAGGTGGATAAACAAATTTGTAGGATGGTCTACGAGATAGGATAATGAATGTACCAGAAAACAACCTGATATGAAAGATTGAAAAACAATATCCCAAGAAAAGTCTAAATAAAATGACAATAAAAGTAGGCATCTTGATAAAATTAAGAAAAATATGACATTGAAAAAATAAGAAAAAGAAGAAGCTTTTTAGAATGTTCGTGTGCTTTGGGTATTTCTCACATAAAAATATAAAAGATTGGTACGAGGTGAGTTTGAGCATTTAGTTCAACCATAAAATATCTGCAATCATTAGATGAGGCTCCACCTTGCGAGATAATATTGAAAATTGTGCCTGACCAGCAGATAAGCAAATAAACTTTGCTACGGTCGGACGCAAGGTGATATTGGAATCTTGTTATTTTTCGGTTGCTTATTAAACTGCGTCTTGAAAATCCAATAATCCAATCAGATCGAGTCTTCTAATTATTTTTTCAGTAGTTAAAAAAATTGTTGACAATATATTAAAAGTCTAATAAAAAACAATATTCCATGATTTAAAAAAATATATATAACAGCAATTAAAAACGACAACTAAAAAATCTAAATATAAATCTAAGCTGCAAAGATATGTATCATTTGAGATTCATATTAAATGCATTCCCACAAGCAGACACGCATAATTTCGCGCTTACACATGCCGCATGTGTAACAACAACTAACAACTAAAAAGTCATAACCCTTTGAATTTACTTCTACAGGAATAATCAAACGTTAAGACACAAAATTGCAAAATTTGAAATTGAAAATATTCTTTTATTTTTTTAAAACCAAATCTTTTTGCATCAAAATTATTACAACGACTTTTGATTAAGTCAATGAAAGCATTGCAATCTAAGCGTTGCATCTTTTTTGAGCCAGGGACTAAAGGCCACGTCAGCTGGTGCTTTTCAAAGGTCGTCCGGCCGTAGAAGCAACCTGCCACCTGCAAGCAAGCGCTCTGACCACCCTTCTACGAGCCTCTTCGAACATGCTACGCCCGCTACGAGTGCTACGATATTCTATATTCCCCCCGCAATACATCCTGCCCCCAAAAATATTAATAACGCGAAGGCTTCCCGTCTGCCTATACAGATTATAATAAATAGGATACGAGGGAAATGCTATACCCAATTCTGGGTGTGAAGATGAGAAATGAGAGCTTGTCAATATTATTTACTAGCGGGAAATGAAAAATACCGGTTTGTTTTTTTTCGGCTTATGCCATTTTTGTTTATTTATTTGAGACGAAAATTATTTTATAATTGTCAGAAAGCAGGTTTATTTGATAGTCACACATTTAATCACATACTTTTATTAAACATGAAAAAACTAGCTGGCTTGCACATGTAACGGCTGCAATAAATTTAAAATGCATTCCACCAAAAATTAAGAGGAAAGCCAATCCAATTCGCCTAAATTGGAAAATTGTTTTTATGTGTACAAATCCTACGTTTTCTCAAACATGACTTTTGATGTTTCGGTACTTGAAATTAATGGTCATTTGGCACAAAAAAAATGGTATATGGTTTTGAAAAATAAACTCATAGAAGATCACTCCACTCTATTCAACAGTGCTATGAATGATCCCTAAATGGTAAATGTTTCGTCTTGATCACAACTATTTTGAAGAAGACCTGACGAGGACGAAGTGAAGCTGTTTTTATTTTATTTCAAACATGCCTGTACCTTGATCACTTTTCCATACTGGCAACTATATATTATATTAGTTTAAATTTTTATATAAATTTTATTGTTTAATTAAAATAGCGTACCTTCTATAAAATAATATTCATATTATTGACCCATAGCAAAAACCAAGATCTTTTGTAGGTGCCACAGTGCTAAGGGAATAGAAAGACAAAAGGTTTCACTTTATAAATCAAACGGGATGCTCGCAACCTTGACTCATATGAATTCCACAAAAAAAGGAGTTTGTTCAAATAAATATTAGCGAGAGGATATGATTGGAAAGGCGAAATCCCTTCATAAAACAGTCGCTTTTCTTCAACTGGTTAACCCCAGTCCGCCAAGTTATTCACTTTGCATCCAGAGTGTGATATAACATTCCCGGGCACTCTTCCAGCTTAGGGATCGAATGCTCCGAGTGTGTAAGTGTTCCTTATCAAGGCAAACATGACTTATACACGCCGTAAAAACACCCCGCGCCGCAGGTAAAAGCGCGCACCCCTATTATTGTAATAAAACCGCGGAGTAAGTGCGCATTCCTACGGGAGGTCTTAGCTGAACCACTTACGGGGATGTGAACCTACGGACAGACCACTTACTGAATACATTCTTTATGTAACGTGTACTTTCAAGGAGTTTATATATTTTACCTACCGTCACAGGTGTATCATGATCCAAGTATGAACTGATGGTATTTTTTACAGCACCTTTTATGAACAGTTATAAAAAGAACGAATAAAAAAATATTAAGTCCAGGTTTTGTTATCCTTTTTATGAATGAGAGTGCGATGTTTTTTTTTAATTTGCGAAAAAATCGTTCATTCTTGCGTTCAACGTCTAATTTACTCACTGTTTTGAGCGAACCGTTGTAAACTCGCTGTGGAGAAAGTCATTAGAAATAATGATTAACCTTATGAAATATTTCTACTGAAACTTTGTAGAACTCCATTTAAAAATATTTATTGTTGTTATGAAGAACAAAAACACTGTTTAATTCTATTGATATACAATTAAACAGCTGTTTTTCCATATTTAATTGTTTTTTTATGTTATTAACTTCTTTGCGTCTCTTCAGTTTTCTATAATTAAAAAGGTCTTAGTAAAGTTTCTATGGATCTATCTTTAGCCTCTTTCCCCGAACAAAGCTGTTTTTTTTTCCTTGAAACAAAAATACGGGTTTGTTTACTTAAAAACTGCGGGCTTACGCTCTTATTATGTAAGCCTATTACTCCTGAGGGCGTGAAACCAGTCTTAGGAAGTCAGTGCGTAAAATATGCTCAGAGTTATCGATGAATAGGGGGCAAACGAGGCGAAAGGGGGCCCAGTAAACATCGTATGATTGATTACATTTTTATGGGCGATTTCATAACCTATATAGACGTCAAGAGAAAACTTCGCAAAATTTAAAAAAAACCTCTTTTTCTTGCTCCTTGAAAAGAAGCTGTTTATTTTTTTTGTATAAAGTGAAGAAAGTCTTTTCATCCAAATTTATGAGGCACAAAATTAGGAGTATTTTTCTTCAGGCGTTTTTATTGTACGGAATATTTTGCGTTCGTTCCTTTTTCCGCTCCAGTTTATTGTGAAATTTAATGGTTCATAATATATGTTTATCATTTTTTGTACATAAATCACTGCCGTTTGTGGGCATTGTTCCATAATACAAACTATCACAACACAAAATTGCTGATGCTAAGTGGGTACTGTTGTTAAAATAAAAAAAAATAAAAAATTTCAAAAATTTGTGTGCAACACTGAACATAAAAAAATATTTATTTTCGCATTTCTAGATTTCTATCATCCGATGTAAGAAATGATGATAATATTGATATGTTTTTTTTAAAGTTATTTTAATTAAACTACAATTTATTTTATGCAATGTCGGCTTACAATGTACTGATTTCTAGTTCTTGGTTTTATCGACTTCACGGTTCCGTGTTTCAATCGACACTCGTCTCTCACACTATTGCGGTCCAAATATATAGCGTATAAACGGGCGTTTTTCGACTGTTCTCGATTTATCGAACAAAGCGGATGATACCAGAGCGTTGTTCCAGTTTTTTTGTGGTGAGCTTTGCGGTGGCCGGGCCGGTTGCCTGGAACAATTTGCCCGTGAAGTCATGGCGCCCTTGAGATGGTCCTAGACCATTAAATGACGCCACAGGAAAGAAATCATCCATCATCATCATCACCAGCGTGATTAGAATCACGTATGCACGAATACGACCATACGCTCTTAATAATATCTTTTGTGATCCAATTATACTTAATTCAGAAAAAAAATATTTTTATTAATATTTTAATAGATTAAATACCAAAGAATCCATGATAAAACTAATAAAACTTAACATTTGGTCTATAATCTATCTATAATCTAAGTTGCAAGGATATATTCATTCAAAGCTCTCAGATGATGAACAAACACGTGTAGTTCGCGCTTACAAATGCTGATTGTGTACTTACAAATAAAATCCAAACCTCAAATGAACATAAGCCCTGCAACTTTGCCGACATTCCCTGAAACAGGGGTGACATTGGCAAAGTGAACCAATTTTTTACAGTATGGGTGGTCAGCCGCATAACAACCTATAAGTCAAGGATACGAGTAATAAATAACATTTAAGTATAAAAAAAAAAAAAAAAACAACAAAATCTTTAAAATAAATCTATACAAAAAAAGTCAAAAATTATTATGCAAAAAATGTAGTAAACTAATAAACCAACATTACAAATCAGCATTGCAGATTAGCCGCCACTTCTTCCTGTCCTTGCATACTTCTTTCATTTCATCGAGAGTTATAACCTTTTTCATACAAGTTCTCCTTTTATTATGACTCTGGATATCCCATTCACTCGCTATTTCGAAAATTTGGTCCATCCATACCTTTCTCGGTCTTCCTCTTCCACGACATCCATCAATTCTTGGTAATTTCTCTTAATTCTATTATTATACACACAATTCAAAAAGATGTTTCTATTTCAATTCATTGTTTTAAATAGTAACTTACTTTCTATTTCAGATAAAATAAAAACAATTACAAGATGGACGAATAGCGTGAAAATTTAATTTAATGAAATTTATAGTCTACTTTTGTTCGCAGACTTTGTCAATTAGTTTCAGTCTGGGAATTAGCTCACCAATTAGTAAAAATTATCACTGCGAGTTGGCACGGCTCTGGGAAGCTGTAGAAAGATCTCGAATTCCTCTCAAGAATCGGACCAGCCAGCGGGCCAATGGAGGCTCTCTCGTATAAAAGGGCCAATTAAACTTTCGTGGACGCCTACTTTGCTCTACTGCAATTTTTTGCTTTTATTCTAGCAAAGATTTACTGGGAAAATCTTTTTATGTTTTTTAACAAGGTATCTTTTTTCCAAAGTAATGATTTTTCATATTAAACGTTTAGCTCATAAGATTATTTTAATAAAAAGTATGAATTCTGCATTTGTAACTCTCACCCAGTAGCATTAAAAGAAAAGTATATTTCAATTGACCCATCAATGAGCTTAATTATCAAATACTTATCTTTCGATAAGTCACAACGGTTTAACTGCAAACAAAAAATGTGGGATATAACGTATTTCATTTGTTGTAAAAGCTTTTATACATCATATTAAAACCACGCTGATAGAATTTCAAATGGGATATATTAACATATTTAGTACATCTTATCTGCCTTTGTGATTTTACATAACCAGAAAATACATATATTATGTGGGCCAACGATTCAAGCTACAAAGGACCTAATAACTTATCCATTAGCCGTAGAGTCAAACTTAAATAAAATCCCTTTTGCTTTTACCAAATGCCAATACCCGCCCCTTCACTCATGCAATATTATTCCAGTCTAAGAAAACACATATTTTATCAATTAACCTTTCGAAAAGGTAACACAAAATTTATGCAAATATGAGGGCCCGGCACCGCCTGACCCCACAGCGGGTACATTAGGTACACGACCCGAGATAATTGATATTTGAGAGAGGAGGTTATTGGACAAATGTGTGTTTTGCTGTGAACGGGTTGGACATTTCATAATTGCACGCAGCGCTTGCGACACGCTACTCCAAGTTAATTACAGACACATTTGATGTAAGTTAACCTGAGTGTATAGTTGACAAGGACATTAGACTACGTTTGTACAATAATGTTTTTTTATGGTAACAATTTTTTTAAGTATGTTTGAACGGCAACACTCGTTGGATATTTACATAAAAACCTATTCATTTTTAAATGCAAAGTTATACAAAAAAAAAAAATATTATTGTAGCTTTTTACTTTTACATTTAATCATAAGTATCAGTTAAAAATTGCCAATCTTCGTATTTTCATAATAAGCCATAAAACAAGTAAGTATTTAAATGTGTTTTTGAAGTTTTGTTTAACAATTAAATTTTTGTTTCCATGCACTTTTTGACAAGTTCACGGGTAATGCGTAATGTAAATTAGAGTAAAAATAAATCACCTAAAAATTCATCCTTATCTTAAGGACAACAAAATTATATCAGTTTTATAAAAATGGACACTTATTGTGATGCTACCCTCTATTTCACAAGTGTAAAACGTTCAAACTGAACTTATGCGTTAACCAAAAATATACAAAAAATATAGTGTACCTCTAGCAAGCGTTTAACTTTATTTACTTTTTTATGATAAAACGCTTTCATTCAGTTAAAATTTACAGTGTTATGCCTGGGGTGCTGATCCCTGATATGGTATTCATTTATGTAATCCACCGCGGATGTAGTCTCACATTGGAAGAAGACCCCAAAATGTAATACCTCGCTGGGCGTCGCTTAGGGCTAGGGTCGCTCTTCTATTCATAGAACAGGTGAGGTTCGTAAACTGGGACTCTAATCCAACCCCTACGTGAAAGGTGATTTAATATCTGATACTTATCTGTATGTAGGACTGTTACCAAATGTACTCTGCAGGGAGATGCCTTAGTTAAGTGATGAATATTCAATACATTTTATTTCTACCGCGAAAGGTTACTGGCTTATCGACTAAATACAGGCGAAATTGAATTATCTCTTATATTAAATTTGATGCAATAAATCAAACATTATTGACAAATTCAAATCGAATCTAAACTACCATTCATATTGTTTGAATTGTTGGTTTATATATCAAATAAATAATTTATTGGATCTTTTTCATTCTGTGGAAACAAAAATAAATAAAGAGATCTAATTTAATCTAAGTAGCAAAAAAATGTAACATTGGGGATTCATATTACATGCATTCTCATAAGCAGGCACGTACAAGTGCACGCTTGCGCATGCCGCATGTGGACCTACAATATAAAAAACCCAATCTCAAATGAACATAAGCCCTGCAACTCCTGCCGACCTTCCCTAAAACAGGGGTGACATGGGTAAAGTGGACCATTTTCTACAGTATGAGTGGTCAGCCGCATACCAACCTATAAGTCAAGGAATATAGATAGTTGTACAAATTATTTCAGTGCACGTTTTGTTGTTTTTTAAAATTTATCATTTTTTCGAAAGTTATTTTTGAAAACATTTTGTATATTTTCAGAACTTATAATTAAGTTCATGTTTGTATACTGACTGGATTACATTTTTTATGAAATGATACTCGTAGGTACTTCACAACTTAATGAGGCTTCAAAAAATAAAACATCAATTTGATTAATGTTACAATTTCAATAACGAGAAAATAAATAACATTATTTGATTGCTAATAAAAATTGCTCTGTATAAAATGAACAGGCTCATCATTTATCACCTTATGCATTGAAAAAAAAGAATTGTTACAACTTCCAGTTTCAACAGTGTAACAAGAAACGTAAAAGAAACGATTAATTACATTAAATTCCAATTCTCTTTGCAATGAAATCCGCGTCACACTGAAAGCTATAAAAAGCCTTCTACAACCAAGTCGACAAAACCTGTGAACTAAGTAAAACGATTGTTTAGTGTGGGTGAAAAGAGAATTTCCTTTCTTCCTAAAATTTGTTTGTACAAAATACGTGAAAAAAATTCATTTCACAAAAAATCAGTTTTGCGAAAATAGACTCAAAATAACTATGAAAAAAGTATATTGTACAAATTTTAAATGTTAACATATCGCATGTTTAATCATAAAGAGCAATAACTCGAAAAAAAAGAATGTTGGGAAATCACGTTTGAAGTTCAGACAACCAGACAACTTGTATAGGATGAAAAAGGCGACCGATGTTTTATCTTAGTCATATTTGTCCAAATTAAATGGCTGTCGCATTCTACCTATTCTTTTCGCATTGTTTTTGCGTTTTATTACAAAATCTCGATTTTCCCAATTTTTGAGTTAGTTCTCTTTATGATTAAACGTGCGATATCTTTGCAGCTTAGATTATAGAAAGATTATAATTATAGATTATAGATGTCAAATTGTTTTTATAATATACCTGCGGAAGAAAAAAGCTGTGTTCTTTATTCTGTATTTTTCTAATTTAGACATCAAAATAAACTAATCTTATGCAACAAAACATAATTTCCAGCTTTTTTCTAATCTAAGAAATTAGAAATAAAAAGGTTTTATATCGGCTTATTTGTTTCAAGTCTTTAGTGGGATGGGTGCTTGTTATTAAATAAAAAAGACAAAAGGAGATGCTCCATATTTTTATGATGAAAGGATATTGAGTTATCAACTCAAACGATGTCGTTAAAAAAATCATTAATTTGTTTATTTCCATTAAATTTACATTTTGTTTCAAAGACAACGTTATTTTGGCTATTTCCCAACACTATCTGCCAAGTTAGTATAGAATGAAAGGACTAGACGAGCCTTTCCCCAAGTAAGGACTGAGTAAGTGCTAGGGAGGGGAGAAGGGAGCGACAATGACGTATGCCCGCGCCTTCAAAAATGCAAATAAAGCCGAACCAAAGTTTCTTTTTATTGCAAGGTCCAAATAGCTCGCAAAACTTTGCGTAAAAAAACTACTTAGATTGAAAAGTTTAAACGAAAAGTCGCTTGATACAGATCGGGGGTGGCTTTTTACGCTGCATAAATATTCAGGTTTTAAGTAAGTACGCAGTTGGAAAAACTTTGACAAGATTCAAGAAATAATGAGTTTGAAAAAAGACCTTTTTTGAAAAAGATTTTATCAGATAAATTTGATTTCGGAATTTCTTAATATACTTAATACATCGCAATATATATATTTTCTCTTTTCTATCAAGCGTATTTCTTCTTCTTCTGTTTCAATCCTGGGATTGGTTTGCAGCAATATCTTGTACTCTTGATCTCCATTCCTCCCTGTCTTGTGCGGCTCTTTTTAGCTCTGCATATGTTGAGCAGCGCACGTCCACCAGCAGGTCCTCCAGGTACTCTTGGCGTGGGCGTCCCCTAGAGTTGGTTCCCTCGATAATAAAACATTAAATGACTAAGAAAAAGGCACATTTATTTGTTTTTGGTACAAAAAAGTTTTTCTCGGTGCGCTCATTTCTTTTTACTTATTTTGTGAATTGATGCATTCATTTATATGTGTTTCTTTATTTTTTCATGGTTTGTGATTTCACACTATAAACATTCATTTTTATTTCTTGTATAGATAAAGAAATAACAACTTTTATTGTATACATCACACTGACTATTTTCACTTCTCTTCATTAAATATTATTTCCATTGTAGCTGAAGATGCTCTGAACACCGAAAACGTTAGAACTAAGACAATAAAGATGAATCTTTATTATATTAAATCACTGTTTTATTTTTGCATAATTGACCCCCCCTTCAACTGAAGTGGTTGGCGTAAGGCAGGACCCCCTACCTGTAAAAAATAAATAAGGTCAACTCGCAACATGAGACCCCTTCGGGGATAACGCGATAAGAACTTACACTATATGTGTAGCTTAGTTGCTGTTGCATATTAATATACCTACTAACGTTTTTGATCACTCACGATCGTCATCGGGTATAATAAAAATCCATAACAACATCATAATGTCATCATTCTAGGTGCAAAATATGTCAAAATTAATTGAGAAAAAAACAGCGCTTTCATAAAATGAAGATTCATCTTAACTTAGTTCTATAAAATAACCTAAGGATCAAATATGAACTTTCAGTGTTAATACACAAACCATACAAAATATTCAAGTGTACTTGTTAACTCTGTATATCTATTTGAAATTGAAGTTTTTATTATGTTTACTTCTTAAAATGTTAATCAAAATACATATAAAACAGTTTTTTTCGGGTAGTCCAACAAGGCGCGCGGAAAATCTAACCGAGCAAGTAAAAACACATACACGGGTAAGTAAATGAACGTTATAATGTTTCCTTGGACGTGCCAGCGCGAGCGCCCACATAGCATGGCAGACTCGGTCACGTAATATTTAAAGTCTCGCTCTTTGACTTTTCCCCGTAAAACTTTGGGCATTAGTTGAAATTAAGCTGGGAGTCCTAAAAGGTGGAAGCTACTGGCTTGTTTGAACCAACTATTTATATTATGATAACTCTGGCATAACAACAGTAGAGATTAGATTATTCGAGCTTTTTCGAATGCAGCCTTTTGTGGGTAAGGAAATTAAGAAAAGTATTGTTTTGATTTGACTTGGGGTTCTTTTAATTAAATTGCGATTGTAATTTATTTTTCACAATATAGGTAACAATGTACTGTTCAAGCTTCACTCTCTGCTTGTACGCTGCCTTAGTTCTTGTTTGCCGTATAGACCATTAAGCTAATTTTACATGAGCAATGTTTGCATGTGTACTGGACCAATGTGTCTTATGAAAACAAGAAATTGATTTAAAAATGTGTAAAACAACTCTCACATTATCAAATTTTGCGTTTTTTCTTAGCTCAGATTGTGTAAAATTTGATTCTTATAACAACTGCATTACAAAATCGTATTTGACAGAATTGGGCTATACGGCAAACAAGAACTGGGGGAGCGTCTAGTCTTCGCGTTACAATGGTCTATCTTGAATCTTTGCTCGTATTTAAAGGTACGAAAGAGACGAATCTTGCATGTTCTAGAACATGGTAGATACTTCCTAGTAGATGGTACTAGAGCATTGTTCCACGCTATACCAGATTGTTTGACACTACACCAGAGACATTACTCACCAATCAGCGTGCCTAGGCTCACGTCTACACGAACTCATACTATAGGAGGTAAGCTGATCCAGCCTTCCGATTCGGTGAGACTTCTAGGAATCTTACTGGATCGGAACCTGACATTGGAAAGGCAAATAGATGCCACAATAGCTTCCTCCTCTTTTTCACTGCGCCAAATAAAGGCGATTAGAAAGTGTCTTCCGTCAGATGCGGTTAAGACCCTGGTGAGTGCGTTTGTGATGTCTCGGATTGATTATTGCTCAACGCTTTATAGTGGGCAGCCAAAGAAGCATTTCAACCGCTTTCAATCCGTGTTAAATTCAGCAGCAAGGCTCATATTCGGGATATCCAAATTCGCTCACATCACTCCGCTGTTAAAAAAACTACACTGGCTTCGTTTCCCGGAGAGGGTGGTCTACCGTGTTTGTCTGATGGTATATAAAGCCATCAATGGCGTGGCTCCACCTTATCTGACTGACATGATTTCGCCTGTTGAGATGGATGTGAGGAGGCAGACACTCAGATCTGCGGGCGATGGTGCGATCAATTTGGTTCAGCCGCACCGTCAGATCCGTACAAATTTTGGAGACCGTGCTTTCTGTGTTGCGGGTCCGGTGGAGTGGAACAAACTGCCACCCGGAGTGAAGAACTCCAAATCTATGGGCATATTTCGCGGAGCTCTCAAGACGCACCTTTTCAAAAAGTCTTATCCGTGATCGGAGAGGGCCCTTGAGGTGTGACACACACAAAAACGGCGCTCTCTTATCATGTGCAATTAAAAATAAATAAGCCTGATATATATATATTATATATATATATATATATATTATATATATATATATATATAGCAATGCATGGAGGCCTCTAGTAACCCCTATAGCCTCGTCCAGGAAAGAGAAAGCTACTCCTAACAATACACCAGGTACTCGCCCGCCCCCCACTACACCCCCTCAGCAACTGCATCGCATGACAACAAGACAAAAGAAAAGAGAAATGCAGACCCCCCCCCCCCTCCTCAACCCGCCCAGCACTGACCCGCAACAAAACACATGACAAATCAGTCGAAGGCCAACCCTACACACAGAAGGACCGCCCTGATGAAGGATCGTGATACCGATCCGAAACGTCGGCTATAAAATAGCAAATTAACGGATTACCCGAAAACCTATCAACATATATATATATATATATATATATACGTTTGTAACTGTATTGTTATGATAATTATTTATGTCGGAATGTAATCATTGTAAGAAAAGTATCAAGTTCAAACAATGTAGGTAATATAGTAAGTAAGACATTATATTAATTCGTTTCTAAGTAAGTCAACTTTAAAAACAATAAATTACATGTAAAAGAACGTCCTAGAACTTAAATAAAGTAGATAAAGCGAATTTGTCTTTATTTATGTCATTTCAAATGCATATTTGTAAGAAAAGGGTGTTATGTGAAAGATCGTAGGTCACGTAAGTTTGTGGGAAAATCAAGCTTGAAACTGCTTAATTACCATATTCTACGATAACATCTGTTTCATAAATTATAAGCGTTCATAATATTAAAAGATCCAAAAGCATAACAATATCATCTTGATAAATGATTTCTTCACCGGTGAATTATCAGTTCAAATAATCACAATCTTGCTTAAGTGAACTCAAATAATCAAGGTTCTACTATACTAAGCTACAGTTTGTTGTAAAATAAAATAACTTGTAAATATTTAAAAATATAAATGGTAAAACATTGTTTTAATTCACTTTATTTAAAATAAAGTGAATTAAAACAATGTTTTACCATTTATATTTTTAAATATTTATAAAAATGGACTTTCACTGTGTTAACAGATCAACACTAAAAAATATTAAAATAACTTGAACTATGTGTGTAATGTCGTGACTAGAGGTGGAAGCATTCTGTGTGGTTTTCGCGCTTTTCGTCAAAAAATGGTTAATTTAAAATATTAACTTTTTTTTGTGTTGAAGTATTTTTTCTTTATATTTTGTGTCAAGGTTCACAACAACGTTTTTTTTTTATTTTTCGTACAAATCAATAGTTCGTTTACATTTATGTAGGTACTTACACAAGTAAATACGTACGTAATGTACATGTAAGTAATTACATATTGATTGAAGTTTATATGTTCCATCTATAATCTATAATCTAAGTTGCAAGGATATATTCATTCAAAGCTCTCAGATGTATGCCCACAAACAAACACGTGTAGTTCGCGCTTACAAATGCTGATTGTGTACTTACAAATAAAATTCAAACCTCAAATGAACATAAGAACCACAACTTTTGCCGACCTTCCCTGAAACAGGGGTGACACTGGCAAAGTGAACCATTTTTTACAGTATGGGGGGTCAGCCTCATACCAACCTATAAGTCAAGGAAATAGGTACCATAATTCCAAATATAAAATATTCCTCTTTTTGTTACTTACAGAAAGAATACCAATAATATACTGGACAAATATAAACATTAGGTTTATTTTAGCTTTTTTATTATGTGAATTATCCCTCAAGAGCCCTCTGCATGCTTCATTATCTCTAGTCAGCTCTAATTTTGTAAACAAGATTCAACTTCCGTAAGGCTGAATGAACCTTTGTGAATGGTCTTTCGGTAAACGCAATAGAATTTTTCACCCAGTGATGAGCATATTTGTAAAACTTTCTTGATACAAAATATTTTTTCTGCCGGGAGTCCTACGACTTTCTGTTTACGCATCCATTTAGCAATGACCAGTACCCTTAGTACGAGTTGCAAAAACTTGAGTAGGTAATGTAAAGTTCACGGCAATTATTAAAGTGTGATTTCCCCCAAAATCTGCCGTTTTTGTTTGTTTGAACTTGATTTTCTTCATCACTGTAACTCTTTTGCTAAGACCATAAAGTGTAAGAAACAAAAACGGCAGATTTTGGGAGAAATCACTCTTTAATATTTTCCGTAAACTTTACTTTTATCAAGTTTTGCAACTCGTACTAAGGGTACAGGTCTAATCAAGAAGCGAGATGTATTCATAAATAGTTGAGTACAGAAATAGGAAAAACGATAAAAATTAAAGAATTGAATACGGGTGTTTGAGTGTTTTCCTGGTCAGCACAAATAATATTATACAAGTTGATTGAGGAATAACTTTTCTTTTACGTTTTACTTTCCAAACAAAATCAACATTTGCATTTCCATTTCAGAGAAAAACGTGCAATTTCCAAGAACGCATAAAATTTTCACATCAACCGTCCCGCATAACTTTCTCCGTGTCATGAAAACGAAAAAAAAAAAGCCCTTCACATATTTTATTGTTTTTTTTACTCGATACAACAGTATATTCGGTCTAGCAAAGAGATGCGTCGTAAAATAGTGTGAAATAAACATAAAAATGTGATATTTCTCGCGATCGACATATTTGCGTCGATAAATAAAATTGTACACTTCGGGACCTGGCCGGGAAAATGCATAAATACAAAGGACGAGATATCGGCTCACCGATACATCATATTATACATTTTGTGGAATAAATACGAGGAGGTGTTTTATGCGGCGCAGAATATCATGAGATCCCACTTTAAGATTTTATGCTGCACGGGGAATTCTATCAAGCAAAAAAAATGTTTACAATACTGCAGTTACCATCGTGCAAGTTTTTATTCCCATGTAGGTTTTGTCCTGGGATTCGTTGGCTCTTTGAATTAAGGGAGTAAGAAATAGTACACACTTATTATGATATTGCACTCATTTAATTAAACTGTCAGAAGTAAAATCGGTTGCCCCGCTGCTCGATGAACGTTCGACAATCAAAAAGCTGCCGAGAGGACATGTCTGCACACGTTCAAAGATATGCAGCATCGTGACGTAGTAAAATATCTTATATGGCGATAAAGATGTAATCCAACATGAGTGGAACACTACATTGTTAAGGGGATCTTTATTCACACAGTGAAAGTCCATTGTATTTTTTTTATAATTCAAATAGAAAAACAAAGTTTTAATTCACTTTTATTTATTTTTTTCGCTCAAAAGTTTTCTCCTAATAAGGCATCTTCAGAAACATAATTATTACACATATTTTTATGTAACAAATAAATTTATTTTCTTATCAGCTGCTGCAAGCGCGACTATTTTGCATTGCTTCCGTATCGACTGATAAGATCTATCGACACTGCAGACCAAGGACAAAAAGTCTGAAGAAGATTCAGTTAGTCCTTTATTCAATAATGAACGCGAAAGGTGTAATCTAAATCTAAATCTAATAAAATCTAAGTCGCAAAGATATGTATCATTTGAGATTCATTTTAAATGCATTCCCACAAGCAGACACGCATATTTCGCGCTCACACATGCGCATGTGGACCTACAATATAAAAAACCCAATCTCAAATAAACATAAGCCCTGCATCTCTTGCCGACCTTCCCTGAAACAGGGGTGACATTGGCAAAGCGAACCATTTTTTAAAGTATGGGTGGTCAGCCTCATACCAACTAATGATAATAATAATTATAATAATCTAAGTTAATATATATGGTTAATGATGATGAAAAAATATTGGAATAAAAAATTACTATTAATTTTTGGAACGTATCCTTTGTCGGTGGTAAGGGTGAGAGCGTTAAGTCGGTAATCTTGGCTTGCATATATAAAATACAATAATGCTGGTTCAATTCCCATCCAGCCCTTCAACCACAACTTTGACTCTGATTCAATAGGTATCATTAGATAATCATTTATTAATAATTTAATAATAAAAAAATGACGATGTTAAGACCTATTTCAGACCAGGCACAGTAAATTAGTGAATAACATTGCGCTACACAAATATCTTTAAAAACAATTTTATACTGTTTTATAATCATCCAATCTGCATCGAAGATAATCTAATTTTAATTTTCTCGCGTATGCCTCATATTATATCCATTCATCCTACCGTAGCATATTGGCCTAACAAAACCACCTGAAATGAATTGTTAACATGTTTGCATTATTTATAAACTCGTATTTTCCTAACAGACCGGCATCCGGCCAAAGGTTTTCGGCTTTATGCGGTAACACTCCCATCCTGAAAAGTTAACTCCGGAAACCAACCTGCGAGATGATTTTACCCGCACGCGTAGTTGCTCTCGTATGTTTGTATTTGTAATTTAACTGCGTGCTTCTGAAATGTAAATTTGCAGAGATGCGTTAATAATTGAAGGTCACTTCTCATTCATAAGTAGATAGGTGTAGCTTTACTCTTAAACATGCTTTTAATAAGCATCCGTAAAGTGTACATTGTTAAAAATACTTTTTATCATGAGCTCATAATATAGTAGATTGTTCTAGAACTGAAGGAAGGCAGCTATGTACATTAAGGTGGATTGCTGTATGTACGAAAAAAATTAAAAATCATTTTTTCGTAATTGCGTTGTGCAGAACAGTTGCTCTATGGGGTGAGTATCTGATATAAAAAAAATCTTATCAAAATATTAATTAATTATAGTTTAAAAAATTTTTGAGGAATTCAAAAACACTGTTCATTTTCACATGAATATATTTAAAAAGATTAAAAAACTTTAGAGTAAGTTACTAACGTTTTCGACCTAGAAGGTCATCATCAGGTATGATTATTGATTACAGAAAAGAAATTTTATTTTATGAAATTTTGTCAATAGGTATAAATGATAGTCAGGTAGGTAAAAACATACAGTAAAATTTTAAATTAATAAAATAAAATAAATTAAACAAGTAAGAGAAGATCTAAGAATTTTCAATTCTTATCTAAGAATTTTCACAGTGTTAATACACAAACAATACAAAATATATATTAATTAATTATACTGCCCCAAGTCATCAGATAAATTACAAAAATACAGAAAACTACTCATTTTTACCCCTGTGTTTAAGAATCAAGTATGAGATAAAATCAAACGAAATAAAATTTTGTTTCTTTAAAATGAATGAAATAGTTATTATTACGTGTTTGGTATCTTGTAATTTGAGAGGGGTGGGTGGAGGCACCCTCTAACTTTGTTACTCCGCGCAGACGCGCGTCACCAATTCGGTGCTCTCAGAGATGTAACTATAGTTGTACGCTACTCATATTTTTTGCGCATACAAATTTGCGAGAGATCCTCAGTATATTTTTGATATATCAGCGTGTTAATGCAACAGATTGGCTTCATTTAACTATGAAAAACAGCTTAAAGTACCGATAACTGAAAAATATTCTGATAGATCAAAGAACCAAAAGATAAATGATCATAAGCAGTGTTGATTTGAAAACTGCTGAGGGAAATTAAAAAAAAACTAAACCGGAAACAGAAATATGAACCATACGAAGAAAAAGCTACAAGTTTATTGCCAAATCTGTCTGACCTATCAACTGATGTCTCTCAACAACCAGTCTCAACAGTAATAGAAAAACTAGCACTTCAGAGAACGCTACCTCAAACTTCGTATTCATATTCATTAAAAATATTGACCTTGGCATACTGGAAAAACCTGTGGATAAATTTGACATTTCCAATAAGGCTGAAGTTGCTCTTGTTTTGGCAACAAAGCGTTGGTATTATTTCAGACAACAATTCATCCAAAGTTTTCGATCAAAATAAATTAGAAGAGCCCGTGAAAAGCAGAGAACTAAGTTCAGCGGTGTGACCATTGATTCTGATTACTAAGATTTGGGTTTATACTTTGATGGACGTAAAAAAAATCTTTAATATTTTTTGTTTTTTTAACTAAGCTACGCATATAGTGTAACTTCTTGCAGCGTTATCCCCGAAGGGGTCGCATGTGGCGAGTTGAACCTATTTATTTTTACAGGTAAGGGGGCCGGCCTTACGCCAACCACTTCAGTTGAAGTGGAGGTTTCCCAGCTCCCGAGAGTGCTGGTACTCATTTCTAGTGAAGGCTGAGTAAACCTTGCCGGTATTTTATTTTGGGGTTCGAAATAAACACCGAAACGGGAAATCATTTCTGACACCCTCGGTGGGATTCGAACCCGAGCTTTCGGCATGGAATGCAAGCACTCTACCACCTGAGCTATCGACCGGACTGTGGATATAATAATATAGTGGATCATAAGAGAAATTTAATTAAAGAGGAGCATATTAGTTTACTTAAGGACGCAAGGCCACAGTACATTGTCATATTTCTTTAAGCACTGAAAAAGCAGCAATAATAACAAGAAAAATTATGGATATTTTAATCAGTAAAGATATCAATGTCATCCTTTTTACTGTAATCGGACGTGATAGAACTATTGTTAATACAAATGGAATTGGTAAATTTATTCCAAAAACATTAAAATATCTAGTAAAACCGCTGCTGTGGTGTATTTGTCAACTCCATGCCAATGAACTGCCGCGCCAATTATTTAAGTATATTGATGGTTGTACAAGTGAACCAAAAAGATACTCAGAACCCATAGAAAAGGTATTAAAAAGTTGTGAAGAGCTTCCAATAGTCTCGTTTCTAACTATTCAATGTGATCTACCTATTAGATGGAGAATAACTATAAAGTCTGGGTATTGTTCTCAAAGCTTATTAAAAAGAAACCCTGGAAAACTAGTGAACTTGAAACTTGATTTTGATGCAAGCAATTATAAAAAACCTTATAAACTGGCACGAAAATAATGTCACCAAGCCCCCTGTTACAAAATTTATGAACGGTGAATTAACATCACGTTGTTAAGAAAATCCACTGCTTGTTGACGAACTAATCTCAAGCCATTTCCATTTTCTTTGCTACACGTTAGCCACTGAAAAATTAGTAAAAATTGTAACATAAACTTCAGTTGCTGTTTGCGGTATTATCAGAAGAGATGGATTCATTAAAACAAACCTGGAATCACGACAAATAATGCCTTTTTTCAATTTAAAGAAAGATTACTAATTCTCTTAAAATCACTTTTTTCTAGACTTCTGTTGAGTGCCATTTTTTCATTTTTTTTTGCCATAAAAGGGTCTTTTTTCTATCACTTATAGAAAATCATGCTTTGTGCTTAAATTTGAACTTCATTACATTTCAATTATTTTTTTCTTAATAAACAAAAAAAAAAGTTAAGTATATAGCCGTTTTTATGATTTTTATTAACTTTTCGAGTCTTTGGGGCAGTATAAGATCAAATATTTCGACCTAATGGTAGTACAATTTATTGTTTGTATTGATATAGAGCAGCTTTTGTCAAAAACGCGAAATCGAAATTCCCAAAAAAACGATTTAGATCCACCTTAATGTACATTGTACATGATGTATTTACATACATAATTTTTGTAATCTTAAATTATTCCTTGAATTCGTCAATTTATAACTTGTCAGGAAGGAACGTGCAAGATTGTATTTTCTAAACAATTTGTTGAACTTTCTTGATTTGTATAATTATTGATTCCTTGAATTGGTCAATAAAGGTCCACCAAGCCTTGCAACAGCTGGGTCTTGCTTGAGAATTGGCTCTTTTTATAGCGACGACCAAGCCAGCAGAGGGCTCTTGAGGTGTGATTTACATAAAAACTGCATTCACCAAATAAATCATCTGAATATTATTTATAATAACTGCACATGGAAGCTCATACAAAGCTAAATTTGTTTTTAAGTGGTGGAAGGCTTTCTCGTGAATCAAACAGCAACGGCACTGCAGAACAATGACTTTAAGGTCAGAGGCGTGCCCTACACTATTCTTATTATTTTATCCTTCCAGAGGTCTCTCGACGCGTAATTCACACAAAAACATCAGTCATCAAATTTTCTGCATTATTGTGGCAGTTATTTTCATTTTCATTTTAATTTTTTATTGAGATTCTAAATAAGTACGCAACTCTTTTACTTTGTGTGTCATTTTGGATTATCACTTAAGTCCTCCTCATGACACATTTTCTCAGTGACCCGATAAGTCTGTGTGCTACAGCCGCGAGGAATATGCGTGTCGCCTTTGTTAAGAGCTGTGAAGGTTTGCGTGCCGCACGCCCCTCACGTGATATCTACATAACACCGCACGGTAATGTTACACTCACTTCCTTACACTATTCAAGCAAGTATAAGTTGGTAAACAAGCGGGTTATGCTTTCAGCTGTACTGAGTATTCGTCATGAATTTGTTAAAGAAAACAGAGAAGTGAACGTACAAGAAGTCAAAGTGCTCGTATAAGTATGACCACATTTACGATTCAACTTCTTCAATATCAGTATTAGCTCTTCTATACTATAAAACCAAAAAAGCGTTCGTTGGTAAAATGGTGAAGGACTAAACGGTTTTGGCTGTCTTTCGTTTCAGAATAAAGTACGTAATCTGGAAAGGGTTTTAGCGTACAAAAAAGTTGATAAAATAACGCAGAACATGTTTAAATTTGTAAAATGCTGAACGTCATTTTTATATGGGAATTGATCATTTCCAACTTCATCTAATTGACAGATTTTTGTTCCATATTCAAATTTCATTAAATGTGTTCGGTTTGAAATATTGTAAGAGGTTAAACAAAATCAAATTAATAAAATAAACTGGTAGGTACAAAATTTGAAAATGGAATAAAAGATTTTATTCATCAACAGCCTTTACCAAACAGTTCTCTTTTTTAAAAATTGGAATTTAGCTTTTCAACTGTCAAAGTCATGAAAAGCGTTCAAGGTTAAATAAATAAGTCTTTAATCTCAGTTACAAATATATGCACACATTTAAGGTTCATATTGAATGGATGCCCAAAAGGAAACACATGTTAGTTTGTGCATACACATAATGCATGTATATTTTCAAAATAAGACCCAACTGCAAATCCCAAATAACAACGGTGCAATTTATGCTGACTTTACTTTAAACAGGCAGAAGTAAAACAATTTGTACACCAACTTACAAGTCGAGGACTTATAATAAAGTTGCATAAAAACATATGGTGGCACTTTCAACATTTCTTAGATCCGTCTAATCTAATCTAATCTAAGTTGCAAAGATATGTTACATTGGAGATTCGCATTACATGCATTCTCACAACCAGACACGTAAAGTTCGCGCTTGCACATGCTTCATGTGAACCTACAACATAAAAACCAAATTTCAAATGGGCATACACCCTGCAACTCTTGCCATCCTTCCCTGAAACAGGAGTGACATTGGCAAAGTGAACCATTTTTACAGCATGGGTGGTCAGCCGCATACCAACCTATAAGTCAAGGAACATACACGACAAATTACATTTCAAAACATATAATCTAAGTTGCAATGTTTTTTTTGTCATTTTAGACTCATATTAAATACATGCCCAAAAGTAAGCACATTGCTGCATGTGAACATAAACTTTGAAACTCCTCCTACTTTCGCTAAAACCAGGGGGGCATTGGCAAAAGTGAACCAAGTTTTACTACATACCTACTCAATCTTCTTACTTAATATTCAACTTTCTATGTGCAAACTTGAGCTCGAATCGTTCATACGAGGTAACAAATCAAAGCTAAAATGAGCAAAATATGAAGTTTGTATCATCAATAACTTCAAAATAAGATTTCTTCGCTCATCTTTTCGATTTTCTGAAGAACAGCCATTTTCAAATTTACAAATCCACAAAACTATTGAATCTCATTTTTAAATATAAAGGCACGATAAAATCTTCCGGGTCAGCTAGTTATCTTATAATTTATAGTGTATCAGTAACTATTCTAAATCTGGACATAAAAGTCTATAAATAATTAGATGACTTTATAAGAGTTATGGTTAACTCCTGTTTATTATTGTTATTATTATTACTCTGGATGAAATGAAAGAAGTATGCAAGGACAGGAAGAAGTGGCGGCTAATCTGCAATGTTGATTTCTAATGTTGGTGTATTCATTTGCTACATTTTTTGCATAGGAAATTTTTGACTTTTTTTGTATAGATTTCTTTGTAAGGTTTTGTTCTTTTTTATATTTAAATGTAATTTATTATTCATATTCCTTGACTTATAGGTTGGTATGAGGCTGACCACCCATACTGTAAAAAATAGTTCACTTTGCCAATGTCACCCCTGTTTCAGGGAAGGTCGGCAAAAGTTGTGGGGCTTATGTTCATTTGAGGCTTAGATTTTATTTGTAAGTACACATTCAGCATTTGTAAGCGCGAACTACACTTGTTGGTTTGTGGGCATACATCTGAGAGTTTTAAAAAATATTCTTGCAACTTAGATTATAGATTATAAATACATGAGGCTGACCACTGATATGAGGCTGACCACTGGTATGAGGCTGACCACTGGTATGAGGCTGACCACCCATACTGTAAAAATGGTTCACTTTGCCAATGTCCTCCTTGTTTCAGGGAAGGACGGCAAGAGTTGCAGGGTGTATGTCCATTTGAGATTTGGTTTTTATGTTGTAGATGAGGCATGTGCAAGCGCGAAATTGTACGTGTCTGGTTGTGGGAATGCATGTTATGTGAATCTTCAATGTAACATTTCTTTTCAACTTGATTTAGATTAGATTAGATGGTCTGCCCGGCGTACCTACTTTCAAAAAGAAAAACGTGTTCGAATTTCGGGGTAGCATGTATCCACCGGGATATCGCATGTGCATTCGCTGGTGCTGGTACTAGGGTACTTCGTTTGCATTTGTTGGTGAAACTCCTGAATCTCTTGAATTTCTAATTGATGCAAATTATGTATGAGCGCTACACTATTAAAACTCTGTGCTGTATAATATTACGTTTTAAAAACCTAAGTTATTATATTATTAAATTAAACCGAAATGAAAATTAAATTTGGTCGAAAAATTTTGCGAGACATCTGAAAAAGACAATCTAATAAATGTCGATCTTGTTCATTGCCTAAGTTTTTATTTTACCATTTAATAGCTAGTGGTAAATTTACAATTTCGTTTCGCAAAACCCTTCAGTTGATGATTACAATTTATATTATGTTTGAGATGCCATATATTTTTTACCATTAACATGGTCAATAATGTACATAAAAGGTTACTTCTTGACATATCGTCCTGTATTACTTAAGAATTCTTTATAAAGTTATTGTATGGAGCGAAGAATTTTATGCATGGGTAACATGTACATACCTACTCGTATGTAGGTTGTACATAGCTTAAAAAAATTAAACACATCGCATGCAGCTTCCAAATTTTCATATCGAATTCCGTGTGACGTTTATAATAAAAAATACGAGCTCAATCAAAACAGGTTTAATGATGTGATAAAGAATAAATAAAATTATGTTTGCTTTAGAAAATTTACGATTTCTTTTAACACGTCAATTTTCGGGAGCTATAACCGCAGTTTATTTTAAGGTAAATTTATTTGAAAAAAAAAAACCTTCATTTTCAAATGTATGAAAAAAAGGTTTGAGTGTGCAGAAGTTCGACTGACAATACTCCTGTTTGAATTATGAATGATTTTTTTGTTCAACATGTGATTTAGCAAAAAAGAGTGTTAACGTTATAATTTATCAATTATCCATGCTTTAAAGATATCGTGACATTTGAGGTTAATATTTAAAGCGAACACGTGTAATGTCTACTTTCGCATATTGTGCGCGTACTTAAAAAAAACTTCCAATGAACATTTTAACCTTTTAACTCCTGTTGCTTTTTCCTGAAAAAGGTGTGGTATTGACAAAAGTGAACCAAGTTTGTACAGCATAAGGGGTCAGTCTCATATACACCTGTTGGTCAAGGTATACAGATTTCAGAATATCCCAGTGGTAAAAAATCTTTGTTATCTAAATCAAAATCTAAGCTGCAAAGATATATTATATCATTTAAGATTCATATTAAACGCATTCCCACAAATAGACATGTATAAGTTCGCGCTAACACATGCCGCATGTGGACCTACAATATAAAAACCCCATCTCAAATGAACATAAGCCCTGCAACTCTTGCCGACCTTCCCTTAAACAGGGGTGACATTGGCAAAGTGAACCATTTTTTACAGTATGGGTGGTCAGCCTCATACCAACCTAAGGTCAGGAAATATTGTTATGATCTATGAAAAATAACATTCTTGGTTGTATGAATTTTCCTCTGATAACATGAACTAAATTTGAACGTATGATGCATCCCTTTTTTTTCAACCATAATGAATATAAAGCGCGAAACATCATCCTGGCCGACCTTATTACGAGGAACATCAATTCAAATTTATGTTTATCCAGGTGTAATAAAAGAAACGCTAAACTACAGAATGTGGCGCCCGTTCTGCGTGTTCCCATTCCACAACGCAAAAGGAATCTTCACTCACACATGCACACGGAAGTATTGCAGATGAGTGAACCTAGCTGAAAACCAACTGTTATCAAATAGCTATATACTGGCACACAAGTAATTTAATGCACATACACAGTTATGAGTGTTGAAAATTGATAAATAAGACAGCTGGATTACATTTAATGAAAAGTTTTTTTATTTAATTTCTATATAAATGACTCTTGAAAATGACGACATTCGAAAGTACTCGAGGATAAAATAACAAATTAATATTAAAAAAAGAAAAATACTTACGTTTTATAAGAAATTCAATAGATGAAGATGAGAAATTAAATAAAAAAAACTTTTCATTAAATGTAATCCAGCTGTCTTATTTATCAATTTTCAACACTCATAACTGTGTATGTGCATTAAATTGCTTGTGTGCCAGTATATAGCTATTTGATAACAGTTGGTTTTCAGCTAGGTTCACTCATCTGCAATACTTCCGTGTGCATGTGTGAGTGAAGATTCCTTTTGCGTTGTGGAATGGGAACACGCGCCCGGTCTGGGGCGGCACGACACCGCGTCGTTTATTATTATCTTCGACATATTTGATGCTCAGCCTTCGTGAGGCAAACAAATTAATGAACCAACTCCTTGCACGATATGACTTTAGGTCAGGACTTCTGAAATATTCCTAAAACTCAAAAAAAACAAATTTGTGGACATATGTCTTAGATATTATATAACGATGATACAAGATAACGGGAGGAAAAAAAACAGAAGTGGTTTATAATCGCATTGTACAGTTTACTTTATTTTCATTAGAGCAACTTCAATCGCATTCCAATTGCATTTTGTCAATGGAAACACAAATATTCTTTACACATATTTGTAACTCAGTCGTCATTTCGCTAGGGGTGGCCAGAGCCTCTGCAGAACTGCCTCCATTTCTTCCTATCCTGACATACCTCTTTAAATTCATTCATCTCCATCACCTTGTTCATGCATTTTCTTCTCTTACGCTCACTTTGTATGTCCTATTTTTTCACAATCTCCTTAATCTGATCATTTCATACTTTTCTCGGCCGTCCTTTGCCTCTTTTTCCTTTCATACTACCTCTGTATATATACTTTGTCAGTCTATCATAATTCATTCTTTCCACATGCCCAAACCATCTCATGACATTCTTTTGTACCTTTACTTTCACATCCTCTTTCAACTTACCTTCTTCATTGCCACATAAATTTATTTTTTAGAATTTTGTTGTTATCCTCAAAGTAGTTGCTTCTAAAGACATCAACACATGGACTGTTTAACTTAAAGAAGGGATTTTTCTTACTCCCAAATGGCTTACTCTGCCAACGATCTAGTCATTTCTTTGAAGGTCTTCACCGGAGTGTTCATAGAACAAAAATTAATGTAAAAAGGGTCTTACTTTTTAACATGTCTATGAAAAGTGTTTCTTTTAAAAACAAACAATAATAAATTTATAAGATTACATACAGTACCTTCGAGTATCTTGAAAGTATTTCATGTCTTTAAAGTCTCGTGACCAAGAAAACGCGATCCCCGTACATAATATATCTGTAGCCGTCGCTTTATACTACTGGAAACAAAACGAGTCAATTTAATTATTTTACAGTGCCTACGAACAACAGCCCTGTCAGTTCCACCCTTGCGAAGAGTATTATTCTTGGTTGAAGCATGCTTATTCAAATGCAACACTTTTTATGAAAAAAATGCAAAACTAAAAAATGCAATTCAAATTATGCAGTTGAATACATTTTTTCTTCCACTATTACCACGATAACAGTTACGATAATTTACACCAGATTGTGGAAAAACGTCTTGTTTTCATTCAGAAAATTGTATGAATTACCTATGGTGATTTTCCATAGCTGAAAAACCAATTCAAAATAACTGCAAGTAAATTATAAGACCCTGATGAAATATATGGCTGGTAAGAAATTATGTATATATGTGAATATTTTTTTATACATGTGAAAGATTTTTAAGATAAGAGGAAAAAAAATATTGATTTCATATTTTGGACCAATGGACCTTTTTCACTGTTTTGTTTTTACTCGAAGTAGGAAAAGAGCTCCTTGGCAAGAAGTAAAAATGTCCTTCAAACTTAAGTCCTCAATGAGGTGTGGGTTTTGAAAAACTTTTTTGTTTAAAAACAGCATAAAAAATAGTAATTTACTAAATCCTTCAAGTCTTATAAAATAGCTAAGATCTGCTCTGATATAAAAAAATATCACTTGATATTTACGTATTCATATGTTTTTAAGCCACGAACTGATTTGAAGACTCATTTGTACCACTCGTTAAAAATCAGTGTTCGGCAAAAGTGATATAAACTATGAAAAACAAATGAGGATAAGAAAAAATGGTCACCATTTTTGAGCTTTTTCCCCCTCTTGTTGAAGTCAAAGTGTATCTACTCGTGTATCAATTTATTATGAAAAGAAAACAATGCTGGTTTTTAAGGATTTAAAGAAATCTAGACTTTTACAGTATGACCACCCATACTGTAAAAAATGGTTCACTTTGCCAATGTCACCCCTGTTTCAGGGAAGGTCGGCAAAAGTTGTGGGGCTTATGTTCACTTTAGGTTTGGATTTTATTTGTAAGTACGCATTCAGCATTTGTAAGCGCAAACTACACGTGTTGGTTTGTGGGCATACATCTGAGAGCTTTAAATGAATATATCCTTGCAACTTAGATTATAGATTATAGACTAATTTTCCCTACTCATGATTTCCTTTTCAGTATCCATTTAATATTAATCTTAAAGTTCTTTATTTCATCAGCTTAGATTATTAATCGAATTCAATTCACCATAAGAAATATGTATGGTCAGAAGCAAGTTATTTTAAAAATGTAATTGCATTGCTTTGTGTTGAGCGCGGCTAACCAAAGAATTTTGAAAATACACAAATATTGATACTCGTATTATTGCTTGTTTGTGGCCATTCTAATATTTCTGGAATGTCACAAAATATCAACCATCAAAACAAGAATTTCATAAAAAATACTCGTCGGTACAAAAAGTAGGTACCTTGCTTTCATCTGGGACCCAAAATAATTGTTTCATTAAATTTGGGTCGAGAAGCTGATTATTTTACGTAAATCTGTAATTTTCAGAATAAGAAAAAAAGAGAGCATGCATGAAGTAAGTGAGGAATAATTTGGAGATGATAGAATTGTGTAATAACAGGACAAATGGAGATACATTAGGGATCAAATATTTTTATTTTATTTTATCAAAATACACGGCACTGCCTTTTACATATTTAGATACATTGTTAATAAGTAAAACATACAAGTAAAGCAGAAAAAAAAGGATACAAAAAAGTATTTTATTGGTTGGTGGGAAGAAATTGACATTAGGCAATAAACCCGCCAATGTACAAAAAGCACAATAAATTATGAAAAAAATGATTGTAAAAAAAATGTTATTTATACACGATAATATTGTTACGAAATTGGGTTCAAAAGTCTTTCAAATTAAAATACACAGGTCTTCTTATACAGTTATTTATTTTACACTTTTACAAAATTTATTTTTACAAAGGTTTCTCGACTATTCCACTGGGTTTCTGTTCACTGCTTAAGTTAGGTCTATGTGTTTGTAAGTCTCGTATGATACTCCTGCTCTTCAGGCCACTTGCACCCTTTTATACTCTCTAAAGCAGTATAGTCTAGATCCTATAGTTGCTAGACAATTCCAGAAAGACAAAGTAATTATTATTTCTCGATGATTTACGTAATACCTAGAGACACAACCATTAATCCTACCCACCAATGCAATACAGAATTCCTATTATAACAAATACCTACTTAGCCTAGAGAATTCTTATAACTATAACTACCCATACTTATTTCAATATTTATATTTACATAACAATATGAAAACAATTAGGTTTACAAGCCAATTTTGTCAGACATGAAATAAATGAGAAGGGCCAACTTTTAAGTGCTATAACTTACTCTAAAGGTATCACCTAAATGTATATATATGTTGCCCAGATTTGTCCACTGGGTGTCCACTCATTTAAAGAAAGTTTATTCTAACCACATAGCCGCAAAATTATGTATGTTATTTCGTTGAAAATTTTTATATTTAGCTGTTAAAAAAGACAAAGTGAAGGTTTTATCACATTAAGTATTAAATAAGTAATAAAGTATTATCAACAAAATTATCATTTATCAACATAATTTTTCAAAGTGTTCGGTGAATAATTATTTTAAATATTTCAAGCCTAAAATCCTCTCTGTTAAATTGTTTTTCATTATTTATATTCTTTCTATGTTTCTATACAATCATTAAAACTAACATAAATTCAAATTTCATTTAAAAATATTACTTATAGCAGCAAACTATAGCAGCAGGAGTTAACAAATTTATGTTCAAGTGAGTTTTGGTTTATTTTGTATGTACACATGCAGCATATTCAAACGTCAACTCACCTGTGCCTGGTTGTCAGCATGCATTAAATATTTGCATTAATTTTTAATATCTATTTGAAACTTAAATTACAGATATTGGGATTAAAGAAAAAAAAACAAAAAATAATAAAAATTGTAGAAAACAGACGGAGAGCTTTTTTTCAAAAAAATTACAAAAAATTTGCACAGAAAATAAAAATTGTATATTTTTTAAATCTTTTAAATGTCAATGTTAAATTTGTCTTCTATACAATATCTACATATAACTAAGACATTGTCCGTCCAACACCATTCTTTCGGTATACATTTTTCCGGAAACAGTCCTTCCGTTTTAAAGTCCTACCCTAGTCTCTCTTTCTTTTGTTGCTCATTAAAAAGCTTTTATTTCCATGACAAAAAATTCTTCTCTACCTTTGTGGATGATTAAGTCCGGAAGAAGACGTTTTCGCTCTTTTTTGTGTAAAAATATTTTGTTGCCTTTGAAGTGAGTACACCTGAAGGATAGACATTAAAAATACATTTTTTAAAGTACATCACATGGAAAATTCATTTTAAAAGAAAACATTATTTTGTAAATTAGATAAATATAATCGTACCTATCATTTCCCATTTTTTGGAAAAATTATCAGATGGTTAATTTTGTTTGTTGTTTTTACAGCTTTTACTATATTTTTCATGTTTCTCAAAAATAAAACGAAGGAAAAACATAAACTCATTGAAATAACGTTTTTATTTGAGTGCCAAAGTTCTTCTGATTGAAAACAAATAAAAGTCTAACGGTGTTATTCTTAGACATTTTCGTCGCCCTTTGAACCCAGGTTTTGCTTAATTTTGATTGTTGAACATTTCTGAAGTAGTTAGGCTTGCGTCTCGAGCTCAACGCCCGCCCAAATCTAACCTCCAAATGTATGCGAAGTTAGGCCTAGACAAAACCGCCTCGGAGACGGTTTTGTGGTACAATCGATTTTGACAACTGCCGTATTTAATATTAAATCGTTAATATTTGCTTTATTACTGTTTTGTTTTGCGATTTGTTTTTGTCATTTTGGTCAAATTGACAGAATTCAGCACTTTTTTGCTAATCAATCGCTTTTTGAGGAACAAAACACACAAAATTAAAAAGCTAAAGAAATCATTTGACAGATTGCATCACGGCTCGCGGCAAATTTCTCAATATGAAAAATTTGCCGCGAAACTGAAGTTATGTATATAGTTTAAAATAAGTGAAGAGGATATTTGACACTCTACGAACACATATGAGACACTTTTTCCATCTGAAATAAAATATTTACTTGCATTTCGGCCGACATCTGATTTGTGTACAAACAAAACAGTCAGCCGTCCGCCATTGTGACGTCAGCGATATTTGTGTGGTTGTCCCAAACGCATATTCCCTACATTTGGTTTATTTTTCCCCATCCACAAAAAATATACGGATTTATTTGGCTAATCAATTGTTTTCAAAGTTGTTTTAATTATAAATTGCACAACAAATTTATAAACTGATTATTTGCTTTTATTTTTCATCTTTTTTTTTGCGTTATTGTCAATGGTTATTGTTTTAATAATTATTTAAAAACGACTGAAAATTCCCTATTCTTTAAATAATATTTATAAAGTGACATCTCCAGAACAGTTTTTTTTTTTAAATACGACATTGAACGGACGTAATTTCAGCCGTCCAAATTTGGTCGCAGGCTCAACTGTTCCTACGTTACACTATGAACGAGAATCAATATCTCAAATTTGGTCTAGTCCGGCGTTGTACCCAGACTAAGTAGTCGCCAGTTAGGCCGATGGCGAAATATGACAAGTAAGAATAACACCGTGAGGATAATCTTTTAAATAACTTGTGCAGTTTTATTAATGTAGCGGTAGCATAAAATGATTATTATGAGACTTAAAAAATATAGCCTTCATGGATTTTTTAAACCAAAACTTCGTTCAGAAAATTATACTATTTATTCTAATTTACGAAAAAGTTTATCGACACAGCAAAATAACTTTGAAAATTGAAGAAACCTTTTTTCATTCAATTAAATGTTAAGATCAAGATCAACGAAGTATAAAGTGTCAAAACAAAATTGTTTTTCTTTGGTGTAGACAGATTTATTCGAGTTAAAGAGAATGAAAAAAATCCTACATTTTTTGAGATAAAGCCTTGTTAATTGGCTAATAACGTTAAACGTCCAAAGTACAAAAGATAAGGCACAAAACACCGTCTCTGTCATCATAAAACAGCAGCTTTCCGTTCATTGGCTTTACTGGTCGCAGCCTGAGATTGGCTTTTAACGCTTTTCTTTTCGAATAAAAGAAAACTTCCGCTAAGCTCGGTGACGCCATTTTTTGTCGTTCCTTTTACATTCTGCAGGTGACTGTTTTGTTTTTAATCGTCTTGTAAAATAATATCAATTTATAAAGATTTTTGTACGATATTTTATATTGGTCACAAATGTATAGGTACAGTATATTTGTCTAATTCAGTAACAAAAACAAATGTGGATGAAAAAAAAATCTGTTGAAAACATCCACTATTATGTATGCCATTCCTCTTTAAAAATAGAGAGTGGTCCTGCAGGAGCTGTTTTTAATAATTTGTGGTGAGTGTTTGTTGTATCTACAAATAACAGAGCATTACTGAAATATTAAACTATAAGTTGTCGGGGTTATAGCCGCGTGGGCCAAGAGGGCTGATCTTTCTAGCGTGTTTCGAATGGAACAACGTTGGTTCGATCCCCGCTTGGGTCACTTGACTTTAACTTTGACCCTGGTTCAACAGATGTAATTGGGTAATTATTATTTAATAATTCATTAATAATTAACAATAATGAATTATTAAATGATGATATTAATACCTGTTTCTGGCCAGGTAGAATAGGTTGGTGAATTGCATTCCTCTTCACAAATCTATTTTTTTTTAAAAAAAAAAAAAAAAAAAAAAAAAAAAAAAAAAAAGTTAAGTTTTTTTTTAAATATTTAAAAAATTTAAATGGTAAAACATGGTTTTAATTCACTTTATTATTTTTGTTTTTGCTCGAACATTTTCGCCTTTTGAGGCATCTGCAGGAGCAGAATGGTTACAAATATATTTTTATAAAATAATTTTTCATGCCTCATTAGGCGAAAATGTTCGAGCAAAAACAAAAAGAATAAAGTGAATTAAAACCATGTTTTACCATTTCATTTTTTTAAATAATTAAAAAAATGGACTTTCACTGTGTTAACAGATCAACACTAAAAAATATAATGTAAGTTAAGTGTATGAAATTTCATTCACAATCTAAATGAAACTTTTTTTTGATTGGCGTTTTTACATAAAAGTACATAAAAGAGCTGATTGTTTTAAAAGTAAATTAAAAAACTAAGAACAATGTTGCATGAAAGAAATTTTCTGGAAACATAAAAAATGACAACAACATACGTGAGAATTGAAAATAATAAAAGAAGCGCCACCTTGCCAAAAAATATCCGCGGCAAAGCGGCAACAGCTGGAGAAAACGCAGAGATAAATATTTGAATGTAGAAAAGGCGGAAAATCCATCGCGACCGATTCGAAATATATATTTCTCCCAAAGTGTAAAGAGTTTCAGGAATAAGAAATAGAGGGTGAGAAACGGAGGAGGTCGGAGGGTTCACATAAAAGTAAAGAGACGAAGCGTGGGTGTGGGGGGGGGGGATGTAATATCATCCGCAAAACCTCAAATAAAAGGTACCCGTTGGTACTAGTGCATTTTATTTCTTTTAAAAATAAATCCCGGGCACACATGGGTCGCCGCATATGAACCAAGATGATAAGGAAACTTTTCAAATAAAACTGGTCGGGAGGGAAACGTAGGGGAGGCGTGTTGCCCGCGCCAGAGGTTCTGAAATTAAGATCGGCCCCGCGACGGGAATCGATCGAAACTTTTATTTAATAGTCAAGTTTTAAAAACGGATGAACTGTGTTATAATTGGATTTTATCAAAATAATGTATCATAAACGGAGAAAATGAACTGTGTTTTTTTGTGCATTTTCTTACATTATTTTATTTTTAAAATGTATGTGTTATAAAAGGCACTGAAATTTTTCAAATATGTTCGTACCTACTTTATAAGTTTGACGTTCTTTATAGTAAGTTATTATTGACACAGTATGACATATTGTTTTTGTATGTTATATATATATATATATATATATATATGTTTAATTTTAAGTTTTCACGGATATTATACATGTTGATAGGTTTTCGGGTAATCCGTTAATTTGCTATTTTATAGCCGACGTTTCGGATCGGTATCACGATCCTTCATCAGGGCGGTCCTTCTGTGTTACCGATCCGAAACGTCGGCTATAAAATAGCAAATTAACGGATTACCCGAAAACCTATCAACATATATATATATGTATATATACGAGGATAATTTATTTATAAGGTACCCATAATAAAAGAGCGCCGTTTTTGTGTGTGTCACACCTCAAGGGCCCTCGCAAATCAAGGATAAGATTTTTTTTATGTATGTTCTAATCTAATCTTATCTAAGTTGCAAAGATCTCCAATGGGAGATTCACATTACATGCATTCTCACAACCAGACACGTACAAGTTCGCGCTTGCACATGCCTCAAGTGAACCTACAACATAAAAACCAAATCTCAGATGGACAAACACCCAGCAACAATCGCCGTCCTTCCCTGAAACAGGGGTGACATTACAATTGTTAAAAATGAAAAACTTTGTTATAATTCACTGTGTGTAAGTCACTGTTATAACACACAGTGAATTATAACAAAGTTTTTCATTTTTAACAATTGTAAGATGAATTTAACAATTGTAAAAAGTGGAGGCGCATCTGCGGAGGTACCGGCCACCCCTAGTGGAACGGCGGCAGGATACAGTAACAGTAACAGTAACTTTCACAAAGTTACTGCTGAAAACCTAAATAAGGGGTGACATTGGTAAAGTGAACCATTTTTACAGCATGGGTGGTCAGCCGCATATATTTTCTTGTTATATTTTTTATTATTCTGATTTGTTTCAAATTTACTTATTGGCGTTTATTTTGTTTAAAAAAAACATTTTCTATGTTTTTGATATTAACTAATTTATAGTTTTTCGTATTTTCTATAAACTTTTTTAGAGATGATCGCGAATTCAGGTACAATATTACGAGTATGTACTTAAACAATGAAGCAGGTTTGCAAAGTAATAAAGTAAATTTTCCTCGACAACGTTCATCCAAAAATGGATGAGAACTAAATCCCTCACTAGGAGTGCTATCGAACCTTTCATACATTTTCGATACCTGCAATTGAGGGGAGGTTTTTTAGATAAATATTTTTAGCTTTTGGTGCTCATTATACGAATAGAATATTTAGATTTTTATTGACAAGAAATGTTACAAAATTAATTAATCCTAAAAACAAATCAAAGATACAAACAAATATTTCCATCAAACTCGGCGAAATATTTCGAATCCTTGATCTCAGCGATATTACAAGTACACACCGATTGCCTTGAAACTTTCCCGTATTAATTTGCTATTGGCACGCAGAACTTTGGGAAATTCTTCCAGCCGGAAAGTGTCGTTAGGCTTCGCTGTCCACCCCCTTTTTCCTTCACTCCCCCTCCTGGCTGTCCAGCCCTCCCACCCTCCCAAAAATACCCTTAGAACAACCAGCCCTCTACACTTTTTTGTTTTCAAATCTTCAGCGAAGCCTCTCCTTGTCCCTGATGACTATTTGAATTGTTTACATTTTTCTGAACAACTTTCCTTTGGGATACTTTTTTTCTAATAAATTCTTTGTTTTAATCCGAGGAGCACGGCCGTTTTCTTATTTTTTATTATTTTATTTATGCGCACTAAAAATTTAGTGTCGCTTCTCGTTTTATTTGGAAAGTTGTCGGTTTTGGGTTGTGTTTTTTTTTATGCCGGGAGTAAACAAGAATTTGGAAATGGAAATGTACAAAATTGTGTCTGTATGAATATTGTGTTTTGGTTATAATATTATTGGATGGAATTTGCAGGATGTTGAACATACCAATTTATTTTTTAGAAGTGAGTCAAAGATATTGTAACCGATATCTTAGAGTTTCAAAATAATCAATGAATTAACAAATGACTATGAAAACCATGTTTTTTTTCATCATAAAAACACCATGCTAGTCTCAACTTATTATATTTTATGAACTTTTGACCATGAAAACATGTGAAAATAAAGTATATTTGAAAGTAATTGGTGCCATAGCCAAATGATCTAAAGTGATTTTACGCATGAAATATTGCACAAAGATATATATACATGATCGGAGTTCTCAAACTGACCGGACCATACATTAAATCAATTAATTTATCTTTGCTTTTAAATTGATTCAGCGCATTTTTTTAATAACACTCAAGAGCGTTCCGCATGCTTGCTCATAACTAGTCATCGCAAAGTTTGCAAGCGGAACCCATTGTGTCTTCGGTTTTTTGTTTAAAGTCTTAGATAAAGCAAGATAAAATTTTCAACCAAAAACATATCTTTTTTTTAAGAGTTTGGTGGTTTACACAGTGAAAGTTTATTGTATATTAATTAAAAAACAAAGTTTTAATTCACTTTTATCTTTTTTAGTTTTTTCTAGCACATTGTCCTGATGATGCCTTGTAGGCGAAAGTGCTAGACAAAAATAAAAAAGATAAAAGTGAATTAAAACTTTGTTTATTTCATTAATATTAATAATATTAAAAACATATCATATTATTAAATTGTAGTTTTTTCCACCGAAAATTGAACCTACCGTCTTCTGATTGGAATCCGTTTACTATTAGAATACAATCAGTTAAGACCCCATAGAGCGAATACGTCCAAAACGGTGTTCCGGGTTTTAAATGTCCATAATGTTTACTTTTTTTTTTAAATCTTTTACTGTCAGAATACAATAAAGAAATGTATAAACTACAGATTGACCGTTTCCAAAAATGATAGAAGTTATTTGAATTCTGTCAAAATGAACACAAACTAATGAAATATTACGAAATAATGCTATCTGGGTTCAATGAATAACTTGAATTTTTTGAATGGAAGGATACAAAAAATATGTATAAATGGTAAGTTTATTAATCAAACTCAAAATTGATCGCATTTTTTTTTCGTAATAATGCATGTAAATTGTACAAAATAAAATAAACAAAACAGCTTCAAAAATCCCATACTAATTTTGTAGGGAAACAATTTGACAGAAAAACGCAGTGGTTTGCTCGGCGTTCCCGCCAGTCTGGAGCAAACTGTGAAGGCGAGAGGACGTCTGTTCGCTCCGCATGAATTCTAGCGCGCAGAAAAAAGAATACAGGCTTCAAATAAAAAAACCCGATTAGTATATAAAAATATTTTCTTCACGTAAAATATTATTTGTAAATAAATGTGTGTCAATTAATCAAAAATGTCTTTCGTTTTTTTTTTTAGAAAATATGGGAGTACGAAAACAAAAATACTATAATAAAAAAGTAATCGAAGATTGTTTAGAAAAAAAAAGGTAAATTTTTCTACTTCCATATGATAATAATAATATAATATAATAATATTAGGATGATTTATTTGGTGAGCGCTGTTTTTGTGTGTATCACACCTCAAGAGCCCTCTGCGAGCTTGGTCGTCGCTGTAGAAAGCGCCAATTCTCAAGCAAGACCCAGTTGTTGTAAGGTTGGATGGACCTTTCAGTGACCGGTCTTTGGTAAAGGTTTATGAATTTTTCAACTCAGCGAGAGCACATTCGAAATATAAATGGTATATTTTTGTGCTCCGCCGAGATCCGAATCCACAACCTTCCATTTACGAGTTCGAAGTGTTTCCACTACGGACTATACTACGGACCGGTCCAAGATGCCAACGACGCGCGGTGTACGTGAGCGGTCACCCATCCAAGTACTGTCCGCGCCCAATGTTGCTTGATAATTCCCATGTTTTTTTTTGCATTATTGAACTATACACGGATGCATAAATGAACGTGATTACTTTTTTAAAATACAAAAATGTATTTACATAATGGCGCTGAAAATGCTCATAGCAGATATAATAATAGGATGATTTATTTGGTGAGCGCTGTTTTTATGTGTATCACGCAGATCACGGTCAAAACTTCCCAACTCTTGAAGCTTCAGTTACCATAGATCATGGCAGCAGTACCCCGAGTGTAACTTGTGTAAACTTATCTCGATTGTCTAAATCGAAAAAAAAAAAAAAACAAAATCAAGACGTGCCGTCGTATATTTCATTCATTTTCGATTTACGCAATCGAAGGGAGTTTATATTATTATATACTCGAGGTCGAGGCTGCTCCAGTGAGATACATATTATAATTCACGCAAGCCCTACGCTACGGACAACGGAATTATTATTATTGCTGATGTCAAGCAGTCAGTTCAATGATACGAGTATAATATTATGACAATCAGGTACGGCTCGTAGCATACCGTGCAAGGTAGGCTTTATTCTCAAAAATATTTTAATTTGTATAAAAGGTTGGTATGAGGCTGACCACCCATACTGTAAATAATAGTTCACTTTACGAATGTCACCCCTGTTCTAGGGAAGGTCGGCAAGAGTTGCAGAGCTTATGTTATTTTGAGATTGGGTTTTTATGTTGTCCTTATACATGTCTGCTTGTGGAAATGCATGTTATAGGAGTTTTCAAATGTAAAATATCTTTGCATCTAAGATTCAAATTTGGATGAAATTTGATTAATGCCTTACATTGTATTTGCCCGTCTGAAAGATAGTACTAATAACAAATATAAAAAACCATTTGTGCAGATATTAAGACAAAACAATTGAAAATACATTCAAGGTTTTTTTATTTAAAAATTGTGGAATGCCACATTACTAAAGCATTCACCCTTTTTTATTCCAAACTTGAGATGTTAAGTTTTGTCGAAGTCTTTATTATCACATTTATTTTACCTATTGCATTTAGCTCTTCGTGTGTCCCGTGAAAAAAAGTAATGTTATGCTTTAAAATGTCAGAAAACAAGAAAAAAATCAAGTAAAAAGTGAAAAATTTGAGTTTTTCGTGTTTTTTTTATCGAGCAAACTTTTCAGAATCGTGCTGTCAAGCGATTGCAACTCTTTATTATAATGGCAGTAAAAAAGTCTGATGTGTATGAATAATAGTGTTAAAATTTTCATTGATTTGGATCCTTTACTTTCCGAAAAATGTAATTTGGTTAGGCAAACATGTTTGCCATTTATATCGCACGGCACCGCTTGACATTTTGCGCCGGGTAGCGCTTCGAGTTGAAAAGAGACAAACATATTCGATTCGAATAGATTTGCCACTTCCGCCAAGTATTTACTTTTTTAATATATACTTTTGACGTACCTTTACCCGCAAATGTATGAAAACTTAAATAGCGTTCCTAGTTAGCGTTCCAGTTTCCTTGTTTTTTTAAACGTTGTTGTTTAGTTTACACGTATGTTTTTTTTTACTTAAAAGGTACTTCTCTGAAGAGAAGAAAAATATAATAGATAAGAGTAAATTCGTTCTCGCATGCGATCGTTGTTTCGATAATAAAACTTTTGCAAAACGTAACAAGGAATTCTTCTTCTTCTTTCAGTAGGTACCATTTTTAACAAATATCGGCGATGATCATGGATATTTTTACTATGTATGCTACAGGTCTAAATAAGGATTTGGTGCTTTTGTTAACTACTAGGTAGGTCCATTTGCGGCATGTGTAAGCGCGAACTTATACGTGTCTACTTGTACAAATGCATGTTATATAAGTTCCTAAATGTACTATATCTATGCAACTTAGATTCTTATTTAGATATTGCCCTATATTCTAATAAATTGAACGGCCTGTCTACTGATAGAACACTTGAGCTATGATAGAAACAAAAACAATGCTTACCGAATAAATCATTCTGTAAATTTATTATAAATAAAAATGGAAATATTATTTGGTTGTACAGCCGCACAGTATATATTTTATCGCGTTGAGTTTATTTACTGTTTGCATGTAATTCACATCTCAATGGCCCGAAGTGAAATGCCACCGGTATAATCGAACTTTAACTTTTACAATAGGTATGTAACAGTTTGCAAACATGAAATTTATCTCTGTAAAAAAATATATGCAGGCATCACACGCAGTATACTATGTACACCTTTAACCTTATATTCTACATCCATTTTCCTCAAATGTATGAGGTATACCAAATTATAAAAATGCAGAATATAAGCCATAATGACTATCAAAAATGAACACTTTCATTTATGTTATGATTTATCTGAGTTTGAGTGGTCGCGCGTGCAAGGAGAGTAGAGTCGATGCGCGCGCCGCAGCGTGCGGGAACCGAAGCAATTAGAGGTCAAAACTCAAAGGCATATTTGGAAGGCGCCCTCTTAAATAACAACCATGTTATTTGAAACATTGTCTATTTTTTTAGCTACGGTCTGGGAAATAATTTAAAAAAGGATAAGCGATTTAAATTTCAGCTGAAACGCGATAAATTGTATGCTCCACATAAAGCATCCAATAAATGAAACATTCCATCGACGTTTGCACCCAGAAGGCTGTTCTTCCCCGGCCCTGCTGTGGCCGTTTGACGTCCACTACAAAAATCAACATGAAGCGCGCATCGCCGGACAAAACTCAAACGATTTTCCGACAAAATGCACTCGACTCGCTTCCGGCTTCTAAAGGCTATTGTGTTTATTTGCCTACATCCGGGTGATAATTATTCTACCTTAATTTGCTAGTATGTCAGATTTATCATTAAAGATTTAATTATGGAGGATGATTGGTATTGGAGTCACAATAAAAGGAGGACATGTATGAAAAAGGTTATGACTCTGGATGAAATTAAAGAAGTAGCTATGCAAGAAAAGGAGGACATGTATGAAAAAGGTTATGACTCTGGATGAAATGAAAGAAGTATGCAAGGACAGGAAGAAGTGGCGGCTAATCTGCAATGTTGATTTCTAACGTTGGTTTTCAATTTGCTACATTTTTTACATAAGAAAATTTTGACTTTTTTTGTAAACAGTAAATATGAATCTCATATGTAATATATCTTCGCAACTTAGATTATACATTAAAGATTACACAGATCTATACCCTAACCCTCTTCAATGTAAAACTTAAATGACACATTTTGTATTGAATTGTTGCATTTGTTAATTGTTTTATGCAATCAAACTTAATATTCCACATTATTCTAGATCTGCTGCAGCATATACAAGAATTCTTCAATGAACTATTTTATGATGTTTTTCCTCTTCTTATGTACGACTTTGTATGAGGCTGACCACTCATACTGTGAGGGTTGATTTAAATTTCAGAAAAAGACGGTAAGAGTGTCAGAATTTCTATCCATTTGAAGTTTGTTTTTTACTTTGTTAGCACACATGCAGCATGTGCAAACTCAAGCTGAGACTTGTCTGTAAGTAGGCGTACATTAATTGCAAGTCTCAAGTGCGTTTACATATTTTCAAATCAGATTAATAGATTCCAAAAAGAAAAATTTGACCAAAGAGTATTTTTCTTACTTAGATATTATTTATTCTCATTCATTACGATAAATTTGAAAAGAAAAAAGTCGTTTCATTTCTTTCTGTATTTTATCTGAAAGTCGTTATTTTGAGATTTTCAATAAATGTCTAGCTTCTGTATTCACAAAGTATTTTTCATTGATTTATTCTCATTATTTTTGTCACCGCAATACAGCAGAATATTATAATACCTTCTAAATATTCATTTAGTACTCGCCGCTGAGCTTCCTTTGAAAACCAAAAGATATTTCCAAAGTGTATGCAGTTTTTCGCCGCAGGCCAAATCGTTTTGTTCCGAAGACGCTTCGCCTCAAAAGAGACGCGAATCTCTTTCATTATGAAAATCATTATTCGGTATTGGCGATCGACGTTTTTTTTTCTACCCCAGAGCTGGAAGCAGGGGTGCTGGTAGGGTGCTTAACATAATAAAAGCGGTGCCCCGGGCAGTCTCCCACCCCCTTGCGCCGCGCCTTTTCCACAAAAGCGTAGCCAATGAATAAAATATTTTCGAAATATGTGTTTAACACGCATATTTCTATTCGATTGTTTGAAGAGGTTGTTTGGTAAGTAACGTCTATTTGATAATTCATAGTTTCACCCAGACCAAATAGATTAAAGTTGTTGATTTTTTATCAAACAAAGGTATTTCATAGATGCCAATTTTAAAACACAAGGCTTCCGGAACCAATTCCTAAAACCTGAAAGTCGTATAATATATTGTAAGTATCCATATCTTCTCATGATTTTGAAGGTCAGTATAACTTAGGTCAGGTAAAGTCATGCAAACCTTGACAACGTAAGCGATATCGGATACCTGCATACGCACTTCTGTTGTGTTATTGTTGTAGAAAATATGACTTAAAAGACAAATGATCGGGATAGTAAATAGTGTATCGAGCAATAAAAATCCATGAAATAAAACATAGCCTAAATTACAAAGATTAAAACATCATACTATATAACCACATGAAGAAATGTTGAATATCACGCTGACACAAGATGCATCACACTGATAAAATAAGTAAAAAATTATAAAAATCCCCGCATAGTGAATGCACACCGTTTTTGAGGGGATCAACCATTTACATTTATTTGTAATTGCCTCTACACAAATACATATAAAGTCAAAAAATATTGTAAAACCTTCGAAGTAAATATATTTATAACAAGAATAGATATTGTGTTTCACGCCACTGATTTCATACTCAGTATGTTCAATGTTCATGCTTCTATTTTCGTGCTTTCTAAGAATTATTATTTGAAAGGATGACTTATCATCTTCTCAGATATTGAAATACCAAATTCAAGAACCAAAAGTGAGTGGTTATATTCCACCGGTAATTCATTTCAATTTAGAAGAAAACTTTATGATTTCAACAGGAAGCATTTTAATTGGGGTGTATGTTTTGCCGAACACTTGATTACACTTAAAGTCTTTATGAAAATCAAAGGAATATAGTATTCTTTATTTATTTAAGTATGCATTTATTAAAGTGTAGAATGTATGTTTTCTCTTATAACTTAAAATATTTTCCAAAAAAAGTACTAGTCTTAAATGGTATAATATTTCCGTCGCAAGGAGTTTAACAGAAATACAGAACGAAATATACTTTCAGTAGTTCCACTGGCATAGCGTCTTGTCTACATAACGAGCGTATTTAAATAAGAACGTTTTTTATATTTTTCCCCTGACATTTTTTTCTTGCTCGGATTGAATAGCTGTATAAACAGAAAATTCATAAAGTAACTTAAAACATTAAATTCATACTAAGTAGCAGGTACTCATTTGTCGTGTTTTGACTGAAAAAAACTTTAGAAGATTTATGCATCTGTTTGTCCATTTGTATTTCCTGTGAGTAAAAAACAACGTGTTTTACTAAAGATTCCAATTTATATATTTCTGAGTTTGGGTAAAAGTCAGTTTTTCAGATAAACGATAAAGGTGTTACAATATGGCATCTGCTAATAGTATTTGGTTACGATGAGACTGGGCCATTACAGCGGTTTGATCCTAGCTCTTCCAAGGTTTTAAAAGTCTAAAATGCAGTCCGTCTCTAATGCTAATTACTCCATGAGTTATAAAACATTGATCACGTCTTTCCTCTTTTTAGTGCCTTCTTTTAGCATGAACAAAAAATATGTGACCCAGTTTTTAATGCCCTCAGAAAAGTTGTCCCATTTTTAATGTAGTTTTGAAAAATCTATCAAATAGATCGCAGATGACATACTTTTTTTTCTGCGTAGGTTGACACTGTAAGCAAGCTTCAATTGCTGCCTCGACGGAACAGAACGGACTACTTAAATTAGGCTTTTAGTTTGGCTGGTCATTCAGCTGCAATAGTCTCTCTGGAGGTGAAAACAGAGACCAATGCAGGAAATTTAAAAGATTTCTTCAAATCAATTTATTTTCTAGAAGTTGCAATTCATAAAAACTCCCTTAGGTGGCTAGTGCCACTAAAAGGGACAGTAAGAAATTGTCCATTTCCAATTTGTATTATTCCTGAGTAGGTCTGTTCCCCTTTTTTATTTACCAAATATACTAAAAGGAATTATAAAATTACAAAATAAAATAAAATGACGTATAATTAAGCTTAATATTATTGTAATTGTGTAGGTAATGTGCTAAATTATTTTCAGAATAATGAACTGAAAAATAAAAAGCGTAAAAAAACATTCAGTATGAAATGTAGTTCATGTAGGTACTTCTTAAGCACGTGTCACTTTATAAGAGTCGCAAAATGTACTTGCGCGAATTTTTCGCTGAAAAATCAAGTGACTCATAAAAAAAGTGACAAATTGTAACATTTGGGCCACGGCAAGGGAAGTGAGGAGGCAAGGCGCCGCGCCGGCCCAACTGACAGCTGTCAAGTTGACAGCGCTGCACGACACTCGCATTTAGTCGCAGAATGTTCTTAAATCTACTAAAGTGGGAAACGTCCATGTATCACGCCCTAACAATACTGTCACGAAGAGTGTGCCTTTTTTTTGAGAACAAAACCCGTATATTTACAAGTCATGTGAACAATTATAGTAATTATTCAATTTTTTAGATGTCAAGGTTTAAAGTTGTTGAAATATTTATTACAAATAAATAAACTAAAAATGTAGGATGGTTTATTTCGTGAAAGCGCTGTGAAATAAGGCTTCAAGTTAAGCTAGCAAACAAATGGTTAAAGACATTTTGGTGACCGTTTTTTGGTAAAACAGCAGTGAACAGCAGATTAGAAAATGAAAAGATACATTTTTTTCGTTAATAAAAATAACTCGCTTCTTCTAGCGTAACAAAGTATTTTCAAATATTTCCACTTATTTTCGTTATAGTAAGTTAAAACATAAATAGTACAAAAAGAAAATATTAAATGAGTATAAGGCTCAGATTTTATAATATTATTTTTTTTTCTTTAGATTTTGGGCAGTAACTTTGTGAAAGCACATTTAAATTAATTAAAATACTTTTTTAACTTTGTTACAATTCACTTGAGTTTTATTTTTTAAAAACATTTTTTTATGTTAACTGATATTTACACCTGAAGATGGGAGGTACTGCTTCTCCCGAAACTGGTTGTGTTTTTTAAAAAATAAAACTCAAGTGAATTGTAACAAAGTTGAAAAAGTATTTTAATTAATTACTCTTTTTTCTCTCGACCAACAGCAAAAATCAATATTGCTCCTTCTTAGATATTTTATGTTTTTTTTAGAATTTGTGAGTGTTTAAAAAGGTCCATAGATTTGCTGATGTTGCAAAGTTTTGTTATCTTTTTGTTTAAAATATGTTCGCATATCCAAGATAAATAATAGCTAATTGAAAAAGTTTCATAAATGAATGATTAAGTCTCAGCAGCTAAATTGCAAGCATAACAAAGTTATTTACTTTGTATTGAAACTTTGTTTCAACAAAAGCACAAAAACCAAAACCATCCTTCCATCCATTATGTAACATTAATTTGATTATTAATCATCAGTTGTACATCTTTTAACTCTAGGTAAAAAGTTGTTTAAAGGTTGATTGAAATTTTTATTGCATTTTAAGTGAATTTCCATTGCATTTTCTTAGAAGTGCGAAAGGAAAAAGAGGTAAGGGAAGACCGAGAAAAGTATGAAGTGATTAGATAGAGGAGATTATGAAAGAATATTATGATGTACAAAAGGAGCGTAAAAGAAGAAAATGCATGAAAAAGGTGATGGATATGAATTATTTAAAAGAGGTATGCAAGGATAGGAAGAAAAGGAGGCAGCTCTGCAGAGGCTCTGGCCACCCCGGAATGGCGACTGAGTTACAGTTACAGTTTTAGTGCTCACAAGGGAATATTTTTGGCTATTGTAAGACCACTGAAAAAGTTTTACTCAGTTCTCTTAGATTTATAAATGCTTACATTTTTTTCCTAACTTTGAGGTGCGAATCCGTAACGCAAAAAAAAATCAACTAAACTGCACATATAGTACCCCCTCTGACCGCATTGTTCACGAAGCACGTGTTGAATGGAACCGATTAAGGGTTTTTTTTATCTTGAGATAGCAATCAATACCGTAATTGGAAACACCCCTGCTGGGGATAAAACCCTAACCATCTCGCACGGAACGCAAACGTTCTACGAATTGAGCTATGACCGAACTGATGCAAAGACAGTAGTTTCTACATGCAGCACTTTTTGCACTCTTTAGATTCCCTAACATTTCCGAAACACTGATCAATAATTATTTTCTATGCCTTCTGTCTAAAAAAAACTCTATAAATACATACATACATATAATTTACAAAGTTTTTGGTCACCATTACTCTTAATACTTTTCATAAAAAAAGCTCAGAGTAGCCGGGAGAAGGAAGTATATGAAGATGTTAATGGCATTTTTCTGCAGGTAAGTGAAAGGAGAAAAAACAAAACCATAAATCTGGTCAAACAAGCTTTCAGACTGGTCCATTTATCTCCTGAAAAGAAGGTTGGGGTGGAGAGGGAGCTTAAATAGATATCTCAGTTCTTTTTCGTCTTTTCCTTGCAGCGTCCATAGCGCAGACTCTTTGAACATTTCTGTACCGTATACTTTTATAATACTCGTATAAACATAACATGCCATTATATAATAAACATAACAAGATATTAAACAATGAAAATTTAGAAAAGTCTGTCGGTGGCGTGGTACATTTGTTCTCTGCTCATATTTACTTGTCTTTTTATTAAAAAAGTTGTTATTGCAATTCTGCGAAATTATTCTGGTTTCTTTTCAGAGATAATAAAAATAGGCGAAGCTTAAGCAGTTTATGTTTTCACAACAACAAAAATTGAAAGAGTTTGAGTATTTCAACAGAAAATAAACAAACAAAATTATTAAATTTATCAAAAAACTGAAACTTATACTACCAGGTTCTTCTCAACGAAACGTTTTATGATTTTCATTTACAAAAATCAAACTCTCAAAAAAATAAAAGGTTTAATAAAACGTCGATGGAAATTTTATGCAAAAATCATCACATTATTTGTATAATCTTTAATTATATGTACTATAATCTTTAATTAATACATTAAAGTTGCGTATACTTTAGGCGGCTATCTAAGATGTTTTTGAAAACAAAAAAAATAGTAAAACAAAGTACCTATGCCCTTTTCTGTACATCCATGTATTTATCTTATTTCGAAAAGAATCCTAGATCGCTGCCTCTGGTTCTCTAGGACTGATCATTTATATATCTTCAAACTTTAATTTACCTAAGTGGTAAATAAGTATAATCATTTAAGATTCATATTAAATGCTTGGCCACAAGCAAACACGTGTAAATTCATGCTCATAATCAATAAATACCAAGTATGAATTTAATATTCGTAACAAATCAGTCAAATTATTTTTGAATTTCTCGACGCAATATTATACAGCTTAGAAAGTAATAAAGTGGGTTTGGAGTGAGGACGGTCACCTCAGCTCGTGGATGATGGATGCGCCAGCACGAAAATGGCTTTCCGCAAAAATGCAGTTGCATTAGCGGCGCTGGCAAGCCAATAACACTTTTATTGCTTCTATTAAAAGGCACTATATGGCTTGGCCCATTTCAGATTGCCCTGGCATTTGTATGGGGAATGTCGCGTGATGGAATTTCGAGGAGAAATATATTTCTTTCAGGCGGTTTATTGCATCGTAAACGGTTTTGTTGTAAAAGTGTTGTATTTTTTTGTGTGTTAAGGAGTGGTCATAATTGTATGCTGTAAAATTAAAAACTTTGTACCTCTGTATATACGTATATAACAAAAAAGCGATTTATTCAAGTAGGTACCTATGTATTTTTTTAGTATAAATATATATTTTAGTAAATGCGCTGAGAGCGACTTCTGACTTCTGTGATTTTTTTAAATACTGAAAAATAATTTAATTTGAACCTCTTATTATCTTAAGCGCATCAAAGATTTAATTCGTTAACAAAATTAAATACGGTGGTACTTGACACATAAAACCTTTGGCTCATCTACCACCTTAAAAAAATTCTCTATCCAAAATCCATTAATTATTTGTTTTTCGTGAATAGCTCCTTCACGAGTCGAGGGATGATGCATTACTGAAGGTCAATAATTGTACCTACAACCTTCAACCTCGAGCAAACAACAATAATTTAACAGTTCGTGTTTCTTCTCTTTATAAGACACACGCCTCCTGAAGACGTCAGATATGACTCTGACCAAACGTAGAAAAAAATCGTTCTTCTCTTTCCACGGTCAGTAGCATCCATTTTTTTTCATTCCAAAAAATGTCTAACGACCGTAATCATAATTTAAAATCTTTAAAAGAAAAATTAATTTTAATACTTTTATTTCTCGATCTTGTTTGAGTCCATGGTATTACAATAATCTGTCATGCTATCAGAGTTGAAGAGTCATCAGTACCAAGTACAAAACATTACGTAAACTCCCCTTGATCATGTAAATCGAAAAAGTGTTTAAAAACGTAATCAACCACTAGCGGCGCTATTGTATCTATCATACATTTTTCTAGAATCGCTTTCGAGAAGTGTTCACGCAATGTTATATATTCTTGGTACTGTTGTGTCGCACCGCCACAGGAAGGTGCGTCTCCCCACGGACTCTACCCCAAGTTTTCGACAACACGTTTAAACTCAACCATAGCGATTACCAAATATTATAAAAAAAACTAAATCACTCGCTAAAGGCAGCGTTTTGACTTCAATGTATTTTTTGATGAACGTTGTGGCTGCGTTAAATAGGAATGTTTTATACTAAGAGAGTTGGTGTAATAAGAATGCGCCCTGGTTCTGTCAGGTGATCGACGGCGGTTCCTACTACAGACTGGAGGGTCCTCCACGAGATGGAGGATCTGTAATGTACCACCCAACAGATACGGACCTCTAGAATTATTTGTATTAAAAAAAAATGCTGTACGAGTATGTTGTACAATAAAACATTCTCTTTTCACAAATTTAGTATGAAAATAGTAGAATGCAGGCCTCATAATTATTTTCACTCCAATAATGAACTATTTTGTTAATCAACCAATTCATGACATCCTGTACTCGTAGTAATATCTTTTATTCTGATGCCCTAAAGGTAAAACTGAATGATTTTCACAATTCCCTTTAAAAATTAGAAGTTATTGTTTACTGAACTAAATTCTCATTTTTTTCGAAATCAGAGAAGTATTTAAAAGACTCATAAAAAAGCCATTAAATATCTTTAGTTAGTAATTCCATATTGCAGGGTATACGAATTTCAAATATGCTAACTAAATATATTTTCAAAAGTCCTTCTCTGTTTCTACGCACTCAACCTCCCCTTGCTACGTTTTTCATAGAGCCTCATTACAAGGTTTGGTGAGACCGAACACTGCCGAGCGTTTCCGAGCAGAGCCGACCGAGGCGTCGCGGCGCCTTAGTCCCACTTCAACTTCAATCCACACTTCAGACGTCAACTATACTCATAAGGACCAAATATGATTTCATGGCTGTACACATAAAAATATGAAAATTTACTCGATATACGCAATAATTATACCATTAAAACATAGTACTATAATTTGAAGTTTTTTTTTTTTTTAATAAATTTGTGAAAAGGAATGCAATTCACCAACCTATTTTGCCTAGCCAGTTGTCTTCATGCAAAAGCAGAAGCTTGTGTGCATGCTACGACATCTGAACCAGGGTCAATGTTGTGGTCAAAGGGGCCAGCCGTGGCTCGAACCAACGTTATCTGAACCAAATACGCTAGCTGAACAAGCGTCTTGTTCACCGTGGCCATAGCACCGACTAATTATTTTGTAAAAATGAGTTAATATGCCACTTCCACTAGAATCATTCATCTCCAGATTCATATAAATATACATCCTCCAAAAGACGCTTATATGTTTGCATCTAGAAATGCTGCATAATTTGATACTAGAAGAAAATAAAAGAAGAAAATAAAAACCTAAACATTAATGAACATCTTAATCTTGCTGCCTTTCACAAAACTAGACTGACATTAAGTAGTAAGTTATTTTTTTATGTATAATTATCGGTCTGTTTAAACAAAGGACAAAAATTAAGAACAAATACAATTATTTTTCATTTATTTACTGGCATTTTGCTGTTTTTATCAAGTTTACGTCACAATTAAATACCTTTACGACAACACAAACAAACAAAATACATATTTTTTATGATTTGCGTATCAACAACGTGATAATTCATATTGACTGAGTTGTATTAAACTTCAACTTAATCTATATCAAATTTTGAATAATAATTACAAATGTTTTCGATCATGTTGATCATCATCGGGTAAGAATAAAAATAAAAAAAATTGAATGTCATTAGGTATAATAATTATGTAAAAAAATAATGCTTTATTAGAATTTTCAATAGTTCTATAAAGTTTATTAAAATTCAATTTAAAAATACAATTGATTTTTTGAGTAAACAAGCATTCAATGACCCTCTATTTGACGCATTAGATATTTATTTCAAATTTAAAAAAAATCTCATTTCCGGTAAACATAGAACACCTTCTGGCATTGAATTCCTCCAAAATAAATAGCATGTTGTTCAAATCTATCCTTAAAAATTGTATAAAATATAAAATTTTCATCTATAATCTATATTCTAAGTTGCAAGGATATATTCATTTAAAGTTCTCAAATGCATGCCCACAAACAAACACGTGTAGTTCGCGCTCACAAATGCTGAATGTGTACTTACAATAAAATCCAAACCTCAAATGAACATAAGCCCAACAGCTTGTGCCGACCTTCCCTGACAAAACGCTGACATTAGCAAAGTGAACCCTTTTTTACAGTATGCGTGGTCAGCCTCATACCAACCTATAAGTCAAGGAATGATCAATATGCTGAAATTAAATTCTCAAAAACCTTTTTGCAACTCCTTATAAAAGATGAATCCGCGGCTCTAACATAATAAATATAAATAATAAAAGAAAAGCTTGTATGAAGAAGGTTATGACTCTGGACAAAACGAAAGAAGTATGTAAGGATAGAAAGAAATGGCGGTTGATCTGTAATGTGGGCGGCTAGGGTTTGTTAAAGTGAAATTGGTTTTATGTTTTACTTTTTTTTTATGTCCATGTTTATATTATTATTTATTGATTTAAAAAATGTAATTTGTGGTGTATGTTACTTGACTTAAAGGTTGGTATGCGGATGACCACCCATACTGTAAAAAATGGTTCACTTTGTCAATGTTACTCCTGTTTCAGGGAAGGACGGCAAGAGTTGCAGGGCTTATGTTCATTTGAGATTGGGTTTTTTTAATGTAGGTCCACATGCGGCATGTGTTAGCGCGAAATTATACATGTCTGCTTGTGGGAATGCATTTAATATAAATTTTACATAATATATCCTTGCAGCTTAGGTTAGATTAGATTAGATTAGATTAACATCCTTCAGAGTGAGATACCAAAAAAAAAAAAAAAAGTATCCAATGAAAGTAAACAATCCTTGCATGGTAAAATCAATATAGACAAAAGCAATAAAAGTACCAGTGAACAAGCATAACACGCTGAAACTGCTGGGTGTGAAAAGGGGCGCAGGAAAAGTGCGGTGTAAGGCATTTGTGCGGGATATTGCAGCGTCCATGGTCCAACTTCATTATGGAAGATGCTTTGTGGGGGCATTTCACCAGCAGGCGCACGTCCGCTACGGCACCCAGGGGACGATGGTCGCTTGACTCTGCACACATCTTTTTTCAGTTTTCTCTTTTGTAGGTCTGAAGTGAAAATAAAAGTGATTCCACTTTGCTGTGTAGATTTTTAGAGGTGTTTTTCAATTGAAAACAAAGCTACATTAATTCGAGTGTTGGTAAATATGCCAAATGATGATGGTGATGGATGATTTATTTCCTGTGGCGCCATTTAATGGTCCAGGACCATCTCAAGGACGCCATGGCTTCTGGAGGACAGCAGTGCTGTATTACTTCAAATTATTTAAAAATAATCTGAATTTATTTCAAAGTGGCGATTTTGAATCATGTAAATTGGAGGAAATATTTTTACGGTAGGTACCTCTTATGTCTCTAAAAAATGATTGATTGAAAAGTCGAAAAGTATTAAATGTTGTATTTTAATCAATTTAATCGCAATATGAATAAACAAATTATATGATTTGAATAATTGGTTACGTAAAAAATGCTTAAAACCTGAATGCTCGTAGCTCAAAGAAAACAATATAATTGTCTTGGAACAAAACTTTAAATTATGTTTTCTATGTAGCTAGTGTTCAAAGCAAGCCCTAAAAAAATATTTGTGACGTCACACACTTGTATAATTCATTAAATTTGCAGACAACATTAATAACCCTTAAAAAATATCTGCATTTTAAAAAGTGTGATCAGAAATAATAAATTTCCTTGAGCCACCTTATTTTGTAATACAGATAACATAGAAGAAGAATAAGCTGCTGCTTTTCGTAGAATGTAAAAATGTGAAAGCTTTGGTATTTTCATTTACGAGCAGTTAAAGTCAGTCTACTCAAACAAAATTTACAGAATTTAGATGATCATGAACCATATCTGATGTAAGAGCTGCGGTAGAAAATATCAGACATAATAAATAAAGTGACCCGCTAATAAAGTAGCGATAATTACAAAATCTAATTATTTCGGAGTAAACAAACTCGAAAAACGCTGCAAGTAACTTGATCTCTCGTAATAAGAAAGACCGAGAGGCAATTTTTAATTGTGTCTATAATAAAAGTTGGCCGGGCACCATTTACCAGATTAAATTCGGCAATGTAAAGTTTTTATTATTTTTCAACAAGCTATTAAAAGTTGACGAGTCTCGGTCGGAGAAGGATCCGTGAGAGTGATGGAAAACCTTTGCTATTAGAAGTCGACAGGTCTTCCCCTGACTGCTTGCTTGTTTTATGTCCATCAGAGATAATTTACTATGAGCAATCTAAATCTAATCTAAATCTAAACTGTAAAGATACCTATGTATCATTTGAGATTCATATTAAATGCATTCCCACAAGCAGACATGCATAATTTCGCGCTTACACATGCCGTATGTGGACCAACAGTATAAAAAACCCAATCTCAAATGAACATAAGCCCTGCAACTCTTGCCGACCTTCCCTGAAGCAGGGATGACACTGGCAAAGTGAACCAATTTTTATAGTATGGGTGGTCAGTCGCATACCAACCTATCAGTCAAGGAATAAAGCAATAAAACTGAATTAAAAAATAAAACTGAAAATTGATTTAAAAAATATTTAAATCAACTCTCACATTGTCACGTTTTACGTTTTATTCTTATCTCAGATTACGCAGAATGTGATTCTCAACACCATTTTATTGAAAGGTCAAATTTGAATAAAATGGCAGATGATACAAACAAGCATTGAGAGGACGAGGTATATTATCCACGTATCGTATTTAGTTCCTTTATTTAACTATTTATTCAACTTTTCAAGCGTCTCTTTAAACCGATGAGCAGTTGGAATGTTCAATTGTACAATAATCGAATTGATCCCAAGAAGGCAAACTTGTTTTTTTTTCTAAAATGAGAACAAATGTTTGTCAACGACGATACCATGTTGAAAGCACCGGTTCTCATCAGATCACCGAAGTTAAGCAACATTGGGCGCGGATGCTACCTGGATGGGTGCCCGCTCAGGTACACCGCGTGTTATTGGCATTTCTTGGACCGGTCCGTAGTCCAGTGGCAACACTTCGGACTCGTAAATGGAGGGTTGTGGATTCGAATTCTGGCGGAGCAAAAAAATATACCATTTATATTTCCAAATGTGCTCTTCGCTGGGTTGAAAAAATTCATACACCTTTATCAAAGACCGGTCACTGAAAGGTCCATCCAACCTTACAACAACTGGGTCTTGCTTGAGAATTGGTGCTTTCTACAGTGACGACCAAGCTCGCAGAGAGGTGTGATACACACAAAAACAGCGCTCTCCAAATAAATCATCCTAATATTATTATTATTATTTAAATGTATCGAAACTCCACTAGGGGTGGTTGGTACCTCCGCAAATGCGTCTTCACTTTTTTCTCTCCTTACATATCTCTTTCATCTCTTCAACATTCACTTTTTTCATGTATATTCTTCTCTTATTCTCACTCTGCAGGTTCCATTATTTCGCCATCTGCACTATTTGGTCTATCCATTCCTTCCTCGGTATTCCCCTTCCAAGCTTTCTTTTGACATTTCCTCTGTACACTTTCTTCGTTAGTCGTGCATTATCCATCCTTTCAAGACATCCGAACTATCTCACTGTGCTTTTTTGTACTTTCATACTCAAATTCTCTTTTATATCACACTCATTCATCACCCAATCATTGTCAACTCTATCGGGGCTATTCTTAGACATTTTAGTCGTTGGTTGAGCCCACGCTTTGACAAACTAATGATGCATTTGTATGAAGACCTGTCAATCCAAGATGGCCGGAAGTGAACAGCTGATTTGTCTTCATACAAGTATTACAAAATTCGGTAGGTAAGAATGACCGTGCTGATGAAACTTCCAGCCCATGCACCACTATTTTGTCAAAGCGTGAGCTCAACCGACGACTAAAATGTCTCGTATGTGTTTTTTCAGTCCCTGCTCTGAGGTTAGCCATTTCAACCGAGAAAATTCTAAATAAAGAAAATATTATAATATGTTTCCATATATCCTAGATTAACGTTTTTGATTCTTTACGCCTCATAATTATATATTCGAAAAAAAAATGTACAAGACTGCACATTAGACAAATTTCAAAAATGAGAAAATCGACAAATACACCAAAGTATGAGATACACATTTGAAGCAATTAAAACTTCCTTCAACCGTAAAAAAATGTTATAAAACTGAAAATATATGGGATCAACCAATAGATAATTTGTTTACAATGAAATGAATACTTATTGACATTTTTCTTGTCCAACAATTTTTTTTTCTATAAAATGATATCTTGTCAGTTTAGCACAACTGGCGATCCACCGGTACAGTGAGTAATGCCCGGGGCTCAGGGATTATTATTCGAAAAAATATAAAGAGGAGAGAATGTAAAATGCGGCTCTTTGTTATAAAACCCATGTGAAAATTTTCTAAAAGAAGTTTGATGTAGGCAATGTTAAAATTTGTATAAAACGTAGCAGCCCTCTGAGGCACGTACAGATTTCTGTACTAGATGTTTTAAATTAATATTAATCGCTTCTTTGACCCAGATTCCCCTCATACAATAATGTACTGGATTAATCAACAGCTGGAAAGAAGGACCGTTTTTTCGATTTTAGATGAATTCAGGCAAATTGCTCTCTTTGTGCTAAAATGTGATAAAATTTCCTTCCGGAGAAATCAGAATATTTTTAGGGAATCATATTAAAATATTAAAAGCTTAACAGTGACTTCTTACATGTATGTATATATGTTGTGATATTTAGGATTGACGCAATGCATTAAATATTTTTTCAATGATATTCAATTATGAATCAGAAATTTTTCAATTATTTCATGACAATTCTTGAAGTATTGAACATTGTATGTGAACATTAAACATTATTTTGTAATTGACAAGTATTGAAAAATAACTTATTCATAATCTATGCAATTAGTAAATACTAATTAAGACGTCATTGTTGACTGATGAAAAACCTTAATGAGAACACTTTTTTTTCATGCTAAAAATATATTCAGTATATCTTGCTGAGCTTATTAATCACCTGTTAGACATTTAAAATTAAAAAAAAAAACACACGCTCAGATAAACATTTTTTTCATAATGGTTTTTGAAATGTAAACTCTGGTAAGCTCAATAGCCTTCATTTCATCAAAAGCCCAAAACTATCACTTTACTTCACCATAATTAAATTCAGTAAATCGATATTCTAAGTGTAGCTAACACTTTGTATTCACACCAAGCACTTTCCCCTGAATATCATAATAATGTGAGTGTAAAATTCATTGTGAGTTTGTATGGTGGTGAGAGAGTCTGCGTACTGAGCAGGTAGGCCCAAGTCACGTGTTGTGAAGGCTGTAACGCGCGAGATAACTAATATAATGGCATTTGATTTTGGCCCGTCATATAAGACGAGAGAATCTGCTTATCAATGGAGCCCCTACCGAGGCACAGTGAAACCTCAATTTTCGTTTGAGTTCTCAGTATTCGTTGACTTTTTCCTCAAAGGATAATTCAATTTCCGTGTAAGATAAGTCTTCTTTCATTTTTTTATTCTTTTCAGAAACGCAACTAAAATAAACGAATTACAATGAGGAGTCCGGTCGATAGCTCAGTTGGTAGAGTGCTTGCATTCCATGCCGTGAGCTCGGGTTCGAATCCCACCGAGGATGTCAGAAATGATTTACCGTTTCGGTGTTTATTTCAAAGCCCAAAATAAAATGCCGGCAAGGTTTACTCAGGCTTCACAATAAATGAGTTCCAACTCTTTCGGGAGCTGGAAAAACCCCCACTTCAATTGAAGTGGTTGGCGTAAGGCCGGCTCCCTTACCTGTACAAATAAATAGGTGAAACTCGCCACATGCGACCTATTCGGGGATAACGCGGCAAGAAGTTACCTTATATGTGTAGCTTAGTTGCGTTACGTATTTGTGAATCATCTACGGACTAAATGGTTTTGAAGAATTATTTTACTGTTGGATTAACCTTGTAACCTCAAAAACTTAGGTTTGGTAGAAACACAGAAACGGAAAATCATTTATCATGTAACACCATCAGATTCAAGATTAATTTCAGAATAACTAACTCAGACAATGGACTTTCTAGTTGAGCTATTGACGGGACTACAAACAGTTAATGTGTTTTATGTTCGTGTACCTAACAGTGGATTAAATTATCAAAAATAACACCCAAGGCGGATGAACCAATCCTTCTCCTAAACAGGGGCGACATTGGCAAAATGCACCATTTTTTACAGTAAGTACGAGGAGTAAATCATGGAATATATTATGAAATAAAAAAAACGAATACCTATATGGAAATAAAATAAAATGTCAACTGCATGGTTTTAAATTTGGTACTTTAGAAAATTCAACGTCTCGTTTCTCTAAGGATAAGCACTAAGCACGCTTCTTATTCTGCACTTTGTTAGTGCTCTTCGTTAGTTGACAGGTGCGGCGTTGCTCTTTTATGCACATAAAAGTTTTTTTTTATTAAGGGAAAAATTTAACCATGTTTGATTTTATCTTTTTAGTATATTTCAATTTGGCCTCCTGGACAAGAGCTTAAATTGCTTCTTTTTTTTTTAAATCTAACAAAATAAAAGTAAGCAGTAAAATAAGATTCGAAAATAATAACTTTGAAACAATACCATAACTCGTTCAAGCAAATATAAATATAATGTCTTTCATACATTTTACAATATTATGAATGTTAATGTTCTTTTATTACTCGTGATTTCTTTTATCATAAAATTTTCACATTGTCTTATTCTTGTTTAACGAATAAAAACGACTCCCACTCGTTCAACGTAATAATAATCGATAATCTAAGTTGCAAAGATATATTATTCATATTTCAAAACCCATATCAAATGCATGCACACAAACAGACAAATGTAATTTCGTGCTTACAAAATATGCTGCATGTGTACCTACAAGCTAAAACCGAACCTCAAATGATTTTCGCCGACCTTCCCTGAAAAAGGGGTTACATTGTCAAAGTGAATATTTTTTACAGTGTGTGTGGTCAGAATGAATTTTAAATGTAAAATGTTTTTTGTACTTTCATTATAGATTAATTATTATTATAGATTTTCCGTCTATAGATAAAATGTTTCACATTATGCTCTGAATGACGAATAACTTAGACAACGAATTACTTACGACAACGAAGGTTTCACTATGATTACGTGATTCAATAACGTTACACTACGTGCAAATACGCTTGTATGTAGATTAGAGTGGAGTGATCTTGTATGAGATTTTTTTTTTTTTTTTCAAAACCATATACCATTTTTGTGTGCCATTTATGAAATAAAAAATAAAGAAAAAAAATAAAGATTTTTCAAAAAATTCCTTCTTCCCGCACACTGACTACAAAGTTTATGTTTTTGTTGAAAATTTGTAACATAGCTCCAGCTTAATATTGAGCTGAATAAAGTTAGTCAAGGTGTAAAAAAAAAAAAAAGTACTACAAGAATTCATTCGTACATTCCAAAACAATACAAGAAGAAAAAAGTACAGGTTTTATAAAAAAAAAAAAAAATTTTGCTTGAAAATTGCCTTTTCTTTTAATTTTCGGCATTATGCTCCTTCGTTCTAATTAGGCTTTTATAGCCACAAATCTAAATTTTTGGTACATTGGCTCAAAGCAGCTTTTCTTGTTATTTTTACTGTTTTTTCAACTGTCTAAGTATAGCATGGAAGCAAGGGCGTGCATCCCATACGGTTACATGAGTCTTATGGGTAGGCAGTACATATATGGTTACAAAAAAACATTTAATCTTTATATTCAGATTTAAAATTCAAAATTTAAATTCGATTGGAGCCCTCGTTAGCATTTCAGTCAATAGCAAATGAGTTACTTTGAAGGAATGGGAGAAACTATTTATTCGGAAATTTATTACTACCTTACATGGGATCTGTTAAAAATGCATGTCACTGTCACCACTAGATTGAACTTTCTCATCGGATATTTTTTTTCTAAAAGAGGCTCATTAATATTTTCCTGATATCTTATTAGATCAACTTAAGTTGCAGCATTGAAATACATTTCAGGCCTCTTAAAAAGCCATTGTGTGAGAGATTTGATATTCTGCGTGCCTTTAAGCTACGTCATGTTGTGAATTCTTTAATAAGTTTGTTTTTTGCCGATAATCATCGCAAATAACATAATTTTTTAATGCCTAAAAGAGCTATTTTTTTCAACGACCGAATCTTTTACTTTTTTGATATCTAGCAAATATTTCGAGGCCAAAATGATGAAACAAAATGATGTGAGTCATCTTTACATGAACAATTATTTTAATAAGAACCTATGATGGAGGATACACTTTTATCACAAAAGCAGCTAGAGTTTCAAAGTTTCCGACGGTGATTCCGTTGCTACATACAGACGTAGTATTTGGTTGGCTTGTGTAAGCCAAAGAACGTGTAAAATCTGGCCTGGAGATCTATTTGTCAGATCTTCAGAAAAATCGTTTGTTGTTACTGCTGACATAATGTCGTGAAAATACGGTTGGTCTGTTCTCAATTTTTGGGTAATTTTTGTAAACGTTTGTACTTCGATTTGTTGAATTATTTTAGTAAGCAATTTCTCGCAAGTTTCGAGAGCTTTTCTCAGTGGTCCAATGTAAGACTTAGGTCCGGAAGTACACCCATCCATATACTCGTAAAGAAACAAATGTCTCAATTATAGTTCATTCATATGTTGCTGTTTACAAATTATCCATTACAGTGGTCTTTAAGTCTTTTTTAAGCAGTCCGATGATTTCACCATTCTTTCCGGTGTTAACATTTGGTCCATCACAATCGATTGCCATCAGGGTACGTTGAGAAATATTTCATCTGAAAAATGTTTCGCTGAACCCATCTTAGGTACTTGGTATCCCCCGTAAATCTCTTTAATTAGCATAATGTGCTCTTAAAATCTATTTTTTGTAGCATTTACCTTTTTTCAGGAATATTTAATGTTTCTTTCTTAGATTCCAGTACAATGCTGATATTTTATGAAAAACCTCTTCCATCAATGTATGACTTTTCTTACAAAGTTTTCTCCCTTTGTCTTGTGTGTCTTATTAAATATAGGGGCATCAGCCTTAAAATCAAACGAAACATACTATGCAATTGCAGTTATTGCCCTGTTTGACACTCCATACCTGTAACGTTTCCTCAATACTGTAGGGAAGTCAAAAAGTGAACTTTTTTTTTCAGAAATTTCTTCCTTATATGCGATTGTACAGTCATCTGAAGAACTGAACGTTTCAGAAATAATTAATTAAGCAAATATAAATAGCAAAAAATATTTTTTAAATATTTTTTAACAGCGTCAAACATGAGCTTAAAATTACTTTTTTACATAACATTCGATGGCGTTGTGCGGGAAGATCCTCACATTTTTACTTAAGTTTCTTTTCGAATAAGTAAATTTGATCCTAAAAGGCACCTTTTCTACGCTATTTGTGTTCGATAAAACGAAAAAAGACATTTCACTCCACTCTAATGTAGATATCATTTATGTATATTTCCTTGCTTTGTGCGTAATCAATTATGCAGATGCGAGACATGTAAGTGAAAAATCAGAGTAACGGGAATATTGCCATTGCTCGTAAGTTACAAACACGCATATATTATTATCAAACGTATGTACTTGTAAATCATGTCATCTTCTTGAGTTTCCAAATTTTTTATTTTTTATTACAATATCTGTTAAAATTTTCGTGAAAATGATTTTTTTTCTCTTTGCTTTTTTTCAGCATGACCTTCTAAATAACTTTATATAAAAACTTTTAGTATAAATAAAAGATAGTATAAAAACTTTTACACAAAAAATCTTTTTTATCATGTGTGTAAAAGATGATTTCTATGACAAAGTTAAATATCTCTACATAATATTTTATGTAAATTAAATTAATACTTCTACATTAGACAGTGAGTTTTTAAAAATACAGGGTCCGATCCAGTCGGTCCGGTACGGTCCGGTCGATAGCTCAGTTAGTAGAATGTTTGCATTTTATGCCGTGAGCTCGGGTTTGAATCCCCCCGAGGGTGTCAGATATTATTTCCCGTTTCGTGTTTATTTCAAACCCCAAAATATAATACCGGCAAGGTTTGCTCAGCCTTCACAAGAAATGGCAACCAGCCCCCTCGGGAGCTGGGAAACTCCCACTTCAACTGTAGTGGCTGTCGTACAGCCTTTACCTGTAAAAATAAATACGTTCCACTCGCGACATGCGAAACCCTTCGGATATAACGCGGCAGGAAGTTACACTATGAGTAGCTTAGTTGCGTAGGGTGATGAGTATAGAAATCATTGATTTTTATTCTTAAATTTACGTAATTAATTTTCAGCTGTTTCTGTTGCTAATAAATATGGCATGTTGCGTTTGCAACTCATAAACGAAATCGCCAAAACCTTATGCGTCACTTCACTTGTCATATTTTTATACCTATGCGTACTTCAAAAATTAAAAAAAATTAATTCATGTCAACAACAAACAAAAAACTTGGTACTGAAAAAACCGTGTGTTTTAAATGAACTTTTCTTAAGCACAGTACATCTCATTGCGGTAACTGTGGTTGTAAAATGGAAAAGGTAGAGCGCTTTTCATAAACACGATGTGAGAACTCCCTTGTTTTTAAATCACCTCAGAATGTTTGTAATATCTTAAGTTGCTTAAAGGGAAAAGCAATTTTACAACAATACATTTTTGCGCGAGGTTTTTTGTATTTTTAAATTTTCTCGTTTAGAGAGGCATTGTTGCGCGTTTATAAAAAGACTCCGGTTCCTTTGTATCTCAGCCGTGAGCCTTTTCCAGGGCCCGCCTCTAAGCTCCCCCATCTTTGGTAAGGCCGTATATACCTGTAGTACGTACACACTCAAAAAACAAGACAACACTACGACAGAGTTGATAATTATAAGAGATAAAAATGCGTGGGCGCTTTGTGATTTTCGAGGCTGTGATTAACATTTATGACGTTATTAATTTTTTGCGTTTTGAATTATTTTTTTATTTTAATCTGTTTTAATTAAATTGACTTTTTTGTATTTTTGTGTCTTGACTAATAGTGTGAGACTGACCTCCGCAATTAAAAAAAAACGCCTCTAGGCTACACATATAGTAAAACTTCTTGCCTGCGTTATCCTCGATGGGGTCGCACGGGGCGATTCGGGATCTATTTATTTGTACGGGTAAGGGGCCGGCCTTGCACCAACCACTTTCAGTTGAAGTGGGGGTTTCTCAGCTCCCGGGGGGCTGATTCTCATTTCTTTTGGAGGCTGAGTATATCTTCGGATCGAACCCTTGCTCTCGGCATGGAATGCAAGCATTGTACCTATGGAGCTATCGACCTTTTTACGAGCTTGGTTGTCGTCGATACAAAGCGCCAATTCTCAAGCAAGACCCAGTTGTTTTAACGTTGGATTGACCTTTGACCTGTTTACAGTAAAAATCGTTAAATTTTCAAAGTACCAATCGTTTTTTTTTAATAAAGTTTGATTTTGTAGGTATATGTGCAGTATGATTTAACTTAAACAAACGTGTTTTTCATGACGTGCCTATCTTTATAAGATATGAATCTTAAATGTAAATATTTATTTTCAACTTGAACTATGAATTCAGATTAACAGATCAACACTAAAAAATATTATTAATTCAGATTTTAAGAATCTGGTCCATTTTCCATTTTCATTATCTAATTCATAATATTTGAAGTTTTGAAAGATCATTTGAAAATTAGTAAAACCAAGTAGGTAGGTGTATGTAGGTTTTCGTTAAACGAGACATTATACAACTTTTCCCCTACCAATCCCCATGACTAACTACAGGATGAACGATTATTTCTACTGGTCATGCAAAAACGATAGTAGCTCTATCATTGTTTGTTCTGACATCTTCTACCTATGTTTTTGTGAGTATAGACTATAGACAACGTATTGCTGGAGGGAGAGTTCAAGCAAGAGGTGTATGCTTCAAAACTTCATTTTAGGCATAAGCTGTGTACTTTTGTTACTTTTTTTTTGAAGTACGTAGACTATTTTAACACGTACCTACTGTATAATTAATTTGATCCCTTGTTATACATGTTGAATGTTAAAAAAAACGATTTTCATCCTTTTTGAAGCAATGAATTTCGATTGATAAAATAGCTGAGCGCTAGGAAAAACATGGCAAGGAGTTTCCTAAAAAGAATGATAAATCTCATTCCAAGAATGGGACAGCAGAAGTCTAACGAACAAAAATACAATATTAAAAAGCATAAATACAACTATAAAGCATGTGGTTTTACATATCATATCTATTGCAATCATTTCATTCAAGCAACAAAGAAAGAAGTGCATTTCTCAAAGAGCTCTTCGATATTACAAAAATGGGAAAAAAGGCTTTGTTTTCTCATAAAACTAATATTAAAAGGTTTTCCCTCGGCAGCGCGGGTCCGAGGCGTAAAGAGGCCCCCCCTTTGATATTGGATTCAATCTCCTCTCCTCCCATAATGAACCATTCAATAAGCACAGATGATTCTATCAATAATCCTTTTTGTGAGAACAAAACACGCTGCTAGCTTTTGTTTGAGAGAAACTTTGCAGGCAGATGCCCGCTGCATGGATAAATTAATTTAATATTTGGCAAAGAATGTGTTTATGCGAAACCATGCTCTTTCTTCTCATGAAACAGCGTAGTTTAAATGTATTTAGTTCAATGTATATTGTATACTGAATTTTATTCCATGTTCTCTCATTCCATATTCTGATCAACCAACAATTAAAATAACAGAATTATTATCGCCCATTTTTGGAAACACTTATTTATAAAATATACAATTGGCGGTACACAATTGTATTTTGTTGCCGACCCTGATGTATGGAAGCGAGTCATGGACGTTGAATGAAAGAAAAGTAAATAAGGTATGCACCGTAGAAATGGCTCATTTGAGAAGTATGACAGGAAAAACACTGAAAGATAGAGTGAGAAACGAATGGGTTCTGAATGAATGCGGAGTAAAAGAAAGCGTGAAAGTGAAAGTTCAAAGAAGTGTGATGCGATAGTTTGGACATATTGAAAGGATGAATGAAGACCGACTGACAAAAAGAGTGTATAAAGGGAATGTAACAGGTAAGCGTGGAAGGGGAAGACCTAGGAAACAATGGATTGATCAGATAAATGAGATTGCGAATGAATGGAATTTACAAAGTGGAAACAAGAGAAGAGCATGCATGAAAAGAGTGATGAAATTAGATGAGATGAAAGAAGTATGCAAGGACAGAGTCAAGTGGAGGCACTTGTGTGGAGGTACTGGCCACCCCTAGAGAAAAGGCGGCAGGATACAAGACAAGACAAGACAATTCAAAAATATATTAATCTTATAACGCGCAGACATATTTTACAAATGAATTAAGCAACCTTGTGATAGCAGAACACCCAACTTTGTGCGATGAACAAGACATTTTGAATAATAATGTTGTTTTTGTAGCGTGAATAATAACATATTGTTTCTTGGTTAAATCTCAAGTATGTTGTACAGCCAGTCAAGTGTTTTCCTTCAGACGGGAAAATTGAGATGCTGGCAACTCTTGTCTGCGCACAATACTGTGTCACGGGTAGGTATTGTTCTAGTTTTTGAAACTCGCAAACGAGATTCAGCCTTAGAGAAATCTACATATTGTACGGGTAGCTTAAAGCGATTGCTTTGCGTATAATTTTGCGAGTAAATGTCAAAGTTGCATATGGGAAATTGGTGGGAGTTGTATGATTTATGTAATCATTACCAAGCAAATATGTATATTATATAAGTCAATTCTGCATACATATTTTTAAGCTTTTTGTAAACTTATTTTTAATCTTCTTAAATACTTCGTTTCGCAGTATATGCACGTTCAAAGATTAATGTATTTTTTACCAACTAAGCTATTGAATCCCGTTGTATTTTTTAATCAGTCTTTTGTTTACAACATTGACTGATTTTGAAAGTACATATTTACAAGGAAACTATCTTATATATATAGACAAAAAAACAAATAGAAAAAACCTCCTCTACATATGTTCTGAAAAATATTAACAAATGCAAAGTGGGGCACAAGAATATCACTTTGGCAAGTGTATAAATATAATGTTTTCATATTTTCCAATGTAATTTTATTTATTGAAGAAAAGTGAGTAACGGCTTTTGAAAAATTGCAGTCTACAGTTTACGCATAGAGTTGTCAATGCGTTTGAATGATTTTTAAAAGGAAAATTCATTTCTATTTCGAAGCAGTTCTGTATTTGGAAAATAAATTAATTGAAAATCATAAATAATAAAAAAATACTATTTAACTTATAGTTTATGTAAGTTAATACATACTGTTTCAAACATGCCAAAATAAATTTCTCAGATTTTGTTTTTTCTCAATTCCATTACCAAATTGGCTAAAAGCTTCACCTAGAACAGGGGCCGGCAACCTCGTAACGCTCGCGAGCCACATGTGGCTCTTCGGGTGCGAAGTTGCGGCTTTTTAGTTCCGTATGCGAATATCAAAATTTATCAAAACACTTCTGATCGAAAATCACAAAAACCGTTCTGAATCTATTAACAAGGATTAGGCACCGATTAGATATATCTCTCAGCCACTTTTAGCAAGAAAACATTTGTGGATCTTTACGCACTTTTTAATTTGTAAATTGTAATTTTTGGCTCTTACGACTCAAAAGGTTGCCGACCCCTGAGCTAGAACGTTCACAACATTAAATTGTGTAATAATTATTTTAATGACTCCACTTAATGGTCAGCAAAATCAGCAGTTTTTTTTTTCGAATATATAACAACTGATTCACTAAGAGTATCATAATCATCATCATCTCAGCACTTGTTTTTTCACTGCTTAACATAGTATTCACCTTTTCCTACCTTTAGTAATATTAATATTAGAATGATTTATTTGTTGAGCGCTTTATTTGAATCACACCTCAAGAACCCTCTGCAAACTTGGTCGTCACTATAGAAAGCGCCAATTCTCTAGAAATACCCTGTAAGGCTGGATAGACCTATGATGCCCGGTCTATGGTATAGGTAAGTATATGAATTTTTGACCTAGCAAATAGAAATAGATTAAAATAAAATATTCTTTGTTAAAATTCACATGAGTTTTTATTTTTTAAAAACACTACCGGTTTCGGGAGAAGCAATACCTCCCATCTTCAGGTGTAAATATAAACTGAAGATGGGAGGTATTGCTTCTCCCGAAACCGGTAGTGTTTTAAAAAAATAAAAACTCATGTGAATTTTAACAAAGAATATTGTATTTTAATCTATTAAAATGAACTTTCACGAAGTAACTGCTACAAACCTAGATAAGCAAATAGAAAATGTAAAAATATTAAAGGTATGTTTTTTTGTGCTCCGACGGGATTCGAAACCACTACCTTCCAATCACGAATCTGAAGTGTTAACCACTAGAATACGGACTAGTAAAATGTAGTAATGCACCAAAGCATACTTATTTAAAAGCCCTATTATTCATTTAGTCTAAATTCATTTTCTTTATATTCTTTAAATTTTATTGTTTTTTTTAATCGTCACTATATCTATAATCTATAATCTAAGTTGCAAGGATATATTCATTTAAAGCTCTCAGATATATGCCCACAAACCAACACGTGTAGTTCGCGCTTACAAATGCTGAATGTGTTCTTACAAATAAAATCCAAGCCTCAAATGAACATAAGCCCCACAACTTTTGCCAACCTTCCCTGAAACAGGGATGACATTGGCAAAGTGAACCATTTTTTACAGTATGGGTGGTCAGCCTCATACCAACCTATGAGTCAAGGAATACAATACACTTACAATAAATAATAGTTAAGCTTCAACAAATATTTCTTGAAGTTCTCAACCCCTCCAATTCCTCGTTACGAGTGTGAATTAGTATAAAATACAGCACAACTCGCCGTGTACTGGAACTAAACACGTTTTAAAGTGTATTTAAAACCTGCTTCATCCATTATCCGCCGTGTTTTCACAATAATTACGATTATCTTTAATCACCCTAATACGTCCGCTTCGTGCTCCCTGAAATGAATTGTTTTTTTCTTGATTACCTTCCCACCCTCCCGACAGGGTGGCATCATAACGAACACACAATTGATTTCATAATACTAATTCGGAGAAAAAATAAATACTTGGAGGCGCGTTTTTGGGTAATTTACGCGAGGCACGCGAACTGAGTAATTAATACTAAAAGATACTTAGGGTAACTTGCGCCCTTTGCTACCATAAGCACGCCTAATGCAACATAATTTCCGATACAATCCTTGTTTCCCCCATCGATCCACTTAATGAAATTCATTTTCTCTTTTAGTGTAGTAGGTACTAATTAATCCCAATGTTCACCAATTTTATCGATTTTTAGTCATTCTGATCAGACCATTTCAAATTTTCAAGACTCCAGAGGTATCAGTGTAAATTTTTATCTTGATATTTTTGTTCATAATACATAATATAATAGTTTTATTGTGATGATTTATTTGGAGACTTGTTTTTAATGAATCACAACTCAATATAAAAAAAGAGATTTCTGTAAAAATATCATGACACTTAAAACCTCCATTTAAACATGTAAATAGGTATATACTATAAGAATGAAAAAGTATTTCTACCTACCTGAAACATGTAAGCAGGAAATATTTTAATCGTTAATTAAATGAACATTTTCAAAAGATCCCTTTAAACATCGTCAAAACTACGGTCTGATTTTTTTTCACCAAGCAATTCTTTCTTTAGCTCCAAAAATATTTGCGAAGTGAATTTAAAAGTAAAATTAAAAAACCTGTATTATAATTTATTCAAAAGCAATACTAAACAAAGCGAAATTAAATTTCCGGGTAACTTCAAGATAATATCTTTTGAGCCTTTGATTTTTTTTATGAAGTAACTTTGTAGAATTGAGCTGAAGAGTAAGAAAAATATTTTTGGAGTTTTATTGTTCAAAACAGTATAAGATTATAAAAAAAACTTGTATCGTTCTATCTGTAAAAAAATAATAAAGTAAAGTGTGGGTATCTTATTTTAATGTTAAAATGGAATGAGTAAATGTTAATAAAAGAGTAAGTATCTAATTGTAAAAAGAAATTTGTAAAAATAAAGAGTAAGTAGGTATCATATTTTAATCGTATAATGGGATTCAGTAAAAGGATCCTTAGTATACAGCTACAAAATATTAGTTAACACTTGTCCTAACTCTACTTGTATTTCTACTGCATTCTACTCGTATTTACAGCGCATAACTTTAAAATTCTTCAAATCTTAAGGGAGGAATAAAAAAACTTAATTTCTTTGTTTTTCCATTTAAAAAAAACAATTTTATCTTTTAAACGTAACAAACAGTGCTAACATTGATTGTCAAATTTGACAATTAATACTAGTGAAAAAAAAGCCGTCTCTTTCTTTCATTTTGTTTTTTGTCAATAAATAAAATATGTTAGTGTTATATTTTCAATTTTGTATGGTTTGTGCGAAAATTCATATTGATTGAATTCTAATAAACTTTATGATGCAAATTTTTTATTTCCTAAAAAACGATGTTACGTCTAACTACGAAATAACAAGTTCAAAACTAGTTTATTTCAAATGCAACAAAGTACCTAATAGCTGCATAATAAGAAAAAAACACAAACATTAACAGTTTTAATTATCCAATAGTTTTCGCATTTGGTGATCTGGTTAAGAGTAAAGAAAAAAAAATATTTAATGGCAATTCCACAAGGAAATATAAAACTCCACTCGTTTCTTCTTTCACGGGGAATCGAGCCCGTACCCGCAAGTTCGGATATAGCCGACGTTAACGAAGCTTCCAGCCCGACCGATAATTAGAAAGTCAATTAGAAGCATATCCCCACTTGGTCAATGCTAACTGGGTTACCGGGACTGGCCTGGGCCTGGGGCATGTTGGTGTTCGTTGGTGAATGTATGAGTTCAAGGGAACTTGAGCCAGAACACGTAGCTTGCTGGTGTGTGTGGAACAATGCTCTTGTATAATCCATTATGGGACTATCTACCTTGTTCTCGCATATGCTAGAATCGTCTCTGCTGCTCATAAATATACGAGCTAAGATTATGTGGGACAGACAGAATCGCTTTGACCATTTCGACGCAAAGACCTGTAAGCATACTTTCATAGATAAAAATCTATAAACGAAGTTGAAAATATATATTAACATTCAAAACGCATATCAAATGCATGCCCACAAACGGACACGTGTAAGTTTACGTTTACAAATGCTAAATGTGTACTTACAAATTGAAACCAAACCTCAAATTGAACATAAACCATGCAACTTTTGACAACCTTCCTTGAAACAGGGGTGACATTGGCAAAGTGAACCATATTTTACAGTATGGGTGGTCAGCCTCATACCAACCTATAAGTCAAAGAATGAATGATTTACACACTTTAATTTATGATTTAATCATATACACATTAAAATATCACATTAAGTAAAATTAAAGATTGTAGAAAATCTCAAAGCAACATATTTAAAAAAATATGTCACTTATACATTTGTCGCAAACTATAAATCCTGTTTTAGTACAAAACTTTGGATGCGTAGTTTTTATACATATTTTTTTATAAAATTATAAATTTACCGTAAAGTCGTCATGCTGTCAAACGGTTGCAGTCCGCATAGCTAACTACCCCCAGAAAGGAAAACCGCCACGCCCGTACAAATTGAAAAACACCTCTCGCAATCCGACTCGGCCGGAATATTTGGTTAGCAAATTTAAAGTGGATTTATTTTTACCATATCGTGAGATAAGCGTTCGAGAATCGATTTTCGCATTAAGCCTTAGCTGGAGGTCTTTTCGGTACGTACTACGTAGCGTTCCTTATACGTGCGAGCTTCCCCTGCCAGCTAAAAGCGATTAAGATAAAATTTTATGAAAAACCGTTTGGTAAATAATTCCCTCGGTAATTATTGCGAATAACCTAAAGTCATATTTAATCTTATCCAATTTTTTTGGTTAACGACTGAAAATACTGTATTTATGAGTTTATTAAAAAAAAAAAAAATGTTAAACAAAAAATCAGAATTTTAATCACATATTTGACCTCGAAGTATTTTGAAATAATAATCTATAATAATTTATAATCTAAGTTGCAAGGATATATTCATTTAAAGCTCTCAGATCTATGCCCACAAACCAACACGTGTAGTTCGCGCTTACTAATGCTGAATGTGTACTTACAAATAAAATCTAAGCCTCAAATGAACATAAGCCCCACAACTTTTGCCGACCTTCCCTGAAACAGGGGTGACATTGGCAAAAATTTAAATAACATTGTTAATAATCATTTAATTTACTTGATCTTATGTATCAAAAACGCTTGCTTTTTAATTATGAGTCATAGCTGATGAACTAAGAGAATTATCATCATTATCACCATTATTATATCTGCATTCGTTTTTTTTAATTCTGGACCTCACTACTCTCTCTCCACCATTAAACAATCCATCATAAATATAGTACTTTAAAAGCACCATCATTCATATCGCTTGTGATTCTTCGTGAATGCTTTATTCTTTTCTCAAGCATACTTTGTACGAGTACTTGCAGAGCGCTTAAATTTAGGCAGTGCGCAATTTGTTTTCAAAGAGAGAAAATAGAGAAATGACAAAAAAACGATTACAATTCGATCAACCGTATTCATACAGCGATCCATTACGAGAGTATTCTACGTTAATCTTTTTAAATCGGTTAACCGGTTTAGCCGATACAAGAAACACCGAATTACGTCGTATAAAGTTTTTGTTTAACATATAAAAATCAATATTCATTTCTTGTACTTCACATTAATACACAAATCAAATCAACGTTATATTGTATTAAAGGCTGTCATACTAACTGTTTGGCTGGCTTGTACGCGGTTGTGTTTAAAGCATGATAGGACCTTCCCAAGTCCCATCTGGCAATAGTCGGTGTATGAAAGTTTACGAGGCAGAAGAAGCCATGAACATCCAGCATTCACAGTTGACGCCCAAGTTGTAAACTTGTCTGTGAATATTAGTCGTAAACATGCAATTGGCAGACACCTCACGTTGACTAACTTTAATTACAACACACTATGAAACCGTCAGTGTAACTTTGCTTCATTCAAAAGTTACGCTTGCAATGCTCTTACATTGCAAAATTACGTATACAACATTTTACATTAATTTGTTTTAATAACGTACATTTGAAAATTATGAAAAGTGACAATTATAACGAGTAGGCATGATCCATAGAGAATTATTTTTTTATTGTTAAGCATACTTACTTAAGCTTCTAGTTCCGACAAAGCCTTTTTAATCAATTTTACATTAATGTGAATCTATCTATCTATAATCTATAATCTAAGCTGCAAGGATATGTAAGCATTTAAGGCTCATATGAAGTGCGTGCCTACAGACAGGCACATGTAGGTTCGCGCCTACACATTCTGCATGTGTGCATACAAATAAAGAAAACCTCACATGGACATAAACCTTGCAACTCCTGCCGCCGTTCCCTGAACCGGGGTGGCATTGGCAAAAGTGAACCGATTTTCACAGAATGGGTGGTCAGCCTCGTACCAACCTATCAGTCAAGGAGCTTGAAGATCATAGTTATTGTTATTATCATGACTCTCTTGCTGAAGTCGACGTTTAAGATTTCGGATTTATATTATCAATCTTTTGTTTTTCATTACGCCATATTTATATTTCCATTATTATTCTCATGACGTGAATTGTTATTATGAGTTATGCACAAAACCAAAGTAATCATTGGTCAAAGTTACTCAAAAGGAATTTTATTAATAAAAATTGATTAAAACGAATATTGACATCGGGACGCTTATTTTCCATTGAGGCACTTCAATTCAGTTTCATATAATATGGTTTTGATTTTCCCGCCAGTCCTTTTGTGCTCTAAGTCCAGCTGTTGCTGCACCAGGCTAAATGGAGGAAATACGACGCAGACCAGAAACAAGGAAGGAACCTTTTAAAACGCAAATTTGTCATTTATTTTACAACAATTTTTATTATTATTCATTTTTATTGCGCCTGTTCATGGCCGTTGCTCATCCCAAAGGCGCAGCTGATTGTGATTTATATCGTGTTTTCAGGGCTTTTCTGAAAAGTGCCTCCTTGTCCGTTGTCCTTGTCCTGCCGGCAGAGAGTTTTAGGCCATGGGCGCGCCAACACGGAAAGCCCGATCGCCAAACACGGTAGTCGGGCTTCTCCTCGGAAGCTCCAGGGTGCTGCCTATGGTTTGCGCTGACCTTAGTGTCCACCCTCTCTCGTCAACACATTTTTTCTTTATTAGTTATTGGTAGGGACTGGAAAATTTCGCGATCGCGATAAAACGAATTTATTCGCGAATTTTGATGTTTTTACGCGAAATTTGAGGTTTTATGCAAATATCGCGAATTTTCGTACTTTTGGTAGAAATTGTGCGAAAAAGTTGTTATGTGTCGCTTCTGCAACGCAACTATTTTGTGGGAAAGAAAAGATTCCTGTGAAAACCCTTTGCAAGGTGCAAAGCACAGAAAAAATGGTCGGTGTTATAGCCGAGGGGGCCAAGTGGGCTGATCTTTCAACGTTGAAACACGCTAGAACGCTAGACGCGGGGTTCGATCCCCGCCTGGGTCATTTGACCATAAATTTGATCCTGGTTCAACAAATGTAATTGGGTAATTATAAATGAATAATTAATTAAAATGAACAATACTCGTAATGAATTTTTTATTAATGATATTAATACCTGTTTCTGGCCAGGCAGAGTAGGTTGGTGAATTGCATTCCTATTCACAAATTTATTTTATTAAAAAAATAAATGATAAGCAGAACTGTCCTGGACATCCAAACGGACTTGAATCGTGACATCAATGAAATAGGAAATACATCAAGGAGTGAAGCTGCTGCTGGATTAGCCAAGAGCACAACTTGAGGCTTTCATAAAAGCCAACATCCCTCGAAAAAATTAGATAACCCTCATCTAGAGAGACTAAATTTAATATTGTAAAAGGATATTGCAGGGTATTCGGAGTGTCATTCAAATATTAATACTTTTTTCAATCAATGGTTTTTTGTAAGTTGTAACTCGTATTGATTCAGATGTTGTTTATTCATTGTTTTTGAAGGTACATATTGTTGTTTATATTATGATAAATTGTAAATATTAGTAAAATCTAGAGTTTTGCTATTACATAAACCTTTATTTCGATCAAATCAACCCTAAAAATTACACCGAATCTCCCCGTTTATCATAAAAAATAACGCGAATTTCCCTGTTTTTGATCAAAAATAACGCGAATTTCCCAAAAAAATAACGCGAATTTCGCAAAAAATAACACCACTTTTTTCCAGTCCCTAGTTATTGGAGGTATTTGGGAGCTGATTCGGGGGCTGAACAATAATACACGCTTTTAAGAATCATAACATATAGACACTTAATGTGTTTGCTGAAGCTGCATCTTTTTTTAATTCATTAGATTAACTTATTCAATTTTGTAAGCCTTTTTTTCGATAAATTAAGCGAGGATTGCGAAACCGTCTCTCTTGTGACCATTTCGGTGGGACCTGACAAAACACAGAAAAAAAAATGAAACATATAAATAAGTTTTAAGTTGTAGGACATTATTTAAAAACATTTTCCTTTGCCTTTATAATAAAATATGGAAACATTGTCTTCCGGACCCAAAATCCTTACTTTAAAATCGTGTTGGATTTTGGACAAGTCAGCTGACATAGTACAAATTTTTTTTTGGATACTCGTAGCACAGACCTCTCATGTATTTAATTACGTGTTGAAGTAAAATAAAACTCCATTCTTTAGAATTGAAATATGTAATGTGTTTTTTTATGTTTTAATTGATGATTAAAATAAAGGCATCACGAATATGCAGTAACACAATAAAATTGACATCTTCAATTGGCAAAAAAAAGTGAAAGCAAAAAAATGTCTGCCTTAGTGACAATTTGCAGTTATTTTATTATCGTTACTTCATTGTTAAAATCTCTCATAGAAGTATACCCCTCGGGGGTAGGTATTTATTGGAGAGGTGCGGTACAACTGCGGGTAGGTGGTGCAAGCAGAGAGGGGGTGAGGGGTTTAAATGGGAGGGGGGGCAACAGCGATGCTGCTGACAAAACTGCGGATATTTGATAAAAAGGAAAATTCGAACGAAAGCGGAGCGGATGTCCCGGAAATCAAGATAAAACTGCATTTTGCCGCCGTAATTGCAAATCCCTGCTGACAAAAAAACATTTTTTCATCGCGGATCCACAAACAAACAAAAAACAAATTCATTCTCTGTTTAAATCAACGTTTAAATTACTTTTTAAATTACTTAAAATTGGTAAACTTAAAGACTGACATCAGTAGGTACAAGTTTTATTATTGAGTTAAATACTCCATAACGCGACGGATTTTAGTGTTTGTCATTGGCGGTCCGTAGTTCAGTGGTAACCCTTCAGACTCTGAATGGAAGGTTGTGGGTTCGAATCTCGGCGAGCACAAAAATAAACTATTTATTTTTTCAAATTTGCTCCTCGCTAAGTTGAAAAATTCATAAACCTTATTCAAAGACCGGTCACCAAAGGTCCATCCAACCTTACAGGAACTGGGTCTTGCTTGAGAATTGGCGCTTTGTAGCTACGACGACCAAACTCGTTAAAAGGTTGAAAGCCCAATTGGTAGAATGCTTGCATTCCATGCCGAGAGCAAGGATTCGTATTTAGGTTTACTCGGCTTCAACTTTCAACACTTCAACTGAAAGTGGTTGGTGTGAGGCCGGCCCCCTTACCCTTAAAAATAAATAGGTCCCGAATCGCCGCATGCGACCCCTTCGGGAGAACGCAGGCAAGAAGTTACACTATATGTGTAGCTTAGTTGCGTTATTTGCGCACTTAAGAGATGGCTGATTACCTGATTATTCAAGCCTCTTTTAGAACGACTTATCATCATGTTATTCGTTCATAAGCTCTAGTTCTAAAAAAACACTCTTCTGACATAATCTCAAATGAATTGTGTAAGCAATATTTAAGATTTCAAAATTTTCATGGGCTTAGAGTAACATTATTTACAAATTACAATTTTTTTAAGCCATAAAAATTAATGACTCATTGAGGATATCATATGAACCGTTATGTGAGAACTTGTTATGTTATTTTACTAAATAACATATAAAAGAACATTCTCGAAGTGTGCAGTACCTATGTGTCGTGAGCCGAACAGAGCCGAACGTCCACGGAAGCAACCGAACTGCGCCGTGCGACCTAATCGGGCCATCGCTGGGCAGTTCTCGGCAAGAGGTGAACAGAGTCAGACGTCGAGTCCAAGCACCAAGTGGTGCAAGAGAGGGCATTACCATGGAGCTCCCTTCTCCCCATCTACTTGGATTTCCTGCCAGCAAGACACCCAGGGGCTCAACCGTGTGGAGGCGTCCGCCTCGTGAGCCGCCGCTGCCTTAGGCCTTCAGCTCGGAACTCCAGTCAACAGAGTCGGGAGTGTTTTAGTGACAAGGTGCAGGGCGGGCCATTCCCTTATTTCCCCTTTTTCCCCCATATTACTTAAGTAGATAAACCCTTATTTGTTCATGTTAAACTTATCTTTTAATATACAACCCTTCCCAAAATACAAGTAAGCAACACAAAGAAAGAACCCCACGCCCTGAGAGTGATGCTGATGATAGCTAGCCGGAGTAAGTATCCTGTAGGTACATCCTGGAGGTACCTTCAATTGCTAACATAACAAACTCAAATGATTGTCAACGTTTCGCTGGCGTTGTCGACAACGTCAACGTCATTTTAGACAAGTATTCCGTCAACGGTAAGCCGAATATCCAAAAAGTGTTAATTAATTAATATTTTTAATTCTGTAAGCTAATTTTAATACGTCAAACAATTGTAGCTTCAGTTTAAATTTAACTTTTGAATAAATTCGTTTAACCTACAACGTTTGGCCTGAATAAGACTGTTGAAGGTTTTCCATGGCAGGCAGGTAGTTTACACACGTAAATTACAACTTTATTTAATAAACTTATTTTATTTTCACTTTAACCCGACGTAAAATATAAAAGCCGTATTATCATCATGTGCGTGTAGAGTGGTTCTTAAAGTTTACCTCGTAAAATAGAAAGACCTTTATCGAATTATAATTGCTCTGAGAAAAAAATATTATGACAATAAAACTACACAAAAATGTATGAAAGCTTCCTACAAATAAACATGATATTTGGAGATCAATTCAACTTGTTGATCAAGAAAGTTTTTGATACCTCTTTGGTTTTTTATCACATAAATTTAAAATACGATAAAACTTCCTTGAATTATAGGTTGGTATGAGGATACTATAAAATATGGTTCACTTCAAAGTAATCTATGGATTACTTTGCCAAGGTCACCTCTGTTTCAAGAAAGGTTGGCGAAAATTGCTAGGTAATGTTCACTTGAGGCTTACATTTTATTTTATAAGTACACATGCAGCATTTTTGAGTGCGAACTTACACTTGTCTTTCGCGGGCATGCATTAAATATAAATTTTAAATGTTAACATATTATATTTGCAACTTAGATCATGAATAAATTACTTAGGTATTTACTCAAGACATGGTGTTGTCAATAAAATTGAACAGACTACATATTTTACTTCATTCATGATTCAGTTGGTAGAATGCTTGCATTCCAAACCGAGAGCAAGGGTTTGATCCCCACCGAAGGTGTCAGAAATTATTTCCCGTTTCAGTGTTTATTTCAAACTCAAAATAAAAACCAGCAAAGTGAACCTAACCTTCACAAGAAATGAGCACCAGCCCCCTCGGGAGGTTAAGAAACCCCCACTTCACCTGAGGGGGTTGGCGTATGGTTGGTTAAAAAAAATTAGGTTCCACTCTTCACATGCAAACCCCTTCGTAGATAACGTGGCGAGAAGTTACACTGTATGCGTAGCTTATTTGAGTTTTATATATAGGTTGTATATAAACGTATAAAAATTGTTGCGTTATTGTTCCATTAAAATATCGACTGTAGAAGCAGCGTTAAGCGTAGAGCCTTCAGCGCAGCGTAGAGCCTGAAAACCAAGAAGTTTAATTAATTTTAGCGGGGCATATAAGAATTATAATAGTGATTTAATACTTAAGGTTTTCACTTTATGCTTGCCTTCACAACAGCCGCTTTGGTTGCTTGTAGGTAGGTACATAAGCGTAATAAAATACTGATTTACAATGAAAAACTTTCATATTGTAAACAGCGTGGCGTAGAATACAGCTACGAGGAAATTATTTGGACTCCTAACAAATTAAAATTTACTACTTTTTACTCAGCAGGTAAACGTCACACATCAATGAAAAAGCAGTCTTTAGCAATAAATAACAAAATATTTGTTTCCCTACTCCTTAACAACCCAGCTGTGTGACATTTCAATGTTATTTTTTATTTTAATTTGCTTAGTCCATTAATTTTATTCATATCTTCTTCTTCTTCTTCTTCAGCCTGTATTGATCGTCCACTTCTGGACGTAGGCCTCCTCTCGCATTTTCCATTCATTTCTATCCTGAGCGATCCGCATCCAGGCAAGTCACGCACTTCTCTGAACATCGTCGCGTCAACGCAACTGTGGGCGCCCAGCTCCACACTTTGCCGTCCTTGGGCACCAGCACAGCAGTCGCTTTGTCCACTTTTCATCTGGATCGCGAGCGACATGTCCCGCCCATCGCCACTTGAGGGTTGCGGCCATCTTGATGACATCGGAAACCTTTGTCCTGACTCTTATGTCCTCATTTCTCAGACTGTCCCGCAAACTGACACCCAACATGGCTCTTTTCATTGCTCTCTTTGTGACTCTTATTTTTATGCTAAGTAATATTTATATTAATCACATTCTAAAATTCATACAACGCAAAAGATTTGCTAAAATCTTCATGGAATACTAATATATATTTTGGATGGTTGGTGCATTAACACTGTGAAAATTCATCTTATCTGTAGTTATACAAAACACTGTTTTGTTTTCACTATTTTATTATTTAATTATTTGGTCACAAACGTTTCCGACTACACTCAGGATTACTTGATGATGATTACTGTGTAGTCGAAAACGTTTGTGTCCAAATAAGTAAATAATGAAATAGTAAAAATAAAACAATTCCTTGGTATGCGGCTGACCACCCATACTGTAAAAAAAAAGGTTCACTTTGCCAATGTCACCCCTGTCTCAGGGAAGGACGGCAAGAGTTGCAGGGCTTATGTACATTTGAGATGGGTTCTTATAATGTAGGTCCACATGCGGCATGCGAAATTATACATGTCTGCTTGTGGGAATACATTTAATATAAATCTTAAATGGTATATATCCTTGCAGCTTAGATTAGATTAGATTAGAAACAGTGTTTTGAATAACTAAAGATGAATAATATATATGTTTTGTTTTTTTTTTTTTATGGACAACTTTATAAAATAATTGCTACAATGTATTATTTTTTATCATTATAATGGAAAAAGTCATCGGTCTACGATATTGCGTGTTCTTTTATAGCACGCATGCAGTACATACGTGTATATATATTTTTTTAAATTACAATCATGATTATTATAAATTAAATGACTTGTACTTGTATGAAACACAGTTGCAATTATGTGTTTGTGTACCTTTTATTATAAAAACCTCTATGTTGAAATTTTCCCGAAGTTCGTATTAGAATGGCATATTATATTCCACCTCTGCGGCACTACAACAAATAACATAGTCTCTGAAATCTAGGGAGTCTTTTGCACAATATTGTTTACACAGTACTTCTCTCGCTCTAGCTTAAATCGACTTCACGGCTCAATGTTGAAAGAGACCTTGGCCCTACCACAGAATCTTAGCTCGTTTATATCTATAATCTCTATAATCTAAGTTGCAAGCATATATTCATTTAAAGCTCTCAGATGTATGCCCACAAACAAACACGTGTAGTTCGCGCTTACAAATGCTGAATGTGTACTTACAAATAAAATCCAAACTCAAATGAACATAAGCCCTGCAACTCCTGCCGACATTCCCTGAAACAGGGGTGACATTGGCAAAGTGAACCATTTTTTACAGTATGGGTGGTCAGCCTCATACCAACCTATAAGTCAAGGAATACGAGTAATAAATGACATTTAAGTTTACAAAAAAACAACAAAACCTTAAAAATAAATATGAGTCGTATAAATGCAAACGCCGTCAACTCCTTACGCGATGATTTTGAGAAAAATAAACTTGTGTTTTGAACGCAATTTGGAACAAGTTGGAGATGACGGCATTTGCACGAAATCATACTTTTTCAATAAAAATAACGAAGGATTTAAGTGAGGTTTTCATCACATTGCATACAGCAAATGATTTGTTACACTACGCAGAATCAAATTCAATAATTATCTCACAAAGCATTAAATTTGGAGATGACGGCGTTTGCAATTATATGACTCATATATGGGCGGCAGAGATGATTCTTGCGTGTTCGAGATTATTCCACACACTTCTATAATGGATTTTTCGAAACACTTCCAGATTGTTCGACATACACCATCGTGCTTAGGTGCACGTACTACGAATCCATAGTTCGTAACAATATTAACTTAAGTATTTCAATGATTCATGCGTTGAGTTTTGTTTTTAAGTGAATCACAGCTGTTGAAGAGCTTTCTGCGAGCTATGTATGTATGTAGCCATTGAAAGTGTCTATTTCTTAAGCTGGACCCATTTTTTGAGAGGCTGGATGCATTTTTTATGTTCTTCAAAAAAGGCGTGATAACGGTTTTAACATTTTAAACTTTTATGTAGTTAGATCATGAATATATTCAGTTGTATTTATGTTTTTATATTCATCTTTATCTTTACTGCCTATCTGATGTTTTTCGCTTCAAGTCCCATGGTCATATAAACTGCACGTCAATCTTCCACCACTCTTTGATCTATAATCTAAGTTGCAAAAATATGTATATTGCCATTAAAAAATCATATTTAATGCATCTTCAAGTACGCGCTTACACATGTCACATGTGTATCTATTTATAAATGAACAGAAATCTTTAACTCCTGCACCCCTTCCTTATAAGTGGTCAGCTTCATCCCACCCGATTAGTCCAGTAAATTTATTTTCAGCATTATTATCATGTAATCTCAAAGTGTCATATATTTTTTCTAAGTATCAAAAACAGTGTTATGGCCAAGGGAGTCAAGTCGCTGTTCTTGACAAGCGTATTTGAAACAGAATAACGCTGGTTCGAATCACGCCTGGCCCTTTGACCATACCTTTAACCCTGATTCAAAAGATGTCAGGGTTATTATTAATTAATAAATCATTAAAATATAAATTAACGAATTATTAATGGATGATATAATACCTGCTTCTGGCTACAAAAAACAGGTCAGTTTATTGCATTCCTCTTCACAAATATATTTTTTCAAAAAAAAAAATCAGATTCAGAAAAATCAGACAGATTCCCCATACAAATGAAAAATTCGTAGGGGCGTTATTCACGCGGGAAAAATATATCCTCATTCATTTTTTTCCTCGTGAAAAGTGGCTAGTCGAATAATCGTCGTGGGTGTGGCAAACACAGCAGACACGTGTCCTGTGCCATCTCTTACAGACGACAGCAACGAGAAATCGTGCCTACAGAACGTGCCGCACGTGTTGAGGTGACATTTACGGATGCGATGTAGGTATACACGTGCCCATGTGACAAGACTTCATTTATTGATAAAAGGTACGTCTGTGCTTACAAAAAATGTTGAAGGTTTATATTTTTTAAGGCAAACATTTATTTTCGGTTTGACGAATAAGTACCTCAATGTTTGTTAATTTTTTATGTAACCTATGGATTATTTTTTACATTTACTTACTATGGCACGCAATTCTGAAGCTCAGTCTTGTAAATTAGAAAATAAAGTTTGTCGGTGTTATGGCCGAGGAGTAGAAGCGCATGTTTGACTAGCGTATTTGGAACCGAGTAACGTTGTTTCGAATCTTGCGTCTATCCCACTTGACCATAACTTCGACCCTGGTTCAACAGACGCCATTGCATGCACACAAGCTTCTGTTTTCGCATGAAGACAACTGGCCAGGCAAAATTGGTTGGTGGATTGCATTCCTTTCCACAAATCTATTTTAAAAAAAAAACATTTTTGGTTTAGTTTAAATAAAGTCTCTTTCTGTGAGATGGATTCAGAATTTTCCGACCGCGTTGATGTTAAATCGAGATTAATGATATTTTTTTTCATTTGATCGTCACCAAACTTGACAAAATTCCAAGAGTAGGTATTGTACTGTTTTCTGGAAATTAATCCGATGACTGGCTTAGAAGTCCATGGGGAACATACATTCATATACACACATACATAGTATTTTACATATTAATATTATAATTCGATCTATAATTGTCTTTCGGGCAAACGTCACACTTCTATGTGATGATGGTTCTAAGCAATCAATAATAAAATGTTTCTTTACATTTTCGCTAGCAACCTGGCTATTTAACGTTTCAATTTTGTTATTTATGTAAATTGTAAAGAAAAAAATGTCCTGCTCTATTACGGGATCAATTGAATGATAATTAAATGGGAAGTTTACAGCAGTTCGTAAATTTATTAATAATCATTTCAATCGAAATTGTTCAAGCTCAATCAATATTCAACATTGGAAATTTATTTGCTAAAACCAATGTCCACCTGCTTAGCGTAGGCAACGCGCAAGTACCTCACCGTGGCTATTTGTGGCCTCAAATTTAGATTGAAATTCCATTATTTTATGCTAAATGAAGTAAAATTCGGACTAATCAACGAATCAATGTATTTATATAAACCGAAACTAGGGAGTAGAAGTCTAGTGGTCAGAAATATCATGTTCATCATCTACTTGGCTGAATCCAGTATTCTACTTCAATCTCACAAATACTTAAAAATCCCCAAAAAATAAATAATAAAGTAATCTCAGTATTTAATGAGACATGAGTGACGATACACCTTTGAAAATAAAGCATTTCGACATTATTTACGTCAAATACAAGTAATACTTTGTACCCAATGATGTAAATAGGGTGCAAAAAAAATTTGGCACCTCAGGTAGGTACAAAATATAACTTCCCTACACATATTTTGTACCTGATGGTGCAGGCATTGTTTGCGAAACCGGTCGTACATGATTAAATTTTACTTGCCACATAAAATTGATTTTGAATTATTTGAAAATGAAGGGTTAAAAATTAAAAAAGTATCAGTAATTGAAAAATGCAATCATCTCTTCAAAAATATGTCTAAATTTTTCTGTCTCTGGTCTCATAAATTTCTTTTTTTTTAAACCTAAGACCATCTTTTTCTCAGATACATTTTTGAGGTGAAAAATATCAGACCAGAGTTTCGAGTATCAATCTTAAATAATTACCAACCGCTCCACTCTGAACCAGAAAAAAACCTTTCAGACATTCATTCATTATTGATGAACCGATTCCACAATATTTAGTTTCGATTTTCACCTTGACTTTGAACTTGGAGTGATATTTTTTGACCGCCAAAAACTCGTGGCATTTGCATTTAAATTAGTTTATAAATTTCTACGCCCATAAAGAATCACAAAAACGAACAATGCTGCACATTCCCTTACTTGGAAAAATATATGTTGTTGATTTTGCGTTTCTTTGTTAACACTCATTGACATAACTCACTTTTGAGCTTATAATATTTGTTTTTATTATTCCACTTTTCATGTCAACGTTTCAAAATAAAGTAACAATGATAAGAAATGGAATTTGCATGATAAATAAGATTACAAAAATATGAAACAAGTATGCCGCACATTTGATGCAACTTCACACTCTACGTTATTCACTAGAATAAACCGGGATGAGACTCAAGGGTTTTGATGCATCTGGCAAGTGCAACCTATTATACGTATTCACAGGTAATTGGACCAGCTTTACACCAACCATTAAACTTTAAGAAGGAGTTTCCCTGATCATTTCTTATTTCTTGTGAATGCTTAAAAAGCCTCACCAATAAAAGGTTTTCTTTTAATAATTTTATTTTATTTTTTTCAAAGGAAAACCTAAACGGGAAATCCTTTAATAATAATAATAATAATAATAATAATAATATGCGTTTATTCCAGCTTAGTCATGTGGAGGGTGCAATACATGACCAGCCATAAAAAAATAATACATCAATAGAAAAAGTACATAGAAAATTACAAAAATGTAGAAACATGAAAAATATGTGATGAAATATATGAGAAAAAAGAGCAAACAAAATATATAGTTAAACAGTGAAAGAAAAGAGAAATACATGGTCATTATACATTAGAATATCAGGAACATATTATTTTATAGGAACTATTTATTTATTATATTATAGGAACATATACTTTAAGACCCCCTTGGCAGAGATTGAACCCTAAGCTTCCTGGCTTTTAACGAAAGCGCTCTACCAACTGAGTTGTCGTTTCAAGTTTATTTTTCAAATCACTGGCCACAAAATAAGGTCAAAAAGAGAATGGTTTGTACGAATGCTTTAAATTAAAAATACATGTACTCGTATTTACCTACATAATTTTCAGACAGATGATAGGAAACTGAATAACATTATGGTAGACCAATTGAGAGTATTTTCCCCAAAATTAAGTCATGAAATTATTGGTTATTGAATTTTCCATCGAGTCATTAAATTTGTAATTATAATATTCTTCAAGTACCAAAAATTCCAATTCAGTATTCAAATATGTTTGAGTTGGTTGGTTCAAATCATTTTTATGATGTTTGATTATTCTTTGCTTATTTCTAATATTGCTTTCCCGTGTTTGTTTACTAATTGGAATAATAACGTTCAATTTATTTTCCATTTGTGAACGATCATTTTGTTTGATTGAAATTTTAAAATATTTAAAGCAAATTAAATGTCCACTGATGGATTCATGTTGGAGGGACGGTTGATAACGTATATCCATTTCTATAGTAAATTTCTCGAAGATAAAACGAAAATGCTTTAAAAGTAATCTCAAAGCTTACTTTTTTCAATTATAATATGGTCGGTATGAGGCTGACCACTTAACCATTAAACTGAATTATAACAATTTTACTATTTTGTTCTCTTATCGCAGAAATTAAAATATTGGGAGGAATTTACGTTGTCGCTTTGTCTTGTTGTTATGTGCTATTTACAATTTTAAGGGGTGTCCGGTGTATACATTCCCACACATTATAATGTCTTAAATTTCTCGTCCAAGGAAGACGCAAAACGATCAAAGTTATTAAAAACAACTATTATATTACATGAAGTTTTGTTACAATTTGAAAAACCTGATACACATTGAATGTTCCCAAATAAATTCCAACTAGTGGTAATTGGAAACTAATTCGAAATATTACAAAACGATTAAAACGTTGCTTAATAACGGCAATCAAAATAATTCTCCTTGATAATGACTGTCAGCCTAGAAACAAGGCTTAAACTGGCCAACAACCTTCTACTACTACAGGGGCGTTACTCTGCCAATATCTTAAATATACCAAGTATAAAACTTAACGTGAAACTCAACCATAGTATTTTAGCAAAAAATACATGGAAGCTAATACAGAGCCACTCGTGGATGGCTAAGTTTCCATGTATTTTTGTTACAATTGAGTTCATGGTTAAGTTTTCTACTTGAGATACAGACCGCAATATCTCCAGGACGACCACTTTGAAGGCGGCAGCGAATTGATTTAATGTTATTGTATTGGTCAGCTGCCGTTTATGCTACATACAAGGGTTAGAGTAGACTGTACTTATCTATATCTACCATAAAAGGAACAGGCTTTCCTACTTATAGAAATGATGTCGCCTTAAAGTAGGTTACTGAGCAACATTAGGTCGACAATTAACTATTGAACAACTTTTCCTTTAAAACGGCTAATAATATTAGGATGATTTGTTTGGTCAACAATGTTTTAGTGTGAATCACACCTTAAAATCCCGCTGCGAGCTTGGTCGTCGCTGTAATAAGCGTCAATTCTCAATCAAGACCCAGCTTGTGTAAAGCTGGATGGACCTATGGAAACCGATCTTTGGTAAAGGCAGTTTAATGCTTCAACCCAGTGAAGAACAAATTTGAAAAGTGAAATATTTTTCGTGCTTCCCTGGAATTTATACCGTCTACATTTCAATCACAAGTCTGAAGTGTTGCTGAACTTGTAGACTGCAGATCAGTCTAAAAAAGCTAAAAAGCTCTAAGCATGCTGGTTGGTGCGTCGAACATTCTGGTATAGTGTGGAACAATGCTCTAGTACCATCTACTAAGAAGTTTCTTCCATTTTCTAGAACATGCAAGAATCGTCTCTTTCGTACCCATAAATATGAACAAAGATTATTTGGAACAGACAGAGTTGGTTAAATCCTTTTAACGCGAAGACTGTACTGTAGGCAGAGAGTGAAGATTGAACAGTAGGTACATTGTAACCTATATTGTGAAAAATAAATCGATTGAGAAATAAATTTGAATCGCAATTTCATAAAAAGAACGCCAAGTCAAATCATAATACTTTGAACACTCTAGCAAAATATGGTTCCGAGCTCAAAATTGCATCGAGTTTGCTTTAGATTTTCCTCTATGGTTTATGCACAGCTTCTCTAAGTGGAGACCCGCCGTGCCAGTTTGATTTATTCCTCGTCCGCAGAACAGAGAGAAGGGAACGACCAACCTATTCCAGGCAATCCCGGATACCTTCAACGTACAGTGAGGTATTCCATCAGTTTACCTACTGGGCTTGTAGCTACCTCTATCCTATAATCCTATGTTCTTAAATCATTACATCTTAATCTTGAATAACCCTTCTGTCACAATTTTCATATAGAGTACGTAAAGTAAGGAAACCAATTAATTATTAAAAGTGACATAATTATTCGGACACGGAATATCTTTTCCTGTACATTACTTGATCTCCTAATACTGATTTCCCTACAATATGCGCTCTACGGACACCGTCACGCATAGTATTGGATTTTGTTCACGTTTCTTCGTAGAGCATTTACTCTTTGAATACATTTGTCGTACATCATATTTTTTGACTCTGAATACATTTTCGTGCAACATTTTATTCGTTATTTTTGTTCTCGTACGTTATTTGTTCTTTGAATACCTCTTTTAAGTCAGTTTCTGGTCTACAAATACTTTTTTTCTACTAAAATCAGACTTTCAATGCCATTTTTGCATAGTATTGGCTAACAGTATTGATTACTTGTATTTTTTTCTGAATATTTCTTCTCATCTAGTATTTGATCTCTAAGTTCATTTCCCCGTTTAGTGTCATAATATTTCTCCCCGTCAAGTATTTAATCTCCAGATACCTTCTTCCGTACTTATAGTATTGAGTGAGTCAACCTCTTTCCGCATATGATTCTAAGACCCTCATTTATTCTTCGGATCTTTGCAACCGTATAGTATTTGTCATTGATTACCTCTCTTCGTAAAGCATTTTGGTTCACTTCTCGTACAATATTCGATCTCTATATCCCTCTACATTTACCTCAAACTGCACAATATTCTGTTTTCGCACACCTCTTTCCATACGAAATTCATTCTCTGGTTATCCAGGGAGGATAATGTTTTCTACGCAGATAAATTGACGAGATCCGATCCTCGGATCGCCGACGCCCCAGGGGTCAGTCCGAGTTCATGAGGGCGGACGCTTCACGGTTCAGTGTGTCACGGCACTTTAAAACTCTCACGGCTTAATCCCATTCATTTCATTTAATTAATTAATCAAAAAATAAAAATACGCACATAAATGAAGAGTGGCTGGTTTCGTTTTACTTTCAAATGTTTAGGTGCCTAAAATATAAATAAAATACAGTCGGTAATGAGACAAAGTACATGCCTGGATAACTTAAAAAAAAATCATTCTATCTTGCTTCTAACAGCTTTAAGAAATCCATTCTTGAACATTTCAAAACACAAACATCCTCTTTGCCGCAAATATATGTTTTACATTTTTTTGCGCAGGATTTCCAAATTTTTAATAACTAAGATCCTTCGAATAACAATTTAAAAAACAGGCCATAAGTCAATTTATTTGAATTTTTCTATCTCTAAATTACGATGGGTTTTATTTTGTATCATAATTTGTTAGGGATATTATAGAATACATGTTTATTTCTAAGTCGTTTCTCAAAGCATGTTATGAAATAAATAAATTCCAAAAAACGTGCTATTCAATATTATGTTTAATTACCTTACCTTTGCACAGACTCAAAACATTACAAGATATTTATTCATATTTGTATGAAGGTAATTTATAATTATTTAACATACAACGAACATCTCCAGCAGACATTTCCAGCGACACGAGTCGTTTTACGTCTGTATTGTCGTGAACGCAAATGACAGACATAAATTTAATGCTCAAGCCTGTTTAAACTGAAACTAAGCCGATTAGAAAATACGAGAAACACGGCGAAATTAAATCAGTGTGTGATTCATTACACTTCAGTTTATTTCAACGTACAAGCTGGAAAGCAATTTTAACGCACAAGAAGGAGAGTAATTTTAGCGAACAAGCAAGAAAGCAATTTCAACGCACAAGCGAAAAAGTGATTTCAATATACAAGCAATACAAAGTATTAAGTAACATTACGAATACTCTATTTACATTGAATGATGTTACGTGTTATGTAAATTAAATGCCGGGACTACTTGTACAGCTTTTTGTCATATCTATCACCACTTAATGTTCGCTGTGATTAATTTATATTTTGAACAAATAATTTCTGATCAATTAAAATGCATTAATTGATGACATTAATTTGCCACAAATAGCTTTTAAAATTGTTCTTTGTTTTGCATTATAATCTTTAAAATAAATTGCATAAACCTTAAAGTTTTACTCAGCCCTCACAAGAAATGAGTACCTCGGGAGCTGGGAAAACCTCACTTCAATCGAAGTGGTTGGCGTAAGGCCGGCCCTCTTACCTGTAAAAATAAATAAGTTCCACTCGCCACATGCGAAACCCTTCGGGGATAATGCGGCAAGAAAGTTACACTGTATGTGTAGCTTAGTTGCGTTTTTTTTTTTTAAAGAAAGATGCAGACGATTATCTGTATTCCTTTAAAAAATCTGATATGCAGGTGCACACTACACATTCAATTTTTAACACTACAAAAGTATCACACATATTTTGTGCGAACTTGTTTGTTCTGACATATAAGTACAGTTTTTTTCATTTGAAATATAATAATTACAACTTCAACAAATATGAGCATTTTTAATCCCCAAAAAAACTGCAACCCTACCCTGTTGTTTGTATACTGAGAACGATATGCCCAACTTCTCTGACTATTTCATTAAAATGAATTTCACACTACCATGTCACTGTTTAATGTTTATACGACACACCTATCACTGTCTTACATTCTATAATGGTTTGATGATATTACAAGTTGGCCTCATGGAATTAGTTTAATCTATCTAATGATTGTTCTGTCCTCAGACGAGGTGGGATAGTGGATCTAACTTGGTGCGAACGACGATTTTATAGTTTGAAAGTTTCCTTTGCTTGCTCGTATGCACAAACTTTGAAGGCTCCACAGGTGGGCTAAAATGCTAATTCCTTTAAGATAACATGAGAGGAAGTCATCTCACATATCATATAAAATAACTTGGCCAGCTCTGCATTAGAGTAATGTATCCTACGTATTTTTTTATCCGTATAATATCATCAATTAATCGACATTTAAAGCATCCTCTATGTTAAAAACTCGGTGCCTTTTCCTATCCGAGGCCGTTGAATTGTTATGCAAATTTTACCACAACTTTTTTTGCATAAAATTAAAACCTCAGTATTTGGAAGATAATAAGAGAGACGTTCCTGAGAGACGAACACACCCGTGTCCATGAAATTAAATCCACTCACAGTGAAACTCGTATTTTCACCGTTTGCAAATTAGTTAACAATATTTTCCTCAGTTTTTTACGGCTGAGAACATCTCATTGTTGATTTTTTTCTCCATTTATAGAGTGATTTTAAAAAAAATAAAAATTGGTCTTAGTTAAACTTTGTCTTAATTATCACAAAAGAGTTAATTTGTCAATTTTACTCCCATGTACTTTCATAAAACATTCATTTACTTTAACTCTCTCATAGTATAAAAATTTCACATAAATATAGAAAACTATGTACTTGTTTAGTATTTTTTTGAGAAGGCCGTATTTAAAGCAGCAATTTATGATAAATTATTTAGAGAGTGATTCATATGTTTGTATTTAAGTAATAGACAAAATTAAGTCTGTGAATAAAAATGGCGTCATTTTTTAAGTAAATATTTGCTACTTGCATTCTAGATATATACATTATAGCTGTTTAAATTTGGCTAGAGACCAGCATAGGAAAAAAAACATCTAAGTAACAGTTAGAAGTATCATTGCAAAGTGATATCCAGTCCACTCAAAACAAAAGGACAATGCAAAATGCTCACGACCCGATTTCATTTCAATATATGGCAAAGTATTTCAAATACTCTCACCAAGCTGGCGAGGTTTGTTGGTCCTATTGTTGCAAAAACATACGTCACCCGTCCATTACCAGCGGTGAATCTCGCACGGTCCCCCGTAGTCTCCCCCCGCCCAGCAACTGGGCTACGCTTATGAATCTGACGCTCTAAGCTCGGTTTGCTTCGGCTTATGTTTATTTCGAGCAGATTTTTTTCTCTCTACACACATTCCATTGTGGCCGAGTGTTATGCAAATGTTTCTGTGAAAATTTCTACCCCGCTCTGAGTGGAAGCCGTGAAAAAAATTGTGAAATTATTCATCCTCCTCGAAATGTTATGGTTGTTTGTGTTTATTTTTACAGTTGGTCCTATTTCGCCAGTTTGCTTTCCAAATGTATTTGCCTGCATGCTTCGTTCTCTTTACCGTTTTATAAATATGTCAAATTGATGTTTTTTCCCCCTTTTATCCCAAAATATGCAAAATAAAATAATGCAATATTTTACTGCAATGCACTGTTCATTTTTTCATAATGATGATAGGCTTGTACGCAACTAAGTTACGCATATATTGTAGCTTCTTTCCGCGTTATCCCCGCTGGGTTTCACATGTGGCGTGTGGAACCTATTTATTTTTACAGTTATGCGAGCCGGCCTTACGCCAGCCACTTCAATTGAAGTGGGGCTCCCTAGCTCCCGAGGGGGCTGGTACTCATTTATTGTGAAGACTCAGTAAGCCCTGCCAGTATTTTATTTTGGGTTTTGAAATAAACACCAAACCGGGAAATCATTGCTGACACCCTCGGTGAGATCCGAACCCGAGTTCTCGGCATGGAATGCTAGCACTCTACCAACTGAGCTATCGACCGGAACCAAACATGAAAAAAATATTTTTATACCCTTATTTAGGAAAAAGCACTAGCTTATACACTATCTCTAACAAATAATGTCAGTGTTATGGCCGAGAAGGCCAAGTAGGCCGATCGTTTTAGCGTGTTTGGATTGGAACAACGTTGGTTCGATCCCCACTTGGGTCATTTGACCATAACTTTGACCCTGGTTCAACAGATGTTATTGGGTAATTATTAATTAATAATTCAGTAAAAAAAAACAATAATGAATTATTAATTTATGATATTAATACCTGTTTCTGGCCAAGCAGAATAGGTTGGTGAATTGCATTCCTCTTCACAAATCGAAATTTTTTGGAAAAAAAAAAACTCCACTGAATTAGTTTTGCTGTTTTATCGTGGTATATTTATTTTAAAAATCCTTACAAACTTAATTAATTAAAACATCCAAGTTGTTAATTTCAGTTTCTCAAATTTTTTAAACTGCATTAACTTGTTGTGGCAGGCATTTTCCCTCGTTGTTGTCTTTATAATATAAAATAAATTCGCAAAATTCTTCCTAGAGGTGAGACTCGGGATTATAGTGGCCTCGCCATTGAGGCATAAAAATCCAAACAAAAAACTTACAAATGCGAAATATTGCAGGGAAAACTTGAGCCGTCCAAGGGATGCAATAAAGTGCACTGCGGTGGCAATAAAGATACTGTAAGAGATGTACTCGTGCCTACAGAGCAGTAAAATATATTATTATTCTTTTTAAGTGAGCGTAGGCAATGCTAGACAAGTTGGCTTAAATTGTTACCAAAAGAATATTTGTCATTTTTAACGGTTACATTACAAAACCTTTTAAAGAAATGTCCAAGACTGTCTGCGCTAATTTCAGTTTTTTTTCAGTTATGACGCTCTTGACTTAAAGGTATGAAAAATAAAGGCTGACCACCCATGCTGTAGAAAATGGTTCACTTTGCCAAGGTCACCCCGTTTCAGGGAAGAGTGGCAGGGTGTACGCGTATGTTCATTTGAGATTTGGGTTTTTAAGTTGTAGGTTCACATGCGGCATGTGCAGGCGCGAATATAACGTGTCTGTTTGTGAAAATGCATAAAATGTAAATCCCCAATGTAACACACATATCTTTGCAGCCTATTACAGTAAAATCAACTTCATTTACTTTTGCAAGTATGTACAATAAGTGATTTTATTTTAAAGATTTTTTGTCTATTGCTAAATCACTATTTTAAATGATAAGTGTACAGCTCAAACTTTACAAAGCGCTTAATGTTAGACTGAAATTCGTATGTGTATAAATTGCTTAGTTGCATAGCCAATACCACTGGAAAAAAAAGTGTTGCTTCTTGATGTAATTTTTTCATGAAAACATTTTCAAACCAGTGATTTTAATAAATGCAGAGGACAAAAGCAATGAGCATGCTTATTTTTTTTGAGTTTTACTTCTCTGCGTTCTTTGTTTGTTACATTTAAAAAATCATTTTTCTTCTTGGCAGTGATGTTGTAGTAGTTTTTTCATACTTCGTTACGTCCGTCATTTTAACCATTTCTTGCACAACAGTTTTATTTTTTATTTTATTTTAGACAATATGAATAGCATAAATAAGTGAGATTTCTTTTAAAATCCTCTTTAATTATATTAGTTCAATGGTACAAAAAATGGTACATTTAAAAAAAAGTGGACGACAAAAGGAGCAGTGTGTATGTTCGTTTGAGTTTTAGATTTGAAATTGTAAGTACACATGCAACATTTTTAAGCGCGAATTTACACTGTCTCTTCGTGGGCATGCATTTCATATTACTTTTAAATTTTCATAATGATTTTCAACTTAGATTTTAGATTATATAGACACGTTTCAAAGTTTATTGAGAATCCAAAAACATTATAAAATTTGGCAAATGTAAAAATAACCATTCATTAGTCTGAAACGTGATGTTGAGCCTTCTAACATATTATTTTGGAATGGGTAATACGCTATCATTTAAATCATGTAAAAAACAATTTGAATTCAAAATAGTTTTTGTTTTCTCTTTTAATGGTACCTGTTTCTTGGGTCTTTTTCTGGCTTTTCAACCTAACGTTGAAACTCGACCTTAGCGTTTTACAGAAAATATTTTGTTACAACAAAAACGCCACTAGTGAGTTTTTTAGTTTCAATATATATTTTGGTGCATAACGCTATGTTTTAGTTTAAGCGTATTTTTTTATACGTGGGGTCTGTATTCTAGAGGATAATTGCATTTTCCACGTCACTTCGGCTCTCTGCCCGCTGAAAGAACTTTTCTCAGTTTCCAAAGAGATAATTGCTGTGATTGCGCCGCCCTCAGCCGGAAGGAAAAGTGAAGCGTGAAGGGTTGACGATATTTGAAAACCTGAAGTAATGAAACATCTGCGGTGCGTGCTATCAACCCATTAACGTTACAGACAAACTGGAAATCAAACGCGGAAAAACTTCAACGTTTTGTCTGTTCGCTCCCCCAGTTCTTGTTTATCGTATACGCCAATCTTGTAAAACATAATAATGTGAGAGTTATTTTAAATATTTTTTAAATAAATTTCTTGTTTTCATAAGACATATTGGTCCAGTACACATGCAAACATTGCTCATGTAAAATTTTCTTAATGGCGTATACGATAAACAAGAACAAAGGCAGCGTGTTGGTGGAATTAAATGCGGGAAGGCGATGGGACTTGTCTCTCAAAGGCTTAGCGTTTTTTTTAAAGTTCTATCAAGCCTTGCATAAAAAAAATCAAATTTGATTTAAACCATTTTTTATTGTACGTTTTGTTTGGTAATTGTCATGTTATAGTATTTCTAAGAAAAAAGTAAGAATTTTAATACTTTATTGGTATTGTTGCGTATTTTTTTATTATTGGGACCCCGTATCTATGTATATCCTTAGAGGTACTCCAACGGTTAATAATAGCTAGTTGTGCGGATATTTTGTTATTATTTCTAAATTGATGACTCTCTTAATGAATTGTTGTAGAATGATGTATGTATTGAACGCTATTTTAAACACCTCAAGAGTCTTCTGCAATGTTAGTTGTTGCTAAAGAGATTGTTGATTCTCAAGCAATACCCGGGTTATTACTGTAATTAGGTTGAATGGACATTTATTGATAGGTTAAATAATTTATAACCCAGCAAAGAGTATAGATTTTTCCTTTTTTTTAAATAGATTTGTGGAAAGGAATGCAATCCACCAACCTATTTTGCCTGGCCAGTTGTCTTCATGCGAAAGCAGAAGCTTGTGTGCATGCAACGGCATCTGTTGAACCAGGGTCGAAGTTATCGTCGCGGGATTCGAACCAGCGTTATCCGGTTCCAAATAACCTGTTTTGATCCCCGCGGCCATAACACCGACGATAGATGAAATTTAAGCTATATTTTTTCAGTGCTCCTTTAGAATTTGAACCCTTCTCAAAAGTCCTCTAATCACTAAATTACGAACCGACCATTTTGTGTGACAACAGAACTTGGGAAGTTCTTTATTCATGTAGTCAGTTTTATTTTTTATTTTTTTTGTTTTACAACAAATCAATTTTTGATTTAAAAATCATACATTATTTTTATAACAAGGGGAAATTGTTTGTTTTATGAGTAGTGCTAGTTCTGAAACTAAATGATTATCCAATATCAGTATTTTTTTCCAAAGCATTATTTTCCATGCAATCGCTGTCAATAAAAATCAATTAATATTTTGCTGCCTTTACAAATTTTCATTCGACCATGTGAAGTATGAAGTTTCATTCAAACAAACGTGACGTCATTGATAATTTCATTTGTTTTATGCAACATCTGTGCAACGCATTCAATCATGTTTTTTACCAGCAAAGCCATCCCATAAATTTAATACGCGTAAAACTAATAATTGTGAATTACGGTTTGGTTTTTAAATTACTGGGGCGGACGGATTGCCCTCTATGAAAAACCATTGGCATGGAGCACTCCATATAATCGTATTTCATTTCGAATGAATAAAATGTACAGCGTATCGCGTGAAATATACAATTATAATTTGAAAAGCGCGTTTTCGATAAACTGAAAGGATTTCAATACAAACCATTGTCATTTATATTGAGTTTGAAATTCACTTTTCAGAAACGATCATTATTATGCTCATTACATTCATTTTTCCATTAAACTTCAAAGCTGAATATTTTTTAAAGTACGCATCATTAGGTAATGGTTTTATTGTTTCTAAATCTAAATCTAAGCTGCAAAGATATGTATCATTTGAGATTCATATTAAATGCATTCCCACAAACAGACACGCATAATTTCGCGCTCACACATGCCGCATGTGGACCTACAGTATAAAAAACAAAATCTCAAATGAACATAAGCCCTGCAACTCATGCTGACCTTCCCTGAAATAGGGGTGACATTGGCAAAGTGAACCAATTTTTACAGTATGGGTGGTCAGCCTCATACCAACATATAAGTCAAGGAATTTTCCTATACTAAAATTGTTTTTCTTTGTACTGCTGTTTTCATGATGTTTTCTAAAACATATTTTTTTTACCAAATTACACGGAAATATTTTATTTCTAATTTTAGATATTTTTTGAGGCAACCGCTCGAGGCAATTGAAAGCATTAATGAACATAAACACTTATACATACACAACAGGTTTCTTTTTTTACAATACACCCTTACACAGTCATTCACAAGTTGGGAAGAAATCTTTGTACAGATTTTTAAAAGATCCTTATTTCATGTGAAATACAGGTAGATATGTGTCAGCGGAGTTAATAACATTTACACGCTGAGCTAAGGCATTTTAAATTAGGTTGATTTATTTGGTGAGCACTGTTCCTGTGTGCATCACACCTCAAGAGCCTTCGGCAAGCTTGGTCATCGCTGTATAAAGCGTTAATTCTCAAGCAAGACCCAGTTGCTGTTAAGGCTGGTTCGGACAAGGCGAGTAATTTAGTCAAGTAACGAGTAATTTAGTGGCTAAACGTGTGCGAACCCCAACAATTTAGTCCAGTAGTTAAGTCAATGGTTTAGTCAAGCCGATCCATTTCATTCTATTTTTTCGGGCAAGTAGCGGCCCCGCCCACCGTCCGTGGGCGAGTGTTGCCGAGAAGCCACGGAAAAGTCCGAGTCCGAAGAGCCACGGAAAAGCCCGAGTCCGAGTCGAGTTTATTAGCGGCCGCGCCATTGGCCGCTCACTCTTGGCGGGGAAACGGAAATGCAAGAATGGCGGCAATTTAAATTGGCTGCAGTTTGAAAAGATAATGCCCGTTTTCAGCAAGAATATTTAAAGATAAAGTGCTGTTAAAAAATATTTAAGTACTTAAGAACTTCTTATATTTGCGAGCCCGATGTTCCGCTCCCTAAACTTAGCGACCTGTCAGTGAGGTTATGTCATGTTTAAACTGTAAATAAGTGGATATGCACACCGATATCCTTGGTTTTTTAGAAACTCTTGAGAATATAGAAGTTGCTAGGACTTATCTACGTCCAAAAAGTTTTGAGAAAGGTAATTTTTTTTCGATAAGAATAGTATGACATCGATTTTTGGTGCGGATATCAGCTGTCAAAAATACAATCATGTAGCTCCTTGCTGGATGAAATTGTAGTAATTTTTAAGTTTTCGGACAATAGAGCTGTACAAATATAGTTTTGGTAAAGATGTTGTGGAAATAACTATTATCGTCCATGAATTTATTACGTATTTAAAAACATCGATCTTTTACATTGATCGATGTTTATAGGTACCTACCATAAATTTGTCATATCACAGGCCTTATGATATCCTTCAGATGGATTGTTACTTATTGTTTTGTACAGAAACAATTCAGTGACACACGGGGATAACTAATTAGAGGCATTACAATTTTATGCCACTGTAAGCCATCAGCTGGTATCTGTGACAGACGTGAGAGGCGTATGTAGCAGGATTGAACAAGTTTCTCGCGGTCAGCCTCTGAAAAGTTGAACCATGTTTCTTCTTTAACTTGATAATTGATTGGTGACCGCCGTGTATTTGAAAATGCCGATTTTACATGTCGAATATTGATGTTAATTGTCAACAACGAAAAACGCAACAGAGAAATGCATCTGAATGCAGCTGCAGACTAGAGCCGTATTATAGTGTGTGCATACAAAATATACTTTGTACACATCATTGAAAAGATAAAAATTCAATTAAAAAATAATGTTTGCAGCGTAAATGGTAGATATTATTATAAACATCAAATAGTCATGTGTTGTTTTTATTTAAAATGTGTATATTATTTTATAAACCATAAAATACATTTCGAATTTACAAAAGTCGAGTTTCGAAGTTGATTGCTAAACAGGCTCCTAGCTAGGTGGCCGGGCATAAATCAGTTAATATTACCAAACCATAGCCAATTTAAAAGGCTTTATAATAACATGATTTTAATACTCAATTAATATTTTCAAACTGCAGCCAATTCAAATTTTCCGCCATTACAGAAAGGGCTTTCTGCAGCCAACTTCGCACTTGTGTACTGTACTGGACCGTAATGCGAACGCTTCACGGGCGAGTAGCGCCCCGCCCACTACTAAATTACTCGTTACTTGACTAAATCAGTGGCCTTGTGCGAACTAGCCTTTAGGCTGGATGGACCTTTTGATGACCGGTCTTTGGTAAAGGTGTATAAATTTTTCAACCCAGCGAAGAGCAAATTTGAAAAAAAAAAGGCATATTTTTTGTGCTCCGCTGGGATTCAAACCCACAACCTTCCTTTTACAAGTTCAAAGTGTTGAACTGTCAATTAGGCCGTTAATAATTGTACGACATTAAAACCAAATCACAAATGAACATAAGTTACGCAACTCTTGCCGACCTTCCCTGAAACAGATATAACATTGGCAAAGTGAACCATTTTTTACAGTATAGATGAGCAGCCTCATACCGATCTATAAGTCAAGGAACAATAAATAAATACAAATCCTTTTTATTATTTTCACGAACAAATTTCCATTTTGCAATTCACCAATACCTATCTATAATAAGTAAATTTTTAAGCCAAAAACTAATATTTAATAATTAGTTGTGAAAGAAAAAAAATTATGTAGGCTTTGACCGGTCCGTAGCTCAGTGTTAACACTGCGGACTCTGCATGGGAAGGTTGTGGGTTCGATTCCCGGCGGAGCACAAAAAATATACCATTTATATTTTCAAATTTGCTCTCCGTTAGGTTGAAAAATTCATAAAACCTTTACCAATGACCGGTCACCTAAAGTCTGTCCAGCCCAACAGCAACTGGGTCTTGCTTGAGAATTGGCGCTTTGTAGCGACGACGATCAAGCTCGTAAAAAGGTCGATAGCTCAATTGGTAGAATGCTTGCATTCCATGCCGAGAGCAAGGGTTCGATCTCAAAGGTTTACTCAGCCTTCACAAGAAATGAGAACCAGCCCCCCCGGGAGCTGGGAAACCCCACTTCAACTGAAAGTGGTTGGTGTGAGGCCGGCCCCCTTAGCTGTAAAAATAAATAGGTCCCGAAGCGACACATGCGACCCCTTCGGGGATAACGCAGGCAAGAAGTTACACTATATATGTAGCTTAGTTGCGTCTTGTTTATATTTTATCATATGAAAATATACCAATATTAGACTATTTAGTAGCAATAAAACATGCTCTTTTTCATGCGATTCTGTTTAAGATTTTTGTGTCGTAAAAAAATATTTTATGAGTTTCAAATTATTTTCATTCTGAAGTTTATACCACTTGAAGTTTTTTTAAAACCGTAATGAAAATATTCATATACTTAACTGCAAGATGAGATACTTCTATAGGAACGTTCCTTTTAGTATAGGAAGCTGAAAGCAAATATAGTGAACCTATGATTACTTTTTTATTGCGCTAAAACATAACAATTCTTACACTTTGTTTATTAACAATTTTGAAGAATATATGTACCTATACAATTTCAAATATAATTATTGAACATTCTTTTTTTGCGTAGCCCGTAAAAAGCAAGTTGAAATTGCTTATTTAAGTACTTGCAAAATTATTTTCTTTTTTATGTTTGGTTAAATTAGCTCCTTACTTACCTACGTGTTGCTATGAGGTTGACCACCCATTCTGTAAACATTGTTTTTTTAATGTCACACCTGTTTCAGGGAATATCGGCAAGAATTTCTGATTTTGCTGATTAATTTCAGTTTTGTGTCTTATTTTCTACTCACACGTGCAGCATATGTAAGGGTGAACTGACACATAGTTGCTGTTAGAATTCATTAAATCTCAATATTACCTAAATATTTATTTTTATACGTATACTTTTACATCTCAGATTATAGTTTATGCCTGAAATTCCTGCTGTAAAACTTTTACAAGCAAGAGTACCTACCGGGATATCTTTCATGAGAGATATGAAAATACGTAAACAAATAATCTTTCCAGCTGAATCAAGCTCAAGGAGTTAGTAAGAAAGGAAGAGCTTAGGAGAGGAAACCCAGTCACCTGGAAAATTGAAGAATGCCAGAAAAATACGGATCTAGGCAACGAACATGGAGTACATGTAAAGTATTTAGAAAATGTATAGGTACACGAGTAATAAAATAAAAGGCAGCAATCTAGGATAGTTAATCAATAGATAAATACATGGAAAGGGAAATAAATTATTGCTCTCTATTTCCATATTTATATCAAAGTTTAGGAAAAATTCTAGAATAGGTTTTGGCAAAAAAAACATAATGACTTAAAGGAGATGTTCATAAGGCATTTATTTTGCCCCTTTAGGATTGTACATATAATTCTGAACAAACTTTAATATCGGTGCACTTTTGCCAATTTTATCCCTGTTTGAAGGAAAAGCAACACGCTCCCCCAGTTTTTGTTTACCGTAGGTATACGACAATCTTGTCAAATATGACTTTTTCATGCAGTTGTCTTAAGAATCAAATTCTACACAATCTGAGCTAAGAAAAACCGTAAAACTCGATAATGTGAGAGTTCTTTTAAATATTTTTAAAATAAATTTCTTGTTTTTATAAGACACATTTGTCCAGTACACATGCAAACATTGCTCATGTAAAATTTTCTCAATGGCGTATACAGTAAACAAGAACTAAGGCAGCGAACAGGAGAAGCAGTGCTTATGTTCATTTGTGTTTAAGGTTTTTTTTTACATGTGCACATGCAGATTGCTCGACAGACTTGTTTCCTTATAATCATGCTTATAATGTACATTTATCTCTGCAAATAAGATTATAGATTGTTATTATACACAAGATGTCACATTTCTCTTATTATTATTCTTAAGATGCGAAAATATTCCGCAGATTTTATTGCATTTTCTCGTTCCACACACGATATATACCTCCTTCAACTGGTAAACATCGCCTTGGGCCGGTGAGGGGAACGCCCCAGTTATTGGCCTGCCACTTATGTAAGGGGTCAGCCATATAAAATATCATGCGGGGAATAAGTCTGAGTTCAATTTCCTTTGCAGTCGGGCGAAGTGTCCAAGCAAATAACATGACTTTGTGCATTCATGTAAATCTCGCGATGTTATGCTCGGTGTGATTGTTGGGGATGAATATCGAGATGACAAGATATTATAAAATCTTTTCAACACAGATAATCATAAAGAAATCGTACTTTCAATATATAGAATGTGTTTTTAATTGATGTCCAAGGAGATGCACTGGCTAGAAGCAAAAACATTTCAAATTTAATATATTTTCCATTGAAAAAACTCTTTGGAAATGAATTTGAGTTTTAACAATGACTGTTTGTGCGTCTTGTGCAATCTGAGACAGTGTTTCTCTCAAACTTATCTCTCAAATTCTTCAACCAAGATGTTCTCCGTAGACCTGGAACTCGCCGTTCCTCTGTATAATGAGATGTAGTATCCAATACACTTTCTCATTTCTCATAATGTCTCCAAAAAAAAAGGAGCTTTTTAATGGACATCAGTTGTTCGACTTTGATATTCATATGGAAAAGAACCTCAGTAATTACAACGCAATCTATTGACTATATTTTTAGCATCTTTTATACCGACATTCCAGAGCTCTATTCTTGATTCTATTCTTGAGGAGTTGGAATAGTGTTCATCCTTCTATACCATAAAATATCATTGAAAAAAATGTGGTATCTCTCCATCACAGACGTTCATTTTCCGGCGTATGTTTACTCTACATTTGCATTACATAATGAAAAACCAATAAATCGTTGCAGCTTAGATTTAGATTTAGATAAGATCGGATCAATTGTCCCAGCCCTCTGCCCACAGCTGACCTACCCTTCACTGTTGTTCCACAAACATGTATTATTAAAGTATTCATACTGGCAAGTACTTAAAATGGAACAGTAATATATATACTTGGGCCGAGCACGCGAGCCAGTTCAATATCGTGTACGATTCAAATGCAAAGAGTTCTCGCAAGAAATAGGTCGCTCCTTATGCTGTGTCTTCGCTACTTCTAACAAGTCAAACGGAAATGTAATGATCGGAAACGAGACTAGAAATAAGTAGGTAAGCTTCATTACACAGAAGGGTCTATAAATATCCACGTGTTCCGTTAGTTTTTCGAAAAAATGTATGAAATTTATTTTCTTGTAAATATACATAAGTGTTTATACTTTCTGTTTTTGGGGAAAAAACCATCAAATATCTGTGTTCACAAGATTAAAGAAAACAAATTAAATGCCCCTACAATCTTTATTCACTTTTTAATTTCATTGACTTCATAGAATGATATTGAATTTCTCATTTACCTTATTAAACTTTAAAATAAAGCGGAAAACATAGGTACACAAACTCTTTTATTTCATTAAAAAATATTGTGCCGATGAAACCAACAAAACAAAAAGATCATATCTTTCTTGACACTTCACAACGTGGAGTGAAACAATAAAATAAATGCAGCGTGTAGAAAGAAAAATATAAGCGTATCAATTAAACGTAATAATTGTAACAATCTAATCTAATCTAATCTAAGTTGCAAAGATATGTTACATTGGAGATTCACATTACATGCATTCTCACAACTAGACACGTACTAGTTCGCGCTTGCACATGCCTCATGTGAACCTACAATATAAAAACCAAATCTCAAATGGACATACACCCTGCAACTCTTGCCGTCCTTCCCTGAGACAGGGGTGACATTGGCAAAGTGAACCATTTTTACAGCATGGGTGGTCAGCCGCATACCAACCTATAAGTCAAGGAACAAAATTGCAACTTATTAAAAATGATAACTTGGTGAAAAATTGGGGACTAGAGAAGAAAAGTTATCTAAGAAATTAGTGGAATTGCATTGATCAAGATGGCTAAGGTCCATCCTGATATATCTTACAAATGATAATAACAAAAAATGATTTTTTTTACTGTAGGAAGGATGCTATTTCTGTGTATTTCCCTAAAGAAGCAAACTCATCATATCTTTCAGAAATGAGAAAAATTGCTGTGATTTTTCAAATAGTTAAACTACCTATACAGTTGCACGAGCTTGAAGAATAAAACATCCGAACGTTAATTACAGCTCACAGTAAAACAGAGTGTAACTTTTCTCAGCGTAGTCGGATTCTACGCCGTAATGCTTGAAATCAAATTACCTGTTTACAGCAATATGAGGTGTTAGTTTACATAACCTTTTCTTTGAGAATCGTAAAAGTTTCTTCAACTTTGACGATTGAAGTCAACTTTCTGTAAAGTTAAGTCTCCCTCCTACCCCTTTCCACGAATGCAAAAGCCGCCCTTCTCTCTTTACCACCCCCTAACGTAAATTTCTCTTTGCGGCCCAAACTTTTTAGTGTCGGGGGAGTTGCTTTAAATAAATAAATAGAGATGAAAAATTTCCACGTGGAATGCAGAGCTCAAAGTTTGGTAACTACAAGGGTGTAATTTTTTTGGCATGAAATATTTTTTTTACGGTAAACAGAGTGCGAATGCTGTTCAAGGCAAGTTAGTCGGTTCGTATTTTTGTTTTCGAAAAACACTGTTGCGTGATAATAAATGACGTTTTTTTGTTTTGTTATAAAATATATCAAGTTGTTTTCAACATCACTAAAACAAAAAGCCTTTTATGTTTGTTACTTCATAAAAAGGCAAACAAAAGTATATATTTTATTTTATATCAACTCAGGGTATGACAGTTGAACAAATGGTATGTACAAAAATATAAAATTACAGCTTTACGTTCAAGTCTTAGGCCTAGAAAAAATAAAAATCTAAAATATTTGCTAATGCACTTGAATAAAATATGATTAGATCATATGTATGTGTAAAATGGACACATTTTTTGCAATTACCTAGTGTTTTTTATTTGCTACCTACCACAAAACGTTTAATTTTGAGTTTGTACATTTTATGTTCAGTCAAAAGTTTTAACAAAAGTTGTAATTTATTGAGAACAAAAAACTGTTGAAATGGTCGTGATAATTTTTCAGCCAACTAAGTAAAAACTTTTGATTTATCGACTGTTATCCGACAACAGTATTCAACAAACCAAGTGCCATTTTTTCGCTACAATTTTTTTACATTTATTCAACGTAAAAACCTTTTTCGTTGTTGTTTTAGTCCTATCACAGTTTGTATATTGTTTGCTTTAAAATCAACATTTCAACAACAAAAATACTTTAGTTGTGTCGTTTTCAGTTTTTTTGTACGTTACATGTGTATGTCCGTAAAGATTAAAAGTAACCTTCGTCAACATCACTGAAGAAGCCCTTTAAACATATGAGCAAAATGTCTGGAAGTGAAAGTTGTGATGGACCGCAACACACTCTTCAAAAAATCACCTTCTATTGCCAAGAAATCCAAAAACTATTAATCTACCGTTTGTTGCTTCTTCTTTCCCTTACTCAAGGTCATATGACCTATCTGCGACGGTACGCTATCCTGCAATTTGTGAAATCAAACTTGTCTTTTATATTTATAGTACGTTTTCTTATGGTCTCTTATTTTTTGGGGTTTTGTAACCTTAAAATTTTTGTTATTTTAAAATAAAACAGTAGATCTCCTTGCTTATGGTTTCATATCTGGAAAGGTGCACTGTGTTTCTATTTCTTCTTTGACGTTTTTAACCTTTTACGTTTATCTCAAAATACCTAAAAAAGGGTTCTTTGTTATTTAAAATAAAACTTCGCTGTTTTTTGAGCTTTAAATATTGTCGCACATTTCTGAAAACTGTACTACCTTTCGAATATTAACGATCATTTTTTTCATTGAGTTACTGATGTGAACTGAAGGCCGGCATCTGACGACCGCGGTGGTAACCTTTTTATGAATTATCTGAGACACCAACCATAAGGACTATGGTGCTCTTTCCAAAAGTAGATTTATATCTGTAGCCTTGCCAAGAAAATGAAGAACTAAAACTTTTTAATTTTATTTTGTATTTTTCTCTCTTAGTTACCTGGTCTCGTATGGGAGGGGTAGTTTACTTGTGCTGTTATAAAATTGTTCAAATAAACATCAATTATTAGATTTATTTTTGTATTTAAAAATCCTATTACCGATAAATGATACAGTCCACACAATTTATCTAATAATCCCAAACTTTGATTCACTTCATCATACTTTGCACTCTGTGAGATATTATTTTTTGTTCGTGTAGATTTCTCTCCGTTTACATTGCACGTTACACGTACGTCGGTTGTTTTGTTACATGCGTAGGATCCATTACACGGCGTGACAAATGTACGCCTCGACTATATGTAGGACATGCTGCGTGCTCTAAAAATGTAGGTGTAATGATGTCAGTAACTAGTAAACCAAATAAACATCGCGCCCAACAAATATGCCTGAAAGTTGATGGTTAACTTTTTTTTATTTGGGGAAAACAGCTTATTGTATCAAGTTCAAATCTAAAAAAGAACTTTTATCGTGAAAAACCGATTTGATGAGATGAGGGGTAATGTGCCATTTTTTCCTTTAATTTATTTTAAATTGTATAAACGTCAATATTGTATACACGTAAATAAGTAATAAGAGGTGTTGAAAGTACCAAAGAAAGTTAATGCAATAAAAGATTTTCATTTTAAGATTTAGGTACTGTTATTTTTCATACTTTATTATGATTTCCTCAGATATGTTCTTCTGTGAGTGATTTTTTGGGAGTGACGAGTTCACGGCGCTGCGCTGGCCGGAATAACTCCTCTACACCTATCATTCGTGTCCAGTCTCTAGCATACAGGACCTCTGCCTTCTGCCATCTCACAAAAAAAAGTTGAACGTGAAAAAGTTGAAATGTTCAGAACGCTTAAATTTTCAATATTGTAGATATAATCACAAAGTCATATTTTCTCTGAAAAGAAAGTTATAATTTTGGATACTACTTTTTCGGTTAGTTGTTTTTTGTGATAATGTTAAACATCACCAAAACATGTTTCCCGTTATAAATAAATACCTCGATGGCAGGTTTGCTTTAATTCTTATAATATTATTCTGCGCAGTAAATGTACGAGCCAACTCGTAAACAAAAAGTTTGTACAACTTCTGAGCACTACCAGTAAAATCTCTTAATGTCGGGATTTATATTAGCCAACTTTATGTGCGTTTTATCATACGTTTTCATAAAGTCTTACTGTTACGTCTCTATTATATGAATATTAAGAAAACAACACATTTTTCATTTATTTTCTGGTTTTACAGGACTTCTGTTACTTAACCAACCCCATATTTTTTCCTTGTGTAAACATAATAGACTCGGTTGTTACTGAATTCAATTAATAAAATGTTTTGTCATGACATTCCTTTGAATATCAAATGTTTAGAAATGAGGATTTTACAGAATTTTCACTTTCGCAAAAGAATGAAACGACGTTTTTCTTTTGAATAAATCAATTTATTTCAAGCTTACATAAATCAATGATGTACAATATTTTAAATAATAAATCTAAAAATGATTTTTCCTTCATCAGTAAATAGCCACAAATAAATTTATCACCAAGCAGTATTGAAGTGTTTTTGATGAAAAAAATGTTTTTTTATTATTCTTGGAATTTATAAAGGTACATCATTCGTACGCTTCACAGGTGTATATAATACGTGGACGTTATGTTGTAACGTAATTTGGTGGCAGGTGGGGATAACTCATTAAATGACAACCCCAATTTCGACAAGGACTCGTTACCCAGTCTAATATGAATATAGGTAACAAAGGATAATTTGGGCAAAATTATTCACGACCGTCGCGTCGTATACTTTACCCTGCGGCGATGTGCTCTGTACTTCAAGTATCTAACCTTAACTTTAAATTTAACCAAACTAGTTATCAAGAATATACATAGAAATCAAAACAACACCTCTGGTGACCATTTTATTTTGCACAAAGTTTGTGGTAAATCACCATAGTTGAGTGTAAACGTAAATTTTCATACTTGGAGAGCAAAGGATGTCTCGTGACGTAGTCTTGAGTGGGGCGTGAGAAAGCAAAATATGTATACAACAAATGGGAGGAAGGAGAGGATGTGTAAAAACATGTGGAATTTTAAATACTAAAGCAACAGAAAAGTCATGTTTAATATTTAAAATGAAATATGGAGCGGAAATAACTGTTCAATATTTAGGTATTCATTCGCTAATTTATTTATTTTTAAATTGTGTACGTTTGCTCATTTTCTTACTTTCGTGATATATTTGTCTTTATACCTGTAAAGTATTGTTACTTATGTATAAATTCATGTCTATTGTTTTTATGATTTTTGGTACTTCTCGTACCCTCTCGAATGGATGCTTCGTGAGGCGACTGTATGGTCTGGAACATGCGAGACTAGGCCTTGTATATAAATATGCGCTTTTTTTTCTGTGAAGCAGTAGTGAATATGTAAAACTTTCAGATGCAATGTTGATTCTAGTCAATGAGAACAAACCTCTATTAGCCACAATAAGAAATATACCAAAATTCCTGCAATCAACAAACAAGTAGGTACATATATCAAACAAAAACGTATTCTATTTTCCAAAGATTGAAATTTTATCACTGAAACATACCGTTCCTTAACAAAAATGACCATGCAAACAACCTTTCTATAATTAAATATTTTTAAGGAGTAGGTACCTTTTTATTCATTGACTTATAGGTTGGTATGAGGCTGACCACCCATACTGTAAAAGAGGGTTCTCTTTGCCATTGTCATCCCTGTTTCAGAAATGGTCAACAAGAGTTGCAGGGTGTATGTTCATTTGAGATTGGGTTTTAATATTGTAGGTTAATCATCTAAAATATGTACATCTTTTCAGCTTAAATTAAGATTTTGATTAAGCCCAGAACTTCAGAAGAGTGGTCTAAGCTTCTATCTATTCAAGAAGACCGTTTTCAATTTTCTAATTTCCATCACTTACTCAAAACATTCACTCTTAAACCCAATAAAACTTCTGTAATTTTTCCTAGTGATTTTTATAAAGAAGTCATAACATTATTTAACTACTAAAAACTAAGTCCTTCAAGTATATAATACCTAGTTTTGTATGGATTAGTAAGTGCAGAATATTATAAGGCTACACGTTCTTGGTCGAAGCGTCGCGGCGACAGCTCTCTCGTCTGACGTCGCGTCTCCGAGTAACGCCCAACGCCATGGGACCAGGTGAAGAAATTGAGATCCCTTCAAAACACAGAACGGTCTAATAAAAAGACGTGGTCGACATGATTAAGTATGCTGTTGTATTTATGCGACACAAGTAGATTATTTTGTTTGTCGCTAATGAAAGGATTTTCCCATGTTTACATTTTCATTTAAAAGTTCTACTAGTACATCTTTTCTAATTGCGTTTATGGAATCTAAGTAAAAATTGAAAAAGAGTCAAGGAAAACCGGTAACCCATAATAAAATCCTATAGAGTTAAAGACGGCCATCTAGGATTTTTTTTCTGAAAGGAGATAAATACGTGCAAAAACATAGTTTTCAGAAAAAAAAATTATATCATACATGCCGCTTTAACTCTTTACGACTCACTATAATCTGCAATCTAAGTTGCAAAGATATATTATATTTAAGATTCATATTCAATGCAACCCCATAAGCAGACACGTAAAAGTTCGTGCCTGTCACATATCGCATGTGGACTCACAACATAAAAACCCAAGCTGCTTTTGTGAAACAATATGACCCTATATTTCAACGTTAACATATAGACAAACTGTGTATTTTTGTAAAAAGATAAAGTATTTATACAATTAGGATATTAGTCCTTAATTTTTTCGATTTCAACATGATGTAGGAGATTGAGGAGATTGTGAAAATTGAGGAGATTGTGTAAAGTATACAAAGTGAGCGTAAAAGAAGAAAATACAAGAAAAAGGTGATGGATATGAATGAATTGAAAGAGGTATGTAAGGATAGGAAAAAATGGAGGCAACTCTAAAGAGGATCTGCCCCCCCCTAGCGGAATAGTGACAGAGTTACAGTTACAGTAGAGCATTTTTTTTCCTTTTGGAGGAAATTCTCATAATACGTACTATGGAAGATTTAGTTACATACCAGCAGATGCCACCAAAAAAGTTGTTGCAATAATGTATCGAGAAAAAGTTTTCTCTTTGGCGATATTATTTTCAAGCGATCCCAAGGGGAGATATGTAACAGCCTTCCAACAAGGTTGATCGTAAGTAGAACAAGTACATGTTATGAACAATTATTTTCTTATGACCAATTATTTTCTAATGAGCTATGTACATTAAGGTGGAGCGCTGTATGTATGGAAAAAATTAAAAATCATTTTTTCGTAATTGCGTTATGCAGAACAGTTGCTCTATGGGGTGAGTATCTGATATAAAAAAAAATCTTATTAAAATATTAATTTATTATACTGCCCCAAGTCATCAGAAAAATTACAAAAATACATAAAACTACTCATTTTTACCCCTGTGTTTAAGAATCAAGTATTAGATAAAATCAAACGAAATATAATTTTGTTTCTTTAAAATGAATGAAATAGTTATCATTACTTGTTTGGTATCTTGTAATTTGAGAGGGATGGGTGGAGGCACCCCCTAACTTTGTTACTCCGCGCAGACGCGCGTCACCAATTCGGTGCTCTCAGAGATGTAACTATAGTTATACGCTACTCATATTTTTTGCACATACAAATTTACGAGAGATCTTAAGTGTATTTTTAATATATCAGCGTGTTAATGCAACAGATTGGCTTCATTTAACTATGCAAAACATCTTAAAGTACCGATAACTGAAAAATATTCTGATTGATCAAAGAACCAAAAGATAAATGATCATAAGGAGTGTTGATTTGAAAACTGCTGCGTGAAATTAAAAAAAAGCTAAACCGGAAACAGAAATATTAACCATACAAAGAAAAAGCTACAAGTTCATTGCCAAATCTGTCTGACCTATCAACTGATGTCTCTCAACAACCAGTCTCAACAGTAATAGTAAAACTAGCACTTCAGAGACCGCTACCTCAAATTTCGTATTCATATTCATTAAAAAATATTGACCTTGGCATACTGGAAAAACCTGTGGATAAATTTGGCATTTCCAATAAGGCTGAAGCTGCTCTTGTTTTGGCAACAAAGCGTTGGTATTATTTCAGACAAATATTCATCCAAAGTTTTCGATCAAAATAAAATTAGAAGAGCCCGTGAAAAGCAAATAACTAAGTTCAGCGGTGTGACCATTGATTCTGATTACTAAGATTTGGGTTTATACTTTGATGGACGTAAAAATAAAACCTTTAATATGGTGGATCATAAGAGAAATATAATTATAGAGGAGCGTATTAGTTTACTTAAGGATGCAAGGTCACAGTACATTGGTCATATTTCTTTAAGCACTGGAAAAGCAGCAATAATAAAAAGAAAAATTATGGATATTTTAATCAGTAAAGATATCAATGTCATCCTTTTTGCTGTAATCGGACGTGATAGAACTATTGTTAATACAGATGGAATTGGTAAATTCATTCCAAAAAACTTAAAATATCTAGTAAAACTGCTGCAGTGGTGTATTTGTCAACTCCATGCCAACGAACTGCCGCGCCAATTATTTGAATATATTGACGGTTGTACAATTGGACTAAGAAGTTACTCTGGACCCATAGAAAAGGTATTAAAAAGTTGTGAAGAGCTTCCAATATTCTCGATTCTACCTATCCAATGTGATCTACCTATTGAACGGAGAATAACTATAAAGTCGGGATATTGTTCTCAAAGCTTATTAAAAAGAAACACTGGAAAACTAGTGCATTCAAGATGGCTCACAGAATACTACGGCTTTATGTTTTTTTTTTTAACCATCTGACAAGCTGTTAATATTATCAATTATATAATGAAAGTGGACGCTCTTATGTGGTCTTACATCAAAACTAACCACATTGCATTTTAATGGTGCTAGACACTTACACAAGATAATCTAGATGTCGCGATATTTGACAGATAATTTAAAGTAGATACTACATCCTGTGATACAGAGAAATGGATATTACAATCATATAAAAAACATCTTACTTGCTTTGCCTTTTTATGAGTTCTAGCCTTGTGAAGAATATTGAAACGCGACAGGAAATAATTTTGAGAATTCGAACTACGATCGGCCAAAACTTGATTTTGATGCAGACAATTATAAAAAACCTTATAAACTGGCACGAAAATAATGTGGCCAAGCCGCCTGTTATAAAATTTATGAACGGTGAATTAACATCACGTTGTTAAGAAAATCCACCGCTTGTTGACGAACTAATCTCAAGCCATTTACATTTTCCTTTCTACACGTTAGCCACTGAAAGATTAGTAAAAATTGTAAGAAAAACTTCAGCTGCTGTTTGCGGTATTATCAGAAGAGATGAATTCATTAAAAGAAACCTGGAATCGCGACAAATAATGCCTTTTTTCAAATTAAAGAAAAATTACCAATTCTCTTAAAATCACTATTTTCTATACTTCTGTTGATTGCCATTTTTTAATTTTTTTTGCCATAAACGGGTCTTTTTTCTATCATTTATAGAAAATCATGTTTTGTGCTTAAATTTGAACTTCATTTTACTACAATTATTTTTTTCTTAATAAACAAAAAAAAATGTTAAGTATATAGCAGTTTTTATGATTTTTATTAACTTTTCGAGGCTTTGGGGCAGTATAAGATCAAATATTTCGACCTAATGGTGGTACAATTTATTGTTTGTATTGATATAGAGCAGCTTTTGGCCAAACGCAAAATCGAAATTCCCAAAAAAACGATTTCGATCCACCTTAATGTACATGACCAATTTTTGCTTAGAAAAATTGAACTACATTTTTTATGTTCGGAAATAGAAAAACGAGTTTTTCCATTAATTATTTTAATGATACGAGTATACATATCATCAAAATTTATTGATTCTTTTTCTGTATGAGCTGTTCCATTATACTATGAAGCTCAAAAGTCTAAAATTATTTAATTAATTCAGATTTTTATCATGGCTGTACACTTTTTAAATGCGTTGTTACCTCTATGGTTGTAACGTATACAAATACGCACAATTTAAAACTATTTATTTTCAATAAAAAAAGTTGAATCTGCGTAAATATTTAGATAAAGGGTAAGAAGAATTAAATATGCTCAAAGTAATTGTAAAAAAAATGTTGTTTTATTTCTCTTTTAACAATAACTTCGCTTACATAATATTTAATAAACGATTTCTTCACGTCTGTAACTTATTCACTGAGAGCTTTCACATTCCACCCCTTCCCCTCTCACAATTGACTGTCAGGGTTGTCGCACGGCACCTTGTTATGACAAGGGTCGCTCTCACTTTATATTAATGACAATGCCCCCCGCTAATTTTTTCACAGCCCTGATTATGGCTGAAACGTATACAGATTTAATTAATCCTCCCCCGCGATATTGTTAAATAAACCCTCAAAAACAGCACCAGCTATTTTCGTTCTGAAAACTTTTTGAATAATTATCACTTTTATTTTGATTGTCATCGCGGTATTTTTCTCCGTCAACATTTTTGTTTTTTATAAAATTTAATTTTGCAAAAGTTTTTCATTATGATTTAAAAAAATACAAAATTAAAATCACTTCTATTCATAATCATAGAAATCTAATATTAAGGTTAATATCTAAAAACTATTCAAAAAAATTGTGGTGACCTTTTCCAAATATTTTCACAAAATTGATTGATAAAGCGGTGCAAGAAATGAGTTTTTAAAACATTATTGATAGACTTATATGAATGCATAATTTTTAGCAATCCAATTTTTTAATCCTTCTTATAATCCTATTAAAGAACGAAATGTAATGAACTTAAAAACATTAGAAACAGGTTAATTAATAAGTACGAGATCCGACCACTTATGTTATAAGCTCAGTAACGTACACAATTATTGTTCACTTATAGGTGTGTTGTCAACACAAGTGTTGACTTATAGGTTGGTATGAGGCTGACCATCCATACTGTAAAAAATGTTTCACTTTGCCAATGTCACCCCTGTGTCAGGGAAGGTCGGCAAAAGTTGTAGGGCTTATGTTTATTTGAGGTTTGGATTTTATTTGTAAGTACACATTCAGCATGAACTACACGTGTTTGTGTGTGGGCATACATCTGAGAGCTTTAAATGAATATAATATCCTTGCAACTTAGATTATAGATTATTATTATAGTATGCTATTTGTGTACGTATGCAGAGAGTGGCAGTAAAACTCAACTAAGCAACACATATATTGTAGTTTCCCGCCGCGTTCTTCTCAAAGGAGTCGCATCTGGCGAGTGAACCTATTTATTTTTACAGGTAAAGGCTTTACGTCAACCACTTTAGTTGAAATGGTAAGTTCTCAGCTTTCAAGAGTGCTGATACTCATTTATGGTGAAGGCTAAGTAAGCTTTGCCGGTATTTTATATCGAGTAAACATCAAAATGGGACATCATATCTGACACAATCAGTGGGATTTAAATCCCACTGATTGTGTCAGAAGTTTTAAACCCTGTGTTATTGTGTCAGAACAGGCATTTAAACCCTGGCTATCGGCATGGAAGGCAAACAGTCTACCAACTGTGATATTGACTGAGCTACAGGCAATGCAGAATCAGTTCATGTGTTTAATCATAGCGTGAATTTTTACTCTGAAATGGTTCAATGTTGTTAAAACTTTGTAAATAATCTGTAGCTTAAGTTTGGGGTTTTATGTTGTAAGTTTACATGCGGTATGTGCAAACGCGAATTTAAACGTGTCTACTTGTTAAAACTTAAAATGCATGTAATGTGAATCTACAATGTATCATATATTTGCAACTTAGACAAGATTAAAACTTAAATACCGCTCCGCAGTTCAGTAGTATGACTTCGAACTCGTAAATGGAAGGTTGTCGGTTCGAATCCCGGTGGAGCACAAAAAATATACCTACCATTTATATTTTCAAATCTGCGCTTTGCTTGGTGAAAAAATTCATAAGCCTTTACCTACCGGTCACTAAAGGTTCATCCAGCCTTTGAGCAACTGGGTCTTGCTTGAGAATTGGCGCTTTCTACAGCGACGAACAAGCTTGCAGAAGGCTCTTGAGGTGTGATACACACAAAAACAGCGCTCACCAAATAAATCCGCCTAATTTAATTCAAATTTACTATTGTCAAAAAAAAATAGATACGCAGATAGATGTTTATATGTAGATATGTGCCAACAAAAATAAGACGAGCACGTAAGGAAAACTGTTGATTTTCAAATTCTACTTTCAATTAACAATATTTGCTTGTGATGTTGACTTTGCAGTAGTGCAATAAACCATTTGGTGGGATGTTGGTAGCATTAAATAATGCAGTTTATGCGCACTTGGTATGCAGTTTAGCGCCATTCGGGAGATTTACCGCTCATGTACTCTTGTAATGTGTTTTCATTAACTTGGTATCATATCTTAAAGACCAGAAGCACTCCGAGTGAAATACATTACGCTGCGTATTTTGTACGGGCACTTAGGGACCTATTATCACTACAGAACTCAAATTTGAAAAAAAAAATATTCAAATATTGTTTTACATTTGTGCTAACATTAGCTAATGAATTCCGACGCTAAGGGAGAATAATATTACAATTAAAACAAAATTATTTTTTCTTTAACGTAGTTTAATTTTCATATAATTAACATAATATTACAATGCTTATGCGAACAAGTACGAGTACAATTTCATTTCTTAAATATTTTCCGAAAATGATGAACACATGCATTCAAAAAGTTGTCATGAAAAATGCTTCAATATTGTATTATTCCTAAATTTAAGTGCAGTAAATATAACACAGCTTTTTGATAAGTGCCACATATATTTTTAACATAAAAATTCCAATTATGCTAACGCTTACATAAAGTGTAATTTTATGCTGCGTTCTCTCCGAAGGGGTAGCATGTAGCGAGTGGAACATATTTATATGTACAAATAAGGGGACTGGCCTTACGCCCACCAATTCAATTGAAGTGGTGGTTTTCCAACTCCCAAGGGTGATGGTATTCACATCTTGTAAAGGCTGAATAAACTTTTCTGGTATTTTATTTTGGGCTTGAAATAAGCCCAGAAACGGAAAATCATTTCTGACAACCTGGGTGGGATTCGAACCCAAGCTCTCGGCCTGGAATGCAAGCACTATACCAACTGAGATATCTACAGGATTTCCATTAGGTGACCACATTTTTGTTAAGATTTATCAATTAATTAACTAAAGAAGAAAAAAAAGTATTTTCAGAAAACTTGGCTGTGAACATTATTATGTATCAAAGTTTTTTTTTTATTTCATACACGTAATTAATTTGTTTAATCATTATTTTTTTCTTAAAAAAGGATGAATTTAAAAAAATAATATACAACACTAAAACTTTAATCATCTACGAGCGCCTACACAAATCGTTCAAGCGTAGCATGTGACTGTACAGACCAGCCTCTACGCTACAGTCTGTTTTTTGGAGTAGCGATTGTGTTTGCTGCGGTCAGTCTTCATTGAGCTTATCCCCGGGGATGAAAGGCGAAGCTCTATGTATTGATTATATCGATACACCAGTACCAAACTCCCACAACTCAAAAAACCATTATCTCGAGAAAACAATGATTAAAGTTTTAGGCAAGTGTTAACACTCAATGCACATTGTTTTACACTAAGAAACTTTATTTAATGTTATAGTAATTAGAAAGGATTTAGTATTAGCAAATGTATATAATAAAAAAAAATGTGATGTTTCATATAAATTTTTGGAGTTTTGAGAGATTTTCGGAGTTACATTTGTTTGGAACTAAAAACTAGACCAACTTGTCTTGTCGATTTAGACTTACAAGGAATACATTATTACTGTTTTATTTAAGTAGGGTACTTAGAAAGGCTTTAGTAATGGTAACTATGGATACTCACTACAAATAATAATTCAAAAATTAATTACATCATCATTTATTTCCATATATTTCATCATATTTCATCATTTTTGTTACACATACTTCTTTAACTTACTTTTAATATACCTAATCAGAATCTTCTCCATTTTGTTGTTCATTACATGGTAAATTGTCATAGAATTCCCAGTAAGACCTAGGAATTGAACCAGCCTTGCATAAGGAGAGCAGATCTTTCTTTTTTGCTGCCGAGATACCCGGTGGACGTTGATAAGCCGGCTGAAGGGTTGGCTCCGCTTGCGTTCTCCTTGATCTGCGATGAACGTCAATTTTTTTAAACTCTTCATTAAAGAAGGAATTTTTATAGAAAATTATGTTAGGTGCTGTTTTTTCCACTTTCACAATATGGATGTCATTCCACTTTACTGCCTCACCATCTTCATTTTTTACGAAATTGTCATTTTTCTTAACTAACGCCTTAATATTAAAAAAGTCAACGATTTCATTGGTCCTGTATGGATTTCCATTTTTCTTTGCCAAGCTTATTATAGGTAGAAGTTGAGTTGGTACAAATAGGGGCCCTGCTTTGAGAGCCCTCTTTTTTTCTTTTTCTATCATGGCATGCATCGAGTCACCTTCGTTTTGTGAATGGCCCACGATGAAAAATTTATGCGTAATAGAATCAATATCCATGTTTCGAACGCAGAATAGATACAATGCCATTATAAATTTATTTTTATTTTGGCCCGGACAATTATCGGAGTAGAAGATAACTTTTTTGTTAGTGCTCTCCTTAAGGTAAAGATAAAGGCAGCTGCCAATTTCATTTACACCTCGACGGGCAATCCCTTCGTGCCAAAAATAGCTGTATCCTTGTTTTTCTTTAATATCAAATATAGTAAAATTAAAACAGGATAGTCTACGTTTATAGAAGAAATCATTTCTACTTCCCTCTGGTACTGTAATTACAGCTTGCAGATCGAAGCAACTAACAGTAGTACGTTGAGAGGAATTTCTGACATCGTTTTCTTTCTCGATCCGACTCTTTTCCTTTTCGTGTATGTGTAAATTAAATTCATCTTGTTTTTCCAATTTTTCTGTAGCACTCATATTTTCATAGTTTTGACATGTACAACATGCATCCTTCTTCGGTTTATAGAAAGAAATGTTGTACTCTGTATTAAATAACGTTTCATACATGTGTTTTTTTAAAGGTGGACTATCATTTTCTGTGCATTTAATGAAGTACTGTCGATACATCTCCGATAATGTTAAATTGCCCTGTATATACTGTTTTTCAGTTCGAGCTCTGCAATAGTGAGCTTCCATCACCGGAAAAGCTTCTATGTGTTTGCGGGCAAAAATTTTTACATCCTCATCAATCCTTGCCCTTCCAGCATTAGGATAACCACCTCTTTTATCCTTCTCATCAAATCCTTCACTTGTCTTCTTTTTTTGGGCCGTTATAATAACGTCGCTGCTTATGTCCAATGTATTTATGAAATATGTTTTGCACACCCTTATGTTAATATCAGATACATTGAAGTAATATGCAAAATTGTTTGATCGAGTACTACTCGGCTTCTTCACGGCATATTTAGGTACAACGGGCTGCATATGTCCGACCAGGAAGTCTCGTTGTCGGTTGACATCACCTAGTTTCCAGTAGCATTTGTGTATTTCCTGTCGTGTTTCATTGTCTATTTTGGTGGGACACTTCAGGCGACATTTTTCACTGCAGGTATTCTGTACTTTTCTTTTGGGAATTTCTTTTCCACGCGAGTTTATGTATGCTTCTCCGAGATTTCGATTTTTATTTTTTTTATTTTTAGTCCAGTTATTTGGGTTGCGTAATCTCTTTCGAGTTTTGAGTTTCTCTTCATTCGTTTGAGCTGGTGTATTATTTTGAACTGTCGGCTGTGGTGGAGATGGCGGTTGTGGGGGAATTAGTGATTGCGGTAGAAGCGGCGATGGTGAAGGACTGTTTGAAATTTCATCACTCGACGTTTCAGGAATATATACATCTGATGAACCAACTGAAAAATCTGTATCACTGCTTGAATCCATGTCTGAGTTTTGCTGAGGTGCCCTCTCTAATGAAGAACCCTGTAATTAAAATGATAATAATTAACATTACCTACTAATTTATATTTGCCATTATGCAGTGAAAGATATAAAATTGTTATGAAACAGACTACACATTAATAATGTAATTTTGGAAAGCTGCTACGGGGTAGCTGACCTCTTTAGGGTAGCGACTGCGCGAGAGCAAGATGCTATCGCACTCGCTCAGTCGCTATAGATCAATCGTGACAGTGGGTGAATCCATCGTAGCTATGCTGACTATATAGTGTCATGGTTTTCTCGCGACGTTTTCCTTCATTGAACGAAACTGTTCATTAACAGATATCAATATACCCATGAGAGAAAATACCCGCAAATGTACATACATTTGCAGCACTAGCACTGGCAGCTAGCACTGCCACATGCCAGTGCTAGCATTCGAAACCATATCTCTCGACCACGAATCTGAATGCCATGAAACGATGTCCATAACAACCTATTCTCTTTGCTAAGCTCATCAACAGTTTAAAAGTATTATCGGGATAACATTTTTTATTCTGTATAAATTCGCTCAGGCATCGTTGCTGACATAAGACACTGATTTTGCATCTCCGAGTAGCATTTGTCATCTTGATAGACACTCTCCGCAAGGGAGCGCTCATTTATGAAGAAACCCTCTTCTAGACAGGTATGCTCATTTATTTCTGACCCAGGATACTGTAATAAAAAAAATCATAAAATAAAATTGCCATTGCACTAACAAGATGATTGGACAAGCATGGACGGAGTACATTTTAGTGTTTAGAAAGAAAGCTGCGAAAGTGTTCCAGGGTCATGAGGAGTTTCATTCACCATTATCTTTGCCTCTCCCTATAGTGATCCTCAGGCTTGAGTTAGTATATAATAATACCTATTATTTTTAAAGTCGTGTCACTCAAATAAAATCCATGTAATTAATTGTCATAAAATCATTACATTGTCTATGGCAGGCTATAATATTACCTGGGTAATATTGTCTGTATCAGTATGGGTACGCTCGGAGATCTTCAGGTGTGATGTAGAACCTAGTACTTACTTTACAGATGAACGCTCATTTGTACCCCCAAGTAGTGTCGGTGACATAGAACCCTACAACACAAACACAATTGATGTAAAAATAGAAAAAAATCGAAATATACTCACGGCTTATATCTCGAAACGGATAGCCAGAGGCATCGATCATTATTTCTATGCGATGCATTTCATACGAGCACTCAAACCCACATTTCATCTATAAGACATTAGTTAGACCAAACTTGAACATGGATGCATTATAATATTATTCTTTCCATTATTAAACAAATAACTTCTAGTAATATTTTATTATTATCCTAGTTTATTTATTTTTACATAGGAATATAACTCAATTGGCTAGCTCGTATCAAGATACTTTATTTCGTAATGCAAATTGCCATAGAACTCTTGAATTTACGTTGTTATTTAGGTAAAAAGTTCATAACCTATAACAAAAAACAAATCATGCTTACCTCTTCGTTAGCTGCAGAACTTTCACGAACCATTGTTAACAAGTATTCAGTTCTTCCCATTTTACGTTTTCTCCAGTCGGGCACATACATTTTGTCCTAGAAGCGCTGATTTCAAATAAAAACAGGAAAACATAACCTCAAAACGGCGCGAAAACATGAGCTGACACTGACAGGTGAGACCGAACTGACGATGTTGCCAGTTCCAAACACCGACATGTCATGTTAAAGGTCTATGGAATGAGGTAGATTAGTGCAAAATAACTTCCAAACCCCGTTAACTCGAGTTATTGTAGTATGGAACGGACAAATATGTTTCGAAATTATATTTCTAAAGTAATTTATGTGCTGTAATTTATTTTTTCTTGACATTACGGCTTGTAGGTCTTTGGAACTGGTAGATATCATCATTTCACACATTTCCTCATACATAACTCAATACCGTAAAATTTCAGACTTGCATTAGTTTGGAACTGGTGTATCGATATACATAAAACAGTGAGCTGCCGGGCGTCTCTGGATGACTTGATTTGTAGCGTAAACTGAGCTTTGTGCATTTCAATGCAAAGCTCATTTTATATCTCATTCAACTTTTACAATTCAACACAAAATTTATTTGTAAAAAATATATCTCAAATTGATAACCACGAACCTAACATTTATTTTGTTAATTTAAATATTTTTAAATATGTAAAATTGCTAAAAAGTATTGTTCCTTGACTTAAAGGTTGGTATGAGGCTGACCACCAATACTGTAAGAAATGGTTCACTTTGCCAATGTCACCCCTGTTTCAGGGCATGTCAGGGCGCGAACTTACACGTGGTGTATGTTTATCGGCATGCATTTATATATTTTCAACTTAGATTGTAGATTATTATTATAAAAGTGTGGGAAGATTTGTTTTTTCATTTTGAATATTATAATTACTTCTGCGGGATTGTGGATTTCTTTACATTTATTTTTAAATAACCAACTTTATCTTAAATACACATTTAAATAATATTCGTACTCAAATTTTCAGTACACTCAAGTACTGTGATACCGCCACCAAAATTCTCTCCATATTTTCAAGTGTATACAATTATAATCTAAAACAAGATGTAGATTCCATGCTCAGTCTGAGATTGCACGAAGAATCGTTATACTGTGAGCTTATTAAATTGGAGAGGCAGAAGCAAAACAAGGCTCCTACAGCAGCTGAAAAGTCAATCTACCCACAGAGACGCAGCGCTCAGGGGAAATATTTCATATCATTATTTTCCCAAATTATATACAAAAAACGAGGTCGTTTTGTTTTTAAATTGAAACTTTTTTTATAAGCGACTGGTGCATTGAATTTTCGCAATTGTATCTTTCTATTAATACTAAAAATGCCTCCAGGTAGATTTATATTATTATTCGAAGAACCTGAGGCAATAAATTGGCCGAGTGGCAAGAATTCTCTTGCATGTACAAAAATATAAAAAAAAAATCTCCGTGATGATTGGCAATTTTAAATAAAACACAGAAGAAAAAATACATTAATAATTAATTAATGCCAAAGCATTTAATAAAATTACATATTGTGTTAATTAAAATGTTCTAGCTAATATTTAATAACGTATGTGTCCAGAACCATCTATGCGAGATATATACAGTGACTAGTGGCAGCGTTTGCATGGTGGAAATTATTTATTTTTTTATTTCAATAACAAGTGGCATTTTTTCAAAAGTAAAAAACAACTTTATCGAACAGTCTCTGAAAATAATACTTTTAGTTCTTGTAAGCCTTATACGTCTTCAAGTATGTAATACTCGTTATAATCTTTTGTAAACATTAGTATGTTTCAAGACGGCACTTCAATTTGTTCATCTAACTAACATACTCGAGCGTCAGAAGTGCCATTTGAAGGCACTCCTATCGTTCAAATGGCAAAGTAGACGTACCTACGCATACATAATTACGCTCAGTCGTAGCGGCGTAGAGCCTAAGACAAGTGGCGTAGAACCAAACAAGAGCAGCGTGTTGAGAGAAATCTCTATGACGACGGTGATTGTCTGTGTAGTGTTTGCAAAATTAACCCTTCATATCCTACATAAGTATATCTTACTGTTCTTTCCTGTAGTCAAAACCTTGCATATTTTTTCTTGCATCAACGACAACAAATACGAGATTTCAACTTTATTCGGTTAAGGTTTATTTTTACTACAAGAACAGATTGTCACCACATTGATTGAATGAATGTATTTTTTTTTTACCTCGATTAAATTAATAATTAGATCTTTAACCTAAAATGCAAAGATAAATTTTATTGGTGTTATGGCCGCGGGGATCAAGTCGGGTTATTTGGAACTAGATAACGTTGGTTCAAATCCCGCGACGATTACTTGGACCCTGGTTCAACAGACGCCGTTGCATGCACACAAGCTTCTGCTTTCGCATGAAGACAACTAGCCAAGTAAAATAGGTTGGTGGATTGCATTCCTTTCCACAAATCTATTTTTTTTTAAAAGAAATAAACAAAAAAATAAAAAACATTTCAAACGTGTATTTAAAATAAGCATGTATATTTAAAAATAAATGTAAACAATTCCGCTGTACAAAAAGCAGAATAATGATATTTTAAAAAATGAAAAACTTTTCTTCTTACTCTATAATAATAATAATAATAAAGTATCTAAGTTGCAAATATATATTAACATTCGCTGCTCATATCAAATGCAGGCCCATAAACTGACAAGTGATTCGCGCTTACAAATGCTGAATGTGTACTTACAAATTAAAATCCAAACATCAAATAAACATACACCCTGCAACTTTTGCCAACCTTCCCTGAAACAGGGGTGATATTGGCAAAGTAAACCATTTTTTACAGTATAGGAGGTCAGTCTCATACCAACCTATAACTTATGGAACTTTTAAGTCAAGGAATCACAATCGATAATCTGAACTATAAGTATAAAATTATATTAACAAAAATAAATATTTTACAAAATTTCCTAATGGTAAGATTGAACTTACAGAGTTCCTAACTGCTCATCTATAATTTATAACATGGGCTGTTTGTTTCATCTGAAATAGAAAAAAGCTAGACAAAATCAATATTTACAGTATCAATTGTTTAAGAAATAAATTATAGAAAGGATAGAAAGAAATGGCGGTTGATCTGTGATGTTGGCGGTTAGGGTTTGTTAAAGTGAAATTGGTTTTATGATTTAGTTTTTTATGTCCATGTATATATTGTAATTTTTATTCTTTGATTTAAAAAAATGTAATTTGTCATGTATGTTCCTTGACTTATAGGTTGTTATGCGGTTGACCACCCATAATATAAAAATTGGTTCACTTTGCCAATGTCACCCCTGTTTCAGGGAAGGACGGCAAGAGTTGCAAGGCTTATGTTCATTTGAGATTGGGTTTTTATATTGTAGGTCCACATGCGGCATGTGTTAGCGCGAAATTATACATGTCTGCTTGTGGGAATGCATTTAGTATGAATCTTAAGTGATATATATCTTTGCAGCTTAGATTAGATTAGATTAGATTAGAATTGTTTAACATTACACCTTTTAATCGAAGCGCTAATGCCAACATGGGGTTTTCAAATAGTCCAAAGAACAGATAAAGTTTGAATATTTTACAAGTGCGACTGAGGGTTAATGCAAACGTGATTGTCGCAAGCTCCTTTGATCGGTGGGCGGATACATTTTGTTTCCAAGCCAGGAAATTATTTTTTTATTGCTCAAGGCTTCCATGAAAATGTAATTTGAAAAAAGAAGTGTTATAATTTGTTTACGCAAAAAGCAGAGAAAAAGAAAACAAATATGTACATTAACAAAACGACAAAGAAAAACGGAACGCTAACAATTTTCATTGAATTAATTTACTTGAGTTGAGATAGATGATTTTCTGGAATGGAAAATAAAAAAAAAATAAAGGATATAATTTATTTTTTCAATTTTTTGTTGTCTGTTATTGTATTTTGTGAAATAAACAGACTTTTTAAAATAATGTTTAATATAGGTACGTTGTTTTTATATTTTGTCTTTTTTTCAATATTGACGATGAAAAGGTTAAGTGTTTTTTTTAAATAAATTAAAATATTACTTAAAAGTTGTTTGTTTATGGTGTGAATATTCAATTTCTTTTTTTTTAAGGCAAATTTTGATATTATGAGTGATTTCAATTTTGCAAATGAACTTCTCGAATCATCTCAAACATAGTTCCTTTAGTAGATTGTGCTTGTAACTAAGAAGGAGCTGAAATTTATTGAGTACGGGCTTGCAGTTAGAGCACCTTAGTACTGAGAAGTGGCTTTACTTGTGATGGTGGATCGCTCGTGCCCTGGAAGCTCCTCAAGAGTTATGTACTTCATAGCGGTAGATATAAAGTGCCCGAGTATAGTCTACTTAAACAGTAGTGGAAATTTATAACTTAAAATGAGTTCTCTAGGTATATTTCTGTAACAAGAGCTTACAAGTGCTGAATAAATATTTATTTTTTTGTTTTATTTACAATGTATAATGCTTGATTGATTTTTTTCTTTACAAAAATATCTTATCAGTTATGTAAACGTCTTATCAAAAGAAAATCTTTCCAAAACTCAAAAAACAATCGTGATTCAAAAACTCACTAGACTAATTGAGGCTATCAGGGCAATAGTGGTGTAATCCACAATTGAGATTTAATGGCGTTCTGGCATAATTTTCATTCCTTATAACAATATCTACCAAATCAACAGTGAAAAGCTCTTTTTCAATAGCTAAACTATCTTACACCACTTCTTATTTGGTAGGTACTATAATAAGGAATGAAAATTAAGCCAAAACGCCACTAAACCTCAATTTTAGATTACACCACTATTGCCCTGATAGCCTCAATTTTAATCAATGGCCAATAAACCCAAATTAGATAGTATATGTAGCTACAATTTACGTTTTTTTTGACGTTTTACCCATATCTCCCATACACAACTTGAGCGGTCTATTTGACGTTCCAGTCTTGTCTGCAGTTGAGAAGCAACTGATGGCGTGTCGGAGTTGAATTGATCAAAAAGTCTTCATCTGGATTGTGATTGGTTCGCATTTATGATAGCGCGCTGTAATTGGTTGGAACTATTAAAATTGCAAAACCTGAGTAAATGAACAACCACCCACACAAAAATAAAGTTACAAAAGAAATCGTTATTGGGTTTTATTTTTTCAAAAATATTTGAAACATCGATAAAATTGTTACAAGCCATAAAAATGGCTCGGATTGACCACTAGGCAATGTATTCATAGCTCATTTGAAAGTGAATCATATATTCATCGCAGACCCGAGGCAATATGTGGAGAAATACCGGTGAGCGGGTACGGGGAGGACGAAAGGTCAGTCATTTATGAGGGTCGCGAGAGGAGGTGAGAATATGAGGTCAGCCGTGATCCGTGTGAGAAACTCCTCATACCTGCTACCTTTCAGGACTGACCTGAAAACTCATACTGCTTTTAATTTTAATCATTTTGTTTTAAATCCATACACCTATTATAAAGTATTATCGATGTTTAACCCATACTGTAAAAAATAGTTCACTTTGCCAATGTCCCCCCTGTTTCAGGGAAGGTTAGGGCTAATGTTCATTTGAGATTGTTTTTTTTAATTGTAGGTCCACATGCGGCATGTGTGAGCGAAATTATGCGTGTATGCTTGTGGGAATGCTTTTAATATGAATCACAAATGATACATATCTTTGCAAGTTAGATTTAGATTTAGATGTAGAACTTAAAATTAGAAAATTCATTTAGAAAGAACTTTTTCTCGTTTTGTTTTTTCTTCGGCAAACAAGTTCAAATATATATTTCTGGGAGTATATACTTCGCACACATTTGTTTTGCACGAAACTTTAAACGAAGAATATTAATGTTTGCCATTTTTATCTGCTTTGCTAAAAACACTGTTTCATTTGTTTAAAAGAAAAATCAAAATTTTTTTTGGATAAAAGCTATTTTGTGATAAAAGATAACAAAACGTCAATGAGTGTACATTACATTACAAATCACAAAAATATACTCATAATTGTTCTTTTTAATTCTTGAATTAGACTTTCTGATTCGAATTTTTGAAAATTAATATCCTTGACTGATAGGTTGGTACTAGGCTGACCACCCGTGCTGTAAAAATCGGTTCACTTTTGCCAATGCCACCCCGGTTCAGGGAACGGCGGCAGGAGTTGCAAGGCTTATGTCCATGTGAGGTTTTATTTATTTGTATGCACACATGCAGAATGTGTAGGCGCGAACCTACATGTGCCTGTCTGTAGGCATGCATTTCATATGAGCCTTAAATGTTAACATATCCTTGCAGCTTAGATTATAGATTATAGATAGAATATTAACATATATAATTTTCATTCATAGTTACATATAACACGAGCAATAACAAAGATTTTGATTCATGGATTGCAGAAAACTCACTCTTTTTAAATATCACACAGCACCTTGGCATTTCTGCGAGACTTTATTCCCTTCCCCCTCCCCTATCTTCGACACCCAATTTCCATATTTTTATTTGCCTGGACCTCGCTGGAAATCAGAAATTTCATCGAATATTCCTTCGAAGAAATCTCGCTTGACCTGCCTCGGGCATCTCACTGGGTACATTATGCAAGCACTGTACCCCAAGTATAAATTATACGTTTAAACTCAACCATACAGCGCTTTGCTAAAAATGTTCATGGAAACTAAATACCCTCCTAGAGACGTTATTTTATTTTCAATACGTCTTCTTGTAAACGCTGTGATTGAGTTAAAGCGATTTTTTAAACTTGAGTTTCTGTATTATACAACTTACTCTCATATAAAATTACATTTGCTCGGCTGAACCTGGTTTTCCAGATAAATTTTATTTACGTCATCAAGCAATACTAAATTTGGATATCTAGTGATAAAATGCCGTTGAAAATGTGAGATGCGCGAGTTTTATTTTGAAAACACTTTTTATTTATTGTTTTTTGTTTTGTTTTATCAGCCAGGTCCTCTTGATGTTGGCAATCACTATGGTTAATGCTTCACTACCCTGCGCTGTACTTAAAACTATGTATTTAAATGAATTTATAATCGATTTTTTCCTATAAAATAGAACCGAAAATGTTTTATTTTAAGCTACGAGTAGTTAGACTCATTTCACAAAGTGTCTGTTCACCGGTAAGGATGAAGAAGTCCTTAATTAAGATAAAAATATGAAGCAGAGAGAGTGATGCAGCTCGGTTTCTTCAAATTGCGAAATAGAACATGGCGTCGAAGGACTTGGCAAAGTTGGTGGCAGAAGTCAATGGAAGCCAATGTTTGAGCGTCATTGAGAAGAATGCTGATGATATGATCCATAATTATCTACATTTCAAGGCACAAACTGTCTTCATAATTGATAGCCTTGTCAATGACTATTTCATAAAAAGCAACGTGTTCTTGATAATGCATTTTTAAATTTATGTTAATTACATTGAAGGATACATTTTTAATGATTAAACTGCATTAGATTTATTATTGAAATTTATTTCCATTCAGTTTTGTATTATTAATATAAAACACTCGTAAATATTTAATTATAATATCAAATTTCACATCGTTTTATTATAAATTCATATTAAATCTACGATTACCTTATTTCCAATATCTGAATAAACCATTATATTGATGAAAAATTAAATACAACATAAGTGCGCCATTTTCATGCTTAACACCATGATCAAAATAATTCTTAACCATCTTTTATTACTTAAAAACAATGTCCAAGAAAAAAAACATTTTTATTTATTCATAATTCTTTATTCTACAACTCTCGTATGAATTTCGTGTCCATGCAATTGAATTTCATGGTAAAAAGAAAACAATATGCGTTTTTTACTAACAATTACATGATATGAACGGACATAGTTTTAAATGACTGAAATCAACAGTCGATTTGAACACAATTTTTGTTAGCAACTTATGACACGATTAAATCTTTATTTGAAACATCACAAAATCGTTATTTGAAAATCATCATTTGTCTCTCAAAGTTCTTTTGTAAAAAGAAAATTCGATATTAAATATTTTCAAAAAATGTACAAAAAATAGAATAAGTCACTGTTCATTAAATTTGCAATAAAAAAAATATTCTTACCTGAAGATGATCGACAGATTGAAAACGTTCGTAATTATTTTTAAAATAAAAGTGTGAAAATAAAGAGTGTTTCACCAGAATTTTTATAAAGTTTCAAAATAAATAAATAAAATCATTTTTATTTCTGAAACACCCGTTGATATAATTTTTAATCTAATTCAAACGGGTATAAAATGCAGCCCTCAAATTTTCCCGTCATTGTTCTGGCCTGAAAATGGAGAAACCATTCACCTTTAATAACTTCTTCTTTCCTGTCGATGCCAACCTTATCTTTATAGGTTTGCCAGACATTTACAGAAGTAAAAGTCGTATAAATATCACTGCATACGTGGCAGGCAAAGTTTTCTTTTGGCTTTGTTTTCTAAATCTCCTCCTTGTCATGTGCGGAGAATTTACGTACTCGATTTTGCAAATCCCTCACCTTGCAATCGACGAGAGCCTTGCATTCTTTTGTGAAACATTTGCTTGCGGGATTATTTGCGTGCTGTATATCGTGAAGACAGTTTCTGTGATAGTATTCAACAAGACCCTGAAAACAATGGGAGATTATTTGATTGATATTTGGCCAAATGAGGAACTGAAAAGGTATAACGATGTTTTGAAAATGATGACAAGAACTAGGAAGGTCTTGTTGATTTATTCTATATGGACGAATTCAACGAGTACTCTTTATGTCCTCCTACCTTTAGCTATGGAAATTATTAGTTATACCCATACTGGTCATTTTCATTTGCCTCTACCATTTCTTACAATCAATTTTTATGACCATAACAAAAATTTGACTAACTACGTATTGACGTTCATAAGCCATTTGATTGCAGGTTTGTAATATTTAACTAATTCATATTTTTGTACACTTTTTTTAACAATTAGAAGTGAAATAAAAAAAACATGCTGGCAAATTACTGGACTCTGATAAAAAAGTAATGAATATCGAGGAGATATACAATGTTAATAAAGGGCAGATACCAAGTGTGCTTGTGGAGGTATTGGCCTCCGTTAGCGAAATATAAGTTGGATACATTTACAGTTAATTTGATTGTTTTGTAATTTCTGTAGGCTGGTTCACTGTTGCTGGAATGGTCGCCATTGATTGTTTATTTTGCGCTCTGCTTTCACAAATTTGCATGCATTTGCGATTACTTAATGTGGAGGTTGAAAAGATGGCAAATCAAGATGAAACTTTACCTAAAGATGAAAAAATCTCGGTGGAAGATGAGCGATTGAAGTTGATTGTGGAAAAGCATCTGAACTTAACTGAGTAATATATATATTTTTGTAATTTTGTTTTGATAAAAAATATACACCCTTTTGATTGTTTATTGTCCTTTGTGTGAATTATTGCATTTGTTTTTTTATGTTTTAGTCAAGTCTACAAACTGGAAGGCATATTCTCTTTCATGTTGTTTTCAAATCTTTTATCAACTGCCATCATGGTGTGCCTCATCTTGCTAGCAATAATGGTAACTATCTTAAAGCATTTGTTAAAACTTTTAAATAATAAACACCCGAATATTAAAATGATAGATTTTCATAATTTTTTATTGATCGTACTTTTAGGTTACAACATCAGCCCGCTTACTTAAGTACATTGGATTCTTTTTTTCTAACCTGACACAAATATTTATGATTTCTTACTTTGGAAATTGGCTCACGGAAGAGGTATGTACTTGATCATTTTGTATGCTTTTTACAGAGGCTTACTTTTCTAATTGATGGTAAGTTAATTTTTCGTTTTTGAAAAAACACATCACATGCGTCATATAAATTCAAGCGATTTTTTTTTTCACTTCTTGGATTTATTTTTGTACAAAAACAGATCCAAGAAAAGCAGAACCTCTCACCTCCAGGTGTAAAATGAAGTTTGATTTTACACCTGAAATTGAACCTGTTTATTTTATATCTGACTATAGGAAGTTTCATTTTACACCTGGAAATAAAACTGTTCATTTTACACCTGACTATGGGAAGTTTCATTTTGCACCTGGAAATGAAGCTGTTCATTTTACACCTGACTATGGGAAGTTTCATTTTACACCTGGAAATAAAACTGTTCATTTTACACCTGACTATGGGAAGTTTTATTTTGCACCTGGAAATGAAGCTGTTCATTTTACACCTGACTATGGGAAGTTTCATTTTTTTTTTTTTTATTGAAATAATATAAACAAGTTTACATTTCCCAGGAGTTACATAAACTCATTTGGGACTTAGTACTTATACTCTTACACAATACTTAAAACTAGCCATACAATATAATTAAAAAAAATATTAATAAAATAACAATTACTGAAGCAAACAAAGACAGAAGAGAATTAGCGTCTCATACCCAAAATAAAACAAAATCATCACACTGGTACAGCATCATTGTAAAAAGACTCTAAGAAATAAGACTTTATTGCATCATTTTGTTGTTTATTTTTCATATCCCTCTTTATTTTTATCGGAAGTCCATTGTATAGGGACTGTGCAACATTTGAAAGAGACCTCCTTCCAAACTTTGTCGATCGAAAACCTTTAATATGTAGATTTTCTGAGCTTCGAGTATTATAATTATGAAAATCATTATTATAATGGTACTCTAAATTTGTGTGAATTGAGGATTTTAGAATTTTAATAATGGTGACAGTGATGTCGTACAATGGTAGGACCTTGAATGGAAGAACATTGCTCTGTCGATAAATGTCCTTCACGCATGTATCCCATGGTATGCCAAGAATGTTCCTCAAAGCTCTGTTTTGCACAACTTGCAGCTCCGATATTTGTTTTTTGGTGGCAACCCCCCATATGCAAGTAAGATACGAAAGGTGGGAATGGATCATGGCATAGTAAATAGCGAGTAATGTTGACTTTGGAAGTAAATCCCTTAGTCTGTACAGAACGCCAGTAATTGGCACTATTTTTGATTTAACATGGTCAAATTGGTAATTCCAAGAAAGTTGTGGATCAATATATAAACCAAGATATCTAACAAAGCTGACTTTATCAATATTATTCGATCCAATAGTAATATTAAAGGACATATTTCTCGATTTTCCAAACAGCATATATGACGTTTTCTTGACATTCAAACTTAATTTATTTAACCTTAACCAATTAGCAAGATGTGAAACATCTCTTTTCATTAAATTTTCTAGTTCTTCTCTCGTTTGCGAATGATAGAAAATTATGGTATCGTCTGCGTATAGTTGGAGGGTACCTCGAATATCCCATGTAGTTATATCATTGATATAAACAAGGAAAAGAAGAGGCCCGAGAATAGAACCTTGGGGTACACCACATTGTATTTTAGTGAATTCGCTGGAAAATTTCCCAATTTGAACTGCACAGGATCTATTTGTAAGATAATTGGTAAACAGTTTTAATGGAGTTCCTTTGATTCCCAAATGTTCCAATTTATTCAGCAGAATTTTGTGGTCGACCGTATCAAAGGCTTTCTGTAAATCTACAAAAATGCCTGCGACATATTGGCCATCATCTAAATTTTTTTGTAAATTCGATATGAAATCAAAGACTGCACATTTTGTGTTAGAATGCTTTCGAAATCCATACTGTTGTGGTGCAAGAATCTTGTTAGAAATGAGATATTCGGTGAATCTATCTTTGATGACATGTTCAAATATTTTTGAAAATATTGAAAGTATCGAGATTGGTCGATAGTTGGAAACATTTTTTTTACAGTTGCCTTTATAAATCGGGACTTTTACACCTGGAAATAAAACTGTTCATTTTACACCTGACTATGGGAAGTTTCATTTTGCACCTGGAAATGAAGCTGTTCATTTTACACCTGACTATGGGAAGTTTCATTTTACACCTGGAAATAAAACTGTTCATTTTACACCTGACTATGGGAAGTTTCATTTTGCACCTGGATATGAAGCTGTTCATTTTACACCTGACTATGGGAAGTTTCATTTTACACCTGGAAAAAAAACTGTTCATTTTACACTTTTATATAGGAGGTACTGCTTCTCCCGAAACTAGGTGTGTACAAAATTTAAACCAATGAGTGAATTTTAACACAAAAGTGAACTTTTTTTTAGATTTTAAAAATGAACTTTCATAAAGCCACTGCCGAAAATAATCATGTTTTCATTTGTATCAGGCTGAAGCAGTAAACATAGCAGCATACAACAGTAATTGGCCTGATGCTGGGAAGTCTCTGCGTTTTGGTGTATTGATGATGCAGCTTAGAAGCTTTAAACCTACATCCATAAAAGCCATGGGGTTTATGACACTTTCTCTTGAAACCTTTTGCAGCGTAAGTTTTCGTTCAACAATTATTCATTTTATTTTAACCCATTTTTTTGTATCTATCTGTTTATTTTTTTCAGATAATGAACATGTCTTGGTCCTTTTTCAACCTCATGAGAACAATGCTGAGTCCAGACTAAAAATTAAATATAAAATGATTATTTCATTTGTAGACAATTTAGTTACGATTTCAAATAAATTAACAGTTCAAACCACTTTAAGCCAATTTGGACACATTTCTCTCAAGAAAACATTTTTAAATGCAAACAATTTAAATATTCATATGAGTTTCAATTTTTAAATACAATTGCCATTTCTGCAAAACAAATTAGAATATGTTTTTTAGTTAAACATTGTTTTTTTATGTACATTCATGTCATGTCAAATCGAAAACGTTTGTAATTATTCTTTAAAAATAAATTAATAAATGTGTGAAAATAAACAGTGTTATATTAGAACTTTTATGAAGTTCTATAATGTTTAATAACAATTTTTATTTACTGATATCAAGTACTTTCTACTACAAATTAATAATTTTATAATTACTCTACAGAATCAATCTAACCTTTAAAACTTAATTTTATTTAAAAATGAGACGAAAAAAAACGTGAATGTTACAATATTTATAATCATGTTACCACTCCTTTCCAAACAGAAACTAAACAATATGAAATGTTGTCGTGTTGAGTTCAACAATAATATTCAAAACCAACAAAATGGATACAATTTGCAATTGCAATTGTGCTTTTGCAAACAGATAATGCTAATCGAATAACATTTTAATTGGCGCATTTGTGATATCAGTTTTAAAACAGACAGAAATGTAACAGTTCATATTGTGTGTGGGTGTACTTCAACAGCAGAATTTGTTCCAAAAGGAGAAAGCGCATTTGTATAAATTACATTTATAAAGTACCAAATGCACCCCTAGTTTTAAACTCAATTATTCCCAAAATCTTAGGAAACTCAAACGTTTTTTAGAGATGCTGTTTTAGATATCATGATTTTTTAGGTAAACGTCATGGTTGGATTGAAACAATTTTTTTATACTAGGGTGGTGTAGAAGCAGTGACGGACGGTGGTGAATTGAAACAGGTGAGCACCACGACTGAATAATACGGACATTCGCGTGCGAGACGGCTTGAGGAAGCGCTCGTGCTTCTGGCGGGGAGGCCTAGCTGATCAAAGCAGATCTTACATCCTTTAGCTTAACAATGACTATTTATCGTCGGCATATTTGCTTAGAGCAGAAACCATTTCTCTAAAAATTTAAAAGTACCGTATGTACTTGTAAATGTAACTATTCAATTTTCAAAACGGCTCGGGAGTGTATCAAGTGTGCCTATCACAAAAAAACCCACAAGGGTACACAAGACTAAGTTTATGGTCCATTGTTTTTAATTTTTTTGATAGAAAATTACAATTATGGAACAATAAACTATTGTATTAAAAGATTTTACAATAAAGGAAGATTTTTTTTTTTTCACAATTGAAATGGGAGGTAATATTCCAAAACAATCCCAAAATTTGGGAATTGTAAAGTAAAATTTGCTAAGGATAAAAGAAAATCAGCTTTGTTTTCGATTACTTGAGTATATATTTTTTATACCACAACCGATTTCGCAAACATCCGTTTGCATCGTCAGTATTAATTTAACCACCTGACGATGCAAACGGATGTTTGCGAAACCGGTTGTGGTAGACTCAAGTCATCTAAAACATAGATGTTTTTCTGAACAATTACAAAGTTAATGCCTCTACAATCAATAAAATTGTAAAATTTGCTCCTTACAATTTATATGGATGACAATATAGACTATCGTGTGCAAAAATGTTACATCAATTTGTTGTCATGTGATAGGATCTCTTGACGTTGTCAAGAATTAGATCCAGAGAAAATACAAATGAAAAGAAAAATTGATACGGCTTAAAAAATATAAAAAATCAATGGCCAAAATATCGAGCCTCAACCATCATCAAAAATTTATTAACCGAGCTTTCTTAAAATTATTTTAATAGTATTATGAAATGAATTAAGCTTTGCTCATTTTTCGGTCGCGTGCTTCGTCCTCTCTATACCACCCTCGCCCCCACTTCTCCCGAAGAACTGTTCCTCCATCCCCTCCTTGACTTACCCTTCTCCGCCATATCAAAACTTACTGTATAAAAGAGATGCCTGAAATTTCTCAAGACAATGTGATAAACAAGTGGAAAAAAGTGTCAAGCATGTAAGCACTATGTAGGGCTACGTACACACATCCAGTGCACAAGTATCAAAAAAGGCACAGAGTTTTCCGAATATGTAAACAATTGAAAATACTCAATAGCTGTGCTGTTTTCTTTTCCGTGCATTTGTTTATAAATGCTTTGCTTAAGTTTTTTAATAAAGTTTTTGATAGCCTCAAACAAGATAAGTAAACTTAACGACACAGCGTGACATCTTATGAGAACGTTCAATACAAAATTAGTATTCAGAATTCGCTCAAAAAAAAATCTATGAATGCATTTCTGGCAATGCAGTTCATCAGGAATTCTTAAAAAAAACCCTAATTAAGTATTAAGTTTTTGAATACGTCGAATAATTGTAAGAAGGGGGGGCCGAGAGAATTGAGGCGCATGTTCGACTAGCGTATTTGATATAGAATAACGTTGGTTAGAATCTGCGTCTGGCCCACTTGACCACAGCTTTGACCCTGGTTCAACAGATGCTATTGCATGCACATAAGCTTCTGCTTTCGCATGAACACAACTGGCCAGGCAACATAGGCTGGTGAATTGCATCCTTTTCCACAAATCATTTTTTTTTTTTTTTTAAGTGGGCTAGAAAGATGCTTGAAAATACTGCATCAAATAACGTTCATAATAAATATAATATTGCAACGGATTAAATATAACAAGGTGTTGTTTCTAGTGGAGCACAAAAAGTATAAGTAGATTTGCAAAAAGGCTCTTCGCTGGCATAACAAATATCTACCTTCATCCAATAACGGTCATAAAGGTTCATCCAGCCTCACGAAAACTGTGTTCTGCTTGCAAAATTGGCAGTGACTAGCGATAAACAACTAGAGAGGGTTCTTGATTTGTGAGTCAAGCAGTTCACAGTTTTATTTCATATATTTTTGAATTCAAGAACTTATTCTCAAAATGAATAAATGTAAAAAAACCTTACACATGTTTTCAATTTTAACGATATTTTTTATGTTTATTTTCTGTAAATAAAATTTCATGCATGTATTTGCAAAAAATAATAAAGCAAGGAAAAATAAACAAATATTTCTACAAAATTTTTATATTGTAAAATAAACGAATATTCTAAAATAAACGAACATTTTAATTTAAAATAGTCCGTTTTTCAATCCTTGAAATAAAAATTTAAAAAAGTAAACCTGCTACCAAAACAATTCACAAAATATTTTTTCCTTATTGTTTATTCAATTTCAATTGAAAATTTTATTAAAAATGTATATTTGAAATATTTGTTTCATATCGATGCGACGGTTAAAAGGAAGCGACGTTTTGGTCAAAAATGAGTTATGAATGCTATTCTACTTGAATTTTTCCGCTCTTTCTGATTCGCTAACACCCATAGCTCTACGATGATTTTTTCATTGTGTATACCCAAGCAAACAACTGCAATTTCGAAGTATGGTTTTGGTATAACCGATAAAATTTTGGTCTTTTTTTGTCCTAAAGGTGCTTGTGACATAAAAAAATCGTAAAACCACATTAATAGGAATGCCAATAAATGCTTTATTTTTTTTTTATTTAAGAGCTGTTTTGATTTTAACGGTATGATAAAAAAATAATAAAGTTATGTCATTTTTCTGCAATCCTAAACTGTAAACTGCTCTCCTGAACAATTTAGTTTTTGTCGCTTATGCCCTACTTCCTTTTATCCGGCGATATGTTAACGAAAAATCAATTTTATATTTTTTATGGTTGTGTATTAACACTGTGAAAATTCATGTTTTTTATTTGGTTATTTAATAAACAACACCTTTTACTTTATTTGAACACTGTTTTTTATTTCACAAATATAATTTTAACTTTAAAAAATGGAAAAAAAAAAAAAAAATTAAAATTTATGGATGATGACTGAATAGTCGAAAACGTTAGTAGAATTTCAAATTTATTTTTTTTAAATTATAATTATATTTGTGAAATAAAAAAACAGTGTTCAAATAAAGTAAAAGGTTTTTTTTTTTTTTAGTGTTGATCTGTTAACACAGTGAAAGTCCATTTTTATAAATATTTAAAAATATAAATGGTTAAACATTGTTTTAATTCACTTTATTTTATTTGTTTATGCTCGAATATTTTCGCCTAATGAGGCATCTTCAAGAGCAGAATGGTTACAAATATATTTTTATAAAATAATTTTCAAAACAATTTAAAACAACTTTTTTTCAAAACAAAAGCAAAATTCATAGACAAAAATTTTAAGATTCAAAAATGCATTAGTGTTAGGTATAATGAAATTAAAAAATTTAATACAATAAAAATAAAATATGTTAGTTAAATAAAAATAATAATAATAATAACAAATAAAAAACAAAATTATTGCAATATTGGTGAAACATAGGGAATCTGCACATTCACTAAGTCTTTATTTTTATTTTTGTAGATTTCCAACGCTTCCAGAGCCATCAGTCTCCTCACTTCACACTCAGAGTGCATTACCTCTACATTGGTAATATCGAAAGTATGGTCTTTATCAATGCAATGGTCTGCCATCTCAGAGTATGCAGATAAGCCTCTGAGTGCTCTGGAATGTTCTTTAAATCTTGTGCGTACTGATCTCCCTGTCTCACCAATATATAAAGCCTCACAGTCATTACATTTAATTTTATAATTTAATAGTTGTTATGCGGCTGACCACCCATACTATAAAAAATATATTTGTAACCATTCTGCTCTTGAAGATGCCTCATTAGGCGAAAATATTCGAGCATAAACAAATAAAATAAAGTGAATTAAAACAATGTTTAACCATTTATATTTTTAAATATTTATAAAGTAAAAGGTGTTGTTTATTAAATAACCAACTAAAAAATCAATTTAATTCATTTTATAAATGAATGAACAATACACTTTTTGATAATTCGTTAGTAAACTTAAAGTGGCCAATTAGTTAAGTATTACACAAAACTAATTCAGTCAGACGCAGAGTGGATTAACTACAGCTGTAGTATTTGTTTGACTTGTAAGTATTTTGTAAGGGCCTCTAATAATCATCCCCTCTAATCAATGGAGCGTTGATTTGGCTCAGCTACAGTTTTGGGGTGTTTGCATTAGGGGCTGCAAAAGCCTTCCAGAAAGTTATGTAACTCGATATCATCTCAGACGGCTGAGTCTTGAGAATATGAAACTACTGACCCAAGTGCTGGACTCAATATAGCGAAAACATACTCAGTCAAAGTTTAAAAGTGAGACGTGTAAGTGTTCGTTATATGTAAATAACACACTGAAGTACCTACCTACTTTACGATTGTTTGATGTTCAGTTTATTTCAAAATTTAATGAACCATCTTTATACATAATTGTGGATTTTACGAACCTGGTTAGAAAACACAACAGAATTTTTCGTCAGATAAAGTTTTACTTATGTATAAATTTGTAAAACACATTAATTTTAATGTAATATCCTTCATTTTTTTGTGGTTCAACGATGTGATTTTCCAGTATCAAATCGCTGAGGAAGTTCATCAAAGGCATATTCGAAACGTCCGGTGAGACCAGCTTTCATGGACTTTCCTACTGTAGAGAATCCTGGAAAACAGCAGTGAAATGTCAACCATTGGCCGTAAGTTTTATAAGCGTTAAGTGTTTGCGTTTATTCCTGTTGGCGTGCATTCAATGTGAATCCTAAATATCACTTGATTTTGCAGTTTAGATAACAGAAACAGAATTTGTACTCAATACATAAATACATTTAAAAAAATGATATAAACTTGGCTATGTTTCTTTTAGAGCTTTTATGAAAAACTACGAATGTCAAATAATAAATGATTCAAAAGAAGAAATAAATTAATTTTAGTTATGGATAGGTATGAAGAAATGAAGCGAGTTATGCAAGAACAAAAAGCAACTCTGAACAGGTTTTTGACCCCAAAAAAAGTAAAACAAAAATTCACGTAACTACACATAATTACGTTCATTGTATTGTCTTACTTTTTTCAACAGTCAATTTGCATTTTCTACGTTCATTATTGCATTGCCTTAAATACCTGAATACAAAAGTCTATTCAAACTTAAAAATAAAATAGCGACATGACAAAAGCACGAAGGAAGTACTAAAAGATCCTAATCAAATGCATTTAAAATAATTGCTACAAACCGAGTTGTTCACTCATTTTTTCACTGCATACAAATTGCCAAGTGGTTACTCCGAAGAAAGAAAAATAGCAGATGTGTTCCCAGCGGGGCGAGGGGGTAGTCTGAGTGGTAGGGGGGTGGGGGTGATCTCGACGTTGCCATGGTAACCAATGCTTCTGTTTCCACACTCAATCACGGAGCCAGCATAAATTACAGTTCAGGTCTGAAAATATAGGTAATGCACCGCCTATCCCAGATGCGAAACTGAAAAATAATGGGTGTGGAATGATTACATATCTCAGAAATTGGTACGCCGGATCGTGTGACTTTATAGCTTTATCTTTCTAGTTTTTCTTCAACTAGGTTTTTTTTATTCATGTAATACAGTTACGTAGTACATAATTACGACCTAATGTGAAGTCTCTTAGGTATGTATACATTATATAGTCTTCTTAGAATATTTTTTAATGGTTTTCAAATCAATATTCCTAAAGATTTTTGAAAATAATTATGTTCATCATTCTACACTCTACTTACTGCAAAAGACGAATAAGAAATTCAGTTATTCAGTTGGTTTAAGAAAACCTATTTTTTTGGCGAATAAATACAAAAATATTATGGCATGCTTTTTACATTTGTTCCAACTTCAGTGTCTTAAAACAAAGCAACTCAACACGCAACACAACACACACCACAGCACTGCGCAGTTATCGGCCCTGCAACTTGATAAGGACATCAACTGCCACATCACCAACACCTTTGCAGCGCTACAACGAGTGTCCTAGACCCCTAGAGTCTCTTGAATGTAGGAAGTCTCAAGCATAGGGTTCCTTACAAAAAAACTCGAAATTTGCTCATAAGTCACTCATAAGTCATAAGAAGAAAGTATATGTTGGTAGAATAGATGGATGTCGTGGTAGAGGAAGACCGAGAAAGGTATGGATGGACCAAATATCCGAAATTGCGAATGAATGGAATATCCAGAGTCATAATAAAAGAAGAGCTTGTATGAAGAAGGTTATGACTCTGGAGGAAATGAAAGAAGTATGTAAGGATAGAAAGAAATGGCGGTTGATCTGTGATGTTGGCGGCTAGGGTTTGTTAAAGTGAATTTGGTTTTATGATTTAGTTTTTTATGTCCATGTATATATTGTTATTTTTATTCTTTGATTTTAAAAAATGTAATTTGTCATGTATGTTCCTTGACTTATAGGTTGTTATGCGGCTGACCACCCATAATATAAAAATTGGTTCACTTTGCCAATGTCACCCCTGTTTCAGGGAAGGACGGCAAGAGTTGCAAGGCTTATGTTCATTCGAGATTGGGTTTTTATATTGTAGGTCCACATGCGGCATGTGTTAGCGCGAAATTATACATATCTGCTTGTGGGAATGCATTTAGTATAAATCTTAAATGATATATATCTTTGCAGCTTAGATTAGATTAGATTAGATTAGTCACAAATATTATTGATTGAAGAGAATAAACATTTTATTATTAACTTTATATATAATATTATATCTGCATTCTACATGTGTCTAATTGTCTATTACATGTGCTAAAGATTTTAAGTATTAATAATCCTTGGAACTAAGATTAGACAATAACTGTTAAAGTTAATGTCCATCTCGCTCTAACTAAGCAATCAGAATCCATCAAACGCCTACAGCTGTCAATGGAGATTACATCTAATATTAAAGCTCCAATTGACAAGAATTGATTAATCTCAAAATTCAATAAATCTATTCACTTAAGATAGAATACCTTGTTTGAAAATGTGGAAGTATATTAATTTTTCTAAATCTGATTTACATTATCGCAAAAAACGCAAGTAAGCTACACATATAGTGTAACTTATTGTCACATTATCCCCGAAGGGGTCGCATGTGGCGAGTTGAACCTATTTATTTTTACAGGTAAGGGGGCCGGCCTCTTCAACTGAAATGAGTACCAGCTCCCGAGGAGCATGGTACTCATTTCTTGTGAAGTCTATGTAAACCTTGCTGGTATTTTATTTTGGGGTTTGAAATAAACACCGAAAGGGGAAATCATTTCTGCCACCCTCGGTGGGACTCGAACTCGAGCTCACGGCATGGAATGCAAGCACTCTACGAACTGAGATATCGACCGGACATTATCATTATTGATTTTAAGAAAAAAATTGTATTTTTTACCAACTCTTAGCATCATTTAGTCCTTGGATAGTAGTCGTGAGCGAGATAGCACTATCATAGTCTCAAAGACGGTGCATCATGTCTGATTCTGACGACACCAACTAGGGCTTACCCAGTTGTGTGCCGGAGCACCAGCTCTGATTCAAGGGAATAAAAAACTCCGATGATCAATGGTCAGCTGCTACTGATTTATTGAGTCATTCATTACTCCTTTTATATTACAAAGTTGTACATACTTTTTCCTTATAAAGATTATAATCCAGAAATTTCTATGCATTGGGCAACAAATACAGTGTATTGACCTACTTTGTCAGCAAATTCAATCATTAATATATCAAAGCTGATTAATAATTATACATCCAGAAATTTCTATGCATTGGGCCACAGTGTATTGACCTACATTGTCATCAAATTCGTTCTTTATTGACAATCATTAGTATGCCAATGCTGATAAAGCATGTTTGACCATTTTCAACAAATTATTTTAAAATAACAAACATGTAAGTACATAATGTGGCTACTTTCTGCGATTCTGGAACAATTATGAAATTCTGAACTCATGTTAAAAAGTATCTTTAACAATGTCGATTGGAAATAAATCACATTCATAGCCACTCCGTTGAATAACTACCTCTATTTGTAGAGGGCTTGAATATAATATTAATCGTGAGCGGGCGGGGTTACGCGCCTTGCCTTATAATTGTTACTTTGATTACAAACGCTGGAACAACATCTGCTACAGAAAGAGCATTGACACTCTGGCTAATTGATGATGATGATGATTGTCTAGCGCAGAGGATGCGGGCATGAATCATGAATGAAGTCGTTTATAAGCGGATATCTGCAGACAATTGTCATTAAAAATCATAATATCCATGTCATGTTGCCTGTTAAAATACACAACTATGAGTAAATTAGTTTATTATTTGGAGTGTCACAAATCTAAATAGATATTGTTATACTCTTCTTTTTTGTTCCAAGTTGCTTGCTACGAGGAGCAAGCAAAAATCTCCGACGAAGTTGACTCCCAACTGTCTTTCCATCTTTAATGAGAATGTATTTTGTTTTTTTTTTATAAAGTTTAAATATGAAAAAAAGCACTGTTTAATTCTACTGATAGAATTCAACAGTGTCATACCCCCACTTCAACTGAAGTGGTTAGTGTGAGCCGGCCCCCTTACCCGTAAAAATAAATAGGTCCCGAATCGCCACATGTGACCCCTTCGGGGATAACGCAGGCAAGAAGTTACACTATATATGTGTAGCTTACATGCGTTTGTACTTTTTTTTTAAATGAAGTTCTACAAAGTTTCCGCTGAAATTATTTAGATTTTGGGCAGTAACTTTGTGAAAGCACATTTTAATTAATTAAAATACTTTTTTAACTTTGTTACAATTCACTTGAGTTTTATTTTTTAAAAAACAGTAGCAGTGAAGATGGGAGGTACAGCAAAAGCAGTACCTCCCATCTTCAGGTGTAAATATCAACTAACATAAAATTTTATTTTATCAACTAACAAAAAACATAAAATTTCCGCTGAAACATTGCATAAATTATTTTTTCTGTTTCTTACTTTTTTAAGGAAATTGAGTATGTTTGTGAATTCCTAATCTAATCTAAGCTGCAAAGATATGTTACATTGGAGATTCACATTACATGCATTTTCACAAGCAGACACGTACAAATTCGCGCTTGCACATGCTGCATGTGAACCTACAACATAAAAAAACAAAGCTCAAATGGACATACACCCTGCAACTCTTGCCATCCTTCCCTGAAACAGGGGTGACATTGGCAAAGTGAACCATTTTTACAGCATGGGTGGTCAGCCGCATACCAACCTATAAGTCAAGGAACACTTTCGAAATGGCCTGTTTTTGTGTTTAAAACTATTTTTAGGTATTTTTTTTAATAAAGGAAGGTAGTTTATTGAATACATTATACTGTAATCACTTTCATATACATTTGTCAGCAAAAGAGGGAATATTGGGGAAATAAAAAAAACAACAACCAAAATACTAGAACACAGTTAAATACCCCTTTATCCTAGGAACGGCGATGAGTAATCGTGGAAGTCTAAAATGGAGACACACAAAGTATGGTGAGATTACTGGTGGGGTGGTCAGGGGGGAGTTGGGAATGGGTGGGAGGTGAAGGAGGGGAGAGACGAGCTCGCAAGAAGTCATCCGGTTGGAGGCTGTGCCTCGCGGAATACAAATTATTCCGTTTTGTTTGAAAGCTCCGGAGAATTCGCCAGGAAAACACATACAACGACTTACGCTGGCTGAAGCGCCGCGAGAACATACAGAACGTACCGGGGAACGGAACCGTTTCGACTTCGTATGACATTCAAGTGACTTGAAGATGGGCAAACTGCAAATGTACGAGAAAACAGCGCGAAGAGGAACTATGGAGATGGAGTTCTGTACGATAGAGAGGTCAGACACATTGTAGGGTCAATGTGATCAAAGATCAAGCACAGGAAATACTGCAGTCGATTTGATTTGGAAAAATGTAACACGAGAAGTTACTGCAGAGGTAGTTAAGTACTTTATTTTGAAATGATTTCATTCCTTTAGGTATGTATTTGTATGAATAAGTTAACTAGGAACTTAGAAAATTGACTTCTACGGTGAAGATCGATTTATTAAAATACAAAAAAAATATTGTTTTTGAAACCAGAAGTACATTTTATTGTTAAATAATTTACTAGTACCCAAATATACATTTTTGGTCACGTAAGGTTAAAGATTTGATTTGAAAAATGAAACACAAGAAGTTACATACTGTAGAAGCAGAAGTTACTATACGACAGGCCTAGGCCTGCAGATTCAACGGGCTTTGGTAAATTATCTTACATTATCTATTTGAAAATAGCAAGCAAAAAACACGCCAGCGCCCAAGCAGTTGATTACTAATGTACGTTTTTAATACAAAAATAATGGTGAAACGATCCACAATTTGTTATTCTTGCTATTTTCCAATAAATATACGTGAAGATCTACTTACGTCATATGAGTCTGCAAATCGTTCGAAAAAAATGTTTTCTATAATCTTTAACCTCAGTTGCAAAGATTTATTTACATTCAAAACGTAAATGATGGTGATGATGATGGATGATCTATTTCCGGTGGTGCCGTTTAATGATCGCAGACCATCTCAAGGGCACCGTGGCTCTTCGAAAACAGCATTTTCTTAAGTCGTCTTTTGAAGGTGATGGTGGGCTGGTCAGAGCGAAGGTCGACAGGCAGCTTGTTTCAGGTAACTGGCTTAGCTACCTAAATGCATTCCCATAAACAAATATGTGTAAATTCACGCTTACAAATGCTGAATGTGTACTTACAAATGAAAATCAAAACCTCAAATGAATATGAATCCTGCAACTTTTGCTGACCTTTCCTGAAACAGGAGTGACACTGGCAAAGTGAACCAAATTTGTATTTAAAATTAAGGAAACAATTTTACAATGGTTGTTGGCTGAAAATGTGCAAATTGAAGACAAAGAAGACTCTGCGAAGTCGAATATGTGCAGGTCTTCGCGTAGTTGCCGTAAGGCTGGCTAACTACATTGCGGCAGAACAAATGTTTCGAGTCGCGTGCGGGCTGATTAGGGCGCCGAGCGTGGTCGGCACAAGACGCCTTAGGAACCGCCCCCGCCCCCACCCCGCCCTGAGGGAAGAAACGTAGGCGGAAATTTTAAGTCGTGTGTCGTTACGCGGCGCCTCAAATTTGTGCGTGAATTTGTCTTCGGATATTACGATGAAACAGACTTATGAGGAGCGGTGTACACAAGGCATGCGTGGAGGAAACCGCATGTTACAATGAATGTTGAACTTAAGGAAAAGGACAACCTTGAAATTCGTTCTCTTGCTTCTAGTTTTTATTATTTATTCTATGGGATTAGGTTGATTGTATTTTTATGTTATATTTCAAGCACAAAGACAATTAAATTGTTGATTTGAAAAAGCGAGAAATTTCCAAAATATTTAGTTTTAGACGAAGTGGGCACTTTGATTTTACTATACCTACGCAAATTCCTCAATTTTTTTATTTTTGTAAATGTGAGAAGACACTAAATCAAAGCAAGGTAAACAGCAGTTTGTATCACATTACATATGTTGTGGAGAGATATTAAAAAAGTTTATTTGCTGAGTTTTGTGTAAAAATATGATAAATACTTCTAACGATTTGACGTTTCTTTCCTCCATGTTCGATCTTTTTAGAACTTCAAAGATTAGTTCTACAAACATTTTTTCTTGCCAACGCATAGTGCAATAGTAAAGTATGAATATTCTATCTAGTCATGTAACTTTATTTAGTCATGACCACGGAAAATCTGAAAAAAAAACATTGTTTCATTTAGACAAGATTTTAAAAAAACACACTTTAAAGTGTAAGCCCGGATCTTGTTATTTGAAAATATTTATATTTAAAAAGAAAACAGTTCAATCTACACAGAATAAAAAACTTTTGATTGTTGTACATCCCACGTATAACTTTAAAATACGAACAAAGCCTTTGAATACAATTGATTAAATTTATAATTTATAATTGAATAATGCCAGGAACGTACTTGGACACTTCAGGATTACGATTTTGGAATTAATTTATGCGTAGACCTCGAACTAAAGACAATCGAAAGTTCGTTCGGATCTTTGCCTCTTTAATTATAGAAGGGCACGGCTTCAAACATAACTCGTTATGTCATACAATCACTTGACCCCTGACCACTGAGATTTGTACCATATGTCATAGTGTGTACAAGTAAATGTAAAGATATAATAAAATGATTAGCATCCTAATAAAAATAGAGCTTTCAAATAAAATATTACTGATTGTTTTTTTTTCTCCGTTTTGTAAGACATATTTTTGTTGGGTAAGTGCATAGACTTTTCCTGATGTAGAGTTTCCATAAGAGAGGAAATCTTTTTCTTCTTATTTTTGTGCACTCCTATCGAAGATCGGCGATCATCATGATCATTTTGACTTTAGATGCTGTGAATCAAAACAGGGACTTGGAGCTTCTGCCTAACCACTATCGCAGGTTTTTCAGCCACGATGTCCTTCGGCGTCCCTTAGATCTTCTCCCCTCAATCTTACCCTGTATGATAACATAAAGGAGACGGTACTTCTCATTTCTCATAATGTGACCGAAGTACATAAGCTTTCTCTGCTTAATGGTTGGCAGGAGCTCCGAGAGGGGAGAGGGAATCAATAAATAAATAAAATACCATATCATAGGTTCTCTGCTTATTTTTCTTTCATAGTGTCTTTCCGTGTACTCCTAAATCTCTGTTCCAATCATCTTCAAGCTTGTCTTTTGCGTGCCTTATTCATCTACCAAATTGTAATAGTGTCTCGAACATCACCTATCTATCTCATCTTCGGTCCCCTCACCCCTTGACAGATCCCTGGCTTAGTGTTTAACGTTTTGGACTCCTAATTGAAATATCAGGGTTATGAATCTTAGTGATGCACAAAAAATATCTTAGTGAATTTACCGGGTTAAAAATTCATATGACTTAACCCGTCATATGATATATCTTAAGACCGGTCACCAAAACGTCCAGCCAGTTTTTCAGCCAAAAAAAGCGAAATTTATCTTCCGTATACTTATTTACTTGATGAGTTTTCCTTAAGATTGCATTACTATTTTTTAAAAATCAATTTACTTTATGTGTTTAATATTTTTGTGATCTATAAAATATTATCAAATATGCATTAATAAAACATTGCTTCGCCAAAAAGTTAGGTTTAGTTAACTTTGATACAGTATTATTCGGTGGCCGGGAGGTACATTGCCCCGCAAAAGAACCGCCACGGACGTAGGTTCAACGAATATTAATTAATTTTCCAACTGCAACACTGCGGCATTATTTTATTTCAAACTGTAATATGAACTAGATAAACAGACAAAAATACTGGAAATTAAACAATTTTCAAAGGACATTCTACGAATTTGATAAAAAAAACATGAAATCTGGCCAGCATAAAATATTTTTTTGCTGTTTTTTTTTATTTATTTTGATGATGTCAATGCTTTTTGATACAACGAAAAAAGGGGATATTCAAAATATCATTTTTCATTTGATAATGTGAATTTTACTTTTTTTCGCACAGTTTATTTGCATACATAATTTCACAATTTGTTCCAAAAACACAAGAAATAATTTAATCAAAAACTGAAAGCTTCTGACTTCAGTCGGTAAAACGTTTGCGTTCAAAACCAAAGTGCTAGAGTTTTTAATCCCCAGTTACGGTGTCAGAAATGATTTCCCATATGTTGTTTATTACAAATCTGTTATTTTAAAATCGTCATGGTAAACTTAGCCTTTGCAAGAAATGAGAAGAAACCCCCGCAGGAGCAAAGAAAACAACACTTTAAATTATTTGGTTTAGTTCAGGATAGCCCTCTTTGCTATGAAAAAAAAAAAAGTTACACTTCGTGAACAATGTGGATAGTGACGCTAGTTGCGCAAAATAGCCCTTAATGTTTGATTTTTTACGTAAACGTTGTTTCAGATAACGTGCCTCTAGAACACAATACATTTACCCAAAAATATTATAGTTAACGTTAAATGGCAACGCTTGATTAATATTTGATGAAAATATGCTAATTTCCCGCCGGATCCGCGCAAAGTTTGCAGTTGAAGGCGATGGAACATTCCATTGAAGTCTCCCTCATGTCGTCTGCAGTGTTAATAAAATAATTTACCATGGCTAATTGGAAGTGGGTTTTTCGTTAACTGCATTAATTTGGTCGGGTTAAGTATCGTCGTTAACCCTTCTTAATTGAAAGCCGGCCGGTTTGGATATTAACGAAAAATATTAGTATATTGTATGAAAGTCATAATCACAATGATTAATCGTGTCATATTGTGGCGAGGTGGGCGTTAATCAAAAAATATTGTTCTTGTTTTGAAGCACCGGTTAAGTCAAGATAATTTTATTGGTTTGCCTACAAAGGTAACTCAACAGACTATCCGAGAATCAATTTAAAAATAAATTTGTAGGAGCAATCTCTCTTTTATAGTTTTCAATTACAAAAAATAGCGACAACTAAGTCTCAAAGTTATCAATTACATTATTAGGGTAGGAAAAAGAAAGTGGTGGGGTTTTTCGGGTAGGTACTGTTAGTAGGGGAGAAGGACTAGGTATTTGCTTATTAATAATATTATTTAAACTATATTGAATTTCGAGGGTTTCAAGGGCAATAAGTTGTTAGTCTTAATTGAAAGCCCACCCACTATCTCTTTCCTACCCTGAATTTTAACCTTTTTGTTTTTAACCTCAGTTAGCCTCTGAAGATGGGAAGTATTATTATTATGAAATTAATTCTTGTTAAGCACCACACTTGACTGGTTCATAGTCTAGTGGTCACCTCTAAGGACTCGTAATATAAAGGTTGTGAGCTCAATTTCCGGCAGAGCACAAAAAAAAAAATGTTTCAAATATGCTATATTAACTAGGTTGAGCAATGCTTTTTTCAAAGACCAGTCCCCAAAGGTCCATCGAGTTGTATAAAAATTGGAACTCGTTTGAGAATAAGCACTCCTTTACCAAATAAATCATTCTCAAATAATACGCTTATTTATTAAAGACATAAGATTTTGCTTTCACGCACATTATTCCGAAAGGCTAGACTTTTCCTAGCACGTTTGTGAGGCGTACCACGGTCATGCGCAAGCCTGAGTTAAAATTAGTATACAGAGTTATCCAATTATTGGGCAGGAACGCGCGGTAAATTTGTCAATATCACGCACGGTCATGTGATCAATTAGGCGACTGCTGTTAGCTACAGAAACGGTCCGTCTCAACATGACACTTTCAAACATTTCAACCTTGGTTATAAGGTTACATAATGGGCTTAAAACTTAAACAATACATGAGAACATTACTTAAAACGTTAGTATATTATGTCAATGAGGTTGGAACATTTTTTACTTTGGAACTTTTTTCTAGAAGAGAAAACGTTAGCCCTTAGCAACCAATTACAAAGTATGTGTATGCTTTTATGCCCGGGTGACGACAATATATTGATAAAATCATTTAAGGTAGATAAATTCATTTGAGGACCTCGTCGTACAATTATTAACGAACGTGTATTTATTTGAAGGCAATTTTACAAAATGTATACTTTGACATCCATTTTTTTTAAATCAATGTTTTTTATTTAAAAGATATTTAAAATATTTTGCGACAGGTTGAGAATTGCATCCCTCTGATATTTCAAAAAAATCAAGTGAAACCCAAAAAGATCAATTATTCTTCCCTTTTGACTAGGGTTAACCTTTAACACTATGAGAATTTGGAATTTGTCACTTAACTGTCAACTGAACTTTAGAAATCTAGGTTAATTTAGGTAAGATGAGGTTGCATTATTATTCAACGCGGGAGTTTTGTTTATAAATTGCAGCAAAACTTTTATGCATCATTGCAACAATTTTTTTTCAACCTTTGTCATTCAGGAAAGTTTTGCTTGTATGCTTAGGCCCGATATATTGAACTGTAGTAATATTTTAGTTAACTATTACTTGAACTTTTATTCAAAATACTCAATCTCGAGTTACCTAAAACCGAACATTACCGACATATGAAGCCACGCCCCCAAATCTTGGAAATAATTAAAATGCCATTCAAAAGCTTTAAAACAAACAACTATTCATAAAAATCATATGCCTAACCTTCATTAAGCTAGAAAACAACACCAAAAATGTTCAGTTTACAACAATTTTGATGTATCCTTACATTAAAAAAGAACAGCTGCTGTCAGTGAAGCGCCGCCATCTTGAAAATCGAAAGTTAAAGTTACTAAATATTTACTGCCGAAATTCGGTGAGTGAAATATTATGATGATTTAACTAAAATCGCATTTTAGTTAACTTTACGATACTTCAAAATACCGGGCCTTAGTCGTAATGATTATTTTTGAACTGGGTTATAATATTAACTATCATTTCGTTCACTACTGAATTCGACATATTTTATTTCATATCTGTGTATTAATTCATGAATGATTGCGGTCCGTTGGCAGATGCAGGCTGGCATTAAATAAACCGAGAGCACAGTTAATTTGGACGTTGCCATGACGACCGGGTCACATTCCTGTAGTTGACTCAATCATACCATAATTAGAAATTTCATTCACTTAGGCGTTGGCGGTTAATACGCTTTATGGATAGTCGGTGGGGTGCGGAATGGGGTAAAAGAAGAAGAGAGGGGTTAGTTTCACTTGATTGTGATCTATGAATGTGCTTAATATTTAAGTTAATCTAACGCCTCCAGCACATAAGCCTCCCACTCACTATTTGATATCCATAAGGTCACCTTATCTTTGTCTAAGTATTTACTAGTTTATTTACATAATGCTGAAAATTTAGAAGTAAGGGAGAGGAGTAAAGTGCCAGAAAAACTACAGAATTTTCCTATGAAGGGGATCATCAAAATAATATTTGTGTTTTTCTTTGTAATTATTATTTTACAAGATCCAATAGCATGTAACAAAAGGCTTTTCTTGTAAATGCTAGTAAAAAAGTTCAAAGTAAATTTCAAAACAAGGAATTTTCTCCTTAATAATCTTCAATGAAATGATTTTCAAATAATTTTTCGATTTTTAGAATTTAAATAGAGCCTGAGTTCAAGGCAGCTTGTGAATAGACGGAAACATTTTAAGAGTAAAATTGAACATTAAAACTACCTTGTATTTGAAAAAAAACATCTTCAAAAAGAAATGGCATTGTCAGAAAACGTTGTACAAAACGAGAAATAGAAAAAAACTTCATTTTTCATTCTTATTAAAGCTTGACATTATTATTAATCAATATTTTTAACAGTCCTCTTTAACGCAAAAAAAAACGAACAAGAAGAAGCTTTATTCAATTTTTTCAAATAAAAAATCTTGATCTTCCTTTTATACCTACTGTACATTTATAAAAACGTAAATAGGTAAATCTGTATTAAAATAATTGTATACTAAAGGCGTTTTCATTTCCTCCAATCATTTATTTCAATTGTCAGAATTAGGGAATGACACTCCAGTACTGATTAATGAGAAATTTTGATTCGAGAGTTGAATTTCTTATTAACATTACAATACAATGGTCCTTCAGCTGTATAGGAGAGAAGGAGGAATAAGAGTGGACGGAGTGTGATGGAGGGCCGTGATAAGGGATTTGTAATGGTGCTCTCTTGAGGAAAGGAAAAATAAATAATTTAAAATAGAATTATGTAATTCAGTTTTTGCAATAAAGTGAGTTTATCAATTTTTTTAAGTGAATTATAAATCTGATAATAAAAGCCGGAAACAAAGATTTTTTATAAAAAAATAATAATACGAGTATGATTAATTTGCTTTGTTATGGTGTTATCCGCTGTTTTTAGGGTTCAACAATATTATTATATTTAATTTGTAAATAAATTCCAATTCTGTTTATTTAATTTAAATTTTTAACTAATTTGTCACTCCTTTTATCAAATCCTTATATATTTTTTTATTTTAACAGACTGTTAAATTTTATCGTCTAATACAGTTTCATTTTCTTTGATTTTTTATTTCAGTATGAATATTTTCATACTGAAATAAAATTGTACACACACATAATAATGTGTGTAACAACATTGAACAAGATTGAAAATTTTTATATCTTTCATTTTTGCCGCCTCTAAATTCAGTACAAAGTTAAAAAAAAAAAGCGATGACCCCAAGGTGAACTGCGAATCGCACGACAGGGACCAAATTATTCAAGCCGAGCATGACTCCTAGCTTCATTAATTGCTTAATTTACGAAATAATGAAAAATTTACAACGGCATCTTATCAGCATTATGGGTGTATGTTCATCAACATTTATGATTCAATTTTCCTTTATAGCGACCGACGGGTGGGGAGTGCGGGAGGCTCGCGCGCTAAGGGGAGGGGGGGAGGGCGCTATCCTCCTCAGTCGCTCGCAAACCTTCGAAGGGAGCAGACGTCCGCCGGTGCACCTAAAAAACCTAACCATCCCCTTACACCCGAATATATTATTATTATTATTAAAAATAATTGACGAAAAGTGGGCGGATTTTTGAAATGCTTCAGTGTAGTGATGTGCTCCAGTTTTTTGGCGTGTGGATCGCTCGAGTGAAAAATTAGATTCTGCGGCTAGTGGAATTAATGTATATTTTGTTTTTTTTTGTTGAATAAAAGTTGTTGGTGTTATCAGGATGATTTTTTCATTGAAGATGAATTGTGGTGTGGTTTATACACTAATATTTACATTTAAGGATTATTAATAAATGGTGAGTACCCGTCAATTCTTATTTTGGGTTAACAATATTATTATTATTTAGATTTTGTAGGGTTTGTGTATTCACACAGTGAAAATTCATTTTTTTTAATAAAATTATTTTTTCTTTAACGTAGTATAATTTTCACAATAATATTTTATATCTCGAGCACTTTCGACCATCAATATTCAGTATTTAATTTTGGACTGTTATATTTAATTTAAAGTAAGTTCATCTTTATTGTACCTATACCTACCTATTTATTTGAATTTATATAATTTTGATCTATGGTTTGTTCTTAATAATTTTAATTTGACATACATCACTCTTGATAATGACCTGAATATTGATGGTCGAAAGTGCTCGAGATATTAAATATTATTGTGAAAATTATTATTATTATTATTTTTTTCTTTTGGCATCTCACCCTGAAGGATGTTACAGCCGTGGATTCATCTGTTAGTTGCAGGAATGTTTAAGAATTAATTTTTAACTTATTTGTGTTGATTTTAGATTTTTATACAGTTTATAAGAATTGATTTGAACAAAATGCTATTAATTTTAGAGGAATTAAGTGCCAAGAGGTGTTCTATGTTTACCGGAAATGAAATGTTTTTGAATTTGAAATAAATATCTAATGCATCTCGTAAGGGGCATCCAAAAAAAAAAAGATCTATAGTTTCAAGATCTTGGCCGCAGTCATTGTGAAAACTATACTACGTTAAAGAAAAAAAATTTTTATTTATTATTATTTGTTTATTTTTTCATTTAATATTACCTACACTCTTTCCATATTTCTCATTTCAAAAATAAATTCAGTTTTATTTTATCTTGTGTAGGTACATTTTTCAGAGCTTTTAGTATTCGAACTTTTGTTCTTGTCTTTTTAACCACAAAATATTTTATTAGTAGGTATGTATCTTATTTTTTACCTTACAAAAGCGGAAAGCTTCTTTTTAATTAAATACCGTTGAACTGTTAATATTATTTTTTTAAACGGCTTGTTTTATTTTTGAATACTGATTTTATTGATGAAAATTAACTGGCATACATCAACAAAATTTCTTTAAAGCCAATTACCCTCTTGATAAATTACTTCTTCCCTTTGAAAAATGTATTACCATCAATAATCCCTTACAAGTAAACTCGACACCCTTGCTTAAACAAGCCTGCGTAGCAGCCATTCGACTATCTGATATACCATTTATAAAATAAGCCATTGATATTGAAAGCTCAAATTTCACTTTATCTTTGACAAGGGGAGGATTTGCGGGCAGACCGACCATGACGATTTTGGGGATTTTCGAAGGGGAAGTAATCTTCTTCCAATATATTTTTAATAAAAAAGAATACTAAGCAAACGGATCATCTTTCGTTTTTCTTTCCTCAAAAAACATTTTACCCTTCTTAACTTGCATAATAATTTTATGACATGCTGGAAAAGAACATTTTTTCAAAGAGTAAAATAATCATATTTGATTTTTCAAACCTGATGTGAAAGTACTTCTTCTTTCTTTTTCATCTGTTTTTAGAACTGTGATTTTTTTGTGATCCTTCAAAACAGATCCTGAAATAGCCTTTTCCTTGATTTGTACGTTCTGATTTGGAAACATGAAAAACAATACTATTCATACAACAATTAAGAAGATGTGTACATTATTCATTTGCTTGGAGCAGAATTTTTCGTTGCATCTACGTAGGTATTCGAAATATTTCCGCATCAAGTTAACTGCAGAAAGGTTTTGCTTTTGCTATTGAAACGCAATTGCTCATTTTCTATTAAGGGTGAGTTTATCTATTCAATATCAGTACCGAAATCAAGAGATAAAAATAGAAACTGATCTGTCTGACTTCAATTGTACTCAATCTTATGCAAGTCTGTTAAGCAGTGCTTAAAGTTCTGAAGTTCATCAATCTTTTCACATGTTTCCATATCTTTCACATTACGAAACTTTCATAGATACAACGCTGCCTTAGTTCTTGTTTGCCGTATAGACCATTAAGCTAATTTTACATGAGCAATGTTTACATGTGTACTGGACCATTGTGTCTTATGAAACCAGGAAATGGATTTAAAAAAAATTTTATAACAACTCTCACATTATCGACTTTTTCGTTTTTTCTTAGCTCAGATCGTGTAGAATTTGATTCTTAAGACAACTGCATTAAAAAGTAATATTTGACAAAATTGGTCTATACGGCAAACAAGAACTGGGGGAGCGCCAAGATAAAACAATTGTATCTTGTTGCTAAAACATAAATATGCCGTTCATTAATTTCACAGCGCTGAATCAGAGTCATACATAAATTCAAGACGAATTCCATTACGTAATCGGACGAAACCCGTCCTGTTATCTTCCACCGCAGAATTTATAAGTGATATCAAAATAGATCTGGTCTACTTATTTGGGGTGTAATAAGGAGAAATGCGAGCAAGTTTTCCCCCAGACAGCTGGCCTCCCTCTCTGCGGGCTCGGGGTTTGATACATCACTACGGCTAGCACGCGCTTTAACTATTAACTATGATTTAGGCGCTATTTGTGGTGGTATTACATGAAACTGTGTGGATTTTTAACCGAAACTTATCTAAGTTAGCGCACAAGTAATGGTGTTTACAAACTAAGCCACGATGAAACGGCTTTTATTTATTTTGTGAGCGGTTTTTGTATTTCTTTTTGAATGCGGAAGTTTTTAAATAACACAAAAAGTTTTCAAAAAACTTCAGGTTCACGAGTAAAAATATATCAGAATCACCGCGAAACCATAACAATTCAACTTTGGTTACTACCTTATCTGCGACTGGTAGATACATATGGATATGAACTAAAGTATTTGCCGAAAAAAGTTGCAATCAAAATGATTAAAATTTTATTTGCAGATACCCTAAACAGAAAATCAGTGCTGCTTCAAAACTAGTCACGACACTTCTTTGATATTTTTGTTGCATAATCTAATCTAATCTAAGCTGCAAAGATATATATCATTTAAGATTTATACTAAATGCATTCCCACAAGCAGATATGTATAATTTCGCGCTAACACATGCCGCATGTGGACCTACAATATAAAAACCCAATCTCAAATGAACATAAGCCTTGCAACTCTTGCCGTCCTTCCCTAAAACAGGGGTGACATTGGCAAAGTGAACCAATTTTTATATTATGGGTGGTGAGCCGCATAACAACCTATAAGTCAAGGAACATACATGACAAATTACATTTTTTAAATCAAAGAATAAAAATAACAATATATACATGGACATACGTTTTTTTTTATTTCAGTAAGTTGAAACATGCAGCAGATAAAAGTGCGCATTTTATTTTGTTCCATGAATTAAAATTTTATAACATAAAAGTAATTGAAAGATAACATTTTCGATTATCTTTTAGGATTAAAATTTTGAGTGTAGGCTGACAAAATTATTTAAGTGTACCAACAGATTTTCCAGAGAATTTCAGATTTTTTTTATCTTCATTACATTCAACACTCTTTCACGCAACTGCTAACTGCCAACAAAGATAATAGAACGGTCAAAGCTGTGAAAACAAAAAAAAAAAAGGAAAAAATGACACATATATCAGATCTCATTGTGAATTCAAACTTTTATCTGTGCCACGTGTCGCCCAAGGGCTGTAAAAATACAGAGGTCGGCACCTAAGGGCCCATGAGACCCACCACACAGTCTGGTGTGAACCTACGTACACACACTGTCAAATAGAATACAATATACTTTATGTAATGAATTCAGTCTGGAAATACTTTTCCATACAATGTTTTGACATATTTGAGTCATTTATTTATTGCGTGAATCCAAGCTCGAGGGGCGGAGAATGAAAAAATATTTCATTTTTCAACTTAACTCTTCACTGGGTTGAAAAATTAATCTGACTTAACCAAAGACCGGTCCCCATAGATCCATCCAGTTTTACACCAACTGGGTCATGCTTGAAAATTGGCGATATCTACAGTGACAACAGAGTTTGGCGAGGGCTCTTGAGGTGTGGTTCACACAAAAACTGCGCTCCCCAAATAAATTAGCCTAATAACTGTTTAAAAATAACTGTTTTTTTTTCAAAGACAAAGACATTTCAATTACCACGTATAATCATTTTTTTAAAACACGTCGTTATTAAAGACCATTTTGGTTAAGAAAACAGACCCTGGATAAATGGAGAAAAAAATAACATTATTGAGAGTTTAGTGTCTCAATAGCCAACTGGACATTACCAACCGCCAAATACTCCTATGATAATCCCAACCTAAGTTGCAAAGAAATATGTCATTTAAGATTCATATTCAATGTATAGTCACAAGCAGACATGTTGAAATACGCGCTTACACAATACATAGCGCATGTGAATACCACATAAAAACCCAAATCTTAAATGAAAATAAATCCTGCAAATCTTGCTGACCTTTACTGAAATAGGGGTGACATTGTCAAAGTGGACTATTTTTTACAGATTTTTTTGTATCCCTACTTGAAACGCTAACTATCATTTTTTTAATCAATATAAATTAAGATTTCCTACGTTTACTTGTATTCACTTACTTTACGTTTAACTTTGGAATGAAATTTACATTTCCAAATGGGCAGGAATTTCACAGCACAGCGTCGAGTAATTTTCGTATTCAAATTCCTCCGTAAATATTTTGTCTCGAGTGCAGGTGCACTGTTGTGACAACTGGGTCGCACTAGCACCATCACTGCTGCATCAAATCGCTTATAGGAGCTTCTCCCGCATGCAAACTAACATCAATATTTCTTTAGGCTTCGTATCTGCAGTCGGGAACATAATGTTATTAAAATATACTAGTAGGTCGTAAAATGTATGCTGCATGGGGGTGCTTAGAGACGTGAGACTACAGACATTTCTGTTTTTGTTCTAAGGTAAAAAACATTTCAAACTTTTCGAGTTAACATATCACGTGGTAAAATAGCTCGTGGTTAATTATTTACTTAGCTTTCATTCCAAGCTTCAGTTTTGATATTAACGAAAGTAGCTAGCCAACAAACTCACTTTCGAAAATCAATAAATAGTTAAAACATTGGAATCGTATCTTTTTTGGTTAATGCCGAATGAAAAGAGAACAAACCTAGGATTAAGTAGGTTCGTGTAAAATTTGACAAGGAAAAAAATATTAAACATTTTAAAAACATTAAAATGTCGATGTTTAAAAGAGGCAATTTCATAAAAACAAATGAACAATAAGAAAACGCAAAAAAATGCACCTAAGCTACACATATACATAGTGTAACTCCTTGCCTCGTTATCCGCGAAGGATTTTGCAAGTGTCGAGTAAAATCTATTAATTTTTACAGGTAAGGAAGTCGCCGTACGCCAAACACTTCAGTTGAAGTGGGGATTTTCCAGCTCCCGAAAGGGCTGGATCTTATTTCTTGTGAAGGCTGAGTGGGCCTTGCCGGTATCTTATTTTGGGTTTGGAATAAACAACATAACGGGAAATCATTTCTGCCACCCTTGGGGGGATTCCAATCCGAGCTCTTGGCATGGAATGCAAGTACTCTACCTACTGAGCTGTCAAACGGACTACTAAAAAAAAATTAAACTGTTCCACTTGTAAAAAAAAACGTGTTTCTCAAGGCTTAATCTAAGTTGGATTCAACATCATCAAGAAACCTGTCTCGTCTACGCCAAAGAGACAAGAACTCATCAGTACATCGTTATGACGTAACAATAAAACATTTCGTGCCCATTTTAGCGAAGAAAACACATCTCTTTATAATGCAGGTACGATTTCCAACAAAGTGTAGAGAAAAAATTATACTACTTAACACCACAGTTTGTCAAATTCATTTTTTTATTCCATGCAACACATCTAACGAAGGTACCTATATCTTCTTTAAGATTTGTTAGAAGCCATGAAAAGTGGAACAATTTTTTTGACTCACCTTTTAAGAATTTTCCTCACAAACGTAATATCTTTGGAATGAAAGGCTTGTTACTGTGGAGAAGTGCTCGGTTATGATCTGCCCGCAGCCTCTCGGCATGCCCCGCCTGCTTGCACTCCATATTTGCTCCGCCAAACGACTTTTGAAGTTCCCAGCGGCTCGGAAAATTTGAATGTCGTTTCCTCTCACTGAGAAAATTAAAAGTCGTTCAATTTTTCATTTTTCTTTGTTGCCACTCGAGTGCTACTTCACACAAAAAAAAAGTTACAAAAGTTTTATTGCCAGTACAACCTTTTCAGACCACACTGTTTCGCAATGTCCCAGCAGCGCGAAAAGAAATTGGTTAGCTTTTCATTTCTCCGAGAAAAAATGTTATCTCGCTGAAGTTTTTGTTACGGAATACTTAGATCTAAGACTTTACTCCGACAACAAACTGAAAAGACGCTTTTTGTTCCTCATTTATTTGTTTTCCTCAGATACATTTGTAAATACACATGTTTATATTTGAAGTTCTGGCTCACTTTTTCACCGAAATTTACGATGTTCGTACATATCATATATTTCTATATGATTTCATTTCACTCACGATATTTTTTTCTCTTTATAATTGTACATGAGTCATATATAAATAACAACTTAATTTTTTTTATAATTCCGCTAATTTGTAAAACTTATTTCATTGTTCAGACTTGTTATTGCAGCCTTTTCTTTAAACCCTTAAATGTGATTAGTCAGCGTTTAAAAAATAGTTCAGCATCCTTCCAAATTTTTCTTCTTCTTTTATTTTTTTAAAATATCTTACGTTACAATTATGCTAAAATTGAGTTTGTGTGGGTCACGCATTATTTTTTAGCGTAGCATCTGATAATATTCAAAATCTTCCTAATTTAATTAATCATCCACCTCATTTTAACCTAAATTAACATTATTTCACTATGGCAGGTACTATTTCACTCATCAAGATGTTGGAGTAGGTAATTGTGGTGCTATATTTGACATTTGCTCTAACCGCACCACTGACTTGAAGGCGATCGATGCGGTATGAAAGTTTAGCAGGGTTAGCACTTCCAGGCGCCATTTCTGACCGCACTCAATCTCAAAGTTGGCTCTCTGAGCAAACCGATACACTGATCGGGCGAAGTATCCTAAAATCTAACCCCTCTAGCTATAAACCAAATTTCCAGATCGTACTGTAATTGCACACCACTACATCAAAATGGTACAGTGTTAATAGAAAATTTCGTAAAAAAAGTAAGCCCATACATAGAAATAACTAAATTCGCTCACATCACTCCGCTGTTAAAAAAACTACACTGGCTTCGTTTCCCGGAGAGGGTGGTCTACCGTGTTTGTCTGATGGTATATAAAGCCATCAATGGTGTGGCTCCACCTTATCTGACTGACATGATTTCGCCTGTTGAGATGGGTGTGAGGAGGCAGACACTCAGATCTGCGGGCGATGGTGCAATCAATTTGGTTCAGCCGCACCGTCAGATCCGTACAAATTTTGGAGACCGTGCTTTCTGTGTTGCGGGTCCGGTGGAGTGGAACAGACTGCCACCCGGAGTGAAGAACTCCAAATCTATGGGCATATTTCACGGAGCTCTCAAGACGCACCTTTTCAAAAACGTCTTATCCGTGATCGGAGAGGGCCCTTGAGGTGTGACACACACAAAAACGGCGCTCTCTTATCATGTGCAATTAAAAATAAATAAGCCTGATATATATATATATATATATAACTACATATTCATGGCATATTATTGGCAATGCTCCCATATTTTATTTTGAGTATTTACATTCTTTTGGCCCCCTACATACCTTGTTTTGCCTAGAAAAGTATTCAAGAAATACTGGCTTGACGCGTTTCAAAACTGATTTTTTTCTTATGGGTATATAGTTTTCCCTTAAATTTTAATCAACATTTTCAAAAGTTTACGCAACTTTGATGACGAACGTTACAATTTCGTCTTTGTAAAAACAGTCTTTTAAAACATTTTTAATCTGTTTATTGGAATTCTGTGTACAATTAATATACAGCAGTACTCTGATTTAAGTGCATACCCACGTAATCTTTACAAAATAGTGCTTATATTTACAAAAGAAAAACACAGTTGAACTGCTAAGTCTGGATTATACTAGAGGTTGTCTCTGTTCTGGATTTTTATAAAATTTCCAGGCAATCCCAATTATCCGCTATCCTGGTTTCAGGTTAATATTAGGAGTGCCTGTTGGTATGACGTCACCTGGCCGCTGCGCCACACCGCGCCGCGTACATTGCCGTACCAGAACGCTCGCTACAGAATTTACCGCCGCGAATAGTTGGTCGTGCCAACCCTGGACACACAAACTTCAACAGACTATTGTAAACGACCATCGAACATTTTCACGGTGTAAGATTCTTCAAAATCTCAATTCACGAATGTATTATTTGTTATGTTTATCACAGACATTTATTCGAATGAACTATAAACATTATATTCTAATAAAATAAAATGATAGACCCTTATAGACAGTATTTAAGCTATTTTTCACAATTTATCATTAAATATTCGAATACTCTTACTTAGCAGATACCGTGCAGAGACATTAATGCAACATTTTCTTTATATTTTGTACACTTAAATATAACCGGAAAGACTTTCGTGTTAAAAAATCGTTGATGGCGGTTTGACAAAGACGACGCATTTTTTTTCTGAGCAGGTTGACGCCAAAAATCACCGAAGGTTAACTGTAACTCTGTCACCATTCCTCTAAGGGTGGCCAGAGCCTCTGAAGAGCTGCCTCCATTTCTTCCTATCCTTTCATACCTCGTTTTATTCATTCATATCCATCACCTTTTTCATGAATCGTCTTCTATTACGCTCACGTGTATTTCCCATTCTTTCACAAGCTGATCCATTGGTTACGATCACAATTGTTTTATAGAAGCTTTAACAGATAAAAACGCCGTTTTAGTAGTCTCTATCAGTAAATCTCACATTTAAAATTTACCAATTATTTAAATAATTTGCCGAGGTTTTTCTTGTGTACAAAATCATGGAAAAACTCCTCAAAATGCATAAAATGTGCACACTTTGTTCAGCTACGGTGTGGATTTATACGTCTATTTCTGTTATGCTTCGCTTTGGTCTATTTAACCTTCTTTTTCGTGTTAATGTTTCAAAGGTAGTTCACAGCTAGGCCTTTGGCACCGGCTGCACATTTTGTTTATCGTTGATAACTCGATCGGCAAATACGGAAGCACGTTTTTCGGCGTTTGCTGCTTTATTTTATTCACGTTGTTTTTTTTATTTTGTTTTGTTTTTCCTCTCACCAATACATAGCTCTGCGCCAAATGGACATGTAAATTTTATCCAAGCCAAAAAATATTTAATTTTTGTTCCAATTTTAGCCAAAAAATTAAACCAGTTTCCATAAATGAATGACTGACTGGATCTCAATTATATATTTGTATAAAGCATGAAGCAAACCATAAAAATTATAATAAGCTGAAAAACCAAACAATATTTCAATTACAACCTCCATAACATGATTTTGATAGAGAATTTTAAAATGTATTATTAATTTAAGCACCCCTAATGCTTCTTTGTCGAAAAAAGACTCGTTTTTTTTTAAATTAATTTCAAATCATTAATTTCTTACACCAAGTATTTTTAATTGCATAGAAAACTTATCTATTCCACTTTTAGCTTTTGTTATTTCATCTAAAACATCAGACAAGTCTTAGTCAAATAGTTAACACTTTGACTTTTAAACAAAAACTACAGGGTTCGATTCAGTAGACCACAATAAATCATTTAAAATTGAAATATTCTCTTCGCTGGTTTAAAAAAATCATATACTTTTACCAAAAATTGGACACCAAAGGTCCATACAACTTTACAGCTCCTGTATCTTACTACGATCCCTTTCGGAGAGTACTCTTGAGGTGTGATTTACTCATAAGCAGCGCTCACTGTAATATTTATTAAGTTATGGTCCTGCGTGAGACCTTAATTTCATTCCGTAGCCACTGGCTAAATTAACACTTCATTAATTACAAAACTTAATGATAAGAACATTATCCTACTATAAGCACCTGGTTTAACATTCATAAAATGTTTTAATATTGTATTTATATTTCATCACGGGAACTTTGGCGCTCCACCTCAACAAAATCAAATCGTTTAATCAAGCCTTCGTATACTCATAACAAAGAATTTAGTATGTGGTTGGTGGTTTAGGTTTATAGACTTTGCTTTCACGGATCAACACAACCCACAGAATGGTTCTGTCAGAATTATGATAAATTAGTTGGATGATTGTTCAAATACGATTTCACTAGCTAGACCTTATTTAAGCTTTGTAAATAATATAATTATCTGAAAACCAATATTGGCATTTCACCGCTAATACTTAACTTTATAGTGCGAGTGTATTGCTTCACATTTAACTAGCAGAATAGTTAATGAAATGAAAGTAAAAAAGTACAATTTAGGAGAAATATGCAAATTTAATAAATTTATGTATTTTTGCCAAAAGTAATCAGTATCATGTTTCATACATTTTGTTTCAAAGATAGCTTGACAGTTTTATTGATTGTAGAGGCATTAAATTTGTAATCGTTCATCTTAAAAGATAAAAAGTAAATACAACTTTGTTTACGATCAAAGTAATTGAAACAAAATGGTTTTTACTTTGTATCTTATAGCTGACAGTCATTAAAATAACCTTTTAGACTAACTTTTAGTGGACTACTACTTTTTTCGGTCGGTTTAAAGTCATGTATAACCAAATTGTAGAAAACTGGTTTTCTACGCCTAGGATTCGACCCTCACCAAGGTTGTAAGAAATGATTTGGTTTTGATATTCATTTAAAAACCAAAATTATAATAAACTACATGAAAAAATGGGAACCTCCTACCTAGAGAGCAGCGAAATCTGACAAAATAAGGCTGGCCCCCATACCTGCGAAAAAATACTCCACGTGATATGGGATACCGTGGTAAAAAGTTGCCTTTATGTGCAGCTTAGCCGTGTTGCGTTACACGTTACAACTGTTGACTTACCCTAATATTTTAAAACATAAATATTTTACAATTGATGAGGCATTCACTTTATAACCTTTATTTTTAATATTTTTTTTAATCTGTAAACTTTTTTAGTATTTTACAACAATTAAAGATAAACTGTTTCATATTAAGCGAAAACAATGTAATACCACAGTTACAGTGACACATCATTCATTTGATTTATTTGATTATCGAGCCGTTGGTGTCTGGTGGCGGTTCAAGCAGCGAGCATTCGTGATTCAATATTTATTCGATCTAAAATAAAACATGCGCTTTGTTTGCGCGAGCATGTAGCCATTAGCTAAAAGCCCTCCCCATTAAAGCAAATTAAGGAACATTCATTGTGAGTGTGCGTCTGCAGTATTAGGCATTCACACAACTTCCGGAAACGAATGCTATTACGCAAGAGGCTGAGCTTAAATATGTATTACGAGGAAGAACATAACGCTGTGTACATAGTGTTTTATCACAAGGCGAAAGTAATCTCCCCACTTTCCATGCCACTAACAGAACAAGAAACAACACTTTGAACACGCCAGATTGGATCTGTAATTCAAACTGCGAATAAATATGATAGCACATGTGCATAAACATTACCCACACAGTGCTTGGTGTCTTGGAAAATTATGAAAGCCAGATATAACGTAGCGCTACTGCAAGTTTTCACAACACAAGGTAGTAAATGAGAATGGAATGATTTTCATGTACAATTTGTGGGATCTGTTGTTTCATACAAATTGTCAGGGTAACATTTTCTTCTTAATCAAGTTAAAGCAAATCAGGTCTTGAAAAGTGCTTTAATTTTGGTGCCAAACCATTTTTAGATACACATGCATCTTAAAATTAACATAATTCTGCTACAAAGTTCATGAGTGTAGCTTTAACTGTAACTCTGTCGCCGTTCCACTGGGGGGGCAGAACCTTTGCAGAGCTGTCTCCATTTCTACTTATCCTGACATAGCTCTTTAAATTCATTCACATCCATCACTTTTTTATGCATTTTCTTCTTTTACGCTCACTTTGTATATCCCATTATTTCAGAATCTCCACAATCTAATCACTTTATACTTTTAAGGTCGTTCCTAACCTCTTTTTCCTTTCACACTTCCTCTGTATACATACTTTGTCAATCTATCATCATTCATTCTTTCCACATGCCCAAACTATCTCATCACATTCTTTTGTACCTTAACTTTCACATATTCTTTCAACTTACATTCTTACTTTACCCATTCATTCCTAAGTCCTTCAGAGTTGTCCTGTCATGCTTCTCAAATGCTTCATTTCCACCTTTCATACTTTACCCATTTTGCTAACATTCACTGTCCATGCTTTATATCTTTACATCAAAGTCAGTAACAATATGCCATTGTGTACCGCCATTCTCAGATCCATCGACAATCGCTTGTTCTTTACTATTCTTCCCATTGCACTGACCTCTTGCTTTCCTTTACACGTCCTATTCCTAATACACCATATTCTCAAGTTCCCTCGTCATCTTTCGATTATTTTCAAACATATTTAAATTCATCTACAATTTCATACCATTTAACATGAACGTGTATTCTATAGTTTCATTTTTTTGGTCAAAAATGAGTGCTTTTATGTATTTTTTTTCAAAATGTGTAGGTATGCATAAGTGGTTTTGAAATACGTTCTTCTTTGGTGAATGTGCACTTTCCTTACTTTTTCACTAACATCATACGAGTACTACCCCAGGGAGCAAATTATTTACAAAAACGGGACTTTAATTATTTTACGATAATTATGTATGGCGTGCATTATATTCCTATCTTTCGTTTAATCTTGTGTCTAATGTAATGAAAAATAATTAATGTGGCAATTAAAAACGCGGCATACGGTTTATTGCAGTGCGCCTAAATAGGTCAAGCATTTCTTTGGTCTTTTTAAACAGTGTTTACCAATAATTAATTAAGAAAACCTTTGAACGAGCCCACAGTTATTTTATTCTTCGTTCCTTTTCATTATATTGTTTGTTTTTGAAAATTCAATCGATTGGTTCATTCATAACCAAAAATTTAAGCAGTTAATTACAAAGAAAATAAGCTCAAATAATCTACTTACATTTTATTATATTCCAATTTACATTCCGATGAACACGAGCATATTTTCCTTATACTTATATATTTATTTGCATACATTTATACAGATTTCTGAGAGAGATGACAGATGGAGCTTTCATTAGCAACGAAAAAGCGTGCAGAGGACTCTTGAGATGTGATTGACGTAAAAAACGCATATCAAATGAGAAATCTTTATAAATGTATGCAAATAATATAAATAATGTTATAGAAAGCTCCATCTCTCAAGAAATATTGAGTTTTCCAGAAGGTTTGATAGCCTTTCCGTGAACATTCTTGGGTTAATAAAAAATTAACCCGTGTATTTAAAAAGGAAATTATTTAATTTATTGTGCTCTGCTCGAAATCAAACCCACTACCTTCTACGAACTTAAATGTTAATCTAAAAACCTTACTGTGTTCGTAATTTCGTATTTTCAAGGCCTTTAAATAATATTTCAACCCGTAGCTCCATGTAAAATGCACCCTCTTATCAGCCTCAAGAGGGGTTGTTTCTCAAAAGTTATGCTCTAAAATTAGTAAGTACGCTGTAGCGAACCCTCGACAAATCAAAAAGCGAAACAAAAACTAGGTTTCCAGCTATAATAAATGTGAAGCGAGACAATGTTTATTAGTTCACGGGCTTTGTTTTTATCCCTAAATGCCCTTTCCGCGACAGGTTATTATGGGCCGTCCTTTGTAAGGTAACTTCTGCGGCCACCAGTATTATTCTGCCCTCTAGTCCTACACCCCAAGTATACAACTTTTGATTTAAACTCAACCACAACTGTATACCAAAAAATATGTGTACACTAAAACAGTAGATCTAGAGAGCGTTTAAGCTTTCGTAGATTTATATTTGAAAATAAACGTCAACTTTTATACTTGGGATAGACTGTACTAGTAGAGTATGTACAATGGTTTTTGTCTCTTGAACTTTTTACTCTTAACTTTTTGTCTCCACATCTCTAGGAGGCTAATATTGTATCGCAGTACACGCGGAAACCCAGAAACGGACAGAGTTTTTGGACGCGTTCATAACTCAACGAGGTTGTACGTAAAATAGACTACTTACGAAGTTACAGTTTTCCAAACATTGTGACGGATGAAATTCATCACTGATTTATATGCAATACATTTCTCCGAAATGATAAATTTTGATTTTATTTCATTATTCTCCCACAAGATACTCGTATGTATCATGAATATGCTAATTGTAGAGAAATAGTTTCAGAAATACGAGTAGTTTCCTTATTTTAATCAAAGCTGGTTTTGGGAGTTACAATTTTGAGTGATGACTATTATCAGTTCGCTGCCTTAGTTCTTGTTTATCGTATACGCCATTGAGAAAATTTTACATGAGCAATGTTTGCATTTGTACCTACTGGACCAATGTGTCTTATAAAAACAAGAAATTTATTTAAAAAATATTTAAAAGAACTCTCACATTATCGAGTTTTACAGTTTTTCTTAGCTCAGATTGTGTAGAATTTGATTCATAAGACAACTGCATGAAAAAGTCATATTTGACAAGATTGGCGTATACGATAAACAAGAACTGGGGAAGCGAGTTGTAGCAAAAAGAACACAAATAACACAAACGTTATAATTTTATCCATTGTTTGACCATGGTGCATTGTTTAGGCTAGAGAGGCAAATCGATCCGATGTCTAGATTTGAACACTATAGGTTCGGAAACAGGCGTCGAGTTATTAATTCCGTGCAGATTATTGAAATAAATATATTTTTTGGAATGAAAAAAAAACGGATGTTACTGACCGTGTGTAAAGAGAAGAATGATTTTCTCTACTTTAATAAATATAATCCTCATTTTTAGAATACTCCTCGCAGCGCTTGTTTGACAAAACGATCAATAAAGGTCTTAGAGCAGCTGGGTTTTGCATGAGAATTGAGGCTTTCTAAAGCGTTGACCAAGATTGCAAAAGGCTGTTGAGATGGGGTTTACTCTAAAACAGCGGTTACCAAAAAAAACATCCTTATATAACTTTATTTGGTCCCGTTTTGTTATAAATCTGTGTAGTGTGTGTCACTTCATAACGAAACTCTCAGTAATATACTTCGTATTTAAGAAGCTGTACACAAATTTCATTGTATAACATATTTTTTTACGGACAAGACAATGGACCACATAACATGACCTGGAAGAAGAATTTCTTAAATATGAAGCTTCTGTAAAAGCCTTAAAACAAAATAAAAATCTTGTTCATTGTGATTAAAAATGTTTGCCGTTTATTTATTACATCATTGAATCGATGTGTGATCTATAATCTATAATCTATAATCTAAGTTGCAAGGATATATTCATTTAAAGCTCTCAGATGTATGCCCACAAACCAACAAGTGTAGTTCGCGCTTACAAATGCTGAATGTGTACTTGCAAATAAAATCCAAACCTCAAATGAACATAAGCCCCACAACTTTTGCCGACCTTCCCTGAAACAGGGGTGACATTGGCAAAGTGAACCATTTTTTACAGTATGGGTGGTCAGCCTCATACCAACCTATAAGTCAAGGAATATGAATAATAAATTACATTTAAATATAAAAAAGAACAAAACCTTACAAAGAAATCTATACAAAAAAAGTCAAAAAGTTCCTATGCAAAAAATGTAGCAAATGAATACACCAACATTAGAAATCAACATTGCAGATTAGCCGCCACTTCTTCCTGTCCTTGCATACTTCTTTCATTTCATCCAGAGTCATAACCTTTTTCATACAAGTCCTCCTTTTATTATGACTCTGGATATCCCATTCATTCGCTATTTCAGAGATTTGATCCTTCCATACTTTTCTCGGTCTTCCTCTACCACGACATCCATCTATTCTAGCAACATATACTTTCTTCGTCAATCTTTCATCACTCATTCTCTCCAAGTGCCCGAACCATCTTAACATACTTCTTTTAATCTTCACTTTCACACTTTCCCTTACACCACATTCTTCTCTTACAAAATCATTCCTCACCCTAATGATGATTTTTTAAATATATGCATTTTGCGCTTTTATTTGCAGAATAGCGATGATTGTACTTATTTTACTCCAATAACAAAAATGAAATCAAACAAAATATGATGTAACGTCATTATCAGTTAACAATAATCCCACGCTTCTGTATTTGTTTCCATTGTTATCTATCATTACCAAGCCCTGCAGTTTACAAATCAGCCTTTTCCAAAGGTAAATCTACACCAGCCGTAGTTACCTACTATAACCCAAGGACAAAACATTACCTTCAACTCAACCATAGCGTTTTCCCGAAATTGTTTAGAAAGTAAACAGCGTTTCTACGGAGCGTATTAGTTTGTTTATATTTTTAGTGAAACGTTATACTTGGAGTACGGAAGCTCTGCGTGCCAGTCGTTCGTTAGGTCTACGGGAAAAATCAAAAGCACCGCCCATGGAGCCGCAGTATAAACAAGCACACACTGAAGGCTTTAATTGTATTAACCCCGCAATCGCTTCAGTAATGAAATGCTGCATTTATAATACACCCATGCAGGGACTACTAGTCCATAAAAGCTTGCAAGTGTATACTTAGTGATACCACATAAAATGCTACTTTATGATCGAGAGTCCAGATGATAGAATGCTTGCGTTCCATGTAAATGGGTTCAATCCCCACCAAGAACATCAGAAATAACAAATAGTTAAATTATTATTTCAAATCTTAAATTGCCTAGATTTCGGAATCAGCTTCCCCAGGATTTGAAAACACCACCACTTCAAGTGAAGTGGCTCGCGTAAGGCCGGCCCCTTAATTTGTGAAAATAAAGAGGTTATATACGCCACATATGACTCTTTTAAGGACAAAGCGGTAACAAAATGCATTTTATACACTTATATCTAACAAGAACAAAAAAAACAGATCTGCGTAATGTTTTTAAATAATTTGTACAAAAAGTGTAATCCATTGTATCCTTTTCCATATTTAAACCGGTAAAAAGTATGACGTCAATCATTTCCATTATTCCAGCCAGCTTTGCGGTATAAAATTAATTTTCCAATTTATTTAAGGCCATTGTTTGTCTTTGGCGTTCCATTAAAGAAAGCTGATCGTGCGACCCCCAAGTGCTAAAAACGCTTAGCGCTTTATTCAACGTTATATATTTTTGAAGGCTGATTACCTTTTCATGCGTTAACCGTGCGTGGTACCGTAATCAACAAAACGAAAATCCTTTATTTTGCATTTTTTCGATTATTTTATGTTGATTTTTAATATATTTTGTTCATCATGTGCACACACCTTGAAAGAAAAATATTAAGAACTAAATATTATTGCTGTTTATTTTACTAAAAACTATTTGGAAGGATTCTGAAAATATTTTAAACTATGTCGAAGGTGTTTACCTAAAGGTTGAATATGATAATAATATTTTTCAATCATTTATTTAGTTTAAGGATTTAAATCAAACACGATTCTATAATTTCACTTTTATAATTTTTATTTTTAAATTTTACTAACGTTTTCAATCTTAGATCATCGTCAGGTGTACAAAATTTTTAAAACCTAAAATAAAAATTATAAAAGTGAAAATATAGAACAGTGTTTGATTTAAATCCTTAAACTAAATAAATTATTGAATATGATTTTTCACAGTGTGTATACACAAACCATACAAAATATAATAATGTTTTTCGTTTATTAAGAACGATTTAGTTTTTTTTTCAAAAATACCTTATGTAATGTAGAATTATTTGAGTGCTATTTTTTGCGTTTATTATAAAAAAAAACTTAACTACTCGTATTATTTCATGATAAATTTTAAATATGTAGAAAACATATTCCTAATCGAATTCTTTTATTTTTTCAGGAAAAATAAAATGCTTCACAACAAAGTTTCACTGCCGAGAAAAGGAATATCATCAAAAAAAGGATGCATTTATTCCAATGAAAATTATAAAAAAACTATGTGAAAAGGTGTGAATTATTCATCGAAAATTTCATATTGAAAATGAAAAAAAATGTTTTTACAAACTTTGAGACACAGAGTGTGAATACCAGGGAAATTATAAGTGATTGTCAATTTCAAGGAAAATATGTCGGGTAAAACTAAAAAGGATTAAAAAACACATATTGTTCAACAATTTTCAAAAAAATAATATCAAAAAATATCATTTAAATGTAGCTTAAACATTTTTTTAAAAAATAGCTTGCAATGAAAATTAGTCTCATGAAAATATAGTACATCAAAAAAACATATTTACAAAACTGTTCAGTGTTTAATCAGTGAAACAAGATTGAAATAAGTGAGAGTGAGGTGATCAATGTCTTACTGAAATGAGTGTCTCAAGTTTCGTCTTTCTCCGGTCAAGTCCGGTCATGAGTCGAACAAGACTTGGGCGGGTCGGAAGACTTGCTCTGGCTTTCCTGTTCCAGATTATTCTACTGGGAGAGCACACCAATGCACAGACAGGTATGACCTAACTAATAATTAATTATTATTATCTAAAGTTATTTCTTTTTTTGCCTACCAATCATACTGTTTCTGGCTTAAACCCTCTGCAAAGTGCAAAAAAACTTTTTTTTTAAGTTCAAGAAAAAATATTTGTTTTGATAAGATTTCAAAGTTAATTTTCTTCAAATATGCTCTTAAAGTTTTTTTTTTTAATAATAATGTAAAAATTAAACAAAGTTTTTCTTCACGAGTTGATTTATTTCTCGAGCACTTTCGAGTGAAGAAAAACAAGGTTTAATTTTAACATTATTATTTTTAAAATGAATCTTTACAATGTCAGCACAAACACCGTTAAACTTTGTATTTTTTTAAACTTTACATGTAAGTGTATTTTATATCGAGAGCGCTTAATATTCAATAACTTCTCATGAATCTGTTCGTTGACAACGCGAGGGGCAATTCACTTTTATTTTGCAGTAAAAACTTCGATACCGCCGCGCCGTCAGGGGGGCATTATTCCATCGCTGTTGAATGACATCATCAGAATGTCTCCCGCGGCTTCGCATAAAAAGAATCTTCGTCCTTTCCCATTTTCCCCGCCACTGAAGTTTCGGGCCCATTTGGCGGAATGCTTACGCCGTACGACGCAAAGCATCTTCATACGGGAAAAGAAGCCACGCTGAAAGAAGCTTCTATGCATATGAGAACCGGCGAAATGCAGCTTGTTACGTACTTCGTTCCGCAAAATTTACAAAAGTTCAATTTCAGCTGGTTCAGTAATATCACGAACATTTTGCTTTCATTCCCAATGGAGTACGAAAGAAAAGTATATTACGGAAAAGCATTTTTTTTTTTATAATAACATTGGAATATGTTTTATCCTCAAAAAGTGGTTATACCTACTCTATTTTTTTAAATCTATAATAATCTTTAATCTAAGTAGATTATAGATATAAAAAAATAGAGTATAACCACTTTTAGAGGATAAAACATACTCCAATGTTATTATGAAGAAAAAAGGTATAAAAAGTAATCATAATGTTGCTTTTGTGCGTTTTACATTCCATAAGTGTTTTTTTTTTGTATAAATGTTGTGTTAACATGAACCGGCTAAAAGGTAGAAGTAACTAAAAAAGTGAGCTCCAAGTCATTGTTTTACAAAATTAAGCACTTTTTTTATTTTCTAAGACAATCGTTGTGTGCGCAATAAAATATTGTCCCTGTCATCGAGAAGTCAATAAAAATAATGTGTTACAAAACTTTCACACATGTTTATGAAATCCGAAAGATTTTTAAACTCAAAATATGTCAAGCAAAACATAAAGCCGTCTTCTGGAAATGCCGGGAAACGAGAAATGCTTGGTATCGGGAATCACGTATCAGCACTCTGCAGGAGAGAGATATACTTCTCCATTGTGGCTGAAAGGGAGGAGACGAGAGAAGAAAAAGCCCGGGCATGTTAGACAGCCGATTTGGTGATTGTGCTCGCACCCGTATTGTGCCACTAACTTTACGTTTACACTCAACCACCGCGCTTAAGTGAAAATGAATGAAAAGTTTACCAGCTCCTCTACTAAACGTTTTAATTTCCATACATTTTTAGTAAACAATTTGCTTGAGTCTAAGCCTAAAGTTTAATACTTGAGGTGCTGACTCCCACTTTACTCCGACTGGCGTATTCGGGGGAGATGAGATCACAATCGAATGGAAAGAAAGAAAAACGACGAGTTTGTTTTGTGACGCGATGATTTCTCGATGAGATGATATGAAATATGTTTTCTCAACGATCGTCGGCTTTTTTGTTTTTTTTTTTTTCACGACTTTTATTTGCTTTTGTGTGAACCGAGTGTGTATATTGGCATAAAAATGTGTGGAGCTGATAAAAATTCTTACTCACGTTTTTTTTTTCTTGGAATGATTTTTTTATTTTTATTTTTGTGAAAATATCATTACAAAAGACTACCTAAAATATTGTGTTTATACCTTTTTGTTAGTACAAAACGTATATTATAAGACACTCATTGAGTTGCAGGGCTTATGTTCATTTGAGATGGGTTCTTATAATGTAGATCCACATGCGGCATGTGTTAGCGCGAAGTTATGTCTGCTTGTGGGAATGCATTTAATGTAAATCTTAAATGGTATATATCCTTGCAGCTTAGATTAGATTAGATTGTATACCTTAAAACAGAATCCTACTAAGTTCCATGTACAGATGCATTAAAATATAAATCTAAAAGCTCCCAAAAAATTTGGATCGCTAATTTTGCATTTACTTAATATAAACAAAACTTATAATTAATATGGTTTATTTAAAATAAATTCTAATAACATTGAAAACGAGGCTGAAAATGTCTAATAAAATAATAACTTATACATAAACTTACAGCATCCTTTAGTGAACGATTTAATAACCTTTTATATATTTATTCATTGAATTTCTTTACAATTTAATTTCACTGAAACCGATGAAAAGATTTTTTTCAATGGTGAATAATTTTCTGTATTGTCCTTTGATATTAGATAATTAGTGAAAGAAAGATATTTTCAACGAGACCTACTTTTATTTATTTTTTGTATTTTTATTTTCTTATATACTTATATTCAGTTACGCTAAATGGAGAGCAATAGCCCCGTGAATGGGCAAACTGTACAAAAATAATTCATCCTTTCATTTGCGTTGAAAAAATTCCAGCGCCTGATTGTATGCAATCCGCTCAGCGTTGCATTCCTGAGCCAGTAATTAAACGTACCACCGGCCTTTGAAAATTACTTTCAAATAGCAAACTCTGTGAAAAAAATATAATTTGAAAGCTTTCGGCCATTACTTTCGCATCAATTAATTATTTCAATGAAATTACAGAGTTGTGGGTACTCATTTAGTATTTTTACGAAGGCACCTTTATTTTATGGTCAACTTATTTCATATATTTAACTTTCCACATTCTATTTATCTCCAAAATACACTTTTTAATTGTCCTTTAGAGGTGAATTAATTCTGTAACAATTTTTACTATCAACAAAAATATATTAGGTTGAAGTTTAATTAAAATTGGCTCAAAATTTCCATGTTCAGCCTTTTTTACAGGAACTAAAAAAAAACAGTCCACATTTTTCAGACTTTATCGAAAATCTCTCAAAGCAAGTATTTTAACGCATTTATTTTAAAAGCAAAATCAAATACGCTGTTAAATATTCAGGCACAGGGTATTTTTGAGTTAGTTGCTGTCAAAACAATGCTTACCAAGAACTGGTGTTTTTTTTCAGTATCCTACAGAATTTTGTTGTTTTTGTACCCCCACCTCTTTACTATTGTAGGTTTTCAAGTTTATGCTTTCGTTGTACAGTAATATTTTGCTGTGAAAACGTATTTTTACTTCGTGAAAATTTAGGAAAAAAATTATAGATAATTCGATGTCATGAAGTTTTTTCAGAACAAATATTTTTTCATTCATGTTAAAGAGGAATTGAACCGTCCTTTGTTTTTTTTTATATCCAATGACGTAAGTATGCTATTAAAGGCATCTAAGCTGCTATTATATTGTTCTACAGAAAAATTCCAACATTTTTCAAAGGCTCAGACATTTAAATTTTTTTAATAGGATATTGTAATGTATAATTATGATATGATTATTTAGAGTAGGTAATATCATATATAAGGTAATGTATTATTGTAATATAATATTATTAGAGATTATTATTGCTTCACTGAGCAGTCTGGTTTTGTCTCTCGCCTTGTAAACACTGAAATGGAATAATACATCACATTGAAACCAAGACTCATCTGTTCGTCTGATTGATATCCCCCATCCACAATAAACATCCCCAAAATACATCACAGTGGCGCAGTCAGGATAAAGAAGAACCATATAAAACGGGATAAAAAAATTTTTTTGGAAGAAATAAAATAATATTGTTGCAAGAGCAACATGTGGGAATCTTCGAGAAGGAAGAAGGATCTGAAGACTGAGGATCACGAAGCCAGCTGAGGCGAGGTTGCTGCAGGGAGAACTGGAAGAAGTCTGAAGAGAAGGAGCGGTTTTCTTCAAGAGGAAGAGAACTCACGGAGCCAAGAGGAATCGCTGCAGGGAGTTACTGCAGCGGTTTTCTTTTCAAGAGGAGAGGATCCAACTGGGGCGGAGTGCTGCAGGGAGTACTGCAGGAGCTGGGAGCCTTGAGGGTCATTTTCCTGGAGGTGACTGCTGCAGGGAGTGGAAGCCACTTTCTGAGGGTCACGTAGGCGTTTCCTGGACTGTCGGACGCAGAAGCAGATAAGATTTTTGTTTTCTTTCTTTCTGCCGTTTCAGACTATGGAGGGAACACGGAGGAGTCTAAGTCCTTTTTGCCATAGGACTGGAGATTGGGATGTCTTCAGACTTCGGCTCGACCAAGTCCTCATTTTGTATGATGAGAAGTTTTTAACTGAAGAACGCAGAAGGGCTGTTCTATTATCGTCTCTCACCAGGGAGACTTTTCAGACGGTGTCTGATCTATGTTTTCCGAAAAAGATTTCGGAGGCAAAATTCGAGGAGTTGATTGATATTATTGGGGGTCATTGTGGGGTAAAAAAAAATATATTTGAGTATAGGGAGTCATTTTATTCATGTAAACAGCTCGAAACCGAGTCAATTAAGGATTATATAGCTAGATTGAAAAAAATTGCGGTAGACTGTAAATTTGAGGATAGATTGGAGGCAAATTTGAAGGATATATTTTTAATAGGTATCAGACAGAACAAAATAAAGCAGAGAATATTTTTAAAAGCAATGGAATTGAAATTATCTGAATGTGTAGAATTAGCGAGAACAATGGAACATTTGTGTGGTCAAAACAATTCAGAAAGTATAAATTTAATGAGTTCGTGTAATTCGAGGGATTCCACAGAAACTCGGAAGTCAAGGGATAGACAGCGAAATTCTGAAATCAAGCGAAATAATTCAAATGATAGTAAGAAATCTATTTTTAGACATGCAAGTATTTCAAGTGATAGGAATAATAATTATAAATGCTTTAACTGTGGTAAATTCGGTCATAAACAAAATGCATGCAAGTTTTTAAATAAAAATAATAATAATATTAAATGCTTTAAATGTAACAAATCTGGTCATTATGCAAATAAATGCAAGTTTCGAAGAATAAATACAATTATGGCCATTAATGAGATGGATGGTCCCATTTTTTTAAACGTAAAGGTAAATGATACAGATCTAAAAATGATTTTAGATACGGGTTCTGGGGTGACTATTATTCCTTGGCACATATTTAATGAACATTTTTCAAATATTAAGTTAGAACATTGTGATTTGAAATTATCAAGCTATGATGGTACTCAACTACAAGTAAAAGGTCGTAAGTACATGAGAGTAGAATATCAAGGAAGTAAAGAGTACATAGAAATAATTGTTGTATATAAAGGGTCGTCTTCTTTATTAGGTCGGAATTTTTTGAATACTTTTAAAATAAATTCATTCAATGTTAGCGATAATATTTATTCAGTAGGAAATAATAATACGAATTATAATGCAGATTTTTTTTCTAGTATGAGAAAAAAATATCCAGCTGTTTTTGAGAGTAAAGCAGGTACTTTTAAAAATTTTGAAGCGGAGATAGAAGTTATAAAAGACTTTAAGGCAAAATTTGTTAACCCGAGGCCAATTCCTTTTAATTTGAGAATAAGGGTAGAAAAAGAAATAGATCGCATGTTACAAGAAGGTATTATTGAGAAAGTAGAGACTAGTGAAATGGCAAGTCCAATAGTGATTGTGAAAAAAAAAAATGATGAAATCAGAATATGTGCCGATTTTAAAAATACTTTGAATCCAATGTTAAAAAAAATAAAGTACCCGTTACCTAGAGTAGAAGATTTAATAAATAGAGTAAATGGAGCAAAATTTTATGCAAAATTAGATTTGAGAAATGCTTTTTCTCAAATTAGGTTGTCGGAGGAGTCGAGAAATCTTTGTGTGATTTCGTCACCATTTGGGTTATTTAGGTACAAGGTACTTCCTTTTGGTCTCACGACGTCACCAGCGATATTTAGCAGAGCTTTATATTCGGCAATTCAAGGGTTGGATGCGATAGCATTTATGGATGATTTGTTAATTTATGGGAATACATTGCAAGAATTGGAGAAGGCAACGGAAGAGGTAATTAAGCGTTTAGAACGTAGTGGATTTAGTGTTAATTTACAAAAATGTGAATTTGGGTTGACAGAAGTTGAATATTTGGGATTTCAAATATCGAGGGATGGTGTGAAACCACTTCAACATAAAGTTGTTCCGTCAAAGGATAATAAAGCAGATTTTTTGTCGAGGTTACCAAGGAGTAGTACGGATAATGAGGGGGAAGATAATATTGAGATCATAAATGAGATAAACATTGAGGACGTTGAAGGAGAATTTTTAAACTGTATTGCAGTAGAAACAAATTTAAATGTAGAATGCATCAAGGAAGCATCTCGTAATGACAAGGTCATTTGTGAGATAAAGGAGTATTTAAAAACAGGGTGGCCAAATAAATCCAAAATGACAAATGGATTGGTAAAATGGTGGTTTTTAAGAGAAAAGTTAAGCGAATCAAATGATTGTTTATTTTATGAAAACAGATTGGTAATACCATTGGCATTAAGGGAAGATATTTTGAAGTTTATTCACAAATCTCACATGGGAATTGTAAAAACGAAAACTTTGGCTAGAAATTATTTTTTTTGGTTAGGGATGAATACAGAAATTGAGAAAACAGTGAGAGAATGTACACAATGTGCAAGAAATATGGGATCTCCAGATAAAGTCGAGTTGAAAAGTTGGCCGGTAGAACAACATATTTGGAAAAGGATACATTTAGATTTTTTCGGGCCGCTAGCAGGAAAATATTTTTTAGTCGTAGTAGACGCAGCATCAAATTGGATAGATGCTGTAAAAGTTGATAAAATTGATGCAAGGCATACAATTAGAGAGTTGAAGAGAATATTTTCAGTGTTAGGTATTCCAAGTTGCATTGTAACGGATAATGGTACGGCATTTACATCAGTAGATTTTCAAAGGTTTTGCAAAAATTTAAATATTAAGCATTTAACTTCAGCAGTAAATCACCCAGCGTCAAACGGTTTGGCGGAGAATACGGTAAAAACAACAAAAAGTTTTTTAAAAAAAATTATGAAAAATGGTATGTTTCCTAACGATTATGAAGATAAGCTTTTGGAATTTTTAGTAGATCATAGAAATGCACCATCATTAGCAACAGGGATGGAGCCGAGCGTGCTTATGATAGGTAGAAAAATAAGATCCATTTTTGATACAGTAGTGCCTGGGGAGAAATCATTTAAAAAGACGGGGAGAAAGGTATGTGTTTTTAAAAAGAGAAATCAGGAAAATCAACAAAGGAATTACAGGGGAAGAAAGATTAAAGGACTATTCAGAATTGGACAAAAGGTAATGACTAAGGATTTCAGAAATGTAGGGAAGTGGGTTCCATGCATTATATTTAAAACATTGGGAAACAGGATTTACTTGGTAAAAGCTGGAAATCAGATTTGGAAAAGACATCATGATCAGATTTCCGGAAGAAAGGTGTCTTGGGAGGATGAGTCTGACAATGACCTGGGGTTGGGTCAGCTGTTGGATGAGGCAGGACAGATCTCTAATGACTCGGGTGTTTCCAGGTTCCAACCATGGTCGGAGCGCCTGCGTCCGAGGGGGGAGAACCGCCTGCGGTACCCAAGATGAAAGAAGATGAAATTGTATAAGATATAATTTTTATTGATATAATATGTTATAATGATAAGTATGATAAGTATGATATAATGTAATGTAGATTCGTCATTTAGTGAGGGAGGTGTAATGTATAATTATGATATGATTATTTAGAGTAGGTAATATCATATATAAGGTAATGTATTATTGTAATATAATATTATTAGAGATTATTATTGCTTCACTGAGCAGTCTGGTTTTGTCTCTCGCCTTGTAAACACTGAAATGGAATAATACATCACATTGAAACCAAGACTCATCTGTTCGTCTGATTGATATCCCCCATCCACAATAAACATCCCCAAAATACATCACAGATATTTAGCTTGAGTTTTTTTGTATACATCAATTCAGTAGAGAATGTCCTATTTGGTCAAACTGTACTTCGCTATAAAAGTCTAATAAAAAAAAACCATTAAATGGTTGAGAGAGGTAAATACGCAACCATTTAATTTGTTTTTTTCCTTTCCTTCGAAAACCTACTTCTAACATTTTGTGGCAAGATTAAAAATAGTTATTTTTTCACCATTTAGACATTAATTTCATAACCAGCTAAGAAACTCCCTGAGATGATTTAGTATCATGAAAAGACGCTATGAAAACCCTGATTTTTTATTTTTTTTTATTTTAATTAAATATTGCTCTGCCCTACTGGCAATCAATTTAATGGTGACCATTTTGTGCAACTGTTGAAAGATTGTAAAGATGATGAGAAAACTCTAAAAAAGGTGTTCAGCTTTTATTGAATTTGACATTCTTTCTGGACATAATTAAACTTTTTTTTGGATAGGTACATTAACTTTTTATAAAATTAAAATTAACCTGATATATAAGGATGAAAAAAACCAGCGAAATTGGGTTAGCTGTGCTCGAGTGATGCGATTACCAACAAACGACAATTTATTTGAATTTAATAAATAAATTAACATAATTGTTTGTCTTTAAAGTAAGTGAAGGGTTCTCTAAACCCTTCATCTACCCAAATAATTTGTAAGCCCTTCACCTATCTTTATTTTTCCACGTATTTGTATGTTTATGTTGTTTAAATTGTACTTTTTTGTATTCTAACACACCTTAATTATTTGTTGAACGATGCTTTTTTTACCAAGTACCATTAAAACAGAGTGTAACCTTTCAAAAGCAGGATTCCATTTTTTCATACTTGAGCATTTCGGATAATAAAAACGATCTACAATCACATACTAGATAATTTATGTTACATTCAGTACTTGAAGTGTAAAACTTTACGTTAAAACTCATCCATGGCATTTAACAAAAATGTTAAGAAACTTATACGCTCACTAGAGATGTCGTTCATGTTCCTGTACATTTTTGTTAAAATGCTACGGTTGAGTTGGCGCGTTGAGCTATATACTTGGCGTACACGTACCGAATGCCTCCCACTCTAAGTAGCACTCTGCCATTCTTCCTCGTTGGGTTAAAGCCTCCTTTATCCGGTATGAGCGAGGAGGCTTCGCAGGAAATTTTCCAAACGCGTCGTTTGCCTGGGGGGCGCTCTGTACCGCGCACTAAATGCCTGAAAGCTCCCAACGTAAGCCCGCACATACTCGGCTTCCCCATATCCGGCACACAGATAGGGATTGACAAGTGGAATTTATTAAGATTAACTAATACTCGTAAATATTTTACGATTAAGTCATTTGGCCTCCAAGGTGAAATTTACAACCCTCAAAAAATAACATGTTAACACCTTAGTTTTATCCCTATTCTATATTTTCACAAATTTAGCACATACAGAGGAAGTAGGCATATACAGAGGACGTGTGCTAAGAAAAAGATTAAGGAACGACCGCAAAAATTATGAAGTGATCAGATTGAGGGGATTGTGAAAGAATGGGGTGTATACAAATTACAAAGTGAGTGTAAAAGAAGAAAATGCAAGAAAAAGGTGATGGATATGTCTGAATTGAAAGAGGTATGTAAGGATAGGAGGAAATGGAGGCAGTTGTGCAGAGGTTTTGGCTACCCCTAGCGAAACAGCGACAGAGTCACAGTCAAAGTTTACAGTAACACAAAGTGGCAGACCTAAAAAGTGTTTTGAAACAATGTTTTTTAAATGTTTACATGAAGCCATCAAATTAGAAAACAAAATTGAAAAATGTATTCCATCAATCGTATTTTTTTTCCATGAAAATAATAATGGTTTCTTACCAATAATAAAAGGCTTTTAACATAATTCAATACTCAATTTAGGTCAATAAAGGAATGTTGAAAAGAAGCCATGCATATTTATTTAAAAAGTACAAAATGCAAAAATGAGCTATGAACTGAGTGACTCTTTTAGTTTCTATTCATTCGTAATTCGGATTTTACGGTACGGTTACATATGTAAATGCCTATTTTTTAAGCATTTCCTTAACTTAGTATTTTTTTCATAATTCATGCTATTTTTTATGTTTTGAAAATGGTAAAACTGAATTAAATACTTTAAATGCATTGTAAAAAGGGCTTCCAAATTTTACTTTGATTTTTTTTTTTTTTTTTTATTGAAGATTGGCAGTCATCAAACGATTCATATTCTCAATAATAAATTGTGTAAGATGCAAATATTTAGAAGCCAATATTTCTCATATCTCATTTTTTACTTTGAGTTCTATCTATCTACCTATAATCTAAGCTGCAAAGATATGTTAACATTTAAGGATTAAATTACATACAAAAAACCAAACCTCACATGAACATAAGTCTAACAACTTCTGCCACCTTTCGTTGAAACTGTGGTGGCATTGGCAAAAGTGAACCAATTTTCAGCCTCATATCAAACTATCAGTTAAGGAGCGTCAAGAAGTTCGCCTTTTGTATTTTGGATATTCGATATAAATCATCACATACGTATATTCAACCTGATAAAGTCCTACAATATTCAAACTTTTACCCTTTCCTGATTGCTGAAAAAACGTTTTTTGCTCTTCCCAGAAGAGAAGCTTAAAATCCCATCTCTCATTTCCCCGCCAGCACTTAACTGGCCGTTCCCACTACACACTCTCATGTAATACGTCATTGGATTTTACACTCAATACATTTCGAGTGTCACGCGCGCTTTTTTAAACTCTGAAAATGTTTAGGATTACCGTAAGCGCGGATTACCAGAGGTTTAGTGAAGTAAAATGTTCTGAAAACAGCTCTCACAACTTCCATTCCACCTACTCATCTCTCGAAAAAATGTTCTCTTTACATCAAAAATGTTAATGTGTACATAAAAGTGTCACACAACATAAAATACCTTTTTTCAATAAACGGATTTTTTCAAAGGTCTTTTTATACAAACATCTCCAAAATTTGAATACATTAATAAAAAAATGAGAGAGACGTAAATTCAAAGAAAAATTAGGTTGTACAACAATCTTTTTGCAAAGAAAAATAAACATTAAAGATTTACAAATAATGCAATACAACATGTAAAAACATGTGCCCATTTATGCTCACACATGTTCTTGTGTAGTTTTAATTTTTGTGTCCTATCAGATCCCAAGACGGTTACTATCACACGAGAGTAAGCTTCACGGTCTGGTCAGCTTTGAATAGCTTCCCCACAGTCCCATCTAGTCCCGAACGTTTTTCAGTCAGTAAATTTCTCGCCTCTTAACACACCTCGCTGACCTTCTATCTTTTCCTTAAGGATCAGGTGCAACAATGTATACTTCTCTACTCTTAGCACATGTCCAAAGTGGAACACCTTCCGGGTCTTAAAATTGGTCAGTAACCTTTCATCAATTCCGGCTCTATCGAGAACTTGAATGTGTTTGCTGGCCATGCCTGTCTCATGAATGAATCAAGTAATGCGAACCATCTTTCAGCGTATGCATACTAATGGAGACTTCCTAGATTTCAGAGACTCTAGAGGCCTATGACACTTGTTGTAGTGCCGCAGATGTGTTTACGAGCTTGGTCGTCGCTACAAAGCGCCAATATTTCAGCAAGACCAAGCTCCTGTAAAGCTGGATGGACCTTTAGTGACCAATCGTTGGTAAAGGTTTTATGAATTGTTCAACCCAGTAAAGAGCGTTTTTAAAAATAATAAGGATACATTTTTTGTGCTCCGCCGGGATTCGAAACCACAACCCTCCATTTACAAGTCCGAAGCATTGCCACTGGACTACGGAACGGTCAAATACAAAGTCAAATACATAAAGACAAGCCACTTCCTGTCATTATTTGCACAAGTGCCTTTGGGGTGACTTCATCATGAAACGGCGCTCTAAATGAATCATTAACTCTTGATCATCATCAAACTTCAAATATTTTTTTGGCAACTGTTTCACTTTTCCCTGATAGTGGCCAAATTGAACCAATTTTTTTTTTTATTATTATTATTTTTTTTTTTTTTTATTTGAATAGGACAACAAACAGCGTTACATAAGACATATAATAATAGCAATTACAAAAAACATGGCCAATTATATGTTGCCACGGATATCAAGTTTAGGAAGTTGGAAAGAATTACAAGATGTTAATTACAAGTGACTAATTACAAGAAAAAAATACTGCTCTCAAAACATTATATGATGTTATTTTAAAAACAAAGGAAATCATTTCTCCCTGAGTGAAGCACCCACCGCTTTGCGAAAGTGCGCCGTCTCTAAATGAAAAATATCAATGCTACTGAAACACTTGTTATAAGTTTCACACACCCGGTAAATTGGCGCGCTCTGAGCATAGTTAAATTGTTGTGTGGAAAACCAAAAGTACTTCAATCCATCCTATGCATGAATAAAACAAACAATTAAGTATATACAATTTAATGACATTGATTTTACTTAAATATAGAAAGTAAGCTTACTTAATGAAATTGACTGTGCTCTTTGAAAAACTTCTTACAAACAACATTTATATTTTGGATATCTAGAAATAGAAACTTATATACGAAGCTTTCAAAAATATTATGCAAATTAAACATCGTTCATACCAATGAAAGATAGACATGAAAGAACTTTAATGAAATTCTGTCTCAAATTTCAGCTTCAAATAATTGTAATTACCAGACGCTAGTAATTTATTTCAAATAACTTGAAAAAACATTGGAACCGTTTTGTAAATATCCGATTGAAGACTTTCAAATATTATAAATCTCTTTCTTCATATTTTGTTTCAGTCTTTCAAACGAAATTTACGTTTATGGTACCAAAAATTATTGAATCCAAGTTGTTTTGGAAACAGATTGATGTTGATTTCAATCGAAAAATGTATTTGAAAGAGATCTACAGAATAAACAAGTTTCCTTAACACGTAGCACTGTTTCTTTACACTGTTAGAAAAATGAAAATATTTATTTTATGATTAGTTAAAGAGCGTAGCAAATTTCTGTGTGTAGCAAATCTTAAAATCCCTCCACAGGCTTGAAACAGTAGTCGCTATACAGAATTCTAATTTCTCAAACAAGATCCAGTGTTTCCAGGCTGGAAGTCCTTATTCGTTACCGATATTTGATAAAGGCTGATGAAATTATCAACCCAGGGAAGAGCAAGATTGATTTTTTCCACTTCCCTTATTCCCTGATATATAGGTTGGTATGAGGCTGACCATCTATACTATAAAAAAAAATCACTTTGCCAATGTCACCCCTGTTCCAGGGAAGTTCGGCAAAAGTTGCAAAGTTGCAAGGTTACTCCGGCGGGAATCAAAACCACTACTTTTTTATTATAAGTACAAATAAAGCTCTAACCACTAGGCTGCGACTGATCATTTATAAGAATTGCTTGATGTAGAATCAGTTGTTTCTGAATAAATAAAATAAAACTGTTGGGAATAAAATGCCTTAAAAGAAACTTCCAATTCTCGCCAAGGGTCATAAAGGTTTTTCATGAGGCCCATAGTTCACCCGAATTATCTTTGACTTTTATGCCCAACTCTAGTGAAAATGAGACAAAGTATACGATCTATAAAATGTACCCTTCAAAACGTAGAAGCAAAGATACATACAGATCAAAAGATTGTTATAACAAAAACCTTTAGAAAGATGACCCCTTGTGTAATATTTATTATCATTTACAATCTCGTAACCTAAATGACAATACAGCCTTCGACAAGGCAAATTAATACGTTACAGATAATATATCCATTTAATCAGGGTTTTTTCCGAAAAAATAGATTTTGGAAGACGAATGCGTATCACCAACCTATGTAGCCAGGCCAGAAATCATTCATTATTTTATATTTTTATTAACTTTTAATTAATGATTACTCAATGGCATCTGTTAAATCAGGGGTAAAATTATTGTTGATAGGACACGGCGCAGGCGGGCTTCGAAAATGCGCTTGTTTCACTTGTTATTTATATTAGTTATTTATGAGACATTCTTACATTATTGTTCGTTCTCGTTTTCCTTGCTTCTTTTTTCTTATGTATTCTGAAAAAATATTCAGATGGTTTATTCAATGTAAGTTAGGTCAATAATTCATGTTTTGCAAAAATACCCTTTCTTATATATTTCAAACGAGATGATGAAATATTTAATCCAGTTTAATTTTTTTCTTTTTCATGTTCATTGAAAAATATATCACGTCTTAATTTGTTTTTGAGCTGAAGTCAAATGTAAAATTACCAGGTGTTACACTAAAAGCCTGAAGGCAAATTTTTTTTTAACACCGAACCGTTCAAATACAGAGCAGATTTTTTAACCACTAAATTATTGTCTGTAAATTTTACATGATGCATTTTTTTTTCGTATTTTGTACTCAATAGTAATTTATACATATTTCAAGCAATGGTTATACTAGATAAACATTATTTTAAGCTCCTTTCCGTTGGGTTGGTCTTATTCTTACATCTTGACTATTTATGTGAATAGGGAATGTTAGTTCTGACCCATCTCGACCTTTCTTTGATTCCACCTCTATTACATATCATATTGCAGACTCTTCTTTTTACGTGGGATTTAAATTCAACCCTGGTGGTCTCATAAATATTTAAAAAAATGTTTGCGAAAACCCGATCATCTTACTATTTCAAGCAACTAAGCTACACATATAGTGTAGCTTCTTGTATGCGTTATCTCCAAAGGAGTCACATGTGGCGATTCGCAATCATTTTTATGTGTAAAGGAGCCGACCTACCGCCAACCACTTCAGTTGAAATAGAGGTTTCCCAGCTCCCGGGGGGGTCTGGTTCTCATTTTTTTAAAGGCTGAGTAAACTTAGCCGGTATTCATTTTGGGTTTGAAATTGAAAACATGAATTTGACACCGAAACATGATATCATTTCTGACACCCTCAATAGGGATCGAACCCTTGCTCTCGGCAACGAATGCAAGCATTTTAACAACTGAGCAATCAACCAGAGATTGTTCGTCGCTACAAAGCGCAAATTCTCAAGCAAAACCCAGTTTCTGTATGGCTAGATGGTCTTTTGGTGGCTGGTCTTTGGTAAAACTAAAAATAAACTGAACGTAAGCTTTTTTATTTCTAACTAGCAGACCAAACCGCGCTCTCGCACGGTTGGCTGCTAGGCCCTACGGGCAGTTTAAGCTCCGGCTTCGCCAGCACACTTTACCCTTGCTTTAATTTTTAAAAGATACATGAGAACTGACCAACAATAACAACAAAAAGTGGACAATTTGGTAGAATCCCAGGCCTGATCGTGCTACTTCCTATTGTTGTGCAGGTGCTGAAGTCTTTATCCTGTTTTTTATTTCTGCTCTTTAATTTTCTGGTGATGGTTTATAATGATGCTCGACCCGTTCATTATCATTTAAGTGTATAACTTGTCTTTTTCTGCCCTTTTTTCGTTTTGCTGGTAATAGTATCTTAAGCGTACCTGTGTTGCTAGCAATTGTCTTATAGTGGCATGAAACATGACTGCGTTTGCTATACGGCATTGTTTTGTTGGTACTGGTGCTTTTGTTTTTAGATTGTTCCAGCTGCTCTTATTGTCATGAAATGCCTTCAAACTGCTCGTCCTGCTCTGAATTATCTTTTGACATCTTAAAACTGCTTGTGATACTTTTCACGATATTTTTGTGTCTGATACTGCTTGGTACCTGAAGATACCTCAAAATGCCTAAACTCACAATCTACAAAAAATCTAAGTATGGGAAAACGTTCGACCCATTGACAGAACTCTTAAGAAAAAAATGACTTTTGAAAATTAAAAAAAATAAACTTTTTAACTTTTTTTATTTTTATATATAAGACACTTTGTATGAAATTTTACTTTTTAAATATTTGTTCAAAGAAATTTGCCGTAAAAAAAAAGTTTCTTCCAACATTTATGGGGTTTACTAAAATGCATTTTTAATTCGAGTTTGAGGCCTAGACATTCAAAATGGCCGCCTGCAGAGCAATGTATTTTTTTAGTTGGTATCGCAGGTATGCAAAATATATACTTGGCGGGATTGTCCTATTATATATCATTACATTTCGCTAAATTATAATTGTTTGTGTAGCATCAAATCAGTTGATTTTTTTACTTATAAATTTGACTTTTTTGTGAAAATCAGGTTTTTCAAAATTTTGTTGGAATAAAATTGTCTTTGAAAAAAGTTTTCTTTCACAAAATGTTGACATAAGCAAAACCAAATTGATCATTGAGGAAAAACCTTCAGAATTTTAAAATGAACGCCAGGAGAATGTTAAATATTGAAGAAACCAAAAAAAATGTATGGCAGCTACTCTTAATCCTTCATGTATTTTGTTGTATTTTTGAAAATATGTAAGTCTGTTTATGTTCAGGTGGCATGCTTAATTTCAATGTTTCAACTTTATGCATGCGCCCGTTGTGCTACCTGAAAGTTATTATCTTTTATTTTTTTCTATGTAGGTATTTACAAATTTTGTTTGAAGAATTTACTTTTTGCGAAAAAGTTTGTTCCAAAAGTTGTTAGAATTACTAAGAGACATGACTGTTTTGAATATGAAGTCTTTAAATTCAAAATGGCCGCCAGCGGCATGATTTTAATGTTCAGTTTGTATGACAGGTATGCGAAATATGCACGTGACGTCATCCGGACCCTAACAGTTGTTTAGCCACTGACACTTTATGGGGGTATGCAAAATTTCAGCATCGTGCTGCGAACGGTCTGGGCGCCTATAATGGTACAAATATACAAACAAACAAACAGACAAACAAACACCAAAAATTCTGGATATGAGGTTTAGTCCAGTCCGTCAATGAAACACTTGTTGGAAAAACATTTTTGCAAATTCGAAAAAAACAGACGCAAATACCCTTTCCTTTTTTATATATAAGATACGAGTATATTTGTAATTTGCCTTAGAATATTTCTGAAATAAATGTTTTTGGTACAAAAATATAGAATACTTGTGAAAATAAATTAGGGCCTCTTGCACCAACCTCCAATCAATATTTGATTGAAACATCAAATTTGATTGCTTAGTTCTGGTAAGGACCTCGGTTAAATATTTCTCGAAAGTTGGTAAAAATGTGATGGAATTTGAACAGGAAACATGATTCACATCAGCTGACTTACGTGTATGCAATAAATTGTTTGATTTGAAAGGGAGAAATCACACTTAATTTTGATTTTCGTCTGATTGGAGTTTGGTGCAACAGGCCCGTCGTTTAAGTACCTACTTGGATTGTTTTTAAATTTCAATCACAATTACAAAAGCTTACTTTTTCTTTCTCTTCTTTATCTTTATAAACATTAAATAGAATATGTTTGACGGATACTTGGTGTAAACCTTTTGACGTGGACGTTCAGTTTTTTCTCCACCTTTTTGGAAGTCTTTCCTGGTCCATTCTGTTACATGGAACCAGAACCGTCTTCAACAATTTAAAGTCTTCCACAAATTTCGAATATTTTCTCATTTAGTAAAAGTTGTAGGGCTTATGTTCATTTGAGGCTTGGATTTTATTTGTAAATACACATTCAGCATTTGTAAGAGTTTGGAACGTGTTTCTTTGTGGGCATGCATTTGATATGAGATTTAAATTTTAATATATCTTTGCAACTTAGATTATTATAGATTCTTGTATCCCGTCAATAAGAGTTGCACCCAGTATTGGTCTACAGTTTACATCACCATTATTCTGATTGGATGTTTTATTATTTTATTCAAATTTAAAAATCGAATTTATTGTCAACGATTCGATCTCTTGAGAACATATAAAATGACGTTTTACAGGTTTGGTTAAAACAGTGGTTCCCAACCTAGTGGTGATTCGGGCTCCTTAAGGGGTAATTGGGGGGCGATGGAGCAAGAGGGGGGCGATAGGTTCCTAAAACCTATGCCTACCTCTTTTCTCTACTCCTCCTATATTTTTAAGAAGAAAGTTTTTGGAAACTTCATACCTATTTTCAGACTAATCGTTTTGGGCGATGGGCTTATCTATTTACGTATGAAGGAGCGATAGGCGAAAAAAGGTTAGGAAACACTGGGTTAGAATAATGTTAAGACCCCATAGAGCGAATACGTCCAAAACGGTGTTCCGGGTTTTAAATGTCCATAATGTTTACTTTTTTTTTTAAATCTTTTACTGTCAGAATACAATAAAGAAATGTATAAACTACAGATTGACCGTTTCCAAAAATGATAGAAGTTATTTGAATTCTGTCAAAATGAACACAAACTAATGAAATATTACGAAATAATGCTATCTGGGTTCAATGAATAACTTGAATTTTTTGAATGGAAGGATACAAAAAATATGTATAAATGGTAAGTTTATTAATCAAACTCAAAATTGATCGCATTTTTTTTTCGTAATAATGCATGTAAATTGTACAAAATAAAATAAACAAAACAGCTTCAAAAATCCCATACTAATTTTGTAGGGAAACAATTTGACAGAAAAACGCAGTGGTTTGCTCGGCGTTCCCGCCAGTCTGGAGCAAACTGTGAAGGCGAGAGGACGTCTGTTCGCTCCGCATGAATTCTAGCGCGCAGAAAAAAGAATACAGGCTTCAAATAAAAAAACCCGATTAGTATATAAAAATATTTTCTTCACGTAAAATATTATTTGTAAATAAATGTGTGTCAATTAATCAAAAATGTCTTTCGTTTTTTTTTTAGAAAATATGGGAGTACGAAAACAAAAATACTATAATAAAAAAAGTAATCGAAGATTGTTTAGAAAAAAAAAGGTAAATTTTTCTACTTCCATATGATAATAATAATATAATATAATAATATTAGGATGATTTATTTGGTGAGCGCTGTTTTTGTGTGTATCACACCTCAAGAGCCCTCTGCGAGCTTGGTCGTCGCTGTAGAAAGCGCCAATTCTCAAGCAAGACCCAGTTGTTGTAAGGTTGGATGGACCTTTCAGTGACCGGTCTTTGGTAAAGGTTTATGAATTTTTCAACTCAGCGAGAGCACATTCGAAATATAAATGGTATATTTTTGTGCTCCGCCGAGATCCGAATCCACAACCTTCCATTTACGAGTTCGAAGTGTTTCCACTACGGACTACGGACCGGTCCAAGATGCCAACGACGCGCGGTGTACGTGAGCGGTCACCCATCCAAGTACTGTCCGCGCCCAATGTTGCTTGATCATTCCCATGTTTTTTTTTGCATTATTGAACTATACACGGATGCATAAATGAACGTGATTACTTTTTTAAAATACAAAAATGTATTTACATAATGGCGCTGAAAATTCTCATAGCAGATATAATAATAGGATGATTTATTTGGTGAGCGCTGTTTTTGTGTGTATCACGCAGATCACGGTCAAAACTTCCCAACTCTTGAAGCTTCAGTTACCATAGATCATGGCAGCAGTACCCCGAGTGTAACTTGTGTAAACTTATCTCGATTGTCTAAATCGATAAAAAAATAAAACAAAATCAAGACGTGCCGTCGTATATTTCATTCATTTTCGATTTACGCAATCGAAGGGAGTTTATAATTATTATATACTCGAGGTCGAGGCTGCTCCAGTGAGATACATATTATAATTCACGCAAGCCCTACGCTACGGACAACGGAATTATTATTATTGCTGATGTCAAGCAGTCAGTTCAATGATACGAGTATAATATTATGACAATCAGGTACGGCTCGTAGCATACCGTGCAACGTAGGCTTTATTCTCAAAAATATTTTAATTTGTATAAAAGGTTGGTATGAGGCTGACCACCCATACTGTAAATAATAGTTCACTTTACGAATGTCACCCCTGTTCTAGGGAAGGTCGGCAAGAGTTGCAGAGCTTGTGTTATTTTGAGATTGGGTTTTTATGTTGTCCTTATACATGTCTGCTTGTGGAAATGCATGTTATAGGAGTTTTCAAATGTAAAATAATATCTTTGCAACTAAGATTCAAATTTGGATGAAATTTGATTAACGCCTTACATTGTATTTGCCCGTCTGAAAGATAGTACTAATAACAAATATAAAAAACCATTTGTGCAGATATTAAGACAAAACAATTGAAAATACATTCAGGGTTTTTTTATTTAAAAATTGTGGAATGCCACATTACTAAAGCATTCACCCTTTTTTATTCCAAACTTGAGATGTTTTGTTTTGTCGAAGTCTTTATTATCACATTTATTTTACCTATTGCATTTAGCTCTTCGTGTGTCCCGTGAAAAAAAGTAATGTTATGCTTTAAAATGTCAGAAAACAAGAAAAAAATCAAGTAAAAAGTGAAAAATTAGAGTTTTTCGTGTTTTTTTTATCGAGCAAACTTTTCAGAATCGTGCTGTCAAGCGATTGCAACTCTTTATTATAATGGCAGTAAAAAAGTCTGATGTGTATGAATAATAGTGTTAAAATTTTCATTGATTTGGATCCTTTACTTTCCGAAAAATGTAATTTGGTTAGGCAAACATGTTTGCCGTTTATATCGCACGGCACCGCTTGACATTTTGCGCCGGGTAGCGCTTCGAGTTGAAAAGAGACAAACATATTCGATTCGAATAGATTTGCCACGTGCGCCAAGTATTTACTTTATAATATATACTTTTGACGTACCTTTACCCGCAAATGTATGAAAACTTAAATAGCGTTCCTAGTTAGCGTTCCAGTTTCCTTGTTTTTTTAAACGTTGTTGTTTAGTTTACACGTATGTTTTTTTTTACTTAAAAAGTACTTCTCTGAAGAGAAGAAAAATATAATAGATAAGAGTAAATTCGTTCTCGCATGCGATCGTTGTTTCGATAATAAAACTTTTGCAAAACGTAACAAGGAATTCTTCTTCTTCTTTCAGTAGGTACCATTTTTAACAAATATCGGCGATGATCATGGATATTTTTACTATGTATGCTACAGGTCTAAATAAGGATTTGGTGCTTTTGTTAACTACTAGGTAGGTCCATTTGCGGCATGTGTAAGCACGAACTTATACGTGTCTACTTGTACAAATGCATGTTATATAAGTTCCTAAATGTACTATATCTATGCAACTTAGATTCTTATTTAGATATTGCCCTATATTCTAATAAATTGAACGGCCTGTCTACTGATAGAACACTTGAGCTATGATAGAAACAAAAACAATGCTTACCGAATAAATCATTCTGTAAATTTATTATAAATAAAAATGGAAATATTATTTGGTTATACAGCCGTACAGTATATATTTTATCACGTTGAGTTTACTGTTTGCATGTAATTCACATCTCAATGGCCCGAACTGAAATGCCACCGGTATTATCCAACTTTAATTTTTACAATAGGTATGTAACAGTTTACAAAAATGAAATTTATCTCTGTAAAAAAATGTATGCAGGCATCACACGCAGTATGTACACCTTTAACCTTATATTCTACATCCATATTCCTCAAATGTATGAGGTATATAAAAATGCAAAATATAAGCCATAATGATTATCAAAAATGAACACTTCCATTTATGTTATGATTTATCTGAGTTTGAGTGATCGCGCGTGCACGGAGCGGTAGAGTCGATGCGCGCGCCGCAGCGCGCGGGAACCGAAGCAATTAGAGGTCAAAACTCAAAGGCATATTTGGAAGGCGCCCTCTTAAGATTTTTTTTACATTAAAAATAATTTCATTATTTTGTTCCATATTATAATGTATTATCGTTTGGTTAAAAGACATCTGTCTGATCATATTACTATTGTACTTTTGTACACCGCAAACAAAGGAAGTATCTTGCAAAGAAAGCCTAAGCTGGTCCTATAAAAGGAAAAACTCATTTAATCTGAGAAAATTGGAGTTTTTTACCGAATCTTTGTACTGTTGTACACATGTTTATACTGTTGTAGGCACATAAATACTGTGTCATCTTTACCACAGCAAATCAGTACAATATTTTTTTCTGTTTCAACCGCAAAACAAATGTTTTTGGTAGTTTTCTCACATTTATTATTCCTTGTTTTTTATTTATTGTTCCTTGACTTATAGGTTGGTATGCGGCTGACCACCCATGCTGTAAAAATGGTTCACTTTGCCAATGTCACCCCTGTCTCAGGGAAGGACGGCAAGAGTTGCAGGGTGTATGTCCATTTGAGATTTGGTTTTTATGTTGTAGGTTCACATGAGGCATGTGCAAGCGCGAACTTGTACGTGTCTGGTTGTGAGAATGCATGTAATGTGAATCTCCAATGTAACATATCTTTGCAACTTAGATTAGATTAGACTAGATTAGATATTAAATTTCAACTAAAACGCTATTTTTACCCACTTAGTTTCACAAGTATTTTCCTGGGATTTTTTTAATTGTGAAAAATAGAAGCAGATAAATAGAAAACACTCAAACAGGACCCAGTTGATACAAAGCTTTCTAAACTCTTGTTGACTGATCTTTGTTAATTCAGCAAAGATCTAAATTAAATAATAAATTCAAGTAATATTTTGTTGTACTTCACCAAGAATCGAACGTTTTACCTTCCGATTACGAGTCCAAAATAGTTTACGGATAATAACAACGTGAGTATCTAGGTTTTCATCAAGAATTCCAAAATGTTTGCACTGTAACTTTTAATCTAGTTTTATCAATTAAACTTACTAAAAGTATTCTCATTACCATTCTTTTTAAAATGGATTGTTCAATCATAGGACTGAACTACTTTGTTATTTTCGTTTGTTGAAATAACAATATAGTTCACGGAAAATAAATAAATTTCTGTTAAAGGTCACGATAGCTCGAAAATACATTTTTGTTTTTAACACAAACATTACATACACAAAGTAGGTGCTTGAAAATATACAGGTTAATTGAATTGTAATTTTGTTGGTTTTGATTTTAGTAGAATTTCATTTTTGTTAAATAATTCATATTGTTGAATTACATGCGATTCACCAAACCTATGTCTACTATCTGAACATATAATATCTATCCATATGACGAGTTTATAATTTGTATTTATTTAATTTCAATATTTTGCAAAAATTAAATATGTAAATACGGAAAACTTAGGCCCTCTTGTTTGAAGCTTTGATTTCATTACAATGAATAATAATTACAATATGGTAACGTTTTATGTTTGGTTACCATGACTCTTATTTCCAAATTTACCATCTGCTGATTTTCACCTGCTTTCTTGGTTGCTTTACCTTAGAGATAGAACCACTTTAGAAACTATTTAATAATCCGGCTCTCTTTATTGCTAAGTATTTGTTTATTTGTTCAAAAAGTGTTTTAAATACTTAACGTTTTCATAAAGGACAGTTTTGTTTTGAGTTTAATAAGATTTATTCAAAATGTACTCATTCTCTTAGAAGCGTCTCGCAGGGTAATACGTTTGGTTCGTATTTCATTTAATCGGTGCGGTGAGTTAAGCCCGAGTTTAATCCGAACTTAAGCTCGTGTTGTCTAACCGCGCATCAAAAGCTTAACATTGGTAGACTCTGCTCTAAACAAAAGGAAGTTAACGTACATTATTTTGATTCCATCTTGGTTTTAAATGCGAAACCTTTCGTGTACAATAAAATACAATCGAGAAATGTGAATGTATTTCATTCGTTAAAGTAATCCGTATTCTGTGTGTGTTTTTTTTTATATTTTGATTTTATACTTAAGATTTTGAAATGATAATAACTATGGACAAACTTTAAATGTATTGTTATGCTTTACCTTGGGGTACTTTAAATTACATTGAAGTTTAAATTTATTTCAAAAGATTCAGTTTTCACAATATAGGTTACAATGTACTGTTCACTCTTCACTCGTTGCTTACAGGTCTTCGTGTTACAATGATCTAAGCGACTTATCTGTACCACAGAACCTTTGCTCGTATTTATATATGGGGACGATTGAACATGGTAGATACTTCCACTAGGATTGTTCGACGTTATACCAGATTGTTCGACACTATACCAGAGACCTCACACACACTAATCAGCGTGCCTAGGCTCCCCTTCACACGAACTCATACGTTCGTAACAGAATGTATGTAAAAACTATCAACGTGCCAATATAATAACTACAGCAGGGTATTCGTTGGTTTTTTTTACTAGCGTTAATCTAGCGATTGATAAGTTGACAGTTAACTATACAACAAAAAATTGAAACATCATTAAACTTAACTATTTCCACAACTGCACTGTGTTTAGTTGTCAGCTTATTTTAGAACATTTGAAATGCAAATCAACTCGTGATTAATGTTGCATAGTTAATACCTACCAGAGTTTGAAATATTTTAATAACCGACCGGCACCCTACCCCTATTGCTTTTAGCACGCAACACTGGGAATAAGGCCCGAACTCATTACTTATCAAATTTCTGAAATAAATTATCGTTTTGAAATAAGACTTATAATTTACTAAATGACAATGTTATTATGTTTTCACTAAAATAATTTTTAAATTTTCGATAATTTATTCGAAATTAGTAGATCAATTAAGGTAGGTACTCAAAAATTACAATTTTAAGATGTAGAATCAAATCATTGATTTACTAAAACACCTGAATATATGTTATTTGTAAAGGTATCAGTGGCGAAGGGTGCCATACAAGCAGGTTTCCATCGGTTTCCCGTTTAAAATGAGGCAGACATGATAATAAAGTAGACTGCATGGTTTCAATGGGGGAAAAATACGTATTGTTTCTTTGGTTTTAAATGTATATTTTTACTTTGCGCCTATATTTTTTTAACTACGTTCTTACATCATTTAAAAGGGAAGCCGATGGAAACCGGCTTGTATGGCACCCTTCGCCACTGACTTTGTGTGCTTACATCCAGCCTTGTAGTAAATTGGTCATTCTTGAGTATTGATGGTGTCTACGGCAACGACAAACCTCGCATTGGGCTATTGGACCGGTCCGTAGTCCAGTGGCAACACTTCGGACTCGTAAATGGAAGGTTGTGGATTCGGATCCCGGCGGAGCACAAAAACATACCATTTTTTTTTTTTTTTTTTTTATTTGATCAAATTACATATTACATTATACATATATTTTTAACAATGTTTTTTTTTTTTTTGCTTACCCTCATGCTGAAAGCAGAATGCTTGTGCGCATGCAGGGCGGCATACTAGTTACATTTTTTTTTTTTCTTTATTTTTTTTAATTTTTTTTTTTTGTTTTTTTTTTTTTTTTTTTATATATCCAAATATGCTCTTCGCTGGGTTGAAAAAAATCATAAAGCCTTTACCAAAGACCGGTCACTAAAAGGTCCATCCAGCCTTACAACTGGGTCTTGCTTGAGTATTGGCGCTTTATAGCGACTAGAATCTAGGGAGTCTCCCGCACAGGATTTCTTAAAAAAAAAAAGGTGAAATTCGCCCAAAAAAGCGCTCAATAAATAAGTAAATCATGTTACACCCAATAAATTTAACATTCATATTTAACGCAAAAACAAAAGCCAATAGGTACAAACTACCGTTTACACTAGCTGCATAATATGCACAAAGATAACCTAAACTACAAAGGACGTATTTTTAAATTATAATAATAATTATACACAATTTCCATTCCAAAACAAAAGCAAAATTATGTTGTTTCTGTTCTTTATCTATGGAGCAAATGATTAAGTCTTTTATAAAAAATATGTAACCATTTTATAAAAGTTCCAACCTTATTAATACCGGCGCTGCTTTTGAGGGAAAACAGCTGATGCCATTTTAGCAATTTACTTTCATTTTCTTTGAGGCCGGTGATTTTTAAAGAGAAAACCCGCCAACGCAAAAACGGCTGATTCAACTCGCCGAGATGCTGAATAAAAAAATAACGAGTTTTTCATTAATCATTCAAATGAAATATTATTGGCTGAACTTTTATTACCGCGATGAAAGTGAAATTATTATCAAGAATTAAAATGCCGGTCGATAGCTCAGTTGGTAGAGTGCTCGCATTCTACCCCGTGAGCTCGGGTTCGAATCCCACCGAGGAGGGTGTCAGAAATGATTTCCTATTTCGGTGTTTATTTCAAACCCCATAATAAAATTACCGGCAAGGTTTACTCAGCCTTCACAAGAAATGAGTACCAGCCCCCTCGGAAGCTGGGAAAACCCCCACTTCAACTGAAGTGGTTGGCGTAAGGCCGGCCCCCTTACCTGTAAAAATAAATAGGTTCAACTCGCCACATGCGACCCCTTCGGGGATAACGCGGCAAGAAGTTACACTATATGTGTAGCTTAGTTGCGTTTTTTTTTTTTTGCGTTTTTAAAATGCGCTGATTTTTTTAACTTTCCAGTTATACATAAATTTCAAATTACAACTTATTTCTCGCTAATAGTTTTACTTAGAATGATTACTGGTTGTGAGAATGCATGTAATGTGAATCTCCAATGTAACATATCTTTGCAACTTAGATTAGATTAGATTAGATTAGATTACTGAACAGTATCATTCCTTGACATATATGTTGGTGTGAGGCTGATATTTTAAGCAATGGTTCACTTGGACAATGTCACCCTTGTTCCAGGAAAGGTCGGCTAAAATTGGTTTATGTTTATTCCAAATTTTAAATAATTTTTATATTGCTTTCATTAATTACTCATTTTTCTCATTTTTTAGAAACAAAAAAGATTTTTATGTCAAAATATACAAACAAAAACACTTGAAAACGTTTTCTATGAACCTGATTCTTCTTTCCATCAATAAAACCTTTGATCACTTACAAGTAAAAAATAATAATAAACACGATGAAATGTATAAACTCAATTTTTATTAGAGAGGCAAAACTTAAGCACTTCTTCTTAATCCAAAAATGTTTGGAAAATAAACAGTGAGTGTTATTTTCCGGGTTGAAGTACGGAGAAAAAAACTGGCCACTCCACCCTGAAAACCATCTGCTTCTGTCACCCCTTTCCACCCCCCCCCCCCTCCCCACCCTCATACTTCACCCGCAAACGGTGACCAATTTGTCACGTGACAGTCTACCGGACACTTCTTTTGTCTGGCAAGTATTTTTATGCGTTATATCTCTGTTTATGTCACGGACCGGATTTTTCGAAAACCCATTTTTTACCAGGTTATAAATGCGATAAGCCGGCTTTCATTAAAAGGGATTTTCAAACTTATTATTTCGCTTTTTGAACTGGCGCTTATTATTTTGCGTTTTTTTTTTCATCCCCCGGAGTTTGTATTGTCCGGTAGGGGATGACCTGTCGTGAACCCTCCACCCATTTGTCACGGAAATAATGTAAAAGGTGCTCGGTGGAGGGGATGAATAAATATTTCAAGGGTGCTTCTGATATACGAGTATCTGCTGTACGGCGTAAATACATAGTGTGTACTCGCACTTTACAAAATACGCGCCTAAAACCCAACGCAGTAAATAATTTAAATTATATCCGCTATTGAAAATCGAGAGCTTTCAATATTTACTGATTACAGACAAACTCACTTCACTCAGTTCACAATCAGCCGCCGAGCGAGGAACATCGCATCGCTGTAAATTTACAACGTCACCAAACGCGTGTTCGCGATGTGTTCGAGTAACTTGAGTGACTAAATTAAAAATTAACACAGATTAATAAACAAAAAACAAAAAAGAGAAGATGACGAGAGCAAACAAAGAAATGAAGGAAGAAATCATGGAATTCATGGAAAAAAAATTCGCCGATATAAAAGAAGAATTAAATGGGCAATTCAAGGACTTAAAATCACAGATAGAAGAGTGTAGGAAGGAGATACAAGAATTAAGAATAGAACTAAGAGGAACAACAAGTGGACGCAAAACATACGCGACTGTAACAAACTCTACCAACACATTTATAAAAGATAAAAACAGAGAAGAAACAAAATATGCAATACAAGTAGAATAAAAAAAAAACACATTAAAGGCGGACGAAATGAAAACAAAAATTAAAAATAGAATTGATGTGACGAATTTAAAAATTGGAATAGCTGGAATGAAAACAACAGGTGAAAATAAAATTACAATCATTTGCGCTGAGAAAAAAAGTGCAGAAAAATTTACTAAGGAAATTACAAGTACACTTGGGAAGGAAATAAGGGCAGAGGAATTTAAAAAAAAGAAACCATACATAGTATTAAAAGGACTTGAAAGAAACCTTACGGAAGATGAAATCATAATGGGCATTACAATGCAAAATGAGGGTATAGACGAAAGGGAAAGAAGCAACATGAAACTGATAAAAGAGCTAAAAAGTATTGACAAACAAAGTGGAAAACAGAGAGAAATGACAAACTACATCATGGAAACCACAGGGGGATTAAGGAAAATCCTCCTAGAAAAAAGAAAAATAAACATAAAATACAACAGAGCGCTAGTTGAAGACTGTAATACTCTGGTGCAGTGCTACCACTGCCTGAAGTTTGGGCACACTGCACTAAGATGCCTGAACAGGACACGGCCCCCAACATGTCCTCACTGCGCAGAAGAACATACGTATGACAAATGTACAAATTTAAAAAACAACCAAATCTGCAGCAACTGCCATTTTTTGAATATTAAATATAAAACTAAAAGTGACACAAACCATAGAACAACCAGCATAACATGTGGCTACAGACAAAAAATGATTAAAAGAGCAAATGAACGCATTGATTATGAATAATACCTAATATATGTTTATCCAACCTTAAAATTAAAAAATGTTTAACTTCGAAGATAATATTCTTGATAAAAAAATGAACATAGATGAACGGGTTTTTGATTCGACTAATGACATAAACATAAATTTATATAAACCCGCCAATACGTTATTATTATTTCATATGAACATAAGAAGCATCGAAAAAAATTTTAGCGAATTTGTACTAACATTAAAATCATTAAAATGTTCACCGGATGTTATAGTGTTAACGGAGACGCATAGCGCAGGTGAAATGAACTATAATATCCCTGACTATAACTACTTCACAACACTAAACAAAATTAATAAGAATAGCGGCGTATCATTATTTATATCACAAAAATGTAAAATGATTAGTTTTAAAGAAATAAATGACATAAAATATACTAATATACTTAATATTGAAATCAAGGTACAAAACGAGATATTTAATATTTTTGCCATATATCGAACCCATGCAACAGTGTTATCCCAGTTTGTTAACGAATTAAAAAGCGTATTAATTAGAAATAAAAACAAAAGATCTATTATTGTAGGCGATATCAACTTAAATATAGCGAATGATTATTCATCGAACGATAAAGACAACTACTTAAATATGCTCGCCGAATTAAACTTCTTATCTTGTATAAATTCTTACACTAGAAACATCAAAAATCAAAGACCTTCGTGTATTGACCACATATTTACAAATATTCCGGAATATCATAATATAATATCCGCAGTCATACATACAAACATTACTGACCATTATTCTTGTATTTTAAAATACAAATTAGATATTCCAAGTAAAATAAATGATACAACACAAAAAAACTTAAAAACCATGTTTCTACACCTAGACATTTTAAAAAATAAACTACAAAATGAAAATTGGTCAGAAGTATATAAATGTAGTGATGTAAATGAAAGCAACAATTTATTTAACATGAAATTAACTGAAATCATTAATGAGTCAACAAAGAACATAAACAGAACAAAATCTAAATATAAACCTATCAAAGCATGGATCACCCATGGCCTAATAGTTTCAATAAGACATAAGCAAACACTTTACAAAATAACCACTAAAAGACCAAACGATGAAAGCATATACAAACACTATAAGTTGTACAAAAAAAAGCTCACGTATTTAATAAAAACCACCAAAGAAAAATATTATGAAAAAAAATTAGGAAACACCGAAAATGATAACAAAAGAGTGTGGAAGGTAATAAATGAGATAATTGATAAAAAAAAACAAAAAACCAATGTTATAAATGAAATCACATATGAAAACACAAAAATAAGCTGCGAATCAAAACCCACTAAAGTTGCAAACATTTTTAACAATTATTTTGTTAATGTAGGAAAAAATCTTGCTAAACTGATACAAACAAACACAGTCACAATGCCAACAATAAAAACAAACACAAACAAAATTGAAATCCTTAACAGCTGTACTGAACAGGAAGTGAAAAAATTATTGACAATATGAAAGGAGGATCAACTCCAGGATTTGATGGCATAACTATCGATACACTAAAACACATTAAAAAAGAAATTTCAAAACCACTAATGTACATTATAAATAAAAGTTTTGAGACTGGAAAATTTCCAAATATATATAAAAAATCCATAATAATTCCAATATTTAAATCTGGTGAACAGGATGAAATAACAAATTACAGACCTATCTCTATAATATCAAACATAGCTAAAATATTTGAAAAAATAGTTAAAAGAAGAATCAACGCATATATAAAAAGCAATAATATAATAAATGAAAACCAGTTTGGTTTTATGGAAAATAGAAGCACACAAGATGCAATTGCTAAATTAACTAGCTATGTACTGAATGCATTGGACAAATCTCGTAAATGTATCGGTATATTCATAGATTTAAAAAAAGCTTTTGACAGCATATCTCATTACAAATTGACTTCAAAATTAGAAAGTATCGGTTTCCAAGGCAGGACACTCGAGTGGATAACAAGCTATCTATATCAAAGACCTCAAGTTGTCAAAATAAATGAGTTGTACAGCCAAATAGAAACTAGTAATTTCGGAATACCACAGGGCACAGTATTAGGCCCTTTATTATTTATATTATATGTCAATGATGTATTTACACTGAAACTAAACGGAAAAATAATATCCTATGCCGATGATACAGTTATTATCATCGAAGATACAAATTGGAATAGTGTCACCAATAAAGCAAATGTTGACATTGACAATTTAAAGCACTGGTTCGACGTGAATTTGTTAACACTCAACAGCGAAAAAACTTACATTGTCCCGTTCTCTATTAATGAAAATAAATTAAATCTAAATTTAAACGTATTTATTCATCAACAAAATAAATGTAATAAAACGAATTGTAATCTAACCTGCTCAATACTAAAGCAAACAGATACTACAAGATATTTAGGCGTTGACATAGATAGTAAATTAAAATGGAAAGAACATACTAGTAAACTGATAAAACGAATCAGAAAGTGCATAATTATACATATTTATAAGACTTAGAAATATACTCGGAATAGATAACTTAAGAAGAGTCTACTACGCAATTGTGCAATCTATATTACAGTACGGCATTATAGGATGGGGAGGGTCATACTTAAACACATTAAACCCTGTAAAAATAATTCAAAAATTAATCATTAAGATAATATTAAAAAAACCATCGAATTACCCGACTGAATTAGTATTTAAAATATTTAAAGTTCCCTCAGTAGATATCATTTTTAAAAAAAACGCCATATTGCAAATATTAAAGGAAAAACAACAATTAAAATTAGAAACAAATCATTCAACAAGATACAAACATAACCTCAAAATGTCAAAATTTGACACAAAACATTATCAAAATAGCTTCATTTATGTTGGTGTAACAAACTTTAATAAATTACCGACTGAACTAAAAAATATAAAAGATTATCATGTATTTAAAAATAAACTTAAAAAACATTTCGAAAAATATTAGATTTGTATACCAATTGATATTATTGCCTGTGCCTTGTATTTGTTTTTTTGTCATTAGTAGACCTCTATAAATCATATGTATGTATGTTTTTATTTTATTATACTTTGGTACCTACTTGCCTATATTATCTATGTTTATATATTTGCTTTTGTTTATTATACAGTTTTTTCTTATTTTAATTTGATTTCTCCACATATCAGATCTCTTCACACTGAAAATACACATCATAAGTATTTGACTTAAGTGTATGAAGTAACTTAAATAAATTTCTAGTTTATAATTTAAATATATTAAATAACTGAAATAAATTTGTTATTACTATTGACTAAATTAATTGTGAATCCCTCACCACACACAAGAGCTTTGACTCTTTTTGGTGAGGTATAGCATATAAAACAAATGAATATTATGTAATAGAAATAAGTTTGAAAAATGTAATGTATGTACTTAAAATGTCTTATATTAAAAAATTAAAAAAAAAAAAAAAAAAAAAAAAAACTCAACATTATAGCTTTGGAAAACCAATACCCAAAAACGAATAATGTGATGAATGAATTCTTTAATCTATAATCTAAGTTGAAAAGATATGAAACCTTTAAGATTTATATTAAATGTATTCTCACAAGCCACCACGTATAAGTGCGCGATTAAACATACCGCATGTGAACCTACAATATAAAACCCAATCTCAAATGAACATAAGCCGTGCAACTCTTGCCAACTTTCCCTGAAAGCAAAGTACTGTATCCTGCCGCCGTTCCACTAGTGGTGTCCGTTACCTCCGCAGATGCGCCTCCACTTTTTTCTGTCCTTACAAACCACTTTCATTTCCTCAATATTCATCACCTTCTTCATACATACCTACTCTTCTCTTATTGTCACTCTGGAGATTCCATTTTTTCGAAATCTCACCTATTTGGTCCAACCATTCTTTCCTCGGCCTTCCCCTTTCGCGCTTTCCTCTGATATTTCCTTTGTACACTTTCTTCGTTAGTCGTTCATCATCCATTCTTTCGAGATGTCCGAACCATCTCATCGTACTTTTTTGTACTTTCAGTCTCATATTCTCTTTTAAACCACACTCGTTCATCACTCAATCATTACGTACTCTATCATTCAGTGTCTTTCCAGCCATTGCTCTCAGGTGAACCATTTTTTACGGGTTTTTGTATGGGTGGTCAGCCTCATCCCAACCTTTATATCAAGGAAGTATGTAATTAATGGAAACGTATATTTAATGTGGCTTCCAAAAACATATGTAGGTTACAAAAAATATTTGTCATTTCGTTTCACAGCATAGTATGACGATATATGTCAGGATATAAGTCTATAAATAGTTGAAAAGTCTACAAAAAAAGGTAATTGTTATGAGTTCTTGATAACGTATGATAAGAATAAATACATAAACAAAATATTTAAGTACCTTTTAAAACACTGGACATTTCATACCTTTTTTTACGTATTAAATATTCAAAAAACTGTGTGACCCAGATAATATTCCACCAAGGTCACATGAAGACAAGTTGGTATGTCACAATTATGCGGCATGTAAACTAACTAAGCTAACAGATTTAAGCTCGCGAGTTCCAGAATTTCCCCTCATAGTAACTGGTTCACAAATATCTTGAATAATTTAGCAATCGCTCATATTATGACATAACTTCGAGCAGCAACCTATTTAGAAGTTAGCGTAAAAAATGGTAAAACGTAGAAAAAAAACATCCTTAAAATTATTTAATTTGTTTTCGTGCAGGGTACAAATAGGTACGTACATACAGAGTAGTCAAATTAATTGATACTACCAGATTTGCGTCAGGTATCGCCGAAAGTAGTAATAAGAAAATGCTCATCTCATTTCTTTAGTATTTTTTTATGATTATCTCTTGACTTATAGGTTGGCTGATCACACATACACACGCTGTAAAAAATGGCTCACGTCGCCAATATTACCCCTGTTTCAGGGAAGGTATTCAAAAGTTGCATCGCATTTAAGGTTCATTTAAGGTTTGGATTTTAATTTGTAAGTACACATGCACCATGTGTAAGCGCGAACTTACTCTGCTGTCTGTTTGTGAACATGCATTTAATATGAATTTTAAATGCTTGTATATCTTTGCAACTTAGATTATAGATACCTAGAATACTGTCTGATATTTTACATAATACATACATTACCAAGGATTTTATCTTCTCGCTTTTTTGCGTTACAAAGTTCTAACAAATCCACGATAAAGCTCAAATTTCCTCTAAAAAAGTCAGCTCAGCCATGTTTTAGTTTTACGGCTATATCTTTAAAATGTTGAGGAAACTATTTTCCTAGTGAAAACACATACACAAAATATTTTGTAGATAAGAAGCAAACTTCTCTGTTTAATATACAAAGGTTATTACTTCGAGTATACACGTGTAAGAACATTTACTCCCTAAGGAAGTAAGTGAGGAGGATTTTGCAGAGGCGCTTTCCCATTTTTACATACAATTTGAAATACTCTTTTATAACCTAACGCAGTAAAAGCTCTTGTAAGTTAACACTCGAGGTACCACAAAAATAGAGCATTATGTTAAAACTCTACCGTAGCGTTTTTAATACTAAAGTATGGAAGCTAAAAGGCATACTAAATGCAATGACCTAGTTTTCATGCATTTTTTAGTTAACGCTATGGTTAAGTTGAATCGTAATGTTTTGTACTTGGAATACTGTTCATACAATGTATCATATTATAACTATAACAATGAGGGGAGATTGGGTGGGTGTGGGACACGTCACGGCAGTGGGGCGGGAAGAGCACTTTTCACGTTTTTATTAACGCATCGCATGATTTATTTTCGTGCCACAAAAACACAACACGTTTTGTATGTGATCTAATTTTAGGTGTTCACCTCGTGTGTGTTGTGTTTTTTTTTTATCATTTAAATATATTCATACAGACACTGATCGATAGTTGACTGTTGAACCAAATGTGGTAGTGAAAATATAAATTCGATTGAATACATTGTGGGCAATTTCAAACCGCTTTGTCGATCGCATTAAAAAAATACTATACTTAAGGAATATGTTTTATGTTCAATTGTACATTAAGGCTTTCACGGCCGGCACTTGACACAATCTTAAAATTTTTCTCGGGTTGTGTAGCCATGTTCTATCGGAAGTTTGTTACACTTTTTTGTTACACTTTTTTCCGGACGTTTCGCCCATTATCTGCGATGGGCCTCCTCAGCGTATTTTTTTCTTCAGGCGTTCTGATTTTCTTAGCATATACTTAGCTGTCTACGCTCCGCCAAAGACCAGAGAGACATGCTCTCTAACCCTGGCGTATACAAAATACCATGTTCCTGCGGAAAAGTATACATAGGTACAACGCTACGCAGTGTGAAAACTCGCTTGAAAGAACATAATAGGAACTGTCGGCTAGGACAGGTAGAAAAGTCGGCAGTTGCTGAACATGCACTGCAGGATGGCCATGACATACAGTTTGCCATGACGGAGGTTCTTAACACAACGAGACACTTCTTTACTAGACTAAATCATGAAGCTATAGAAATTTTTAAACACAAAAACAACTTCAACAGGAAAGAAGAGACCTCAAGGATGGATAAAACATGGTACCCTGCACTTCGCCTTTGTTCAAAAAATCCGCCAAAATGCAACAGCGCGCACAGAACCAATGAGAGCCCAACGGACACAATACCCAATCAAGACGAAGTGATTCCGACGAGCACCAATCATGTTGCGGTGACGTCATCGCGGTCCAATAACGACGTTGAAGACGCGCATGCGCTGTTAGGATACAATGACGGCCCCCTCTTCCAGAACCATGACATAAACACAACAATAACCAACCCACAGGCCGTTGACAGTTCCGTGCTAAGAAAATCAGAACGCCTGAAGAAAAAATACGCTGAGGAGGCCCATCGCAGATAATGGGCGAAACGTCCGGAAAAAAGTGTAACAAAAAAGTGTAACAAACTTCCGATAGAACATGGCTACACAACCCGAGAAAAATTTTAAGATTGTGTCATGTTTTATGTTGTAGGTTCACATGCGGCATGTGCAAGCGCAAACTTATACGTGGCGGCATATAATGTGAATCCTCAATGGCACATATCTTTGCAACTTAGATTAAATTAGATTACAATATCAAAACACTTTGTCATCATTCCTATAAAATGCAAACTTTTTATCTGTAAAAGGTGGCTATTTGTGCATTATGTTAAAAGATTGATTAAAAAAAAATACATAAAGATTTAAAGTACCTTTTCATACACCATAAAGCAATATTCTTCTTCGGAGTAGTTTAAAATTACATCAAGGAATAGGCGGACGGCTAAATTTTTAAAACATTCTCAGCTTAAGTACCTGAAAATGATGGATTTTTTGTAAAAAAAAAACGAATGCTTAAATATAGAAAATGGACTGTGAGTACAAAGCAATATTTTCTTTGAAATTTCACCAAACTGCCAAACAAGTTTAAATTACTTTTTCAAAACACGTACCCTATGACTAACTCCACATCGCACGGCAAAATACTACCACACAAGATACAATATGTTGCATGTCGGGTGAGTTTTGATTAAATTAGTGAGCGACAGTTCATAAACCTCCCACAGGGGTCGTTAAAGACCGCTCCCGTCAAAATGTGACTCATAATAAAGTAGGAGGGTGTTGTCATTAGACGGACATTAAAAAAAATTGGGACGTTTCTGTCCCAGAGGACGGGGGGTAAAATAATATCGACATGCACTAAGGGTACGAGGGACAAAATTATTATTATGTACCTCTTGTATTCACCCGCAATTTCAAGGAAGTTCGGGAACATGAACATTAAAATGTTTGGCTTTAAATGAGAGTTTCCTTGTCCCAGGAGAATTGAGGGAATGGCAGTACAAAGCACTTAAACATTCATTGAGGCATTTATATTTGAAAAGCAAATGAAGTTTTTGATGTGGAGGTAAAACACAAGACGTATATTCAATACTTCCTACAATTTTTATAATGATGACTCATTATACAAGGAAATTATAAACACTGTTATGATTTTATCTCGGGTTCACTTTAAATAAAATTGCGGTTATAATTATTTTACAGTATTTATTTTTTAACAATCTGATTTCATAATACAGTTCACTCTGCAACTTCTTTCTTGGGTCAGTTTTACGGCTAGAGCGTTAATGGATCACTGCCTGCTTCACAGAACTGCAGCCTATTTATATGTGACCAAGGCCTATTCTCGCGTGTTCCTGAATTGATTAGGCGCATCTTATATAGATATTTCCATAGAGTAGCATAGTCCTTAGATAGAGTACCAGAAGTATCAACAGTTATAAGTTTAAAACACTCACGTCTACACACACATACACAGTAAGTTAACACTCCTAAGCACACAATCACAAACACACGCAGGCATGAACCTAACTCAGATAGAAGGAAAAAATGGTGCTCTTTATTAAAAAAAATATATAAAATCTACTATCCAACTAAATTTTCCTGACTTTAAATTGTAACAAAATATATACCATTAGCATTTTGGAATTCGTTGAAAACACTACCTACTATCAATCTCTGGAAAATCATAATATGTGTATATCTCTTGTTTACATTAATGAAATAGACAATTGAACGGCATCTTTACAAGGTAGCGATTTGTTTGCATTTCTCTAGACTTGTTCAATTTCAATTAAATCCCTATACTTTTTATGTAGAAAAAACACCCTTTTGAAATTAAATAGGGAGCATGACGTCAACATGGAAATCAAAACGCAACTAAGCTACACATATAGTGTAACTTTTTGCCTGCGTTATCCCCAAAGGGGTCGCATGTGGCGCTTCGGGACCTATTTATTTTTACAGGTAAGGGGGCCGGCCTCACACCAACCACTTTCAGTTGAAGTGGGGGTAGATAGAATATCAGAAAACATAAAAAAAAAAAACATAAGTAAAATCCCCTGCAATGGAGAAATTTTATTAAAAACCAAACAACGCGTTGAAAGTCCCGCTAATTACAGGAAATACCTGAAAACATCGTTCCTGAAGCCATGACAATAGGAGCGCACTGACCATTATGGTTTCAAGCCCTTTGTACCCACATCTCCCCCATTACATTCAGCGCTTTGTCCAGATGCCTTTACCAAACTTTTTTTTTTCATAACAAATCGATCTAAATTACGAGTATTTCTCTCGCAAAGTTATTATAAAATTTTTGTATTTTTTTTTTTCAATGCGCAAAAATAAATCCGTTCTAAAAAATAGGCATTCATACAGCTGTATTATATGAAAGCTGTTTGTGAATGAGGAGTGGGGATGATTTCATTTATTTTTTATTCCGGATGTAATGTGAGAATTTTTATTAGCAAATTGTGTGCACGAGTTGAAAAAAAAACTGTGCTTACCATGCGCTTTTTGACGTGCCGCGTTTACATATTTCAACATAAAACTTTAGTAGGTATATGAAATATTAAATCTGTTAAAAAAAAACAAATATGTTACATAAAAATGAACACGAAATTTACGGTAATATTTTCATAAAAAATAATAAAAACAAATCTTTTATTCATGGCGAGTGCACATTATTTTATTCATTAAAAAAATATAGGTACTTACTCAAATCAAATAAAAATAACGATATCATACGAGTACATAGATGAATATGCGTGGTGGATTGGAATAAAAAATGTTTAATGTTCAGAACAACAACCGCATGATTTTTCTGTTTTTTTTTTTTTCAATAGATAAACGTTTATGCACGAATATTAAAAAAAATGGACTAAACTGTAAGCATTTTTACCATTAATCTTCTCCTTTGTTTTTCTGTGAGTGCTCTTTCAGCTCCGCCTGACGTTGGCGACCACAGCGGCAGTGTCTTCTCTCTCATAACGGTCTATAGGCTTATACAATTATACATTGCGCAGCCACGACTCTGTCTTCCGCCAGTTCCCTATCTTGCCTGACATTATCAGTTGCAGAAGGTGTCACTTTGTCTCGTGCAAAACGTATATATGCCCACAGATATGATATTTTACTTAATATCCTCACTTATACCCCCTCCTCTCGTCACAACAAGGGCAACTCGTAGAACGGCTCACATTCAACCATTTGCAGTCGATATCAAAACTATGAGAACTTGGTGTTTTCGCGACTCATTCCTCTGCCAAACTGCCCGCTTATGGAATGAGTTACCGGTGTTTCCATCCCAATTTAACCTTACCCTTTTCAAATCCAATATCAATCGCCATTTCCTCTCAGTGTCTCAAAACAAAGCAACGCAACACACACCACAGCACTGCGCAGCTAACGGCCCTGCAACCGGACATGGACAACTGCCACATCACCAACACCCCTGCAGCACTATAACAAGTGTCATAGACCCTTAGAGTCTCTTAAATCTAGAGAGTCTCCCGCACAGGCAAAAAAAAAACATTATACAGGAGTTCTCTATCCGTCTGTTTTATTCACAGCATTTCTACATTTCTGATTCTATCAGGTATTTTGCTTTTTATTATTTACTAGCTGTACCCTGCCCCTCCTTGTGATGGCTCGTCATACTCGTCGTACTGTATCAAACCGTTATTCTGTTAGGGGTGACCTTAAGATCAGTGTCTTTGCAGATGTATCGCTCTGTGTTGTGTTTTTACACATTTTAATCTTAAAAAAATCCCTGTCATAAGGTGAAAATAGTTGATGCATATTTCTGCTCTCATTTTCTATATTGATCCAGTTTTTTTTTATACAGAAGCCTAAGTAGATATGTAAATAATAACTCATGGAACTTTCATTCATCATCAATTTAGTAGTTTAGGAGTCCATATAGGACAAACATACATATATCCGTTTGATTTTATACATATTAGATTTCATTCCATTTTCCAACCTTTATTTTTCTCTTTACATTTGTACAAGTAAATTCATCACTGATGCAAATTAAACTCGCTCGTATATTTCTAGTCTTCAAATATAACTTTTTAGATCTAATGTTTTGAGACAAAATAAATCTTCAGAACTTTTTCAAAAACTACTTCTAGAAAGCTTGATAATACGACGTAAGTAGGTACTAAAAAGCTTATAATATAATCAATACAGTATTTTTATGCTCTGTATTTTCGCTATTGTTTGAGAAATGCCTCCATTGTTGGAATCAGGGCAAACTGAAGAAAGTAGCTGTAGAGTACTTCAAGTATAAAACCTTACGTTAAAACTCAACTAAAGAGTTTCCCGAAAATGTACAAAAGCTAAAAAGGCTTACTAGAGCCGCTATTTTAGGTTCCATATGATTATTGGTACACGCTATAGTTGAATTTCAATGTATAGTTTTCTACTTGGGGTACTGGTAATTGTTCGATACTTGTGGAATTACTTTGATAACAATATCGCATAACAAAACAAACTTTGATACACGGCCCGTTTACCTTGTAATTCGTTACTCGTCCCCCACACAAGTCTGACTTATTATTTCAGCCTACGCTGGCATATAATATCCGGTGCTTCTGCCCGACACCCAATACTCTTTCATATGGTACTAAAAGGGATGGCAAAAAAATGTGAATTTTTCGATTTCTTACTTTTATTGCGTTTTCGAATACAAATGAAAGACAAGTGTTCACAATTCTGTTCAATTAATGTGGAATAAAGATGGAAAAAACAACTTGTTCTTTTTTTTCAAATCTCGAATGTGTCCGAAAACGTATTTTTAATGTATGTACATTAAGCTGATGTATTTTATAAGCGCTGTGTCTGTGTGAATCCTACCTCAAGAGTGTGTGAGCTTGATCGTTGCTATAGAAAGAGCCATTTTTTTAAGACTGGATGGAACTTTGGTCGCCGGATTTTTTTGAAGGTAAATAAAGCGTTCAACCCAGCGCAGAGCATTTTTTTTTTATACTCCACGGGGAATAAAACTCAAGACCTTCGCATAATGCATTTTTGTATCTTACATTTGTGTTTAAAAAAAAAAAAAAATTTTTTGTCTATGAATTTTGCTTTTGTTTTGGAAAAAAAGTTGTTTTGAAAATTGTTTTGAAAATTATTTTATAAAAATATATTTGTAACCATTCTGCTCTTGAAGATGCCTCATTAGGCGAAAATATTCGAGCATAAACAAATAAAATAAAGTGAATTAAAACAATGTTTTACCATTTATATTTTTAAATATTTATCAAGACCTTCGGTTTAGAAGTTCGCAGCGTCAACCACTAGACAACAGATTGGTCAAAGGGTCGTGGTTGTTTAACTTACGACCGAAGAAAGAATGGATTTATTAAAATAAGTGCGATTACAAATGAGTCTGCAGAGTGAGATAAAAAGAAGAGTACGCAAAAAAATGTAATGAATGTCGAGGATATGAAAAAATAGGCAAAGACAGAACAAAATCGAGCCACATTTGCAGAGGTACTGGTCACTCCTAACGGGATGGTGCTTTTACACAAGTACAAGTACTTATTGAATTACTAATTCATAAAGATTTTAATATGTTGCTGAAAATTTTCTCCCCATAATATTGCGTAATGTTGAATATATATCAAATGAAAATTCTAACAGCTTTAAAAAAAATCATGGATCCATCTTTAATAATGTATAATCTGAGTTTTATAGAGATATATTGACATTAAGTCATATTTAATGCATGCCCACAATCAGACACATGTTGGTTCGAGCTTACACTTGCTGCGTGTGTACTTACAAAACAAAACAAGCCTCAAATGAACATAATGCTTACAACTCCTGACGCTTTTTCCTGAAAACTGGGTGGCATTGGCAAAAGTGAACAAATTTTTACACCATCGGGAGTCAGCATCACACCAACCTTAGTTCATCAGTCAACGAAAATTCGAATTAATTCGAAACCAATACGTACCATCCCTAAGCTCTAACCCTAGAGCGATATTACATCCTACCCTTCTAGTATAAATAAACAAGGAATGTAGAAACCTATTTAGTCCCACCAAAGTTCGGGATTGTCCGTGTTTCGGACGATTTATTGAGACGTGTTAGGGGGCAATTTTCAAGTCGGGGGTGCGACCCCTCCCTTGCTACCGCCCTGTATCTCACGTGATCGATTGTCTCATTTGAAGCGTGCAGAATAAGCTTTGAGAATATTCTAGACACACTTTTTTCTCACAAACTTTTATATTATTTTCTTAATCTTCAGAAAAAAAACATTCGAACGTTAGTGATATCCCTATGTATTAAATATATGTATTAAATATATGTGAAGAAAATGAGTAAATCAATAATCTTAGTTGCGAAGATATATTACATTTGAGATTCATATTAAATGCACTCCCACAAGCAGGCACGTATAAGTTCGTGCTTAAACATGTGGATAATAATGTAAAAATCCAATCTCAAATGAACAAAAGCCCTGCAACTCTAGCCAACCTTCTTTGAAACAAGGGTGGCATTGGCAAAGTGAACCATTTTTTCCACAGTATGGGTGGACAGCCTCATACCAATCTATAAGTCAAGGAAACCAATGGCAAAACCTCAAAAAAGGCAAACAGTTTATTTAGTAATGAAAAAATTACGAAACAAATATCGTAGCTTTTTTATTTATCTGAAATGATTGTTTGTATTCCTTGACTTATAGGTTGGTATGAGGCTGACCACCCATACTGTAAAAAATGGTTCACTTTGCCAATGTCACCCCTGTCTCAGGGAATGTCGGCAAGAGTTGCAGGGCTTATATTCATTTGAGGTTTGGATTTTATTTGCAAGTACACTTCAGCATTTGTAAGCGCGAACTACACGTGTTTGTTTGTGGGCATACATCTGAAAGCTTTGAATGAATATATCCTTGCAACTTAGATTATAGATTATAGATTGTTTGCCTCAAAAGACCTTAAATTGCCAGTTGGGGTCATAATTACGTAGCAGCATTTTATTTTCAATTAATTGATATTTAATTCTCTGAAAACCTTATTGTTATCCATACACGTTTAAAAAGTATGCACGTGCTTGAGAAAAATCTGTAAAAGCTTTTAAATCTGTTATGTTCCTCAACTTCAAGGTTTTAGTGGAATTCAAGCAAAAATAGATTCTTAAATTAAAATCTCTCAGTAACCTTTAATTGAACAATAGAACAACAGGAATCGGAAATGATCCGTCGAAGGGTAGAAGGGGTGCGGTAGGGTGCGATACTCTACCACCCTCTCAGCAAACAAACCGACTCATACAATCGTGGTTTCTCCCAGGACCATTGTACCCGACCAGGAGCGGTTGAATTTTTCAACATTTTAACGCATTGTTCAAGGGAAAAAATCCGCAGGCGTCGAATTTAATTTTGATTTCGGTTTTTTGTTTCCTTTTTAATTTTCACTCGCAGGATGGGTGAAATATGAACGTTAATTGTTCCATTCAACAATTAAAAGATTCTCGTTGCTCAAAAAAATATTGTTGATGTTTTTGTCCTTAATGTTTAGAAAATGCATTTTGTTTTCAATACCAACATAACATTTTTTTTTTAATTGCTTACGTTACATATTTTTCTTTTATTTAGCATCACCAAAGAGTTTGTTATTTATGTATAATAAACCTCCAACCGGTCGAAAATTTAACTAGCAAAATACTTGCATTCCATGTCGAGAGCTCGGGTTCGGATCCCACCGAAAGTGTCAGAAATGAATTCCCGTCTCGGTATTTAGTTAAATCTAAAATAAAATACCAGCAAGATTTACTCAGTCTTCACAAGTAATGAGTACCAACCCTTTCAAGAGCTGGGAAATGCCATCTTTAACTAAAGTGGTGGTTGGCGTAAGGCCTCTCACTTACCTGTTACAATAAATTGTATTTATTTGTAGCTTAGTTTCGTCGATATTTTCAATTAACCTTCATAAAAATGTGAACAAAATAGTTGTTCAGTTGCCGAATTGAAAACATGTCATATTTTTTAATACGGGAAAATATTAGAAAATGAGTTCTTAAGAAAATATGACATTACTTAAATTTATGCATGTATCTTCAAAAATATATACCAGTTTTCTTAAAGCGTTTAATTAAAGTTTTTTATATTTTCATGCCCGCTGTTTAATTTAAATTTCTCCAAAAAAAAACATGATTATATTAAATGAAAGATCTAATCATTTTCCACTTAACAAAGAAAATCTTGATAAGGTTGAGTGAACGATAATTCACTTGTGACCTTTGCTTTACAAATAGCCTCCGTCAAAAGAAATGCATGAATTAAAACAATCAGATCTTTCTCAAACACAGCGCGACTCCATCTAAGTCCCGGATCTTGAAATGAACCAGTTCTAATGAAGATATTTATGAGTCGAGAAGTGGTAGCGGCTCATGAAAGCCTCCCTGAACATACAAATTTAAGTTAGACAGTCATTCACCGGGCAAGATGACATTCGCAGTGGTAGAGAACTGCGGGCTCGAGTGCGTGTTCCGGTAATGAGTCCCCTGCCTCTACGCCACTAGACCAGGCACGGCCATTACATAATCTCCGCTTTCATTCTCCCGTCCGCTTTTTTCAACCATTCATTTATTTCGCTTTGTACACTCATTTTTTGCTTCGTCTCGCTTTTTCATCACTCTTTTTTTGCAGGCTCTTTGTTTGCCTCTCAATGCCTGAAAAACTCCGTGGAACTTGTACGTTTCGTGAAACGTGCAGCCCACGCAGCGCAGGCGCACTTCACGCTGCACATTTTGCTTTAGCGGCGAGTTTGTTTGATGTTTTTTCGCATTTCGCTTTGTACCTTAATGCACGTTTTGCATTCAAGGCGACAGTCTTTTTTACGCGAGTATTGTATTTAAAAGCCATTACTTAATTACCTTATTTGGTGTGCAGACGTACCCTCGACAAACTACTATTGAATATAAATTGTATTTATTATGAGTACTAAGTTTACCATGACTACTTTATGAAATTGAATTTGAAAATTTATTTGAATTTAGGCTAACTAATTTATTTACTTCAACTAACTTTAATAACTTTAAATAGCATTACAGAATAATTTAAAAAGTAATGTAAAGTAATGTCATCAATTTCTTTTGATTTTCTTTACATACAATTTTTTACCCAACGAATCAGTATTTTTTTTTAAATAGATATGTGGAGAGAAATGCCATTCAACAACCAATTTTTCTTGGACAGTTATCTTCATGCGAAAGCTTGTGTGCATGCAATGACATCTGTTGAACCAGGGTCGAACTTATTGTCGATATGACAAGGCCCGGCTCGTACCAGCGCGGCGGTAGTGTTCATAACGCAAATTCGAGTCCCAACGACTCCAATCCCAGCGACCAAATAGTGATTTTTCACGGTAAGAAACTTAATTTTTTATTTGATAAAAATAAACACACCAAGCCCATTTATTTTAATAAAATAACCGACGGTAAATAAAATACATAACATTTTGGTTTTTTCCTGAGTATTCTTGTATTACTATGAGTACATTTCTATTACTGACTTTTGTCTAAATTAACAGAAGTAAATAATAATTTTGTGTTTGACACAATCTTAAAAATTTTCTCGGGTTGTGTAGCCATGTTCAATCGGAAGTTTGTTACACTTTTTTGTTACACTTTTTTCCGGACGTTTCGCCCATTATCTGCGATGGGCCTCCTCAGCGTATTTTTTCTTCAGGCGTTCTGATTTCCTTAGCACGGAACTGTGAAGGAAACTGTAAGGAAATCAGAACGCCTGAAGAAAAAATACGCTGAGGAGGCCCATCGCAGATAATGGGCGAAACGTCCGGAAAAAAGTGTAACAAACTTCCGATTGAACATGGCTACACAACCCGAGAAAAATTTTAAGATTGTGTCAAGTGCCGGCCGTGAAAGCCTTAATGTACAATTGAATTTTGTGTTTTGTTATGCTGTTAACATTTTTTTTATATTTCTCTTAGTTTATTTTCTTGTCTTTATTTTGAAACGGTAAAAAAACGCCCGTCGATATTTTTACACGGCGACAGTTCGCTGCCTCAGTTCTTGTTTATCGTAAACGCCATGGAGAAAATTTTACATGAGCAATGTTTGCATGTGTACTGGACCAATGTGTCTTATGAAAACAAGAAATTTATTTAAAAAATATTTAAAACAACTATCACATTATCGAGTTTTACGGTTTTTCTTAGCTCAGATTGTGTAGAATTTGATTCATAAGACAACTGCATGAAAAAATCATATTTGACAAGATTGGCGTATACGATAAACAAGAACTGAGGGAGCGAGTTGTCACAAAAACAAATTACCGGTAAAAAATAAGTGGTACAGAAATAAAAAAATAATTACAAGCTACCTGCTACCTGGAAGATCACATGAGAGAAAAATAACATATTTTGTTGTTGTATTGTGTTGCGTAAATGTATCCCAGAATAGTTTCCTTATCAGTGAAAGGCGACAAACATGACGTGAAGTCCTGAGGACATATGTAACAAGAAGTGACATTCTAAGGGTCACTAGAAGGTCAACATGTAATGCCAACAAGTAAAAATATCTTAAATGAATTATTTCACCCGAAATAAATGCCTTGAAAAAGAATTTATATCTGGCAATATCAGTGTTTTTTTTATCTTTGTTTTTTTTCTTCAACAATATTTTATCTTTGATAGCAAGAAATGTATAATGATGTATTTATTTCCCTATTTTAGATTGAATAGGAACGTTCATAATCATTCCATTTTCTCCATGTGAGTGAGACATTTTTTTTAATATCCTTTTAATAAAAGTGTTCTGTTTTTTCTTCCAATTTGCTATTTGTAATTTATTCATTAGTTAAAAATGTCTGTTTTTATTGAAATGGACAAAATAAATTCACAATGTACGTCAAGTGGTCCTAATAAATTATTTTTCTTGCGAAAACACTCACTTTTAAAATGTTAAAAATATTTTCTAAAACATTAAGTAAAATCAAAATATTTACTTTTAAAAAAAGGGCATGCAAATAAAACATTGTGGCAATTCAAGGACGAAACTTAGTTTATAAAACGGACGCCGTGACGTCCCACAAGAATAAAGGAAGTCGCTCTTTTAGTCTTCCCGGTCCCAGATTTATTTTTCTCCCGTGGAAATTCCGGGCCAAAGTCCCTCGCATATAAAAGGCCGGGATCGCAATTTACCGCTCGACCACACAAAGGTTCCGGCGTTCTTTTTACCGCCCTCTGTTTTTTTTTTATATTTCACTTTCTACATTGTTTTTTCTGCGTATGTGTTTAACCGAAACGTTTAAATATGCTGATTGTTTTACCTGTCCGTCAAATATTTGTTTTATACGGGGCCGGGATGGGAGAAAAGGTGAAATTTCTCGAATATTTGATTCGATTCCTTTTGCCGGAGAAACAAACTGTGAATAAATTTCACGGGGATTGTCACTTTGCCGCTGAATTTGTAATACCATCCCTCCTGGTACAACATTTTTTTTGGTCTGAAATATACTGTAAAAGGTTTTGAATATTTTGATTTGATTCTTAAATACGATGAACAGATCAATTTTCAACATTTTACTTTACAAGTATTTCACCAATAAGGGTTTTATCATTACCCATTTTGCAACCTCAAAAATCCCAAAAATATGTTTGTTTCTTTGTTTTTTTTCAGGTTTGAGTATTTTTTAAGTTCCTTTGTTTATAGAAATGATGATAGACTGACAAAGTATGTCTACAATGAAAGTGTGAAAGGAAAAAGAGGGAAGGGACGACCGAGAAAAGTATGGAGTGATCAGATTGATGAGATTGTGAAAAAATGGGATATACAAAGTGAGCGTAAAAGAAGAAATTGCATGAAAAAGGTGATGGATATGAATGAATTGAAAGAGGTATGTAAGGATAGGAAAATATGGAGGCAGCTCTGCAGAGGCTCTGGCCATCCCTAGCGGAATGGCGACAGAGTAACAGTTACAGTTATAGAAAAATCATGGAGTTCTAAATTTTTTTGAAGAATGAATATAAATAATAACATTGTTGGAGAAAATAATTTAAAAAAAACTCGAACCAAAGCCTTTCTTACATTGGCCTTTTTCCAACTCTTCTGTTTAAATCTTATTCTTTTTATTGGGTTTCTTCAATGAGGTTTGTCAACCGACATTCGCACCTTCAATACAGATGCTCAAAATATACATATGTTTTTAAACTTTTCAAGTAGAATGTTCTCCTTTTACTATTAATAATGTATTTTAAATTAACTTAAATAAAGTTTTAAACATTCGCTTTCACTTTCATGGTCGGTGTTATATGACTATGGCCTATTGCAGCTTTTTTATCTGCCGACGTTTCGCTTTCACGAGCATGGGTCTTGAGAATGCGTTCTGGTTTTATATTCCGTGATCTGTGGTTCTGGTCGTGAAAACAAAACGTCGGCAGATAAAATATTCTGCAAATAGACAATCGTCTAACCCGAAAAAATACAAAAAAAAATCAATTTGCCATATTCTTAGTCAATATATTATTTTTCATCTTTACTTATTTTTTCTGAAATTTATTTTTTTCTCAGGAATCAATATCTTTTCAGATTAATCCAAACTCCGTAACTAAAAGCAGCGCACATGAATCTTTTGAGTCGAACAATTTTTGCTTCTGATAAGCTGTAGAAACTCCCCACGAACATCTGACAAGCTTCCAACTAACTTTTCTTGCAACTCTTAATGCCATCAGATGAAACTATCTTTGCAACTTGAAACATTTCCCAAGTTTTTCTTTCCTTACCGTTCTACCTAACTCACATTTCTTCCCACATTACCAGGACTTCTCTCCTTTTTACACAAAACTTTTGTTTTTTCCCGAAATCGATTGCTTTATGATACACATAAAATAAAGCATATCTCGAGAAACACTTTTTCGATTTATCGTTAATATTAAAATAATATTACATCTTCATTATTACAAACAATTATTTTCTTTGTATTATTATATTTTTCACATTGTTAGGAACGTATGAGTTCGTGGGGCTTGCTTGTGTGTGTGTGTCCGCCTCTAGCATTGTGAGTTTGTGCGTGTGAATGTGTCTTGACACGTAGTTTGCAGGTATGCGTAACTAAAATAACATCGAACAGTATGGAGGTGTCTGGTACAATCCACTATAAAATAACCTAGAACAAGCAAGACTTGTCCCTTTCGTACCGATATAAATGAGCCGAAACGGTATAGAGGGCAGGTGGATTGAAACATTGAGCCGTGAAGTTGATAGGCTAAGAGAAAAAAAGTGACCCGTACTTTGCGAATCGAATTCTTTAAATAAATTTTGAAAAATACATAAATCGTATTTAGATTTTTTTTAAAAACAAAATAAAATCATAACAATATCTACAAATGCTAAAAAACACATTTTATGATTCAGGAACTGAATTACATACATTTTGGTAAAATCAACAATAAATATGTGGCGCTTATTATATCATAAAAAAAAATCAATCACCTATTTTTTACGCGGCGGAATTCAAAATAACCAAGACATAATTAACAATCATGAAACACACCAAAAATTAATGATCTTACATTGTATTAACAGAAATAAGTGTACACATATTTCAATTCTTGTTTGTGGGGAGAACTTCCCGAATGTAGAGGCACAGTTCACGGCCGGCTTTATAAATTTTATTCATGAGAAAACATATTGTAATTCCCTTTATAGTTCAAACACATGCGATGTTTTCGCCACGATTAAGATCCCTAAAAGTGGGGAGCGCTGGTGAAGATACCGCTTTTGTTATGTTTTTTTTGTTTACCGGGAATAAAACTGAGAATAACTCAATTCCACTGGTTTGATATTCACCCCTCAGGTAATATATATATCAGTACTTATGTATATATCACAGCATAAATATCAGTGAAGAATGAATTACAATGAAAATGAAATTTCAATGAATTTACAAAAGACCTTAAATCTCAGTGTAGATGAATTGAAAACTGGCATGATATATTTTG